>CM022301.1:345212163-347612163 GCA_011799875.1 Thinopyrum elongatum
GGTCAAAATTCAGAGCCCTTATCACGCCTTGTTTGGGCGGCCGGCTTATGCCAAGTTTATGGCGCGGCCTTGTTATGTTTATCTGCAGCTCAAAATGCCGGGTCATAAGGGCACCATCACGGTGCATGGTAGCAGGAAGATAGCTTTGGAATGTGAAGAGGGCGACGCCGCTTATGCTGAGTCCGTTTGTGCAACAGAGGAGTTGAAATTTTACAAGGATAATGTTGACCCGGCGGATATGAGTCCTTTGAAGAAGCCAACTACAGAGCACGGCCCCTTGTTGAAGTTCAAGTCGGCTGATGACACCAAGCAGGTTGACTTTGTCCCTGGCGATTCATCCCAATAGTTTATTATCAGTGCCAATCTGGATCCGAAATAGGAAAGCACGCTCATCGAGTTCATCCGTGAGAACCGGGACATCTTTGCATGAAAGCCTTCAGACATGCCAGGTGTACCGAGGGAACTCGCTGAGCACACTCTCAATATTGATCCGAAGTTTAAACCGGTCAAGCAATTTCTTTGTCGTTTTAATGAAGAGAGACGCAAGGCCATTGGTGAAGAGGTGTCCCGGCTCTTGGCAGCCGGGTTTATCGTTGAAGTTTTTCATCCTGAGTGGTTGGCTAACCCGGTGCTGGTACTTAAGAAAAATGGCACTTGGCGTATGTGTGTGGATTACACGGACCTTAACAAGGCTTGTCCGGCTGATCCTTTTGCTCTCCCTCGTATTGATCAGATTATTGATGCTACGGTGGGTTGTGAGCGCCTGAGCTTTTTAGATGCTTATTCTGGTTATCATCAGATCAAGATGGCAGTTAAGGACCAGGAGAAGACAGCTTTTATCACTCCCTTTAGGGCCTTCTGCTATGTGTCTATGCCTTTTGGGCTCAAGAGTGCCCAGGCGACTTACCAGCGTTGTGTTCAGAATTGCCTCCATGATCAGATTGGACGCAATGTTCATGCTTATGTGGATGATATCGTTGTGAAATCTAGGAAGAAGGAGACCTTGTTAGATGATTTAAAGGAGACCTTTGACAACCTCTGGGTCTACAAGATGATGCTTAACTCAGCCAAGTGTGTATTTGGTGTGCCAGCAGGAAAGCTCTTGGGGTTTTTGGTCTCTGAGAGAGGCATTGAAGCTAACCCAGAGAAAATCAAGGCTATCACTTCTTTGGCTAAGCCAGCATGTGTTAATGGCGTCCAGCGTTTGGCGGGTCGTATCGCGGCCTTAAGCCGGTTTATAAGCCGCCTGGGAGAAAAGGCTATCCCCCTCTACCAGATGATGAAGAAAACGGATCACTTCGTTTGGAGTGATGCTGCTAATCAGGCGTTTGAGGCGCTTAAAAAATAGTTCGCCGAGCCTCCGGTTCTCGCAGCTCCTATTGACAAGGAGCACTTGCTTTTATATGTGGCTGCTAATAACAGAGCCGTAGTGTGGCGGTTGTTGTGGAAAGGAAAGACTCAGGCAAGGAGTTTTCGGTTCAGAGGTCGGTTTATTATGTCAGTGAGGTGCTAATTGAATCTAAGCAGAGGTACCCACATTGGCAGAAGCTGGTTTATGGAGTGTTCATGGCTAGTCGTAAGTTGAAACAATATTTCCTTGGTCATCCCATCACTGTGGTCAGTTCTGCTCCTCTAGGCGATATTATTCAAAATAGAGAAGCCACAGGCCGGGTGGCCAAGTGGGCCATTGAGCTTGGACCTCATGGTCTGAAATATATGCCCCGGACAGCTATCAAGTCTCAAGCACTTGTGGATTTCATCAATGACTGGACGGAGTTACAGATGCCTGAGGAGAAGCCTGATAATACGTATTGGACTATTCATTTTGATGGATACAGGCAGCTGGAAGGCTCAGGGGCTGGAGTCATCTTGACTTCCCCACGAGGTGATAAATTTTGTTATGTCTTAAGATTGATGTTTCCTTGTACTAACAATGCAGCTGAATATGAGGCCTTGCTCCATGGCCTTCGGATGGCTAAAGAGATGAACTTAAGCCGGGTCAGATGCTTTGGCGATTCAGATCTGGTGGCTCAGCAAGTCTCAGGAACTTGGGATTCCAAAGACCCGCTCATGGCGGCTTACCGCCGGGCGGTTGATACTATTGCTGGTCATTTCAAAGGCTATCAGGTGGAGCATGTTGATCGCAGGAAAAATGAGGCGGCTGATGCTTTAAGCCGGCTGGGGTCTCAGCGTAAGCCGGTACCACCTAATGTTTTTCTGGATATTCTGCATAATCCTTCAGTTAAGTTGCCAACGGAAAAGGATCTTGCTATCCCTGACCCGGAGGCACAGTTGGTGGCAGCTCTTCACGCTGTCCCTGATTGGACGGTGCCGTATTTGGCTTATATGATCCGGGGAGAGTTACCTGAGGATGAAACTTTGGCCAGGCAGATAACCCGGCGATCTAAGTCAATGACCATTGTCAATGGCGAGTTACACCGATGCAGTGTCACAGGGGTGTTTCAGCGATGTATATCTCCTGAAGAGGGCCGTGAAATTCTAAGGGAGATTCATGAAGGAGATTGTGGTCATCATGCCGGCTCTAAGTCTCTCGTAGCCAAGGCTTTTCGTCATGGGTTTTATTGGCTGACGACTCATGCTGATGCAGAGGACCTGGTTAGCAAATGTGATGGTTGTCAGAAATTTTCCAGACGAGCTCATGTGCCGGCTCAAGAGTTGAGGATGATTCCAATCACTTGGCCGTTTGCGGTCTGGGGGCTGGATATGGTTGGGCCTTTCAAGCGATCCAAAGATAAAAAGACCCACCTGTTGGTGGCAGTTGACAAATTTACAAAGTGGGTTGAGGCAGAGCCGGTCAGTAAATGTGATGCGGCAACGGCGGTTCAATTCATTAAAAAGATGATTTTCCGCTTCGGCTACCCTCATAGCATCATAACTGATAATGGCACTAATCTGTCCAAAGGTGCTATGAAAGAGTTTTGTCAACAAGAGCATATTCGTCTTGACGTCTCATCGGTGGCTCACCCCCAGTCCAATGGTCAAGCTGAAAGGGCCAATCAAGAGATTTTGAGAGGTATCAAGCCCCGGCTTATGGTCCCTTTGCAGAGGACACCAGGTTGTTGGGTTGAGGAGTTGCCCTCAGTGCTTTGGAGTATAAATACTACCCCCAACAGATCCACGGGTTATACGCCTTTCTTCATGGTTTATGGAGCAGAGGCGGTTCTCCCCAGTGACATCTGTCACGACTCGCCCCGTGTGGCGGCTTATGTTGAAGCTGATAATGAAAAAGCACGTCAGGATGATCTTGATCTCTTGGATGAGGAGCGTGACCTGGCGGCGGCTCGTTCGGCGATATACCAGCAAGATCAGCGTCGCTATCATAGCCGCCGGGTTAAAACTCGAACCTTTCAAGAAGGCGATTTGGTGCTCCGGCTCATCCAGGATCAAACTGATATGCACAAGTTATCTCCACCTTGGGAAGGGCCTTTTGTGGTCAGCAAGAACTTGAACAACGGGTCATACTACCTCATTGATATTCGAGATCACAAGGACTCACGCACATCTGAGGAGGAGACCCGCCGGCCGTGGAATATTGCTCATCTTCGGCCTTATTATACCTGAGCCACTGGCTCTTGTGTTGTACATATTCTCATCCATGTATATATTATGATCAAGAATAATAAAGCCGGCATCCCTGATAATTCAGGGCCTCTATCATTTCATTTCTGAGTACCTGAGTCTTTATTGTCAGTTCATAAGATCACTTGGGGGCTTCCTGCTCATTAAGCATAGCTGTGACTACCCTCTTGATCCGGCTTGCACGCCTTGTTTAAAAAATTATTTGGGGGCTTCCTGCTCATTGAGTATCACTATGACTACCCTATTAAATCCGGCTTATACGCCTTGATGCAAATTACTTGGGGGCTTATTGCCCAAATTGAACGGGTACCAAAGAGAACTTGCTACAATGAGCAGTTCAAACAAAGGTATCCTGCCTTGAAGGCTCATTATTGATCACTTGGGGGCTTATTGTTCAATAAACATAGCTTTACTTAACCTTTTGATCGGCATGGATGCCAGGTGTAAAACACCAAAAACTCCGGGTTATCCTGCCTATATGTCTGCCACTCCACCCAGGTTATCTGGAATGACCCGCCGAACTCTTGACAGTCAATCTTATAAAGACTCTGAACTTGTCAAGGCTAAAACGCCGGTTGGTCATGTGAGGCCCGGCTTACAGGTTTAAATGAAGGATTAACTCAGTGGCTGTGCGGCCCATGAACTGCACTTGATATTAAGGCTTGGCAGCCTATGGACGCCTTGTTTTTTCTGATTTGTTATTTTCTTTTGAACATTGTTCGGGTTCATACCCTTGTACCATATTGATATATGGTTTAACACGATTCAGGCCATGTAGCCTTAATCCTTATGACTCATACTTGAGCTTATTTAGGGATTTGATAACCCGGACTGGCTTTGGACAATAAGTCACCAGCATATTTTGATTGTGCATTTGGAGTTATGCATTTCCGGATTTGGGCTGTTACCCTTACTGCATACGGCACTACAAGCTGGCGGTATGAACCAATCTCACAGGTATGTGTTTACTTGTTATATGAATATGTGAGGTTTGATAACCCGCCCTGGTTATGGACTATAAGTCGCCAGAATATATGATGTTGGACATTATGACCCGCCCTGGCGTAAACCACCAGGGTATTTATTGTTTACTCTATGCAGGAGCTTTGTAAAATAATATGATATTCCTTGCAAAGTTCATCCATGGCATATGAAAAGTTCATCATCAGTTTCAAAGGCTAAGAACATGCACGATGGCATGACAGATCATTGTTTTCACTAGCCTATTACATGGCTTTCAAAGCCTAAATGATTAAGTATTTTTTTCAAACAAGCGCTGTGATGCAGTCTGAGAGCCACCTTACGGATCAGTTGCCCTGGTCTTGGCAAGTTGAAGCTTCCGGGTCATCCAGCGCCGGTTCTTCTTCTTCCTCCACTTGCTGGAAGTCAGTTGTGGCCCAATTAATCCCAGTCAATGCTCTAAATACAGCCTCATCATCTATGAGGATTGATGGATCAATATCAGGGGCAAAGGTGTGCTTACGTGTTGGTGGGATGAGATCTATGGCCTCATAAACCGGCGCTGGTACTTTTGAGTTTTCTTTTGAGTAAGCCGCCTGATATTTTGTCAAGTCGGTCTCTTCGGCTAGCTTACTCGCCAGTGGGCGCATTTCCTTTACACATTTGGTAAAGTCCGCGGCTTCAAAGGGAGACCCGTCTTCTTTTAAACTTGGGCAGCCGGTGGCCAATTCTTCTGGGTCAAGTTCGGCTTGCCATGCCTTCACCCGGCTCAACGCGGTGATGGCACCGACTCTAGCAGCTGACCGCTTTAGTTCTTCAACTCTTTGCGACAGCACAGACAGTTTCTCCAGCATCTCCTTGATGAGTGAAGGTGGTTGCTTCTTATGTGAGACAGCAACAATAGCCCGTTGAGCGTCGGTGTACAGTTGCTCCACAAGGGTATATACGGCCTTAAGCCTTATGCTCATGTCTTGGCCAAGCCTGGAACTTCTAGAGCCTGCGTCAACACAAATATTGGTAAACCGGTTTATAACCATGGTATGTTGATGATGAAAAATTGAAGTATTATATTGTTTACCGAAGATGGCAGCTGTCAAGATATTGATTTGATGTTTTAAGCCAAGCAACTCATCAGTTACCGGCTTAAGAGTAGCTTCAGCATCTTCTGCTCTTTTCAGCAGAGCCGCCTTCTCGGTCTCCCAGCCGGTTCTCTCAGCGCTGAAGTCCCTTTTTAATTTTTCAATCTCTTCCAAGGAGGTTTTCAGCTCTGATTTGGCCTTTGAAGTCTCTGACTGTTGGGACTGGATGTTTTGCCGCAGATCATTGACTTGAGTTTCCTTCATGTTCAATTCAGCCTGCCATAAACAAAGACAGGCAGCATATGGTTATGATAATCATCGTATTTGAAGTCCCAAGCATAATACAGGTATTTTACTTGGCACTTGGGGGCTAATGTACATTTGCTCTTTTGAAGACAAATCTTTAATGACCCGGTTAAAGTTTCTTCAACTAAAACCGGCTCATGGGGGCTACATATGTGGGTTTTCGTGCTACAATTTGAAGCCCCGGCTTAACTTCCCAGTTTAAGCCGGCCCTTGGGGGCTACTTGTTTTGATTCAGCAGTTACAAATTGCTAATTGAATGGTCATAAGATCAAATATGGTATTCAAGTCTACGGCATATTCAATTTCTTCATATACAGTAGACTTGGCAGCTGACAGATATATGTATAGGAAGAGTTTTTCAGTGTTTACCTCAAAACGCTCCTTCATCAGATTGACTAAGCCGGCTTCGAAGTCACGGCTAGTGTGAAGGCGGTTTAAATAACCCGAATGAATTTCCTGAGCATTGAACTGGTCATAACTTTCTAAATCCAGCTTCCATTTGCCCTTGTCAGCAGCAGAAAATTCCTCCTTGGCGCTATGTTTGGCTAAGATTGTGGGGTTGCCCGGCTCAACGTAATGGGTCCCAGTGACTATGACATCGTCAGCCTTTTCTTCAGCAGGTTTGATGGGACTTGGCAGTTTAGCACGAGCCGGGTCAACGTCCATGGAGTCCATAATGACATTGTGCTCTTCGGGCGGCGGATCATCAATGGCTGCTTCGGAGGTTTGATGCAAAGATTCAGATATTGTCTGCTTCTCCGGGTTAGCAGCCTGGAGATCTTCAGTGGTATTGATGTTTTCGCCTGGTTTACTGGTCTTCGCCTTCTTGCTTGGTTTGGCTTGACCACTGACAGTGAGGCATAAAGATGTAAGCATGATAATTGACAAAGGCTTAAAAAGCAAGGAAATTCAATATTCTTACCCTGGGGCGACTTTGAAAAGGGGGATCTGAGTCCCAGTGGAATCCCCAGATGAGGAGTGAGAAGTGCCCTGATAGTTTGAAACAGAAGGGTTAAGGGGTTGTCGAACAAGACCCGCTTTTGGAAAAGCTAAATCGGAAACCTGTGAAACCTCTGCTCGGCGCTTGCGAGGAACCGGCGTGTTTGGTAAACCGGAGGAAAGTTCCCCGCCTCCGCTGTTCCGGGTTGTGCGGCGAACTTCATGCTGCTGTTTCTTCAAAATAAAGTGGGGATCCAGATAAGCTAAAGGGTGAGAAAACCTTACTTTCTGGCTCGCTTGTCGAACTTTCTGTCTTGGCAGAGATTCTGAGTCGGAGGAAAGGATAGTTACCTCTTCGCCGTCTTCCTGGCTGGCCTCCGCATCATCCTGGTAGTAATCAATGTTAATAAGATGAACAAAGAAGGGGCCAAGAGAATCAAGTTCTACCTCCGACTCTTCATCAAGAGTAAACGGATCAACTGCTCCTGATTTCTTCTTGGCAGGTTTCTTAGCCAGGTTCTTGGTCCTGGTTTTCTTGGCCGGTTTATCCTGAAGCTTCTTCTTCCAGAAGGGGGAGTCGGGCTGCAGAAATTCAAGTAAGAATGAGAAGGCAGATTGACAGATAATGAGTTAATGAAAACTGCTCACAAATACTTACAGCTGGCGGCTTGTTGAGGGTGCAAAAGGGGTTCAGCCCCGTCTTGCTGCAAGTGGCCAAGCTTCCCTTCAGCAATGTCTTGACCATCTTGTTGAGGCTCTCGTCGTCCAATCGCACTTGGCTGTGGCGTTGTGGATTTTTGACGTCACAGGTATACTCGCACATTAAGCCGGTACGGCGGCTTAAGGGTAAAATTCTCCATGCGACCTAGCATCGAACTAGGTCAACTCCAGTTAAGCCATTGGCCATTAAGGCTCTGATTTTTCAAAAAATGGGCATATATTTGGCCCGTTCTGCTGTGCTGATCCGGTCAAGGAGGGGGTGCCTGTTGCTAAGCCGGCTCTTACGATAACCCGGCAAGGGATTTTCACCCTCTGGAGATGTGTCTTGGCAGTAAAACCAAGTCTGGTTCCAGTCCTTGGGATGACTGGGAAGTGCAGCGGCTGGGAAAGTAGCTTCTTTGCGCCTTTGAATTGAAATGCCGCCTAGCTCTAGGCTGGGCCCATCTGTAAACTCAGTCTGGCGGTTCAAGTAATAGAATTCCCTGAACAGCTCTACAGTGGAAGTTGCAGATGTTTGAAACAGAGTTGGGCCCAATATCTTGCGGATGAAGTTGAAAGAAGTGCAGCACATCACGAAAGAATTTTGAGCCGGGTGGAGTGAACCCCCGGAGCATGTGATCAGTGAAAACTACACCTTCACCCTCTTTTGGTTCAGGGGTGGTCTCGGTTCCTGGGGCCCTCCAGTGGATCACGTCCTTTTTGGCCAGGACGCCTTCTTTTACAAATTCATCGAGGATTTCTTCCGTGACAGTGGAAGCAACCCAATTGCATGAAGTGATGGTCTTGGTCATTTTGTTGGTGAAAAGCCTAAAGAAAAAATATTGCCTGTTTAAAGTTATGCTGTTAAGCCGGCTAGTGGTCAAAAAATGAGTGTCATGCAAAGCCAATTTATATGCAGCGGATGATGTGCTTTAAACATTGGTATGATTAAACCGGAAAGCTAATGCCGGGTTATACAGGTTGTGAAGATATACTGGCGGCTTAACAAGGGGACTAATGGAATTTGGTGGGTTACGGCTTATCTCATAAACCACCCGAACAGCTGCGTTGCTACAGATCTATAAATGAATTTTGCTAAGTGATGGGCAAATAGGTTCCACAGATTGGTTCTATGATTTTGGATCTACAGCAGTTCAGAAAAGAAAATAAATTCTAAACCTAAGGTGATGGCAGCAGAAGAACTTGTATGTTCAGATGAGACTTTTGTACAGAGGGGTATCTTCTACTATTGGAAACGAATGCTAAAATCACTACCGCATAACTTTGGCACTGTGTTCAGATCTAACTATGTGATCTAAAGAGGAAAAAAGAAGAACGGCGATGAACTCCGATGAACTGAGCAAACCCTAGTGCAGATCTGATGCGAAGCAAGATGGGTACCTGTCGACGCTGATGGACAGCGGGAGTGCGCCGTGTTTCTCTGGTCTGTTCAGGTTGATGCAGCGGCCGGAGTTGAAGACGTTGGAGGTGGACGGCGGTGGCGGAGCTCGGGCGCTGTGGAGTCGCAAGAAGGAAGAAGACGCAGAGGCAGGGGGTAAAAGTGAAAACAGGGGCCCCCTATCCCTATTTATAAGGAGTTGAATAAATGGCATGCGCGGGAATCGAGGAGGCTGAAAAATTGTTATGTGGCTATGTGAACGCCTCGATTTTCGGGAGGTCTATTAAGATAAAGATCTGTGGAGATATTCTGGGCTTTGTGCGAAATTAGTGCGCAATGATGTCATGGCGGGTTAACACGATTCTGAGATATGACGTCATGGCGGGTTACCAATAACCGAAAGGGAATTGATAAAGGAAGATTCTGCTATGTCAAGAGATGAAGATTGATGTGAACCAGTTCAAATCAACCTGGGGCCTAATGTTGGGGAAATAACTAATGGGCATGACCCGCCCAGAGGGGGGCCAGGTCATGCCCCTGGCGGCTTAAAGTCAAGAGGCCCGATAAGGTCCAAGAAGGTATGAAGATTGCGGTTCATAAAGCAAGCTAATTGAAGGCCCAAGACCCGGAGACGGCTTGAGGCCCACGGGTATGAGCCGCCATATGTTTAAACTTGTCTTGTAAGGCAAGGGTAGTTAGAAACTGAGCCGGTCACGTTTGTGCGAGCCAGCCGGGACTCTGTAAGCCGCCGGGCATCAACCTGTGTATAAAGGGGTGACCCGGCGGCGAGTTAACTCAAGAAAACGACTGATCGAGAACTAGGTCAAGCGTATTCGCTCCCTGGTAATCGAAACACAGGCAATACAACCTAAAGCAGGAGTAGGCTTTTACCTCGTTGAGAGGGGCCAAACCTGGGTAAACCCTTTGTGTCATTTGTCCCGTTTAACCCCTTCAAGCTAACCTAGTTGCGATGGCTCCGCACCTAAGTCCTTTTGCTAGGGCATCTGCCGTGTTAAGTCCACGACATGGCCCAAATTTGGGTCTAATTTGCGTCGACGCGGACGCGAGGCGGACACGAGCGACGCCCGCCTACTCCTCCCTTGGCCCACTAGTCGGTGGCACATAGGCCATTCTCGTCCTCCCATCGACAGCAAGCCCCCGGCCGTCCCACCCCGTCGCCGCCGCTGCCCAGTTCCGGTGCCCTCGCCAATAGTCCGCACCCACATACCCCTCCCACACACCACCACCTTCCCACATCGCCGCCACCACCGCCTCGCCGTCGGGCCACCGCAGCTTCCCCCACGACGTCGCCACGAGAACGACCTCGCCCCCCGCGTCCCCGACCAGCTCCTTCGACAATGCCGCCATGTTCGTCTGACGTTGCTACGCTCGCCGGAGGCTGCCAGGCCAACTACCTGGTCCAGGGGAGGCGAGCGTCTCTTCGTCGGCCAGCTTCTTCGACGACGCCCGCAAGTTGTTCAACGGTTTGCCCACAAGGTACAAATGGACTCCGCCGACAAGTTCTTTTTCCACAATTTCCTTTGCGACTCTGATGATTCCTCATCCGACGATGATGAGATGGTGGCTGTTGTGTTGGTCGTCCATGACCACCTTAGTAGGCAGCGGCCGTTGTTCCGGGGTCGATCCTAGCGCACACTCCGGCGTTGAATCGCAACCGAGAGAGCGGCCATTTCTTTCTTTGGAAGGACTATTGAGACACCCAACCCGCTCTTCAAACATCACCAATTCCAGCGTCGTTTCCGTATGGCTAGGCATGTTTTCAACCGTATTCGGGAAGGGGTCGTCGGATACGATAAGTATTTCGAGTGCAAGGAGGATGCCCTTAGAAAGATTGGCTTCTCCTCTTATCAGAAATGCACTGGAGCTATCCGGATGCTTGCATACGGAGTTCCCAATGATCTCATTGATGAGTACGTCCGTATGAGTGAGTCTATGTGCGTAGACTCCATGTACAAGTTCTGCAAGGCTGTGATTGCAGTGTTTGGCCCTGAATACTTGAGAGAGCCAAACGTTGAAGATACAGACCGCTTGTTGACGATAAATACCAGCAGGGGCTTCCCGGAGATGCTTGGTAGCATAGATTGTATGCAGTGGGAGTGGAAGAACTGTCCTTCTGCTTGGCAGGGGCAGTATAGGGGCAATGTCAAGGCTTGCACTGTCATAATTGAGGCCGTGGCCTCACAAGATCTCTGGATCTGGCACTCTTTCTTCGGCATGGCCGGATCGCACAATGATATCAACGTGCTTCAACGCTCTCCGGTGTTTGCAGGGCTTGCCGAAGGCAACTGTCTGCCGGTGAATGTTAACATCAAGGACCACAACTACAACAAAAGATACTACCTAGCTGACGGTATCTATCCTCAGTGGACTACTATTATGAAGACAATCTCCAACCCTGTAGGAGAGAAGAGGAGGAGATTTGCACAGGAGCAAGAGAGTGCTAGGAAGGATGTGGAGCGTGCCTTTGGTGTTCTGCAATCTCGATGGGGCATCGTTCGGTATCCTGCTAGAACTTGGAGCACCAAGAAGTTGTGGGAGATGATGACTGCTTGTGTGATCATGCATAATATGATCGTAGAGGATGAGCGCCTGGAACGTATCTACGACCAAGGGTTTCAGTTCCCAGGGTGACAATGTTGTGCATGAGCATGGAGGAGCGGCGATGCTTGCACAGTTCACTCAATTTCATCATCAAATGTGTGATTAGAAAACTTATATTTAGCTACAAGATGATTTGGTTGAGCATATGTGGGCTCACGTGGCAACCAATAGATGTATTTTTTTAAATGTATTTAAGATAATTTAATTTTTATTTAGCTTGTAAACTATGATATATTTATTTTGCTTATGAACTATGCTATATTTGTTTGCTTGTGAAACTATGTAAAATGTTTGTATTTTGTTTGAATTATTTTTGAAAAACCACGGCAAGTGGCCGCGGAGCCGGAAATGGATCTGCACATTGGGCGCACTGCCGACCCAAACGAAAAAAAGGGGAAGACGAGCGGGTGACCGACTCAAACGGACAAAAGGCGAACAAAGCACACGTATGTTTGGATCGGCGCGTTGGAGTTGCTTTAAGAGAGTTCTTCCTTGACCTTCTTTAGCTGCTTGGATCCCAGATGGCAGATCGATAATATGTATGTATGGTCAATCCAAGAGGTGTCGCACGAGGCGGCAGTCAAATCTGATGATGCGCCAAATTCAGCCAAAACTTTACAGCAGTAGCAACTGTGCTCTCGCTTATACCAACTTGTATGTTTTCCTTGGTGAGGACCAACTTTTGCATGCATGGTTGGTCTACTTGACTACCCATCTTTGCCTTTTAGTTTTGGCTCGTTCATTTCTGTTCGTCATGATGCAGCCTTAAAGTGTACTAGTAGACCAGCAGTGGTAGTACCAATCATTGCAGTGCGCTGCAGTGATTCCACTGTAAACATGTCCTAAGTGATTTATATTCATGCGCAAGATGAATACATTTTTTTAACAAGGAAGAGATTTATCGCGTCACTGACACACGCAATGCCAGACCAATTACGGATTAGGATCACGTAGGATTACTCCAACAAGCCACTCTGGAGTCCCGGGCACTCTAAATTCTGTTAAGCAACTGATTTGCATGTTGGAAAGTTTCCTCACAGTCAAATCTAGTTGTCGGCTTGGCTTTATCTATAAAGATAGACGAACATATATTTTTTGTAATCTCGGCGTTGGCACCAAATAGGGCGGAGGAGCTCTTTTGTGGATCTAGATGCCGAGATGGAAACTCTCTAAAGAATACAAATTTGGTAAAGCCGATAGCGGGGACGATAAGCTCATACGGCCGTCCAAATGGCACATTTTACTGCATGTTTGAGTTGTAGGAGGAGTATAAAAAATAGTTCATGTGGAAAAAGTATCGGAAATAGTTCATGTGTTGTTTATGTGGTGTTTAGTTGTAATCATGGATGCTTCTGATGATGTTTATGTATAACTATGTGATTTTTATGTTTAGTTATGGATATTTATGTGATGAAGTCATCAGATTATTTTAGTACTCCCTCCGATCCAAATTAATTGACGCTGCTTTACTGCAACTTTAGTACAAAATTATACTAAATCAGCATCAACTAATATGGATCTACCATGTTTTTTTACAAGACAACAAGTGAATTACCCACCGCAAATTAAATAATCGAACAAAATAATAGCAATATTATTACATAAAGTTACAACAGGCACAAAGCCTATAGTATCATGTTTTTTTTACCAAAGTCATTAGGCGGATTGGCTCATGCAAATTAAATAATTGAATAAAAGAATAATGGTACATAAAGTTTAGTTGAACAAGTTTATGTTATGTTTTGTGTTTCAAAAATTATGTTTTCTATGCAAGAAAAGGACAATTTAGCGCAAAACCCTACTCTTCGGAGTTAAGTTTTAAAGATGGGTTAGATACAATCCTCTCAATACCAAATTTTATGGAATTAAGGTATGGAGATGGATTTTTGGGATCGGTTAGACTTGCTCTTAGACCCTTGAGCCAGTTATGGAACGAATTGCTAATGGTACGAGGTGGTTGATTATTAAACACCGAGTATATTGAGAAAAATTCTTATGGACAACGGAGATGAACGTTTTGTCTTGTGACTCTTTCCTTGTCATGTGTGCGGCGGCTAGGGCACTTGTCCACTCCAGCTTCACCGGTGAGCCTGTGGGTCCGCCTACCACTCAAGATGCCAGTGGTAGCGAGAGGGATCCCGATGCCTCAGCTTCAGCTAGTACTTTAGGTTAGTGTATTTTTCATCGCAAGAGTATTGCGAGGGGTGGATGGTCGCGCTTCATCTTCAAGCTGGTCTTCTGGGCTCCGATCCTCCTCAAGTTCGTCCGTCGGGATGGGGTTGATGGAGCTCCGCCGGGTTCATTTTGTCTCCTTGAGCTGGCGAGATTAGGGTTTCTCACCGTGAGTGCGCGACGACGAGAGCTTTCTTGTCAGGCGATTCTGATTGATTCAAGGGTTCAATGGCGACGACTACAACTATGGGGTGTCCTTAAGGGCACGTGCACGAAGACTTTCTGGCTGTCATTGATAGGGTCAAGTTTGCTCCGGTAGGAGCGCGGCTCATCCATCAGCGGTAGTGGTCTTTCAATGTTCCAATGTCCTCGATGTAGTTTTTACTCACAAAAAACTAAAGACGTGCTTTGTACTTTCCCCGCAAAGAAAAAAAATATGCTTTGTACTTCTGATGAATTTTTTATAATAGATCTGGGTCCTTTTTAAAAAGGTATATTGGCGAAATGAATGATGTTATCGTCGTCACAGAACAACAACGATATTTGCCAATCAGTGGGTACATGGCAACAGTATTTTGAAAGAAGATAAATGAGTAATAGTACTTGGCGAAGATAAGTAAGTTATTCTTGTACATGATTGTACGGTCCAGCCAATCAAGAATCAAAATGTAATGAGATACACATGTTGCATCCTGGTCATGCAACTGTGTGCCCGGCCTGGTGTTCAACAACCTCATAATTACTGGTCCTCTTAATAGCCATTGTCTCTAGTGTTGTTCTGACAGAAGTTAATGTGGTTTTTATCTTTGGATCCGATCGTTGGTTCATACAAGCAGAGAACAACCGTTTAATCTCTAAATCTATGCAAGCCGTACTCCCTACTAGCAGTAATTTGCTAAATTCGTGTACAAAGAGTACCTATTTTTTGAACGTACGGAGAGTACCCCTGGCCTATAGACATTTGAACAGCAAGCCTAGCAAGGTTCACTTCCATAAGTACACCTACCAAAAAAGGCTACGTAGTCATCCATCAGCCTTCTTCAGTTAATCATTTAACATTATCATGCAGTTATTGCTGAAATTTGGACTCTTCAAGGTTGAGATGTGCAGATACTAACAAGAGAATTTAACAGTTTAGTTTTTGCAAGAGAGACAATTAAACAGCTATTTTTCAAATCATTTGACACCCAAAAAATCCACGTAAATTGCTAGTACATATATTTTTAATACTCCCTCATATTCATAAATTGTCACTGATTTAGTACTACAGTCGTACTAAATCAACGATAATTAATATGGATCGGAGGGAGTACTAAAACTGTCTAGTACCATGTATGTCAATTAGGCAATTTTGATAAGGTGACATGGAATTAAACTAAAAAAAAAGAGTTGAGTATCATATCATAATAAATGTTATACTACTATGTGTCTTGCATGACAACAAATAAAATCATCTATAATATTAAATTATGATATTATGCATTATGAAGGTAGTATCATATATTAGCATTTTATGCATGATACCAACTTATGATACTGTCCATTACGGGCAGCCAAAGAAACAAGGGTTACGCATTAATTTCAGTTTCAAGGGAAAGGAAAAAAAAACAGATACAATTTCTCCACAGTAGCTCCACCAGGGTCCAGGCAAGGGCCATCTCGGGAAAAACAGAAATACTCGCAGCAAACAAGTTAAGAAGTCCAATTACTTAGGTCACGTACGAACAAAACAGACTTAGTCCGCGTCGAGCACCAAGAAGATCTTCCATTTGGAGCTTGGCGGCAACGTACTTAACTGGCACGGCATAAAATATCTTAACGAATTAATCTAAGCAATCTAGCTAATCAATTGCATAAGCTTCCAAATCAATCATTCCTATCTACCACCAGGCTCGGATCCTTCTCGGGAGAATGACAAAAGATGGCACATTAGGATCTCAGGGTGCTAATCAGGACACTGAGATTTGGGAACAGTGTAATTTAATCATGCTAGAGCACAAGCATGTTTTATTTGTTTAATTACACGCCATGGGTCAAGGTACAAACAGTAACAGCCTGGTAAAATATTTATGGCCGGTACGGTTCCTGTGCCTGCACACGAGGCAGGAGTAGTAATCATGTGCAGTGCAGTTTACCAAATTTTATTCCTTTTTCCAAACTGAAAGGGTAGATTATATTGTTAGAACGGCGTGGTAGCTCAATAAGTCGGACACATATTCCCTAGGAGCTTACTAGATTTTTTAAAATTTATTATGTCAAATTTTATGAAATTATGTCAATTTTGTTCAATGGTGCAGCTCACTGCACCACATTGATATGACGGCATATTGTATAGGCCCCGCCAAATTGGGCAGACATTTCATATCCATTGGGTTTCCATGTCTTCCCGAGAAATGAATCCTTCTTTTTAGTTTAGGGAAATAATAATATTGGACAATTCCCACAAGATTCCAACTAAGAGGTAAAATGTTGCAAGATTTTCAAAATGACACAATGCAGTATCACAAGGTCACAACTAGGGATACAAATGATTTTTTTCTTTTTATTTTAATGTTCTTAGATCGCAATACAAGTTCACATCATTGACCATACATACAGAGTTGTTCCAATTGTATACGGAACTCCATTTTCAAGTATAATTATTATCGCCACATATCAAATAAATAGATGAGCATCCCGGTTCCCCGGGACGAAAAAAAAATCTTTAGAAAACAATGAACTCAAATGTTCATATACAAGTAATTTTCTTGAATTGTATTTTTTTTAGTGCACTTGATTAAAAGAGTTAAATGATCTGAACGAATAGCTTATAGCCTCAAATTTTGTTCACACAAGGTGCAACTATTTTTCATATGAAATGTTACAAGTGTACATAGTACTACACTGTTTAAATTGCCGTCTTTATTTATTTACTTACTAGAGCTCTAGAATTGGTATTTTCACAGAGGTGCATGCGCTCCAGCTTGTCCCTGAAGTAGTGCCAACCTATTCCAAATATAGGCATATAATAGTAATTGTAGCATCTGGCGACACAGCTATGTATATACGCACTCTGGAATTTTGGCTATGCAAGGATCAGCGGATAATTAACAAATAAGCACACGACTTAAATAGCTACTCAGAAATTCTGCAGCTTGATCGCCAGTTCCGTTTGCTATAATCTAAGCCTTATAGTATTACCTGTAGAAGCACAGTTTTTTTTTAAACATCAGTACAGACACAAACGCTCATATACACGCGCATACACTCACCCCTGTGAACGCACACACGTACACCCTACCCTTATGAGCACCTTCGAAAGACTGAGCCGGCATATCATCTTGGGATTTACGAAGTCACCGTAGGCGCCTCGTCGTCGACGGGAACGTCTACTCCCATTGAATGCGCATCGCCAGAAATCCTGAAATAAATCCAGAAATAAATGCGAGCATCAGGATTTGAACCCTGGTGGGCTGGGGATACCACAGTCCCTCTAACCATCCAACCACAGGTTGGTTCGCGACAAAGCACTGTTGAATAGAATCACTTGCTGCAACCAATTCCCATGTGACGGTTTTGTTGGGGAAGATCTTATTGTTTTAACAGGGCTCCGTCGCATGCCCAGAGTATGGCAGGCAATCCAAATATAAATACCGTCCATTTAAAATGAATTCCATTCCATATACTCCCTCCATTTTAAAAGTGCGCCCGCGCTTCCCGAGGTCCAACTTTGACCATAAATTTAACTAACAAGACCGACTGCGTTGAGAGAAAAAAATTATATAATTAAAAACTTCTTTTGAATACGAATTCACTGGTATAACTTTTGCTCCCGTCGTAGTCGGTCTCGTTGATTAAATTTATGGTCAAAGTTAAAGGACGGGAACAAAGGAAGCACTATATTTTAAAACGAAGGGAATAGTTTTTTAAAGCCCATTCTACACTATTCTTCTCTCTCTCTAGCATTTGTTCTTTTGTGCGTGGCTAGCTAGGCAACGATTGCAAGCTACCCCAAACGTATATGCATCCATCTGTGCAAACTCCCTTAAAAAGTCCTTAATTTATTGAGATGCCAGCCAGCCAGCCATGCATCTTCCTTCTCCCTCCCTCGCTCGCTCGCTCCCCTCTCCTCCCTCCTCATCTTCCTCCTGTCCTTAGCTACGACCCTGCAAGGACAATTAAGGCACAAACCCCAGAAGTACTTACCAACTCCAGCTCTCCCCCCTCCTCACTCCCTCTCTCTTCTCCCCCATGTAATCCCAAAGAAAGCTGCTGAAACCTAAAGCCGGTGGAAAGCTGCCTGCCTCCTCCCTCCCTCCCTCTCCTCTCGTCTCATCTCTCTCCTCCTTTGGTGTTGTCTCTGTAGCAGCTCACAAAAGCCAACTCCAAGACCCTTTCTTCCCTCCTCCTCCCCCTCCCCCTCCCTCCCTCCTTTCCACCTTTAATTCCTTCCAAACGCTCGCTGTTGTTGTAGATCATTAGCCCCCTTCGGAACCCATTACCACTCCCCCACATCTGGTTGATCTCTTCTCCCTCCCTATATAGGCAGCCCAACGCATTCCGTTTCCATCGTGTAGATAGACTCTCTTGATCAGGCGAGCTAGAGAGGGAAAGGAGGAGTTTTTTTTCTCTCTCTTCTTCCAAGCGAGTTGCTGGCAGGGAAGCCATGTTGGGCTCTTGCGCGCCGATGGCTGGGCCGCCTACCGACGAGGAGACGGCGGAGCCGCCGTTCGGGTCGTCGTTGCAGATCGCCACCGGCTCCCCCGCGACCAAGAGGAAACGCCGGCCAGCCGGGACACCAGGTACGCAGCGTACACCATTGCATCTAATTGCATGATAGCCCGGCTAGCTAGTAGGTGCGGCAATGGTGGAGTGGAAATACTAGTGGCACTAACACTGATGCTGCATGCTCCGGCAGACCCGGACGCGGAGGTGGTGTCGCTGTCGCCGCGGACGCTGCTGGAGTCGGACCGGTACGTGTGCGAGATCTGCAACCAGGGGTTCCAGCGCGACCAGAACCTGCAGATGCACCGGCGGCGGCACAAGGTGCCGTGGAAGCTGCTGAAGCGGGAGGCCGGCGAGGCGGCGCGGAAGCGCGTGTTCGTGTGCCCGGAGCCGAGCTGCCTGCACCACGACCCCTCCCACGCCCTGGGCGACCTGGTCGGCATCAAGAAGCACTTCCGCCGCAAGCACAGCGGCCACCGCCAGTGGGCCTGCAGCCGCTGCTCCAAGGCCTACGCCGTCCACTCCGACTACAAGGCCCACCTCAAGACCTGCGGCACCCGCGGCCACTCCTGCGACTGCGGCCGCGTCTTCTCCCGGTAAACAATCAGCCCCTCTTCGTTCTTCCCTACCACCCCTCCAACCCATCCAGCGCCATTTTCTTTCTTTACAAGAAGCAAGCTCGAGCAGTTCCCGGCCGGCTCGATCCGATTCAATGCGGGACAGAAAGGCGGATGTATTTCCTTCCCCCCTTTCTTTCTTTCTCGAAAGGATTTCTTTGTTCTCTGCAGCACGGCACACGGCTGGGGCTCACTTCTTCTTCTTTTTCTCTTTCTTTATCCGAGGGTGCGGATCAGGGCACAATTTCCGAGGGGGAGCGCAGAGCAGCCCCTTTCCCTGTGTCTGCGTGCGCACACCTCCGTTGGTTTCTTGCTTGCTCGCGCATTTGTTTCTGCGTCCGTCGTCGGACGCGGGCGAGCGCTGCAACAGCGGCAGCAGGCAGCAGCTTGCAGCGCCTCCCATTTAATCTGCGCACGCTAGCCTAGCCTGCCTAGCCCGCCCGGGGCCAAAATCTCATACTCGCACTGCTGCTACCTGACAATTGCTGCCTACGATCGATCCATGCCGCCCTGGATCGCAATATAATATAATAATACTACTCACAAGTCATGGCACTGGTGGGCGTTTGCGTTCTCTTCCATGTAGATCCAAGCCTTTGGACCCGCGGCCGGGCAGCAACATAAATTCCTTTCAGCACATGCAATAAAGTCTCTTTTCTCGCTCCCTCGCTGTTGGTATCTTCAGTCTTACTAGTTCATGCTCCTCTTGACCATACGAGTACGTACTAGTGCTGTTGTGATTGATCGTCGATGTGAATATGTTATTATTGGTGGCCGGCCCTCTCTCTAACTAATGACTAATGGGTGAGCGCGTCGAAATGTGGTGCAGGGTGGAGAGCTTCATAGAGCACCAGGACACGTGCACCGCCGGTTGCCCGCAGGCGGGGGCGGGAGTGGCAGCGCCGGCGTGTGGAGTGGCGGCCGCCCCGTCGTCGCAGCAGCAGGCGCCACCGCCAGCGATATCGCTGTCTCGCTCCCGGACAGCGTCCAGCACCAGCCCGTCCAGCGACGTCGTCATCAGCGCCGTGACCTGGCCCGGCGCCGCGGCAATGCGGAGCCCCAACGCCGCCGCGTTCCACCGTTTCGAACAGCAGGTGCCGTCACCGCGGACGCCGCAGCCCGATGGCCGTGGCGGTGGCGGGCACAACCTTGAGCTGCAGCTCATGCCGCCGTCCAGCAGCTGCACGGGCGGTGCGGCTGCGCCTCTGGGCATGGCGCCGTCGTGGTACGCAGCGCCACAATCACCGCCGGCGCCCATCTCGCAGGGAGACGCCGCAGCCATGCAGCTGCAGCTTGCAATAGGCTTCTGCAGCGGCGACAACCGTGGAAGGAGAGACGTGGCCGGGTCCGGCGGTGGCACCGCGGCCAGGACCATGCAGGAGGCACGGGAGGAGCTGCGGCAAGCGATGGCGGAGAAGGCCGCCGCGGACGTGGCACGCGCGCAGGCGAAGCGGCAGGGGGAGCTGGCCGAGCAGGAGCTGGCGAGCGCCAAGCGCATGCGGCACCAGGCGCAGGTGGATCTGAGCCGCGCCCACGCGCTCCGCGAGCACGCCGTGCGGCAGGTCAACGCGACGCTGCTCCAGATCACCTGCTTCAGCTGCCGCCAGAAGTTCCGGGCAGTGAGGCCGTCCGCCGCCATGTCGTCGGAGGTGGCCTGCAGCTACGTGACCGAGGGCGGCAACGTCGAGGTCAACAACGTCGACGAGCCCCTCATCCTCGACGGCATGCGGCGGCGCCAACAACACGCCACAATGGACACTGTGTAGCCAAGCCAAGCCATCTTGGTCTACCTTTGAGTTGCTTTTTGTTTTCACCGGCGAGACGGCCGGCGGGGTTGGCCCACGGTGAGGCGTGGTGTAGTTAGATGCTGCCGGAGTGTTTTGGGTCTTCTGATCGAGCTGCAGAGAAAAGCTAAGCATGGCTGGCTAGCTAGCTAATTGTGACGTGCATGGAATCTTTCGCTTGTTTGCTTCCCGTTGGATTTTGCTGAAATATCATTAGTGCAGCTGGGGAGAGTTCATGATGCCACTCGTAAAGGTCGGGAGATGAAGATGCCACCTTTATTGTGACAAGCTGTTGCATGCAACTGGAAATATTTAACGAACTCAGATACAGAAATGCTAGTGGTGCACTATTTTTCTCGGACAAACTTGTTCAGTCAAGTAACACTGATCGTTGTTTCTTCTTTAACTTGGACCATTTTGCCGAATTGCGAACGTCGACACGCTTACACCTCCGAACACACGCATGTAATCGTCCACATATCGACGCACGCCTACATCTGACGAAGATAAATATCATGACTTTTCATTATACTAAACGTGTACATGTGGGTGTAAATGTGAGCACTAAATCAAAATGGACCGCAATTCACCTCCCCATCAAGAGGAAGTCACGGTCACCAAACAATTATGCTTCTTGCTCTCAGTTGATGTGGATGAATGCTTCAGATCAGATTTCATTCTATTCGTGCCCTAGTAACATAACAAGCATTAAGCGTAGCAAAGTTGCATCAATAATAGATTGAGAACAATAGTCGCACCATTAATCAAACCCCTAACATGATAGCACCATTACAAGATTAGCATCACCAAATTCCAATCCATCTCATGTGTCTGCAACCAATTACTCAAACATGAATGGGGGAAGTATGGCGATTGTAAAGGAGAAGGGTTTGGTGATGGCGATGACAACGGCGCCTCAGCTGAGTCCTTTTAGGCGGGCTTGTTGTGCTGCTGCCCCCTACCGAAACCTTTTTTTTTTCTGTTGCTTTGTGTGTTCCTATGTGGTTGTGTGATTTGTCGTGTTGTTTCGATGAAACTTATGTATCATGTTTGATGCTATATGTATAAAGGGAGATGAGAGCCTTTTTCGGTACGACGACGGTGCCTCCTCCGACGGAGTAGTATTGAAATACTATAAATGACCTACTTGTGCCCCAAACGGTTATAGTGAGGTTACCAATCTTGAAAACTTTGCTAGTTGAAACAAGTAATAAATATATAATGTGGTATGGCATATTTTTTAATTTTTAGAATAAGTAATATCTGAAATTAAATGTGCAAGTAAATGAGGTTTTGGAGGCCATCTCATGGAGGAAGTTGGACTGGAGTTCATAGCTTCACTAGTGCCATCTCTCATGAAAGCGATGAGGCATAATGTAAGCATGTGTATGTGAAATTGATCAATCAAACATAATCCAGTAAAACTTGATGACTTTAGACCCATTAGTCTCTACAATGTCATATATACACAAGGAGGTTGTTTAGTGCTTGGTGAACCGGCTTAGACCACTATTGGATGAAATTATTTCGCCGGCTCAGAGTGCTTTTGTGCCAGGACGGATGATTATTGACAACGCTCTTTTGGCTCCTAAGTGCATCTACCATATTCAGCAAGAAAAGAATCTAGAGAGGAGTTTTTGTGCACATAAACTTGATCTCTCAAAAGCGTATGACCAGGTTGACTCGATATACTTGAAGCAAATGATACAAAAGATGGTTTTTGCTTGCGGGTGGGTGGACTGGATTATGACGTGGGTTACCTCAGTGATATATTCAGTTCAATTCAACGGAACCCTCTTGGACTCATTTGCACCGATGTGTGGGCTTCGGCAAGGTGATCGCCTCCCCCTGTTTTTTGTTCCTGTTGGTTGTTGATGGTCTATCTGCATTGTTGAAGTATGGTGTGGAACAGAGAAGATTCCACCTCTTGTAAATATGAAAGTGTGCGTCGGGCACCTCGCACTTGTTGTTTGTGGATGACACACTCTTGTTCTTCAAGGCAGATAATAACCAAGCTATTGAGGTCCGAAAAGTTTTAGGGGCCTATGAGGTTGCAACTGGCCAACTTATAAACTCCGCTAAATGTAGCATCATCTTTGCGGAATCATGTATGGTGGCGCATCAGACTAAGGTGTGCTCAGTATTGCACATGCAGCGGAACACATATGAGGAAAAGTACCTAGGCCTCCCTAGGGTCAAATGTCAAAGGAGCAATGCCATAGCCTTCTTGCAAGTTTTACCAAGAGAATTGTGCAACGGCGACACCTTGTCCCAAGCGGGCAAGGAGGTAATGATCAAGGCAGTCGGTCAAACCATTCTGATGTACATGATGGGAGTTTTTAAGCTACCTATGTTTGTGTGTGATGACTTGAGTCGGATGGTTCAGAACTTTTGGTAGGTCTCCTCTCAAGGCCGACAGAAAACAAACTGGAAGTCTTGGTGAAAGTGCTAGTTATCGACTAGAGGAGGGTTGAATAGGCAAATTTTATGATTTCTTCGAAATAGGCAATGTCTTCGAAGACGCGGAAGCAAAACAATAACTAAACAAGATATAGCAGAAGATAAACTACACTAGGCATGCTGGCATGCCAACACAATTGAAGTGAGAAGTGTAGACAGACAACAAACTAGGTAGCACAGAATAGTAGATGAAGTTAATGTGAAGACAAAGATGTAATCAGAGAGAATGCCTTCACACAATGTCTTCAAACAGAATGAGCAAGCAAATGCTTCACAAAACTAACAGTAAGTAAAGAAGTGAAGTGATAGAACCAGTTGCTCGGAGAAGACACGTGATTTGTGTGACCAGTTCTAGCTGTTGTGACAGCTGTACGTCTGGTTAGGGAGGCTGAGATTAAACTCAGAAGACTTAGTCTTCACCTTATTCCCCTCGAGCTAAGGTCACTGTAGACCTTGCCCAATCACCCAGGTAAGTCTTCAAGGTAGACTTCCAAACCTTTCATAGACTCTGTTCACCGGCAATCCACAATGACTCTTGGATGCTCAGAATGCGACGCCTAACCGGCTGGAAGATCACAGTCTTGAAGTGTAACAAGTCTTCGGTTCACGCAGAAGAGAAAGGCTTCTGTGATGCTCAATCTGTTTGGGCTCTGGGTGTTCGGGTTTTTCCTCGCAGGATTTCTCTCTCAAAGGCTTCGGAGGTGGGTTGCTCTCAAACGACAAAAGCCGTGCAATAACTCGGAGCAGCCACCAACTTATAGTGGAGGGGTGGGCTATTTATAGCCAGGAGGCAACCCAACATGATATTACCGAAATGACCCTTGGTCAGTGGCCAACCGACACGTGTCCAACGGTCGGATTTCGAACACACGCGGCAGCTTGACTTGGGCTATAAGCAAAGCTGACTCAACCAACTCTCGAAGAGGGTTTCTCTCATTGTGTTCACTGGAAGACATGATTTTAGATTGAAAATCACGTTAGTTTCTGACTTTGTTTACCTCGACCCCACTTAACACTACTATGGTTTCTATGACTCAAGAAAGAAGAAAATGAAACTGCCAAAAGACTATGTCTTCGCGCTCCCTTGTCTTCAATCGAAAGTCTTCGCGTACCACCATTATCTTCAATGTCTTCACACAGTTTTAGGGGTCATCATTGATGGTTAAACCGAATCTCTAGGGACTTCTATTTGTGTTCTCCTGTGAATCTCACAAACACATTAGTTTCTTAACCAAGTTTGTCGTCAATACTCCAAAACCAACAAGGGGTGGCACTATATGCACTTACAATCTCCCCCTTTTTGGTGATTGATGACAAATTGGTTAAAGTTTTCAATGAGGATAAAAGTATGTGAAAGTAAAGGAACAAGGTGTTTGGCTTCATGAAGTTGAAAGGGCTCCCCCTGAAGTTTTGCATATAAGTACTTTGCTTTTGAATGCAAATGCACATGGCAAGTCTCACTTTGTGGAGATCTCCCTCTTTATTATGAAGTCAAGACATAATGCATACAAAGAATACTTTGAAGGTAATGTAATGCACAATGAGAAATGCGTGTCTGCATAATGACTTCATGCGCATAAGATTAAGAATTGATAGCGCGCAAGAACGAACAGTAGGAAATGTAGCAGACGTCCATCAGGACTTAAGTTTACAACTCAAAAACATCAAATGCACAGAACGAGAGTTGCAAACTTAACGAAATATAGAAAGCCCAACCCAATATGCCTGATTGAAGACTATCAACTCATATGCTTCTCCCCCTTTGTCATCAAATGACCCAAAAGGTTTGAAGATATAGAGTGCCTAATTTTCCCGGGGGGCGGTTGTAACACCCCCAATGTCATGCTATAGTAATCTCCCCCTAATGGTGGCCATGCCATCATAATTATTACACAAATTGTCACTTGTCCAAAATCAAAGTCAAATTCAAATTTAACTTTCAAGTCAAAAAATTACATCTTCAAAAAATGCAAACAAAATAGTTCATAATTTTGCAAATAATACCTAAGTAATTATTTTGAGGAAAACAACATCACCTAAATTCCTAAAATGCCCCTGGCATCCAAAACAGTAGCAAAACAGCCCCAAATTAATTCATTTCTATTTAAACAAATTTCAAATGGATTCAAATAATCCTCCAACTTTTTGTGGCAGTGTCTAAATTTGCAATATAATTATTGGACTAAGTTTTATATTCTATGAAACTAATTTGCTATTAAAGGAAATTGCAAAACATAACAATTTAAAAGAAAACAAAAAATTTAAAAAGAAAAAGGAAAGAGGCTTACCTGTGCTTGGGCCTTAGGCCACAGGGGAAGGCCCAGGCCACCCCTTGGTCGCCTTTGACCTCCCGCTACAGGAGGGCGACCGAGGGCGCGCGTCCTCGCCGTTGCCCTCGAACCACCTCGCCGCCTGCGCCGCTACAGGAGCCGCGGGTGGATAAGAGCAAGCCCCTCGGCCTCGTCGACGAGCCTGTCCACTTCTCCCCCTCTCCCCTCACCTCCCTCGTTGAGCTCAAGCACACCCGAGCATGGTTGTCACCATGGCCATCGCAGCCGCGGCCACTGACCTGCCCGCACCCCACCAATGTGTCCGCGAGCATCGTCGAACTCGTCTACGTCCCCTACGCCGACACATCTGAGTAGGGAGCCACCACAACATCGACGTCAACCTCGTCTTCCTGCTTCGGCATTCATCGTCTGCCGCTTCGATCTGCCGCCACCGCTACTCCTAGCCGCTCACAGAGCCATCTTGTGCTCCGCGGTGAACACCTCGATGTTTCCCTTCCGCTCTTCCCCTCGATCCGTAGCGCTAGCATCGGCATTGTCGTCCCATCCTCTAGCCGAAGCTCTATCCCTGCCGTCAAGCTCGCCACAGTCAACATCGTCCACCCCTTGCCGAACTAATGCCACCATCGTGGGTTCCAAGGAAATGCGTGCCTCCTTTAGATGATCGAACCGTGGCCAAAACGCTCGAGTTCGTCGAGTTCTTGCTCCGGCCGCCATTGGACCTCGTCGGCGTGCTCATCTCCAGCCTCCCCAACTCCGGCCACCTTCACCATTGGACGTGCGGCACGGCGGGTGTCCCGATGGGCCTTCCCGCACATCCATTCAACGCCGGAGGTGATTTCCCGGCGAGGCCCGTGGCCCTCCACCGTGTTTTGTGCTGCCGCCGGCGTGCCACCGTGTTTAAACACGACTATGTCGTTGCCGCATGGGTCCCCCACGTCAGGGGGTTAACTAGCCACTAGCCACTAACCACTATGCCACTGACCCACTGACGGGCCCCGCTGCCTAATTAAACTCTGGCTTAGTTTAAAACATTGGGTTAACTATAGTCACTGACCCGCGGGCCCTGTCGTGGTTCTAAGTCTGACAGTAGAATGGTGGGTAGGTATGAGGAGGCAAGATCCTAGCTACGGTGAGGTTGTGCACACAAGATTTACGAGTTCAGGCCCTTCTCGGAGGAAGTAACAGCCCTACGTCTCGGTGCCCGGAGGCTCGGTCGATTGACTTATGTGTGAGGTTACAGGGGGTGCGAACCCTTGTGCCTGAGGAGGGGGGTGGCTTATATAGAGTGCGCCAGAACCCCAACAGTCCCACGTTACAAGGGTTTCAATGTCTGTAAAGACAGGACGTTACTGATAACGCCAGCAATAAAGGCAAATAAATGATCATTAAGACTACGGAGTGAACGCCTGACCCTTGCCATCCTGAGTGACCTTAGATCTTCTGTCTTCCGAGTGGTTTCCGGTGGGGTCGAGTGAGTACACCTCGGTCGAATGGAATTCGGTTGTCCGAGTGAACTGTTGGTCGAGTGGGTTGCACCCTGTGGCGATTTCAGTCGGTAGATGGTGCCATCCTTTGAATGTCGTTTGCTTTAGGGCAGTGTCCTCGGTAAGGGTGTCTAGGTCGGGCCTACTACCCTACCCTAGGTACATGTCTTCATCATTAGCCCCCGAATGGATTTGGGTTCGAGTGGAGAAGGGGTTGAAGATGGTTCCAACCCGATTTATATGCTTCAGAGGCATCCTAACCGGGCCGGTGATCTTTGTAAAAACTTCAACTTCATTTTCAGTCGCCTGGGTCCATTCAGAGGTCGTCGAGTGATTTTTTCTGATAAGCTCCGAATGTTGATATGATATAAGATCCTTAGCGCGATTGGTCACGCTGCCGCTTTCCGGATCTCACGGGATTCGAAATTTGGAGAAGCGCGCGGGACGGAGAGGACCGCGGTAGACGGAGCGGATTAGGCAGGGACGCCTTGATTCTCGTGCCACCTTTTTCGCCATGTATCCAGCGCGCGACTGTTGCGGGATTTGACTGGATTGCCTGGGCCCACTAGTCAGCCACTTGGGAGCGGACCCATATAAGGCGTCGAGGTCGATGAGCCCGGTACTGTGCTCCCCATCTCCTTCCTCCTCTCCTGTTTCACCACCGCATTCACCGCCACCTTCGACGCCGCCGCCCCGCCTGAGCGCAGCCTACCGCGATGGGGAAGGAGAGGACGGCGGCCTTGGAGCGTGCGAAGAAAGCGACGGCGGCAGCGAAGAGCAAGAAGACGAGTCGGGGAGACTCGTCGTCGAGATCCGGCCTGCCGCCCGGCTGGATCCAGGGCGATTGGATTCGCTCCACGATTCAGCAAGAAGACATGGAGGATCTGGTCGAGGGAGGCTTGATCGACCATGGGTCTTGGAGGCTGCCAGGTGATGAGACCGAGCCGCAACCGCAGGAGGGTGAGTGCGTCCTCCTCGCGACTCACGTCGACCGTGGTTTTTCTCTGCCCCCTCATCCTTTTTTCTGAGGTTTTTTGAACTTTTTCGGAGACCAACTTCATCACTTTTCTCTGAACACCATCACTTACCTAGCTGCGTTTGTCTCCATGTGTGAGAATTTCTTGGGTTGTCGACCGCATTGGGGTCTCTTCAAACACATCTTCACCTGCCGCTCACAGTCTGTGAAAAAGGCCAATCCGAGTGATGAGAGGACACACGTGATTCAGATGTGCGGAGGTCTAGGGATCCAGATGAGAGGCAAAAGCACATTTCCACCTATGACTCTTCCTGATTCGGTCAGAGGGTGGCAGTCGACCTGGTTTTATTGTAAGGACAAACCAACTCCTGGTCAGTCGACTGGCCTTCCTCCCTTTACCATGGGGCGAATTGAAAAGCCCTCTTCCTTGAAAGTGACTCCAGAAGAAAAGGTGGAGGTGAACATGTTGGTCGACCGCATAATCCAACTTGTCCGCGATGGCGTGACCGGCATGGATTTGCTAGAGGTGTTCCTCACTCGCCGCATCCAGCTGCTCCAAGCCCGCGATCATCCTATGTGGATGTATTCGGGCGCCGATGATTCTGCTCGGATCCACCCGGAGGAAGTTGCCGAGGAGACGGTGGCGCGGTGGCTGCAGAGCATTACCAGAAACAGAGACAACCACAGGGGGTCTAGGAGAATTCTTCCACTCGGCGCTGATAACGAACCAGACAAGGTCAGACCTTCGATGTCGAGTGACTTTTACTCTAATTTGTAAACTGTCTTTGGAACCGACTGATGCTTGTTCGATTCTTTGCTTCGCAGATATATACTGAGATGTACTCGATGCCCAACGGGGAGCAGATCCAGGAAGGAGAAGAGAGCGGAGGCGACAGCGGCGACTGGAACTCCGACGGGGAGAGTGATGAAGAGCAGGAAAACTCGAGCAGTGAGGAGGAGGTCGATTCTCCACCTCACACGGAAAAGCGTTCCAAGCACAAGCAAGACCCAGCAAGTATCCGGGGCAAGGTGGTAGCACCGACTGGACAGACTTCGAAGCGCACTCGGACATCTTCTCCGGTGCCGACTGAGAAGGCTCCGAAGCAGCTCAAGACCGCGCCGTCCAAGCCACGGAAGGCTTTGCCCAAGATCAAGGTTGATGTTCCCGTCGCCTCTGCGTAAGCATTTCGTTTTCACCCTTTGTTTGAAGAATCTTATATCAGTTGCCGACCCATCCACTTGCTTGACCGAGTGAACCTTGAGATTTGCAGTGCTGCTACCTCCGGGACTTCTGCTTACCAAGATGATGGTGACGAGGAGATGGAGGATGCGGTCACCTCCAAAGCGAGTATGACCCCTGTTATCTTCATCTTTTCTTTGCTAGCCAATTCTACAGTCAACTGAACTCTTGTGGTCGATTCTTTTGCAGCTCCGCGAGATGTTATTGAACTTCAAGACGATGATGAAAATGAGCGACAAGAACTCGTGGGTAGGAGGAGCACGGCCTCAGTCAAGAAGGTGCCAGCTAGCAAGACGTCCCAGTCGACGCCGGCGACGGAACCAGCTATCCAGCAATCCGGGGACTTCAACCGTGCCTCCGTTACTTTTGCGATTCCAATGTCGAGTGCTCATCCTTCGTCGTCGACTGTGCGGGCCCTTCCTCCGTCTGTCCAACTTCATGCCTCAAGCTCTCATGCTACTGCAACTGATACACCGACTGCACCTCCCACCGCCCATCAAGTCCCAGAAGACCAAGTGAGTGCTGCCCAGGAGGCTATACGCTAGGCTGGCCTTATGATGGAGCAAATGAAGGTTGTGCGCGAGGCCAGTCAAGCTGCCTATGATGCCAGCTCAGCACTTCAAGCCAATGTCCAGGTTAGCTTACTTCCGACTGAACTCCATCTTGACGCTTGTTCTGTTGGGATATGATATTTAGGAACTGCTGCTTTATCTGCAAGACGTCCGTGGATGAGCATTTTGGAACCTTTAATTGCACACCCATTGTCAGTCTGTACACCCACTGGGTGTTTTAATTTCTATTGAGTAGTTTTTCCACTTGAGTCGACTAGGTTGTGCTGATCGAATCTCTGAACCAGTGGGGGCACGCTGAGTGCACCCACTGGGTGTAGTCCCCGAGACCGCCGTCGAATGTTTGATTCGGCGGGGGTCTTTTAAGAGATCTTTTCCACTCGGGCTGGGCAGATCATGCCGAGTGGAACCTTTACCAGTGGGGGCACGCTGAGTGCACCCACTGGGTGTAGTCCCCAAGATCGTAGTCGACTGCGGGCAGTCGGCTATGGTCTGAGTTTTTTTTTTGACTGGACGGACCAAGTCGAATGAAAGAGTCAGACCAGTGGGGGCACGCTGAGTGCACCCACTGGGTGTAGTCCCCGAGACTATTGGCGAATGTTTGATTCGGCAATAGTCTTTGTGTCTGCCGACTGACTATCTTCTGAACGCATAAATCTTGTGATCTTGGAGCCCGGTTTGCTGACTTGGAGAAGAAGCAAACTCAGCTCAATCTTGACCTGGAGTTGGCTCGAAACAACTTGCAGAAGGCTAAAGATGACACTGCTGGTAAGGAAAGTTTGTCGACCGGTTCTCTTGCCACCTTTTCTCCTCCTTTTTCTGATTCGAATGTTGTTCTTTCTAGAAACAATGAGACAAGCTTTGGAGAAGAAGGACCTTGACCTTGCGGTTGCGAAGAAAACTGCCGAAGACAAACTGGCGTTTGCTGACCAAAAGATGGCTTCAGTTGGACAGCTGGAGGGAGAGAATGCCAAGCTGAAGGCTGCTCTTGACGAAGCCAACAAAGAAGTGACTCGTCTAAAGAAGGACAAGCGAACCCTGACCGACAAAGTAGAAGACATCACCCGCAGGAGGGACGAGCTGGAGAACTACCTGGGAGGACTCGCCAAAAAATTATTCCTCATGCTTGAAGGTACTTTTCTCTGTGCGATTGGTTTGCTTTCGTCGACTCATCATACCGCTGTCGACTCATTACTTTTCTGCGAGTGCAGAATTCTGTCAAGACTTCGAGGAAGAAACTGGGCGAGTCGAGACGAACTTGGACCCTATCAACTCCCCTGTCAAAGATGAAGCAGCCATGAATGTGCTCCGACTGGAGTCTCGCCTCGCCAGTGCCTTGGAATATCTTGCTCGACTCAAGGTCGCAGTTTCGCAGATCGACACAGCGCTCTGGCCAGGGGACATGCTCCGAAACGACCTTGAGTCTCTGATGACTCGACTTAACGAGATTCCTGGTCGAGTGCAGGAGTGGAAGAAGTCCGCCGCTCGATGCGGTGCTGACGTAGCTTTATTCCTGGTTCGCGTCCACTGCAGGGAAGCCAGAGAAGAGAAGCTAGCGGCAATCAAGGTCGCCAACACCAAGAAACTCGACTTCCAGTCTTTCATGGAGACCTTCATTGTTGCTGCTACTCAAATCGCAGACGGAATTGACCTGGACGAGTTTGTCGAACCTGCCAGCCCCTCTGCGGAGTGAATGAAACTTTTATGATCTGATTCAATTTGCCTCGGTATGCCGAGTGATTCTGTAACCGTAAAACTCCCTTCGGGCCTGATGCCCGAGTACTTTGAGCTCCTTCGTCCGAACTTTTATGAACCGGTTCAATTTGCCTCGGTATGCCGAGTGATTTTGTAACCGTAAAACTTCCTCGGGCCTGATGCCCGAGTACTTTTAAACTCCTTCGTCCGAACTTTGTTTGCCCTTAAATATGCTTGTTTTTATTTCCGAGTGGAACTTGTATCTTCACTCGGAACAGACGCAGTTCTGAGAATAGGGTCGCGGACGACCTGCACCTCGTCGTCCTTGCAGATCAGGATGGAGCATGTTTTATACTTAGGCGAGTACAGGACTGCAGCTAAGCCTCCGAGTGAGAGGGTTGCTCATCACTCGGTAGGATTTTTTAAACTTAGGCGAATACAGGACTGCAGCTAAGCCTCCGAGTGAGAGGGTTGCTCATCACTCGGTAGGATTTTACAGGCTTAGGCGAGTATAGGACTGCAGCTAAGCCTCCGAGTGAGACGGTTGCTCATCACTCGGTAGGATTTTACAGGCTTAGGCGAGTATAGGACTGCAGCTAAGCCTCCGAGTGAGACGGTTGCTCATCACTCGGTAGGATTTTACAAGCTTAGGCGAGTACAGGACTGCAGCTAAGCCTCCGAGTGAGAGGGTTGCTCATCACTCGGTAGGATTTTTTGAACTTAGGCGAATCGGATTCGCGGCTAAGCCACCCACTGGGGGATTTTGGACACATGTTTTAGTAACAACAATCATTTAGGAGATTGTAAAACCATGTCTTTGATAAACGAACTGAAAGGTACTCTTTATTACATCTCATTAGTCTGAACACTTAAGTATAAAAACGGCGGAGTAGCTTCGCATTCCAAGCGCGTGGCTCGTCTTTATTATGCTCCACATTGTAGAGGTGATACGCTCCGTTGTGGAGCACCTTGGTGATGATGAAGGGACCTTCCCAAGCGGGGGCAAGTTTGTGAGGCCGTTGCTGGTCCACTCGGAGCACAAGGTCCCCTTCCTGAAATGCTCGACCCTTCACATTTCTGGCATATAATCGACGAAGGTCTTGCTGATAAATGGTCGATCAGATCAAGGCCATCTCTCTTTCTTCTTCCAGAAGATCAACAACATCTTCTCGAGCTCGTTCTGCTTCGGCTTCTGAGAAGAGTTCTACTCGGGGTGCATTGTGAAGCAAGTCACTCGGCAGCACAGCTTCAGCCCCATAGACCATGAAGAAGGGGGTTCAACCAGTCGACCGATTTGGTGTTGTTCTTAATCCCCAAAGGACTGACAGTAGCTCATCTACCCAAGCGCCGGCCGCATGCTTGAGGTCGCGCATCAATCGAGGTTTCAGCCCTTTGAGAATCAAACCATTCGCTCTTTCTGCCTGTCCATTCGACTGAGGGTGGGCGACTGAAGCATAGTCGACCCGAGTACCTTGGGACGCATAGAAAGCTCGGAACTCATCAGAATCAAAGTTCGACCCATTATCCGTGATGATGCTGTGTGGGACTCCATATCTAAATGTTAACCCTCTGATGAAGCTGACCGCAGTACTTGCATCCAGGTTTTCGATAGGTTTAGCTTCGATCCACTTGGTGAACTTGTCGACTGCTACAAGCACATGGGTGAAGCCACTCCTGCCAGTCTTCAGAGGTCCCACCATATCCAAACCCCAAACAGCGAAAGGCCAGACAAGTGGAATGGTCTTCAGGGCTGAAGCGGGTTTGTGGGACATGTTGGAGTAGAACTGGCAGCCCTCACATTTGTCAATTATCTCCTTTGCCATCTCATTTGCCCGCGGACAATAAAACCCTGCTCGATACGCTTTGGCCACGATGGCCCGAGAAGACGCATGGTGACCACAGGTTCCCGAGTGAATATCATCGAGGATCATTCGGCCTTCTTCCGGAGTGATGCATTTCTGAACGACCCCCGTGACACTTTCTCTATAGAGTTGCTCCCCCATTACTGTGAAGGCTTTGGATCGACGGACAATCTGGCGAGCCTCTTCTTCATCCTCTGGAAGCCCTTTCCTGAGAATATATGCAATGTACGGCACTGTCCAATCTGGAATAACAATCAAAACTTCCATGATCAAGTCGACCACAACTGGGATTTCAACTTCAGTCGGATCAGTGGAACTTTTTGGCTGTGGGGGCTCTTCTGTGAAGGGATCTTCTTGAACTGATGGTGCGTGAATATGCTCCAAAAACACATTGCTGGGAATAGGCTCCCGCTTGGATCCTATCTTTGCCAAGTCATCAGCTGCTTGATTCTTCAGTCGGGGTATATGGTGGAGCTCTAGCACTTCAAACTTCTTTTCTAACTTCCTCACCGCATTGCAATAACCAGTCATAGCTTGGCTCCTGACGTCCCACTCCTTCATCACTTGATTAACCACTAAATCTGAGTCACCGTAAATCATTAGGCGGCGGACGCCGAGTGAAATGGCCATACGCAATCCATACAAGAGTGCCTCATATTCAGCTTCATTGTTGGAGGAATCAAAGTGAATCTGGAGAACATATCTGAGGTTGTCGCCCCGTGGAGATACCAGGACCACTCCAGCGCCTGAACCATTCAACATCTTGGACCCGTCGAAGAACATAGTCCAATGTTCCGACTGTATCTGGGTCGGTAACTGCTGTTCAATCCACTCGACGAGGAAATCTGCTATCGCTTGAAACTTGATCGCTTTCTTTGCCTCGAACTAGATATCCAGCGGAAGGAGTTCAATCGCCCACTTTGCCACTCGGCCAGTTGCATCTCTGTTGTTTAGAATTTATGACAACGGAGCGTCACTGATGACTGTAATCGAATGATCTGAGAAGTAATGTGCAACCTTCTTCGTGGTCAAGTAGATTCCATAGAAAAGCTTCTGATAATGTGGATATCTCTGCTTGGATGGAGTTAAGACTTCAGAAATATAGTATACTGGGCGTTGAACCTTGTAAGTTTTGCCTTATTCTTCCCGCTCGACCGTGAGTACTGTACTGACAACCTGTCCAGTGGCTGCTATATAAAGCAGTAAAGGCTCTTTGCTAATTGGAGCAGCAAGCACCGGCTGGGTGGAAAGCAGGGCTTTGAGCTCTGCAAACGCTGCGTCAGCTTCAGGAGTCCACTCGAACTTATCAGATTTCTTCATCAGTCGGTAAAGAGGCAATGCCTTTTCACCGAGGCGAGAGATGAATCGACTCAAAGCTGCCAAACAACCAGTAAGCTTCTGAACGTCGTGTACACGCACAGGGCATTCCATTCGGAGGATTGCACCAACTTTTTCTGGGTTTGCATCGATCCCACGTTCGAAAACGAGGAAACCGAGTAACTTTCCACCTGGAACTCGAAATGTACACTTCGACGGATTAAGCTTGATATCATATCTTCTCAAATTGGCAAAGGTTTCAGCAAGGTCAGTCAGCAGGTCGGAACCTTTGCGCGACTTAACCACGATGTCATCCATGTATGCTTCCACATTCCGACTGATTTGAGTTAGCAGGCACTTCTGTATCATGCGCATGAATGTGGCACCAGCATTCTTGAGACCAAAGAGCATGGTGACATAGCAAAAGCACCCGAATGGGGTGATAAAAGCTGTTTTAATTTCATCAGGTCCATACAGTCGGATCTGATGGTACCCGGAATATGCATCCAGGAAGGACAATCGCTCACATCCCGCAGTCGAGTCGACTATCTGATCGATGCGGGGGAGAGGATAATGATCTTTTGGGCAGGCCCGATTGATATGCTTGAAATCAATGCACATACGGAGTGAATCGTCCTTCTTGGGAACCATGACAACATTGGCGAGCCACTCGGAGTGGTAAATCTCACGGATGAACTCAGCTGCCAAAAGCCGAGCCACCTCCTCGCCGATTGCCTTTCTCTTCTCCGCAGCGGACCGACGGAGGTGCTCTTTCACGGGTTTTGCCTTTGAATCGACTCGCAAACGGTGCTCAGCCAGCCCCCTGGGTACACCCGGTATGTCAGATGGCTTCCATGCGAAGATGTCCCAGTTCTCACGGAGGAACTAGATGAGCGCTTCTTCCTATTTGCTGTCGAGTGTTGTTGAGATACAAGTCGGTGCAGCACTGGGATCGGTCGGGTGAATGTGAACAGGCTTTGTTTCACCGGACGACTGAAATGCACACTCGGAAGCAGGCTTCTTAGTGCGCAACAAATCACTCGGATCTGCAGTCTTCTTATACTCTTCCATTTCAATCGCTGCCATCTGTTCATCGGCAATCTTAGAGCCCTTCTGGAGGCACTCTTCTGCTCGTTGCCTATTGCCAGTGACCGTGATCACGCCCTTGGGGCCAGGCATCTTCAGCTTGAGGTACACGTAACACGGTCGAGCCATGAAACGGGCATATGCAGTTCTGCCCAGAATAGCATGATAGGCACTGTGAAAATCCACAACTTCAAATGTCAGCTTCTCCTTGCGGTAATTCTTTGAGTCGCCGAAAACCACGTCAAGAGTGATCTTTCCAAGTGAATCAGCTTTCTTCCCTGGAATGACACCATGGAACCGCATGTTGCTCTCACTGAGCCTGGACATCGGAATGCCCATCCCACGAAGAGTCTCTGCATACAAAATGTTCAAGCCGCTGCCACCATCCATCAAGACTTTGGTCAGTCGGGTGCCCCCAACGACCTGGTCGACCACCAACGCTTGCCTCCCGGGGGTGGCGACGTGCGGTGGGTGGTCAGATTGGTCAAATGTGATGGGAGTCTTTGACCATTTCAAGTATGTCGTCGTTGCCAGAGCAACCATGTTTACCTCTCTGTTGATGACTTTCAGTCGACTTTTACTCTCAATGTCAGCAAAAATCATCAAAGTGGAATTGACGTTAGGGAAACCGTCATCTTATTCCTGATCACCATCCTTGTCAGACTCTTTTTCCTTTTCATTGGGCTGTTTCTCTCGGAACTGCTAGATCAAGAGCCGACACTGTCGAGTGGTGTTTTTGGGATAAATCAGATTTCCCTCTTCATCCTTCTTGGTGTGAATGTGACATGGCAAGTCCAACACATCGTTCCCAGCCTGATCTTTCACCTTCTTGGGGATCCAGGGTCCCTTGGGCTTTCCTTTGAATTTTCCTTGAGTTACAACTGCAGCTTCACCTGGACCTGCTGGCTCGGCTTTGCGTTTCTGCTTCCGACCCACTCCGGTGTCTTGGGCGACTGGCTTGCCCTTCCCACTGCGGAGTCGGTCCTCTTCTTCACCATTAGCATACCGGGTGGATATTTCCATCATTCGGGTCAGAGACATATCTCCTGTCCGACCGAATTTCAAGTTAAGCTCCCGATACCGAACGCCTTCCTTGAAGGCACAAACTGCTTGGTGTTGGGATACATTCTCTACCGTGTGGTGTAGAGTGGTCCATCTTTGGATGTAATCCCTCAGAGTTTCATTCGGCTTCTGAACACAATGCTGCAATTCTGTCAACCCCGCAGGTCGTTTGCATGTGCCCTCAAATGTCCTGACAAACACCCGGGCTAACTCCTCCCAGCTGAATATACTGCCTGGAGCCAACTGATTCAGCCATGCTCTGGCCGACCCTTCCAGCATGAGAGGAAGGTGTTTCATAGCTACTTCATCATTTCCACCACCGATCTGGACAGCCACTCGGTAATCTTCCAGCCAAGTATCAGGCTTCGACTCACCAGTGAACTTACTGACCCCAGTCGCCAACCTGAAGTTGGGGGGGATCTTAGCGGCTCTGATAGATCTGCTAAAACACTCGGGACCCGAAACATGAATCCTGCTTCCACTCGGGCGATCTCTGCCTTGCCCCTCTCTGTGTGCTCGGTTCCTGTCGACCAAACCTTGCACCAAAATTGACCTCGCATCAAACCCTGGCTCCCTTGGGTCGACCGGTGTCCGCCGCCCTCCGCTGTACGGGCGCCTGTCATCATAGTGCCGGGGCACATATGATCCGCTTCTCGGAGGGGGTGTAGGCGCTCGACGGCGGTCATCACGGCTGAGTCGATGATCGTACTGCTCGTGGATCCGACCCAAATGCTGATCCTGGCGATGCACCCGCCCTTCACGCCGCGAAGGCGATCTTGGGCTGTGAGCCGACTGAACTGTGTCAGCCACCACAGATCTGCTATGGATTCTGTCACGCGACTGTGATACTGCAGTGTTTTGGTCTCCTGCCGCCCGGAGCAAAGCCCGGATCTGCATCAAACCTCGCCCAGCTTCTGACTGGGATGGCTTGATGGATTCTGCTATACGAGCTGCGGCTGTAAGGTTCTGAATCGGAGTGCGGTATACCTGAGGTTCAGGAGGGAATAATTGCCTCCGTCGACTGGACTCAGGAATCCGCTGCCGAGCACGTTCGTCGAGTGCATGCTGAAGATTTTCCAGTCAAGTGCATTTAGCCAAAGTGGCCAAGCGCGCGGCCTCCAAGGCCCGAGCCTCAGAGGTCTCTCCGACGATGGGCGTGTGGAGTGCTTCCTCATTGCGGCGTTGAAGTTCCTCCCTCCGCTGTGAAGAGAGGGTTTCGGGGTGGTATTCCTCGTGAACATGCGACGGATCGCCACCGCCGTCGCCGCCTCCGTTGCGACGCATGCCAGGCGGGCTACGCGGCGTGTCGACCATCAGGACCTCCGCCGCAGGATCGCTGCTGTCGCACTCGGACAGAGTCTAGACGGAGCCAGTCGACAGATCGAACAGGCCATAGAGAGATTCATCGGGCTCGATTGCCGCGACTTGAGGAGTGGCCGATTGACGTGCCACTGCATGCTTCACCCACCGCTGAAGCCGCGATCGACCAGATCACTTGCGACGGCGAACAGCGGGGAACGAAGACGCCGTAGGAAACGACCAATATTGGGTCGACGGCTGCCGCAGAAGGATGCCGGGGACACATGCGCGAAAATGCGTCGCCCCACGGACGGGGAACGTCTCGACATCGAGGGGGGCATCCTGGAGCCAGGCGGAGTCGTCGGCGATGAAGACGAGCGCACCGAGACGGATGTCGTGGCCCTCAGCCAAACCTCCACCCGAAACCATGATGATGGGAATCGGAAAAAATCGCAACCTCACCGGAAAGTTGCTAAGACACCTGCCCCACGGTGGGCGCCAACTGTCGTGGTTCTAAGTCTGACAGTAGAATGGGGGGTAGGTATGAGGAGGCAAGATCCTAGCTACGGTGAGGTTGTGCACACAAGATTTACGAGTTCAGGCCCTTCTCGGAGGAAGTAACAGCCCTATGTCTCGGTGCCCGGAGGCTCGGTCGATTGACTTATGCGTGAGGTTACAGGGGGTGCGAACCCTTGTGCCTGAGGAGGGGGGGTGGCTTATATAGAGTGCGCCAGAACCCCAACCGTCCCACGTTACAAGAGTTTCAATGTCTGTAAAGACAGGACGTTACTGATAACGCCAGCAATAAAGGCAAATAAATGATCATTAAGACTACGGAGTGAACGCCTGACCCTTGCCATCCTGAGTGACCTTAGATCTTATGTCTTCCGAGTGGTTTCCGGTGGGGTCGAGTGAGTACACCCCGGTCGAATGGAATTCGGTTCTCTGAGTGAACTGTTGGTCGAGTGGGTTGCACCCTGTGGCGATTTCAGTCGGTAGATGGTGCCATCCTTTGAATGTCGTTTGCTTTAGGGCAGTGTCCTCGGTAAGGGTGTCTAGGTCGGGCCTATTACCCTACCCTAGGTACATGTCTTCATCAGGCCCCACCTGTTAATTTACTTAATTAGATTAACCTAGCCTTCTGTTAGCTGTTTGAGTCACTGACTACTAGGTCCCACTAGGCCTAGTTGACCCAGTCAACTGTTGACTAGGTTGCCCCAATCAATGACAAGTGGGCCCATTTGACCCTCTTGACGAGTCAACTTTGACTGATCAATTGCTGACTGTACCTCCTGACTGGAACCCCCTGGCCCCACTGTGAGCCACCCTGCCATATTGCTGTGTGCACATAGCAATTTCACTCTTTAATTCGAATTAATAAAAGAAATCCAGAATTTCAGAAAATGTTTAAATTTTTGAAAATTCATATAAAATAATCTATAACTCAGATGAAAATAATTTATATTGAAAATTTCTCAAAAAAATATAATGAATCCGAATATGCTATCCGCTCATTTGTCACATGCCTCTAGCATGATGAACATGGATCCTTCCCCTCCGATTCATCTGTCCGGAAAATGCCAAACGCCGGGAAAACATTCCGAGATGTTTTCCCGCTTCTCTGTATCGTGTAGCACCGCGTTAGGTCACCCCTAGCACTGCATATTACCATGTCATGCATCGTGATTGATGCATCTGTTTGCTTTATATTTATTGTTTCTTCCCCCTTCTCTCCGGTAGACCCCGAGACTGACGCTGCTCCAAAGTATGACTACGCCCCTGACGTTCAGCCCCTTGCACCAGAGCTTCCAGGCAAGCAAAACCCCCTTGATCATTCCTATATCGCCCAGTTCCTTCTCTCTCATGCTTGCATTAGAATTTGCTACTGTATTTGATTGATCCTATTCTGATGCATAGCCTGATTCTGTAACCTTCTATTGTTACCTACATGCTTATCCTATATGCTTAGTATAGGTTGGATAGTGATCCACTAGTGACCCCTCACCTTGACCCTGTTGCCCCCGCTTTATGAACGATGACTCGATCAACGTTATCAACGTCCTGAGCCTGACACATCACCTCACACCCCCTTAGTTGTACGACTCTAAAGAGTTACTATCGAGGTGCTGAGGGTGATACCTCGTAACACACTCCTGATGATATCTCTGTAGTGTAGCAAATCGGTCGTGGATTACGAAGGGTGATTCCTTCTTCACCATTCCTTATGACGACTCTGTCATGCAACACCTCAAGTGTGAACCCTTCGAGGGTGATTCCTCCAAGTTCACCTTGATGGTTACATCAAGTGGTAATCCATCGAGGGTGATTCCTCGTATTTTCCCCTTGATGTTATAGACACACGGTTACTTTGACTTTACCCCAGAACCATGTGGAAGTTGGGTCGGCCCCAAGGGGTACCCGTGAGAGATGTGAAGCCGGGTTGACCATGAGGCTACCCGCGAGAGTTACTGTTTCTGCGGGACTGAAGGGACAGGCGGTACCACCCCGGTAGAGGTGGACCTGAGTTCCGGACAGCCCCTTGTGAGTTGGGTTGATGTCGGGGGTTGGATGCGACATATGCCAAAGGATGGCTTATCATGGTGGGAGCTAGTAGAACGTCGCCGGTGCCTGGAAGCGGGATGAGGCGTAGACACGAACGCCGGCGTACTTTACCCAGGTTCGGGGCTCTCCTAGGAGATAACATCCCTAGTCCTGCTCTGCGGGGTCTCCGCATGATCACTAAGGCACTAGTGAGTACAAGGTGCTCCTTGAGCTGTATGCCAGAGGTAGAAGAGAGCAGGGCCGCCTCTCTCCTCACTCTGAACGAGTCTAGGCTTCACAGGTCCGAACCCTTTGCATGGGTGCCCTGGGGGGTTTATATAGGCCTACCCCCCCAGGGGTACAATAGTCATCTGGCCGGGTGTAGGGTCTGTCGGTCAGCGTCCCTGGCCGCCGGCTTCTCTGTCAGCTGCTGGGGCCTGCCGCCTGGTGGGCCCCGCCGACTGGTTTGGCTCGGAGTCGACAGGCCGCTCCCGCCACTTGCTAGTCTCATCAGCTGCTTGTTGCTGTAGCCGTAATGCAGATGACGCGGGCTTGGTCGGGGGGGGGGGGGGGGGGGGGGCGTGGCTACAGTCCCGCCGTCGGGTGGGAAATCACTGTAGCAACATCATGTCTTTTCTGGTTTAATGGCGCGTGGACTTCGAGGGAGGAGGGGCCGCTTGCTAGAGGCCGGCCTCCCACCGGTCCGACTGGTCAGGCTCTGCCGCCTTCCAGTCTCTCGCTGCCTAGTAGGGCCTGCCGCCCGCAGGCCGTACCGACAGGCCGTCGTGGGAACAGGGCTTCGCCTGGCACGAGTGACGTCAAGGGTGGGGTGCCACAGTGCCACGTCGTGGGGAGATCTCTGCCCGTACGGAGCACTGTAGCCGTGCCGTGCCCTGGATATGGGGGAATGGGCTACACTGTAGCCACATCCTGTCTTGTCTTCTTAATGGGGGCGTAGACTTTGAGGGCGTCGTGGGCCGCCTGTTCTAGGAGCCGGCCTCTCTGGAGGCCGCCTGCTAGGAGTCGGCCCGTCTTGGGGCCATCTTCTAGTGCTTGGCTGTCCTCTGGCATCCGGCCTCATGAGCCAGCCGGCCACCAGAAGGCGGCGCTTCATCCTTGATGCTTGAGGGGCGCAGCCGGCCCAATGTCTTGAAATCCTCAGGGACCCGGGTCAGGCTACCCGTGGCCCATTACTCCGACAGTAGTCCCCGAAGCTGGTGAGGCGTCGCGGCCGATAAATCGAGAGGCCTCAGCAGCTTCCTTCTCCGAATGCTCTTGCTGAATGCTTCGTCCGCCTCCTGGTGCGCCTCCCGCAGCAAGCACGCCACATGGCGCCAGCTAGCCGGGCCAGCCCGCCAGTCACGCGCGTGATGGGACGTGGCAGCAGGCCGGGCCCACCACTGCTGGGCCTCGGCGTGCGGGCGGATCTGCTACGGCCGAGGTAGACGGTCGCGATTCCATGCGGGGTTACTGCGCATAGTAATCCGCGCGATAACCGCGGGGCCATGGGGTCGTGGGCGCAGTTAATCCCACGATCCCACGCCCCGCCCCCTCGGCTTCGTAGCCTAGGGGCTATAAGTAGGGGGAGGAGGGGGAGCGGCGGAACACTCGCGCCCTCCTCTCCCTTCGCCATTTTCGTCCTTCTCCTTTCCTTGCCTCCGCCGCACCTCCGCGCTCCGCCGAGGCGCCGCCGCAGCTTGCCACCGTCAGTCCTCTTCGCCCCAAGCCTCTTGCTCCGCCGCGGCCCTCGCCTCCATCGCAGCGCCATTTCTTCGTCTAGCTCGGTCCCCATGGCGCGCGATAGGGGAGGGGACTGGGATGGCTCGGTCGTGCTCGAGGACCACCTTGCCTTCCTTCGTGCCACACGGCGCCTGCCCGGCGCGGGCTTCGTCAAGGTGCGCGTGCCGCCGGAGAGGGAGATTTCACCGACGCCGCAAGGAGGTGAGCAGGTCATCTTCCGCTCGCACTTCCTCCGCGGCTTCGGCCTGCCGGCCAGTGGATTCCTCCGTTACTTCCTCGACTTCTACCATCTTCAGCCGCATCATCTGACGCCCAACACCATGACGCTGCTGTCCGCCTTCGTCACATTGTGCGAGGGCTATCTTGGCATCCTCCCCACCATCGAGTTGTGGGGAGCCTTCTTCTACACAAAACTGGGCACCTCCGCCAGGGAGAAGGCGGCCCAGTGCGGTGCCTTTGTCGCGGTGCGCCGTCCGTCGGGGGAGAATGCCTTCCCCGCCATCAAGCTGTCACAATCGGTCAAACTGTGGCAGAAATCATATTTTTACGTGGAGAACGTTGACCTGGCAATTGACTTCATCAACTTGCCGCCCTATGAAGCCGGCCCTCCGGCCGAGCCTCGGGCCAACTGGGGCTACAAGCCGAGACGGTTGTCGGCCTACGCCACCGCCGCCATCAACCGGCTCCGAGTGCTGACGGGCGAGGAAGGCCTCAAGGCGTCCGACCTGCTGGTCGCCTTTGTCGAGCGCCGGGTTCTCCCGCTCCAAGGCCGGCCTCACCTGATCTGTCGGATGAGCGGGCACCGCAACCCGAGCCGGATGTGCACGAGGGACATGCCGGCTGCCGAAGTTTCCCGTATGGTGAACGAGATCTCCGACCTCAAGCTGTCGGAAGGGTCCTGGCGGTTCGGCAAACGGCCATACTCCCGCGCCGACCTGCCGCCTGCTCTGGCGGCGGCCGCCGTGGCGGGGCCGGGTGAAGGCTATCAGCCGGACCGGGAAGTGAGCGATGTGGACGACCCTGACTTGGGGGCGGCCGCCCTTGAAGACGACGCTGCGGGCGGCGGCGACGTAGCAGGCGGCCCCGAAGAAGGAGGCGGCCTTGAGACTTAGCCCGACGATGATGACGAGGAGGATGAGCCGCGCCATGCGCGAGGCGCTGACAGGGCGGACGTGGGCCCTTCTGCCGGGCCGGCTACTCGAGGCGGTACGCGCAAGCGCAAACAAGGCGCCGTCTTGTTCGGTAGCGTGCCGAAGAAGGCCAAGAACCCGGCCACGGCGACTAGGCGGAAGGAGGCCGCCGCAAAGGCGACCAAGTTCCAGAAGCTTCTGAAGGTGCCTCCAATGGTGTCGGCGTAAGTGTCTTTTCCTTGTGCTTTCTTTTCTTGTTGGTTCCGTCTGAGGTTCTTTGCTTTATTTTCCTTGACTTAGGGCTCCGCTCTCCCTTGAGAGGTCGGCCGCCGCCTCCATCATCGGGTCGGTGGAGACCTCTACCACCACCCGGCGAATCGACCCAGCAGCCGACCTCCGGGAGGCGCGGGAACAAAATGCGCGGGAGGCGCGCGAGGAGCAGGAAGCCGCCCGCATGGAGAGGGCGGAGGCGGACAGGGCGGAAGCCGCCGCGTTGAAGAGGCTGGCGGAGGCTGAAGCCGATGCCGCGGAGAAGAGGCTGGGTGAAGGAGACGCGCGCTGTCAGGCGCCGCTACTCATCACTCCCTTGAGCTTCGCGCCGCCACCACCAGAGTTTACGACGCCGACTGGGGGAGCCGGCGTCGAACAGCCGGTCATGGGGGGAGAAGGCAGTGATGTCGTCATGCCGGAGGTAGTCGTGCCTCTGTCGCCGCCGTCTGGAGGAGCATGGGACGAACAGCAGGCTGCCCCGCCGGTGCCGCCAGCTGGAAACGAGGCAGTGACGGGCCCAATTCCTAAGGCCCGCACTCCGTCGCGCCGCCGAGGCGCGAAGGCGGCTTCGGCGCCGCGACCGCTAGAAGCCGGCGCTGCGAGCTCATCCGCCCCGGATGCCGAAGCCACCAGCCCCGCGCCCGCCGAGTGGGTGCGTGGAGGCGGGACCGGCGCCTTAAACCAGGCGATCCTGGACGTCCAGGCCAAGCTCCGAGCTGAGGCCACTGCTCTTCGACAGTGCAACGGTGCATTCTTGGATTCGCGAGCGGCCATTTGGGTACGTCCTTTATTTCTTCGTCTTTGATTCTTGTATTCTCTCTGTGGGGGCGCGCCAGCGCACCCACTGGGTGTAGCCCCCGAGTTTCGGGCCGGCTGCTGGGCAGGCGGCTCGGAACTTTAATTGGCAAGCTCCGAGTGCTAACTTTATCTGCTATCTTCATTATAGGACTATCAGAATCTTCGCGCGATCACCTTCAACTCCAACGTCCGAGAGCTGGAGCGGCGGACCGCCGACTTGTCGGAAAGCCGGAGTAAGTCTTTGTTTTCTTTCTCTATGGGGGCGCGCCAGCGCACCCGCGGGCTGTAGCCCCCGAGATTCGGGCCGACTGCTGAGCAGTCGGGCCGGATCTCCTTGGCAGCCGTACCTCTTTTTTGTTGATGGTTGATATTATTTTTTCTTCCTCTGCTCTTGCAGAGGCCAACGCTACATTGCAGCAGTGGCTGGGTGAGGCCAACACCGCGTTGCGCGCCAAGGAGGCAGAGCGCAACGAGCTGGCCCAAGAGCGTGACCAACTGTCCAAGCAACTGACGGAGCAGGCGAAGCTTCTTCAGAAGGCCCAGAAGGAGGCGGAGGAGAAAGAGTCCAGTCTCCTTGCCGAGTTCAAGACCGAACGCTCCGCCTGGGCTGACAGGGAAGCGCTGCTGAAATCCGGCTTCTGTAGGATTGAAGTCATAGTTGATGGTAAGCTTTCTTCTTTTTCTTTCTTTGAGCTGCCGATTGCCGATCAAGCCGGCGTCTAGCTTCCAACTTCTGATTTCTTTGCTTTCTTCCTGAGCTGACTTCTTTCCTGGCCACTCTGACGCCGCCAACCAGGCTATTAAGGCTTATCATAGAGAACGGAGAGCGGAAGGCGTGCAGATCGCTGCCAACGCCCCCCGGACTCTTAGCGAACAGCTCCTCAGCATCCAGGCCCGCCTCCGGCCGGCTCATCAGATGCTGCGCCGTCTTCAGCGTGTCGGGGCCGCACACTCCCAGTCGGACTGCCGACTGGCTGGAGGTGGCGGCCGGCCGACTTGAGGCTTGGAAGGGTTCCTCAGCCCGGGCTGGCGTGCGCCGGGCCTTGGAATTTGTCAAGGCGTGGTACCCTGGGCTAAGTCTAGCCCAGTTGACCATGTTTCGGCAGGAGGCCCAAGAGGAGCTGGTGGCGGTGGAGCGCGATCTTGTCAGACGGGCAGCGGCGATCGCCGAGTACACCAACACCAACATCTTTGTTCCTGAGCTGGCTGAGAATGGTGCCGAGGCGCCGCCGGAGTGGTTCGGGCTGAACCCGGAGGACGATGAAGACTCGGCCGAGATGATCGACTCCAGCGACGAGGGGGAAGGCGAGGAGGACGGGGAGAGCGAAGAAGATATGCCGGAGGTCGGGGCGGACCACCAGTCTCCGCTTGATCCTGCCTCAAACAACGAGCCGCGCTCGAGTGCGCCGACTGCTGCTGGAGGCGACCAAGCGGAGACTGACCAGCCGTCCGCGCCACCAATCGGCACTACCGACTCAGCCAACCAGTCGGACCCCTCTGCCGCTCCCTAGGCCGCCGACTTGTTTTTTATTTTTCCTGTTTTATCAGTCTCGACAAACTTTGTTAAATTCGCACAATTCCACCCACGGGGTGTATTTCAAACTCTGTTGAATGCTGGCCAAGGGCCTATTGTCATGCAGATATTCTTCTACATAAGTTGCACTCTTGCCGAGCTCTAACTTTCCTTGCTTTCTGCTCCTTGGCTTTTTTCCTTTGACGCCCTCCCTTGGCTGCTGTCTTGCCAACCAAACAGCCACTCTGCGGACTGCGGCTGGGTCAAGTACTTAGCTACTTTCGGGAGAGCAAGTACTTAGCCGACTAGAGCGTTAGTAATATAAGTAGAGGCCGGCTGCACGGCTGCTCCGCAGCCGGTCAACGAGGTGGAAGCCGGCCTGAACTATGTGCATGCTTTGGGTCCTTAGCCATTTTTCATGCGGACACCTTTTTTGCTTTTAACCCCTACCCACCGGACAGTCGCTCTGTGAACTGTGGCTTTGGCAGGAGAAAGTTGAGGTGCCAACGCATTACTTGTCCGGCTACAGGAAGCACCACATAGTACAAGGCGGCGAGCCCCCCGGGCCGACTGGTCGAACCCGATGCCAGGCGGAATAATGAAATGACACATTTATAGGTGTAATACTTATTACGCAGATAAAAGAGGGTAGCCCCCGAGTTCTTCTCGGGGAACCCGGAGTCTTCGTACTTAATACAAAGGGTAGCGTGATACATACTGCATCAACTGTAAAATCTTTGAAGGAGGTTTGCGTTCCATGGCCGCTCTGTCTCCTTGCCGGAGTCGTCTCTCTTGCGTGCTCTGGCCTTCTGGGCATCGATCAGGTAGTAGGAGTCATTGCCCAAAACTTTGCTGATGATGAAGGGGCCTTCCCAAGGTGCCGAGAGCTTGTGCTGGCCGGCTGTTCGCTGGATCAGCCGGAGCACAAGGTCTCCCTCTTGGAAAGATCTTGGCTTGACCTTCTGATTGTAGTATCGGCGTAGATTCTGCTGGTAGATGGCGGACCAGCTGAGTGCCAACAGCCGGCCCTCTTCCAGCAGATCGACGCCGTCTTCTCGTGCTTCTTTTGCCTCCTCCTCAGTGTACATGGTGACTCGAGGGGAGTCGAATTCTATGTCCGTCGGGATGACGGCTTCGGCACCGTAGACGAGGAAGAAGGGCATGAAGCCGGTTGACTTGTTTGGAGTTGTATGCAGGCTTCAGAGGACGGCCAGCAGATCATCGAGCCAACAGCCGGCTGAACGCTCCAGAGGCTCGATCAGTCGGGGTTTGATGCCGGACAAAATGAGGCCATTTGCCCGCTCCACCTGACCGTTTGACTGCGGATGGGCAACGGATGCTAAGTCCAGTCGGATGCCCTGCGTCGCGCAAAAACGAGCCAAGGCGCCCTTGGCGAAGTTTGTGCCGTTGTCGGTGATGATGCTGTGTGGTATGCCATACCGGGTGGTGATGTCTGCGATGAAGGTCACCGCGGTCGGACCATTCAACTTCTTGATTGGTTTGGCTTCTATCCACTTGGTGAACTTGTCCATGGCGACAAGTAGATGAGTCATGCCGCCGCGCGCTGTCTTGAATGGTCCCACCATGTCCAGCCCCCAGACGGCAAAGGGCCAGGCAATGGGGATGGTCTTGAGTGCAGAAGCCGGCGAATGTGGCTTGGAGCGGAACTTCTGACACCCCTTGCATTTCTGGACCAAATCTTTGGCGTCTTCTAGAGCAGTTGGCCAGAAGAAACCATGGTGGAAAGCTTTGGCAACAAGTGATCTTGAAGCCGTGTGGTGACCACACTCGCCTTGGTGGATATCTTTGAGGATTGCCTGGCCTTTCTCCGGCTCCACGCAGCGCTGGTACACGCCAGTGACACTACGCCTCACAAGTTCTCTGTTATCAATGGTGTATGCTCCTGCCCGACGTTGCACTTGTCGGGCCAAGATTTCATCAGTCGGTAGCTCCTTGTTCACCAGAAAGTTGAGGACGGGCTGTGCCCATGAAGGTGCTGCTATTTCTTCGACTGCCAGAACTGCTATTTGCACGAGGGCGGTTGGGAGGGGAGGCGGCGGGGTGGAGCCAACAGCGTCTTCTGTGTTGTTGAAGTCCCCGGGCCGACTGTTGCAGCCCCCGGGCCGGGTTGTGGAGTCCCCGGGCCGGGTGCGACTGCTGCAGTCCCCGGGCTGCTTGGTGAAGTCCCCGAGACGGCTGCCGCAGCCCCCGGGCCGGGTTGTGGAGTCCCCAGGCCGGGTGCGACTGCTGCAGTCCCCAGGCCGCTTGGTGAAGTCCCCGAGACGGCTGCCTCGGGGGGAGTCGGCACGAAGATGGAGTCTGATTCTGGTGACGGCCTGATAGACGGCTTGAGGAGGCGTTGCAGGGCGACGCCGGCTGGTACTGCTTGCCGGGTGGAGCCAATCCGTGCCAGGGCATCAGCTTGCTCATTGTCATTTCTCGGCATATGGAGGAACTCGCACCCTTCAAAGTATCCACTTAGTTGCTGGGCGAGGAAGCGGTAGCTTGCCATGTTTGCATCCTTGGCGTCCCAGTCGCCTGACGACTGCTGGACCACCAAGTCGGAGTCACCGTAGCACAGGATCCGGCGAATGCTGAGTTCCTTGGCAAGCCGGAGCCCATGTAAGAGTGCTTCTTACTCGGCCACGTTGTTGGAGGCGGCAAAGTGGATTTGCAGCGTGTATTTGAGCTTGTTGCCTTTGGGAGAGGTGAGGACGATGCTGGCTCCCAGACCGGTGCGCATCTTCGAGCCATCGAAGTGCATCCGCCAATGAGTGGAGTCTGGAGCTGGCGGCAGGTACTGGGTCTCGGCCCAGTCGACGAGGAAGTCGGCCAGCGCCTGGGACTTGATGGCGGTGCGAGGTTGGTAGAAGATGGTGTAGGGGGCCAGCTCGATGGCCCACTTGGCCACTCGGCCCGATGCATCTCTGCTGCCTATGATCTCCACAAGCGAGGCGGTGCAAACAACCGTGATTGGATGCTCTTGGAAGTATGGCTTCAGCTTCTTGGCGACGAAATGCACACCATAACACAACTTTTGATAGTGGGGGTAGTTCTGCTTGGAGGCTGACAACACCTCGCTCAGGTAGTACACCGGTCTTTGGACTGGCTGTGCCTTGCCGTCTTCCTTGCGTTCCACAACTATGACTATGCTGACCACCCGGCTGGTGGCGGCGATGTAGAGAAGCATCGGCTCCTTAGCAGTCGGAGCCTCTAGGACAGGCGGAGTGGTCAACACCTTTTTGAGCAGGAGAAAAGCTTCATCCGCCTTGTTATTCCACTCGAAAAAAGTGGTTTTCTTCATAAGCTGGTACAGAGGAAGAGCCTTCTCGCCCAGTCGACTGATGAAACGGCTGATGGATGCCAAGCAGCCGATGAATTTTTGCACATCCAGCAGTCGGGTGGGCACCTCCATCCTCTCGATGGCCTTGATCTTCACAGGATTGCACTCTATGCCGTGCTCTGAGACCAGGAAACCAAGAAGCTGGCCGGCTGGTACTCCGAAGACACATTTCTCCGGGTTGAGCTTGATTTGAAAACGACGCAAGTTTTCAAAGGTTTCCTTAAGGTCCTCTAGCAGGGTGCCACGCTTTTCCGTCTTCACCACGATATTGTCCACATAGACATATGCGTTCTTGCCGAGTTGCTCGAGGAGACACTTCTGCATGCAATGCTGAAACGTGGCGCCGGCATTCCTCAAGCCGAACGTCATGGTCAGGTAGCAGAAGGCTCCGAATGGTGTGATGAAGGCGGTCTTCAGCCTGTCGGCTAGATTCAGTTTGATCTGGTGGTACCCTGAGTATGCATCCAAAAAACTCAACAGCTCGCATCCGACTGTGGAGTCTATCACTTGGTCAATTCTTGGCAAAGCAAATGGATCTTTGGGGCAAGCTTTGTTGAGGCTGGTATAATCAATACACATGCGCCACTTCTTATTCTTCTTCAGCACAAGGACCGGGTTGGCTAACCACTCTGGGAAGAATACTTCCATAATGAAGCCCACTGCTAGAAGCCGGGCTATCTCTTCTCTAATGACTCTTCTCTTTTCTTCCGACAGGCGGCGCAAGGGCTGCCTGACTGGCTTGACACCAGGTCGGACATGTAGCTTGTGCTCGGCGAAATCCGTCGGAACACCCGGCATGTCTTTAGGAGACCATGCAAAGATGTCCCCATTCTCACGGAGGAAATCGGCGAGCTCGCTTTCCTATTTGCTGTCAAGGTTTGCACCAATGATAGCGTACCTCTCCGGGTGCTCCGAGTCCAGGGGTATCTTCTTCGTTTCTTTCGCTGGCTTGAACGAGCCCTCAGCTTCTGGCTCCTTAGGTTCTGGCGGCATTTCCGGCTGCTTGCCTACCATTGCCACAACCCGGTCAAGGAGCCTCCTCTCGGCAGCAATCACGAGGGACTCGGCCAGCCGACTGCTGGCAGCGGCACAAGCGACAGACTTCTGGTAGTCACCAGCCACGGTGATGACGCCCTTGGTGCTTGGCATCTTCATCTTGAGATAGGCGTAGTGGGGGACCGCCATGAACTTGGCCAGGGCAGGCCGGCCAAGCAGCGTGTGGTAGGGGCTTTCAAGATCAACCACCTCGAACCAGATTGGCTCTCGGTGGAAGTGATCCTTCTCTCCGAAAAGGACATCTATCTTGATCTTGCCGATCGGCGAGCAGGACAGGCCAGGCACAATGCCATGGAAGACAGTCCGGCTGGGCTGGAGCTGTTTCTCTTTGATGTCCAACTTCTCCATGGTGTCACGGTAGAGGATGTTGATGCTGCTGTCGCCATCTATCAGGACTCGGGAGAAACGAGCAGCCCGCCTCTCCGTAGCGAAGGTGGCATCCAGCACCAGGGCATAAGAACCCGGAGCAGGCATCACCTCCGGGTGGTCAGATCGGCTCCAACTGATCGGCCTCTCCGACCAGTGCATGAATTCCGGAGCTTTAGAAGCGACAACGTTCACTTCCCGGCGCTGTTGACGCTGACTGCGCCTGTCGTCAGTCACGCTGGTGAAGACGACGTAGGCTCCGTGCTCTTCAGGGAACTCGTCCTGGATCGCTCCGACTGGCCGAACCGCCGGCTGCTGGGGCGGCGGAGGCGGCGGGCCAGCAGGCGGAGGAGGCAGGAGCCCGTCGCCCTTGGCGATCCTGGTGAGCCAGTGGCACTTTTGAGTGGCGTGGTTGGACGGCTTCGCGCCACTGTGAAACTTGCAGGGTGCATCGAGAGTCTGCTCGTATGAGAAAGCGGGCAACCAGTTGGGCTTGCTGCCCTTCTGACGCTTGGGAGGAGGCTGTCCTTCCGGCTGCTAGTCTTCGACTGTCGCCACCTGCCGGCTTGTAGAAGCCGGTTGTGGCGCCTTGCGCTTGTTGTCGTTTTGCTGCTGCCGCCGACTGGCGTCACCAGCCGGGGCCCGAGGAGCTTGAGGAGCCACTTTGCCGGATGCATCAACTTGAATCTCCGCCTTCATGTAGGAGTCGGCTGTGGCGTATTTGTCCGCTATGATCAGCAACTCGTCGAGGGTGGACGGCTCATCGCAGAGGAGTTTGTGCTTGAGCAGAGTGCCTTCTCTGCACCCGGCTGTGAAATACTCAATGGCCTGCACCTCGTGCACACCCTCGCAGGAGTTGCGCAGCTCGGCCCAGCGCGTGAGGTAGTCGCGAGTCGACTCATCGGGGCCTTGGACGCACAAGGAGAGCTGGCGAGGCTTGGGTGGCCGCTTGTACGTGCTGCTGAAGTTGCGGTTGAAGGCTTCGGTGAAATCAACCCAGCTGTTGATGCTGCGGGGCTTCAGGCTGTTCAGCCACGTCCGGGCGGTGCCTTGGAGCATGAGCGGAACATACTTCACGGGAACGCGCTTGTTGCCGTTCGCGATGCTGACGGCCGTGGAGTAGTCGACCAGCCAGTCTTTCGGCTTCACAGAGCCGGTGTACTTGGGCGTATCTCTTGGAAGGGTGAACCCTTTGGGGAAGGGCTCGTCACGGATGCGGGGGCCAAAGCAAGGCGGACCCAATGCGTCTTCTTCTTCTAGCGCCAGGGACCGGTTGAGGCGGTCGATCCGGTGGCGGGCATCGTTCTCCCCGACTCCTTCTCGGCGGCCAAGGCGGTCGCCGAGTGTCGGGTGGTCAATAGGCGGCGGAGAAACGCGTCTCTCCCGGCGCGGGGGAGGCGGACGACCGTCCTGCCGTTCCACCGCTCGTGGGCGGCCGTCTTTGTCGCGCTCGATGGAGATGCGTGTGCGGCTGCGGCTTGCAACCGGCTCTGGGCCTCTTCCGTCGCGGGCGCCGTCTGTTGGCGTCCGGGAGGTCGCGCCGTGCTCTCAGCGAGGGGAAGGTTCCCGGCCTGTAAGCCGGGTTCCATCATGCGGCGGCCGGCTTCCTGCTGCGCGGCGGCCGTGTCGATGAGCTGTTGGACGCGCTCCGTCATGCAGCGACGCTCGTTGCCCTCCAGGCGGTCCAGTTCTTCCACCGCCGCCTGGGCGGCACGCAAGTTCTCCATCGGCGTGGCGTAGACCGGGCGGTCGGCCCCCAACATGCTGGCGATGGCTACGCCACGCTGTCGGACCGTGCCCGCGCGGCTGGGCTCGCCAGCGGCCGACGTGCCGCAGACGGCGCAGTCGATCTCACGGTGGTAAGCCTCGGTGAGGTGCCTCATGGCCGCCAACTTGTTGGCGTTGTCGAGAAGCGCGACACGGCATGCTTCCAGCGTTTCACCGTTCGCACCGGGTGCTATGGGCGCGGACAGGTCCCGCATTGCCGCCTGCAGCGGATCCTAGCCACCTCCGCCAGAGTGCTCGCCATGCTCGATGACAAGCACCTCCGTGACGGTGCCTCCGCCACTGTTCGCGCGAGGGAGTGGTTCGTCGTAGACCACCACGCTGGTGGGGAATGTATCGAGCGATGCCGTGTCGGAATCGACAAGCATTGGGTCGGTGGAGCCAACTGACTCCAAGTCTGCAGCAGGCTCGCTGCCGACGTGGAGCCGGTCGAGGAGGCCGACGAGGCGGCTCTCGGGGTCATCTGTGCCCGCGTCAGATACGGGCTTGTTGGGAAGGCGAATCTCGCCAACAAGATCGGCGAGGCAACTTGCCGAGCAAACGACCTCCACGCCGCGCAGCGCGTCGGCGCAGGCGCCATCTGGCGTGCCGGGCTGGCTGCGCTCGCAAGGAAGGAACAAGGTTCCCGTCCAGAACAGGTCTCCGGACGGCGGTGCACCTAGCCCCACGGTGGGCGCTAAATGTCGGGGGTTGGATGCGACATATGCCAAAGGATGGCTTATCATGGTGGGAGCTAGTAGAACGTCGCCGGTGCCTGGAAGCGGGATGAGGCGTAGACACGAACGCCGACGTACTTTACCCAGGTTCGGGGCTCTCCTAGGAGATAACACCCCTAGTCCTGCTCTGTGGGGTCTCTGCATGATCACTAAGGCACTAGTGAGTACAAGGTGCTCCTTGAGCTGTATGCCAGAGGTAGAAGAGAGGAGGGCCGACTCTCTCCTCACTCTGAATGAGTCTAGGCTTCACAGGTCCGAACCCTTTGCATGGGTGCCCTGGGGGTTTATATAGGCCTACCCCCCAAGGGGTACAATAGTCATCTGGCCGGGTGTAGGGTCTGTCGATCAGCGTCCCTGGCCGCCAGCTTCTCTGTCAACTGCTGGGGCCCGCCGCCTGGTGGGCCCCGCCGACTGGTCTGGCTCGAAGTCGACAGGCCGCTCCCGCCACTTTCCAGTCTCATCAGCTGCTTGTTGCTGTAGCCATAATGCAGATGACGCGGGCTTGGTCGGGGGGGGGGGGGGTGGGCGTGGCTACAGTCCCGCCGTCGGGTGGGAAATCACTGTAGCCACATCGTGTCTTTTCTGGTTTAATGGCGCGTGGACTTCGAGGGAGGAGGGGCCGCTTGCTAGAGGCCGGCCTCCCACCGGTCCGACTGGTCAGGCTCTGCCGCCTTCCAGTCTCTCGCTGCCTGGTAGGGCCTACCGCCCGCAGGCCGTACCGACAAGCCTTCGTGGGAACAGGGCTTCGCCTGGCAGGAGTGACGTCGAGGGTGGGGTGGCCACAGTGCCACGTCGTGGGGAGATCTCTGCCCATACGGAGCACTGTAGCCGTGCCGTGCCCTGGATATGGGGGAATGGGCTACACTGTAGCCACATCCTGTCTTGTCTTCTTAATGGGGGCGTAGACTTTGAGGGCGTCGTGGGCTGCCTGTTCTAGGAGCCGGCCTCTCTGGAGGCCACCTGCTAGGAGTCGGCCCATCTTGGGGCCGTCTTCTGGTGCTTGGCCGTCCTCTGGCATCCGGCCTCATGAGCCAGCCAGCCACCAGAAGGCGGCGCTTCATCCTTGATGCTTGAGGGGCGCAGCCGGCCTAATGTCTTGAAATCCTCAGGGACCCGGGTCGGGCTACCCGTGGCCCATTACTCCGACAGTTGACCTGGAGGGTACCCGCAAGATAATTATGCAGCACGGGCGGGCATTCTTAGCCCTTGTCGTAAGTCCGTGAGACGGGGCGACGAGACCAAAGATCATGGATCATCGATCATCTCCGCGCGCTCCCAAGACACTAACGGGTTTGGATATGTGATCCGAGTAGGCCTCTGGCCTTTTCGCACTAACCACCATGCGGGAATAAATATGGGCACTCTGCATCATACGATTCTCTGAAAGCTCTTCGGACATCAGCGATTGAGCGGTGCGCGCCCGGTTGGACAAGAATCACCTGCAGCTTGTATTAGGGGGTGGGTCTGCTCTGGGCCGCTCACACAACGCGCAGGAGTGCAAAGGGCGATGTGGCCAAAGACACCTGTGTGCTTAGGATGTAGACCGGCGTGCTGGCCTCTCTGTTGAGCCTAGATAGGACTACGGCATGTTGATCAGCCGAGGCCGGGCATCACCCGTTAAAGTGTGTCCGGTCGGAGTTGATCGAGCGTGTTGGGTAAGTTGGTGCACCCCTACAGGGAAGTATATCTATTCGAACGTCCATGTCTATGGTAACGGACGCTCGAAGTTGTATCCCGATCTATTACAACTAGAACTGTATACTGGAGACATGAGATGGATGTGATGGCTCCGGGATTGCTTTCTCGCGGGGAGTCGAGAAAGGATCTCTGGGCGTTGATACTAAAACATACTTATTACTTATGTTATGTTACTCTTATCTCTTCTGTTGCTGCAAGATGCTGGTCTTCGATAGGCTAGGCCTTCCGTCTATTCTGGCATTTCTGCAGTCTAGTCCAAAGATATAGACCCATTCCTTTGATATTGATGCATACTTAGCATAGATCTGATGTAAGTCTTGCGAGTACTTCGGATGAGTACTCACGGTTGCTTTGCTACCCCTTTTTCTCCTCTACCCAATGATGCAATCAGATGATAGAGCCAGGAGCCAGCTGATCCCGCCGACGACTACTACTACCCCAACGGAGCCTACTACTACGTGGAGACCACCGACGACCAAGAGTAGTTAGGAGGCTCCCAGGCAGGAGGCCTGCGCCTTTTTGATCATTGTTGTTGTTTTTGCTAGCCTTCTTAAGGTAGACTTGTTTACCTTATGTATGTACTAAGATATTGTTCCTTCCGCTGACTCGTTTGCATTTGAGCTTATGTATTTGAGCCCTCGAGGCCCCTGGCTAGTAATTAAAGCTTGCATGCCTTTAATTTGTGTCTAGAGTTGTGTTGTGATATCATCCCGTGAGTCTCTGATCTTGATCGTGTACATTTACGTGTATGATTAGTGCACGATTGAGTCGGGGGCGTCATAAGTTGGTATCAGAGCCGACTGCCTGTAGGTAGCCCCCTTTCCAACTCCTTGGCCGAAGTTGAGTCTAGTCTTTGGAAAACTTTTACTAACATTGTTGTGTGGCTTACGGGCCCACATCACAATCGGGTAGTATCAGGATCTTTTATTCCTCGTCTTTACTCTGGGACTCTGATCTCTCTTCTATTCGGGGTTAATTAATTTTACTAACTCTAACTTTAGGTTCTCGTAACTACTTCCTCCTGGAGAGCCCCTCATTTCAGATGCTCGCCTGCTTCATCAGAAGATTTCGAAGATACTCTTCGATGTTTTCCCAAGACCCTTGTGCCCACCGCCTTTGCATTTCCCTACCATCGAAAAATCCTTATGGATGACTACATACAATTGCCATTCATACATTCATTCCCAGTTGCTCTTGTTACTACAAGATGCCCCGTAATACTCTCCGTTGTCCCGAGAATCCTAGTGCCTACTGCCTTGCAGCTCTTTTCCACGTGAATACACCTACGAATAATTCCCCACACTTATCGAGGATTCGTTCATCCTAGTTGCTTATGAGTTTCACAAAATACCCAGAAATGCTATCCGATCTTTCAAAAAACCCTTGAAGCCTATTGCTCCTGAAATTCTTGCCTGCCTACTTGATGCTCAATCCCATAAGCCTAGTAATCCTTATTGGCATCCTTTGTCATTGTCGTTATGAGTCTTCGATTCAATATGTATGTAAATGCTCGCAATCATCAATTGATCCTTAGAAATTATCCTTTCGGCTCAGACGTCATTCAGGATATGAGCTAGTTTTCAGCCAATCAAACCATTGACTGATTGTGCCTCTAAGTCTATTCAACATACTCATCCTTGATCAGAACATCTTCTTATGATCCATCAATTTGGAAATCATATTTTTTGGGTATTTAAGCATCGAATTATTCAGATGTTTCTATAATCCGATACCTTTGCATTCCTTTTTCTTCTGATTGAGTACCGATACTCACATCAGATCCTTTGTGGTCCGCTAGATCCTTTGGTGGATTATTATCCGACAATTCCGCATATTCAAATCCTTGAGAGTTCTTCCCCTGCTACAAATGCCTTCGGCAATGTGGTATCATTTAATTCTTTCCATTTGTATTCTACTTTGAGATGTTATCTGTTGCTTCTATAAGTGTGTGGTATAGATTCATAAAATGTCCCTTTGGGTTGAGTCCATGCCTTCGCTAACTGTGAGAACCCAAAAGTCTTAATGGGACGTACCTTTCTGGTATTCTACCAATTAAAGTTTCAAACTCTAAACATTTTTAATAGAGAGCAATGAATGAGAAGTTGTGTGTTGGAGAAGTGGGAGTCGACCTTGAACTTTATGTTCATGCCCATGGACACGATGCAGATCTTATCATGGAAGCTTCTCATAAAAATAATTACCCCCCTTGTTATAAGTTCATCTTACATCTGGGATTTGGTCTTTTGCAATCGTGGTTCCGACCATATTGTTCTTCTTTGATCCCATTTCTCGGACAAGTTAAAGTACTTGTCTTCTGTAGATCAATACACATGTCCAACCTCTATTCTGTTCTACCTTCGAGTATTACCCCCCTGGTATCTCGAGAATATCACGGAACTATATAGCTTCTTATGAGTTCTTCATCAACTATTATTTCTTATAGATTCCAATTTTCCACGGTGTTCTGAGTTATTAGACACTCAAGGACACCGATAACTGAATCGAGTCTGCACTGCGATTCAACAACTCTTAGTAATCTTCATTGCTTACGAGTTTGTACTCGATCATGTCATTCCCAGTCGATTGTCTAAATCATCATCGTCATGCTGAAGCTTGACCATGCTATCATGTCCTTCATCCCCGGAACACATCGAGCTTTCAACATCATGTTGGTTGTCTTGAAAGGCAATTTTGACTCTGAGCTTGCAATCTTAGCTGTGGTTCCGATAACCTTTCGCTTCATCATTCCTTTTGCTTGATGTCGTTGATGATCGGTTACATCTTCAAGAAACCTCTCGACACATGTGTCATGATCATCATCAACATTCTGAACTCTTCCAGGATATCGATCAAATTCAGGATGAGAAATACCATCCTTTCCCCTCAATGATTTGTGTTACCATCGACAACATTATTGCCTTCCCTCCAACACAAACTTGATCATGTTATGGAGCTCCTTGCTATCCAGCTTATGTTATGTTCTACCTTGGAGTATTACCATCTTTTATGTCAAGGATGTTGTGAGGATTGCTTCACCTATTAAGAATTCTTGATATAGTAATACTTCTCACCATCTCTGTTCTTGGTCCCCATGTTGTTTCTAACCGGAATACCGACAATTGAACTATGATGTGTGAATTCAAAACTTCTAGCAACCCTATTGCTTTGAAGTGAACGTTCGATAGTTTCATTATAGGTCTTTTGGTTATTGAATCAACATTCTAACATTGATCGTGCTACTTGGTCCATATTTCCAGGTGCATTTTTGTTCAATGTTTAATTATGAATGTTCTCCTCGAACATACTTCATTTTATACTTTGGTTTGTCCAATGATATCACCTTGTTCACATAATTATGGAAATCCATGTTTATGGAAATCTCGATGGATTGTTGATGAGCCCGTCGGCCACATCCTCATCTTTTCCTTGCGGAAATTGTATGACTTATTTTATAAGTTATTTCCGATGGATCCTTTGTGTATCCAAAGTCCGACCTTTATCTGATAACCATGTCAATGTTATCCCGAAGCATGACTGTGGTACTCAAACATCAACAAGAACATTGGAAGCATAATACTAAATGTTTCTTGATCAATTATCCAAACACCATTGTATGGGTAACATCATGAGTTTCCTCGCCCCTTTTCCCTAGATGGTTATCTACTTGCAGTCCTGTTATGATTATCCCGCTCTGCTTGCTCTTGGGAAGGAGATACACCTAATAGTCGTGTATACACATTTTCCTTTCCATTGTTCTGTTTAAATCTGATAATCACTTTTTCCTTTCCATTGGTTTGTTTAACCCTTCTTGTGATCTATATGATATAAGCAGTAATAAATCCCTGCTTAAGTAAGCACCTCGGTGTACAACTCGGTCAGCAAGACCCTATTACTACTATTGATGACATTCCGGTAACCCCCGATGCATGAGAACCTTGGCTATTGGTCTACCTCATTCCTACGAGCAGGAAAATGGTTCTCTTCCTCCCTCGCCCTTGGTACCAACGTTGTTGCCAACATAACAGACAGGCTATCCTCTGACATGCCTTGCTATCTTGACCGTGCAAGATGTCAGCGCCCTTTCTACTTTTAACCCACATGGTGGGCCCATAACCCATAGTTCCACAGGATCGAAACCTGGCTCACCTGTACATCTCAGTTTCCAAAGTTAGTCCTCATGCTTCACTACAAAAAAAAGACACATCCATGACATTATGGCCCGAACAATTTTTTTCCTGTCAGGGTTATGAAACTTCTATGGCGATAATTGTGACAAAAACACGTATCATCATAGATGTGGTGGGCTCCTACTTCTATGACAAAAAATCATGACAGAGAATGGGATTTTCGTCTTGGGCGGGCCGGGGACGCACGTACATGACATTCTTTGGGCCGTCCATGACATAAAAAATCATGGTAGAAGTGAGTGCGAGGAAATTTTCGCGGAGTTCCCGGTTACAGTGGGTGGTCGGGGCCGAGCGATGCAGTGTGGTTTGCGTGTTTCTCTCTCGTACGCGCGCGTGGTGCGAGCCGTGTTTGCTATAACTGAACCCGAGTGAGGCGTTTGCTTACTGAACCCGAGCGATCGCACTGCTACGTACTGAAGCCGATCGATCCCTTAGCTGCTAACTGAACCCGACTGACTCCTTCGCTGGTAACTGAACCCGATCGATCGCTGCTGCTGCTTACTGAAGCCGATCGATCGCTACTGGTGCTTACTGAAGCTGATCGAACCCCCATGCGAGATGTAGCTAGCCCTTTGGGTGTTGCCTCTAGATGAACAATGTTGGTTGCTGCCGCGCGCGTGATACGTAGAATGAGTCAAGACGTGGTGAGTCCAGTCAGTTGGTTGGCTATGGATGAATAGTTCCTGGTGGGGGTTGGATGAACAGTACCCCGGCCATGTGTAGGCGGTTGCTGTTGGATGAACATGACCCCGTGGTAGTAGGCGGTCGTCGCTGGATGATCAGGACACCGAGGAGGCCGCCACACCCCGCAGCCGGTTGGGGGTGGATCAACCGGACCCCGTGGAGGCTGGATGAACAGTAACCGGCGGAGGCTGGAGGAAGTGGATGGTGGATGAACAGTAGCACTTGAAGGCTGGAGGAAGTCGACGGTGGATGAACACTAGCTCGTGGAGGCTGGAGCGAGGTAGCAGACGGTGGATGAACAGTAGCCCGTGGAGTCCCGTTTTGCGGTACGCCACACCCCTCCCGATGAACAGGACCATGTTTGATCGTAGGCGCTCCAACAGAAGTCCGTTTCCTTCGTTTTGTGGTACGCCACACCCCTCCCGATCAACAGGACCCCGTTTCGACCGTAGTCGGTTGAACAGAAGTTTGTTTCCTCTGTTTTGCAGTACGCCAGACCCCTTCGGATGAACAGGACCCCGTTTCGACCATAGGCGGTCGAAGAGAACTCCGTTTCCTCCATTTTGCGGTGCGCGAGACCCCGAGTCAATGAACAGGACCCCGTTTCGGCTGTTTCGTCCAAGCCGGTTGGCTCTCGATGAATAGGACGCGTTCTGACCCAGCTGCTTGGCTCCCGATGAACATGAGGCTGTTTCCTTCATTCTGACCCAGCCGGTTGGCTGCCGATGAACATGAGATCGTCACTATATGCATTCGAGACCACACCCGTATGTACGTATGTGGCTGTCTTTTTTGCGGCGTGGCTCTCGTATGTGTACACGATTTAGACGGGGCTGCTTGAACTGCTACCACTCCTTACTCGGCCACGGTTCATCGTGGCGGATAGACCGATCAACCGGTATGTACGTACACGTCTGCGACCACACAGACAACGGTACATATGCTTCGACCTGGTGGGTCCCAGCTATCAGGGAGCATAAGAATGCACTTCCTTGCGTGTGAAGATATAGCTGGTGAGACCCAGCTGTCAGGGGGAGGAATCATTTTTTTCGCATAATAATAAGGCACTTCCTCGTGCGCGAAGATGTAGCTGGTGGGTCTAGCTGTCAGCCTCACCACATACAGTCCTCTTCCGATGGCTGTCGTTTGTTGACCACGTTGACGCCGCCGCGCCTAGAGCACCAACGCGGTGGACGACGGCGAGGCCTAGGAAGGGAACGAACAGGAGCCGGGGAAGACATGGCAGTGGTTTCCCACATGGAAGGGAATACGAGGGTTGACTGGTTCGGCTGCGGTGTGAGGCTGCTGTCGCCGAAAATATCAGGGGGTGTGGGTGAGTAAAGGGAAGGCCTGGCCAGTGGTGGGAGTAGGGTGGGGCAGTGATGCCTGCGCGGCAGCATAGCCGCCCACGGGAGGCGGGAGCAGGTGTTCCCGCCGACGCTGGTTTGGGCGGCTGGAGCAAGAAGACCAGATATTGAAGAAGCAGCACGGCCGTTGGATTAACATCCAATGGTCACTTCTGCTAGAATAGTTGTGGACTAAGTTGACAAAGCCTTGCGTACACGTCAACCTAGTAGACCCACAAGTCATCCTCCAAATCTGTCGCAAACATCATACAGTTCAAAATTTCTTTCCCGATTAAAATTAATTTAAAAATTAAACATACCTTGATTTAAAATGAAATGAAATTTTACCCGCACAAAAACAATGAAATTTAAAATATCAAAAGCCAAAAGAAAAAAGTAATTTGGAACTAATTGCATGTTTACTATATTTTTTGAATTTACAGCCCATTTCTTATTACTTATAGCCCATTTTCTGGGAAAGCCGATGCATCCCTCCTTGTCTTAAAAGATTTCCGTCCTAGCAGGGCGTAGAAAAGCAAGTAGGCCTTCATTGGGTATTGTGCAAAAAACAAAATAGCTGGGCTAGCCATTTTCAGAAAGAAGAAAAACTGGGCTGGTCATGTGGTAAACATATGAAATAAGAGCCTAGGCTACATGGGCCACAGCTCCCGCACAACCCAGTTGATACCCTGATCCGTCCTGAAAACAAAAAAATACTTCACGAGCTGCTGGGTCCCGGGTGTCAGCCGCTCCTTGTGCAGTTATCTCGCTTATTGACTACGTTGACTGTGGCGTGCGACCCACATGTAAGCAAACCATCAGGAAGAACCATTTTTTTATTGTAAAAAAGGAGGCACTTGCTTGCGTACTGCCATGATCCTGGTGGGTCCCAACTATCATCCTCACCATGTAATGTCATCTCCTTATTCCTCTCAGTTGTTGACCATGTTGACAACACCGGAGGGCAGCACCGCGGCGAGCGCACCAAGGAGGAGGATGGCGGTGAGGCCTCGGACGGGAATAAACAGGAGCCAGGGAAGATGCGCCAGAGTTTTATGGTGCAATGTGGCCGCGATGCATCCGCGGCAGCACAGCCAGCCGTGGGAGGCAGGAGCAGGCGGTCCCGCCGGCGCTGGTTTGGCTTTGGTGGCTGGAGGAAGAAGAGACTGAAGAAACACGACAGATGTTGAATGTCAATCCAACGGTCAAGGTTGGCACAATCTTTTGTTGACTAAGCCGACACCATGTAGCATACTTTTTTAGGAAGAAAAGAAAATTTGGGCTCCTTCGCTAGATAACATTCCCGAAACTACCATCGTTTGATCTTGCGTCGCAACTAAAACTGTGAGGAAAATGCGTTCGTTTGCCGTCCTCCTCACAGGGACCGTTCACCAGATAACATTCCCGAAAATCAAAGACTTGATAAGGCGTACAGAACAAGCTAGTGTACTAGTAAAGAGACGTGGATGAGTTTTAGAAAAAAGAGAGACGTGCTCCTGTAGCTAGTTCGAGTCCAAACCTAGACTATATATAGTGCTATGCTACTCTGCAAGTAATGAAACTGACATATCCAACATTCGCTTCTCCTCTTCTCTAGTTAGTCTGCCTAGCATCAAAAGCTCTGGCTGCAGAAACCATGTCCGCTGGCTCGTCCACCTGCTCTTCAGCAGGCCATCGAGGCAACAACTAGATGTGCGCCAAGTCGCCACCCGTACCACTGCCTGTGGGTCTCATCACACCCCCGCCGGCACAGTCACCGTGGCTGGTTGCTCTCCGCAACCCGCTGCTGTTGGTGTGGTGCCACTGCTACAAATCACGCAGAGTCATCTATCGCGTCTCAACTACAATCCTCAACCCTGCCAAGTCTTCTACAAATGCCCGAATCATGGGATAATAATATGTTTAAGTTGTTTGCCTGCTTTCAGTTGCTGATTTTTTTAATAGTTTGGTTGATGATCTTCCAATTTGATTCGTGCAGAAAAGGGAAGATTCATGTGATTTGTATTTCTGGGAAGTTGTTGATGTGGGGGAATGGAACTATGCTGATTATTTGGTTAGCCGAGGAATCCCAATACTAGCAGGTTGAGGTGTTGGACAAGTAACTAAAGAAACAACAGAAGAAGAAGATGAAGAGCAGAAGGTTAAAGATGTTGTTCATCTGATCATGGCCAAGCAATAGCTGCTGAACTGCCTTGGAAGCAATGAGGAGATGAAAGAGCTTGTGAAAATAATGGGCAAGATTGTTGTGCTCTGTAGGATGATTGTCTCTTTATTTGTAGTGTATGTAGCACTCGTGATGTATTCAGTGGCTATGACATCAGCACTTTGTTGAAACTAGTAATGAATGAAACTTGTTTAGTAGGCTAGGTGTAGTGTTGTGAACATCTAATAATTTCTATTAACAGAAATCGGGTGGTATCCCCTTTTGCTCATAAATAAATAAATAGCATAGGCCCTTTTGCTAATAAACAAATAAATTAGCAGATGCCCTATTGGGTCAGCTTTGTTCCCATTGGAAGATGTAGAGCAAATTGCAATCCAATAGCAAACTATGTCATCAAATAAAAGTTTCACAGCCAAATATGAGTACAACTAAACAACAATGTCATCATGTTTTAGTCGTCATACAATCACCAAACACAAATCAACATACATAATAAGTCATGTTCTCACAACAAAATACTAAATAACAACTTCATCAGGTTTAAGTTGTCATAGCAAATACAATTTAACATAGTAGATAAAAAGTCGTCTTCTCACAGGCAAATACGACAAAAGCAATCTAATCATCATCCGCAGTAGCAACGTCAACATCTTCGGCATGTGTATCAGTCTGAATCATAATTCCCCTCAGTGTTATCTTCTTCTTCATCCTCAATGTCCTCGAACGTTGGCTTCTTATTGATCAACTCTTGTACGTCCACAATCCGATAGGAAATCTTTTCGCCAACGTTATTGATGTGATGGTTCTCAAAGATGCTACGAAAATCTGTGGAATCTTCTACATCAGGAGCAGTGTAAGAATCATCTTGTTATGCAACTTCATTAAACGAATTCCTTTGTTCAAACTTTTGAAATATTCTCCAGTCATCGCTACGTGCAAATGTGTCTTCCAAGAAAAATATATGCGTTGCTTGATTTGCCAAAATATAAGGCTTGTCGGTGGGTTACGCCGCCTTGACATTGATGGATTTGAAAAAATCTTTAGCTTTGGGTTTTGCGATCTTGGAAAATAGGTTATACCAACGACAGCAGAACAGAACCACACATCGATGAACCTCAAAACTGGAGATATAATGCAACTGAATAATGTATGTTATGTTAGCATACATTTCAGTTGTCTCGTCGTTGTATGTATCTGTACTCATGACGGCACTGTTTTGTGTCTTCTTGCCTTCGTCGCGCGCAAGGGTGTTGTAGCGCACATCTCCAAAAACACAAGATTCATAATGTCTTGCCCGAGTATTAGGACCCATTGCTAGTGCATAAAGGGCATCATTAACTGCCTGCCCATCCTCCCGCATCTTCTTAACCTATGGTTAGAACATAGACAAGCTGATCATCTTATCTACTCAATATATTAAAAAAAACTGACAGTGCAATTCAAAAGCTTACACGGCTCTTCAACCATTTCGCAAATCCTGCCCTAACCAGTTTGTCAATATTTCTTGGATTTTGTGCCAGTAACTCCTTTTTGTAGATGTTGCACAACATAGTGATCGTGTCAAACATCTAAATATATAAGAATGTGCTGCAAGTTTAGTAGATTACTATGTATAAGCTGCAGTACTTAGCACTTATTCGATGTAAGGTAGAATCTCAGGACTGTTATTCAACACATACCAAACCATTTTGTCCAAATCTTTAGGTTTGTCATCTTGTCGACTCTTCCGTGTAACTAGAACAGAACAATCGAAAACATTGAGCTCGGGATTGTCTTCACTCGCCTTTTTGCTAAGCTCATCAGCTGTTTCAATGTATTTTGAGCAGAATGTCAACGCTTCTGTAGCAATGTGGGCCTCTGCAATGGAACCCTCAGGTCTACCTCTGTTCCTAACATAGCCTTTGAAAGTGCCTAGCCGCCTTTCAATAGAGTACATCCAGCCATGCTGTACTGGAGCTCTAAGTAGTGCCTCATCAGGTAGATGAACAGCCAAATGCACCATCACATCAAAGAAGGCTGGAGGATATATCTTCTCAAGGTCGCATAGGATAGTTGGTATCTTGTCTCTAAGACACTCCAAAGCATCTATCCTGATATTTCTACTGTAGAGTTCCCTGAAGAATTCTCCCAACTCTGCAACTGCTCTGTATAAGTCAGGGCGGCCCAATCCTCTAAGGATAACAGGTAAACCCCTTCGAAGTAGGACGTGGCAGTCATGAGTTTTCAAACCTTGTACCTTGTTTCCATCTGCACTGACTCTCCTTTCAGGGTTGGAAGAAATCCATGTGGGAATCTCACACATGACAGGACCTTGTAGAATTCTTTTCTTTTTACCTTGTCCAAGACGTACACAGCTGGTGCCATATCCCGTGATGCACCATCAGCATTCACCTGCAAATCGGATCTGATTCCCTGGTGTGTCAAATCAATCCTAGAGTTTAAGGTATCTTTCATCTTGCCTTCAATATTAAGAAGTGTGCTGATAATGCTGTCACATATATTTTTCTCGATGTGCATCACATCAAGATTATGCCGTAGATCCAAATCTTTCCAATACTCCAAGTCCCACAAAGTGGACCTACGGATAAACAATAATCTCTCTTCTGCCCTGCCACCCTTCCTTTTCCCGCTACCATTATCAGGATGGTTTCCTGGTGTAATATGCCTGACCTTCTGTAAATCCTCCTACAACTCATTGTTGGTGATCCTCTTTTGCACATCACGGTTTTCATGAGCCGCATCAAACACAGGTCTTCGGTATTTTCTAGGACACGGCTTGTCCTTGGCAAGGAAATGGCGGTGTCCAATGTAACAGATCTTGCTAAGTATTGCGTATGACAGCGGATTCTTATCACAATGAACACATGCATGTTAACGATGTGTCGTTCTCCCTAACATAGTGCCCAAAGCCGGATAATCATGGATGCACCAAATTATAATAGCACGCAGAAAGAAATCAGCTAGTGGGCTGCTATATAGGTCTCGAGTGAGAACACCCCTCCATAGCTTTTGAAGTTCCTCCACAAGAGGCTCCATGATTAAATCAAAATCCTTTCCAGGACTTTTTGGACCTGGGATGAGCAAGGCCATCATGTAGTTTGATTCTTTAATGCAGACATTTGGTGGCATGTTGTAAGGGATAACAAGCACTGGCCACATGCTATATGTGGCGCTCTGGTGGCCAAATGGGTTGAATCCATCTGTAGCTAAGCCAAGTCTAATGTTTCTCGGCTCAGCAACACACTTTTTGTGTTTCAGATTGAAGCTTGTCCAGTCACTACCATGAGATGGATGGCTCATTACATTATGATCTCTGTACTCCTGGTTCCTAGAATGCCACAATACATCCTCTCTTGTTTGAGCATCATGAAACAACCTCTTTAATCTTGGTATAATTGGAAAATGTCTCAGAACCTTATGAGGAATCCTCTTCACAGCATCGCAATCTTTCCATCTTGATGATTTGCATTTTGGGCATTCACTAAAGTTGGCATAATCCTTCTGGAATAGAACACAATTATTCTTACAAACATGGATCATATCATATCTAATTCCAACTGCACGAAGGAAATTCTTCATTTTACTGTAGGTGTGTGGCAGCTCGGATGCATCTAGGTAGGATTTGTGGAAAGCAGCCAACATCGCATCGAATGATTTGTTGGTCATTCACTCAGATGTCTTCACCTGAAGAAAGGTGATCATAGCTGAGAATACTGACAGCTTATTTCCTGCGGTGACTGCCACGTTGCATTGTTGCAACATGCAGGCCCACTGTTTTTCTTGTGCAGGTGAAAGTTCTCAAAATGCGTGAGCATTTCGTAGCATTGTTTCAATGTTGGTCAAAATCTCTGGCTCCGCCGCCACCTCCTCCTCCTCCTCTTCCTCCTGAGCATGTGGCGGATCAAGATGGTGATCTGCTACTTTCACATAGTCAGTAACATTGATGTTCACAGGTTCACCATGATGAACCCACCTAGTATATGTGACCGACATCCCATACAAGTGTAGATGATTTTGCACAGTTGACTGCGGTCTTGAAACTGAATTCATACAACTGCTACACGGGCAGAGCACATTTGATTTCAGACCACCGTTCTCAGCTCTGATAAAGTTCATGAAGTTTTCAAACCCCTCGACATATGCAGGGGAGAATCTACAAGCAGAAGTTATCCAAGTCATTTCCATCTGTTAGACATACAAATTTGTTCTTCTACTAGATATTATAGGAAAAACATATATGTTTTTTATAAAGTCCATAAAAAAAATACCTAGGTCGATGTCTAAAGCTATGGCAAGATATTAGGACAAGCAAATCTAAGTATCAACATATATGTAAGGCCAATTCAGCAAACATATTGAGTGCTAAATTATGGCAGGCTATTTCAACAATCAACGAGGTCGAGCACACAGCCATTTAAGGCCATCTCAGCAACAAAGATTGAGTGTAAAACGGTGTCGAGCTATTTCACCTAATAGATTGGCTACTAGACCATGGCAATCTACTTCACAATAGATACATGGTCCTAATATATGGCAGTATATTTTAGCAACTAATAAGGCATGGCATGCCATCTCAACAAAGCAGATTGAGTGCAGAACAAGGCAAGGAAGCTTCTTAAGATGCGCATATTGACTGTAAACTATTTCGGCAAGCAGTGAGATTAACAGCGTCTATCAGCTAACATTCAATGCTACTCCGACATGCATGGGGCCTCAGTCTAGAATGCGCATATCACGGAAAAAGCTGACCGCCATGCGTCTTCACAAAAACGTCACCAGCGGTGGCGGCGCGGCTGGAGGACAACAGTCTACGCGAGCGTACTGTGGGAGCGAGAGGATCGCCGTGCGTCCCCTCGACGAACTGCGACGCCGACGTATCGGTGCGGCGGGGAGGGCGGCTTTGGCGGAGCGAATGGAGTGGAGGGGCCTGGGGGAGGGTTTTGGGGAATATTATTGGCTTGTTGGCCGAAGGGCAGTTGAATTTGGGATTTTAGGGAAAAATTTTTGGGGGGGGGGGGGGGGGGGATTTCGACGCGGTGAGGGGGGAGGGAGTTTGGCGCATGGTCGGCAAATGCGGTCCCATGTGTCAGTGAAGAGGCAAGCCGATGCGCGTTCTCTTTGGGTGAGTGGTGTGCAGGACCGACCGAGTGAGGGGTGCAACGTGACTGCGACAGGCGTGCTGTGAGTGTACTGCCTTTTTCCTTTTAAACTTGGTGCTTCGCACGATCCATCGATACTAATCCTGACTAAAACGGTGCGGCCGGGTCTTTTGCCGCACGATATGCTGGGAGGTTGGCTTAGTTGGTTTTTTAGGACTTTTTTTAGGACATGGCTTAGTTGGTTTGACAGACAGTGCGAGAGAAAGATGTGAAATGCATGAATGTGTAGTGGACGTACTATTGGACTGCTTAAGATAAATTGTGTATGTAAACCCTATGTGTTTATTTACTTTGCATGTTAGCTTTGTCTCGGGTCAAACCTTCTAAACTTAGACTAAGTTTATGCACACAAAAACAACGACAACCACAATACCAAGTAAATACGATTAGAATCATCATTCAATATATTTTCATACAATATACTATTATTGTGAAATTTCATATACACCGGACGAGATTCATGCAAACACGGCAGATTTTCATTACATTTCAAACTTTTAGGACAAAAAAAGAAAAGAAACCCGACCCTAAACCTATCCTACAGTGGAGACCAATGTCCACTTTCCTTTGTATTTCCGCATCAATGACGACGTCCTCCATCTGCCATCTCCATGAACGGCGGTGGGGTTCAAGACCGGTGAAGTGAAGGTGTTGTCTCCGGCGAGGAAGAGTAGAACATGGGAGATGGACCGGCCAGTTGGCACATCATGCCCTGCCACCTCCCATGCCCTACTCATCCTCGGTGAGTCCCCGACCTCGGCGGTGCCGGTGGACGTGAGGTCAATGATGATGGACGTGGACGGTCCGTCGCTAATCACCTGTCACATGCACTACCGAACATTGGATGGCGGCACATAGGACGCGTGGCTGGCGGTGCTCTTGTCATCGGCCACTGACGTGGCTTAGACTGCGTCGGTATTTCCCCAAAGAGGAAGGGATGATGCAACACAGCTACGGTAAGTATTTCCCTCAGTTATGAAACCAAGGTATCAATCCAGTAGGAGAACCAAGCAACACAATGTAAACGGTACCTGGACACAAAGAACAAATACTTGCAACCCGACGCGTAAGAGGGGTTGTCAATCCCTCCACGGTAAAAAGATAGATTGGTTTGTATGAGATTTGATAAATAGATCTGAATAAAACATGAAATAAAATATGTAAAGAAAAAGTGCAGCAAGGTATTTTTGGGTTTTTTGAATAATAGATCTGAAAACAAATATGATAAAAGATAGATCTGAAAGCAATATGATAAAAGATAGACCCGGGGGCCGTAGATTTCACTACTGGCTTCTCTCAAGAAAATAACATACGGTGGGTAAAAAAATTACTGTTGGGCAATTGATAGAAGAACAAATAGTTATGACAATATCCAGGCAATGATCATGAATATAGGCATCACATCCAAGATTAGTAGACCGAAACGATTTTGCATCTACTACTATTACTCCACACATCGACCGCTATCCAACATGCATCTAGTGTATTAAGTTCATGGAGAAACAGAGTAATGCAATAAGAACGATGACATGATGTAGACAAGATCTATTCATGTAGGAATAGACCCCATCTTTTTATCCTTAATAGCAATGATACATACGTGCCTCGCTACCCCTTCTGTCACTGGGTGAGGACACCGTAAGATCGAACCCATCACAAAGCACCTCTTCCCATTGCAAGAAAAATCAATCTAGTTGGCCTCACTAAACCAAAGATTCAGATAAGAAACACGAGGCTATAAATAATCATGCATAAAAGAGATCAAAGAAGACTCAAATAACTTTCATGGATATAGATCTGATCATAAACTTGAGCTTCATCGGATCCTAGCAAACACACTGCAAAAAGTCATTACATCAAATAGATCTCCAAGAGACCATTGTATTGAGAATCAAAAAGATCGAAGAAGCCATCTAGCTACTGCCTACGGACTCATAGGTCTATGGTGAACTACTCACGCATCATCAGAGGAGCACCAATGAGGATGATGGACCCCTCCGTGATCGTGTTCCCCTCCGGCATAGTGCCGGAATAGGGCTCTAGAATGGATCTCGTGGTTCTGGAACTTGCGGTGGCTGGAAATGTGTTTCGTCGACTCCCCTAGGGTTTCTGAAATATTTGGGTATTTATAGAGCTGAGAGGCGGTGGAGGAAACCCCCATGGGCCCCACAACCCATCAGGGCACGCTAGGGGCCTCTGGCGTGCCCTAGTTTCTTGTGGGCCCCAAAGGCCTCCCCCCCAGGTGCTTCCTTGGCTCCCAAGTTGTCTTCTAGTACAAAAAAGATCTCCAAAAAGTTTCGCTGCGTTTGGACTCCATTTGATAGGGATATTCTGCGATGTAAAAAACAAGCAAAAAACAACAACTGGCACTGGGCACTATGTCAATATGTTAGTCCCAAAAAATGATATAAAGTTGCTATAAAATGATTGTAAAACATCCAAGAATGATAATATAACAGCATGGAACAATAAAAAAATTATAGATACGTTGGAGACGTATCAGCATCCCCAAGCTTAATTCCTGCTCGTCCTCGAGTAGGTAAATGATAAAAACAGAATTTTTGATGTGGAATGCTGCCTAACATGTTCATCACATATTCTTTTCTTTTTTAGCATGGACATTTGGACTTTTAGATGGTTCAAAGCAATAGTCTAGTTTTGACATGAAGACTTCAATACTCAAGCATATCAACAAGCAACCATGTCTTTCAAAATATCAACACTAAAGAAAGTTATCCCTAGCCCATCATGCTCAATCATTGATCCATTCACGAAACATACTCGAATATTAGCTACATCCAATGCTCAAGTACGATCATAATGATCCCTAGTTGGTGCTTGATAAGAGAAGATGGAGACTCAAAATAAATAAAATTGCATAAAACTAAATAGATAGGACCTTCGCAGAGGGAAGCAGAGATTTGTAGAGGTGCCAGAGCTCAAAGATTAAATTAAGAGATAAAAAAATTGGGAGGCATGCTTTTCCCGTCAACGAAAACGACCGAGTAGTTCCCAATACTTTCCATGCTAGATACATCATAGGCGGTTCCCAAACATAAAATAAAGTTTATTCCTTTTTCCAACATACTTTCACACTCCACGGCTAGCCGTATCCACGGGTACCATCCATACCAACACTTTCGAAGGAATTTATTATTTGACAACATAAAGTAAATTTCTTTTTCATCTCGGGACTAGGCATCCCTATTACCGCCGCACTCTCGTGCAATGACAAGTGAATAAACACTCATCTTGGGAATAACACATCTAGCATGGAAAAATATTGGCCACCCCCTGCCACTTCATGAGCGATACGGGCACACAAAAAGGAATTTCATTTTGAAAATTAGAGTTGGCACATACAAATGTACCTAGAACGGCACGGAAATACCGCATATAGGTAGGTATGGTGGACTCATATGGCAAAACTTGGATTAAGAATTTTGGATGCACAAGTAGTATTTCTACTTAGTACAAGTGGAGGCTAGCAAAAAGATTGAGAAGCAACCAACCAAGAAACAAAAATTCTCATAAACGAGCATTAAGCATAACTAACACCAAATAATGCACCACAAGTAGGATGTAATTTCATTGCATAACTATTGACTTTCATGCTTGCATAGGGAATCACAAACCTTAACACCAATATTCTTACTAAAGCATAATTACTCACCAACATGACTCACATATTACTATCATCATGTCTCAAAACTATTACAAAGAATCAAGTTTATTTTGTCCAATGATCTTCATGAAAGTTTTTATTATATCCCTCTTGAATATCTATCACTTTGGGACTAATTTCATATATTGCAATTGCTTTCGATAAACTCAAACAAATTTAAGTGAAGAACATGAGCATAAAAAATTTCTTCTCTCAAAATAATATAAGTGAAGCATGAGAGAATTTCTTCAAAAATTTTACTAACTCTCAAATAAATCTAAGTGAAGCATGAGAGAATTTCTTCAAAACATATTAAAGCACACCGTGCTCAAAAAGATATAAGTGAAGCACTAGAGCAATTCCATAGCTCAAAATAAGTAAATTAGGTGAAGCACATAGAGCAATTCGAACAAATCATAGCATAATTTTGGCTCTCTCAAATAGGTGTGTCCAGGAAGCATAAACATGAAAAACTAAAAAGGAAAACAAGCAAAGACTCATATAATGCAAGACGCTCCAAGCAAAACTCATGATATGTGACGAATAAAAATATAGCTACAAGTAAAATTACCGATGGTTGTTAGAAGAAAGAGGGGATGCCTTCTGGGGCATCCCCAAGCTTAGTTGCTTGGTTTTCCTTGAATATTAACTTGGGGTGCCATGGGCATCCCCAAGCTTAGGCTCTTTTCACTCCTTATTCCTTCATCCATCGTGATCTCACCCAAAACTTGAAAACTTCAATCACACAAAACTTAACAAAACCTTCGTGAGATCCATTAGTATAAGAAAACCAATATTCACTTTAAGTATTGTTGCAAACCCATTCATATTTTGTTATTGCATTATACCTACTGTATTCTAACTTTACCATGGCTTATACCCCCCCGATAAAATCCATAGATTCATCAAAATAAGCACACAATGCAAAGAAAACAAAATCTGTCAAAAACATAACAGTCTGTAAAGATGTGAATTTTACTTATACTTCTGTAACTCCAAAAATTCTGAAAAATTTGGACAGCAGAGGTTATTTGTATATCAATCTTTTGTAAAGCAATTCAGAATTTTTAGTCGCTTCTGTGAATTTAAATAATTTTGTTACTGGACGCAAAAGTTTCTATTTTTCAACAGGATCAAATCAACTATCACCCAAGCTATCCCAAAGGCTTTATTTGGCACAAACACTAACTAAAACATAAAAAACACAATCATAATAGAGGCATAATTGTGCAAAAACTCAAGAACAGAAAGAAAAAGGCAAAAAATAAATTTTATTCATTGGGTTGCCTCCCAACAAGCGCTATCGTTTTATGCCCCTAGCTAGGCATAATGCAAATATTCAAGTATTTTCATCTTTCTTCTTATCCTCCATAGATGTGGTTTTGTCAGGAGGTTTCTCAAATATAACTTGAAACACATTGTCCATGGAAATTTTAGCATTGTCAAGTTGTCCTTCCTTATATCCCCTTTGATTCCCGGCTACAATCCGAGAATATTGATGATTAACATCATTAAAAACTTGTTGGATCACATCCAAAACGGGGATTTCCTTTTTAAGGTTCTCATCAACAATTTGATTATTTCCAAGCAAGTGTCTCAACATATAATCACTATTGAAAAGGATCTGATCTATTACCAGTTTTTCACGGTTCATGCCATAAAAATCAAAAAATTCCCTAGCTTCCCGTACTATGTGATCAAATTCATTCATAAGAACAAGGGTGGTTAAATTTTTAGCTTTTGGACCCTTTATAACAGGTAGCTCATAAAACAATCTTTGCAAAGTACGATGAGTATGGATAAATCTATTTTTAAGTTTCAGAACTAGTGCTGACATAGCTTCCGCATAAGTTTTAGGTCTTTTAAGTATAGGAGCATCATCACAAGTCAAAGTTCCAACACAATTGAAAAATTCTTGGATAGTTTCTTTCCCTATAATGTTCCCTTGTCCCAAAACAAAAATTTTAGCATCCAGATTGCCAGAACGTCCAATTTTAGGACTCCTGCCATCATCCATTTCTGCCATACCAAAGTCACTCATGATGATAGATTCGAGCAAACAAAAGATCGAGCAACAAAAAGGTGAACGGAAAAGAAGGCGAATAATAAGGCAAAATTTGTTGTGAAGTGGGGGAGATGAAAACGAGAGGCAAAGGGCAAATAATGTAAAGTGCAAGGAGATGAGATTTGTGATTAGGAACCTGATAAATGTTGATGATGTCTCCCCGGCAACGGCGCCAGAAATTCCTTTGACGTGGCTTAGACTGCGTCGGTATTTCCCCAAAGAGGAACGGATGATGCAGCATAGCTACGGTAAGTATTTCCCTCAGTTATGAAACCAAGGTATCAATCCAGTAGGAGAACCAAGCAACACTATGTAAACGGTACCTGCACACAAAGAACAAATACTTGCAACCCGACGCATAAGAGGGGTTATCAATTCCTCCACGGTAAAAAGATAGATTGGTTTGTGTGAGATTTGATAAAAAGATCTGAATAAAACACGAAATAAAATATGTAAAGAAAAATTGCAGCAAGGTATTTCTGGGTTTTTGGAATAATAGATGAAAACAAATATGATAAACGATAGATCTGAAAGCAATATGATAAAAGATAGACCCGGGGGCCGTAGATTGCAGTAGTGGCTTCTCTCAAGAAAATAGCATAAGGTGGGTAAACAAATTACTGTTGGGCAATTGATAGAAGAACAAATAATTATGACAATATCCAGGCAATAATCATGAATATAGGCATCACGTCCAAGATTAGTAAACTGAAACGATTCTGCATCAACTACTATTACTCCAGACATCGACCACTATCCAGCATGCATCTAGTGTATTAAGTTCATGGAGAAACAGAGTAATGCAATAAGAAAGATGACATGATGTAGACAAGGTCTATTCATGTAGGAATAGAACCCATCTTTTTATCCTTAATAGCAACGATACACACGTGCCTTGCTACCCCTTCTGTCACAGGGTGAGGACATCGTAAGATCGAACCCATCACAAAGCACCTATTCCCATTGTAAGAAAAATCAATCTAGTTGGCCTAACTAAACCAAAGGTTCAGAGAAGAAATACGAGGCTATAAATAATCATGCATAAAAGAGATCAAAGAAGACTCAAGTAACTTTCATGGATATAGATCTGATCATAAACTTGAGCTTCATCGGATCCCAACAAACACACCGCAAAAAGCCATTACATCAAATAGATCTCCAAGAGACCATTGTATTGAGAATCAAAAAGAGAGAAGAAGCCATCTAGCTACTTCCTATGGACCCGTAGTTCTATGGCAAACTACTCACGCATCATTGGAGGAGCACCAATGAGGATGATGAACCCCTCCGTTATCGTGTTCCCCTCCGGCAGAGTGCCGAAATAGGGCTCTAGATTGGATCTCGTGGTTCTGGAACTTGCGGCGGCTGGAATTGTGTTTCATCGACTCCCTAGGGTTTTTGGAATATTTGGGTATTTATAGAGCTGAGAGGCGGTGGAGGAGACCCCCGTGGGCCCCACAACCCATCAGGGGACGCCAGGGGCCTCTAGCATGCTCTAGTGTCTTGTGGGCCCCACGGGACTCCCCCAGGTGCTTCCTTGGCTCCCAAGTTGTCTTCTGGTCCAAAAAAATCTCCAAAAAGTTTTGCTGCGTTTGGACTCCGTTTGATAGGGATATTCTGTGAAGTAAAAAACAAGCAAAAAACAGCAACTGGCACTGGGCACTATGTCAATAGGTTAGTCCCAAAAAATGATATTAATTTGCTATGAAATGATTGTAAAACATCCAAGAATGATAATGTAACAGCATGGAACAATAAAAAATTATAGATACGTTGGAGACGTATCAGCCGCCGGCACGGCCACCGCTTGTGCGGCCGCGTCCGGCTACATCAGTATTGCGTTGCGAGCGGCGAGTTGAGCAAGGGAGGCGACCTCGAGCTTCATCCTGAAGACAAGCTCTCCCGCAGAGCGTTCCCGCTCGTAGTCATGGTGGATGTGGTGCCAGGTAGGAGGATGCGCTCTGGTGTGGAATTTAGCTGGGCGTTGCCGCTTTAAGTAGTGCATTCCGGTGAGGCCAAGCGTCCGGGTGCGTCAATAAGTCGCCGAAGTTGGTTCCTCAGGCAGCGAGTCTGCTTGATGACGGTATACAGAGGGATGGCATGAATTCGGGCAGCTGGCACCGGCTGGGAATGCACGCGCGCGAGGGATGAGGGTTTTTTTTGGGCTAGGGTAGTCAGCTGCGGGCGTGGCAACGTTGGAGATGCCCTTCGCTCACATGCGATCCCACATGTCATTGAAAAAGCAAGACGACCCGCGTTCCCTTGGGTCAGCAGCATGCCGAACCGACCATCTCGGGGTGTGACTTGAACGCAACACGGGTGCTGTCAGTGTACCGCCTTTTCATTTTGAACTTGTAAACCGAACACTTGTACGTACTACTAGAGCGTACTAACACCGAAAGCATATATGAAGTTGGCACCTCACCTCTAGCGAGCCTAGTACGTAGCCCACATGTACAATAGTTATTCATACTAGCATAAGTACCAATATAATAAGTGTACCGCCCTTTACTTTTAACTCGTAAAGCGTAACACTTGATTAAGTAGCCGGAAGATGTGTGCTGCCCTTTGAATGGCTTTGAGGTGTGCTAAGTGGTACTCAATCTGCTGGCTACTTAATCAATTGTGTGACATACGCCCATTTCTAGAAATAGGGAAGGGAGATTCAGACACTTGATTAAGCACCTCACCTCTGCCACATACGTCTGTCTCCATGTTGTGTCCTGGCCAGTTTGTTGCCCTTCTCATCATGCACGCACAACCTTGCTGCACCGCCCGCTCCAGTGATGCATACGGAAAATAAAGAGGCAACTCGAGGCCATTTGGCTACGAGGGAACGACGGGGCAGCTCGGGCACGCAGAGTTAGATGAGCAGCACTCGCTGGTGGAGGATATCGACGTGCTGCCGAGCGCCAGCTAAGGCGGAGAAGAAGACAAGGACGCCATTGATTTGAAGCCTCCCACTTCGATTCCTTTGGCAGGGAAGGCAAGCAGGCTGATCAGAAGCTAACTGGCATGGTCTCAGGTCCTGGGGATGCAGTTGGCCGCGCTAGAACACTCTGTGGATGCGTCGCGGCGCGCGCGCATTCCGGCACCCCATGCATCCTCAACGAGCCGGGTGTTGATATGCTGGTCGTGCCATAGCGGCAGTGCCACCCTCGGCACCCTGAATCCGAGCGTGCCCAGCGATGATGAGTGTGTCGCTCACCGTGGTCGACGTGTCCAGAGGTGGTGCGAGAGCTGCACCACGTTGCCGGCCCCCACGACCCACATGAACGGTTGCCGATGGCGAGGAGGTCATGGGCTAGCTCCTCCATTGGACTAGTCTTCGCCATGTCATCTCGACAGCGGGCCCCACCTGTCGGTTTCCCTGTTTTCCTGGCCAAATTCGAGTGTCAGTGCTCCGCGATACACATTAGGCGTAGAACTGGTGGTTTTTGTACCCTGGTTCAAATGTGGTACGGTACCAAGTTGTTATCCTAGCCCCAAGTGTGGTGGTTTTGGGTAAATAACTCTGCTTATTTGCTAATTAATATCATTGCATGCAATGAACTGACCACTACATGCGTGTTAGGTAGTCTAAAGTCATTAAAAACATACACCCATCACGTCTCCTATTGGTTGATTCCTTTGTTCATATCAAAACACAAGAAACAAAGTGGGAGTTAATGCACCATGCCTAAGTGTTTTGGGATTAATTTGGATATCGTAAGATAACCTACGCATCAGTATGGAGGGAGTATGTAAGTAGCTTGGAAAAATAGTAGTTACTTAGGTCGGTTTTTTGAGTTGTCCAAGTATAATCATGTGGCGTTGCTTCTTTCTCATTCCTCTCCAACCCTCTTCTCCATCGATCATGCCGCCCTTCGGTCGACTCCATCCTCCCGCATGACTCATCTGAACATTCCGCCAAGTGTCATTCGCATGTGGGCCTAGACCATGCTTGTATTTCCAATGTTGTAATTTGTTAGACATGCTTACAAACAAACGGTTCGTTTAAAGTTTCGTGTTGCCTCCACTACGTGTCGCTTCCAATCTTAGTTTTGACATCCCATTCGGTTCATGACCCGACACATCCTGACGAGATCGATAGATGTTGAGAGATCGAGTGCGTGTCGTGCAACAAGAGATAAAGGTTTGGTGTGTTTCTATGATGGAAAATATCATGTGGGGTGGAGAGAAGGAGGGTTGTTTCTGTGTGTGCGTGTCGATCGTGTACCATCTAGCTATGGATCAATTGAAAGAGGACTAGGGTGGGTCCGGAGATCGACCAATCTACAAAGGGGCAGAGAGAAAGATGAATGCATGCTCAAAAATAGATAGATGAAAGGCTTGGTTACAATTAATGCATGGTAGAGTGACCTAGGCGTGTGTCGAAGAGCGACCTGACGAGCGAGATACAATCCCGATACCTCGAGAGATCAATTTTGTGTGACATGCACAAAGAGGAAGAGAGGTGGTATGTGTTTGTGCGAGAGAGAGAGAGAAAGAGAGAGAGAGAGAGAGAGAGAGAGGGAGAGGGAGAGAGACCCTGAGATGAAACCGAGAGAGATCGAGTGGGTGCATGTGTGATACAGATAGATGGTGCATCAAAGAAAAAAATGTTTTATGCATAAGAAGACACATGGTATTTGAATCCCTAAAAAAGTTTCAAAAATTAGAATTCAAACTTAGGCGGATTCAAATTTTTGAACCGGTGATCATAGCATCAGCAAATCATATATAAAGGGTATTCAATGTTCGTTTCTCTTTTAAACGTACAATATACTCCCTCCGATCCTTTTTAGTTTACATATAAGTTTTGTGTGTAGTGAAAGTATCTCTACTTTGATCATACTTAAAAAAAGTATCAGCATTCAACAACGCCCAATCAATATTGTGAGATTCGTATGTACTCCTAGATTTGTATTCGAACATAAATGGTTTCCAATTTGTATTCAAACACGTGAATACTTGTTCTCGCGCATGCTCTTCCTACTAGAATTTCGCCACGTATTGCCAGTCCAATAGCAACTTTTTTTTGAAGCTCCCTGTCCAACAATAGTAAGTAGTAGTACTAGTGGAGTACTAACAACATCTGCAGTAGAGTATGGAGTGCTCCTAGTACTAGTACTAGTATACTAACACTCGGCCGACCTCACACTCTCAACATATTTCTTGGAATCTGTGCTACAATCTCCCCATCCAGCCATCCATGTCTCTCTTCTAAATTCAGCCGACGCGGGTGGGGGAGGGGGAGGGATGTCCGACTCCGAGGGGGGGGGAGGGGAAAGTTTGCCTACCGTCGGTTTGCTCTCAACTGCGGTCCCACAAGCGAGTGAAAAACACAAGATGAAGCATGTTCCATTCAGTGAGCGACGTGCAGGGTCCATCGTGCCGGGGTGCAACACGAATGCAACAAGAGTTATGTACACCGTCCATTCCTTATGAACTTGCATACTTCGAGTACTCCTTCTTCTTTTGAACATAGGACAGACGCAAGCGCTCATACATACGCACATACACTCACCCCTATGAACGCACACACGCACACCCTACCCCTATGAGCACCTTCGAGAGAATGAGCTGGCATATCATCTTGAGATTTAGGAAGTCACCGCCTCGTCATCGACATGAACGGTGGGGAGGCCCGGACATCTGCCACGTGAAACTCCGAAACTTTGGTCCCATCCCACCCCCACAGCTCTCCAGGCTCCATCCGTCCGTCTTTGCAAACTCCGCACAGTCAAAACCGATTGACCGGTCATCACCGGAACCACTATTCACACCGGAACCTTCGCTACTCGGCCTACGCAAGCTACTTGCCAGTCGGTCACCACTGCCCCAAAACCACACCTCCTCTCTAGCCCATTCTCCGACCTTTCGATCCCCTAGCCCGCATCAGCCGTCCCCTAGTTTGCCGGAAAGCCATGGTGCACCACAAGATCACATACTACAAGATGCTGACGCCGGAGCACCACGCTGAAATCCCGGCGGCGGTCAGCGCCACAGACCTCTGTTCCAAAGCTCACTTTGAGGCGGGCCAATCCCCGAGTTCACTAGAGCCGAGCTCCGAGGAGGAGGAAGCCGATCCAATGTTCATGGCGGAGGTCGCGGCGCAGAAGGCCCCCGATGCGTATGAGATGATGGACGTCGACTTCGTGCTGGCGTCCGGGTCCCCCATGGTGCAGGCGTACCAGCGGTTCAACCTGGCGATCCTAAAGGAGCACCGGGAGGCAGAGGCTCAACTTGATGCGGAGCGCGCGGATGCCGCTTCCATTGAGGCCCTCCTGCAGACAGAACCGTATGTCGTGGACGTGAACCGGGCGGCGGAGGCTCAGCTTGGCGCGGAGCGTGCGGATGCCGCTGCCATCGAGGCCCTCCTGCAGGCGAAACTGAACATCGTGGACGTGAACTGGGAGGTGCTCACGTCCATGCAGAGCGCCCGCACGCTCCGCGTGAACGAGTAGCTGGAGTCCGAGGACAACCACGCTGCAGAGACACACGTCGGCAACTCCGACTGGTTTGCGCCGGCAGCCAAAGATGAGGAGGCCGGCTCGTTCGAGCAGTGATAGTTTTTCTTTATGTTGTTGTTTTTAGGGATCTTTTGCGGTGTAAAAACATATTTATGCAAGTCGCCTGACTTTCATCATTTGGGCCAGTCGACCATTTCAGGTGGTCGGATGAAGGTCCTACGTCTCCTAACCCTTCTTCTTCCTCACCTCGTCTTCTTCCCCAACAGACCACCGCACAGGCCACACAGATCTTCCCCAACAGGCAGTTGGATAAACGTACTGTATGAACAAAAATTAGGTGTCAGTGGTTGGATGACTGAGTTTGGTTTGATCACATGCGGTACCACGTGTCAGTGAGGGTGTGTTCCCTTCGTTGGGTTTGCAGCGTGCCGAACTGACTGTGCGAGGGTGCGGTGCGACTGCGATAGGCGTGCGTAAATGTACCTCCTTTTCATTTTGAACTTGTAAATCATAACATCGGGTTTGCGAGGGTGAGCGACTTCGATTTTAGTACGTACTGTGTTAAAAAAGAAGGGCGGGGTTTTCCTTCGTGGAATCGATCGATACAAATCCTAATTAGAAATGTGACGGCGGGGCGTCCTAGTGTGTGTGTGTGTGGCCCATGGTCGGATTGCTGACATGCATTCCCACATACAAGTGAAATGCCAAGCCGATTTGCGTGGAGCCACAGGGCAGATCGAACGTGGGCTGGTCTGATGCGAACGCGACAGGCGTGCGGCGAGTGTTCCTTTTCCTCGTTTTGAACTTCTGAAGATAACCCCCTCAACAATTTTTTTTGTGAATATACTAACACTTGGTGGTTCTTTGCCTTCTCGCGATACATCGATGGAAATCCCGATTATAACCACGCTGAATTTTGTAGTACTAAATCTGGTAAAAAGGCGTCCTCTTTACCACTCCGGCCGCAATCATCACGATAATCATATACTCCCCCCCATTTTTTTAGAAGTATACAAGGCCACAAACTCATGTCAGGTACTACCAGGGTAAACATTAAAGTCGGTTTAAGCCAATGTTAAAAGCTAGCTTTCCTCCTCGTTTGACATTTGAATTAATGCGTATTTTTTTCTCCAACGCCCAACAAGCTAACACTCTCACTCCTCATTGCTTGATTAATGCAGCGCATGCAAACCAACCTTCTCACTTCCGCATGCATGCAAGGGTATATTAATGTCCTTGGTTGCTAGTATGAGGCAAACCCCATAAATTTTGCCTCGATTAGTGTTAGTGGCCTTATATAGCTGCAAATTGTAATTTTGATAGTGGCCTTGTATACAAAAAAATGGAGGGAGTAACTATTTGACTTCCTTCCCCATTACGGTGACGTCGATGATATCTCGATCGTTGTGGCTTTGGCGAAGTGCATTCGATGGAGCACACCATTAAGGCAGACCATGGATGTCGTTCGCAAGTGCCGCCTGCAAGCCGAGACAACCGCCTTCTTTGCATCCAGGAAGTCCGTTGAACCAAAGGAGGCCTAAATGTACTACTAGCACAATACCATCGTCCGTCCAGCTTGCTGCGGTAAAGGTGGTTTCTCGAAGAAGATGATGGAGAGCGGAGTCAGTGAAGAGTGAAATGATGGCTGCTTCGTCCGTGCTTTGTGATCTGATGCCTCACTGCTTTGTGATTTGTGATAGAAGGGACAAGGGAGTAGAATCTGTGCTCTATGCATGCATCCAAGGATGGGAGAAAGAGGAGAGATGTTGCATTTTTTATTCCGTCAATCAATCAATTAGGGAGCTTTGGTTCCCTCTTTTTTGGCTTTGGCAGCACCCTCCAGAATGGTTCCCATCGATGCCAAAAGCTATTTCAACATTTGGCTACACATTGTGGATGCCCTTATGCGTACCACTTGGTTTTGCTCCTTGGTGCCTGTCGGGCACGTGGGACTGGGGATACCCATGCCCGTCTGCCTGTGGCCCGGCGCGCAGCACTCTGCCTAGGCCCAGAGCGTGGCCCACCATCGGACTTCACGAGCAAGACCCACGCGAGGCCCCTACCTTGCGAGGCACACGTTGGCAAGCGTCATCAGCAGCCTCGCGAGGCGATCTCCCGAGGCCCCTCGCGGAGATGGGCAAGCCAGGAGCGGCTTGGCGAGTCGCGCGGCACTGCGTCTTCACGTGGGTGACGTGCGTGGCGACGTGCGGTGCGAGAGGCAATGCCAGCAGGCGCGGATGTGGAGGCTTTCCTCTTTCCTGCTAAGGGAGCAAGGACAATGCACCAGTTCCCAAAGCAATCCACAAGGGTTACCCGTTCGGTGCAAGAAGACCAAGATGACGGGCGCGCCAGGGCGGAGGTCATCACCGAGCCCACTGACGCATCACGGCAAGAGGCTTTTGCCGGTGAAGACCACCTTTGGTTAGGATAAGCTGCGCCCCTATCCCCCTTCAAACTGGCCTTTGTGGCACCCCTTCCCGCCAAGTGCTTTCGGGAAGAGGACCAAGGCCAGTACAAGAAGAGGGCAGGGTGCCACCGAGAGAGGGGGAGGAAGGGAGAGCAAGGAGAACTAGAACTAGAACGGGGGCTGGGCACTTGTACTCCATCTCCCCAAGCAATCCCAACCAAGCAGGAGTAGGGTTTTACACCGCAAGGTGGCTCGAACCTGGGTAAACTGCCGTGTGCACTGTTCTTCTTTCTTAGTTCAAGCACACCGGAGCATCGCCGCAAGGTTGCGAGGTGGAGTAGGGCGGTAGGAATGAGCGTACACCAGAGTTCGAACTTTCTTGGGTCCCCGGAGCCCTGATTCTGACATTTGGCATGCCAGGTACACACCCCAGAGACTCTGGAACAGAGCTCCTGCCCATGCCCCAGTGGAAGCCCCATGCCCCGCGCTGGCGGAACGGTCGAACTACGATCATGACCATGCCCAAGTGGAAGCCCCATGCCCCGCGCTGCCGAAACGATCAAACTATGATCATGCCCATGCCCAAGTGGAAGCCCCATGCTCAGCGCTGGTGGATAATCAACTGAGAGCGCCCCACGGGCCACACCGACCTCAGGATAACCCGTGCCTGACACTGCAGCCGCTTATCTTTTTCCGCAACACACGCTCGCAGCTCCCCCCTGTGCCTCACGCGAGTGGGGGCAGGACATGGTGCCTGTGCTCGGGTCAGTCCCAGCAGCGCTAAAAAACCCAAGGGTTCGAGCTCTGGCTTGCGGGCCTGCTCCCGCACACGTCACCCCACCAAGGCCCTTGGTGTCTGGTCTCCTCACATAATGCCCATGTGCATGCTAGCGAACACTCGTCATCTGAAATGGAACTTTTGTGCGCAGGTTTTCCCTCAGGGGCGGATCACCCAGGAAGCATCGCACGGCGCACCCTGCAAGCAACGAACTGTCGGCACTGCAAAGAGCTAAGTCTGGACACCTCTGGGGTAGCCTCGCTGATGCTAACATTTTCCCTCACGCGAGCCGCTTGCACGTCAAGGGGAGACTCCTGAGCATCTTGCCTCAGGAGCCTTCACTAGCTCCCGGAGCCCCTCACCTCCTGGCCTTGTCTAGGCATCGTGACCTGACATCCCAGCGATGGTTGAGGTCTGCACGGGGTTGGGCCCTGTTGACGTAGATCACGAAGGCAAGCAAAAGGAAAATCAAGCACGGAAAGGAAACCCTGCAAGATCACAAGCGTACATTACAAGCATTAAGTGTTTGAACAAATAAAACCATTGTTTCACGCCTGCGTGAGGCAGGATCAGTCTATTGCAGGACGGTAAAAGGGAGCCTCGGGAAGAAGGGTTGCTGCCGCCATCGCCATTGCCCACCTCGGCCTCGACAGGCTCCTCGTCGCTGCTACAGGAGAACTTCCCAAGCAGCGCGTCCACGTGGCTTTCCACGGCTTTCGCAAGGCCTTCACGGGACTCTTCGGGAACAGGGCCTATCACCTCACCGAAGTCGAAGCTGGGGTCGTGGAGGAGAAGGTGACTGAAGACGCGGGTCTCCGCCACAAAGAAGAGGTCGCGGCACTCCTCCTCCAAGATGTCATCCACCTTCCAGGCCCCGTCCTCGAGTCGTTCCATGAGCTTGGAGGAGAGCTCACCGAGGCCGGCATCACAGGACACAAGAGGAGCCTCGAGACTCTCCCCGCATATGGAACTCAGGGCTCTGAGATCGAGAGAGGAGAGGACGGTGCGGTACGCCGCCTCCTTCTCGTTGGCGTCCGCTTGGATCCTCATCTCCTTGGCGTCCAGCCGAGCGTTGGCCTCGAAGACGTGCTTCACATGGGCCTCCTGGGCGTCGGTCACCTGGCGCTTCAATGTCTCTAGGCACTCGCATTCCGCAGTCTGCTCGGTCTTCACTACCGCCAGGTCCGATTCACGGGTCATGAGCCTCGCCTCGTGGGCTTTGAGGACATCATCCCACAGCCGGAGCCACTGCGCATCCGCAACCCGTTCATCTTGAATCGCCTTCAGGCTGGCTTCCGCCTCCACGCGGTGCTTGGTGGCTGCCTCGGCCTTAGTGAGTGCACTCTCGCGGGCTGCCTTTGCCTCGGTGGCTTCCTTCTTGCTCCGCATGATGGCAGCCTTGGTCTGGCATTGGCCCGCCTTTGAGGTGGTGTCGAGTTGGTGCCATCCGGCGGCAAGCTTCAGGCGTTCCATGGCGAGGCGTGCCTCGGCGTTCCTGAAGGTCCACCCTGAGCCGGTCAAGCGTGGCTTGGGCGTCGGCCAAGGGCCCGTGCCTGAGCAAGGCACTGCGGCTCACCAACGCACGGGTCCGGCCTGGGTCCGACGTCTCGTTGGCCGTGGCCACAATGGCGAAGGAGCCCCGACGATGCTTGTCTGGGGTATGGAGGGCTCTGAGCTTCCCCCCTCTGACCACCGCGGCATGCCCAGGGGATTCACCGTGTCAGCTGCGCGAGCTTCTCGGATGGCCGAGGCCAGGGGATCCTCCATAGAGCACTCCGCATCGCTCACCGCGGCAGTGATGAGGGTGGCCGATGGGGGCTTGGGCGTCGTGTCATTCCCCGTCACCGCTCCCGCGCTCATGTCGGGCCATGTGAAGAACGCGTCCCCGTCCCTGGGAAGTGGCGCTTGGGGCCGGTCAGCAGCGGTCGGGCCGGTCGGACCCTCCTGTGGCTCTAGAGGGGTGCTGGGCGCCTCTATGGCACTTGGGCGCCCCGCGGTGGTGCCAGAGCGGCGCGAAGTCTTTCCGCGCCCCCCAGGACTCAGGCTGGATGCCGGCGCCACCTTCAGGCTAGGAGGCATCTTCTCCCTGTCTGTCTTCATCTTCTTCGCCTTCTGGTCATTGCCCCACCGCCTGTACCAGCAAGAGGTCAGTTCGAGCTGCACAGGATTATAGGCGCTAGGCGCAAGGGTGAACCAGAGAACTTACTCGTCGTGGCGCACCATTTCCGCTTCTTCTTGGCAGCGGACAACATGTCGCCGCCACCCTCGTACGCCGCCCCGGTGCTGTCCGTGGGGTGCTCGACATGGTCTCTGGCGAGTCCAGCCATGTTTCCACCCTCCCTGAGGGCCTGGGAAGCCCCCTGGAGGGACTCGGCTGTCGTGGGTGCGGCCGCCGTCTCGCCGGAGTTGGCCCCACCACGGGTGGCTGGGCGGCCGCCGTGCTGAGCCCCGACCCTCCTGCCGTTTTGGCAGGCCGAGGGGACACCACCTGGGGCCGCTCATATGCATCATCGTTGTCATCCTTAAGGTCACGAAGGGACCTGTGGTGATAGCGCGGTGGCGCCCGACCAGCGTCGTCTTCCTCCATCGTCTACTCAAAGTCCTCGCCGCTATCGCCTTCACTAGAGGACATCACCATGATGGAGGGGTTCCTGCATGGGCCACCTCGACCACTCGACACGAGCCCCCATTCGTCGAAGATGGGCATCACCGTGACCAACTATGCCTTCTCCTCGTAGCTGTATAGCAGGGATGCAGCCTCAGGAGGGTCCTCGGAGGTGTAGCCAAGCAGGGCCTCTAGGGCCCCATCTAGTTCCTCAGGGCCAGGCCGGTGACATGCAGCCCCATCGTGTCCTCTGCGGCGATGTACCCCCACACGGGCCGCGAGCCCTCGGGTCAGTAAGCTTCTCGTGGCGCCACCCGGGGTTCTGCTCAGGCTGGACCGCTGGAATCATCAGGAGCGGGCTGACCGGGCACACGTCCATGAATACCCAGCGCTGCCGGTAGCCTTCCACCTTCTTCCCGGCCTTTAGGCGGACGTTCTCACCCTTGACGTCGACGAAGGAGATGCACGTGGAGCGCTGGTCCTGGTCGGTGAACCGCAAGCTAAAGAAGTGGCGGAAGAGCGCCACCGAAGGCCTCGCGCCCACAAAAGCCTCGCAGTAGAAGGCGAATATGGCCAGAAGGAGGATCGAATTGGGCTAAAGATGAAGGGCATGGATTCGATAGTAGGAGAGGATGGCAAAGAAGAACTCAGAGAACAGCGGGACCAACCCGGCGTAGACACTTTGGAGGAAGAAGGGGTAGGCGGACTCCCCCAGGCTGCTCCGCGCTTGCGAGCCCAGCCAGATCTAGGTCACCTGCCCTTCATTCTGGTCACCGGCTATCAGCGGGAGCACCGGGCCCAAGTCCTCCTCCTCGGCGATGGAGGAGGTCAGGAGCGCCAGCCCGACGACAGGAGAGCTCGCGCCCGGAGCCGTGGATTTTGCCTTCTTGCCAGCAGGCACCATCTGTGCTTTGCGGTTGCGAGCGAGGCGGGGAAGGTGCCGTGCCTGATATCGGATCGCGACGAGTCAAGGATGGAGGGGAGGCACAGGAAGACGGATGCAAGACAGAGGAAGAGCAATGATGGCCCCACGCCATGCCCGGCAGGCTTTATGTCGGCCCGGGCGGTTGCCGAGGAGTCGTGGGGAAGTGGGGGCGTCCCGCGCCCCGTCGTGCGCCACACGTCGCGCCTGGCCCGTAGGCGGTTAGGGCCCACGCCATTTTGCCCCCTTCAACGGTGGTGAAGTGCATGGGACTGGGGGTACCCAGGCCCATCTGCCTACGGCCCAGCGCGCTGCACTCTTCCTAGGCCCAGTGCACGGCCCACCATCGGACTCCACGAGCAAGACCCATGTGAGGCGCCTGCCTCGCGAGGCACATGTCGGCAAGCGTCACCAGCAGCCTCGCGAGGCCCACCCTCATGAGGCGATCTCCCGAGGCCATCTCCCGAGGCCCTTCGCGGAGATGGGCAAGCTAGGAGCGGCATGGTGAGCCGCGCGGCACTACGTCTTCACGTGGGTGACGCGCGCAACGACGAGCGGCGCTAGAGGCCGTGCCAGCAGGCACGGATGTGGAGGCTTTCCTCTTTCATGCTAAGGGAGCAAGGACAGCGCGCCAGTTCCCAAAGCAATCCCCAATGGTTACCCGTTCGGTTCAAGAAGACCAAGATGACGGGCGCGCCAGGGCGGAGGTCATCACCGAGCCCACCGACGCATCAGGGCAGGAGGGTTTTGCAGGCGAAGACCACCTTTGGTCAGGATAAGCTGCGCCCCTATCCCCCTTCAAACTGGCCATTCTGGCAACCCTTCCCGCCAAGTGCATTCAGGAAGAGAACCAAGGCCAGTATAAGAAGTGGGCAGGGTGCCACCGAGAAAGGGGGAGGAAGGGAGAGCAAGGACAACTAGAACTAGAACGAGGGCTGAGCACTTGTACTCCATCTCCCCAAGCAATCCCAAGCAATCCCAAGCAAGCAGGAGTAGGGTTTTACACCGCAAGGTGGCCCGAACTTGGGTAAACTGCCGTGTCCACTGTTCTTCTTTCTTAGTTCGAGCAGGCCGAAGCATCGCCGCGAGGTTGCGAGGTGGAGTAGGGCGGTAGGAACGAGCACACCCCATAGTTCGTACCTTCTTGGGTCCCCGGAGCCCCGATTCCGACAGTGCTATCTATAGAAATCTCATTTATATTGATCTAAAAAATATATCATGATTAGTAAAAAGGAGGTGATTTTGCCGCGTGGAAGGCAACGGAGGTTTCTTATTTTTTGAGGAGGTTGGCCTGGCGGTTTTATAACATGCGGTCCCACGTGTCAGTGATGTACCAAGCCGATCCGCGTCCCACATGAGGCAGATCAATGGGCAGAGGCAACAGGTGGTTAACTTGAAGAAGATGAGGGGGAAGCGGATTCAACAAAGAGTGAAATGATGGTTGCTTCGTCCCTCTAACTTTTTATTTTTGAGCATCACTTCGTCCTTCCAACTTAACTGCGGGAATGGTGTAGCTTTGTGATTTGATGCCTCATTGCTCATTACTACTATGGCGCCAAGACCGGGGTTCGTCCCCCTGCTGCTCTACACTGTTATTTGGTGCATGGCACATGGACCCATTTGCTTGATGTCCCACATGTCGGCGAAAGAGACTAGAACATTTATGAAAGTGAGCGCTCCACTCTTACGACGGAGGAGTACACGACATGGCAGCCCAGTGAACTATTACTTGTACCATAGTACTACTATAGTTTTGCTCTTTCGCATGATCCATCGATACAAACACGATTAAACAGGCGAGGGCAGGATTTTTCCCGTGCGGTAGGCAGGTTAGTTTGGCATAGTCGGTTTGACACAGAGAGCGAGAGAAAGATGTGAAATGCTTGAATGTGTAATGGGCCCTTTGTGTGTGTGTGTAGTCTGACCTTCCATATCACTAGATGATACCAGCCATACATTTGAACGGAATTTTAATATATGCAAACTGAATAATTGAAGTAACAATATGAGATCCAGTAAAACTATAAACACATATGATTTATTGTGTTAGAGTGTAGTAGTGTTGTATTGCATAGTTGTTATATGTAACATGCGAGAACGTGTAGAGATGTGCTTTTGGAGGGCCTACAGAGAGAAATTGAGCATAACGTGGATTCAAATATTTGTATTCGTCTTCATAGCATTTGTGTAACACCCCAAAATTTTAATCATGTTTTTTATTAAGTAAAATTTGGCCAGAAATAAAATTTTGAATTTTACTAGGTCTTTTATTAATTTCAGAACCTTTTCTGTCTTCTCATTTCCAAAATTCTTCCCTCCATATAATTTTTTTGGAAATAATATTGTGGCTTTGGTAGTTCTCTTAAAAAATTTCAATTATAGTTTAATAACAGTAAGAATTATTTTCAGAATAAAATTTTGCCAACACAATTCTTTTAATAGCATTTTCAATATTTTAAATGCATCTATTGCACTGCAACCACTTTAAATAATTGTTTTAAAATCCCACAAATATTATGAGAGGTCATGTGATTCCTACATATCACTTTTATGCAAAAACCCATCTTGGTGTTTTGAAAATTTTGAGTGAAACAACCTATTTTCAATTCTGTCCAGTATTTGAGTTTCTACTACAACCCCAACTTTCCTTGCCCCAAAAATCCTGAAATTTTTCCCACTTATAGTCCTTCAAACCAAAACCTTAAGTCCAAAATTTTAGCTCCATAGGAATCATTTTAGTTCACCAAATATTCCTCTAAACTTTCTGTCCAGAAATGAGTTTCAGTGAAACTTGCACTAGCAAGTATATCTTTTTGCCAAACCAACTCCACCATCATATCTAACATCTAATGAGGCACCATTCTGCCAAAATTCAAAACCAACAGAGCCACCTAGACTACCAAAGCATTCTGTCAAACAGCTTATGGGCATGACAGAAAATTGGCATCTCTCTAAACCGCACTAGGCACTTGCACCTCGGGTCAAACCAGCATGTCCATAACCTATCCCATGCCCACGAGCATTACCCTAACAACTTGTGTCTTGTACGAATCCCTGTAGGTGCCCTTGGCATTGCATCGAGCACATTGTGCGCGTGTCCAGAGCGCGTGTATTGCAGCCACTGGCATCGAGCTGCTGCCGTGCCTCAGCTGCTTCCCTCGCTTATCCTAGTCTTCCACTGGATCACCTCGACCACACTGAGCCTTGCCGACACCTCCCCTTGGCCGCTTGCGCCGACCACTGCCGCCCACGACGACCGAAGCCGCCGCCCGACGACGGCCATTCTCCCACGTCTCTCCCCAGACCTCTCTCTCTTAATGGCCATCGGCCGAGCCTAACCGCAGCTCACCAGCTCCCCACCGACCCCGTATCGGCCTCGCTGACCTCCCGACCGTCCTCGCTGGCCTCCCCACCGACCACGTTCACCATAAATGGCCGCCGCCACAGTCTGCTGTGGGCGGCGCCGTCCGGGCCACCTGGCGCTCCCCTGAGCCCTCCAGCCCACCTGGAGGTCAGTTGCAGACCACCGACCACCTCACCTACCCAACGGCCTCGCCGGCGACCTCTATCCACCATTAATGGGCACCACCAAGTCGGTTGGAGCAGATCCCACCTGAACCGACCCCCTCCAGCTATATAAGCCACCCCGAACCCCGCTTTGCATCCATACCACCTCACTCTCCTTCCCTGCTTCCCCCTGGCCGAGTACCTCGAGCTCGCGTGCTTGTCCCCTTCATCTCCAGCCGCCATCGCCGTGGCCGAGCCCCGGCCAAATCCCCCGCCACTAGAACCTCCCTCCCTCCGTTTAACTCTCCAGCAGCCTTCCCTCGCCCCCACGAACCCAACCCTCCTCTCAATTTCTCTCAGAAGTCACCGTAGTGAGAACTCCATCTTGTCCGACACCGGCGTCCATCAGGAACCTCGCCGCACCCCACTCCGGCCATTTTCGGCGCCGCCCAAACCACCTACGAGCGCGGAATGAAGTGGCGGACCCGTCCCAGCCGTCACCCGTGGCCGCCGAGCCCTCCATCAATGCCTCAACGGCGGCAAGCAACGCCGGCGCTCCCCTGTTCTATCGCAAGGAAGAAGAGGGCGCCCGCGCGGACCAGTCAAACATGACAGGTGGGCCCGGCGGAGCCCACCGTCAGTGACTAGGTGTCACGCCAGCGTGGATAAGTGGAGGCGGTTTCCCTTGAAGTTGTCTTCACGCGAGGAAAGCGTATTTCCAGAATACGCCTTCGACGTCGCAGCTCTTCCGCGCAGCCGAACTGCTGGCCTTGGCCCAGTAGCGCCAGGCGGTTATACCGCGCTCAGGGCACGCCTCTGCCTCTTTACCTTTTTCTTTTCCAACGTATTTCAAATAATTCCACAACAGTCATTTCTACATCAAATTGGATGATTCAAATTTCTGTAGATTTCTAAAATCTTTCTCTTTTATTTTGGCCTAGGTGAACATTTTTCCTAAACTTCATCTCTACTGAATCAATTAAATAGTCCTTTTCTTTATTGATCTCAACTTAGTAATTCCCTAGGATAATCATAGTAACTCCAAATAAATTTATTCTTTTTCTGTTATTTTTAATTTTTCATCTAGTTTATTTTAGTGTTTATTTGAAAAAAATTTGAAACAACTTTTAGTACTGTTTTGAATTATGTGGTAATTGCTCTGATCTTTAAAATAGAAAAAAATGGAGGGAAGAAACTTTTCAAACTTTTGGAGGGCACCCAGCAACTTTGCATGCTCAAGGCAAGCATCTTGAACACTTGATATGGTGGATTGCATAGTTAATATTTGCACCATGAATATGTTGAGTTCATATAAAGTTGGCATATTGATAATTATGCATGCATGACCCCATGAAATATTTTACCTTCATTTAGGCATGAAGTAAGAGTAAGCATGGCTATTTTTCTTATGTCACATATGCCTGTGCCGGTCCGGACTAAACTGCAGGAAAGAGTCAGTCACGAGTAAAGTGACCGTGAGACTAAAATTTCTCGTGGTGACGAGAATGATCAGTAAGGGCATGTCGGGACATGACGGGTGGTGATGCTGTTGGGTATCACCAAGGAATATATTGTGCTAACCACTGCAGGAAAACTTAACCTCCTGAGTCGACCGTAGATCGAGTCTTGTTCCGGTAACCCCCATACTTGATTCGTGCTGCCACTTGTCCCTGCCACAGGTGGGGTATGGTTCAGTAAGTTGTTAACCCCTTTCCGTGCACACACCACATAGAGGGCTACGATGAGGGTTTCCATGTTGGTGGACTAAATCCTGTCATTGGGTCAGGGGGCATGGGTGTTTCCAGTTGTGACTGGGAGGGGGGCACCCCTTGTAATCCGCACGTATTAATAGTGATCCCACGCAGGACGTTGGTCTCTCCATCTTAAAGTTTTTCTTGAACGATGTTTTGGGTGATTCCTGGCATCCGGAAAGTTAATCTGGTGTGTGCTGGTCAGGTGTGTTTTCAACCCAAAGACAATAATGGGAATTAGTCAGTGTCACGGTACTGACTAAAGAAATCCTTTACTTGTGGGTAAAGAGTACACCCTCTGCAGAGTTTAAACCTATTCGAATAGCCGTGTCCGCGGTTAAGGGCTACAGTCTGGGTTGGTCAAGTGTCGGTCTTAGTGTCGCTCTTCAGAGGAGAATAATTAAAATGTGCCTGAATTATTTTGCAGGATAATTATTGTCACCCTGATGCTACCATGAATAGTTTTGCTATGCATGTTAATATTATTATGGTTATGCATATTATTGAGGACTAACCCATTTCTCTTATTTTTATATTTCTTGAGTGTCTCAGGGGCTGGCCAGACTACCCCGGGCACTCAATTTTATTTTCGAGACCTCTCGTGGCGTCTCTCGAGTTAACAGGCGGTTCCGCCACTAATCTTGTGGACACCCGATTGGCATTTCTCTTCAAGTCCAACTGTGGCGTCACTTGACAACCGACTGGCATTTCTCTTCAAGACCTCTTCGTGATGTCCCTCGAGTTTACAGGCGGTCCCGCCACTACTCTTGTGGACACCCGATTGGCATTTCTTTTATTTTGCGGAATGTCACTTGGGCTGGCCAGACTACCCGTGGCATTCATTTGCTTTATTTCTAATAAGTGTGAGTATGAATAACATGCTATGCTCACGTTCATATCATTTATTGTCATGACTTAAATTTCAGTCAGCATGAGCATATACATATAGTTTGGCTCATCATGATCATATATTTTTATCTGCTACATTCGGTATATCTTTTGTTCATGATGTTTGCGAGTACATTCAAACGTACTCACAGGCTTGTCCCTTGCTATTTACTTGGCCAGGTCAGGAGTTCTACGAGGAGTACCACAACGACGTCCGTGCGGAGCCTAGGATGGCAGCCATGCGGGATAGGAATTATCCGGGTCAGCTGTTCCTGTGGGAATGGAGCCCCATCGACGTTGGAGAACCACGAGTCGTTTCCGTCAATCACCACCAGAGTCACTGTTGTATCATTAGACCTTTATGGTCTTATATCCAATTCTTGTAATTGCTTGGTAATCTGTAACAAGGACGTGTCCACCAGTAACGGTAATCCTGGGCTGGTGATGACACGAGGGGTTAATTTCTGGGATATCGTGTCCCGGCCCCGGCAATTTGTAACTAATATCTAGATTTTGTACGATAGACGTGAATGGTTGTTCGCTTTTATGAAACTAGTACAACAACAATGGGGTGGCGTGCGCCAATTTAGGCACTGGGACGCAGGCGTACTCGGATTCACGGAGGAGAGAAGAGATAAATACACTGGCGGTCAATGTATTTCAAGCAAAGAGTGTAATACGGTCACCGGACTTCAGAATACGCCCATTACGGTCACTATATACATTTTGCGGTGATTATGCGGTCACTTGCTCACCGTTCAACATCGAATTGCACAATGTTGACCGGCCAAATAGTCTGCGTGGCACTATATTGACTGATTAAATTGGCCACGTTCCTTGTGGGTCCCACCTGTTAGTTCACAGAGGAAAAGAGTAAGATAAACACAAATTTACGCAGGCGTGACAAGACTACAACCCGTGCGCGGGAACCACCTGGTTGTGTATGTGTCTGTCAGGGCCTGATGTGTGCGCATGCACGTGTAGGTTGAGCACTTGAGCGTGAGCGTGTGTGTTGGTCGTGTGGTGTGTGCATGTATGCGTGTGTGTGTGTGTGTGTTGCGTGCGTGCGTGTGTGTGTGTGAGTGTTGCATGGCTGCGTGTGTACGTGTGGGTGTTTCATGCATGCAGTTTGTGTGCATGCATGCGTGTGTGTATAACCACCACGGCTGAGCATACCAATACAAGGCCACCTTGTCCGCTGTGCCTGCGGTCACGACTTCGAATACCCACCGTCCAATAATTTTTTATCGTTTGTTTTCATTCTTATACCCGCCGACAGGTGGGTCCTATGGTAGTGAGATAATGTGTGCTAATGATGCAACACTAGATGCGCCACGTGGAGTGTTTAACTGGTCAACTAGTCATGTCTTCAACAAATGCAGAGCTGTACGGTGAGCCCGTGACTGTATAATAACCACAAGACGTAAATGGTGACCGTAATGAGTGGATTCTGAAGTCCAATGAACTTATCATGCTTTCACTTCAAATACAGTGATCGTCGGTGTATATATCATGAGAGAAAGATGAAACATGCGTGAATGTGCTGGGGGCGTACTTCTAGAGAGCCTAGAGATAGTTTGTGTGCGTACGTGAAAGGGGCGTAGAGGGGGGGGTGTGCCATGGAGAGAGAGAGAGATGCTCTTTGTTTCTCTTTATTATGACTAACTTTATATATAGTATAAAAATATAAAAATTCACAGTGCAAAATAAATATCATTGGGTGCACCATGCAATGCAAATTAACTTTCATACTCCATATACTTTTGTAATGTTGTATATATGTAGATTTTCTAAAATAATTTTTTCCCACACTTTGTGTAGTTTTATTCAAAAGGAATGTTGTATGCGAAGTAAAAGTGAAGATATGGCTTTTTAGATCAATGGGGTACGTGATAAGATGTAACATGTGTGAATGTGTAGTTGACGTATTTGGCAGGGCCTAGAGAGGGTATGTGTACGTATTCGAGAGAGGCATGGATAGAGGGGTCGGCGTAGGGGGGGGGCGACGAGAGAGAGAGAGATACCACGAGAAATGAGAGAGGTTTAGAGAGAGAGAGAGAGAGAGACAAATAGGATGTCTCGCGAGTGATGCCCTTGAGCTTGTCCATGCAAGGGGGAAGGGGATACAAGCATGAGGAGAAATAGTCTGTGCGGTGTGTGTGTTGGTATGTGTGGGTGTGAGAAGATAACGAGACCTAGCTAGGGGTAGAGGGTGTGTCACCGCGTGAGGTCCAGTGGGCCGAGGTGAGACCCTTGGGTCGGTTCTGTCCTGCGCCACATTGGTCGGCCCGTGACGCATTTCAGGGAGACCCGTGCAGGACTAGTCGTACAAGACAAAGATACCAGAGCCATGAAGGACTCTGTGTCCACTGACAAAGCCGGCTAGGATTTGTAACCCTAGGTCCTAGGTATGTACAAGCCCGGGGCCTAGTTCTTCGATAGTATACACAAAATCCCTTGGTATCCGCGTAGTGTACTTTGTACACACCATACTCACAAATATACATGATCGGGAGTACGGTATTTCCTGGATCGCAATAAGGGCCCGAACTAAGGTAAACCCTTGTCTCTGATATTACCATTCATCCAACCTAACTTTAAGGGGCATCCTACATAATGCTCTGTTGGAATCATATTCGTCAATTAGGAAGAGAAGTGGAGACAATGCGTGCGAGATAGGCCTAACGATAATGTGTGTGCGAGAGACACGTAGGCAGGTCTATGTATAGAGAAATGGTCGATGGGTATCGTGTGTGTGTATGCGTGTGAGAGGAAGAGTGCTTGAGACAAAGGTTAGTGAAAACAGTCGTAAATGGTTGTGAGAGAGAGGGAGGATGATATCGACAGCATGTGTGCAAGAAAGACACCTCAGGAGAGTGTGTGTGAGCATGTGTGAGAGACCCCCGATAGATATACACCATGTGCGCGTATGTGTGAGAGAAAAAGTTAGCGCGTGTGTGAGGAGGGGCCTATGGAGAGTGAATCTACACGTAAAAGACTGATGTACACATTGATTAAAAATATAAATTGTATCCAATATTTGTTTGGGATCATGATATTTGCAATTCGCGTAAGAAACGGTCATTGATCTATCAGACATCCATATTCTATCGAATTTGAGCATGTCTATATTATTATTCGACATAATTGATCCATACAGTTAGTATTTTGAAGTTCAGACAATACATCGCTTTAGCAATTCAAATATAAACATGAGTATAGTTTATGTTGTGTGTGTGTAAAGCACATTATACATACAAAAGATACAAAGTGAACATTCTAAATAGCTAGCTAGGAACTAGCATACATTTGAATTCAATTTAAGGTGGTTTAAAATATTTGAACTCAACATGAAGTCCATTCAATTATTTGAATTCGAGATCATGGCATTTGTAAATCATACCTAAATTAAGGGGGCATCAATCTTTGCTCTGCTTTTGTACATAATACCATATATAGTCATGTATAAAATAGATTCAAATTTACCTCCTCCATTCCAAAATAATCATAGTTATAGGATTTTCAAAAGTCAAAATTTCAACAATAAGCGCATAATTTGATGAGGTTTTCAAGCATACAAGGTCAAATTTAACATTATCTATTTAGGTCAATCCTAAAAGTTCAACAGTATTCTAAACGTGAATGCTTATGTTTCAAAATTTCAAACAAAGCACGAAAAGAGCCTCTACTCGCCCGAAACCGCGTGAGACCAATGGTTGGTACAAGGAAATTACTATTCTAACTCTGACCCGTGAAATCTACCGGCACGACGTCCAAAGGTCTTAACCGGGGTAAATTTGTAACTTCATCTAGACTCGACAACCGCCTCTGAAAAACATTCATATACCGTGGCAGCCTAAAACCCATACGCTCGGCTGAAATCGCTCCCGCCCACTATTTGGGACACATGGGATTACCGTCCTACCCCCGACCAGCAGTAGGTCTGAAATTTCAGAGGGGGGCAAAGTTTCTACTTTCCCCAAATTTCAAACAAGCGCGTCCGAGACCGAAACATGGTTCCCCCCTTAGCTCCCGCCGCCCCCCATCTGATTCCCCATTCATACTCCATGGGCGCCAAAACACCCTCTCCACCAGCCGTGAAACCCCAGCGTCCACCGTCCGCCACCCCATCGCACCCATCCACCGCCGCCCTCCTCCATCACGCCGGAGCCGATACCCCAACTTCGTCATCCACCGCAACCGCAACGCCCTCCATGGCTAGTAGTTCAAGCCGAAACCGATCTGCCTCTAGGACGCCGACGTGTGCCATACCGAAGCTAGTTCAACCATGCTGTCCTGCACCTCACCGCTGCCTCTCCAATGTCGCCACCATCCACCTCACCGGAGATGTTCCTGCTACACCGTCCTTCACCGCCTCGGATCTGCTTCCCCTCCGCCGATAGACGGCCACTACAACACAGTCAACAACTTGGCCATGGGTTCGTCCAAGGCTCCACCATCCTCCACAACTTTGGGTCCCCTAGTAATATGAAGAAGATCGCCGCGAAATCAGGAGGACACAACTCTGGTTGTTGGAGTTCTGGGAGCGGGGGTACCCAGACTCGTCTGCTTGCGGCCTAGTGCGCGGCGTCATCGAAAGCCCAGTACGGCCCAACTCCAAGGCTTCACGAGCAAGACCCTCGCGAGGGCTCCCCGCCTCGCGAGGTGAACAACATCAAGGCCTCCCGATGAGCGGTCTCCCGAGGAGCGGATATCTCAAGGCAAGCGTCTCACCTCGCAAGGCGCACGGTGACGTGAGCCATGACGACCAAGGCTAGCAGGGCGCCAGCGGGTGCAGGAGAGGATGGTTTCCTCTTTGGTGCTAAGGAGGCAAGGACATACGCGGGTTCCCAAGGAATCCCCCAAAGGTTTCCATTCTAGTGCAACAAGACCAATGGCTTGGCAGGACGGAGGTCACCGCCGAGCCCACCGCTGCGTCATGACCAGAAGCTTTGCAGACGAAGACCACCTTTAGTCAGGATAGGGTGTACTCCTGTCCCCTTTCGAATTGGCCGTTGTGGTATCCCTTCCCGGCTAAGCTATGAGGGAAGAGGTGAAGGAAATATGCCCTAGAGGCAATAATAAAGTTGTTATTTATATTTCCTTATATCATGATAAATGTTTATTATTCATGCTAGAATTGTATTAACCGGAAACTTGATACATGTGTGAATACATAGACAAAACACAGTGTCCCTAGTATGCCTCTACTAGACTAGCTCGTTAATCAAAGATGGTTAAGTTTCCTAACCATAGACATGTGTTGTCATTTGATGAACGGGATCACATCATTAGGAGAATGATGTGATGGACAAGACCCATCCGTTAGCTTAGCATAATGATCGTTAAGTTTTATTGCTATTGCTTTCTTCATGACTTATACATATTCCTCTGACTATGAGATTATGCAACTCCCGAATACCGGAGGAACACCTTGTGTGCTATAAAACATCACAACATAACTGGGTGATTAAAAGATGCTCTACAGGTGTCTCCGAAGGTGTTTGTTGGGTTGGCATAGATCGAGATGAGGATTTGTCACTCCGAGTATCGGAGAGGTATCTCTGGGCCCTCTCGGTAATGCACATCATATGAAGCCTTGCAAGCAATGTGACTAATGAGTTAGTTGTGGGATGATGCATTACGGAACGAGTAAAGAGACTTGCCGGTAACGAGATTGAACTAGGTATGAAGATACCGACGATCGAATCTCGGGCAAGTAACATACCGATGACAAAGGGAATGACGTATGTTGTTGTGCGGTTTGACCGATAAAGATCTTCGTAGAATATGTAGGAGACAATATGAGCATCCAGGTTCCGCTATTGGTTATTGACCGGAGATGTGTCTCGGTCATGTCTACATAGTTCTCAAACCCGTAGGGTCCGCACGCTTAACGTTCGATGACGATTTGTATTATGAGTTATGTGTTTTGGTGACCGAAGATTGTTCGGAGTCCCGGATGAGATCACGGACATGACGAGGAGTCTCGAAATGGTCGAGAGATAAAGATTGATATATTGGAAGGTTATATTCGTACACCGGAATGGTTTCGGGAAGTTTCGGAGTACCGGGAGGTTACCGGAACCCTCTCGGGAGAGTAATGGGCCAACATGGGTCTTGGTGGAGGAGAGATGGCCGGCCATAGGAGGTGGCGAGCGCGCCCCCTTGCCAATCCGAATTGGACAAGGGGTGGGGGCATCGCCCCCCTTTCCTTCTCCTACTCCCTCTCCTTTCCCCCTTTGCTACTCCGGAAAAAAGGAAAAGTGGGGGGGGGGGGGGCGAATCCTGCTAGGTTTGGAGTCCTAGTAGGACTCCCCCCTCCATGGCACGCCCCTAGTGGCCGGCCTCCTTCCCCCCTCCTTTATATACAGGGGCAGGGGGGCACCCCAAAGGCACAACATTGTCTTAGCCGTGTGCGGTGCCCCCCTCCACCGTTTACTCCTCCGATAATATCATCGTAGTGCTTAGGCGAAGCCCTGCGCTGATCACATCACCAACACCGTCGCCACGCCGTCGTGCTGACGGAACTCTCCCTCGACCCTCTGCTGGATCAAGAGTTTGAGGGACATCAGCGAGCTGAACGTGTGCTGAACACGGAGGTACCGTACGTTCAGTGCTTGGATCGGTTGGATCGTGAAGACGTTTGACTACATCAACCGCGTTAACCTAACGCTTCCGCTTTCGGTCTACGAGGGTACGTGGACAAACTCTCCCCCTCTCGTTGCTATGCTTCTCCTAGATAGATCTTGCGTGAGCGTAGGAATTTTTTTGAAATTGCATGCTATGTTCCCCAACAGTGGCATCCAAGCCAGGTTTATGCGTAAATGATATGCACGAGTAGAACACAAAGAGTTGTGGGCGATAATAGTCATACTGCTTACCACCAACGTCTTACTTTGATTCAGCGGTATTGTTGGATGAAGCGGCCCGGACCGACATTACATGACCGCGTTCATGAGACTGGTTCTACCGACGTGCTTTGCACACAGGTGGCTGGCGGGTGTCTGTTTCTCCAACTTTAATTGAATCGAGTTTGACTACGGCCGGTCCTTGTTGAAGGTTAAAACAGCACACTTGACAAAAAATTGTTGTGGTATTGATGCGTAGGTAAGAACGGTTCTTGCTAGAAGCCCGTAGCAGCCACGTAAAACTTGCAACAAAAAAGTAGAGGACGTCTAACATGTTTTTGCAGGGCATGCTGTGATGTGATATGGTCAAGACATGATGTGATACACGTTATTGTATGAGATGATCATGTTTTGTAAAAGTTATCGGCAACTGGCAGGAGCCTTATGGTTGTCGCTTTATTGTATGAAATGCAATCGCCATGTAATTGCTTTACTTTATCACTATATGGTAGCGATAGTCGTAGAAGCAATAGTTGGCGAGACGACAACGACGCTACGATGGAGATCAAGGTGTCAAGCCGGTGACGATGGAGATCATCACGGTGCTTTGGAGATGGAGATCAAAGGGACAAGATGATGATGGTCATATCATGTCACATATTTTTGATTGCATGTGATGTTTATCTTTTATGCATCTTATTTTGCTTAGTATGGCGATAGCATTATAAGATGATCCCTCACTAAATTTCAAGGCATAAGTGTTCTCCCTGAGTATGCACCGTTGCGACAGTTCGTCGTGCCGAGACACCACGTGATGATCGGGTGTGATAAGCTCTACGTTCACATACAACGGGTGCAAGCCAGTTTTGCACGTGCAGAATACTCGGGTTAAACTTGACGAGCCTGGCATATGCAGATATGGCCTCGGAACACGGAGACCGAAAGGTCGAATGTGAATCATATAGTAGATATGATCAACATGGAGATGTTCACAATTGAAAACTACTCCATCTCACGTGATGATCGGACATGGTTTAGTTGATATGGATCACATGATCATTTAGATGACTAGAGAGATGTCTATCTAAGTGGGAGTTCTTAAGTAATATGATTAATTGAACTTTAATTTATCATGAACTTAGTACCTGATAGTTTTTGCATATCTATGTTGTTGTAGATCAATGGCCCGTGCTACCGTTCCCTTGAATTTTAATGCGTTCCTAGAGAAAGCTAAGTTGAAAGATGATGGTAGCAACTACATGGACTGGATCCGTAACTTGAGGATTATCCTCATTGCTGCACAGAAGAATTATGTCCTTGATGCACCACTAGGTGAAAGGCCTGGTGCAGGAGCAGATGCTGATGTTATGAACGTCTGGCAAGCTCGATCTGATGACTACTCGATAGTTCAGTGTGCCATGCTTTACGGCTTAGAATCGGGACTTCAAAGACGTTTTGAACTTTATGGAGCATATGAGATGTTCCAAGAGTTGAAGTTAATATTTCAAGCAAATGCCCGAGTTGAGAGATATGAAGTCTCCAACAAGTTCTATAGCTGCAAGATGGAGGAGAATAGTTCTGTCAGTGAACATATACTCAGAATGTCTGGGTACCATAACCACTTGACTCAGCTAGGAGTTAATCTTCCTGATGATAGTGTCATTGACAGAGTTCTTCAATCACTGCCACCAAGATATAAAGGCTTCATGATGAACTATAATATGCAAGGGATGGAAAAGACAATTCCCGAGCTCTTCGCGATGCTAAAGGCTGCGGAGGTAGAAATCAAGAAGGAGCATCAAGTGTTGATGGTTAACAAGACCACTAGTTTCAAGAAAAAGGGCAAAGGGAAGAAGGGGAACTTAAAGAAGAATAGCAAGCAAGTTGCTACTCCCGGGAAGAAGCCCAAGTCTGGACCTAAGCCTGAAACTAAATGCTTCTACTGCAAAGGGACTGGTCACTTGAAGCGAAACTGCCCCAAGTATTTGGTGGATAAGAAGGATGGCAAAGTGAACAAAGGTATATTTTATATACATGTTATTGATGCGTACCTTACTAATGCTCGTAGTAGTGCCTGGGTATTTGATACCGGGTCGGTTGCTCATATTTGTAACTCGAAACAGGGACTACGGATTAAACGAAGATTGGCTAAGGACGAGGTGACGATGCGCGTCGGGAATGGTTCCAAGGTCGATGTGATCGCTGTCGGCACGCTACCTCTACATCTACCTTCGGGATTAGTTTTAGACCTGAATAATTGTTATTTGGTGCCAGCATTAAGCATGAACATTATATCTGGATCTTGTTTAATGCGAGACGGTTATTCATTTAAATCAGAGAATAATGGTTGTTCTATTTATATGAGTAATATCTTTTACGGTCATGCACCCTTGAGGAGTGGTCTATTTTTGTTGAATCTCGATTGTAGTGATACACATATTCTTAATATTGAAGCCAAAAGATGCAAAGTTAATAATGATAGTGCAACTTATTTGTGGCACTGCTGTTTAGGTCATATTGGTGTAAAGCGCATGAAGAAACTCCATGCTGATGGGCTTTTGGAATCACTTGATACTTGCGAACCATGCCTCATGGGCAAGATGACTAAGACTCTGTTCTCCGGAACAATGGAGCGAGCTACACACTTATTGGAAATAATACATACCGATGTATGCGGTCTGATGAGTGTTGAGGCTCACGGCGGGTATGGTTATTTTCTGACCTTCACAGATGATTTGAGCAGATATGGGTATATCTACTTAATGAAACACAAGTCTGAAACGTTTGAAAAGTTCAAAGAATTTCAGAGTGAAGTAGAGAATCATCGTAACAAGAAAATAAAGTTTCTACGATCTGATCGCGGAGGCGAATATTTGAGTTACGGGTTTGGCCTTCATTTAAAACAATGTGGAATAGTTTCGCAACTCACGCCACCTGGAACACCACAGCGTAATGGTGTGTTCGAACGTCGTAACTGTACTTTATTAGATATGGTGCGATCTATGATGTCTCTTACCGATTTACCACTATCATTTTGGGGTTATGCATTAGAGACAGCTGCATTCACGTTAAATAGGGCACCATCTAAATCCGTTGAGATGACACCATATGAACTGTGGTTTGGCAAGAAACCTAAGCTATCATTCCTTAAAGTTTGGGGCTGCGATGCTTATGTGAAAAAGCTTCAACCTGATAAGCTCGAACCCAAATCGGAGAAATGCGTCTTCATAGGATACCCAAAGGAGACTGTTGGGTGCACCTTCTATCACAGATCCGAAGGCAAGATATTCGTTGCTAAGAATGGATCCTTTCTAGAGAAGGAGTTTCTCTCGAAAGAAGTGAGTGGGAGGAAAGTAGAACTTGATGAGGTAATTGTACCTTCTCCCGAATTGGAAAGTAATTCATCACAGAAATCAGTTCCAGTGATGCCTACACCAATTAGTGAGGAAGTTAATGATAATGATCATGAAACTTCGGATCAAGTTACTACCGAACCTCGTAGGTCAACCAGAGTACGTTTCGCACCAGAGTGGTACGGTAATCCTATTCTGGAAGTCATGTTACTATACCATGACGAACCTGCGAACTATGAGGAAGCGATGATGAGCCCAGATTCTGTGAAATGGCTTGAGGCCATGAAATCTGAGATGGGATCCATGTATGAGAACAAAGTGTGGACTTTGGTTGACTTGCCCGATGATCGGCCAGCCATTGAGAATAAATGGATCTTCAAAAAGAAGACTGACGCTGACGGTAATGTTACTGTCTACAAAGCTTGACTTGTTGCGAAAGGTTTTCGACAAGTTCAAGGAGTTGACTACGATGAGACCTTCTCACCTGTAGCGATGCTTAAGTCTGTCCGAATCATGTTAGCAATTGCCGCATTTTATGATTATGAAATCTGGCAAATGGATGTCAAAACTACATTCCTTAATGGATTTCTCAAAGAAGAGTTGTATATGATGCAACCAGAAGGTTTTGTCGATCCTAAGGGTGCTAACAAAGTGTGCAAGCTCCAGTGATCCATTTATGGACTGGTGCAAGCCTCTCGGAGTTGGAATATACGCTTTGATAGTGTGATCAAAGCATATGGTTTTATACAGACTTTTGGAGAAGCCTGTATTTACAAGAAAGTGAGTGGGAGCTCTGTAGCATTTCTGATATTATATGTGGATGACATGTTGTTGATTGGAAATGATATAGAATTTCTGGATAGCATAAAGTAGGCAATCACTTATTTCATATCCAACCATGTTTATTACAAATATAGGTTCAATCACGAATGCATAATTCGATGCACAAGTACATATACTGAAGAACTACAGAAGCACCAAGTAAAGAATGATGAACCACAGTTGTACTAAAGACTGTAAAGAGAGAGGCGAAAGACATTCTGGTTGCTGGAGAAGGTGAAGCGGAATGCCCATGTTGTGCCCTCCTCCATGCGTAATGTGCGCACAACTCTAGGCCAACCCCTTGTGATGGCTGCCCGTCCATCCTTCACTGTCTTCATTAGGACTTCTCGATGCACATTGTAGTCTGGATGAAATACTTTAACCTTCATTGCGTGTCCACCAATGATGTACTTTGCGAGGTAATCTTGAGTGAACTACTTCGGGAACCACTGCGAGTGAAAAAGATTCAGGCATTATTGTCTAACAACTCATTATGGGTAGTAAAAAGAGAAGGCTGCAGAGTTTGTAGTTACCATCCTACAGCTCACTGTTGTGTTGGATAGAGCATAAACAAATAATTTGCTTGCCACCGTTCGTATCTTTTTGCTAATGATCCTTATTAGTTTCCTCACTTGATGCTTGTTCATGAATATCTCATTGCCCCATACGCAAAAAGGGTTGATGCGTGGATCCTTGCCAAGGGCATATGTACCTACAAGCAACAAGTCAATATTAGAAGCTAACAAGTGTCCAGGCCTGGATATATATGCACTACATTATGGACTGACAGGGAGAGTATAAGCCAAGGGATGAAACTAACCTCGGTGAAAAATGGTGGCCACTCCCATTGTTGTCCTGCATAAGTAGTGGAAAGGCATGATAAGTACAACAACCTTAACATTAAACAAATATAGCAAAGGTAAACAACATCATCTCCAAATGATAGCTCGAATGTGTTGGTTTCAGCATGCTGTTAAAGCAGATATAAAATGGAAGGCAATGTTACCTACAACAGGCTTAACAGCCATCAAATATTGCAATTCAAACTGGTATTGTTGAAAATGAATAGAATGTAGGTAATGCTTAAACATCACACTGGATAAATGTGTCAAACTGAAATAAAGGGCATGTGTTAACTAGACCAGGCATAACTAGAACCAAATATAGCCGTTCAAACTGGTATTGATGCAATCGAGCGACACAGTTCCAACTTGCCCATAATGAACATCACATTGTGAATGACTGAAATAAACAAGGCATAAATGATCATTATAACAACCAAATATAGCCATTGAAAACTGGACAGAGTCTCACTGCAACCAACCTAACAAGCAAATACAGATAAATAGGGCATATGCTTGAAAACTGGAGAAATGCTCACTGCAACCAACCTAACAAGCAAATACAGATAAACAAGGCATCTGCTTGAAAACTAGACAAATGCTCACTGCAACCAACCTAACAGCCAAAAACAGATAAACAAGGCATCTGCTTCATAACTGGACAAATGCTCCCTGAAACCAACCTAAGAACCAAATACATATAAACAAGGCATCTGCTCGACAACTGGAAAAATGCTCACTGCAGCCAACCTAACAACCAAATACAGATAAACAAGGCATCTACTCACTATAAACAACCAAATATAGCCATTCATGAAACTGATGTGGACAATTCATACTTAAACATCACATAGCCCTATTGAACAATACATTTTTGCATAACTGAAATAATTAAACATGGCACAGTTAAAACACCGCATGGCAAATGCTACTACAACAAAGGGTACGGGTTGGCAAGCTAGAAAAGGTAAGATTTGCTGATAGGATGTTGCCTCACATGTCATGGACGGGATCCTTCTAGTTGGAAAAGCACAGACCCATGGTGCGCTCTCTGATGTCACAGATGGGCTATTTCACCTTGGAAGAACCTTTGTGGGTGCCCTCCTCGTGGTGGTGGTCGATGAGATCTGACTTGGCAATTGAGGATCCCAAGCCGTCGCCGTAGAACATGTCCTTCAGAAATGACAAAATGGGCTCGATGGCGTACAAGGATTGCAAATCCTTGACCGCGTGGCGGAGGAGATCAGCGGCAGGGCCGTCGAAGAGATCGATGGTGGTTGACCCAGAGGGGTTGGGGATGGACCACTTAACCTGTGACATGGCCCGCATGAAGCTATCACTGTCGACGAGCTTGATGTCGTAGCCAACTTTCCCAAGATACAGTAATACGCTAGCCCGCTGACGTGAAGCCTTCGGCATGGCAACATAGTCAACGTCTTCTCCGGCTTCCGTGGCGAGGTGTTGCTCCGGGATCGACAGGTCGGGGCGAACGGTGGCCACCTCGCCAACGTCCGCCGGAGAGGCCATGATAAACCTCTTCTTCGCCGAACGCTCGTCGGGCTCCCCGGGATACGTGGTCGAGCTTAGGCCGCGACATTTTGGAGCAGGGGATGTGGATCTAGCGGGGAGGGACACCGTAGGCCTCATCTAAAAACTCAGGGGCGTGGGGCGACGGTATGGGAATCGCTGGGTAACCTGAACTTTATTATCTAAGCTAGGAGGAACGGGCAGACCGGCAGGGGTTGGCGGTGGCGGCGGCGGCGGCAAGCTAGGGTTCGAGGGGGGGGAGGGGGCTGGGTGGGGGGGACTGTGGAGGGGGGGTGGTGTTTGAGGATACGCCACGGCTACTGAAAATTATAGTAATGGTTGGTGGAGATGGTGGTGGACGAGGGACGGCGACGGTTCAAATGCCTCGTGTACTGCAATTTTACTATAAGATCAGTGCTGGAGGAGTGTGGGCGATGGTTGAAGTATGACGGCTACTAAAATTTGGGTAAAGGAATTGATGCGGGGCGGGAGTACCCAAGATCGCGCACGATCCAATAAGAATATGCATGTATGATAATAAGAAAAAGTGGCGGAACTGCCGATTTTTGCAACGCTCAAGGCGGGTAGCTTGTTTTTAGATTTCTAGCTAGCTGGTCTATCACACACGGTTCGTCCTAATTTTCTGACGCAGACGTGGAATTCAATCTAAATAAACTACCCGCCGTTAGCTTGCGCAGGTGGTGATTTTACAGCACACTTGCATCGCACACGGTTAAGCCAGTACCTCCACCTTTGCTCGCGCTTGCACAGCCATGGTGATTCACAGCGCACTTGCATCGCACACGGTTAAGACATTATACCCGTGTCTGTTGAGCGTCATCAGAGTCTTTGCAGCAAAAAAAACTTTAGAGAGGGTCAGAAGACAGCCACACCACCATGTGGCCCAAATATATATGAGTGAAAAGGGTGGTCTGTGATGTTCAAAATTCCAATGCACAACTTTGACCGCGCGGGCCCATGGTTGGGCGCGTCATCGAAGATCGATGAGAGGGCCTAGAAGTCAAGAACCACCTGGAAGTGGCCAAATATATGTAGGAATACAGGGTGTGATGTTTAAAACTTTAAATATACAATGCACAACTTTGGTGGCACCTGCCTCGCAAACCCGAAAGCACCCTTGGATATATCTATAATGATATAATGTCGTAGCTAGCTAGGGTGCTTGACCCACCTACCACTTCGTGTCAGCGGGGCGGATGCACGTAATGATACTTTCGTCATACATGCATGTCGCCATGACCTACCATAAGACGGACCAGTGAATCTATCGTTTGGTCAAACGACAATTGTTGTTGTCGATAAACCGCTTGGGCCAATAGATTGAACCATCATAAAAAATTGCACGAGAGGGACCACAAAACCAGCACCGGTTGCGTGTGGCCCAAAATGATGTACGTTGGAAGGGGTGATGTGTGTTTTCAATATAGAATAATGTACAATTTAGATGTGGCGCCTGCCTCTCGATACAGACAACAACCATGAAAGCCGGGTAGTTAAGGACGAGATACGCAGGGTACGGTGTCGGTCGAACCCAGCAATCCGAGCATGTAGGAGGGAATCCTGACTACGTATGAGCTCGAGCTTTGGTTGAACGACATGTGACGGTGACTAGCCCTAACACAAACTAGGAGGAATCCATTCATGGCCACACAAATATGCGTGTCATCACAAAAAACAGCACAAGGGAGACGTGGTCAATCAGAAGACCGCATATACACTGCATGCGGCCCAAAAATATGTATGGGTACGGTGGTGTGTGACGTGTTTAAATCCCGTATGCACAACTTCGATCAGCCACCAACTACATTACAAATCGAACACCGTACCCGACCCCAAGCCAGGTCCAATACGTACGATGTCGGTTTCCCAACTTCGAGGCGGCGACCGGGGGGGGGGGGGGGGGGGGGGGTCGTCCAACGCATGCGCTCAAATATTATTTGGTCTACCATGGCACACATAGCAATAGGAAACCATCATGGTCAAACCCTTCTCGTATGTTGGGTCAAAGCGATAGATTGTGTGGGCTCCCCTCGTTATCGGTCAAGGATAATATATATACCTCGGGGAGACCACAGATATGTGCGGCGTCTATAAACCGAACAAGGGAGACATGCTCGATCAGAACACCCGGCCCCCTATACAATGCATGCGACCCGAAAAAAATGTATGGGTCTGGTGTGTGATTTGTTCAAATCCCGAAAGCACAAGTTCGATGGGGCACCAACTACATCAGTAACATTACAAACTAAACATCGTACCCCCGCGGCTAGGTTAAAGACATACGATGTCGGGAATGCAACTTCGAGGCGGGAGTGGGGGGGGGGGTAGTGGTCGGGTGCCGTCGAACGCATGTGCTGAAACTTGATTTGCTCTAACATAGCACACGGAGCAAAGAGTAAACCCTTCTTGTGCGTTGAGTCAAAGGGATAATTTGTGTGGGCCTACAAATGTCAATCATTCTTTGATTTTTTAGAACAAAAAATAACCAATAAAAACATAGTCTACAAATTAGCAAAACAAGGATCCCATGGTTTATATAATCGCCATGACAGGTCACTATAGAGTCGATCATTCTTTGATTTTTTAGAACAAATAATAACCAATAAAAAATATAGTCTACAAATTAGCAAAACAAGGATCCCAAGGTTTATATAATCGCCATGACAGGTCAATATAGGGACATTTATCTCTATAATGACCGTATCATAGCGTTTAAATGAAGCTAGAGATATGCAACTTCCCATCGGGTCACCCATCCTTAGACTACTCCTGCCCGAGCACGCTTAACTTCTGTGTTCTATTCGACTATGCTAGCAGTTGGGAAGCCGCCCCTTGCTGATAGGAATTGCCTCCTTGCCTTTAAGGCGTTTCACACTGGTCACCCTATGGGACCTACTCCCTACTATCACACACATTTGTGCTTTTAGAAACTGTGTGCGATATTTACATGGCCTGTGTGTCACCGCCTAGCCTTCAATGAGCACTGACACTGGCAGCGGGAAAACGATGGGAGAAGAGGCAGGAAACCGATGGGAGGAGTGGCGGGAAACGGTTGAGGGAGTCCTGGATTAGGGGGTCCTCGGGTGTCCGGTCTATTTGGTATGGGCCGGACTGATGGGCCATGAAGATAAAGCAGAAGACTATCCCCCGTGTCCGGGTGGGACTCCTGTATGCGTGGAGGGCAAGTTTGGTGTCCGGATGTACTCTTTCCTTCCTTTGTAAACCGACTTTGTACGACCCTGGGCCCCTCCGGTGTGTATATAAACCGGAGGGTTTAGTCCGTAGAGGCCATCAGAATAATCATAGGCTAGACAGCTAGGGTTTAGCCATTACGATCTCGAGGTAGATCAACTCTTGTATCCCCCTATACTCATCGAATACAATCAAGCAGGACATAGGGTTTTACCTCCATTAAGAGGGCCCGAACCTGGGTAAACATCGTGTCCCCATTGTCCCCTGTTACCATTGATCCTAAAACTCACAGCTTGGGCCCCCCTACCCGAGATCTGCCGGTTTTGACACCGACAACGGTAGCGTGTTTGGATATATAACAACAATTATTATAGAAAACTTAGTAGAGAAGGAAGCGTGAGCTAGCACGACCCATGCGCACAGTGCTTACCCATATAAATAAAATCACAACCGGAACTGCATGTGCTGTCGAAAGGGATGAGGATTGCCATTCGATCTGGGAGCATCCAACGGTGCAGACGTACGATCCATGGGGTTTTAGTTCTGGCCAATCAGAAAGCACGACTCAGATCACGCGCGCAGCAGGGTGGCATCGGCCACGGTTTGGTAGGCACATGGCTTTCGAGAGTGAACCATGTGCTATTTGAAAACATTTCGTTAGAATAACCTCGGTTTCAAAATCCCCGTAAATCCAAAACTCACCCGAAAATCGTGAAACTTGGCATGGTGTCATGACATGGCACATATATGTCGAGAAAATTTTTCTGTCCATTTTGGCGCAAGTTTTATTACAAGCCTCTTACAAACCGGAGCTTCTCTCAAGAAGCCTCGTCGTTCTGATAGGGAAACGTGTCCCCCTTGTGGGCAAAACGATAATCACTGCCTCTTTTTGCCTTCTATTTTCTTCTACAGGCAACATGGAACGACAGGATATCCGTGCTGAAATTTAACATTATTCTCGGTTCGTTTGGCCTTTTCATACACTAATTGAGTTTCCTAGGCATTTAATGTCCATAATTCAAATCTGAACTACAAATACATGCTCCAGTTCACCAAAATGGCTAGAAAAATTATACACGTGTCCTTTGGTGCATGTTTTGGTCCCATGCAAGGAATGGGAATGAATTAGAACTGTACCAGTGACCTGGCTCATCCTCAAACATTTGGAATCTCGGTTTTTAAATCCCCGTAAATCCAAAACACACCAGAAAGTCATGAAAGTTGGCATGGTGTCACATCATGGCACATATATGTCGTGGTAAAAACATTGTCCAATTTGGGCTAAGCTTTATTACAAACCTCTTACAAACCGGAGCCTGTCGCAAGAACCCTCGTGGTTTCGATAGGGAAACATGTCCCCATGTGGGCGAAACGATAATCGCTCCTCTTCTAGCCTTGTATTTTCTTCTACACGCAACATGGAGCAACGGGAGATTCGCGCTGAACTTTGAAATTATTAAGGGTTCGTTTGACCTTTTTTATTCATTAATTGAGTTTTCTAGGCATTTAATGTCCATAATTCAAATCCGAACTACAAATACATGCTCCAGTGCACCAAAATGGCTAGAAAAAATGTACATGTGTCCTTGGGGTGCATGTTTAGGTCCCATGGAAGGAATGGGAATGAATTCAACCGTCTCGGTGTCCTGGCTCGGCCACAAACATTGCAAATCTCGGTTTTTAAATCTCCGTAAATTGAAAACTTGGCATGGCGTCACTACATGGCACATATATGTCGTGGTAAAATAATTGTCCAATTTGGGCCAAGTTATATTACAAGCCTCTTACAAACCGAAGCTTCCCGCAACCCTCATGGTTCCGGTAGGGAAACATGCCCCTCTTGTGGGCGAAACGATAATCGCTGCCTCTTCTCACCTTGAACTTTGTTTTCTACAGGCAACATAGAATAACAGTAGTGTCGTGCTGAAATTTGAAACTGTTCAGGGTCCGTTTGGCCATTTTATATATTAATTGAGTTTTCTAGGCATTTAATGTAGTCCATAATTCAAATTTGAACTACAAGCACATGCTCCAGTGAAGCAAAATGGGTGGAAAATCATACATGTGTCATTGGGTGCATGTTTCGGTCTCATTGAAGGAATGGGAATGAATTACAAACTTCTCGTCATCCTGAAACATTGAGTATCTCGGTTTTCAAATCCCAGTAAATCGAAAACTCACCCAAAAAACATGAAACTTGGCATGGTTTCATGACATGTCACATATATGCCGTGGTAAAAAAAATCGTCCAGTTTGAGTCAAGGCGCACACATTAATAGCCAACGAAGTCCTTTTGAAACAAATAGCTGACACGTTAATATCGCAAACGATTGTATTATATGAACCGTGTGTTCCCGTAACCATTTAAGTGCGGCCACGCGTCCCTCTTTTCTTATGGGATAGTACTACCTCCGTCCTCGTTCATTGGTCATCTTTGTATTTTGTGCCAAAATTTAACCATACTCGGTGGCGTGCGTGCAGCTGTTTGATTAGACGGGATGAGCGTGAGAAGTCTGCCGTGCAGGCTCGACGGGACGCGTGCGAGCAGTTCGCCGCACAGGCTCGACGGGACGAGTAAATCCTGTCCACCTCGCAGGCTCGACGGGACACGGGCGAGCAGCAAGGCCGCCCATACTCACCGGGAAGCGAGCTCTTTGACCTCCATCCACCAGCCGCCCGCCTCGCTCACAACTTCTCCATTAATGGCGGCCTAGCCGCTGTTTAACACGCGGTTAATTAAAGCACCTGAACAGAGGGTGTTTGCTTGTGATCCCATGGCCCCGCTCAATGTTAGCACTTGGTTTTTTCGTGTTTTCAACTCGTATTCCGGCCTAATTTAAAATGCCACATAGGGCAACGGATAATACGACGACAAATAAAATGGCAAAGGATAATACGACGACAAATTTACAATGGCGCGGATAATCGCAGACAACGATCTGGGTCGCTACTGTCTCCACTCCTCGATGGATCGCTGGGCGATGACATCCTCCAGCTCCTTCTTCAATTCCTCACGACTTTACTTGAAAGCAGCCACAGATTCCTCCACCTCCTGCTCGCGCTCGATCCAGAGCTTCCTCAAGTCACCCATCAGTTCCTCGATGACCGCTGTCAGTGTCATCCCCGAGGCACTGCTCTGCTCATGCAGCATCTTCTAGCCGGCAGCCTCCTCCTCCTTCTCGGCGAGCGCCTTGAGGAGCTTCGCATTGTCACCCATGATTTGCTCGACGAGGCCGGTCGACTTCTCAACCGAGGCATCGCTGATCTCGAGCAGCTTCATCAAGCCATCGACCAACTCTTGCTGCTTAATGAGGCCAGCGAGAATGTCGTCGTCGCCGGCCAAGGACTTCAGCAACGCCAGCTCGTCGTGATCGCTGACACGGCGAGTGCGCTGGTGAGAGCCCTCACGTGCCGGTGAGAGCTCATTCGAGGGCTCCGCGGCACGCCGGGACATCTCTGCTGCGGCTGCCGCGTGGCGACGGGACCTCTCTAGTGCTTCCGCGGCCTTGGTCTTTGCTCCCTGGTTATATGTCCACCCGAAACTCCTCCTACCGGTCATGGCGGAACGACTTGACAGGAAAGACCAGTTTTGTGGGTGATGAGGAGAGGAACTGTGAAGTAATTTTCGAGTGGGTAGTTTTTATAGCCCGATGCTAAGTGTGAACACATATTGGTTTGATCGGTGTAAACAGATTTGCAATTACTTATTGCGTTGTAATCTGCAATGTGACGAGAAACAAGGTCAAAATTTATTGATGGCTCTGGGCCTACAAAGCCCGTTTCTGTTGTTTTGGCTCATCGCAAACAATTCTTATGGATCAACCGTATGCCACGCATCAGAAGGCTGAAACATGGACCCGCGTTCTCGGATGTACGTGTACATGTCTGCCCACTATCACACACGGTCAAGATATCACCATCGTGTCCAATGGATGCGCCGTCGCGCCTCCCACGGGGTGCCCGAAGGTTGACCATGTGGTTGCTCACCGTTGAGGCGGCCGCGGCGCGCTTTGCTCATCATTGAGGCGGCCGCGGCACGCTCTGCTCCCGTCCGTCCGCGCGTTTTGCTCACCATTGAGGCGGCCGCAGCGCGCTCCACTCTGGCGTCCCTGCGCGCGCTCTGCTTGCCTTTGAGGCAAATTTACAATGGCAACAATTAATAATTGTCTTACATATTCAGGATAATTTAATATGCCACATGCAGTAACGCCCAAAACACTCACGACCTACATATGCATACAATTATAATAAAATATAGGCTAAAAGGCTGAGCTGGCGGCCTTCCGACGACGGTCTTCTCGGACTCCATGATCAGCATAGCACCCTTGCGGCCGTTCATTCCAAGTGTCCCGACCCGCCTCCGCCTACGGAGCTGCTGGCGCTGGGAGGCTCTTGGGGCTGCTGGGCCTCTTCCAGAAGAGCTTGACAATGTGCAATCACGCGCATGATATCTCCGCGGAACTGCTCCATTTCCATGTCTCTGGCCTGGTAGCAAATTCCGTCCATCACCTGCATCCTCAAGATATCAGGCTCGCAAGTGTGAGAGCCTGACGAGGGAGCTGCGCTGGCGCGTCAGTTGGGGCCGTGGCCAATGAGGCCATGGTACGATCAACTCCGGGCGCCAAGGCCTTCGGGTCCTTCTCCGCACTGCTCGGCTCTTACGACACAGCAAGAGCAACTGACGCCACGGCCTGCTGGATCACGGGGGTCGGCTCTGCCTGAGGCTACGCCGATGCACGCCCTGAGTCGGGTTCGGCCAGCGGAAGATGGGGTGTCGCCCCCTCCCCCAGGATCGGGGCTGCTGCGACCGCGGTGGGGAGTGCTTCTCGGCGAGCTCCCACGTCCTCGTTGGCCGGCCGGCCGGCGCCAGCGTAGCCCCAGGAGGGGCCGACACACCCGTATGACCTGGTGCATTACTGCCCACATGCTCAAGGGTTGCGTCGGGCCAGTGCTCCGCGCCCCCGCGCCCACCAAGGCCTCCGTCGGGAGGATGGGTACCTTCGCGTCGGCGGTCGACTTCTTCTTATTCTCCGTGTTGTCGCCCCTGTCTGGTGCGACACGGGGCAGTATGAGCATATGGATTACGAGTGCGTGGTCAGGAGGTAAGGCAAGGATACTCACTTGTCTGGCGCATCCCACTTCCTTTTCTTCTCCTCGGAGGCTGATGCGCCCACTTTCTTCTTCGACGTGGCCTCAGTCGTACCCCGGGGGCTGGCGGAGTGGCACCTGATGGGTCCGGTTGCAGCGCCACCAACCGAAGGAGCGTGGGGGCTCCCCTGAGGAGTCTTGGCCGGCGAAACCATGGCCGCCTCGGCGGGGGTTGTCGCGACCGTCGGCTGCGCACCTTGCGGGGACGAGCCCGCATCCCCGGCCTCCCTGGCAGGGCGAGGAGGGCCTTCCGAAGGGGGCGCTACCACCTCCTCTCCTGGGGTCGCCTGGCCAGACACTCGCGTGGTCAGGGGAGCGGACTCAGCCCTTCTAGGCACCATGACGAGGCGCGGGGAGTCTGCGGCCGGGAGATCATCGGCTTTTGCATCATCATCCTTGAGGCCGAGGAGGAGCTCCCGCCACGACAGTGGGGACGCCTCCCCGAGGTCGTCGTCTTCCGTCTCCTTCGAGTCCTCATCACCGCCGCTGTCGTCGGAGGATAGCACCACGGGCAATTCAGGGTCGTCGCGCGGCTCAAGCCCCCAATCGTCAAAGGCGGGCATGGCCCCAAGGAGCTCATCCCTGTCGTCGCGGCTGTACAACACGGTGGAGGCCTCGGGAATGTTCCTGGGATGCTGCCGAGCAAGGTGTACATGGCCACGTCCAACTCCTCGCCCGTCAAGCCGGCAACGCGCAGCCTCACCGCGTCTCCCGCACCCTCGTACGCCCACAGAGGCTTCGAACGCTATTGAAGCGGCGCGAGGCGCTGCGCCAAGAACTCCTTCATGATCATCGCCCCCGTCAGCAGCTTCGCCTCCATGTCCGAGGCTATATTCTCCAGGACGGGCTTCGCTCGGGGGTCGGTGAGCTTCGCGGAACCCCACTCGGGGATCCGCTCGAGCAGCTCCATCGGAAGCTCTAGGCGCGGGTCAGCGCCACGAGCGTCCAGATAAGCCCAGCGTCGCCGGAAGCCTTCCACCTTCTTCCCGGCCTTCAGCAGCTTGTTCCCGCTGAGCATGTCGATGAAGGAGACGCACCCGGATAGCTGGGTCCCGGTGGAGAACCGCAAGCTGAAGAAGTGGTGGAAGAGCGCCACCGAGGGCCTCACACCCACGAAAGGTTCACTGTAAAAAGCAAAGACAGATAGGAGAAGGATGGAGTTGGGTTGAAGGTGAAGGGCATGAATTTAGTAGTGCCTGAGGATAGCAAAGAAGAAGTCGGAGAAGGGCGGAACTAGCCCGGCGAAGACATCATGGAGGAAGAAGGGGTAGGCTGACTTCGGCCGATCGCTCTGCGTGGTGTAGTCAGGCCAGATCTGGGTGTCGCCCCACTCATTGCTGTCGCCGGCCGTCAACGGAAGCACCGGGTTGAGGTCCTCTTCCTTGGTGATGGAGGAGGCCGAGAACGTCGGTGCAGGAGTGGGAGAGCTCGCGACCGAGGCTGCGGGCTTCGATTTCACGGTGGGCACCATCCGAGGAATCTCTGGCGCCGGAGAAGGAGAAGGAGGGGCGGCGCCTTATCTAGATATGGAGGAGCTTCTCAGTAGGGAAGGGGATCACGACAAGTCGAGGAATGGGGAAGATGAGGAGAAGGAGCAATGATGGCCCCGCGGCGTGCGCCAGGCTTTTGTCAGCCTGGGCAGTTGCCGAGGCAAAGTGGGAAGTTGGGGAATCCACGTCTGATACGTCTCCAACGTATCTATAATTTTTGCTTGTTCCATGCTGTCATATTATAATTCTTGGATGTTTTACAATCATTTTATAGCAACTTTATATCATTTTTTGGGACTAACCTATTGACATAGTGCCTAGTGCCAGTTCCTGTTTTTTCCTTGGTTTTTACTTCGCAGAAAATCAATACCAAACGAAGTCCAAACGCAACGAAACTTTTTGGAGATTTTTTATGGACCAAAAGGAACAACTTGGGCCGAAGAAGTACCAAAGGGGTGCCCCAAGGGGGCACAACCCACCTGGGCGCGCCTGGGGGCCTAGGCACGCCCTGGTGGGTTGTGCCCACCTCGGTGGCCTCCCGCACCTCCTCTTTTCTCTATAAATACCCCGAAAATCCAAAAACCCTAGGGGAGTCGACGAAACACAATTCCAACCGCCCAAGTTCCAGAAACACCAGATCCAATCTAGACACCATCATGGAGGGGTTCATCATCCTCATTCGTGCCTCTCCGATGATGCATGAGTAGTTCATTGTAGACCTTCGGGTCCATAGTTAGTAGCTAGATGGCTTCCTCTCTCTCTCTTTTGATTCTCAACACAATGGTCTCATGGAGATCTATTTGATGTAACTCTTTTTGCGGTGTGTTTGTTGGGATCCGATGAACTTTGAGTTTATGATCAGATCTATTTTATCCATGAAAGTTATTTGAGTCTTCTTTTGATCTCTTATATGCATGATTACTTATAGCCTCGCATTTCTTCTTCGAATCTTTGGTTTAGTTAGGCCGACTAGATCGATTTTTCTTGCCATGGGAAGAGGTGCTTTGTGATGGGTTCGATCTTACGGTGCTCAATCCCAGTGACAGAAGGGGACATGACACGTATGTATTGTTGCTATTAAGGATAACAAGATGGGGGTCCATTCCTACATGAATAGATCTTGTCTACATCATGTCATCGTTCTTATTGCATTACTCCGTTTCTCCATGAACTTAATACACTAGATGCATGCTGGATAGCGGTCGATGTGTGGAGTAATAGTAGTAGATGCAGGCAGGAGTCGGTCTACTAATCTTGGACGTGATGCCTATATAATGATCATTGCCTGGATATCATCATAATTATTTGAAGTTCTATCAATTGCCCAACAGTAATTTGTTTACCCACCGTATGCTATTTTTCTCGAGAGAAGCCACTAGTGAAATCTACGGCCCACGGGTCTATTCTTCTTCATATTTGCTTTCTGATCGATTATTTGCCGCTTTTATTTTCAGATCTATTATACCAAAAACCCAAATATACCTTGCTGCACTTTTTTGCTATTTATTTTATTTCGCGTTTTATCGAGATCTATTTATCCAATCTATCACAATTTTTATCCCGTCAACGTGCGAATTTCTGGCACCGTTACCCGTAGAGGGATTGACAACCCCTCCTAATCGTCGGGTTGCAAGTATTTGTTTTTTGTGCGCAGGTACCGTTTGCATAGTGTTGCTTAGTTCACCTACTGGATTGATACCTTGGTTTCATAACTGAGGGATATCCCTACCGTAGCTGTGCTGCATCATCCCTTCCTCTTTGGGGAAATACCGACGTAGTTCAAGCGACATCAACGCCCTGTCGTGCGCCACGCATCAAGCCTAGCCCACAGTCTCGAAGCCAGGGCGAGCGTTCCGTGGGCTCGGAGGCTACTGTCGAAGTTCTAGGACCAGGGGTACCCAGACTCGTCTGCCTGCGGCCCAGTGCACGGTGTCATCGAAATCCTAGTACGGCCCAACACCAAGGCTTCACGAGCAAGACCCTCGCGACGGCTCGCCACCTCGCGAGGCGAATGACATCAAGGACTCCCGAGGAGTGGTCTCCCGAGGCTGCCTCCCGAGGAGCGGATATCTCTAGGCAAGCGTCCCACCTCGTGAGGTGCGCGGTGATGTGAGCCATGACGACCAAGGCCAGTAGGGCGCCAGCGGGCGCAGGACAGGATGGTTTCCTATTTGGTGCTAAGGAGGGAAGGACGTATGCGGGTTCCCAAGGAATCCCCCAAAGGTTTCCATTCTAGTGCAACAAGACCAAGACCGCTGGCTTGGCAGGACGGAGGTCACCGCCGAGCCCACTGCTGCGTCACGACCAAAAGCTTTGCAGACGAAGACGACCATTAGTCAGGATAGGGTGTACTCCTGTCCCCTTTCGAATTGGCCGCTATGGTATTCCTTCCTGCCTAAGCTATGAGGGAACAGGGCCATGGCCACTATAAAGATAGGTTAGTCTCCACCGTAGAGAAGGGACGAATCCTTCCTCCTTTGTGCTCTCCTGAGGCAGCTCACCCTTGTACTAGTTCATACTCATCCTCCTCGCGAGGCAATCCACCACAAAGCAGGAGTAGGGTTTTACACCGCAAGGTGACCCGAACCTGGGTAAATCACCCTGTCCACTTCTTCTTCCCGCTCGCTCGAACCTGACGTGGCCAAGCCGTGAGGTGGTGAGTAGCGAGCCGTAGCTGGGTAGGATCCTTCGGAGACGCCCTAGAGTTCGAACATTGTTTGGGTCCGCGGAGCCCCGATTCCGACATTGGCAGCTGAAACTGGTACTCCTCTTCCCATATTCGTGTAAATCTTACGTGTCTGCTTGCACTGTATTGATCCCACAGAAGACACTAGTTGACCGGTTCTTACTGCACCTTCTTCCAGATACTAGATGTTCCTAGTAACTCGCAAAGCACAAGGTGTCTCCTCATATACTATTTCACCTTAGCTAGAGGTCTGTCGCCCCCCTGGATTTCAATTCCTGGTCAGTTGATTCGCAATTAAAGGATGCACCACTCGCGGAGGCGCTAGTCCTCCTGTTTGCCGGGGAAGCAGTGCCTCGGTGTTTATCTTAGGGATGTGTGGGGCGCAGGAGCTGCTGGCACCCGATCTAGAGGTTGGTCGGGCTTAAAGGGATGGCCGGGTGGCGGTGCCAAGCACGGCGGTGGTGTGAGGTCGAGGGGAGGGTGGGGCGATTGAGGCAGGGGTCTGGGCCGATGGTCACTGGCGGTTCGATAAAGATCGTCAACAGTGACTGGCGGGAGGTAGACGAAGGCCATCTGCTCGTTCCTTGTAGATCGGATGGTTCAGAAAAAAATTGACTGACCTATTTATTTTCAGTTGACTGTTATTTTGATAGGACCACATGTGGTGGTGTGCTGGAGGAGTACCTGCATTTCCCAGCCATCCTTGTGCTCATATTACAAAATCCTAGAATCTAATTTGTTGTGACATGCATGTTGTAGAGCTATCATATGTCTCCTGTCATTTATTTTTCAGCCACCTGCTATCTGCTACTTTTACAGTGCACTAGTTATGCACATACTTCACCCATACTCTCACTATTTTTTTTATGCATGGGTATTTCAGCCTCTGCACACACGTTTCAGCGCTGTGAAGGGTGTAGTGTCAGCAGATGGAGACAGTAAACATAGCTCTAGAGTTGATGATCTCGTTCGCCATGAACCACCATCCCAGGTGCTTGCTTTAACTTAGCGGTGCCATATGTGGTTGCATGTTGCTGTTGGGTAACGTAGCATGCAATTTCAAAAATTTCCTACGCTCATGCAAGATCTATCTAGGAGATGCATAGCAACGAGAGGGGGAGAGTGTGTCCACGTACCCTCGTAGACCGAAAGCGGAAGCGTTAGTTTAACGTGGTTGATGTAGTCGAACGTCTTCGCGATCCAACCCATCAAGCACCGAACGTACGGCACCTCTGAGTTCTACACACGTTCAGCTCGATGATGTCCCTCGATCTCTTGATCCAGTTGAGGATGAGGGAGAGTTCCGTCAGCACGACGGCGTGGCGACAGTGATGATGAAGTTACCGGCGCAGGGCTTCACCTAAGCACTACGACGATATGACCAAGGTGTTAAACTGTGGAGGGGGGCACCGCACACGGCTAAGACAATTAATCTTGTTGTGTTCTAGGGTGCCCCCTACCTCCGTATATAAAGGAGGAGAGGGGGAGGCCGACTGGCCCCTGTAGGGCGCGCCAAGAGGGAGGAGTCCTACTAGGACTCCAAGTCCTAGTAGGATTCCACTTGGTGGAAGGGGGAAGAAGGGAGGGAGAGGGAGAGGGAGAGGGAGAGGGAAAGGGAAAGGGGGCCGCGCCCCCTCCCCTAGTCCTATTCGGACTCCCCAAGGGGGGGGGCGTGCCACCTCCTTGTGGCCTGCCCTCTCTCTCCCCTAAGGCCCATGTTGGCCCGTTACTTCCCCGGGGGGTTCTGGTAACCCTTCCGGCACTCCAATAATTATTCGGTACCTCTCGGAACTCATCCGGTGTCCGAATAATATCGTCCAATATATCATTCTTTATGTCTCGACCATTTTGAGACTCCTCGTTATGTCCGTGATCTCATCCGGGACTCCGAAAAAACTTCGGTCATCAAATCACATAACTCATAATAGAAATCGTCATCGAACGTTAAGCGTGCAGACCCTACGGGTTCGAGAACTATGTAGACATGACCGACACACATCTCCGGTCAATAACCAATAGTGGAACCTGGATGCTCATATTGGCTCCTACATATTCTACAAAGATCTTTATCGGTCAAACCGCACAACAACATATGTCATTCCCTTTGTCATTAGTATGTTACTTGCCCGAGATTCGATCGTCGGTATCTTCATACCGGCAAGTCTCTTTACTCGTTCTGTAATGCATCATCCCGCAACTAACTCATTAGTCACATTGCTTGCAAGGCTTCATATGATGTGCATCACCGAGAGGGCCCAGAGATACCTCTCCGATACTCGGAGTGACAAATCCTATTCTCGATCTATGCCAACCCAACAAACACCTTCGGAGACACCTGTAGAGCATCTTTATAATCACCCAGTTACGTTGTGACGTTTGATAGCACAAAAGGTGTTCCTCCGGTATTCGGGAGTTGCATAATCTCATAGTCAGAGGAATATGTATAAGTCATGAAGAAAGCAATAGCAATAAAAATTAATGATCATTATGCTAAGCTAACGGATGGGTCTTGTCCATCACATCATTCTCCTAATGATGTGATCCCATTTATCAAATGACAACACATGTCTATGGTCAGGAAACTTAACCATCTTTGATTAACGAGCTAGTCAAGTAGAGGCATACTAGGGACACTCTGTTTTGTCTATGTATTCACACATGTATCAAGTTTCCGGTTAATACAATTGTAGCATGAATAATAAACATTTATCATGATATAAGGAAATATAAATACAACTTTATTATTGCCTCTAGGGCATATTTCCTTCAGTCTCCCACTTGCACTAGAGTCAATAATCTAGTTTAAATAGTAATGATTCTAACACCCATGGAGTCTTGGTGCTGATCATGTTTTGCTCGTGGAAGAGGCTTAATCAACGGGTCTGCAAAATTCAGATCCCTATGTATTTTGCAAATCTCTATGTCTCCCTCCTTGACTTGATCGCGGATGGAGTTGAAGCGTCTTTTGATGTGTTTGGTTCTCTTGTGAAATCTGGATTCCTTCACCAAGGCAATTGCTCCAGTATTATCACAAAAGATTTTCATTGGACCCAATGCACTAGGTATTACACCTAGATCGGATATGAACTCCTTCATCCAGACTCCTTCATTTGCTGCTTCCAAAGCAGCTATGTATTCCGCTTCACACGTAGATCCCGCCACGACGCTCTGCTTGGAACTGCACCAACTGACAGCTCCACCATTCTATATAAATACGTATCCGGTTTGTGACTTAGAGTCATCCGGATCAGTGTCAAAGCTTGCATCGATGTAACCATTTACGACAAGCTCTTTGTCACCTCCATAAACGAGAAACATATCCTTAGTACTTTTCAGGTATTTCAGGATGTTCTTGACCGCTGTCCAGTGATCCACTCCTGGATTACTTTGGTACCTCCCTGCTAAACTTATAGGAAGGCACACATCAGGTCTGGTACACAGCATAGCATACATGATAGAACCTATGGCTGAGGCATAGGGAATGATTTTCATTTTCTCTCTATCTTCTGCAGTGGTCTGGCATTGAGTCTTACTCAACTTCACACCTTGCAACACAGGCAAGAACCCTTTCTTTGACTGATCCATTTTGAACTTCTTCAAAACTTTATCAAGGTATGTGCTTTGTGAAAGTCCTATTAAGCGTCTCGATCTATCCCTATAGATCTTGATGCCCAATATATAAGCAGCTTCACCGAGGTCTTTCATTGAAAAATTCTTATTCAAGTATCCTTTTATGCTATCTAGAAATTCCGTATCATTTCCAATCAACAATATGTCATCCACATATAATATTAGAAATGCTACAGAGCTCCCACTCACTTTCTTGTAAATACAGGCTTCTCCAAAAGTCTGTATAAAACCATATGCTTTGATCACACTATCAAAGTGTATATTCCAACTCCGAGAGGCTTGCACCAGTCCATAAATGGATCGCTGGAGCTTGCACACTTTGTTAGCACCCTTTGGATCGACAAAACCTTCTGGTTGCATCATATACAACTCTTCTTTGAGAAATCCATTAAGGAATGCAGTTTTGACATCCATTTGCTAGATTTCATAATCATAAAATGCGGCAATTGCTAACATGATTCGGACAGACTTAAGCATCGCTACGGGTGAGAAGGTCTCATCGTAGTCAACTCCTTGAACTTGTCGAAAACCTTTCGCAACAAGTCGAGCTTTGTAGACAGTAACATTACCGTCAGCGTCAGTCTTCTTCTTGAAGATCCATTTATTCTCAATGGCTTGCCGATCATGGGGCAAGTCAACCAAAGTCCACACTTTATTCTCATACATTGATTCCATCTCAGATTTCATGGCCTCAAGCCATTTCGCGGAATCTGGGCTCATCATCGCTTCCTCATAGTTCGTAGGTTCGTCATGGTCTAGTAACATGACTTCCAGAACAGGATTACCGTACCACTCTTGTGTGGAACATACTCTGGTTGACCTACGAGGTTCGGTATCAACTTGATCCGAAGTTTCACGATCATCATCATTAACTTCCTCACTAATTGGTGTAGGCATCACTAGAACTGATTTCTGTGATGAATTACTTTCCAATTCGGGAGAAGGTACAATTACCTCATCAAGTTCTACTTTCCTCCCACTCACTTCTTTCGAGAGAAACTCCTTCTCTAGAAAGGATCCATTCTTAGCAACGAACATCTTGCCTTCGGATCTGTGATAGAAGGTGTACCCAACAGTCTCCTTTGGGTATCCTATGAAGACGCTTTTCTCCGATTTGGGTACGAGCTTATCAGGTTGAAGCTTTTTCACATAAGCATCGCATCCCCAAATTTTAAGGAATGACAGCTTAGGTTTCTTGCCAAGCCACAGTTCATATGGTGTTGTCTCAATGGATTTAGATGGTGTCGGTGTACAAGAATAGGGGTACCCTAGTACCCCGTACTTGTGCACGGGCAGTAGTAGCATCCCGCGGCCAGGCTTGCGGGAGGACAGCCAGAGAGAAGCTCAAGATTATTAAGCCATTCAAGGACAAAGTATACAAAGCAAGAGTTAAGGCCCTGGCAAGAGGAGCTTGCCGGGAGGGACAGCTGAGGCCCAGCCTGGGCATTGCTGAAGCAGAGTACTTGCCGCGGCAAGGTACTTGCCCCAGCAAGTACTTGGCTGTGGCAAGGTATTGGCTGCGGCAAGATAGCGGCTGCGGCAAGGTACTTGCCCCGGCAAGTTACCTTGCACGGCAAACTATGGGTTGCGCCAAGCTGTCAGGTGCGGCAAGGTCTTGCCGCGGCAAGCGTTACTGTACCACTGTGCTACTGTGCTGCTGCTCCAGTGCCTCTGCCAGCGTGGCGCTCTGGGTCCTTCCAAGCGTGTGTGGCAGGGCACCGTGTAGACGGCGGTGCACTGTAGCTAGCGGTGCAGGAGCAGGTGGGATAGGCTTTTCCCACGTCCAAGACGTCCGGGTACATGTATCTGGACAGCAAAGGCATGGGCATTTAATGCCCTTGTCCCCTGCCGTCAGTGGTAGGTAGGACATGTCATCCTGGTAATAGTGGCCTTACTGTAGCAGCTTTCCACCTCTACCTTTACTGTTTGCCACCTGTTGGTGACCCCTTTGTGCGTATAAAAGGAGGCCCATAGGCAACGAAGGAAGAGGGGAACGGAAAAAGGGAGAACTGCAGTATTGTACGCAGCTGCTCGGTACTGTAGCGCTCCTGGAGCTAGAACAATCATACAGATAATAAACCAAAAAGCAGGAGTAGGGTTTTACGCATCCGTGCGGCCCGAACCTGGGTAAATCTCTCTCGTGCACTGTCGTGTTCTTCGCTAGATTTGCTCTTCGTGCGACCGTCTCTCCCTGCCGAACGTAAAGGGGTCCTTCCCTGGGTCCCATAGGTGATCGCGGATTCGTCCCCGACATCTTTGGCGCGCCAGGTAGGGGACAGCTGGGAGGTTGTGTGAACCTAATCTAGCGGTTTGCGCGCTAGTTTTTGGGCCATTCTCCGTCTTATGGCTCCAAAAAAGAAGACTTCAGCCATCGGTGCGTCCACGTCCAGCCCGCCTGCTCCCGTGCAGGAGGGTGCCGACGTGATTGCGGCTGCTGGGGGGACTGGAGAGCGAGAGCTCCTATTACCTCCACCTGTCCAAAACCGGGCCAGCAACGCCAATCTTGGCGCTGCTGGGTCTGGGAACGCAGCGCTGCTCGCTGCTGCTGGCCCTGCAAGCTCCAGAAACGGTGCTGCGCGTTCTGGAACGCCTGCGCCGGTTCAGACGCCGCGGCCTTCGCAAGAAGCCCGTGACAGGCAGCGTCCTGACGCCCCAGGTGCCAGGCGCTCCCTGGATAATGAACTTGCGCATCAATCTCGAGATGCGCGGGGTCACCATACGCAACAACACGTTGGCGGGGTCAAGGCGCGGTCGCCTGGGCGTGGAGATGCTCCTTCTAACACCGTTAGGAGTTAGAGCATCCCACAGTCCTCATGCCACTCGATACCTCCCTCACCAGCAGAAGCGTTGGCGCGTGCGCAGCTGCTCCTGAACTTCCCTCCACCAGCAGATAAGCTTGACGAGTGGAGGGCAACCATTCAGAGCCTTCTCAGCTTCGCTGATGCCGACCCAGTGCGCGCGGCCGACAAGAGAACTGGTGACGATGCTGTCACCAACAAGAACGGCGAGGGGACAACAACCGTACACTCCCCACCCAGACGGCCTCGGTCGCCGACACGTCGAAACGACGCCCGTGGCGATGATTCCACGGCGTCGTCTGACCCGCGAGCTCATCGTGACCAGCGCCTCGTTCTTCAGGAACACAGAGGAGAAGACGCTCGTACCACTATCGAGCGAAGGAGAGAAGCGCATCGTCAGTCCGACAGACGCGCAGGGCCCGCTGTTGACATGCATGCGCCAGGGGATCCTGGCGACTTGCCGTACGCGGTAAGTTGTCCAGCGTTCACCCGTGAGCTGCGGCAGGTCCAGTGGCCCAATCGCAAGGCTTTCAAGCCTGACGTGCCGGAGAAGTATGATGGCAAGACACACCCGTCGGAGTTCCTCAGCATTTACACCATTGCGGTGCAAGCTGCCGGGGGACGAGATGACAAGATTCTTGCTAACTACTTCCCGCTCGTGTTAAAGCGCAACGTCGTCTCATGGCTCATGCACTTGCCGGAGAACTCCATTTCTTCATGGGCGGACCTGTGCCATCAGTTTGTTGGTGCCTTTACTGGCGGTCATCAACCTCATGGCCAGGAGAGTGATCTTCACCTCATCCCCCAGAAGGAAGGAGAGCCCCTGCGCAAATACATTCAAAGGTTCAGCCGCGTACAGTACAACATCCCAGATGTTCACCCCGCTGCGGTTATTAGCGCGTTCCATCAGAACGTGCGTAACCGCAAGATGCGGGAGGAAATGGCAATGACCAAGGTCAGAGACATTGGCCAGCTATATGCTCTCGCCGACAAGTGTGCGCGCGCTGAAGAGGGAAGGAAACTTCCCGGTGAAGGTGTTGGCGCAGGGGGGAGCTCTGACAGCGAAGGTACCGCCCCGGCAAAGAAGGGCCGGCGGCGGAACAACAGGAAGAAAAAGGGCAAAGCTGTGCTCGCCGTCGAGTAGTCCAGCGGCAACAGCAGCGCCGACAAGGCCAAAGTCGAGGGCTCCGGCAAGGAGATTGCCGCGTGCGCCAACTGTCAGGCCTTGGCGGCTGCCGACAAGCAGGACGGCTCCGACAAGCAATATTGCAAGATCCACCGCACCAAGGGGCACGATCTCCAGAACTGTCGACGAGTCGAGCAGCTTGTCGAACAGCAAAAAGCTGAGTATGAGAGGCGCGACAAGGAGAAGGCCCCAGAAGCGCACTGCCCGAGGAGGGCGTCGCGGCAAGGCCAAGCAGCAGCAGAGAGACAGGCCTCCTCGTGGCCCCGACAAAGATGATGATGATGATGATGATCTAGATGATGAAGAATCCAGTGAGCACGAATTTCAGAAAGCCGCAGAAGTCTTGTGTGTTGACGGTGGTGCTTCGTTGCATTCTTCTCACCGCCAACTTAAACAGTGGGCGTGAGAGATCAATGCGGCGGAACCATCTGTTGATGCCAGAAAGCTTCTGAAGTGGTCCGACACGCCTATCGTCTTTGACATTGAGGACCACCCTGACCGCACAACGGCGGTCGGGTGCTTGCCGATGTTGGTTTCACCAACGATCCGCAACCTCAAGGTCACGAAGATGTTAGTTGACGGTGGGGCCGGCTTGAATCTGATTTCGCCCGCTGTGCTCCGGAAACTTCAAATCTCTGACGGCGAGCTTGAGGAAACTGGTACTTTCCAAGGAGTCAATCCAGGAAGGAGCAAGCCGAAAGGGAAGATCACGCAGCCAGTGACATTTGGCGGCGAGCTGAACTACCGGACCGAGAAGGTCACCTTTGATGTTGCCGATATTCCATTGCCTTATAATGGGATACTTGGCCGTCCAGCGCTCGCCAAGTTCATGGCAGCCTCTCATTATGCCTACAACGTGTTGAAGATGCCAGGTCCAGTAGGTGTTATCGCAGTTCCCTGCGACAAGAAGGATGCGCTTATTTGCGCCGACAAGATCTACCGGGAAGCAGCTGCCGCAACTGCCGCCAAGGCACTTGCCGCTGAAGCTCTCGGGCGGGAGAACAAGAGGAAGTCCGGCAAGAGCTCCTGTGCCCACTCCGGCAAGCGCACCTCTTCGGAGTGCTGCGCTGCCGTCGAGGACGCACCAGAGAGCTCCACCGGCAAGTGTAAGAAGAACAAAGCCGCTCCGCCGGCGACAAAGAAGGTGCCCGCCAAGGAGGATGGCACTGGTGGTTCCTTCACCATCAGTGCCACACTTGACAACAAATAGGAAAACGCGCTCATTGCTTTCCTGCGGGCGAATGTCGACGTATTTGCATGGCAACCGTCCGACATCCCCGGTGTTCCCAGGAAAGTAATTGAGCACCACCTTGCCGTTTGTCCCCACGCGAGGCCCGTCAAACAGAAAGCCAGAAAGCAAGCTGTGGAGCGGCAAGAGTTTATTGCGGAAGAAATCAAGAAGTTGGAAGCAGCAGGTCTCGTTAGAGGAGTGCTCCATCCTACGTGGTTGGCCAATCCTGTTGTCGTGCGCAAAGCGAATGGAAAATGGAGGCTTTGTATTGATTTCACTGATGTTAATAAAGCTTGTCCCAAAGACCCATTTCCTTTGCCCCGCATAGACCAGATTGTTGACTCCACGGCAGGATGAGATTTGCTTTCATTTCTTGACGCATATTCAGGGTATCATCAAATCTTCATGGCTGAGGAAGATGAGGAAAAGACCGCATTTATCACACCCTGTGGCACATACTGTTTCGTACGTATGCCATTTGGTTTGAAAAATGCTGGTTCGACATTTGCAAGAGCCGTCCAGATTGCTTTTGAGCCTCAGCTGCACAGAAATGTGGAAGCCTATATAGATGATATAGTGGTCAAAAGCAAAGACAGGGCTACTTTGGTTCAAGATCTAGAAGAAACTTTTGTAAATCTGCGCAAGATCAACCTGAAGCTCAACCCCCAGAAGTGCGTGTTTGGAGTTCCCTCCGGCAAGCTTCTCGGGTTCTTTGTGTCTCAACGTGGAATTGAAGCCAATCCTGACAAGATCAAAGCCATTGAGCAAATTGAAGCACCGAAGCGCGTCAAGGACGTACGACGACTTGCCGGCTGTGTTGCTGCCCTCAGTAGGTTTATCTCCAAGTCGGTTGAGCGCGCCCTGCCATTTTTCAAAATTTTAAAAAAGGCAGGTCCATTGAAATGGACTCTGGAAGCGGAGGCAGCGCTGCAAGACTTGAAGAGATACCTCTCCTCTCCTCCAATACTTGTCGCGCCTAAACCACAAGAGAAGTTGTTGCTGTATCTAGCGGCAACCAATCAAGTGGTTAGTGCTGTGCTGGTAGCGGAGAGAGAGGTGGATGAGGAGGCAGTAACTGCGGCAAGCACGACCAGCGACAAGCTTGGGGCAACAAGTTTTGCTGCCGACAAGGATTCGTGTGCGCAGTCAGGCGAAGTGATACAAAAGAAGAAAATGGTGCAGCGCCCGGTCTACTTTGTGAGCTCTCTTCTGCAGGGAGCTTGGTCAAGGTATTCTGGTATGCAGAAGCTGCTTTTCGGCCTTCTCATGGCCTCAAGAAAGCTGCGCCATTACTTTCAAGCACACGAAGTTACCGTCGTCACTCGCTTCCCGCTGAAAAGGATTTTGCAAAATCCAGAAGCAACGGGCAGGATTGTCGAATGGGCGTTGGAGTTGTCGAGCTTTGGTCTCAAGTTTGAGAGTACATCAACCATACAGAGCCGAGTTTTGGCAGAATTTGTCGCAGAATGGACACCAACGCCAGACGAAGAAATCCCAGAGATGACTCTCCCCGGCAAGGAGACAAGCAAAGAGTGGCTTATGTACTTTGATGGTGCCTTTTCGCTGCAAGGCGCCGGTGCTGGCGTACTGCTTGTCGCACCCACCGGAGAGCACCTCAAGTACGTGGTCCAAATGCACTTTCCCAAGGAATAGGCGACGAACAATACTGCAGAATATGAGGGGTTGCTTGCCGGTCTCAGGATCGCGGCAGACCTTGGGATCAAGAAGCTTATTGTCAGGGGAGATTCGCAGCTTGTCGTCAGGCAAGTGAACAAGAACTACCAATGCCCATTGATGGAAGCTTATGTAGATGAGGTGAGGAAGTTGGAAGAACGCTTTGACGGCCTATAAATGGAGCACGTCCCACGTGCTGAGAATGACATTGCCGATGGTATGTCAAAGCGCGCCGCACTCAAATTGCCTGTGGAGCCAGGCACTTTTGTGCTCCAACTAACTCAGCCATCCGTGACGCCATCAGTAGGGCAAGGCAGGAAGAGGAAGTTGGCTTCTGGCGACTACTTCCCGGCAGAGCTCCCCGAAGCCGCCGGCAAGAAGGCTGCCAAAGCCAGCGCCAAAGATTCAGAGGGGCAACTTGCTCCGACAAGGCCTCACGCTCTTGTCGTTGAAGCGGGTGCTCCTAGGCTAGAGGCAAAGGGGCAACTTGCTCCGACAAGACTTCGGGTCCTTGTCGTTGAAGCAGGCGCTCCTGATCGAAGCGCTGAGGAGCAAGATGCTCCGACGAGGCCTTGGGCTTCCGTCGTTGAAGCAACTGCTCCCGACAAGCTTGTTGAAGGACAGCACGCTCCAGCAGGGCCCCAGGCTCTTGTCGTTGAGGCGGCTGTTCCCGCCAAGCTCGTCGGGGAACGGCCGGCTCTGGTAGAGCGACGAGCTCTTGCCGTAGGGCCTGAGGTTCCCGCAGCAGAAGAAATGCCTTTAGTCCTCGTTGTCGAGCCACAGGCTCCAACGTGGGCGCAGCAGATCGTCCGTTTCCTTCAGACAGGAGAACTTCCCGAAGAGCAGGAAGAAGCGGAGAAAGTAGCCCGACGGTCCAATATGTATCAATTTGTCGATGACATGCTGTGCAGAAAAAGACCAAACGGTGTGAAATTGAAGTGTATTCCCCGGGAAGAAGGACAGGAGCTGTTGGCGGAGATTCATGGAGGCATATGTGGTCACCACATAGGGTCAAGAGTCCTTGTTGGAAAGGCTTTCCGGCAAGGTTTCTTTTGGCCCACCGCCCTCCAGGATGCAACTGCACTAGTAACCAAGTGTGAAGCGTGCCAGTTTCATTCCAAGCAGATTCATCAGCCAGCTCAAGCTCTCCAGACAATCCCTCTCTCCTGGCCATTTTCGGCCTGGGGGCTCGACATCCTCGGCCCCTTTCCCCGTGCCACCGGGGGCTTCGAGTACTTGTATGTGGCCATCGACAAGTTTACGAAGTGGCCAGAAGTGGAAGCAGTGAGGAAGGTGACAGCACAATCAGCCATCAAGTTCTTCAAGGGAATTGTTTGTCGCTTTGGTGTTCCTAACAGGATCATCACCGACAACGGTACCCAGTTCACGAGCCACGCCTTCATGCAGTATGTCGAAGACCTTGGCGCCAAGGTCTGTTTCACTTCTGTTGCTCACCCCCGAAGCAACGGTCAAGCTGAAAGGGCAAATGCTGAAGTGCTGCGTGGGCTCAAGACGAGAACTTTCGACAGGCTGCGCAAGTGCGGTAAAAACTGGATCGAGGAGCTGCCAGTGGTTCTTTGGTCGATCAGGACGACGCCAAATCGAGCTACTGGCCAGACGCCTTTTGCTCTAGTTTATGGAGCAGAGGCAGTTCTCCCCACGGAACTCGTATACGGGTCACCTCGAGTGCTCGCTTATGATGAGCTTGAGCAAGAGCAACTGCGGCAAGATGACGCTGTGCTCCTCGAGGAGGATCGTCTTCAGGCTGCTGTGAGAGCTGCTCGCTACCAGCAAGCTTTGCGTCGCTACCATAGCCGCAAAGTTAATGCCAGAAGTCTCGAGGAAGGCGACCCTGTTCTTCGGCGCGTTCAGTTGGCCAAGAATTCAAACAAGTTGACGCCGAAGTGGGAAGGCCCTTATCGGGTGAAACGAGTCACCAGGCCCGACGCTGTCCGCCTGGAGACCGGGGATGGCATTCCAGTGATCAATTCCTGGAACATTGAGCATCTCCGTAAGTTTTTTCCATAAGGCGCGGTTGCCGGGCCCTTCCCCGGCAACCACCTTTTGTACAAGTCTTGCCGCTGTTGCATGTAATCCTTTGTACAAAGCCAGGCGCAGACCCTGTGCATAAATAAAGCTTTTGTATTTCGCAGTTTTTGACGATTTCATGTTTACTTTTATTTTGCATGATTATCTGACATACTGTGCAGTACAGCCTCCCCGGTAAGCATTAACGAGCCGCCAAGCTCCTATATCTTTATTTTCTCTTCTTTCTTTTTCTCAAAAAGACAGAAGCTTCCCTCGCGCACAAGCTTGCCGGGGGGGATGGGATAATGATATGGACCAGGCGTCGTTCAAAGAAACTTTGCCTTGCCGGGTAGAAGGCAGCGGCAAGCAGTGACAAGACCTTGCCGCGGAGAGATCAGCGACAAAGCTAAGTGCCAAAGTTTGAATAACCAAATTCTTTTTTATTTTCAAGGTTATTTTCCTTGAACGATACTACTCTTTGTATGGAAAACCTGTGCGCGACGGAACCTAAGCGTAATCGGTCGTGCCCTTACCTTGTTTCGAGTCCGCTCAACAACCTAAGTGGCCGCACTGAGCGCGACAAGGTTGCTTGCCGGCAGCGGCACCGCCAGCAGGCTGCTGGAGTCCCGCACCCAGCGCTCGCGTCAATGGTGCGCGCACCGGCAAGTTTCCTATAAGCGTAGGGCAAGTACACACAAAGAAAGAAATTGCTCAAGGGAGATGACATGCATTGACTTCAAAATATTGCATGTTATATTACAAGATAAGTTGCCGCGGCTTAAACAGATTGTTCTTTAACATGTCTAGCGGCGGCAAGGAGGGATAAGAATGGGCTCTCTAATTGCGGTGCTCGCCTTCGACTCTCTGGATTTGGTCCACCCTCTCCACGATGGGCGCGACAAGGGCCTCTAGTGGCGCGGGGTCGTATCCCTTCGGCAAGCTTTTGAAGATGTTGCTGAAGTCGACGCCCGGGTTTCTGTATGCTATCTTCACCAACAACCTCCGGAGAACTCCCCGGCAAAGCCTGCGTGACTCGTCGGCCAGTTGAGCCTTGTGATTGACTTGGAGCTGTTGGAGTGCTTCTACTACTCCATCGAAGAACTCGGCTAGCTTGACGCTAGTTTGCGTGTTCTTGTCGGTGGAGTACCCGAAGTCCGGCACCTTCAGGGCAGTCAGCTCCTTGTCGATGTCCTCGGCTGCGCTGGCAAGCCTGTCTGTGAAGATCCCCACGTTATCCCTGAACTTCTTGTGGGTTGCAATAGCGTCTTGAAGCAGACCCTTTTCCTTCTGGAGCTCTGCCAATAGAAGCCCTTCGCGCTTTCTGGTGGTGTCGAGCGTCTCCTTCAGCGTGGTCAGTTTCAGCTTCAGGTCTGCTCTGGAGTCATTGGCGGCGGCAAGCAGATTGTTCTTCTTGGCTATGGTAACTTGCATCTCCGCCAAAGTGTGGGTCACCTTTGCCCTCTCACTTTCAAGCGTTGAGAGCTTGTCACCGTTTTCCTTGAGGGCGGCCTCTAGTCTTGCCACTTTCTCCTTCGTTTCCTTCCTGTTCACTTCTGCAGCAGCGACAGCGTTGGTGGCCTCCACCAACTTGCTGGCGTACTCTTGGGCCAAGGCTTCGATTTCCTTCTGGTGTTTTTGTGCCTGCCCCTGGGTCCGCTCTGCGACAAGTCTTGCCACCTCCTCGTCTTTCTGTCGGAGGGTTTCGGCAAGTTTCCTCTTGCGCTCGGCAAGTTCTTCTTCGTGGGCGTCAAGGTCCACTTTCTGCTGGTTCAGATCACCGGCCCGAGCAGACAACTCCTTGGCGGTCTCCTCCTGTTTTTGTTCAATGTCTTGCTTCATCAGGAGGAGGGCCTGCCGTTCTTCGGCCAGCTGTGCCCGCTTGGCCTCTAACGCATTAAGAGATCGCGCGCGGACATCCGCCAAGGTCTCCGCGCGCCTCAACATGTCAGCTTCGGCCTTCTCGATGAGCGCCTCCCTGGAAGCTAGCTTCTCCCGTCGGGCGCGATGAAGATTCAGCAGCTTTTGAAGCAGTTGCTCCTCTTCAGACGTGCTGCTACTGCTGGCGCCTGGCGCATCCACAAGCTGGAGCCCGGCAGCGGCAAGGATCTCCTCGTCCACAACATCCTCCTCGGTTGGCGCTCTGGAGCCCACCGTCCAGGGGAGGCTGACGTAGACGTTCTCGCCGACCCGGACGTATTTGCTTGGCGGAGGCGAGTTGGGCGCTGCCGCCTTGTCAGTGGTTGAGGGACCCGTGGTCGGAGTAGCGCCTGGCGCTCCTGTGGCCTCAGGGCCGTCAGTACGACCACCGGCTCCCTCGCCGGCCTCCTCAGCAGCCTTCTGGGCGGCCTCAGCTTCAGCAGCTTTGGCGGCTTCATCGGTGGGCGCCTTGGCGGTATTATCCTCGGCGGCCTTGCCGGCCTCTTCGGCAGCATTGGCAGTTCCTTCGTCGGCAAGCTTGTCGGCTGCCAGCTTGTTGGCCTTGGCAGCGGCGGCCTTGGCGGCCTCGTCGTCGACGGCCCCTGTGGTGTTCTCCTCGGCAGAAGAGTCAATGTTCATTGGGTCCACCGAGGAGGGCTCTGCCAACCCGAGAAGTAAGGCAAAAAGAGCTTCAGGAAGAAATTCAAGAAGACAAAAGAAAGAAAGCAGAAAGAGTTTTGCAGCAAGTGGGTTTACCCGTGTTGAGCTCAAGAGCGGTGGGCTCCCCTCCCCCGTCAACGTTTGTCATTGGGGTGGGGTCGCCAGCGCTGGTGCTTGGCACTTCGGCGCTTGCCGGCTCCTCTTCGTGGCTCGGCTCGCTAGTGGGAGCCCTTACCGGAGATCTTCTCCTTGGCGGTGTGGTCGAGGGGGGTGGTACTTCTGGAGCATCTTCAGATGGCTCCACTTGCTGCTCCTCTCCTACACGCCCAAAGATGTCAGTAACAAAATGCTTGTTCCTCAGCGACCGCCAGCGAAAGGTAGTTGAAATACTTACGCTGGGGGCTGCGCTGGGGGCTGCAACGAGGGCTGGGCTCCGAGCTGGTCGGGACGGTCTCAGATGCTCTCCCGGTGGTTGCCGTGGGCTCATCTTCGACGACCACCACGGTCTTGCTCGTCGAGACCTTAGCTCTCTTCCTTGTCCTCTCCGCCAAAGTTTCCTCCCTGTGGAAGCAAGGCCGGAGCGCGACAAGTGAGGACAGAAACAAAACTTTACAAAGATTGAGGGTCGCGGCAAGGGAACTTACTCTTCCTCGTCGTCCTCTTCGCTGAGAGCGGAAAAATCAAAGTCCGCCTCCGTGTGAGGAGGGGGAGCTGGGCTCCTTGGCCGCTTGGCGGGGGTAGTAGCAGCGGTTTTTGATGACCCTGCTCCAGTTGCCGGGGCCGCGTGAGACACTCCCGCAGCACCAGCCCTTGCCGCGGTCGAGCACGTCGCACGGCGCTCTGGCGGTTGTTGAACTTCTTGCCGCTCAGCCACTTTGCCAAGCCTGCGAAGGCGTTTCCTCCTCAGAGGGGCTGGGGACTCTGACTGCGGTGGGCTTTCGGTGCCCTCCTCGGAAGAGGAGCCCTCATCCTCCGAGCTGCCTGACTCGTCGGCAGGCTGGCTTGGCCCGACATCCTTGCCGGGTGCGGCGAGCTCGCCCTTCCTGGCAAGCATCCCCTGCTCGGCAAGGCTCTCCTTTTGTGCCTCGTCGAGCTCCGCCAAAGTATAACCAAAATCGCCAGCTTCCCTGGCGAGCCTGTCCTCCTCCACTCTTTGAGCAATGAATTCTATTTCTTGCTCAGTGGTGTTGCGGACGAGCCACTCTTCCACCCGGACCTGCTTTTCGACCGTGGAGTCAAAGAATCGCCGCACGTCTTCTTCGAGCGGCACGTCCCAAGTTGCTTCAACGCTGTGCGCATTGCAGAGCGGCATCATAGTGATGATTGCACTCAATGCGGAGTTGTTGCAAAGGGGCACGATGTGCTTCGGCAGCGTGAACGCCTTGTCGCGCTTTTCTGGATCTGTCTCTTGCTTGAACAGTTCTCGCATGAAAAAGTCGTGCTGCAGAACTGTGAAGTTGTTGATCAGTCCAGGGCGCAGCCGCATGATATCGGCTGGGTTCTTCCAATCAGAGGCCGGCCTTCCTCTCTGCTGCAGAGGAGCAATGCGGCGGCGGAGGAAGTCTGCGCCAACCATCCCTATGGTGAGCCCGGCCTCCCTGAGCCGTATGATCCTGGCAGCGGCAATCTCCAGCTTTTTGTCCTGGGGATCCAGATCGCTCCAGTCTGTGCCACGCGCTGCTGGGGTCTTGCGAAGCTCACAGTAAGGTTGCGGCTCGTCGTCAATGATCCAACACCATTCAGACCGGATTTCTCCCCATCTTGGGCGGAGATCCCCCTTCAGATAATGCTCCTTGGCGCCCAATCTTGAAACGAACGAGACGCCAACAGTGAGAGGCTCCCCCTTTTCAGCACGGGGAGTGAAGTAATGCCTGAACAGCGCGGTATTGGGTGCGACGCCGACGAAGTTCTCGCACAGATGCGCAAATATTGCCATGGTGGATACGGCATTCGGTGTGAGATCTAGCAGACGGAGGTTGAAGGTGTACATGACGTCGCTGAAGAAATCCGAGTACGGTGGGCAGAGCCCGCACCAAAAGTAGCAAGCGAAGAAGGGGTACTTGCTCACTTCGCTCTTGTCGGTTGCTGGGCGAACGCGGGTGGCCGGATGCGCCTTGGTCCTCGCGGCCCACATGCCTTGGAACTTGGCCTTCAGATCCGCCCCCGTGAGCGTCGGAGCGAAGAGCGCGTACTTCTGCCTCTTCATCTGCGCCTGGGTCTCCGTTCTTGAGGACTTCCCCGTCTTCCCCTTTTCTCCTTTGGGAGGCATGGCGAAGGCGGAGCTGAAGACCGAGGGAGATGCGAACGCGCGTGGTGGCAGAGGATTGGGAAACCGCTTTGTTTTGGAGCGGAGGAAGAAGAAGGCGGAGATTTGGAGATCGAGAATGGTGAGAGGGGTGTGTCAATGCTTCTGCAGGTCCCTCCTTTTATGGGGAAAGATGCGGAACCATCCGCCCCTTCGTCATTCGAGATAACTGCGCACGCTTCCCACGCTCCGCATTCAACGCGTGACGCGTGGGAGAGCGTGCAATTAAACAGCATAGAGACGTTTCGGCTTATCCCAGCCACGCGTGCCCGTGCACTGTTTGGGCCTGGCCCAACAACGCCCGGCACCGTGTGTGGCCCAGGCCCGGGGGCTCCTGTCGGTGTACTAGAATAGGGGTACCCTAGTACCCCGTACTTGTGCACGGGCAGTAGTAGCATCCCGCGGCCAGGCTTGCGGGAGGACAGCAAGAGAGAAGCTCAAGATTATTAAGCCATTCAAGGACAAAGTATACAAAGCAAGAGTTAAGGCCCCGGCAAGAGGAGCTTGCCGGGAGGGACAGCTGAGGCCCAGCCTGGGCATTGCTGAAGCAGAGTACTTGCCGCGGCAAGGTACTTGCCCCGGTAAGTACTTGGCTGCGGCAAGATAGCAGCTGCGGCAAGGTACTTGCCCCGGCAAGTTACCTTGCACGGCAAACTATGGGTTGCGCCAAGCTGTCAGGTGCGGCAAGGTCTTGCCGCGGCAAGCGTTACTGTACCACTGTGCTACTGTGCTGCTGCTCCAGTGCCTCTGCCAGCGTGGCGCTCTGGGTCCTTCCAAGCGTGTGTGGCAGGGCACCGTGTAGACGGCGGTGCACTGTAGCTAGCGGTGCAGGAGCAGGTGGGATAGGCTTTTCCCACGTCCAAGACGTCCGGGTACATGTATCTGGACAGCAAAGGCATGGGCATTTAATGCCCTTGTCCCCTGCCGTCAGTGGTAGGTAGGACATGTCATCCTGGTAATAGTGGCCTTACTGTAGCAGCTTTCCACCTCTACCTTTACTGTTTGCCACCTGTTGGTGACCCCTTTGTGCGTATAAAAGGAGGCCCATAGGCAACGAAGGAAGAGGGGAACGGAAAAAGGGAGAACTGCAGTATTGTACGCAGCTGCTCGGTACTGTAGCGCTCCTGGAGCTAGAACAATCATACAGATAATAAACCAAAAAGCAGGAGTAGGGTTTTACGCATCCGTGCGGCCTGAACCTGGGTAAATCTCTCTCGTGCACTGTCGTGTTCTTCGCTAGATTTGCTCTTCGTGCGACCGTCTCTCCCTGCCGAACGTAAAGGGGTCCTTCCCTGGGTCCCATAGGTGATCGCGGATTCGTCCCCGACATATTTGGCGCGCCAGGTAGGGGACAGCTGGGAGGTTGTGTGAACCTAATCTAGCGGTTTGCGCGCTAGTTTTTGGGCCATTCTCCGTCTTATGGCTCCAAAAAAGAAGACTTCAGCCATCGGTGCGTCCACGTCCAGCCCGCCTGCTCCCGTGCAGGAGGGTGCCGACGTGATTGCGGCTGCTGGGGGGACTGGAGAGCGAGAGCTCCTATTACCTCCACCTGTCCAAAACCGGGCCAGCAACGCCAATCTTGGCGCTGCTGGGTCTGGGAACGCAGCGCTGCTCGCTGCTGCTGGCCCTGCAAGCTCCAGAAACGGTGCTGCGCGTTCTGGAACGCCTGCGCCGGTTCAGACGCCGCGGCCTTCGCAAGAAGCCCGTGACAGGCAGCGTCCTGACGCCCCAGGTGCCAGGCGCTCCCTGGATAATGAACTTGCGCATCAATCTCGAGATGCGCGGGGTCACCATACGCAACAACACGTTGGCGGGGTCAAGGCGCGGTCGCCTGGGCGTGGAGATGCTCCTTCTAACACCGTTAGGAGTTAGAGCATCCCACAGTCCTCATGCCACTCGATACCTCCCTCACCAGCAGAAGCGTTGGCGCGTGCGCAGCTGCTCCTGAACTTCCCTCCACCAGCAGATAAGCTTGACGAGTGGAGGGCAACCATTCAGAGCCTTCTCAGCTTCGCTGATGCCGACCCAGTGCGCGCGGCCGACAAGAGAACTGGTGACGATGCTGTCACCAACAAGAACGGCGAGGGGACAACAACCGTACACTCCCCACCCAGACGGCCTCGGTCGCCGACACGTCGAAACGACGCCCGTGGCGATGATTCCACGGCGTCGTCTGACCCGCGAGCTCATCGTGACCAGCGCCTCGTTCTTCAGGAACACAGAGGAGAAGACGCTCGTACCACTATCGAGCGAAGGAGAGAAGCGCATCGTCAGTCCGACAGACGCGCAGGGCCCGCTGTTGACATGCATGCGCCAGGGGATCCTGGCGACTTGCCGTACGCGGTAAGTTGTCCAGCGTTCACCCGTGAGCTGCGGCAGGTCCAGTGGCCCAATCGCAAGGCTTTCAAGCCTGACGCGCCGGAGAAGTATGATGGCAAGACACACCCGTCGGAGTTCCTCAGCATTTACACCATTGCGGTGCAAGCTGCCGGGGGACGAGACGACAAGATTCTTGCTAACTACTTCCCGCTCGTGTTAAAGCGCAACGTCGTCTCATGGCTCATGCACTTGCCGGAGAACTCCATTTCTTCACGGGCGGACCTGTGCCATCAGTTTGTTGGTGCCTTTACTGGCGGTCATCAACCTCATGGCCAGGAGAATGATCTTCATCTCATCCCCCAGAAGGAAGGAGAGCCCCTACGCAAATACATTCAAAGGTTCAGCCGCGTACAGTACAACATCCCAGATGTTCACCCCGCTGCGGTTATTAGCGCGTTCCATCAGAACATGCGTAACCGCAAGATGCGGGAGGAAATGGCAATGACCAAGGTCAGAGACATTGGCCAGCTATATGCTCTCGCCGACAAGTGTGCGCGCGCTGAAGAGGGAAGGAAACTTCCCGGTGAAGGTGTTGGCGCAGGGGGGAGCTCTGACAGCGAAGGTACCGCCCCGGCAAAGAAGGGCCGGCGGCGGAACAACAGGAAGAAAAAGGGCAAAGCTGTGCTCGCCGTCGAGTAGTCCAGCGGCAACAGCAGCGCCGACAAGGCCAAAGTCGAGGGCTCCGGCAAGGAGATTGCCGCGTGCGCCAACTGTCAGGCCTTGGCGGCTGCCGACAAGCAGGACGGCTCCGACAAGCAATATTGCAAGATCCACCGCACCAAGGGGCACGATCTCCAGAACTGTCGACGAGTCGAGCAGCTTGTCGAACAGCAAAAAGCTGAGTATGAGAGGCGCGACAAGGAGAAGGCCCCAGAAGCGCACTGCCCGAGGAGGGCGTCGCGGCAAGGCCAAGCAGCAGCAGAGAGACAGGCCTCCTCGTGGCCCCGACAAAGATGATGATGATGATGATGATCTAGATGATGAAGAATCCAGTGAGCACGAATTTCAGAAAGCCGCAGAAGTCTTGTGTGTTGACGGTGGTGCTTCGTTGCATTCTTCTCACCGCCAACTTAAACAGTGGGCGTGAGAGATCAATGCGGCGGAACCATCTGTTGATGCCAGAAAGCTTCTGAAGTGGTCCGACACGCCTATCGTCTTTGACATTGAGGACCACCCTGACCGCACAACGGCGGTCGGGTGCTTGCCGATGTTGGTTTCACCAACGATCCGCAACCTCAAGGTCACGAAGATGTTAGTTGACGGTGGGGCCGGCTTGAATCTGATTTCGCCCGCTGTGCTCCGGAAACTTCAAATCTCTGACGGCGAGCTTGAGGAAACTGGTACTTTCCAAGGAGTCAATCCAGGAAGGAGCAAGCCGAAAGGGAAGATCACGCAGCCAGTGACATTTGGCGGCGAGCTGAACTACCGGACCGAGAAGGTCACCTTTGATGTTGCCGATATTCCATTGCCTTATAATGGGATACTTGGCCGTCCAGCGCTCGCCAAGTTCATGGCAGCCTCTCATTATGCCTACAACGTGTTGAAGATGCCAGGTCCAGTAGGTGTTATCGCAGTTCCCTGCGACAAGAAGGATGCGCTTATTTGCGCCGACAAGATCTACCGGGAAGCAGCTGCCGCAACTGCCGCCAAGGCACTTGCCGCTGAAGCTCTCGGGCGGGAGAACAAGAGGAAGTCCGGCAAGAGCTCCTGTGCCCACTCCGGCAAGCGCACCTCTTCGGAGTGCTGCGCTGCCGTCGAGGACGCACCAGAGAGCTCCACCGGCAAGTGTAAGAAGAACAAAGCCGCTCCGCCGGCGACAAAGAAGGTGCCCGCCAAGGAGGATGGCACTGGTGGTTCCTTCACCATCAGTGCCACACTTGACAACAAATAGGAAAACGCGCTCATTGCTTTCCTGCGGGCGAATGTCGACGTATTTGCATGGCAACCGTCCGACATCCCCGGTGTTCCCAGGAAAGTAATTGAGCACCACCTTGCCGTTTGTCCCCACGCGAGGCCCGTCAAACAGAAAGCCAGAAAGCAAGCTGTGGAGCGGCAAGAGTTTATTGCGGAAGAAATCAAGAAGTTGGAAGCAGCAGGTCTCGTTAGAGGAGTGCTCCATCCTACGTGGTTGGCCAATCCTGTTGTCGTGCGCAAAGCGAATGGAAAATGGAGGCTTTGTATTGATTTCACTGATGTTAATAAAGCTTGTCCCAAAGACCCATTTCCTTTGCCCCGCATAGACCAGATTGTTGACTCCACGGCAGGATGAGATTTGCTTTCATTTCTTGACGCATATTCAGGGTATCATCAAATCTTCATGGCTGAGGAAGATGAGGAAAAGACCGCATTTATCACACCCTGTGGCACATACTGTTTCGTACGTATGCCATTTGGTTTGAAAAATGCTGGTTCGACATTTGCAAGAGCCGTCCAGATTGCTTTTGAGCCTCAGCTGCACAGAAATGTGGAAGCCTATATAGATGATATAGTGGTCAAAAGCAAAGACAGGGCTACTTTGGTTCAAGATCTAGAAGAAACTTTTGTAAATCTGCGCAAGATCAACCTGAAGCTCAACCCCCAGAAGTGCGTGTTTGGAGTTCCCTCCGGCAAGCTTCTCGGGTTCTTTGTGTCTCAACGTGGAATTGAAGCCAATCCTGACAAGATCAAAGCCATTGAGCAAATTGAAGCACCGAAGCGCGTCAAGGACGTACGACGACTTGCCGGCTGTGTTGCTGCCCTTAGTAGGTTTATCTCCAAGTCGGTTGAGCGCGCCCTGCCATTTTTCAAAATTTTAAAAAAGGCAGGTCCATTGAAATGGACTCTGGAAGCGGAGGCAGCGCTGCAAGACTTGAAGAGATACCTCTCCTCTCCTCCAATACTTGTCGCGCCTAAACCACAAGAGAAGTTGTTGCTGTATCTAGCGGCAACCAATCAAGTGGTTAGTGCTGCGCTGGTAGCGGAGAGAGAGGTGGATGAGGAGGCAGTAACTGCGGCAAGCACGACCAGCGACAAGCTTGGGGCAACAAGTTTTGCTGCCGACAAGGATTCGTGTGCGCAGTCAGGCGAAGTGATACAAAAGAAGAAAATGGTGCAGCGCCCGGTCTACTTTGTGAGCTCTCTTCTGCAGGGAGCTTGGTCAAGGTATTCTGGTATGCAGAAGCTGCTTTTCGGCCTTCTCATGGCCTCAAGAAAGCTGCGCCATTACTTTCAAGCACACGAAGTTACCGTCGTCACTCGCTTCCCGCTGAAAAGGATTTTGCAAAATCCAGAAGCGACGGGCAGGATTGTCGAATGGGCGTTGGAGTTGTCGAGCTTTGGTCTCAAGTTTGAGAGTACATCAACCATACAGAGCCGAGTTTTGGCAGAATTTGTCGCAGAATGGACACCAACGCCAGACGAAGAAATCCCAGAGATGACTCTCCCCGGCAAGGAGACAAGCAAAGAGTGGCTTATGTACTTTGATGGTGCCTTTTCGCTGCAAGGCGCCGGTGCTGGCGTACTGCTTGTCGCACCCACCGGAGAGCACCTCAAGTACGTGGTCCAAATGCACTTTCCCAAGGAATAGGCGACGAACAATACTGCAGAATATGAGGGGTTGCTTGCCGGTCTCAGGATCGCGGCAGACCTTGGGATCAAGAAGCTTATTGTCAGGGGAGATTCGCAGCTTGTCGTCAGGTAAGTGAACAAGAACTACCAATGCCCATTGATGGAAGCTTATGTAGATGAGGTGAGGAAGTTGGAAGAACGCTTTGACGGCCTATAAATGGAGCACGTCCCACGTGCTGAGAATGACATTGCCGATGGTATGTCAAAGCGCGCCGCACTCAAATTGCCTGTGGAGCCAGGCACTTTTGTGCTCCAACTAACTCAGCCATCCGTGACGCCATCAGTAGGGCAAGGCAGGAAGAGGAAGTTGGCTTCTGGCGACTACTTCCCGGCAGAGCTCCCCGAAGCCGCCGGCAAGAAGGCTGCCAAAGCCAGCGCCAAAGATTCAGAGGGGCAACTTGCTCCGACAAGGCCTCACGCTCTTGTCGTTGAAGCGGGTGCTCCTAGGCTAGAGGCAAAGGGGCAACTTGCTCCGACAAGACTTCGGGTCCTTGTCGTTGAAGCAGGCGCTCCTGATCGAAGCGCTGAGGAGCAAGATGCTCCGACGAGGCCTTGGGCTTCCGTCGTTGAAGCAACTGCTCCCGACAAGCTTGTTGAAGGACAGCACGCTCCAGCAGGGCCCCAGGCTCTTGTCGTTGAGGCGGCTGTTCCCGCCAAGCTCATCGGGGAACGGCCGGCTCTGGTAGAGCGACGAGCTCTTGCCGTAGGGCCTGATGTTCCCGCAGCAGAAGAAATGCCTTTAGTCCTCGTTGTCGAGCCACAGGCTCCAGCGTGGGCGCAGCAGATCGTCCGTTTCCTTCAGACAGGAGAACTTCCCGAAGAGCAGGAAGAAGCGGAGAAAGTAGCCCGACGGTCCAATATGTATCAATTTGTCGATGACATGCTGTGCAGAAAAAGACCAAACGGTGTGAAATTGAAGTGTATTCCCCGGGAAGAAGGACAAGAGCTGTTGGCGGAGATTCATGGAGGCATATGTGGTCACCACATAGGGTCAAGAGCCCTTGTTGGAAAGGCTTTCCGGCAAGGTTTCTTTTGGCCCACCGCCCTCCAGGATGCAACTGCACTAGTAACCAAGTGTGAAGCGTGCCAGTTTCATTCCAAGCAGATACATCAGCCAGCTCAAGCTCTCCAGACAATCCCTCTCTCCTGGCCATTTTCGGCCTGGGGGCTCGACATCCTCGGCCCCTTTCCCCGTGCCACCGGGGGCTTCGAGTACTTGTATGTGGCCATCGACAAGTTTACGAAGTGGCCAGAAGTGGAAGCAGTGAGGAAGGTGACAGCACAATCAGCCATCAAGTTCTTCAAGGGAATTGTTTGTCGCTTTGGTGTTCCTAACAGGATCATCACCAACAACGGTACCCAGTTCACGAGCCACACCTTCATGCAGTATGTCGAAGACCTTGGCGCCAAGGTCTGTTTCGCTTCTGTTGCTCACCCCCGAAGCAACGGTCAAGCTGAAAGGGCAAATGCTGAAGTGCTGCGTGGGCTCAAGACGAGAACTTTCGACAGGCTGCGCAAGTGCGGCAAAAACTGGATCGAGGAGCTGCCAGTGGTTCTTTGGTCGATCAGGACGACGCCAAATCGAGCTACTGGCCAGACGCCTTTTTCTCTAGTTTATGGAGCAGAGGCAGTTCTCCCCACGGAACTCGTATACGGGTCACCTCGAGTGCTCGCTTACGATGAGCTTGAGCAAGAGCAACTGCGGCAAGATGACGCTGTGCTCCTCGAGGAGGATCGTCTTCAGGCTGCTGTGAGAGCTGCTCGCTACCAGCAAGCTTTGCGTCGCTACCATAGCCACAAAGTTAATGCCAGAAGTCTCGAGGAAGGCGACCTTGTTCTTCGGCGCGTTCAGTCGGCCAAGAATTCAAACAAGTTGACGCCGAAGTGGGAAGGCCCTTATCGGGTGAAACGAGTCACCAGGCCCGGCGCTGTCCGCCTGGAGACTGGGGATGGCATTCCAGTGATCAATTCCTGGAACATTGAGCATCTCCGTAAGTTTTTTCCATAAGGCGCGGTTGCCGGGCCCTTCCCCGGCAACCACCTTTTGTACAAGTCTTGCCGCTGTTGCATGTAATCCTTTGTACAAAGCCAGGCGCAGACCCTGTGCATAAATAAAGCTTTTGTATTTCGCAGTTTTTGACGATTTCATGTTTACTTTTATTTTGCATGATTATCTGACATACTGTGCAGTACAGCCTCCCCGGTAAGCATTAACGAGCCGCCAAGCTCCTATATCTTTATTTTCTCTTCTTTCTTTTTCTCAAAAAGACAGAAGCTTCCCTCGCGCACAAGCTTGCCGGGGGGGATGGGATAATGATATGGACCAGGCGTCGTTCAAAGAAACTTTGCCTTGCCGGGTAGAAGGCAGCGGCAAGCAGTGACAAGACCTTGCCGCGGAGAGATCAGCGACAAAGCTAAGTGCCAAAGTTTGAATAACCAAATTCTTTTTTATTTTCAAGGTTATTTTCCTTGAACGATACTACTCTTTGTATGGAAAACCTGTGCGCGACGGAACCTAAGCGTAATCGGTCGTGCCCTTACCTTGTTTCGAGTCCGCTCAACAACCTAAGTGGCCGCACTGAGCGCGACAAGGTTGCTTGCCGGCAGCGGCACCGCCAGCAGGCTGCTGGAGTCCCGCACCCAGCGCTCGCGTCAATGGTGCGCGCACCGGCAAGTTTCCTATAAGCGTAGGGCAAGTACACACAAAGAAAGAAATTGCTCAAGGGAGATGACATGCATTGACTTCAAAATATTGCATGTTATATTACAAGATAAGTTGCCGCGGCTTAAACAGATTGTTCTTTAACATGTCTAGCGGCGGCAAGGAGGGATAAGAATGGGCTCTCTAATTGCGGTGCTCGCCTTCGACTCTCTGGATTTGGTCCACCCTCTCCACGATGGGCGCGACAAGGGCCTCTAGTGGCGCGGGGTCGTATCCCTTCGGCAAGCTTTTGAAGATGTTGCTGAAGTCGACGCCCGGGTTTCTGTATGCTATCTTCACCAACAACCTCCGGAGAACTCCCCGGCAAAGCCTGCGTGACTCGTCGGCCAGTTGAGCCTTGTGATTGACTTGGAGCTGTTGGAGTGCTTCTACTACTCCATCGAAGAACTCGGCTAGCTTGACGCTAGTTTGCGTGTTCTTGTCGGTGGAGTACCCGAAGTCCGGCACCTTCAGGGCAGTCAGCTCCTTGTCGATGTCCTCGGCTGCGCTGGCAAGCCTGTCTGTGAAGATCCCCACGTTATCCCTGAACTTCTTGTGGGTTGCAATAGCGTCTTGAAGCAGACCCTTTTCCTTCTGGAGCTCTGCCAATAGAAGCCCTTCGCGCTTTCTGGTGGTGTCGAGCGTCTCCTTCAGCGTGGTCAGTTTCAGCTTCAGGTCTGCTCTGGAGTCATTGGCGGCGGCAAGCAGATTGTTCTTCTTGGCTATGGTAACTTGCATCTCCGCCAAAGTGTGGGTCACCTTTGCCCTCTCACTTTCAAGCGTTGAGAGCTTGTCACCGTTTTCCTTGAGGGCGGCCTCTAGTCTTGCCACTTTCTCCTTCGTTTCCTTCCTGTTCACTTCTGCAGCAGCGACAGCGTTGGTGGCCTCCACCAACTTGCTGGCGTACTCTTGGGCCAAGGCTTCGATTTCCTTCTGGTGTTTTTGTGCCTGCCCCTGGGTCCGCTCTGCGACAAGTCTTGCCACCTCCTCGTCTTTCTGTCGGAGGGTTTCGGCAAGTTTCCTCTTGCGCTCGGCAAGTTCTTCTTCGTGGGCGTCAAGGTCCACTTTCTGCTGGTTCAGATCACCGGCCCGAGCAGACAACTCCTTGGCGGTCTCCTCCTGTTTTTGTTCAATGTCTTGCTTCATCAGGAGGAGGGCCTGCCGTTCTTCGGCCAGCTGTGCCCGCTTGGCCTCTAACGCATTAAGAGATCGCGCGCGGACATCCGCCAAGGTCTCCGCGCGCCTCAACATGTCAGCTTCGGCCTTCTCGATGAGCGCCTCCCTGGAAGCTAGCTTCTCCCGTCGGGCGCGATGAAGATTCAGCAGCTTTTGAAGCAGTTGCTCCTCTTCAGACGTGCTGCTACTGCTGGCGCCTGGCGCATCCACAAGCTGGAGCCCGGCAGCGGCAAGGATCTCCTCGTCCACAACATCCTCCTCGGTTGGCGCTCTGGAGCCCACCGTCCAGGGGAGGCTGACGTAGACGTTCTCGCCGACCCGGACGTATTTGCTTGGCGGAGGCGAGTTGGGCGCTGCCGCCTCGTCAGTGGTTGAGGGACCCGTGGTCGGAGTAGCGCCTGGCGCTCCTGTGGCCTCAGGGCCGTCAGTACGACCACCGGCTCCCTCGCCGGCCTCCTCAGCAGCCTTCTGGGCGGCCTCAGCTTCAGCAGCTTTGGCGGCTTCATCGGTGGGCGCCTTGGCGGTATTATCCTCGGCGGCCTTGCCGGCCTCTTCGGCAGCATTGGCAGTTCCTTCGTCGGCAAGCTTGTCGGCTGCCAGCTTGTTGGCCTTGGCAGCGGCGGCCTTGGCGGCCTCGTCGTCGACGGCCCCTGTGGTGTTCTCCTCGGCAGAAGAGTCAATGTTCATTGGCTCCACCGAGGAGGGCTCTGCCAACCCGAGAAGTAAGGCAAAAAGAGCTTCAGGAAGAAATTCAAGAAGACAAAAGAAAGAAAGCAGAAAGAGTTTTGCAGCAAGTGGGTTTACCCGTGTTGAGCTCAAGAGCGGTGGGCTCCCCTCCCCCGTCAACGTTTGTCATTGGGGTGGGGTCGCCAGCGCTGGTGCTTGGCACTTCGGCGCTTGCCGGCTCCTCTTCGTGGCTCGGCTCGCTAGTGGGAGCCCTTACCGGAGATCTTCTCCTTGGCGGTGTGGTCGAGGGGGGTGGTACTTCTGGAGCATCTTCAGATGGCTCCACTTGCTGCTCCTCTCCTACACGCCCAAAGATGTCAGTAACAAAATGCTTGTTCCTCAGCGACCGCCAGCGAAAGGTAGTTGAAATACTTACGCTGGGGGCTGCGCTGGGGGCTGCAACGAGGGCTGGGCTCCGAGCTGGTCGGGACGGTCTCAGATGCTCTCCCGGTGGTTGCCGTGGGCTCATCTTCGACGACCACCACGGTCTTGCTCGTCGAGACCTTAGCTCTCTTCCTTGTCCTCTCCGCCAAAGTTTCCTCCCTGTGGAAGCAAGGCCGGAGCGCGACAAGTGAGGACAGAAACAAAACTTTACAAAGATTGAGGGTCGCGGCAAGGGAACTTACTCTTCCTCGTCGTCCTCTTCGCTGAGAGCGGAAAAATCAAAGTCCGCCTCCGTGTGAGGAGGGGGAGCTGGGCTCCTTGGCCGCTTGGCGGGGGTAGTAGCAGCGGTTTTTGATGACCCTGCTCCAGTTGCCGGGGCCGCGTGAGACACTCCCGCAGCACCAGCCCTTGCCGCGGTCGAGCACGTCGCACGGCGCTCTGGCGGTTGTTGAACTTCTTGCCGCTCAGCCACTTTGCCAAGCCTGCGAAGGCGTTTCCTCCTCAGAGGGGCTGGGGACTCTGACTGCGGTGGGCTTTCGGTGCCCTCCTCGGAAGAGGAGCCCTCATCCTCCGAGCTGCCTGACTCGTCGGCAGGCTGGCTTGGCCCGACATCCTTGCCGGGTGCGGCGAGCTCGCCCTTCCCGGCAAGCATCCCCTGCTCGGCAAGGATCTCCTTTTGTGCCTCGTCGAGCTCCGCCAAAGTATAACCAAAATCGCCAGCTTCCCTGGCGAGCCTGTCCTCCTCCACTCTTCGAGCAATGAATTCTATTTCTTGCTCAGTGGTGTTGCGGACGAGCCACTCCTCCTCCCGGACCTGCTTTTCGACCGTGGAGTCAAAGAATCGCCGCACGTCTTCTTCGAGCGGCACGTCCCAAGTTGCTTCAACGCTGTGCGCATTGCAGAGCGGCATCATAGCGATGATTGCACTCAATGCGGAGTTGTTGCAAAGGGGCACGATGTGCTTCGGCAGCGTGAACGCCTTGTCGCGTTCCTCTGGATCTGTCTCTTGCTTGAACAGTTCTCGCATGAAAAAGTCGTGCTGCAGAACTGTGAAGTTGTTGATCAGTCCAGGGCGCAGCCGCATGATATCGGCTGGGTTCTTCCAATCAGAGGCCGGCCTTCCTCTCTGCTGCAGAGGAGCAATGCGGCGGCGGAGGAAGTCTGCGCCAACCATCCCTATGGTGAGCCCGGCCTCCCTGAGCCGTATGATCCTGGTAGCGGCAATCTCCAGCTTTTTGTCCTGGGGATCCAGATCGCTCCAGTCTGTGCCACGCGCTGCTGGGGTCTTGCGAAGCGCACAGTATGGTGGCGGCTCGTCGTCAATGATCCAACACCATTCAGACCGGATTTCTCCCCATCTTGGGCGGAGATCCCCCTTCAGATAATGCTCCTTGGCGCCCAATCTTGAAACGAACGAGACGCCAACAGTGAGAGGCTCCCCCTTTTCAGCACGGGGAGTGAAGTAATGCCTGAACAGCGCGGTGTTGGGTGCGACGCCGACGAAGTTCTCGCACAGATGCGCAAATATTGCCATGGTGGATACGGCATTCGGTGTGAGATCCAGCAGACGGAGATTGAAGGTGTACATGACATCGCTGAAGAAATCCGAGTACGGTGGGCAGAGCCCGCACCAAAAGTAGCAAGCGAAGAAGGGGTACTTGCTCACTTCGCTCTCATCGGTGGCTGGGCGAACGCGGGTAGCCGGATGCGCCTTGGTCCTCGCGGCCCACATGCCTTGGAACTTGGCCTTCAGATCCGCCCCCGTGAGCGTCGGAGCGAAGAGCGCGTACTTCTGCCTCTTCATCTGCGCCTGGGTCTCCGTCCTTGAGGACTTCCCCGTCTTCCCCTTTTCTCCTTTGGGAGGCATGGCGAAGGCGGAGCTGAGGACCGAGGGAGATGCGGACGCGCGCGGTGGCGGAGGATTGGGAAACCGTTTTGTTTTGGAGCGGAGGAAGAAGAAGGCGGAGATTTGGAGATCGAGAATGGTGAGAGGGGTGTGTGAGTGCTTCTGTAGGTCCCTCCTTTTATGGGGAAAGATGTGGAACCATCCGCCCCTTCGTCATTCGAGATAACTGCGCACGCTTCCCACGCTCCGCATTCAACGCGCGACGCGTGGGAGAGCGTGCAATTAAACAGCATAGAGACGTTTCGGCTTATCCCAGCCACGCATGCCCGTGCACTGTTTGGGCCTGGCCCAAAAACGCCCGGCACCGTGTGTGGCCCAGGCCCGGGGGCTCCTGTCGGTGTACTAGAATAGGGGTACCCTAGTACCCCGTACTTGTGCACGGGCAGTAGTAGCATCCCGTGGCCAGGCTTGCGGGAGGACAGCCAGAGAGAAGCTCAAGATTATTAAGCCATTCAAGAACAAAGTATACAAAGCAAGAGTTAAGGCCCCGGCAAGAGGAGCTTGCCGGGAGGGACAGCTGAGGCCCAGCCTGAGGTTTGCTGTAGCAGAGTACTTACCGCGGCAAGGTACTTGCCCCGGCAAGTCATTGGCTGCGGCAAGGTATTGGCTGCGGCAAGATAGCAGCTGCGGCAAGGTACTTGCCCCGGCAAGTTACCTTGCGCGGCAAGCTATGGGTTGCGGCAAGCTGTCAGGTGCGGCAAGGTCTTGCCGCGGCAAGCGTTACTGTACCACTGTGCTACTGTGCTGCTCCGGTGCCTCTGCCAGCGTGGCGCTCTGGGTCCTTCCAAGCGTGTGTGGCAGGGCACTGTGTAGACGGCGGTACACTGTAGCTAGCGGTGCAGGAGCAGGTGGGATAGGCTTTTCCCACGTCCAAGACGTCCGGGTACATGTATGTGGACAGCAAAGGCATGGGCATTTAATGCCCTTGTCCCCTGCCGTCAGTGGTAGGTAGGACATGTCATCCTGGTAATAATGGCCTTACTGTAGCAACTTTCCACCTCTACCTTTACTGTTTGCCACCTGTTGGTGACCCCTTTGTGCATATAAAAGGAGGCCCATAGGCAACGTGGAGAGGGAGAGGAACTGGGAGATGGAGAACTCCAGTATTGTACGCAGCTACTCGGTACTGTAGCGCTCCTGGAGCTAGAACAATCATACAGATAATAAACCAAAAAGCAGGAGTAGGGTTTTACGCATCCGTGCGGCCCGAACCTGGGTAAATCTCTCTCGTGCACTGTCGTGTTCTTCGCTAGATTTGCTCTTCGTGCGACCGTCTCTCCCTGCCGAACGTAAAGGGGTCCTTCCCTGGGTCCCATAGGTGATCGCGGATTCGTCCCCGACATCTTTGGCGTGCCAGGTAGGGGGAAGGAGGTTGTGTGAACCTAATCTAGTGATTTGCGCGTTAGTTTTTGGGCCATCCTCCGTCTTATGGCTCCAAAAAAGAAGACTTCAGCCATCGGTGCGTCTACGTCCAACCCGCCTGCTCCCATGCAGGAGGGTGCCGACGTGATTGCGGCTGCTGGGGGGACTGGAGAGCGAGAGCTCCTATTACCTCCACCTGTCCAAAACCGGGCCAGCAACGCCAATCTTGGCGCTGCTGGGTCTGGGAACACAGCGCTGCTCGCTGCTGCTGGCCCTGCAAGCTCCAGAAACGGTGCTGCGCGTTCTGGAACGCCTGCGCCGGTTCAGACGCCGCGGCCTTCGCAAGAAGCCCGTGACAGGCAGCGTCCTGACGCCCCAGGTGCCAGGCGCTCCCTGGATAATGAACTTGCGCATCGATCTCGAGATGCGCGGGGTCACCATACGCAACAACACGTTGGCGGGGTCGAGGTGCGGTCGCCTGGGCGTGGAGATGCTCCTTCTAACACTGTTAGGAGTAAGAGCATCCCACAGTCCTCACGCCACTCGATACCTCCCTCACCAGCAGAAGCGTTGGCGCGTGCGCAGCTGCTCCTGAACTTCCCTCCACCAGCAGATAAGCTTGACGAGTGGAGGGCAACCATTCAGAGCCTTCTCAGCTTCGCTGATGCCGACCCGGTGCGCGCGGCCGACAAGAGAACTGGTGACAATGCTGTCACCAACAAGAACGGCGAGGGGGCAACAACCGTACACTCCCCACCCAGACGGCCTCGGTCACCGACACGTCGAAACGACGCCCGTGGCGATGATTCCACGGCGTCGTTTGACCCGCGAGCTCGTCGTGACCAGCGCCTCGTTCTTCAGGAACGCAGAGGAGAAGACGCTCGTACCACTATCGAGCGAAGGAGAGAAGCGCATCGTCAGTCCGACAGACGCGCAGGGCCCGCTGTTGACATGCATGCGCCAGGGGATCCTGGCGACTTGCCGTACGCGGTAAGTTGTCCAGCGTTCACCCGTGAGCTGCGGCAGGTCCAGTGGCCCAATCGCAAGGCTTTCAAGCCTGACGTGCCGGAGAAGTATGATGGCAAGACACACCCGTCGGAGTTCCTCAGCATTTACACCATTGCGGTGCAAGCTGCCGGGGGACGAGACGACAAGATTCTTGCTAACTACTTCCCGCTCGTGTTAAAGCGCAACGTCGTCTCATGGCTCATGCACTTGCCGGAGAACTCCATTTCTTCATGGGCGGACCTGTGCCATCAGTTTGTTGGTGCCTTTACTGGCGGTCATCAACCTCATGGCCAGGAGAGTGATCTTCATCTCATCCCCCAGAAGGAAGGAGAGCCCCTGCTCAAATACATTCAAAGGTTCAGCCGCGTACAGTACAACATCCCAGATGTTCACCCCGCTGCGGTTATTAGCGCGTTCCATCAGAACGTGCGTAACCGCAAGATGCGGGAGGAAATGGCGATGACCAAGGTCAGAGACATTGGCTAGCTATATGCTCTCGCCGACAAGTGTGCGCGCGCTGAAGAGGGAAGGAAACTTCCCGGTGAAGGTGTTGGCGCAGGGGGGAGCTCTGACAGTGAAGGTACCGCCCCGGCAAAGAAGGGCCGGCGGCGGAACAACAAGAAGAAAAAGGGCAAAGCTGTGCTTGCCGTCGAGCAGTCCAGCGGCAACGGCAGCGCCGACAAGGCCAAAGTCGAGGGCTCCGGCAAGGAGATTGCCGCGTGCGCCAACTGTCAGGCCTTGGCGGCTGCCGACAAGCAGGACGGCTCCGACAAGCAATATTGCAAGATCCACCGCACCAAGGGACACGATCTCCAGAACTGTCGACGAGTCGAGCAGCTTGTCGAACAGCAGAAAGCTGAGTATGAGAGGCGCGACAAGGAGAAGGCCCCAGAAGGTGCCGGCGGGTCCGGCAAGAAGCGCACTGCCCGAGGAGGGCGTCGCGGCAAGGCCAAGCAGCAGCAGAGAGACAGGCCTCCTCGTGGCCGCGACAAAGATGATGATGATGATGATCTAGATGATGAAGAATCCAGTGAGCACGAATTTCAGAAAGCCGCAGAAGTCTTGTGTGTTGATGGTGGTGCTTCGTTGCATTCTTCTCACCGCCAACTTAAACAGTGGGCGCGAGAGATCAATGCGGCGGAACCATCTGTTGACGCCAGAAAGCTTCTGAAGTGGTCCGACACGCCTATCGTCTTTGACATTGAGGACCACCCTGACCGCACAACGGCGGTCGGGTGCTTGCCGATGTTGGTTTCACCAACGATCCGCAACCTCAAGGTCACGAAGATGTTAGTTGACGGTGGGGCCGGCTTGAATCTGATTTCGCCCACTGTGCTCCGGAAACTTCAAATCTCTGACGGCGAGCTTGAGGAAACTGGTACTTTCCAAGGAGTCAATCCAGGAAGGAGCAAGCCGAAAGGGAAGATCACGTTGCCAGTGACATTTGGCGGCGAGCTGAACTACCGGACCGAGAAGGTCACCTTTGATGTTGCCGATATTCCATTGCCTTATAATGGGATACTTGGCCGTCCAGCGCTCGCCAAGTTCATGGCAGCCTCTCATTATGCCTACAACGTGTTGAAGATGCCAGGTCCAGTAGGTGTTATCACAGTTCCCTGCGACAAGAAGGATGCGCTTATTTGCGCCGACAAGATCTACCGGGTTCTTTGTGTCTCAATGTGGAATTGAAGCCAATCCTGACAAGATCAAAGCCATTGAGCAAATTGAAGCACCGAAGCGCGTCAAGGATGTACGACGACTTGCCGACTGTGTTGCTGCCCTCAGTAGGTTTATCTCCAAGTCAGCTGAGCGCGCCCTGCCATTTTTCAAAATCTTAAAAAAGGCAGGTCCATTGAAATGGACTCCGGAGGCGGAGGCGGTGCTGCAAGACTTGAAGAGATACCTCTCCTCTCCTCCAATACTTGTCGCGCCTAAACCACAAGAGAAGTTGTTGCTGTATCTAGCGGCAACCAATCAAGTGGTTAGTGCTGCGCTGGTAGCGGAGAGAGAGGTGGATGAGGAGGCAGTAACTGCGGCAAGCACGACCAGCGACAAGCTGGGGGCAACAAGTTTTGCTGCCGACAAGGATTCGTCTGCGCAGTCAGGCGAAGTGATACAAAAGAAGAAAATGGTGCAGCGCCCGGTCTACTTTGTGAGCTCTCTTATGCAGGGAGCTAGGTCAAGGTATTCTGGTGTGCAGAAGCTGCTTTTCGGCCTTCTCATGGCCTCGAGAAAGCTGCGCCATTACTTTCAAGCACATGAAGTTACCGTCGTCACTCGCTTCCCGCTGAAAAGGATTTTGCAAAATCCAGAAGCGACGGGCAGGATTGTCGAGTGGGCGTTGGAGTTGTCAAGCTTTGGTCTCAAGTTTGAGAGTACATCAACCATACAGAGCCGAGTTTTGGCAGAGTTTGTTGCAGCATGGACACCAACGCCAGACGAAGAAATCCCAGAGATGACTCTCCCCGGCAAGGAGACAAGCAAAGAGTGGCTTATGTACTTTGATGGTGCCTTTTCGCTGCAAGGCGCCGGTGCTGGCGTACTGCTTGTCGCACCCACCGGAGAGCACCTCAAGTACGTGGTCCAAATGCACTTTCCCAAGGAACAGGCGACAAACAATACTGCAGAATATGAGGGGTTGCTTACCGGTCTCAGGATCGCGGCAGACCTTGGGATCAAGAAGCTTATTGTCAGGGGAGATTCGCAGCTTGTCGTCAGGCAAGTGAACAAGAACTACCAATGCCCATTGATGGCAGCTTATGTAGATGAGGTGAGGAAGTTGGAAGAACGCTTTGACGGCCTACAAATGGAGCACGTCTCACGTGCTGAGAATGACATTGCCGATGATTTGTAAAAGCGCGCCGCACTCAAATTGCCTGTGGAGCCAGGCACTTTTGTGCTCCAACTAACTCAGCCATCCGTGACGCCATCAGTAGGGCAAGGCAGGAAGAGGAAGTTGGCTTCTGGCGACTACTTCCCGGCAGAGCTCCCCGAAGCCGCCGGCAAGAAGGCTGCCAAAGCCAGCGCCAAAGATTCAGAGGGGCAACTTGCTCCGACAAGGCCTCACGCTCTTGTCGTTGAAGCGGGTGCTCCTAGGCTAGAGGCAAAGGGGCAACTTGCCCCGACAAGACTTCAGGTCCTTGTCGTTGAAGCAGGCGCTCCTGATCGAAGCGCTGAGGAGCAAGATGCTCCGACGAGGCCTTGGGCTTCCGTCGTTGAAGCAACTGCTCCCGACAAGCTTGTTGAAGGACAGCACGCTCCAGCAGGGCCCCAGGCTCTTGTCGTTGAGGCGGCTGTTCCCGCCAAGCTCGTCGGGGAACGGCCGGCTCTGGTAGAGTGACGAGCTCTTGCCGTAGGGCCTGATGTTCCCGCAGCAGAAGAAATGCCTTTAGTCCTCGTTGTCGAGCCACAGGCTCCAGCGTGGGCGCAGCAGATCGTCCGTTTCCTTCAGACAGGAGAACTTCCCGAAGAGCAGGAAGAAGCGGAGAAAGTAGCCCGATGGTCCAATATGTATCAATTTGTCGATGACATGCTGTGCAGAAAAAGACCAAATGGTGTGAAATTGAAGTGTATTCCCCGGGAAGAAGGACAGGAGCTGTTGGCGGAGATTCATGGAGGCATATGTGGTCACCACATAGGGTCAAGAGCCCTTGTTGGAAAGGCTTTCCGGCAAGGTTTCTTTTGGCCCACCGCCCTCCAGGATGCAACTGCACTAGTAACCAAGTGTGAAGCATGCCAGTTTCATTCCAAGCAGATTCATCAGCCAGCTCAAGCTCTCCAGACAATCCCTCTCTCCTGGCCATTTTCGGCCTGGGGGCTCGACATCCTCGGCCCCTTTCCCCGTGCCACCGGGGGCTTCGAGTACTTGTATGTGGCCATCGACAAGTTTACGAAGTGGCCAGAAGTGGAAGCAGTGAGGAAGGTGACAGCACAATCAGCCATCAAGTTCTTCAAGGGAATTGTTTGTCGCTTTGGTGTTCCTAACAGGATCATCACCGACAACGGTACCCAGTTCACGAGCCACGCCTTCATGCAGTATGTCGAAGACCTTGGCGCCAAGGTCTGTTTCACTTCTGTTGCTCACCCCCGAAGCAACGGTCAAGCTGAAAGGGCAAATGCTGAAGTGCTGCGTGGGCTCAAGACGAGAACTTTCGACAGGCTGCGCAAGTGCGGCAAAAACTGGATCGAGGAGCTGCCAGTGGTTCTTTGGTCGATCAGGACGACGCCAAATCGAGCTACTGGCCAGACGCCTTTTGCTCTAGTTTATGGAGCAGAGGCAGTTCTCCCCACGGAACTCGTATACGGGTCACCTCGAGTACTCGCTTATGATGAGCTTGAGCAAGAGCAACTGCGGCAAGATGACGCTGTGCTCCTCGAGGAGGATCGTCTTCAGGCTGCTGTGAGAGCTGCTCGCTACCAGCAAGCTTTGCGTCGCTACCATAGCCGCAAAGTTAATGCCAGAAGTCTCGAGGAAGGCGACCCTGTTCTTCGGCGCGTTCAGTTGGCCAAGAATTCAAACAAGTTGACGCCGAAGTGGGATGGCCCTTATCGGGTGAAACGAGTCACCAGGCCCGACGCTGTCCGCCTGGAGACCGGGGATGGCATTCCAGTGATCAATTCCTGGAACATTGAGCATCTCCGTAAGTTTTTTCCATAAGGCGCGGTTGCCGGGCCCTTCCCCGGCAACCACCTTTTGTACAAGTCTTGCCGCTGTTGCATGTAATCCTTTGTACAAAGCCAGGCGCAGACCCTGTGCATAAATAAAGCTTTTGTATTTCGCAGTTTTTGACGATTTCATGTTTACTTTTATTTTGCATGATTATCTGACATACTGTGCAGTACAGCCTCCCCGGTAAGCATTAACGAGCCGCCAAGCTCCTATATCTTTATTTTCTCTTCTTTCTTTTTCTCAAAAAGACAGAAGCTTCCCTCGCGCACAAGCTTGCCGGGGGGGATGGGATAATGATATGGACCAGGCGTCGTTCAAAGAAACTTTGCCTTGCCGGGTAGAAGGCAGCGGCAAGCAGTGACAAGACCTTGCCGCGGAGAGATCAGCGACAAAGCTAAGTGCCAAAGTTTGAATAACCAAATTCTTTTTTATTTTCAAGGTTATTTTCCTTGAACGATACTACTCTTTGTATGGAAAACCTGTGCGCGACGGAACCTAAGCGTAATCGGTCGTGCCCTTACCTTGTTTCGAGTCCGCTCAACAACCTAAGTGGCCGCACTGAGCGCGACAAGGTTGCTTGCCGGCAGCGGCACCGCCAGCAGGCTGCTGGAGTCCCGCACCCAGCGCTCGCGTCAATGGTGCGCGCACCGGCAAGTTTCCTATAAGCGTAGGGCAAGTACACACAAAGAAAGAAATTGCTCAAGGGAGATGACATGCATTGACTTCAAAATATTGCATGTTATATTACAAGATAAGTTGCCGCGGCTTAAACAGATTGTTCTTTAACATGTCTAGCGGCGGCAAGGAGGGATAAGAATGGGCTCTCTAATTGCGGTGCTCGCCTTCGACTCTCTGGATTTGGTCCACCCTCTCCACGATGGGCGCGACAAGGGCCTCTAGTGGCGCGGGGTCGTATCCCTTCGGCAAGCTTTTGAAGATGTTGCTGAAGTCGACGCCCGGGTTTCTGTATGCTATCTTCACCAACAACCTCCGGAGAACTCCCCGGCAAAGCCTGCGTGACTCGTCGGCCAGTTGAGCCTTGTGATTGACTTGGAGCTGTTGGAGTGCTTCTACTACTCCGTCGAAGAACTCGGCTAGCTTGACGCTAGTTTGCGTGTTCTTGTCGGTGGAGTACCCGAAGTCCGGCACCTTCAGGGCAGTCAGCTCCTTGTCGATGTCCTCGGCTGCGCTGGCAAGCCTGTCTGTGAAGATCCCCACGTTATCCCTGAACTTCTTGTGGGTTGCAATAGCGTCTTGAAGCAAACCCTTTTCCTTCTGGAGCTCTGCCAATAGAAGCCCTTCGCGCTTTCTGGTGGTGTCGAGCGTCTCCTTCAGCGTGGTCAGTTTTAGCTTCAGGTCTGCTCTGGAGTCATTGGCGGCGGCAAGCAGATTGTTCTTCTTGGCTATGGTAACTTGCATCTCCGCCAAAGTGTGGGTCACCTTTGCCCTCTCACTTTCAAGCGTTGAGAGCTTGTCACCGTTTGCCTTGAGGGCGGCCTCTAGTCTTGCCACTTTCTCCTTCGTTTCCTTCCTGTTCACTTCTGCAGCAGCGACAGCGTTGGTGGCCTCCACCAACTTGCTGGCGTACTCTTGGGCCAAGGCTTCGATTTCCTTCTGGTGTTTTTGTGCCTGCCCCTGGGTCCGCTCTGCGACAAGTCTTGCCACCTCCTCGTCTTTCTGTCGGAGGGTTTCGGCAAGTTTCCTCTTGCGCTCGGCAAGTTCTTCTTCGTGGGCGTCAAGGTCCACTTTCTGCTGGTTCAGATCACCGGCCCGAGCAGACAACTCCTTGGCGGTCTCCTCCTGTTTTTGTTCAATGTCTTGCTTCATCAGGAGGAGGGCCTGCCGTTCTTCGGCCAGCTGTGCCCGCTTGGCCTCTAACGCATTAAGAGATCGCGTGCGGACATCCGCCAAGGTCTCCGCGCGCCTCAACATGTCAGCTTCGGCCTTCTCGATGAGCGCCTCCCTGGAAGCTAGCTTCTCCCGTCGGGCGCGATGAAGATTCAGCAGCTTTTGAAGCAGTTGCTCCTCTTCAGACGTGCTGCTACTGCTGGCGCCTGGCGCATCCACAAGCTGGAGCCCGGCAGCGGCAAGGATCTCCTCGTCCACAACATCCTCCTCGGTTGGCGCTCTGGAGCCCACCGTCCAGGGGAGGCTGACGTAGACGTTCTCGCCGACCCGGACGTATTTGCTTGGCGGAGGCGAGTTGGGCGCTGCCGCCTCGTCAGTGGTTGAGGGACCCGTGGTCGGAGTAGCGCCTGGCGCTCCTGTGGCCTCAGGGCCGTCAGTACGACCACCGGCTCCCTCGCCGGCCTCCTCAGCAGCCTTCTGGGCGGCCTCAGCTTCAGCAGCTTTGGCGGCTTCATCGGTGGGCGCCTTGGCGGTATTATCCTCGGCGGCCTTGCCGGCCTCTTCGGCAGCATTGGCAGTTCCTTCGTCGGCAAGCTTGTCGGCTGCCAGCTTGTTGGCCTTGGCAGCGGCGGCCTTGGCGGCCTCGTCGTCGACGGCCCCTGTGGTGTTCTCCTCGGCAGAAGAGTCAATGTTCATTGGCTCCACCGAGGAGGGCTCTGCCAACCCGAGAAGTAAGGCAAAAAGAGCTTCAGGAAGAAATTCAAGAAGACAAAAGAAAGAAAGCAGAAAGAGTTTTGCAGCAAGTGGGTTTACCCGTGTTGAGCTCAAGAGCGGTGGGCTCCCCTCCCCCGTCAACGTTTGTCATTGGGGTGGGGTCGCCAGCGCTGGTGCTTGGCACTTCGGCGCTTGCCGGCTCCTCTTCGTGGCTCGGCTCGCTAGTGGGAGCCCTTACCGGAGATCTTCTCCTTGGCGGTGTGGTCGAGGGGGGTGGTACTTCTGGAGCATCTTCAGATGGCTCCACTTGCTGCTCCTCTCCTACACGCCCAAAGATGTCAGTAACAAAATGCTTGTTCCTCAGCGACCGCCAGCGAAAGGTAGTTGAAATACTTACGCTGGGGGCTGCGCTGGGGGCTGCAACGAGGGCTGGGCTCCGAGCTGGTCGGGACGGTCTCAGATGCTCTCCCGGTGGTTGCCGTGGGCTCATCTTCGACGACCACCACGGTCTTGCTCGTCGAGACCTTAGCTCTCTTCCTTGTCCTCTCCGCCAAAGTTTCCTCCCTGTGGAAGCAAGGCCGGAGCGCGACAAGTGAGGACAGAAACAAAACTTTACAAAGATTGAGGGTCGCGGCAAGGGAACTTACTCTTCCTCGTCGTCCTCTTCGCTGAGAGCGGAAAAATCAAAGTCCGCCTCCGTGTGAGGAGGGGGAGCTGGGCTCCTTGGCCGCTTGGCGGGGGTAGTAGCAGCGGTTTTTGATGACCCTGCTCCAGTTGCCGGGGCCGCGTGAGACACTCCCGCAGCACCAGCCCTTGCCGCGGTCGAGCACGTCGCACGGCGCTCTGGCGGTTGTTGAACTTCTTGCCGCTCAGCCACTTTGCCAAGCCTGCGAAGGCGTTTCCTCCTCAGAGGGGCTGGGGACTCTGACTGCGGTGGGCTTTCGGTGCCCTCCTCGGAAGAGGAGCCCTCATCCTCCGAGCTGCCTGACTCGTCGGCAGGCTGGCTTGGCCCGACATCCTTGCCGGGTGCGGCGAGCTCGCCCTTCCTGGCAAGCATCCCCTGCTCGGCAAGGCTCTCCTTTTGTGCCTCGTCGAGCTCCGCCAAAGTATAACCAAAATCGCCAGCTTCCCTGGCGAGCCTGTCCTCCTCCACTCTTTGAGCAATGAATTCTATTTCTTGCTCAGTGGTGTTGCGGACGAGCCACTCTTCCACCCGGACCTGCTTTTCGACCGTGGAGTCAAAGAATCGCCGCACGTCTTCTTCGAGCGGCACGTCCCAAGTTGCTTCAACGCTGTGCGCATTGCAGAGCGGCATCATAGTGATGATTGCACTCAATGCGGAGTTGTTGCAAAGGGGCACGATGTGCTTCGGCAGCGTGAACGCCTTGTCGCGCTTTTCTGGATCTGTCTCTTGCTTGAACAGTTCTCGCATGAAAAAGTCGTGCTGCAGAACTGTGAAGTTGTTGATCAGTCCAGGGCGCAGCCGCATGATATCGGCTGGGTTCTTCCAATCAGAGGCCGGCCTTCCTCTCTGCTGCAGAGGAGCAATGCGGCGGCGGAGGAAGTCTGCGCCAACCATCCCTATGGTGAGCCCGGCCTCCCTGAGCCGTATGATCCTGGCAGCGGCAATCTCCAGCTTTTTGTCCTGGGGATCCAGATCGCTCCAGTCTGTGCCACGCGCTGCTGGGGTCTTGCGAAGCTCACAGTAAGGTTGCGGCTCGTCGTCAATGATCCAACACCATTCAGACCGGATTTCTCCCCATCTTGGGCGGAGATCCCCCTTCAGATAATGCTCCTTGGCGCCCAATCTTGAAACGAACGAGACGCCAACAGTGAGAGGCTCCCCCTTTTCAGCACGGGGAGTGAAGTAATGCCTGAACAGCGCGGTATTGGGTGCGACGCCGACGAAGTTCTCGCACAGATGCGCAAATATTGCCATGGTGGATACGGCATTCGGTGTGAGATCCAGCAGACGGAGGTTGAAGGTGTACATGATGTCGCTGAAGAAATCCGAGTACGGTGGGCAGAGCCCGCACCAAAAGTAGCAAGCGAAGAAGGGGTACTTGCTCACTTCGCTCTTGTCGGTTGCTGGGCGAACGCGGGTGGCCGGATGCGCCTTGGTCCTCGCGGCCCACATGCCTTGGAACTTGGCCTTCAGATCCGCCCCCGTGAGCGTCGGAGCGAAGAGCGCGTACTTCTGCCTCTTCATCTGCGCCTGGGTCTCCGTCCTTGAGGACTTCCCCGTCTTCCCCTTTTCTCCTTTGGGAGGCATGGCGAAGGCGGAGCTGAAGACCGAGGGAGATGCGAACGCGCGTGGTGGCGGAGGATTGGGAAACCGCTTTGTTTTGGAGCGGAGGAAGAAGAAGGCGGACATTTGGAGATCGAGAATGGTGAGAGGGGTGTGTCAATGCTTCTGCAGGTCCCTCCTTTTATGGGGAAAGATGCGGAACCATCCGCCCCTTCGTCATTCGAGATAACTGCGCACGCTTCCCACGCTCCGCATTCAACGCGTGACGCGTGGGAGAGCGTGCAATTAAACAGCATAGAGACGTTTCGGCTTATCCCAGCCACGCGTGCCCGTGCACTGTTTGGGCCTGGCCCAACAACGCCCGGCACCGTGTGTGGCCCAGGCCCGGGGGCTCCTGTCGGTGTACTAGAATAGGGGTACCCTAGTACCCCGTACTTGTGTACGGGCAGTAGTAGCATCCCGCGGCCAGGCTTGCGGGAGGACAGCAAGAGAGAAGCTCAAGATTATTAAGCCATTCAAGGACAAAGTATACAAAGCAAGAGTTAAGGCCCCGGCAAGAGGAGCTTGCCGGGAGGGATAGCTGAGGCCCAGCCTGGGCATTGCTGAAGCAGAGTACTTGCCGCGGCAAGGTACTTGCCCCGGTAAGTACTTGGCTGCGGCAAGGTATTGGCTGCGGCAAGATAGCAGCTGCGGCAAGGTACTTGCCCCGGCAAGTTACCTTGCACGGCAAACTATGGGTTGCGCCAAGCTGTCAGGTGCGGCAAGGTCTTGCCGCGGCAAGCGTTACTGTACCACTGTGCTACTGTGCTGCTGCTCCAGTGCCTCTGCCAGCGTGGCGCTCTGGGTCCTTCCAAGCGTGTGTGGCAGGGCACCGTGTAGACGGCGGTGCACTGTAGCTAGCGGTGCAGGAGCAGGTGGGATAGGCTTTTCCCACGTCCAAGACGTCCGGGTACATGTATCTGGACAGCAAAGGCATGGGCATTTAATGCCCTTGTCCCCTGCCGTCAGTGGTAGGTAGGACATGTCATCCTGGTAATAGTGGCCTTACTGTAGCAGCTTTCCACCTCTACCTTTACTGTTTGCCACCTGTTGGTGACCCCTTTGTGCGTATAAAAGGAGGCCCATAGGCAACGAAGGAAGAGGGGAACGGAAAAAGGGAGAACTGCAGTATTGTACGCAGCTGCTCGGTACTGTAGCGCTCCTGGAGCTAGAACAATCATACAGATAATAAACCAAAAAGCAGGAGTAGGGTTTTACGCATCCGTGCGGCCCGAACCTGGGTAAATCTCTCTCGTGCACTGTCGTGTTCTTCGCTAGATTTGCTCTTCGTGCGACCGTCTCTCCCTGCCGAACGTAAAGGGGTCCTTCCCTGGGTCCCATAGGTGATCGCGGATTCGTCCCCGACATCTTTGGCGCGCCAGGTAGGGGACAGCTGGGAGGTTGTGTGAACCTAATCTAGCGGTTTGCGCGCTAGTTTTTGGGCCATTCTCCGTCTTATGGCTCCAAAAAAGAAGACTTCAGCCATCGGTGCGTCCACGTCCAGCCCGCCTGCTCCCGTGCAGGAGGGTGCCGACGTGATTGCGGCTGCTGGGGGGACTGGAGAGCGAGAGCTCCTATTACCTCCACCTGTCCAAAACCGGGCCAGCAACGCCAATCTTGGCGCTGCTGGGTCTGGGAACGCAGCGCTGCTCGCTGCTGCTGGCCCTGCAAGCTCCAGAAACGGTGCTGCGCGTTCTGGAACGCCTGCGCCGGTTCAGACGCCGCGGCCTTCGCAAGAAGCCCGTGACAGGCAGCGTCCTGACGCCCCAGGTGCCAGGCGCTCCCTGGATAATGAACTTGCGCATCAATCTCGAGATGCGCGGGGTCACCATACGCAACAACACGTTGGCGGGGTCAAGGCGCGGTCGCCTGGGCGTGGAGATGCTCCTTCTAACACCGTTAGGAGTTAGAGCATCCCACAGTCCTCATGCCACTCGATACCTCCCTCACCAGCAGAAGCGTTGGCGCGTGCGCAGCTGCTCCTGAACTTCCCTCCACCAGCAGATAAGCTTGACGAGTGGAGGGCAACCATTCAGAGCCTTCTCAGCTTCGCTGATGCCGACCCAGTGCGCGCGGCCGACAAGAGAACTGGTGACGATGCTGTCACCAACAAGAACGGCGAGGGGACAACAACCGTACACTCCCCACCCAGACGGCCTCGGTCGCCGACACGTCGAAACGACGCCCGTGGCGATGATTCCACGGCGTCGTCTGACCCGCGAGCTCATCGTGACCAGCGCCTCGTTCTTCAGGAACACAGAGGAGAAGACGCTCGTACCACTATCGAGCGAAGGAGAGAAGCGCATCGTCAGTCCGACAGACGCGCAGGGCCCGCTGTTGACATGCATGCGCCAGGGGATCCTGGCGACTTGCCGTACGCGGTAAGTTGTCCAGCGTTCACCCGTGAGCTGCGGCAGGTCCAGTGGCCCAATCGCAAGGCTTTCAAGCCTGACGCGCCGGAGAAGTATGATGGCAAGACACACCCGTCGGAGTTCCTCAGCATTTACACCATTGCGGTGCAAGCTGCCGGGGGACGAGACGACAAGATTCTTGCTAACTACTTCCCGCTCGTGTTAAAGCGCAACGTCGTCTCATGGCTCATGCACTTGCCGGAGAACTCCATTTCTTCACGGGCGGACCTGTGCCATCAGTTTGTTGGTGCCTTTACTGGCGGTCATCAACCTCATGGCCAGGAGAATGATCTTCATCTCATCCCCCAGAAGGAAGGAGAGCCCCTACGCAAATACATTCAAAGGTTCAGCCGCGTACAGTACAACATCCCAGATGTTCACCCCGCTGCGGTTATTAGCGCGTTCCATCAGAACATGCGTAACCGCAAGATGCGGGAGGAAATGGCAATGACCAAGGTCAGAGACATTGGCCAGCTATATGCTCTCGCCGACAAGTGTGCGCGCGCTGAAGAGGGAAGGAAACTTCCCGGTGAAGGTGTTGGCGCAGGGGGGAGCTCTGACAGCGAAGGTACCGCCCCGGCAAAGAAGGGCCGGCGGCGGAACAACAGGAAGAAAAAGGGCAAAGCTGTGCTCGCCGTCGAGTAGTCCAGCGGCAACAGCAGCGCCGACAAGGCCAAAGTCGAGGGCTCCGGCAAGGAGATTGCCGCGTGCGCCAACTGTCAGGCCTTGGCGGCTGCCGACAAGCAGGACGGCTCCGACAAGCAATATTGCAAGATCCACCGCACCAAGGGGCACGATCTCCAGAACTGTCGACGAGTCGAGCAGCTTGTCGAACAGCAAAAAGCTGAGTATGAGAGGCGCGACAAGGAGAAGGCCCCAGAAGCGCACTGCCCGAGGAGGGCGTCGCGGCAAGGCCAAGCAGCAGCAGAGAGACAGGCCTCCTCGTGGCCCCGACAAAGATGATGATGATGATGATGATCTAGATGATGAAGAATCCAGTGAGCACGAATTTCAGAAAGCCGCAGAAGTCTTGTGTGTTGACGGTGGTGCTTCGTTGCATTCTTCTCACCGCCAACTTAAACAGTGGGCGTGAGAGATCAATGCGGCGGAACCATCTGTTGACGCCAGAAAGCTTCTGAAGTGGTCCGACACGCCTATCGTCTTTGACATTGAGGACCACCCTGACCGCACAACGGCGGTCGGGTGCTTGCCGATGTTGGTTTCACCAACGATCCGCAACCTCAAGGTCACGAAGATGTTAGTTGACGGTGGGGCCGGCTTGAATCTGATTTCGCCCGCTGTGCTCCGGAAACTTCAAATCTCTGACGGCGAGCTTGAGGAAACTGGTACTTTCCAAGGAGTCAATCCAGGAAGGAGCAAGCCGAAAGGGAAGATCACGCTGCCAGTGACATTTGGCGGCGAGCTGAACTACCGGACCGAGAAGGTCACCTTTGATGTTGCCGATATTCCATTGCCTTATAATGGGATACTTGGCCGTCCAGCGCTCGCCAAGTTCATGGCAGCCTCTCATTATGCCTACAACGTGTTGAAGATGCCAGGTCCAGTAGGTGTTATCGCAGTTCCCTGCGACAAGAAGGATGCGCTTATTTGCGCCGACCAGATCTACCGGGAAGCAGCTGCCGCAACTGCCGCCAAGGCACTTGCCGCTGAAGCTCTCGGGCAGGAGAACAAGAGGAAGTCCGGCAAGAGCTCCTGTGCCCACTCCGGCAAGCGCACCTCTTCGGAGTGCTGCGCTGCCATCGAGGACGCACCAGAGAGCTCCACCGGCAAGTGTAAGAAGAACAAAGCCGCTCCGCCGGCGACAAAGAAGGTGCCCGCCAAGGAGGATGGCACTGGTGGTTCCTTCACCATCAGTGCCACACTTGACAACAAATAGGAAAACGCGCTCATTGCTTTCCTGCGGGCGAATGTCGACGTATTTGCATGGCAACCGTCCGACATCCCCGGTGTTCCCAGGAAAGTAATTGAGCACCACCTTGCCGTTTGTCCCCATGCGAGGCCCGTCAAACAGAAAGCCAGAAAGCAAGCTGTGGAGCGGCAAGAGTTTATTGCGGAAGAAATCAAGAAGTTGGAAGCAGCAGGTCTCGTTAGAGGAGTGCTCCATCCTACGTGGTTGGCCAATCCTGTTGTCGTGCGCAAAGCGAATGGAAAATGGAGGCTTTGTATTGATTTCACTGATGTTAATAAAGCTTGTCCCAAAGACCCATTTCCTTTGCCCCGCATAGACCAGATTGTTGACTCCACGGCAGGATGAGATTTGCTTTCATTTCTTGACGCATATTCAGGGTATCATCAAATCTTCATGGCTGAGGAAGATGAGGAAAAGACCGCATTTATCACACCCTGTGGCACATACTGTTTTGTACGTATGCCATTTGGTTTGAAAAATGCTGGTTCGACATTTGCAAGAGCCGTCCAGATTGCTTTTGAGCCTCAGCTGCACAGAAATGTGGAAGCCTATATAGATGATATAGTGGTCAAAAGCAAAGACAGGGCTACTTTGGTTCAAGATCTAGAAGAAACTTTTGTAAATCTGCGCAAGATCAACCTGAAGCTCAACCCCCAGAAGTGCGTGTTTGGAGTTCCCTCCGGCAAGCTTCTCGGGTTCTTTGTGTCTCAACGTGGAATTGAAGCCAATCCTGACAAGATCAAAGCCATTGAGCAAATTGAAGCACCGAAGCGCGTCAAGGACGTACGACGACTTGCCGGCTGTGTTGCTGCCCTCAGTAGGTTTATCTCCAAGTCGGTTGAGCGCGCCCTGCCATTTTTCAAAATTTTAAAAAAGGCAGGTCCATTGAAATGGACTCTGGAAGCGGAGGCAGTGCTGCAAGACTTGAAGAGATACCTCTCCTCTCCTCCAATACTTGTCGCGCCTAAACCACAAGAGAAGTTGTTGCTGTATCTAGCGGCAACCAATCAAGTGGTTAGTGCTGCGCTGGTAGCGGAGAGAGAGGTGGATGAGGAGGCAGTAACTGCGGCAAGCACGACCAGCGACAAGCTTGGGGCAACAAGTTTTGCTGCCGACAAGGATTCATGTGCGCAGTCAGGCGAAGTGATACAAAAGAAGAAAATGGTACAGCGCCCGGTCTACTTTGTGAGCTCTCTTCTGCAGGGAGCTTGGTCAAGGTATTCTGGTATGCAGAAGCTGCTTTTCGGCCTTCTCATGGCCTCAAGAAAGCTGCGCCATTACTTTCAAGCACACGAAGTTACCGTCGTCACTCGCTTCCCGCTGAAAAGGATTTTGCAAAATCCAGAAGCGACGGGCAGGATTGTCGAATGGGCGTTGGAGTTGTCGAGCTTTGGTCTCAAGTTTGAGAGTACATCAACCATACAGAGCCGAGTTTTGGCAGAATTTGTCGCAGAATGGACACCAACGCCAGACGAAGAAATCCCAGAGATGACTCTCCCCGGCAAGGAGACAAGCAAAGAGTGGCTTATGTACTTTGATGGTGCCTTTTCGCTGCAAGGCGCCGGTGCTGGCGTACTGCTTGTCGCACCCACCGGAGAGCACCTCAAGTACGTGGTCCAAATGCACTTTCCCAAGGAATAGGCGACGAACAATACTGCAGAATATGAGGGGTTGCTTGCCGGTCTCAGGATCGCGGCAGACCTTGGGATCAAGAAGCTTATTGTCAGGGGAGATTCGCAGCTTGTCGTCAGGCAAGTGAACAAGAACTACCAATGCCCATTGATGGAAGCTTATGTAGATGAGGTGAGGAAGTTGGAAGAACGCTTTGACGGCGTGCTGAGAATGACATTGCCGATGGTATGTCAAAGCGCGCCGCACTCAAATTGCCTGTGGAGCCAGGCACTTTTGTGCTCCAACTAACTCAGCCATCCGTGACGCCATCAGTAGGGCAAGGCAGGAAGAGGAAGTTGGCTTCTGGCGACTACTTCCCGGCAGAGCTCCCCGAAGCCGCCGGCAAGAAGGCTGCCAAAGCCAGCGCCAAAGATTCAGAGGGGCAACTTGCTCCGACAAGGCCTCACGCTCTTGTCGTTGAAGCGGGTGCTCCTAGGCTAGAGGCAAAGGGGCAACTTGCTCCGACAAGACTTCGGGTCCTTGTCGTTGAAGCAGGCGCTCCTGATCGAAGCGCTGAGGAGCAAGATGCTCCGACGAGGCCTTGGGCTTCCGTCGTTGAAGCAACTGCTCCCGACAAGCTTGTTGAAGGACAGCACGCTCCAGCAGGGCCCCAGGCTCTCGTCGTTGAGGCGGCTGTTCCCGCTAAGCTCGTCGGGGAACAGCCGGCTCTGGTAGAGCGACGAGCTCTTGCCGTAGGGCCTGAGGTTCCTGCAGCAGAAGAAATGCCTTTAGTCCTCGTTGTCGAGCCACAGGCTCCAACGTGGGCGCAGCAGATCGTCCGTTTCCTTCAGACAGGAGAACTTCCCGAAGAGCAGGAAGAAGCGGAGAAAGTAGCCCGACGGTCCAATATGTATCAATTTGTCGATGACATGCTGTGCAGAAAAAGACCAAACGGTGTGAAATTGAAGTGTATTCCCCGGGAAGAAGGACAGGAGCTGTTGGCGGAGATTCATGGAGGCATATGTGGTCACCACATAGGGTCAAGAGCCCTTGTTGGAAAGGCTTTCCGGCAAGGTTTCTTTTGGCCCACCGCCCTCCAGGATGCAACTGCACTAGTAACCAAGTGTGAAGCGTGCCAGTTTCATTCCAAGCAGATTCATCAGCCAGCTCAAGCTCTCCAGACAATCCCTCTCTCCTGGCCATTTTCGGCCTGGGGGCTCGACATCCTCGGCCCCTTTCCCCGTGCCACCGGGGGCTTCGAGTACTTGTATGTGGCCATCGACAAGTTTACGAAGTGGCCAGAAGTGGAAGCAGTGAGGAAGGTGACAGCACAATCAGCCATCAAGTTCTTCAAGGGAATTGTTTGTTGTTTTGGTGTTCCTAGCAGGATCATCACCGACAACGGTACCCAGTTCACGAGCCACGCCTTCATGCAGTATGTCGAAGACCTTGGCGCCAAGGTCTGTTTCGCTTCTGTTGCTCACCCCCGAAGCAACGGTCAAGCTGAAAGGGCAAATGCTGAAGTGCTGCGTGGGCTCAAGACGAGAACTTTCGACAGGCTGCGCAAGTGCGGCAAAAACTGGATCGAGGAGCTGCCAGTGGTTCTTTGGTCGATCAGGACGACGCCAAATCGAGCTACTGGCCAGACGCCTTTTGCTCTAGTTTATGGAGCAGAGGCAGTTCTCCCCACGGAACTCGTATACGGGTCACCTCGAGTGCTCGCTTATGATGAGCTTGAGCAAGAGCAACTGCGGCAAGATGACGCTGTGCTCCTCGAGGAGGATCGTCTTCAGGCTGCTGTGAGAGCTGCTCGCTACCAGCAAGCTTTGCGTCGCTACCATAGCCGCAAAGTTAATGCCAGAAGTCTCGAGGAAGGCGACCCTGTTCTTCGGCGCGTTCAGTTGGCCAAGAATTCAAACAAGTTGACGCCGAAGTGGGAAGGCCCTTATCGGGTGAAACGAGTCACCAGGCCCGACGCTGTCCGCCTGGAGACCGGGGATGGCATTCCAGTGATCAATTCCTGGAACATTGAGCATCTCCGTAAGTTTTTTCCATAAGGCGCGGTTGCCGGGCCCTTCCCCGGCAACCACCTTTTGTACAAGTCTTGCCGCTGTTGCATGTAATCCTTTGTACAAAGCCAGGCGCAGACCCTGTGCATAAATAAAGCTTTTGTATTTCGCAGTTTTTGACGATTTCATGTTTACTTTTATTTTGCATGATTATCTGACATACTGTGCAGTACAGCCTCCCCGGTAAGCATTAACGAGCCGCCAAGCTCCTATATCTTTATTTTCTCTTCTTTCTTTTTCTCAAAAAGACAGAAGCTTCCCTCGCGCACAAGCTTGCCGGGGGGGATGGGATAATGATATGGACCAGGCGTCGTTCAAAGAAACTTTGCCTTGCCGGGTAGAAGGCAGCGGCAAGCAGTGACAAGACCTTGCCGCGGAGAGATCAGCGACAAAGCTAAGTGCCAAAGTTTGAATAACCAAATTCTTTTTTATTTTCAAGGTTATTTTCCTTGAACGATACTACTCTTTGTATGGAAAACCTGTGCGCGACGGAACCTAAGCGTAATCGGTCGTGCCCTTACCTTGTTTCGAGTCCGCTCAACAACCTAAGTGGCCGCACTGAGCGCGACAAGGTTGCTTGCCGGCAGCGGCACCGCCAGCAGGCTGCTGGAGTCCCGCACCCAGCGCTCGCGTCAATGGTGCGCGCACCGGCAAGTTTCCTATAAGCGTAGGGCAAGTACACACAAAGAAAGAAATTGCTCAAGGGAGATGACATGCATTGACTTCAAAATATTGCATGTTATATTACAAGATAAGTTGCCGCGGCTTAAACAGATTGTTCTTTAACATGTCTAGCGGCGGCAAGGAGGGATAAGAATGGGCTCTCTAATTGCGGTGCTCGCCTTCGACTCTCTGGATTTGGTCCACCCTCTCCACGATGGGCGCGACAAGGGCCTCTAGTGGCGCGGGGTCGTATCCCTTCGGCAAGCTTTTGAAGATGTTGCTGAAGTCGACGCCCGGGTTTCTGTATGCTATCTTCACCAACAACCTCCGGAGAACTCCCCGGCAAAGCCTGCGTGACTCGTCGGCCAGTTGAGCCTTGTGATTGACTTGGAGCTGTTGGAGTGCTTCTACTACTCCGTCGAAGAACTCGGCTAGCTTGACGCTAGTTTGCGTGTTCTTGTCGGTGGAGTACCCGAAGTCCGGCACCTTCAGGGCAGTCAGCTCCTTGTCGATGTCCTCGGCTGCGCTGGCAAGCCTGTCTGTGAAGATCCCCACGTTATCCCTAAACTTCTTGTGGGTTGCAATAGCGTCTTGAAGCAGACCCTTTTCCTTCTGGAGCTCTGCCAATAGAAGCCCTTCGCGCTTTCTGGTGGTGTCGAGCGTCTCCTTCAGCGTGGTCAGTTTCAGCTTCAGGTCTGCTCTGGAGTCATTGGCGGCGGCAAGCAGATTGTTCTTCTTGGCTATGGTAACTTGCATCTCCGCCAAAGTGTGGGTCACCTTTGCCCTCTCACTTTCAAGCGTTGAGAGCTTGTCACCGTTTGCCTTGAGGGCGGCCTCTAGTCTTGCCACTTTCTCCTTCGTTTCCTTCCTGTTCACTTCTGCAGCAGCGACAGCGTTGGTGGCCTCCACCAACTTGCTGGCGTACTCTTGGGCCAAGGCTTCGATTTCCTTCTGGTGTTTTTGTGCCTGCCCCTGGGTCCGCTCTGCGACAAGTCTTGCCACCTCCTCGTCTTTCTGTCGGAGGGTTTCGGCAAGTTTCCTCTTGCGCTCGGCAAGTTCTTCTTCGTGGGCGTCAAGGTCCACTTTCTGCTGGTTCAGATCACTGGCCCGAGCAGACAACTCCTTGGCGGTCTCCTCCTGTTTTTGTTCAATGTCTTGCTTCATCAGGAGGAGGGCCTGCCGTTCTTCGGCCAGCTGTGCCCGCTTGGCCTCTAACGCATTAAGAGATCGCGCGCGGACATCCGCCAAGGTCTCCGCGCGCCTCAACATGTCAGCTTCGGCCTTCTCGATGAGCGCCTCCCTGGAAGCTAGCTTCTCCCGTCGGGCGCGATGAAGATTCAGCAGCTTTTGAAGCAGTTGCTCCTCTTCAGACGTGCTGCTACTGCTGGCGCCTGGCGCATCCACAAGCTGGAGCCCGGCAGCGGCAAGGATCTCCTCGTCCACAACATCCTCCTCGGTTGGCGCTCTGGAGCCCACCGTCCAGGGGAGGCTGACGTAGACGTTCTCGCCGACCCGGACGTATTTGCTTGGCGGAGGCGAGTTGGGCGCTGCCGCCTCGTCAGTGGTTGAGGGACCCGTGGTCGGAGTAGCGCCTGGCGCTCCTGTGGCCTCAGGGCCGTCAGTACGACCACCGGCTCCCTCGCCGGCCTCCTCAGCAGCCTTCTGGGCGGCCTCAGCTTCAGCAGCTTTGGCGGCTTCATCGGTGGGCGCCTTGGCGGTATTATCCTCGGCGGCCTTGCCGGCCTCTTCGGCAGCATTGGCAGTTCCTTCGTCGGCAAGCTTGTCGGCTGCCAGCTTGTTGGCCTTGGCAGCGGCGGCCTTGGCGGCCTCGTCGTCGACGGCCCCTGTGGTGTTCTCCTCGGCAGAAGAGTCAATGTTCATTGGCTCCACCGAGGAGGGCTCTGCCAACCCGAGAAGTAAGGCAAAAAGAGCTTCAGGAAGAAATTCAAGAAGACAAAAGAAAGAAAGCAGAAAGAGTTTTGCAGCAAGTGGGTTTACCCGTGTTGAGCTCAAGAGCGGTGGGCTCCCCTCCCCCGTCAACGTTTGTCATTGGGGTGGGGTCGCCAGCGCTGGTGCTTGGCACTTCGGCGCTTGCCGGCTCCTCTTCGTGGCTCGGCTCGCTAGTGGGAGCCCTTACCGGAGATCTTCTCCTTGGCGGTGTGGTCGAGGGGGGTGGTACTTCTGGAGCATCTTCAGATGGCTCCACTTGCTGCTCCTCTCCTACACGCCCAAAGATGTCAGTAACAAAATGCTTGTTCCTCAGCGACCGCCAGCGAAAGGTAGTTGAAATACTTACGCTGGGGGCTGCGCTGGGGGCTGCAACGAGGGCTGGGCTCCGAGCTGGTCGGGACGGTCTCAGATGCTCTCCCGGTGGTTGCCGTGGGCTCATCTTCGACGACCACCACGGTCTTGCTCGTCGAGACCTTAGCTCTCTTCCTTGTCCTCTCCGCCAAAGTTTCCTCCCTGTGGAAGCAAGGCCGGAGCGCGACAAGTGAGGACAGAAACAAAACTTTACAAAGATTGAGGGTCGCGGCAAGGGAACTTACTCTTCCTCGTCGTCCTCTTCGCTGAGAGCGGAAAAATCAAAGTCCGCCTCCGTGTGAGGAGGGGGAGCTGGGCTCCTTGGCCGCTTGGCGGGGGTAGTAGCAGCGGTTTTTGATGACCCTGCTCCAGTTGCCGGGGCCGCGTGAGACACTCCCGCAGCACCAGCCCTTGCCGCGGTCGAGCACGTCGCACGGCGCTCTGGCGGTTGTTGAACTTCTTGCCGCTCAGCCACTTTGCCAAGCCTGCGAAGGCGTTTCCTCCTCAGAGGGGCTGGGGACTCTGACTGCGGTGGGCTTTCGGTGCCCTCCTCGGAAGAGGAGCCCTCATCCTCCGAGCTGCCTGACTCGTCGGCAGGCTGGCTTGGCCCGACATCCTTGCCGGGTGCGGCGAGCTCGCCCTTCCTGGCAAGCATCCCCTGCTCGGCAAGGCTCTCCTTTTGTGCCTCGTCGAGCTCCGCCAAAGTATAACCAAAATCGCCAGCTTCCCTGGCGAGCCTGTCCTCCTCCACTCTTTGAGCAATGAATTCTATTTCTTGCTCAGTGGTGTTGCGGACGAGCCACTCTTCCACCCGGACCTGCTTTTCGACCGTGGAGTCAAAGAATCGCCGCACGTCTTCTTCGAGCGGCACGTCCCAAGTTGCTTCAACGCTGTGCGCATTGCAGAGCGGCATCATAGTGATGATTGCACTCAATGCGGAGTTGTTGCAAAGGGGCACGATGTGCTTCGGCAGCGTGAACGCCTTGTCGCGCTTTTCTGGATCTGTCTCTTGCTTGAACAGTTCTCGCATGAAAAAGTCGTGCTGCAGAACTGTGAAGTTGTTGATCAGTCCAGGGCGCAGCCGCATGATATCGGCTGGGTTCTTCCAATCAGAGGCCGGCCTTCCTCTCTGCTGCAGAGGAGCAATGCGGCGGCGGAGGAAGTCTGCGCCAACCATCCCTATGGTGAGCCCGGCCTCCCTGAGCCGTATGATCCTGGCAGCGGCAATCTCCAGCTTTTTGTCCTGGGGATCCAGATCGCTCCAGTCTGTGCCACGCGCTGCTGGGGTCTTGCGAAGCTCACAGTAAGGTTGCGGCTCGTCGTCAATGATCCAACACCATTCAGACCGGATTTCTCCCCATCTTGGGCGGAGATCCCCCTTCAGATAATGCTCCTTGGCGCCCAATCTTGAAACGAACGAGACGCCAACAGTGAGAGGCTCCCCCTTTTCAGCACGGGGAGTGAAGTAATGCCTGAACAGCGCGGTATTGGGTGCGACGCCGACGAAGTTCTCGCACAGATGCGCAAATATTGCCATGGTGGATACGGCATTCGGTGTGAGATCCAGCAGACGGAGGTTGAAGGTGTACATGACGTCGCTGAAGAAATCCGAGTACGGTGGGCAGAGCCCGCACCAAAAGTAGCAAGCGAAGAAGGGGTACTTGCTCACTTCGCTCTTGTCGGTTGCTGGGCGAACGCGGGTGGCCGGATGCGCCTTGGTCCTCGCGGCCCACATGCCTTGGAACTTGGCCTTCAGATCCGCCCCCGTGAGCGTCGGAGCGAAGAGCGCGTACTTCTGCCTCTTCATCTGCGCCTGGGTCTCCGTCCTTGAGGACTTCCCCGTCTTCCCCTTTTCTCCTTTGGGAGGCATGGCGAAGGCGGAGCTGAAGACCGAGGGAGATGCGAACGCGCGTGGTGGCGGAGGATTGGGAAACCGCTTTGTTTTGGAGCGGAGGAAGAAGAAGGCGGAGATTTGGAGATCGAGAATGGTGAGAGGGGTGTGTCAATGCTTCTGCAGGTCCCTCCTTTTATGGGGAAAGATGCGGAACCATCCGCCCCTTCGTCATTCGAGATAACTGCGCACGCTTCCCACGCTCCGCATTCAACGCGTGACGCGTGGGAGAGCGTGCAATTAAACAGCATAGAGACGTTTCGGCTTATCCCAGCCACGCGTGCCCGTGCACTGTTTGGGCCTGGCCCAACAACGCCCGGCACCGTGTGTGGCCCAGGCCCGGGGGCTCCTGTCGGTGTACTAGAATAGGGGTACCCTAGTACCCCGTACTTGTGCACGGGCAGTAGTAGCATCCCGCGGCCAGGCTTGCGGGAGGACAGCAAGAGAGAAGCTCAAGATTATTAAGCCATTCAAGGACAAAGTATACAAAGCAAGAGTCCGGCCGAACACACTTTTCTGGGTCATGCCCGGCCTCGGCCAAACGATACGCCGCAACCCGAATAAATACTTAACAGAGAGGTCAGCACGCCGGACTAAACCTATGTCCCCAGGGGTCTTGGGCCTTCACCCCGGGAACTCCTGCGCGTTGCGTGGGCGGCCAGAAGCAGACCTAGCAACCCCTTAATACAAGCGCATTTGCGTAACCTGTCCAATCCAGCATGCGCCGCTCAGTCGCTGACGTCTATTAAGCTTCGGCTGAAGTATACGACGCAGGACGCCCATACTATGCCCACGTGATGGTTAGTGCTATCAGGCCAGAGGCCCCTCGGATCAAATATCCAAACCGTTAGTGTGTTGGTAGTGCGGTAACGAGCAGAGACTCACGAAAGATGTGACCCCGTCGCCCCGTCTCAAGGACTTTCGGCAAGGGCTAGGAATGCATAGCCACGCCTCGTGTTCAACCCTCGGGCACCATCCAGGTCCACCTGATTCCACATCATTCGCTATTAAGCTCGCGCGGGTACCCCTCAGGGCCGACCCGCCTTTATCTAGTATGAACAGTAATAGCAGTAATGTAAGTCATCCGTGTGGCTACCGCATCAAGAAGGAATCCGAGGCATCACCCTCGTTGGATCCCCACCTGACATAACCATCAAGGTGAATGTAAGAGGAATCACCCTCGAGGTCCACTCTTGATGAGTTGCACGACAGTGTCGGTTTCGGGGGTGGTGTAGGAGGAATCACCCTCACTGACCACGACCGATTAACTAACCTACAAGGTTATCAACAGAAGTGCTGACGAGGTATCACCCTCGGCACTTGATAGTAACCCAGTAGTGTCGAGCAAGTAAGGGAAGTGTCGTGTGGTGTCGGGGCCTGGTCTTCGATCCCGTTGCTCGGGTCTTCTGATCATCCAGCGGGGCAGTCGGGATAAGTGGGGTCTCTGATGGTCTCTACCCAACCTATTCTAAACAGTTTAGTATAACAGGTAAGTATCAACAGCAGGTTACAAATGAACAAGCTATGCAGTAGATATAGGATACAGTAATATCAGCAGATTCTAATGCAAGCATAAGAGAGAAGAGAGTGGGCGATATTGGAAAGCTCAAAATGGGGGTGCTTGCCTGGTTGCTCGGCGGCAAGGGCAAGGTCGTCGACGATGTCGTCGGGCTCCTGAACTACGTCGGTCTCGGGAGCTACGTCGACGTCGAGGTCTACCGAGAGAGAAGAGGGGGAGGAAACATTTAAATACACAGCAAACAATGCATTACAGGGCATGCTATGCTAAGATGCAGTGCAGGGTTGCCTAAAGATGCATCTAGGTCATTTTAGTTATTTTAGGATTTGAGTTGGATTTATTATCCGGTGATTATGCACTATTCATCTACCGGATACGGACGAAAAGTTATGGGTTCTCCTACGTCGGGGGTTCCGGCATCGAAACAGACGACACGATCTGGTTCGTCTCGTCGTTCTGATCAACTTTCATGTTTTAAGTTTTTCAATCTGAGCTACGGTTTAAAAGTTATTAATTTTCAAAGTTTAAATGATTTTCTGGAATTATTTTTATTTATTAATTCAACAATATCCAGAAAAGTGATTGTGTGATGTCAGCATGATGCAGAGGTGACATCAGTAGTCAACAGTGACGCTGACCTGGTCAAATCTGACCTGTGGGTCCAGTGGGACCCACATGTCAGTGTTGGTGGCCTTAACAGAGGATTAACTAATCTAATTAAACTAATTAGGGGTGTCGGCCCCGGGTGTCAGTGAGAGTTTAGGTTAACTAATTAGTTTTAATTTATAAAACATTTTAATTAAACTAAATAGCAGTGGGCCCACATGTCTGTGACAGCGAGGTGCCACGTCAGCGGTTGACCCAGGTCAAAGGGGCTCGCGGGGCCTAGCAGTCAGCGGCATAGGAGGTGCCACGTCGGCGCCATGTCAGCGCCGGTGCCGGAGCTGCTCCGGCGAGCCGTTCCGCGGCGGCCGAACGCCGGTGAGCTTCGGGTTTCTGCTAGAGGGCACCAAATCGCACGCCTAGACCACCATTCGGACGAGAGACGAGCTCCGCGTCGATTTGGACAACCGGTGCGAACTCCGGTGGTCTGTAACGTCGACTACAACGAGCGCGAGCAGCGGCCGGAATCGGGTCGGAGCGCATTCGGCGTTCCGCGGCGTTAGCGCATGAACTAGAGCTACAGGGGGCTTCGCAAGGCCACCCTGAGCACGAGGACGTGCTCGACCCACCACGACAGGGCCTAGGGCGCCTGCGGCGAGCACGATAGCAAGGCGGGCTACGGCAATGGCGTCCGCAGTGGTGCGGCGAGCTACGGCGCGCACGCGGGGCATAGGGAGGAGGAGGAGTAGTGGATGCCCACGTCAGGGCACACGGAGGCCGCTGGTAGTTTAGGAGCGTGGAATCGGTGCGGATCGGCGGCGGCGGAGCATCGGGATCCGAGGAAGACGAAGGTGGTGCGGGGACGATGTAGCGCTGCCGAGCTCGGGGTCTTGGACGCGGATGAAAAGGCGGGCGTCGGCGGTTCGTCTGGACTTGATGGGAAGCAGATGGACGCCGGTTGGAGGCCAGGGGAGAGGGCTCGGGGAGAGCTTATCCCCTCGCCCACCTGCCTCGTCGGCGTGGCGAGCTGCGGCCGGTGGAGGTGCGCTCCACCGGAAAATTAGATCTTTTGCCCCACATTACTTCCCACATAGATAATTTGCCCCCCCTGAGAGGCTGCCGGGTGGGGCCGGGGCTACTGGTCATTGAGACAACCCTGGGGCAAATCATCTAACCCCTTGTAAAATGGGGCAAATCATCTAATCTCCTGCGCTCCACCACGGGGACAGTGACACGGAGGGAGAGGTAGGTGGAGGTGGGCTGGGCCGCTGTAGCTTCGGGCCAGGTAAGTACACAGTAGGTCCTTTCATTTCTTTTAGTTTTTCTTTTTTGTTATTTCTTTTTACGCTCTGTTTTGTATTAATTTAGACCAGTAAATGATTTTAGTCGTTTATGAAATTTTGGCACACAATTAAAGCGCAATATTATGATGCTGCACAAAAAGTTTGGGGACCACTTGAATTTGTTTGAATTTTGTTTAAATGGGAAAGGGATTGAATAGGCTAATTTGCTACTGTTATTGGATGCTAAGGTCATTTCAGGAATTCAAATAATGTTGATGATATTTTTATAATGGCTTTAAGAATATTTGAAACACTATGACCATTTTAGTTTCTGATTTGATCAACTTTTATTTTCCACTTTAAATCTAATTGAAGTTTGAATTAGGAGTTTGAAATGGGTTATGGCACTAATGTTGATCAAGCACGGTTGAACATGGTGACTAGGCATTATCAGAGGTTGATCACTGTAGTGTGATGCTGGGGATGTTACACCAACATGACGATGTTGGACCGAATTCGGAAAGGCTATAACGGGCCGTGAGTTACCGGGCCGTAAAATGGGCTATATGCGAACAGACCGTTAACATGCTTTTCATGGGCCGGCTCGCTAGCTTTTGACCAAGTCAAACATGCCAACCTTTGTAAGCTACATGGGCCACTGTTGGGTCATGCCACGTGTCGACATATCATAGGCGCCTATCTGTCCCAATGTCGAGTTGACACGTGGTTCCTGTGGCCAATTGGAATTTTACACGTGGAAAATCCCCATTGGTCTAGGCTGTTAGCAGGTTATCGGATGCAAACCGGAATCCGATAGCTCAACGGTAACCCGTTACGGTGGAAGCCACATTCAGTTACCCATGACGAAAACACTTCCATGATGCGGCATTTATCGTCATGGAAGTGGACACTTCCGTGATGATAATTTCAGTATTGTCATGGAACACTTCTACGACAGCACAGGTATGACTATCTTGATTCTGTCATAAAATCATCGTAGATGTACATGCATGACAGAAAACGTGACCTACTGTGACAAAGACGTATCATCACATAAGTGTTTTTTTATAGCGCTTGGCTTCGTATGTAGATCACGAGCCACCTTCCTAGAGATGATCTACTCTAGTACCAAATGCAATATTTCTTTTCGTTGCTTTGAACCCCTTTCAACTTCTAATCAGACATCGAATGATTGCCTGCCCGCTTGAAACTTCTCATGGTACCTTCTTACTTTGCCCTCGATATTTTCTTAAGTTTCAATTCGAGAGATACTTTCTGCCACCTTCTCTGAGTTATCTACCAGATAAGCAACCATGTAGAGGTCTGTTTTTTTTCGAAGGTACCCTTATCCTTTTTCGTAAGTACGATGGAGTTCCCGAAGAAAGGATGCCAACTTCATCATAATGCATTGATGCCGAGAAATAAAGACATCAACGCAATGGATCGACCTCTTCGATAAGGGTAACCAAGACTGAGAAGATCCGTTAGAACTTCGTAACCAGAACTTTCCCCTTACTCCACCTCTTAAATCTCGGGACGAGATTTCTTATAGTGGAGAAGATTTGTAACACCCCCGGTGTCATGCTACAGTAATCTCCCCCTAATGGTGGCCATGTCATCATAATTACTATGCAAATTGTCACTTGTCCGAAATCAAAACCAAATTCAAATTTAAATTTCAAGTCAAAAATTTACATCTTCAAAAAATGCAAACAAAATAGTTCATAACTTTGTAAATAATTCCTAAGAAATTATGTTGAGGAAAACAACGTCTTCTAAATTCCTAAAATACCCCTGCCATCCGAAACACTGGCAAAACAGCCCCAAATTAATTCATTTCTATTTAGACAAATTTCAAATGGATTCAAATAATCCTCAAACTTTTTGTGGTAGTGTCTAAATTTGCAATATAATTATTGGACCAAATTTTATATTTTATAAAACTAATTTGCTATTAAAGGAAATTGCAAAATAGAACAATTTAAAAGAAAACAAAAAATTTAAAAAGAAAAAGGAAAGAGGCTTACCTGTGCCTGGGCCTTAGGCCACAAGGGTAGGTCCAGCCCACCCCCCTCGGTCGCCTTCGACCTCCCGCTGCAGGAGGGCGACCGAGGGCGCGCGTCCTCGCAGTTCCCCTCGAACCACCTCATAGTATGCGCCGCTATAGGAGTCGCGGGTGGATAAGAGCAAGCCCCTCGGCCTCGTCAACGAGCCTTTCCACTTCTCCCCCTCTCCCCTCGCCTCCCTCGTCAAGCTCAAGCACACCTGAGCGCCGTCATCACCATGGCCGTCGTGGCCGCGGCCACTGACCTGCCCGCACCCCACCAGTGTGTCCGCAAGCATCGCCGGACTCGTCTACGTCACCTACGCCGACACATCTGAGCAGGGAGCCACCACAACACCGGCATCAACCTCGTCTTCCTCCCTCGGCCTTCACCGTCTGCCGCCCCTGCTACTCCTAACTCGCTCACTGAGCCATCTTGTGCTTCATGGTGAGCACCTCGACGTTTCCCCTCCGCTCTTCCCCTTGATCCGTAGCGCTAGCATCGCCGTTGTCATCCCGTGCTCCAGCCGAAGCTCTATCCCCGCCATCAAGCTTGCCACAGTCAACCTCGTCCACCCCTTGTTGAACTAATACCACCACCATGCCTCCTTTAGATGATTGAACCATGGCTAAAACACTCGAGTTCGTTGAGTTCTTGCTTCGGCCGCCGTTGGACCTCATCGGCGTGCTCATCTCCGGCCTCCCCAACTCCAACCATCTCCACCATTGGATGTATGGCATGGCGGGCGTTCCGATGGGCCTTCCCGTGCATCCATTCGACGCTGGAGGTGATTTCCCGGCGAAGCCTGTTGCCTTCCGCCGCAATTTGTACGGCCACCAGAGCGCCGCCGTGTTTAAACACGGCTGTGTCGCTGCCGCGTGGGTCCCCCATGTCAGGGGGTTAACTAGCCACTACCACCATGCCACTGACCCGCTGACACGCATGCCTCGCTGCCTAATTATACTCTGGCTTGGTTTAAAACATTGGGTTAACTATAGTCACTGACCCGCGGGCCCCACTTGTTAATTTACTTAATTAGATTAACATAACCTTCTGTTAGCTGTTTGAGTCACTGACTACTGGGTCCCACTAGGCCCAGTTCACCCAGTCAACTGCTGACTGGGCTGCCCTAATCAATGACATGTGGGCCCATTTGACCCTGTTGACCAGTCAACTTTGACTGGTCAACTGATGACTGTACCTGCTGACTGGAACCCCTTGGCCCCACTGTCAGCCACCCTGCCATATTGCTGTGTACACTCTTGTGTGCACATAGCAATTTCACTCTTTAATTCGAATTGATAAAAGAAATCCAGAATTTTGGAAAATGTGTATATCTTTGAAAATTCATATAAAATAACATACAGCTCAGATGAAAATAATTTATATGTGAAAATTGCTCAGAAAAATATAACGAATCCGAATATGCTATCCGTTCATCTGTCAGATGCCTCTAGCATGATGAACATGGATCCTTCCCCTCTGACTCATCTGCGTTAGGTCACCCCTAGCACTACATATTGCCATGGCATGCATCGTGATGCATCTATTTGCTTTATATTTATTGTTTCTTCCCCCTCTTCTCTCCGGTAGACCCCGAAGACTGACGCTGCTCCAGAGTACCACTACGCCCCTGACGTTTAGCCCCTTGCAGCAAATCATACAGTTTAAGATAGACCCGGGGGCCGTAGTTTCACTAAAGGGTTCTCTCTTGAACATAGCATACAGTGGGTAAACAAATTACTGTTGGGTAATTGATAGAAAAGCGCATAGTTATGACGATATTTAAGGCAATGATCACGTATGTAGGCATCACATCCGAGACAAGTAGACTGACTCCTGCCTGCATCTACTGCTATTACCACTGGTACAGTGAGGTGCTATACAAACAGTTTTTAACCCCTTTCCGCGACGGTGTTCTGAACGGTCACCTAGTGAGTGACTGCGATAGGGGGGTCCTTCCCACACGGCCCAGAAACCATCGGGGATAGGCCCTCCTGGCACACACGCTCGGCAAAATGAGGTCGTGTGCGACGGGCGAGCGATCAAATATGATTATACAGGCCCAATCGGTTCCGGTCGTAAGTACATCCCACACAGTCAGTCCCAAACAAATGTTTCCATTTGTTATGTACATTCCACACAGTCAATCCAAGGAATACGTTTCCGTTCTTATGTACATCCCACACAGTCAATCCAGGGAAAACGTTTCCGTTCGTATGTACATCCCACACAGTTAATCCAGGGAAAACGTTTTCGTTTGTATATACATCGCACACAGTTTGATGTATAGGCTCGTGTGTGATAGGTGTAACTATCACACACGCTCTGCCTTGGTTAACCGTTTGCTTTTATTCAACTACATCACACATGATTTGATGAAGAAAACTGTATGGCATTGGGCTATCCATCACAAGTGCTTTTACTGCTAGAACCGTTTGCAAAGTTCCATGACCCATTTAGCAGGTTTATTAGTTTACAATTAATAATTCCAGTATTACGCAAATTCACATTGCATATCGAACAGCTGTTTGCAAATTTCATATCCGGCACATAAATATATTTTAACATCACAGTACGATAGCTACCTGAAAACATCACAGTACAGCATATAGCTAGTTCAGCTTCATAAGAACAATATTAGGACAATATTAGAACAATATATTCATTTCCCTAATCGAGATCATCCAAGCTCATCTTATCCACCTCTACTTTTAGTTCAGTAAGAACCTGTTTTGCACTGGCCAACTGGGAAAGTGCCTCGTCCTTCGCCAACACCATCTTAGCAAAGTCTGATTTAAAAAATCTGAGCTCATTCTCCACCTTCCTCTTTTTATCCCGCATCTTCAAATATTCTTCAGCATTGAAAACACTTTCTCTAAGCCTACCTCTATTCTCTTCCTCATACATGCTCCAGAGCTTTGCTAGGCACATCTTCAAAGACTCTGGCCACTCTTGATCAACCCACTCTAGGTAAGCACACTTCCGTTCATCCTATAATATTTAAAACTAGGTCAGTAACAATTGTAGGGGAAATGGGTTTATAGCAACATAGAAAATCACCAATACTTATTTTGAAAAACTGAAGAAACAGGTTAATTATGACATATCTTCTCAAAAAGATCAATGTGCAAATGAATTAATTGCTACTGAGACAACAACCAAATTCTGAAATATCAGAAGCTATAATTAACTACAACAACACTACAAGTTCTTACTCATGTACTATAAATAACAAATTGAACATTTCATGAGGAAGCTAAATATAACTGCAACAGCATAGCGAAAGTGTTTGGATGACAGCAAATTGATACTAACAGGTGTGTACATGCACAAATTTAGTAACATAGAACTAATAGCACTAAGGCCGTCCACTATGTATGCCAAAACCGGTGTAAAGACAACTATTGCTACATTTCTCACCGGTGCCCTGGACTGGCGAGCCGATGCAGCGGAAAAAAATCAGGGACCCGGACTCCGAAGCACCTAGTTGCTCCGATGCCCAGTTCCTTCGTGCCATAAAGATTGAGTATTTTACTGCTTGGCCGCTCGGATGTGTGGACCAAAGTTGGCTGCACAAATTGCTGAAGCGGTGCCAAATAATTTTCTAATGGCACCGCTGATGAGATGGCAACATTTTTAGATACTAGGTACAAATTGTGACACTGTCTTAACATCCAGAATAACATAGCACAGTGACAGTGTCTGAATCACATCTAACAAATGATTTGTAACAACGAAAGTGGGGCTAACCTTCTCTGCACATGCCAGAAACTTCCTCCCACTGTCCACAAGTTCAAACGCAACTAGCTTCACGCATGGAGATTGATGGTGACAACAAGCACACAGATCTTCAGCCACCCCGCTCCATTCATTGGAACTGATGGTCCTAGGGAGCTACAAGAGGAAGAAATGACTCAAATTGACCGCCGGGTTAAAATCCTTCATTCCAAGTCATAGCCCGAGAGAGAGAAGAGAGGCATACCCGGGTGGTGAAGGAGTCGTCGTCGGAGGAGGAACCGCTGGAGAGGTCATTGAAGAGGACCATGCAACCCCGGCGGTAGGATGCGAGACGGCGAGAGCGAGGAAGCAAGCGAGGAAGCGGCTATAGCTTAGGAAGGAAGGAAGGAGGAAACAGGAGAAATGTGACTTGTGGTTGGGAAGAAAAGGGGGTGGGGAATGGGGGGGCGGGGGTAGATATTTCGGTTGTAGGCCAAAAATTTAGAAATGTGGAGGGAAACTTTGCGCGCGGTGCCACCGGACAGCATTCACTTTGAACGATTGTATGCATCGCAAACGATTCTTCTGCTTTACGCGCATGGGATGAGTTTGATAATTCAAATTTTGGTGGAAATTTCCCTGGGTACTCTCCTCATCCCCGTCATTGCATAATTTAACATCGCTTATAATTTGGGCACACAAAAGAGCGTACAACACACATACCACACTTACTGAATCGAGCAATTTTAGTAATTAAACAGAGCCAGTTGATAAAAACATTGCTCTAACAACATACCAGCATTGAAAACAAAGCGTAAGTACGCATAATTTTAACAAAGCCGCTGCCGCGCCGGCCTATGCATCGCCGGTGTGAGATGAGACGTCGACGACTTGTCCTGGCGACATGCCGCCGTTGGTGGACTCCGTGTCCCCCCTGCTGAAGTCGACCGCGTCCTCGTCCTCGTCCTCGTCCTCGGCGCCGCCCTCAAGGTTGTAGTACTCGTAGTAGTGGCTGCGCCAGAGCTCGCGTTGGTACTCCACCGCCGATTCCTTGACGGACAGACTCTTCTCCACCTCGACCTCGGCCACGCGCAACTCCTCATCCCGGCGCTCCTCGATCTCCGCCGCCTCCTGCATCTCCAGCTCCCGCTCGGCGATCTCATGAGGAAGGAGGTGCTCCATTGCCACCACCGCCTTTTCGGACGTGGGTTGCATGCTGGATTCCGAGGTGGAATGGAATATCTTGGCGTGTGCATCCTCAATCTTGGCGTGGATGGCCTCGACCCGGGCCAGGGCGACATCGGCGGCACGGACGGCAGCTCGAGCGCTCTCGGCGTTTGCAGCCGTCGTCGCAGTAGCAGCTGCAGCCGTCTCGGCTGCTGCAGCCGTCTCGGCTGCTGCAGCCGCCCTGTCGGCTGCCGCAGACGCCCTCTCGGCAGATGCGGCCGCGCTCAATGCGGATGCGGCAGCACTCTCGGCGTAGGTGGCCGCGCTCTCGGCGCAGGAGGCGGCACTCAGGGAGGACGCGGGCACCATACGGGCCTTCACGAAGCGTTTCCAGAGCATCATCTTTGCAAGAAGGGGTTGCAGGAATGGGGATCAGGATTCGTGGATTCGGGGGTTGCCGTCACTAGAGCAGATGAGCCGGCGAAGCTTAAGGAGGAAGACTTAAATAGACCCACGAATTTTCATCGCAAACGGTTCCTACAAAAAACTGTGTGTGATGTTGTTGATATTTTTTATTTGTTGTGAAAGACGAATTTGGAATAAAGTGGCAACGGATGGTGTTTTAAATGTACGAGAAAATTTGTAGTACTAATACAACTGTCATGTCAAATTTTGGAAAATTTCAGGGGTCATTTGACCTTTTAAGACATTTAAGTGATTTTCTAGCCATTTAATGACCATAATTCAAATTTGAACTACATGTACATGCAACAGCTAACCATAACGGTTTGAAAAGTCATATTTGTGTACTTGTGTGCGAGTTAATTCCATGTGCAGTAAATTGGAAGGAATTTTCAAACATATTTGTCTCACGGCTATGAAACAATTAAGCATGGAGTGCCATGGCATTTAAATTCCAAAAAATTAAAAAAAGATCAGAAACACATGAAACCTTGCTCGATGTAATGTCATGCCACCAAGATGATGTGGTAAAAAATTTGGCATGTTTGACGAAAGTTTGGACACACACCCCTCACAAACCGAAGCAACTCACTAGAAGGCTCGTGGTTTCGAGAGGGAACAATGCATGTTCGATGACGAACGGGCGATAGCTTCCTCTTACGGGCTTCAAAAAAGTTCTACAGTAAACATGCACTAATACAACCGTCGTGTCAAAATTTGGAAAATTTCAGGGGTCATTTGACCTTTTTAAGACATTTATGTAATTTTCTAGCCATTTAATGACCGTAATCCAAATTTGAACTATATCTACATGCAACGGCTAACCATAATGGTTTGAAAAAAAATTGTGTACTTGTGTGCAAGTTAATTCCATGTGCAGTAAATTGGAAGGAATTTTCAAACATATTGGTCTCACTTCCTGGACACATGCATGGAGTGCCATGGCATTTACATTCCAAAAAATTAAAAAATGATCAGAAAAACATGAAACCTTGCTTGATGTAATGTCATGCCACCAAGATGATGGGGTAAAAAAATTGGCCTGTTTGACGAAAGTTTGGACACACACCCCTCACAAACCGGAGCAACTCACTAGAAGACTCGTGGTTCCGAGAGGGCACAATGCATGTTTGATGACGAACATGAGATAGCTTCCTCTTATGGCCTTCAATTTTTTTTCTACCCTTAACATGCACTAATACAACTATCATGTGAGAATTTGGAAAATTCTAGGGGTCATTTGACCTTTTAAAGACATTTAAGTGACTTTCTAGCCATTTAATGACCGTAATTCAAATTGAACTACAACTACATGCAATAGCTAACCATAACGGTTTGAAAAATCATATTTGTGTACTTGTGTGCGAGTTAATTCCATGTGCAGTAAATTAGAAGGAATTTTCAAACATATTGGTGTCACGGCATGGACACATGCATGGAGTGCCATGGCATTTAAATTCCAAAAAATTAAAAAATGATCAGAAAAACATGAAACCTTGCTTCATGTAATGTCATGCCACCAAGATGATGTGGTAAAAAAATTGGCCTGTTTGACGAAAGTTTGGACACACACCCCTCACAAACCGGAGCAACTCACTAGAAGGCTCGTGGTTCCGAGAGGGAACAATCCATGTTTGATGACGAACATGAGATAGCTTCCTCTTATGGCCTTCAAATTTTTTCTACGTTTAACGTGCACTAATACAACTGTCATGTGAAAATTTGGAAAATTCTAGGGGTCATTTAACCTTTTATAGACATTTAAGTGATTTTCTTGCCATTTAATGACCGTAATTCAAATTTGAACTATATCTACATGCAACGGCTAACCATAACGGTTTGAAAAATCATATTTTTGTGTACTTGTGTGCCAGTTAATTCCAAGTGCAGTAAATTGGAAGGAATTTTCAAACATATTGGTGTCACAGCCAGGACACACATGCATGGAGCGCCATGCCATTCAAATTCCAAAAAATTAAAAAATGATCAGAAACACATGAAACCTTGCTTGACGTAATGTCATGCCACCAAGATGATGTTGTAAAAAATTGGCCTATTTGATGAAAGTTTGGACACACACCCCTCATAAACTGGAGCAACTAACTAGAAGGCTCGTGGTTTCGAGAGGGAACAATGCATGTTTGATGACGAACGGGCGATAGCTTCCTCTTATGGGCTTCAAAAAAAATTCTATAGTTAACGTGCACTAATACAACACTAATGTCAAAATTTGGAAAATTTCAGGGGTCATTTGACCTTTTTAAGAAATTTAAGTGTTTTTCTAGCCATTTAAGGACCGTAATCCAAATTTGAACTACATCTCCATGCAGCGGCTAACCATAATGGTTTGAAAAAAAAATCGTGTACTTGTGTGCGAGTTAATTCCATGTGCAGTAAATTGGAATGAATTTTCAAACATATTGGTGTCAGGGCTTGGACACATGCATGGAGTGCCATGGCATTTAAATTCCAAAAAATTAAAAAATCATCAGACAATGTAAATATCTGGTGTTCAAAAAAGAAAATGTAAAGATCTGGCAAGACAACCGGCCCCCACACGATTGGCACTCTATTTCGTGCCTCGAGGTTTGGAAGGTGAGTGGCGCGGGTTATTAATCAGACACGGTTCTGTATTGGAAACCGTCAGCTATTAAGTTCACACACGTATTTTGCTGCGGGAATCATGTGTAATTCAAAATACATTACTCATAAATTCCGGCGACCGGCGTGTGTACTGTTCCCGTCGATCTAGATTCCGGCCGCCAATAAATACCACCTTGCTCACGTTGTCCCGCCTGCATTCTCATCTACATCCTTCCCTCGCTCGCCCCCTCTCTCTCTCTCTCCCTCTCTCTCTCAAATCTCGACCATGGCGCCGCCGATCTGCCCACGCACCGACGAGGAGGTGCCGTCCCCCGAGGATGCTCAGTCGAAGAGCGGCGACGAGGAGGACCCCTACGCGCCGCCGGACGAGGTTGCGCCGGACCCCTCAACTTTGGAGTGGTTTTGGGTCCAGTACAATCATTGTCTGTGGAAGTCGCTGCCGCCGGCTGAGAAAGCCAGGCAAGTGGCGTTCAAGAAGGAGATGGCGGAGGAGGAAGCCAGGTACCAGGCGGCATGTGAAGCCTGTGATGCCGCCTGGAAAAAGGAGGCGATGGAGCTTTGGGGGCGGACACGTCGTCGTGCGGAGGAGGTGTACGAAGACGGGTACTTCGCAAGGAAGGTCAAAGGCGCTAGGCGCCTCATCGCTGCGTGGAGGTGGGCCGATAAGCTCCAGCGTGCCACCGACGAGGATCTCCGGTGGGCGCCCAACGAAATGGCAAGATCGTTCGCGCTCGTCCGCCAGCAAGAGGCAGATCGATACGTCAAGCGCTGCGAGGCGGAGGAGGTGGGGTACTGCCTCCGTGCTGGGAAGACGCCGCGCACCAGGGAGCTGCTGGCGAGGGGCTGCTGGAATACTGCCCCAGGAGGGATTATTAGTTTTAGTGTTGTTCGTTTTCAATTTTATGCATTGTACCTAGTAGTTAAGTATCATCACGTATAGGTGATCATATTATATATATTCTGTGATGAACTAATGAACAATTAATATATATTATGAATTCTATTTTCTATCTGTTTTGTATACTAATTTGTATCTACTCCCTCTGTCCCATAATATAAGAGCGTTTTTGACACTAGTGTAGTATCAAAAACGCTCTTATATTATGAGACGGAGGGAGTAGCTGTTATCATCCACATATACAGAATGGAAAGCATATATACACACATTGAAACAGACCATATAAGAATGGAAAACAGAGTACACACATTGAAACAGAGCAATATTATGATTGCTGTGAATACATAGTGATCCACGTCGAAATGACTCAACAAAATAAAACGCGTCCATGAGACCATGACCAGCAGCCCTTGCCTACGGTAGCTGTTGGCTCTGCCTGAACTCGTGCAGGCGTTCGTCCAAGCGGTTGACATGCTCGCAGTACATCTGGAGCACGATCTCGAGCTCCAAGTTGGCTATTTCATCGGAGATCACCAGCTCGAGGATGCGACGGCCATGTTCCTCTACTGCGCCCAGGTGGATACCTGGGCCAAGGAGGAGGTCGAGCCTAGCGACCAGCACGTTTGCATCGAGCGGGCCGCGGACAAGGCGAACGGTGCGACCCTAATGAACGGCGCGGCGGGTGTCCGGTGCAAGTACGGCGCAGAGGGCCTCTGCCCACTCCTAGCGAGGAATGGGGGTACTGACGGGACATGTACCCAGCTGCGACGCCCTGCCACAGCAGGCAAGCGTCGATGGATCCGCTCTTGCTGTGCGGCGCACCACGCCTCTCGCTCAGCAGCGCTCCAACGGTCTCGCCGTGCGGCGAGCCGCAGCCTATCGGCGCGGATGCGCCTAGCTTGCTCTGTGGCGCGCCATCGATCATGTTGTGCGGCGAGCTGCAGCCTCTCGGTGCTGATATGCCTATCTTGATCCGCGGGGCTGAAGCGCCATGCGCCAAGGGTGTGCTCAACCCTGGTGATGACGTGCATCACGGCGTCGTCTATCGCGTTGCCGGGGAGCTCCTCGGCCTCGACGGGCCGTGGCGCCTTCTCGTTTTCCTCATCGACGAGGTTGATGGCAGAGGTGGCGCTTTGGTGGGTTGGCATGCTTGGAAAAGGTGGTTGTGCTACAGGCTGCGCTTGTTGCCTCCGTGCGTCGTGCGCTGCCTAGGTTTATGCGCAATATCGCTGGGTGGTGGGAAACCGGTGAGGAAATGGCGGGAAACGGTGGCATGTTCATAAAACGCCATCAATTAATGGAAACTTAGCATAGAAGGAACATCGAGCTAGCACAAGAGGTAGATGATGATCAGATGATCATTTATCCTAGTTAATTATGCATGTAATAGTTTACTTTGGTGTGTGGAAATGTCATGTGTGTACTAGCCACCTATGTAATTGGATGTTTGTCGCGTATTACACACATCTTGTTTATGTGAAACATTTCTGTTCTCTTGGCTCAACACAAACAGTTTATCGGAATGAATTGTATGCCCTCCATTGCACACACCTTGATCTGGCTGGACCATTTCTGTTGCGTTGCCTAATCGAAAATAGTTCATCCGAGTGAACCGTATGCCGTATATCGCACACACCTTGATCTGGCTGACCGTTTCTTTTGTGTTGCCTAATCACAAACAGTTCATCCGAGTGAACTATATGCCATATATCACACACCTTCATCTGGCTGCCCGTTTCTGTTGTTCTGCCTCATCACAAATAGTTTATCCGAGTGAACTATATGTCGTATATCCCAGACGCCTTCATCTGGCTGCCCATTTCTTTTGTTCTGCCTCATCGCAAACAGTTAATTCAACTGATCCGTATGCCCCGCATCGCACACGCAATTAAAATCTGAATCGTGTTTGATGTATCTTTCATCGCAAACGTTTTGCATCTTTTTTGATGGTTTTTTGACATCACCGTTTGCGATTAATGCATCGCACACAGTTTCGTCAAAGGGTCTCTGATCGTAGTGTCGCTTTAGCAGCATCCTGCAGTAGTGTACTCCACCCATCGACCGCTATCCAGCTTGCATCTAGGGTATTAAGTTAATAAAAATAGAATAACGCCTTAAGCAAGATGCCATGATGTAGACAAAGGAAACTCAATCAATATGAATAAACCCCATCTTGTTATCCTTAATGGCAATGATAGAAATATGTGTCATGTCCCTTTCTATCACTGGGATTGAGCACCGCAAGATCAAACCCATTACAAAACACCTCTCCCATTGCAAGATAAATCAATCTAGTTGGCCAAACCAAACGGATACATCGGAGAGAAATAGAAAGCTATAACAATCATGCATATAACAATTTAGAGAAGACTCAAATAATATTCATGAATAATCTGATCATAAACCCACAATTCATCGGATCCCAAGAAACACACCGCAAAAAAGGATTACATCGAATAGATCTCCAAGAACATCGAGGAGAACATTATATTGAAGATCAAAGAGAGAGAAGAAGCCATCTACCTACTAGCTATGGACCCGTAGGTCTGTGGTAAACTACTCACGCATCATCGAAAGGGCAGCAAGGTTGATGTAGAGGCCCTCCATGATCGACTCCCCCTCTGGCAGAGTACCGGAGAAGGCCTCCAGATGGGATCTCCGAAGAACAGAAACTTGCGGTGGCGGGAAAAGTATTTTGGGTGGCTCTCTGATGTATTGGGAATATTTGGGAATTTATAGAAGTGGAATTAGATCAAGAGGTGCCATGAGGGACTGACAAGTCTGGGGGCACCCTCCCTGGGGCGCGCCCTACGAGCTTGTCGCTCCCTTGTAGTCCGCAGGTCTTCTCCCGAAGCTTCTAGGGTCCCTTCTGGTCCATAAAAAATCATCAAAAAGTTTCATAGCGTTTGGACTCTATTTGGTACTGATTTCCATAATAGACATCCAAGGTTGATACTATAATAGCATGGAACAATAAAAAATTATAGATACATTGGAGACGTAGCACAAAACTTTAAGTTCTTCTTGAAGCCATCGACAACACGATCATCTTTGGAGCATAGCAAAGTGAGGCTCTTCCAAGCACGGCGACAAGTGCTACTTGTGAGCTGCGTTGGGATTTTCCCCGAAGAGGAAGGGTGAAGCAATATAGTAGCTAATAAGTATTTCCCACAGTGAGAACCAAAGTTTACCAAACCAATAGGAGAATCACTCAAACCCTAGTAAACAGCACCTGCACACACAAAAGCAAATACTTGCACCCAACACAGGCAAGATGGTTGTCAATCCCCTTGAACTCGTTACTTGCAAGAATTAAATCTTTTAGTGGTAGATAGATAAAAAGTAAAGTAAAATAAAAAGAGTAAAATTGCAGCAAGGTATTTTTGGTTTTTAGCAATATGATCAGGTAGACCTGGGGGGCATAGTTTTCATTAGAGGCTTCTCTCTCGAATACATAGCATACGGTAGGTAAACAAATTACTGTTGGGCAATTGATAGAAAAGCACGTAGTTATGATGTTATTCATGGCAATGATCACGTATATAGGCATCACATCTGTGACAAGTAGACTGACTCCTGCCTGCATCTACTACTATTACTCCACCAATCGTCTGCTATCCAGCATGCATCTATATATGGTCTTAAGTTCATGACAAACAGAGTAACGCTTTAAGCAACATGACATGGTATAGACAAACTAAACTCAAGAATAGGATTAAAACCTGTTGTTTTACCCATAATGACAAAAATGTAAATACGTGCCTTGCTACCATTTCTGTTACTGGGTGTGGACACCGCAAGATTGAACCCATCAGAAAGCACCTCTCCCACAGAAGATAAATCAATCTAGTTAGCCAAACCAAACAGTTTGATTGGAGAGAAATATAAAGCTATAACACACGCATAATAAAGTTCATAAAAGACTCAATTACTTTTAATGAATAATCTGATCATAAACGCACAATTCATCGGATCCCAAAAAACACATCGCAAATAAGATTACATCGGATAGAACTGGCACTGGGCACTGGGTTAATTGGTTAGTCCCAAAAATGGTATAAAATAGCATAATAATGCATATAAAGCATCCAAGATTGACAATATAATAGCATGAAGCAATACAAAAATTATAGACATGTTGGAGACGTATTAGCATCCCCAAGCTTAATTCTTGCTCTTTCTCGAGTAGGTAAATGATAAAAACAGAAATTTTGATGTTGAATGCTACCTAGCATGTTTATCATGTAAACTCTTTCACAATATTGATATTGAGAAATGATTAGGTAATAACATAAACATAATAATATCCATGAATATAAGAAACATAATCATTACTTTTTCAAAATATACGATCCTCAACGAATGTTATCCCAACTCATTTTATCATGTTAGCATGGCATGACTCCGCCTTCACCGCATAAATATAAATCATGAGCACCTCGGTGTAAAACCAGGCAATGGGATCATACTTCTAGCACGCTTCAGTGAGAACCAAGGTTTATCGAACCAATAGGAGAATCACAGAAAGCCTCGCGAACATCACTTGCACACACAAAAGCAAAAACTTGCACCCAATGCGGGCAAGAGGGTTGTCAATCCCCTTGAACTCGTTACTTGCAAGGATCAAATCTTGTATAGGTAGATGGATAAATTTCAAAACAAAATAAAAGTAATAAAATTGCAGCAAGGTATTTTTTGATTTTATAATATGATAAAGGTACACTGGGGGCCATAGTTTCAACTAGAGGCTTCTCTCTCGAACACATAGCATACGGTGGGTGAACAAATTGCTCTTGGGCAATTGATAAAAAAACGCATAGTTCATCCAAGGCAATGATGATGTATATAGGCATCCCGTCCGAGACAAGTAGATCGACTCCTGCCTACATCTACTGCTATTACTCCACCAATCAACTGCTATCCAGCATGCATCTACGGATTAATTTCACGAAAAAAGGAGTAACGCCTTAAGCAAGATGAAATGATGTAGACAAAGTAAACCCAATCAATATGAATAAACCCCATCATTTTACCCTTAATGGCAACAATAAAAATACATGTCTTGTCCCCTTATGTCACTGGGATATAGAGAACCGCAAGATTGAACCCATCACAAAGCACCTCTCCCACTGAAGATAAATCAATCTAGTTGGCCAAACCAAACGGGTAGATCAGGGAGAAATACAAAGCTATAACAATCATGCATAATAAAGTCCAGAAAAGACTCAATTACTTCTCATGAATATTCAGATCATAAACCCATAATTCACCGGATCCCAACAAACACACCGCAAAAGAAGATTACATCGAATAGAACTCCAAGAACATCGAGGAGAACATTGTATTGAAGATCAAAGAGAGAGAAGAAGCCATTTAGCTACTAGCTATGTACCCGTAGGTCTATGGTTAACTACTCATGCATCATTGGAAGGCAGCAAGGATGATGTAGAAGCCCTCCATAATCGATTCCCCCTCTGGCAGAGTACCTGAAAAGGCTTCCAAATGGGATTGCGGAAGAACAGAATCTTACGGTGGCGGAAAAGGGGTTTCAGGTGGCTCTCTGTTGGTTTCCCAATATTTGAGAATTTATAGAAGTGGAATTAGGTCAGATGGAGCCTCGTAGGGCCCAGAAGGTAATAGGGTGCACCCCCCATGGAGCGCCCTGTTGCGTTGCCGTCTCCTTGATTGTTGTCTGGTTTCCTCCAGAAAAAATTGTCAAAATATTTCGTAGCATTTGGACTTTGTTTGGTACTGATTTTCTGGAAAACCAAAAACAAGCAGAAAACAACAACTAGCACTAGGCACTGGGTTAATAGGTTAGTCCCAAAAAATGATATAAAATAGCACAAAGGTCATATAAAATATCCAAGATTGATAATATAATAGCATGGAACAATAAAAAATTATAGATACATTGGAGAAATATCAGCATCCCCAAGCTTAATTCTTGCTCATCCTCGAGTAGGTAAATGATAAAACCACAATTTTTGATGTGAAATGCTACCTAACATGTGTATCATATAATCTCTTTTACGGTATAAATATTCAGATCCGAGTGGTTCAAAGCAATAGTCTATAATTTGATATAAAGACATCAATACTCAGGAATTCCAACAAACAATCATGCCTTTCAAAATAAAAATGCTAAAGAACACTATCCCTACAAAATCATATAATCTTGTCATGCTTAGTCTTCCTCACACAAAGTATTAATCATTAAATACCCCGATGACAAGCCGAGCAATTGGTTCATAATTTTTAACGCGCTTCACCTTTTTCAAACTCATGAAAAACATGAGAATGAGCCATGGAAATAGCACTATGGGTGGAATGGAATGCAGTGATAGAGATCAATAAGGGGAAGTCAAAAATGGAAGATAGTCTCACATCGACGTGTCTAATCAACAGGCTATGGAGATGCCCATCAATTGATGTCCATGTGAGGAGTAGGGATTGTCATGCGACGAATGCACTAAGAGCTATAAGTGTATGGAAGCTCAACATGAAAATTAAGTGGGTGTGCATCCAACTTGCTTGCTCATGAAGACCTCGGGCATTTGAGGAAGCCCATCATCAGAATATACAAGCCAAGTTCTATAATGAAAACTTCCCACTAGTATATGAAAGTGACAATATAGGAGACTCTCCATATGAAAAACATGGTGCTACTATGAAGCACAAGTGTGGAAAAGCATAGTAACATTGCCCCTTCTCTCTGTTTCTCTTATTTTTTTGTTGAGCTCTTTTTGGCCTCTCTTTTTTCATTTGGTTCCTCATCCCGACTTCTGGGTGATCCATCATCCTTTCCTGACTACGACAATGCTCTAATAATGATGATCGTCACACTTTTATTTACTTACAACTCAATATTACAACTAGATAACTAGAACAATATGACTCTATACGAATGCCTCTGGCAGTGTACCAGGATGTGCAATGATGCTAGAGTAACATGTATGATAATGATGTACGGTGGCTCAGCCACAAATACTATGTCAGCTATATGATCATGCAAAGCAATATGGCAATGAAGGTGCAAGTCATAATAACGGAACGGTGGCAGTTCCATGGCAATATATCTCAGAGTGGCTATCGAAATGCCATGATAGATAGGTATGGTGGCTATTTTGAGGAAGATATAAGGAGGCTTATGTGTGATAGAGCATATCATATCACGAGGTTTGGATGCATGGTACCGAAGAGGATAGCAAATGGCGGAAAGGTAAGAGTGCGTATAATCCATGAACTCACATTAGTCTAAATAACCCACATACTTATTGTAAAATTTTATTAGCCCTCAAAGCAAAGTACTACTACGCATGCCCTTGTGGGGATAGATTGGTAGGAAAAGACAATCGCTCGTCCCCGACCGTCACTCAAAAGTCGACACTCAATAATAAATCATGCTTCAACTTCATCGCATAACGGGAGACTATACATGCATGCTTCGGGAATCACAAGCCTTAACATCAATATTCTTACTAAACCACAATCATTCACTAGTACCCCCACATATTGCCTTCTCAATATCACAAAACTATTACAAGGAATCAAACTTATCATATTCAGTGATCTATATGAAAGTTTGTATTATATCCCTCTTGAATACCTATCATATCAGGACCAAATTCATAACGCGTGCATATTTCCATTACTATTTATTTTTGTAGCGAACCAACCCAATACAGTCAAGTCTCTGTGTTTTCTGTGCCTTCGTGGATCACACGGTTCATACTTGCACATAATGAACATCCCATTGCGAATAACTGAAATAAACAAGGCATATATGCTCACTATAACAACCAAATATAGCCACTGAAAACTGGTCAAAGGCTCACTACAACCAACGTAACAACCAAATATAGACAAACAAGGCACCTGATACGTCTCCAATGTATCTATAATTTTGTATTGTTCCATGCTATTAAACTATCATTCCTGGATGTTTTATACTCATTTACAAGCAACTTTATATCATTTTTTGGGACTAACCTAATGACATAGTGCCTAGTGCCAGTTGCTGTATTTTGCTTGTTTTTACTTCGCAGAAAATCAATACCAAACGGAAGCTTCTCCACCGTACAAATGCCACAAAACTTTTTGGAGATTTTTTTCTACCCAGAAAACACCTAGGAGGCCAAGGAAGTGCACCAGAGGAGGCCTGTGTGGCCCACTAGGCATCAGGGCGCGCTATGGTGGGTAGTCGGGCCCATGGGAAGCTTCTCCACCGACCTTCAGCTCTATAAATACTCTTAAATCCCAAAAACCCTAGGGGAGTTGACGAAACACAATTCCAGCCACCGCAAGTTCCAGAACCACGAGATCCAATCTAGAGGCCTCTTCCGGCACTCTGCCGGAGGGGTCAACGATCACGGAGGGGTTCTTCATCATCCTTGTTGCCCCTCCAATGATGCGTGAGTACTTTACTACAGACCTACGGGTCCGTAGCTAGTAGCTAGATGGCTTCTTCTCTCTTTTTGATCTTCAATACAATGTTCTCCATGATGTTTTTGGAGATCTATTTGATGTAATGACTTTTTACGGTGTGTTTGTTGGGATTCGATGAATTGTCAGTTTATGATCAGTTCTATCCATGAATATTATTTGATTCTTTGCTGAACTATTTTATGCATGGTCTTTATAGCCTCATATTTCTTCTCCGAAACTTTGGTTTGTTTTGGCCAACTAGATTGATTTTTCTTACAATGGGAAGATGTGCTTTGTGATGGTTTCGATCTTGCGGTGCTCAATCTCAGTGATAGAAAGAGACATGACACGCATGTATCATTGCTATTAATGCTAAAAAGATGGGGTATATTCCTACATGAATAGATCTTGTCTACATCATGTCATCGTTCTTATTGCATTACTCTGTTTTTCCATGAACTTAATATACTAGATGCAAGCTGGATAGTGGTTGATGTGTGGAGTAATAGTAGTAGATGCAGGCAGGAGTCGTTCTACTAATCTTGGAAGTGATGCCTATATACATGATCATTGCCTTTGATATCGTCATGATTATTCTCTTTTCTATCAATTGCCCAATAGTAATTTGTTTACGCACCATACGCTATTTTCTCAAGAGAAGCCTCTAGTGAAATCTACGACCCCCGGGTCTATTTTCCTATCATATAAAACCAAAAATACCTTGCTGCATTTTCCTTTATTTATTTTATTTTGCATTTTTGCTAAATCTATTTATCAAATCTCATACAATTCAATCTATCTCAATACCGAGGAGGGATTGACAACCCCTCTTACACGTTGGGTTGCAAGTTTTTGTGGTTTGTGTGCAGGTGCTGTTTACATAGTGTTGCTTGGTTCTCCTACTAGATTTATAACCTTGGTTTCATAACTGAGGGAAATACTTACCGTTGCTGTGCTGCATCCTCCTCTCCTCTTCGGGGATTTACCAACGCATATACAAGCAATCAGGAATATTTGTGGCGCCATTGCCGGGGAGACATCATCAACATCTATCAGGTCCATACGCACAAACTCTCATCTCCTTGCAATTACTTTATTTGCCATTTGCCTCTCATTTTCATCTCCCCCACTTCTAAAATGTTTTTGCAAAAATACAAAAATATTTTTCGTTTGCCTTTTTCTTGTTCGATCTTTTGTTTGCTTGTGTTCTTGTTTGTGTAGTCACATGTCTCAAGAAAATACCAAATTGTGTGATTTTTCAAATACTAATAATAATGATTTTATTATTACTCCGATTGCTCCTCCCGCCGCTAGTGCGGAGTCTTATGATATTAATGCCGCTTTGTTGAATCTTGTTATGAAAGAGCAATTTTCCGATAATCCTAATGAGGACGCCGCGTCCCATCTAAGAACTTTCGTAGAATTGTGTGATATGCAAAAGAAAAAAGATGTGGACAATGATATCGTGAAATTAAAATTATTTCCTTTTTCATTGCGGGATCGTGCAAAAATTTGGTTTTCATCTTTGCCTTGTAATAGTATTGATTCTTGGGACAAGTGCAAAGATGCTTTTATCACTAAGTATTTTCCTCCCGTGAAAAGTATTTCCCTTAGAAATCAAATCATGAATTTTAAGCAACTTGAGCATAAACATATTGCCCAATCTTGGGAAAGAATGAAGTTGATGATAAGAAATTGCCCTACTTTGGATGATCATACAATTTTTTTTATGCGGATTGAATTTTGTTTCTAGAAATCTTTTAGATTCTGCCGCGGGTGGTACTTTTATGGAAATTACTTTGGGTGAAGCCACTAAATTTCTTGATAATATTGTGGCTAATTATTCACAATGGCATACTGAAAGAGCTCCTACTAGTAAAAAGATAAATTATGTTGAAGAAATTAGTACTTTGAGTGAAAACGTTGATGCACTTATGAAATTGGTTGCTAGTAAAAATGATCCTATTGATCTTAATGATGTGCCTTTATCTACTTTGATTGAGCAAAATAGTGATCCCATAGATGTGAATTTTGTCTCGCGAAACAATTTTAATAACAATGCTTATAGAGGTAATTTTATTCCTAGACCTTTTCCTGTAAATTCCTCTAATAATTATGGCAATTCCTACGGTAATTCTTGTAATAATAATAATAATAATAATAATAATAATAATAATAATAATAATAATAATAATAATAATAATAATTGGATGCCCTCTGATCTTGAGAGTAATATTAAAGAATTTATCAATGCCCAAAAAGTTTTCAATACTACGATAGAAGAAAAATTGAATAAGATTGATGATATGTCTAGAAGCATTGATAGAATTACTCATGATGTAGAAAATCTCAAGATTAAATTTTTTTCACCCAAGGTTGATGTCAATGAATCAATTAAAGCTTTATATGTTTCCATGGATGAAAGTAATAAAAGAACTGCTATGCTTAGAGCTAAAAGAGAATTTTTAGAAAGAGCATTTTCGCCCGATTGCTTTCATAGTAATGAAGAAGATGTTAAGATGATTGGTGTTTCTTCTATTGATTCCTTGTTTAGTAATATTAAAATTGATGATAAGAGGACTGTAGAAGAGTCAACTTTAGTTAGAAGGCGTCCTCATAATTCGGAGGGTGAAAATCTTGTTGAAAAAATTGATAAAAGTTGGTTTGGAGAGGTAAAAACTTTACCTAGTGATGTGCCCACTCTTTTGGATTACAAAGACTTTAATTATGATAGTTGCTCTTTGATTGAATGTATTTCTTTGTTACAATCCATGATAAATTCACCCAATTCCTATGAATAAAATAAAGCTTTTACTAAACATATTATAGAAGCGATGATGAAAGATTTAGAAGAAAAGTTAGAATTAGAGATTTCAACTCCTAGAAAATTATATGATGAATGGGAACCCACTATTAAAGTCAAGACCAAAAATTATGGGTGCAATGCTTAATGCAATTTGGGTGCTAGTGTTTCCACAATTTCGAAATCTCTATGTGATGTGCTTGGTTTTACCAATATTGAAGAGTGTTCTCTTAATTTGCACTTGGCGGATTCTACTATTAAAAAGCCTTTGGGAAGGATTTATGATGTTCTTATTCTTGCAAATAGGAATTATGTGCCCATAGACTTTATTGTTCTTGATATTGATTGCAATCCGTCTTGTCCCATAATACTTGGTAGACCGTTTTTATGAACTATAGGTGCCATGATTGATATGAAAGAAGGGAATATAAAATTCCAGTTACCATTAAGAAAGGGTATGGAACACTTCTCTAGCACAAGAATTAAGCCACCATATGAATCAATCACGAGGGCAACCTATGGATCAAAAACTAAAGATGACAATATTTGAATCTATGCATTATGCCTAGCTAGGGGCGTGATGCCTATATACATGATCATTGCCTTGGATCTCATCATGATTATTCGCTTTTCTATCAATTGCCCAACGGTAATTTGTTTACCCACCATAAGCTATTTTCTCGAGAGAAGCCTCTAGTGAAATCTACGGCCCCCGGGTTTATTTTCCTATCATATAAAAAAATACCTTGCTGCGTTTTTTTTTGTGTGTTTTTGCTAGATCTATTTACCAAATCTCATACAATTTAATCTATCTCAATACCAAGGAGGGATTGACAACCCCTCTTACGTGTTGGGTTGCAATATTTTGTGGTTTGTGTGCAGGTGTTGTTTACATAGTGTTGCTTGGTTCTCGTACTGGATTGATAACATTGGTTTCATAACTGAGGGAAATACTTACCGTTGCTGTGCAGCATCATCCTCTCCTCTTCAGGGAATTATCAACGCAGATACAAGGAATCAACACCTACTTGAAAACTGGACAAATGGTCACTTCAACCAACCTAACAACCAAATATAGATAAACAAGACATCTGCACACTATAAACAACCAAATATAGCCATTCATGAAAGTGAAATGGACAATTCATACTTAAACATCAGATAGCCCTATTGAACATTACATTTTTGAATAACTGAAGTGATTAAACACGGCATAGTTAAAACATCGCATGGCAAAAGCTAGTACAACAATGAGTATGCGTTGGCTAGCAAGAAAAAGTAAGATTTGCTGATAGGATATTGGCTCACTTGTCATGGATGGGATCCTTCCACTTCGAAGAGCACAGACCCAGGGTGCGCTCCCTAGTGTTGCAGATGGGTTGTTTCACCTTGGAAGAGCCGTAGTGGGTGCCCTTCTTGTCGTCGTGGTTGATGAGATTTGACTTTTTACTTGAGGATCCCAAGCCACCGGCGTAGAACATATCCTTCAGAAATGACGAAAGGGTCTCGATAGCGTACAATGATCGCAAATCCTTGACCGCAAGGCGGAGAAGATCAGTGGCGGGGCCTTTCAAGAGATTATTGGTGGATGAACCAGAGGTGTTGGGGATGGACCACTTAACCTGTGATGTAGTCTGCGTCAAGCCGTCACTGTCGATGAGCTTGATGTCATAGCCGGCTCCCATGAGATACAGAAATATGTGAGCCCAATAAATTGAGGCCCTTGTCGTGGCAACAAAGTCAATTTCCTCGCCGGTGTTCCTCCAGGGTCGACAGGTCGGCACGAATGATGGACACCTCGCCATCATCTGGCGGAGAGGCTTTGATAGACCTCTTTTTGTTTGTACGCTCCTCGGCCCCCGGGACATGTGGTCTAGGCTGCGACTCTCTGGAGTAGGGGAGGGGGGTAGGGATCTAGGGAAAAGGGATGCCACTAGGCAATCTAGGAAACTCAGGGCGGCGAGGGTATGAAGATAGGTGGGTAACCTAAACTTATCTAACTAGGAAGCACGGGAAAACCGGCAAAGGTTGGCAGTGGAGGGCGGCGGCGGTGGTGAGCTAGGGTTCAAGCGGGGGAGGAGGGGGGAGGGGGTTTGGTGTGTGTGTGGACTATTAAGGGGGCGGAGTGGTGTTTGAGGAAATTCCGCGGCTACTAAAAATTTTAGTAACAGTGGGTGGTGATGGTGGTGGACAGGGGAGGGCGATGGTTGAAATGCCTCAGCTACTAAGTTTTTTACTATAATGTCGGTGGTGGATGAGTGAGGGCGACGGTTGAAATACCATGACTACTAAAATTTGGGTAAAGGAACTGAAGCGGGGCGGGAGCAACAAAGATCGCACATGGTCAAAACTGAATAATTGTGTACGATATAAGGAAAAGCCGTGGAACCATGTGAGATGATGGTGGTTGCCGAAGATGGAGCATGAAAGGGAGCTGATGGAGGACATCACGATGGAAGAAGGATCAGGAGATTCGATGGGAGGCCATGCCCCCGCTTTAGAGTGAGGCACTCTGGTTGGCATCTCCAACGTATCTATAATTTTTTATTGTTCCATGTTGTTATATTATCAATCTCGGATGTTTTATATTCATTTGCTAGCAACTTTATATCATTGTTTGGGACTAACCTATTGACATAGTGCCCAGTGCCAGTTGTTGTTTTTTGCTTGCTTTTTACTTTGCAGAATATCAATACCAAACAAAGTCCAAATGCCACAAAACTTTTTGGAGATTTTTTTTGGCCAGAAGACACTCTAGGAGCCAAAGGAGCACACCAGAGGAGGCCCATGGGGCCCACTAGGCACAAGGGCGCGCTAGAGGGCCCAGGCGCGCCCTGGTGGGTAGTGGAGCCCACGGGAAGCTTCTTGACCTACCTTCGCCTCAATAAATACTCTAAAATCCCAAAAACCCTAGGGGAGTCGAGAAAATACAGTTTCCGCTGCCACAAGTTCCAGAACCACGAGAACCAATCTAGAGGCCGTTTCCGGCACTTTGCCGGAGGGGGCAATGATCACAGAGGGGTTCTTCATCATCCTTGTTGCCCCTCCGATGATGCGTGAGTAGTTTACCACAGACCTACTGGTCCGTAGCTAGTAGCTAGATGGCTTCTTCTCTCTTTTTGATCTTCAATACAATGTTCTCCTCGATGTTCTTGGAGATCTATTTGATGTAACTCTTTTTTGCGGTGTGTTGTTGGGATCTGATGAATTGTGAGTTTATGATCAGTTCTATCCATGAATATTATTTGAGTCTTTGCTGCACTCTTTTATGCATGATTGTTATAGCCTCGTATTTCTTCTCCAAAAATTTTGTTTGGTTTGGCCAACTAGATTGATTTTCTTGTGATGGGAAGAGGTGCTTTGTGATGGGTTTGATCTTGCGATGCTCAATCTCAGTGACAGAAAGTGACACGACACGCTTGTATCATTGCTATTAAGGGTAACAAGATGGGGTTTATTCATACGTGAGTTTATCTTGTCTACATCATGTCATCGTTCTTATTGCATTACTCCATTTTTCCATGAACTTAATACACTAGATGCATGCTGGATAGCAGTCGATGTGTGGAGTAATAGTAGTAGATGCAGAATTGTTTTGGTCTACTCATCTTGGACATGATGCCTATATACATGATCATTGCATTAGATATCGTCATGATTAATCGCTTTTCTATCAATTGCCAACAGTAATTTGTTTACCCACCGTATGCTATTTTCTTGAGAGATGCCTCTAGTGAAAACTACGACCCCTGGGTCTATTTTCCTATCATATTAAACCAAAAATACCTTGCTGCAATTTTTATATATTTATTTTATTTTGTGTTTCAGTGAGATCTATTTATCAAAGCCTATACAATTTAATCTATCTCAATACCGAGGAGGGATTGACAACCCCTCTTACGCGTTGGGTTGCAAGTTTTTGTTGTTTGTGTGCAGGTGCTGTTTATATAGTGTTGCTTTGTTCTCCTAATGGATTGATAACCTTGGTTTCATAACTGAGGGAAATACTTACCTTTGTTGTGCTGCATCATCCTCTCCTCTTCGGGGAAATACCAACGCAGATACAAGCAATCAACCACAACCATCACCGAAGAAGGAAACTCGAGTACTCGGGTATGGGAACCACCATTGGCTTGTTCCAAGCTTGGGGGAGGTGCCCCCAGTATTGTATCACCATCACTTTTTACTATTACTATCTTTATTAGTTTGATCTTTAGTCATCTCGTGATTTAGAAAAGGTATGGAGTAGTTTCTGAGTACTTGTTTCGTGATCGTTATATCCATGTAATCGTGTGTGACAGTTATATAATAAAAAGTAGTAAGAGTATCTTTCTTCTTACTTTACTTCCTTGCAGCAATCTTTGCAATAACATATTTCGTATGTTAATCGCATGGGGGTAGTGACTTGACAAAAATAAGTATAGTTGATAAAATTTATTGGAGGTTAACAAACATAGCATTGGCCATTCAACAATTCATGAAAGAATAATAAAGGAAGAGAGATTTCACATATAGATTTACTATCTTGGACATATTGTATGATTGTGAACCCCCATTAATTATTTTCAAACTTGATCAAATAGTTGAAGTTGGACAAGGAAGACAGCGTGATGGGTTATGTACGTATATATTTGCGTAGAAGTTATATTGTCATGGTCCTCTAACATGTGGTGCTTGTTTACAATTTTTTGCTAGCCAAAAATTTCTGTACTAAGTAGAGATACTATTTGTGCATCTGAATACCCTTAAACCCAGTTTCTTGTCATGAGAGGCCACCATATCTACTTATGGATTGAATAACAACCGTCAAGTAAGTTGTCATTAGTGCAACGGATCTATGGTATTAAGTTCATAAAAACGGAGTAACTCTTTAAGCAAGATGACATGATGTAGACAAAGTAAACCCAATCAATATGAATAAACCCCCTCGTTTTACCCTTAATGGAAACAATACAAATACGTCTCTTGTCCGCTTCTATCACTGGGATATAGAGCACCACAAGATTGAAGTCATCAGAAAGCACCTCCCCCACTGAAGATAAATCAATCTAGTTGGCCAAACCAAACGGATAGGTCGGAGAGAAATACAAAGCTATAACAATCATGCATAATAAAGTTCAGAAAAGACTCAATTACTTTGAATGAATAATCTGGTCATAAACCCACAATTTATTGGACAGAACTCCAAGAAGATCGAGGAGAACATAGTATTGAAGATCAAAGAGAGAGAAGAAGCCATCTAGCTACTAGCAATGGACTCGTAGGTCTGTGGTGAACTACTCAAGCATCGTCGGAAGGTAGCAAGGATGATGTAGAAGCACTCCACAATCGGTTCCCCCTCTGGCAGAGTACCGGAAAAGGCCTCCAGATGGGAACACGGAAGAACAGAAACTTTTGGCGGTGGAACAATGGCTTCGGGTGGCTCTCTGTTGGTTTTCCAATATTTGAGAATTTATAGAGGTGGAATTAGGTCAAATGGAGGCTCGAGGGGCCCACAAGGTAACAGGGCGCGCCTTGTTGCCTTGCCGTCTCCTCGTTCGTCCTCTGGTCTCCTCTCGAAGCTTCTAGGGTCTCGTCCAGAAAAAAATTGTCAAAAAGTTTCGTAGCGTGTGGACTCCGTTTGTTAGTGATTTTATGAAAACAAAAAACAAGCAGAAAATAGCAACTGGCACTAGGCACAGGGTTAATGGGTTAGTCCCAACAATGATATAAAATAGCGCAAAAATACATATAAAGTATCCAAGATTGATAATATAATAGCATGAAACAATCAAAAATTATAGATACATTGGAGACGTATCAGCATCCCCAAGCTTAATTCATGCTCGTCCTCGAGTAGCTAAATGATAAAAACAAAAATTTTGATGTGAAATGCTACCTAACATGTGTGTCCTGTAATCTCTTTTACGGTATGAATATTTAGATCTGAGTGATTCAAAGCAATAGTCTATAGTTTGATATAAAGACATCAATACTCAGGCATACGAACAAACAATCATGCCTTTCAATATAAAAATGCTAAAGATCGATATCCCTAGAAAAGCATATAGTCTTGTCAGTCTTCCTAACATAAAGTATTAATCATGAACTACCTCGATGACAAGCCGAGCAATTGCATCATACTTTTTAATGCGCTTCAGCGTTTTCAACCCCACGCAATACATGATCGTGATCCATGGACATAGCACTATGGGTGGAGTAGAATGCGGTGGTAGAGATTAATAAAGAGAAGTAAAAAACGAAGATAGTCTCGCATCGACGCGACTAATCAACGGGCTATGGAGATGCCCATCAATTGATGTCAATATGAGGAGTCGGGATTGCCATGCAACAGATGCACTAAGAGCCGTAAATGTATGAAAGCTGAATTGAAAACTAAGTGGGTGTGCATCCAACTTGCTTGCTCATGAAGACCTCGGGCATTTGAGGAAGCCCATCATCGTAATATACAAGCCAAGTTCTATAATGTTAAATTCCCACTAGTATATGAAAGTGACAACATAGGAAACTCTCTATATGAATACATGGTGCTACTCTGAAGCACAAGTGTGGAAAAGGGTAGTAACATTGCCCCTTCTCTCTTTTTCTCCCATTTTTTTGTTGGGCTCTTTTTGGCCTCTTGTTTTTTGTTTTCTTTTATTTTCGTTCGGATTCTCATCCCGACTTGTGGGGGAATCATAGTCTCCATCATCCTTTCCTCACTGGGAGAATGCTATAATAATGATAATCATCACACTTTTATTTAGTTACAACTCGATAAGTAGAATAATATGACTCTATATGTATGCCTCTGGCAATGTACCAGGATATGCAATGATTCTAGCGTAACATGTATAATAGTCATGAACGATGGCTGAGCCACAAATACCATGTCAGCTATATGATCATGCAAAGCAATATGACAATGAATATGTATGTCATGAAAAGGAACGGTGGAAGTTGCATGGCAATATATCTCGGAATGGCTATGGAAATGCCATAATAGGTAGGAATGGTGGCTGTTTTGAGGAAGATATAAGGGGGCTTATGTGTGGTAGAGAGTATCATATCACGGGGTTTGGATGCACTTTCGAGGTGAGAAAGGGCGATGCACGGTACCAAAGAGGCTAGCAAATGGCGGAAAGGTAAGAGTGCGTATAATCCATGGACCCACATTAGTCATAAAGAACTCACGTACTTACTGTGAAAGTTTATTAGCCCTCAAAGCAAAGTACTACTCGCATGCCCCTAGGGGGATAGATTGGTAGGAAAAGACCATCGCTCGTCCCCGACCGTCACTCAATAATAAATCATGCTCCAACTTCATCGCATAACTAGAGACTATTCATGCATATGCTTCGGGAATCACAAACCTTAACACCAATATTCTTACTAAACCACAATCATTCACTAGTACCCCACATATTACCATCTTAATGTCGCAAAACTATTTCAAGGAATCAAACTTATCATATTCAGTGATCTACATGATAGTTTTTATTATATCCCCCTTGAATACCTATCATATCAGGACCAATTTCATAACACGTGCATATTGCCATTACTATTTATTAGACTCTCAAAAATATATAAGTGAAGCATGAGAGTGCAACTATTTATTTAAAACATAACCACTGTCGTGCTCTAAAAGATATAAGTGAAGCACTAGAGCAATTGCCTAGCTCAAAAGATATAAGTGAAGCACATAGAGTATTCTAGCAGATCATGAATAAATGTGTGTCCCTCTCAAAAGGTGTTTGCAGCAGACATTGATTGTGGCAAAGTGAAAAGCAAACCAAGCAAATACTACTATAATACAAGACACTCCAAGCAAAACTCATATCATGTGATGAATAAAAATATAGCATCAAGTAGTATACCGATGGACTGTAGATGAAAGAGGGGATGCCATCCGGGGCATCCCCAAGCTTAGACGCTTGAGTCTCCTTGAATATTACCTTGGGTTGCCTTGGGCATCCCCAAGCTTAGGGTCTTGCCACTCCTTATTCCTTCATCCATCATGATCTCACCCAAAACTTGAAAACTTCAGCACACAAAACTCAACAAAAAACTCGTGAGATCCGTTAGTATAATAAGCAAATCATAATCTTTAGGTAGTGTTGTGAACTCATTAATATTTTATTCTTGCATAATATCTATTGTATTCTAACTTCTCCATGACTTATACCCCCCCTGATATAATCCATAGCATTATTACAACAAGCAAACTATGCAATAGAAAACAGAATATGTCTAAAACACATCAGTCTGTAATGATCTAAACAAACACTATACTTCTGGAAATCCAAAAATGCTAAAAAATTATGACAATGTGGGCAATTTGTATATCAATAATTTGTAGGAAATTCAGAATTTTATCACATTCCAGTGAATTATGATAATCCAGTACTGGGCGCAAAAGTTTCTATTTTTTCACAGAATCAAGTCAACTATCAACCAAATCATCCCAGAGGCTTTACTTGGCACAAACACTAATTAAAACATAAAAACACAACCATAATAGTAGCAATAATTGTGTGAACACTAAATAACAGAAAGAAAAAGAAAAAATTTAAGATAACTATTGGGTTGCCTCCCAACAAGCGCTATTGTTTTACGCCCCTAGCTAGGCGTAAGGCATTGTTTCAAGCATTGTCATCCTTAGTTTTAATCCCATAGGTGGCCCTCATAATAGATTCATATGGTGGCTTAATTATCTTTCTAGGGAAGTGTTCCATTCCCTTTTTTAATGGAAATTGAAATCTTATAGTTCCTTCTTTTGTATGAACAATAGCACCAATGGTTCATAGGAAAGGCCTGCCAAGTATTATAGGAAAAGGTGGATTGCATTCAATATGAAACACAGTGAAATCCATGAGCACATAATTTCTATTAGCAAGAACAAGCACATCATTTATTCTACCCAATGGTTTCATAATAGTTGAATCCACTAAGTGTAAATTAAGGGAACATTCATCCATATCGGTTAGGCTTAGCACATCACATAAAGATTTTGGTATAGTAGAAATGCTAGCACCAAGATTACATAAATCATTACATTCATAATCTTTAATATTTACTTTAATAGTAGGTTCCCATTCATCATGCAATTTCCTAGGTATAGAAACCTCCAATTCTAGCTTTTCTTCATAAACTTTCATCATAGCTCCTACACTATGTTTAGTAAAAGCATTATTTTGTTCATAAGCATTTGGTGAATTTATCATGGATTGCAACAAGGAAAAAAACTCAATTAAAGAACAACTATCATAATTAAATTCCTTGTAATCCAAACTACTAGGCACATCACTATTTAAAGTCTTGACCTCTCCAAACCCACTTTTACCATTTTTATCATTAAGATCATCACCCTCCGAACAATTGGGACGCCTTCTAGCTAAAGTTGACTCATCTCCAATCCCTTTTTCAACAAGTTTTATCTTACTAAAAAAATGCAATAGGTTAGACACCAATCATTTTAGGGACATTCACATTTGTGCCCCTAACTTGAACCCATTACTCAAATGTACCCCTAACTTTTTGATGTGCTCAAATTTGCCCCTAAAAAGCAACTTAGGTCGCAAGAATGCCCTTCCATCTGGTCAAAGTTGTTTGGCCGAAAATTTGAAAATTCATAACGAATTCATATGAATTCAGAAGAATGCAAAATAAGATATCAAAATGTTCATAAAAACACCATCTATATGCACATGTCATTTACGTTCATGAGAAAAGCACACTTTAAAGCTTTTTAGGATTTATAACCTTCAAAACCTATTTAGGGTGAATGTAAATAAATGCACATGTAGGAGATGAACGTAAATGACATGCGCGTATAGGTGATATTTTTATGAACATTTTGATATCTTATTTGCATTCTTCTAAGTTCATATGAATTTGTTATAAATTTTTAAAGTATCGGTCAAACAACTTTGACCAGCTGGAAGGGCATTCTCATGACCTAAAATGCTTTTTAGGGGAAATTTTGAGCACATCAAAAAGTTAGGGGTAAATATGAGAGTGGGCACAAATTAGGGGCATAAATGTAAATGTCCCATCATTTTAATATCTTCATTATGATTATGGTAAAAACCGGGTGGAATAGCCTTTTCTAGGAATTCTCACTTAGCTCTCAACCTAACGGTTCTCTCTTTGCTTTCATTGATGGAGATTTGGATAGACTTAATAGACTCATTAATGCCATGCTTGGGTGGCAAAATTTTAGATTTAAGAGTTTCCACATCATGAGCAATTCTATCCATGTTTCTAGCCATATCATCAACTTTATTCAATTTTTCTTCTACCATAGTATTTTAAATCGTTTGAGAAATAATGAATTCTTTAATGTAGTTCTCAAGATTAGTAGGTATCCTATTATTATTATATGAATTACCATAGGTATTACCATAATTATTAGAGGAATTTCTGGGATGTGGCCTAGGATTAAAATTACCTCTATAAGCATTATTGAAACTATTTCTAGAGACAAAATTCGCACCAATAGAATCATTATTTTTCTCAATCAAAGTAGATAATGGCACATCATTAGGATCAACATGAGCATTTTTACTAGCAATCATTTTCATAAGAGCATCCATTTTATCACTCAAAGTAGAGACTTCTTCAATAGAGTTTACCTTCTTACCTATTGGAGCTCGTTGGGTGTGCCACTTAGAGTAATTTACCATTATATTATCAAGGTGCTTTGTAACTTATCCTAATGTAATTTCCATAAAAGTACCACCTGTAGTAGAATCTAGAAGATTTCTCGACACAAAGTTTAGTCCCGCATAAAATTTTTTGGATTATCATCCATAAGCTTAAACCATGAGTGGGACAATTTCTAATCATTAATTTCATTATCTCCCAAGATTGTGCAACATGTTCATGCTCAAGTTGCTTAAAATTCATAATTTGGTTTCTGAGAGAGATAATGTTAGCAGGAGGAAAATACTTGGCAATAAAAGCATGCTTACACTTATCCCATGATTCAATACTATTTCAAGGCAAGGATGAAAACCAAGTTTTAGCATGATCTCTTAACGAGAAATGAAATAATTGCAACTTTATAGTATCATTATCCACATATTTTTGCCTTTGCATATCACATAATTCAATGAAAGTATTAAGATTGGATGCAGCATCCTCACTAGAATTTCCAGAAAATTATTCTTTCATAACAAGATTTAGCAAACCATCATTAATATGATATGAATCCGCACTAGTGGCGGGAGGAGCAATTGGAGTACAAATGAAATCATTGTTATTAGTATTTGAAAAGTCACACAACTTGGTATTTTCTTGAGACATAGCGACAAAGCAAGCAAACGAGCAAAGCAAAAATATTTTTGTGTTTTTATATTTCTATGAGAAGTGGGGGAGATGAAAATGAGAGGCAAAGGCAAATAAAAAGTAGAGCAAGTAGATGATAGTTTGTGTGTGGGTACTTGATAGGTTTTGATGATGTCTCCCACACAACGGCACCAGAAATTCTTCCTGCTACTTGTGAGTTGCGTTGGGATTTTCCCCGGAGAGGAGAGCAGATGTAGTACAGTAGAGATAAGTATTTCCCTTAGTGAGAACCAAGGTTTATCGAACCAATAGGAGAATCACGCAAAGCCCCGTGAACAACACTTGCACATACAAAAGCAAATACTTGCACCCAACGCGGGCAAGAGGGTTGTCAATCCCCTTGGACTCGTTAGTTGCAAGGATCAAATCTTGTATAGGTAGATGGATAAATTGCAAAGTAAAATAAAATTAAATAAATTGCAGCAAAGGAATTTTGGTTTTTATAATATGGTAAAAGTATACCTGGGGGCCATAGTTTTCACTAGAGGCTTCTCTCTTGAACACATAGCATGCGGTGGGTGAAAAAATTACTGTTGGGCAATTGATAGAAAAGCGCATAGTTATGACGTATTCACGCAATGATCATGTATATAGGCATCATGTCTGAGACAAGTAGACCGACTCCTGCCTGCATCTACTACTATTACTCCACCAATCGACCGCTATCCACCATGCATCTATGGTATTAAGTTCATGAAAAATGGAGTAACGCCTTAAACAAGACGACATGATGTAGACAAAGTAAACCCAATCAATATGAATAAACCCGATAATTTTACCCTTAATGGCAACAATACAAATACGTGTCTTGTCCCCTTCTATCACTGGGATATTGAGCACCGCAAGATTGAACCCATCACAAAGCACCTCTTCTACTTGTGAGATGCGTTGGGATTTCCTCGAAGAGAAGAGGATGAAGCAATACAATAGAGCTAAGTATTTCCCTCAGTTAAGAACCAAGGTTATCAATCCAGTAGGAGAACCACACAGAACCTTGTTTGGCAGTACCTACACACACAAAAGCAAATACTTGCACCCAACGCAAACAAGGGGGTTGTCAATCCCCTCGGCGGTTATTTGCAAGGATCAATTCTCGTAGTGGTAGGCAAATAGACAAATTGCAAAATAAAATAATGGTAATAAAATTGCAGCAAGGTAATTGTGGATTTTATATACGATAAAGGTAGACCCGGGGGCCATAGTTTTCACTAGAGGCTTCTGTCTCGAGCACATAACGTACAGTGGGTAAAGAAACTACTGTTGGGCAATTGATAGAAAACACATAGTTATGACGATATTCAAGGCAATGATCATGTATCACTACTGCAGGATGGTCCAAATGCGACAGTACAATCAGACACCCTTCGACGAAACTGTGTGCAATGCATTAATCGCAAACGGTGGTGTAAGAAAACCGTCAAAAATGATATGAATTGTTTGCGATGGCACATACATCAAACACGGTTCAGATCAGAGTTGCGTGTGCGATATGTGGCATACGGTTGGTCCATACAAACTGTTTGTGATGAGCACAACAACAGAAACGATCAGCCAGATGAGGGTGTGTGCGATATACGTCATACAGTTCACTCGGATGAACTGTTTGTGATTAGGCAACACAACCGAAACGGTCAACCAGATGAAGGTGTGTGCTATAGAGGGCATACAGTTCACTCTGGTGAACTGTCTGCGATGATCCAAGACAACAGAAACGGTTCAATTGAACAAGATGTGTGTGATACGCGACAAACAGGTTCGTGATAAAAAATGTGTGCAAAGTCCAATAATAACACAGACGATTGCTGCTAATAAGCCGTGTGTGTTGCGGGCAAACGCTTGCTGGTATACAATTGTCAGCGATTGATGAATTCATCACCGATGGGTTCCCTAGTTTACTCCGTCTGCGATGTGACTTGCTCTGTCTATAGAAGAACAACATATATATAACCATTGTTCAAGATATCTTTCGATATTCCGATAAATCGGCCGATTTATCGCTTATCGCTATCTGACCGATAAGATAAATCGGCCGATAAATCAGCCGATATGGCGATGAATCGATTGATATGCCGATAAACTGGCCGATTTACCCCTTATCATGGGTCGACCGATAAGTTCCCGATAAGCGATATCCCCAACATTGTATATAACGAAAATAAACATCCAATTACATAAGTGACTATACAAATCATTCACACACACCTGAATAAACAATTACATGCATTCTAAACTAGGAGAAACGATCATCTAGTTATCTACTTCTTGTTGTGACATTGTCGCCACTGCTATGTAGCTCGATCCCTCATCTGGTGCAGGACGAAGGCACTTCCTCATGTCAACGATCCGCCTGTACATCTCGTAGCTTGTGTACGCGTCCTTGGACGCGTACTTGACGTGTTCTTCTTCCAGTCTCTAATCTCAGGCACTGTGCCAGGCATTCTTGTCTTTCTTGCTCTCGTCCTTCATCTTCATGTAGTAGGGGCTGATGATGGCCGAGGCAAGGTCAACTAGGGAGTTCTGATTGTTCTTGGTGCTGCCCCAGACCTTGTGGTGGTCACGGATGTTAACAAGATTCCGGCAGGGCAAGCCTGAAACCACGAGCTCTTTTAGATTGTTGGTGGTGTCCATCGTAGCGAAACTGTAGTCGAGGCTGTAGATAAACCTGGCAAAACGCTCGCAAGGCCTTGTGGCCAGGTGGTATTGGTAGACGAGGATGTCATGACACACGCACAACTAGGCGACGGCAACCTTCTAATCATGCCCGGCACAACCGGCGATGAACTCGAGGTCGACGGCGACCACTTGGCACTTGTCCTCAGCAAGCAACCGCTCCATAGTTTGGATGGAGCTCTCCACCGAGACCGGCTCATTCGTATACACCACCGAGAGGTCCTTCCCCCTCACATGAGTGTCCACTATGTGATGCGTGGTGAACTGCCGCCCGTTGTCATCATCAGCCGCTGGGAGCGCCATTGGAACCGTTTGATATCCTCTCTGTATGTGTCGTCGTGGGTGTGCTTATTATGTCGTGTGGCACGAGAGATGAAGGTAAATGGCCTCGGGAATAAATGGGGGCCGGGCGGCCTGGATTCTCGGCACGTCCGCATGGCAGTTTTTGCAGCGGGTAACTGCATTGTGGCGCTGCGCCTGGCGCAACCGCATGCATAATGGCAGCACGAACATACGTGATCGTGCACCGGCCACAAACGCTGGCAGCGCGCATGGAGGGACTCGGGCAGAGCGCATGGAGGGACGTGAGAGCAGAGCGCGTGCAGCAAGACGCAAGCAGAGCGCACCGCGGCCGCCTCAACCACGAGCAACCACATGCATAGAGCAGTTGAACAAGCAGGGAATGGTCGTCTACAAGCCAGCCGGCGGGATGTTGTGAAACTACGTCACGTTCCACATCACACCGTGGTTGAACAATCGTTCATGACGCTGCGTAGAGAGCGGCCGTGTGCTAGTAGGTAATTAAATTGCAATCATTTTTTTATTAACCGTATGCGTACGTGTCGTTTTGTCCTCCTCTCGCACGTCATGTCACCCCGCTATTGCAGACGGCTTCAAGTGCAAGCTTGAGCACCGCGCAGGTGTTATTTTGGCCAAACGGTGGCTCGAAGTGGCGCCAATGAATCGTTGATGAGGCCGTTCCCGCGCAACCGCGCAGGTTCCTGCGCATTGCCGCGCAAGCTTCCCGCGCGACTCGGCGAAATCCCCCAAAACCCCAATGCTCGAAGTGATCTATGCTTGAGATATGATTATACTTGTCGCTCTAGGATGAAGGCTCCACGCCTTCCCTTTTCATGCAGATTTAACGATAATGAAACCTTGGCTTCTTATGCTAATGGTAGATATGATTACTATGATGTGGAACGAATAGAAGAATTGGCTGCTTTTAAGGGTGCTTATGAAATTGGATCTATGTTCGAAAAGTATGAAGATTATGATGATGCTGTTTATAGACCTGAAAATTTTGCTATATTTAAATATTTTTATGAGAATTATGAATATAATGCTGATATTAATGAGTTCATTGAGAAAGTCTCCGTTGTCCAAGAAGAGACTAATATTTTGCAGGAGTCTATGGAAGAAGAAATTGATGAAACTGTGAGCTCATTGGATGAAAAATATGAAGAGGAGAGCGAAGAATAAAAGGAGGAAGAGTGGATTAGCTACCCGTGCCCACCTTCTAATGAGAGTAACTCTTCAACTCATACATTGTTTAATTTCCCTTCGTGCTTACCAAAGGATGAATGTTATGAAAATTGCTATGATCCCATTGATTCGTTTGAAATATGCCTTTTTGATGAACTTGATGCTTGTTATGCTTGTGGCCAAGATGCCAATATGAATTATGCTTATGGAGATGAACTTGCTATAGTTCCTTATTTTAAAAATGAAATTGTTGCTATTGCACCCACGCATGATAGTCCTATTATCTTTTTGAATTCTCCCAACTACACTATATCAGAGAAAATTGCACTTATTAAGGATTATATTGATGGGTTTCATTTTACTATTTCACATGATAATTTTGATGAATATAATATGCATGTGCTTGCTGCTCCTACTTGCAATTATTTCCAACACGATAAAATTGCAAGAAACTGCTTATGCTATGTATTGGCCTTTACTTGATGTGCATGAATTATTCTTTTATGACATGCCAATGTATAAGAAGAGAGTTAGACTTCGTCATTTCATGATATATGTTGCTTTGTGCTCACTACTAAATTACAAATCATTGCTAACTAAAATTGGCTTCGATATACCTTGGGATCCGGGTGGATCGATTACTTGAGCACTTTATGCCTAGCTTAATGGCTTTAAACAAAGCGCTGCCAGGGAGACAACCCGGAAGTTTTAGAGAGTCATTTTATTCTGTTGTGTTCTTTTATAAAGTTTAAAAACAAAAAATATATAGAGGGGAACTTAAAACTTTACAGAAACTTTGTTCATGCCCACACAAAACTTTACAGAAAATTGAAAGTGAGAAAGACAAGCACCGTTGAAGTGGGGGGCGTCCTTGAACTTTGTTCATGCCCATGGAGACTTTGTGAATCTTGATTACAGAAACTTTTCAACAAAAACAATTATCCCCTTGTACAAATCCATTGTATTATAAAAATAATGTGCCAAGATTTGCCTTTAGGATGATTAGATTACTTGTTGGTATGTGCGGTGCAAAAATAGAAACTTTCGCTGTGCTGCATGAATTTACATTTTTTACTCGAATGTCAAAAGTTTCTGAAATTTTTACACAGTACTGCTATGCAAATTTTTTATTTTTTCCTGATTTTTCATTATTTTTGCAGCTACAGAAATATGGTCGAAGTGCAGATTGCTACAAACTGTTCTGTTTTTGACAGATTCTGTTTTTGATGCATTGTTTTGCTTGTTTTGATAGAACTATGGACTTCATCGGTGGTATAAGCCATGGAGAAGTTAGGATACAGTAGGGAAAATGCAAAAATAAAATATGAATGGGTTTGCAACAGCACTTAGAGTAGTGATTTGCTTTATTATACTAATGGATCTCACCGAGTTTTCTGTTAAGTTTTGTGTGGGTGAAGTGTTCAAAGATCGAAGAGGTCTCGATCTGAGGAGAAGGAGGAGAGGCAAGAGTTCAAGCTTGGGGATGCCCAAGGCACCCCAAGTAAATATCCAAGGAGACTCAAGCGTCTAAGCTTGGGAATGCCTTGGAAGGCATCCCATCATTGTTTAACAAGTATCGGTATGTTTCAGTTTTCGTTTCGTTCATGTGATATGCATAAATCTTGGAGCGTATTTTGTGTTTAGTTTTCATTTTTATTTTATGCACCATGCTAGTATGAGATAGTACATGGTTGATTAATAGAATGCTCATTGCACTTCACTTATATCTTTTGAGTATGGCTTTATAGAATGCTTCATGTGCTTCACTAATATTATTTGAAGTTTGGATTGCCTGTTTCTCTACATATAGAAAACCGTTATTTGTAGATTGCTCTTTATATTCACTTATAATTATTAGAGCATGGTCTTTTGTAGAAAGAATTAAACTATCTTGCTTCACTTATATCTATTTAGAGAGTCTACAGGAATTGGTCATTTGCATGGTTAGTCATGAAATCCTACATAAAACTTGTGGATCACTGAATATGATGTGTTTGATTCCTTGCAATAGTTTTGGGGTATAGAGATGATAATATGTGGGAGGTACTAGTAAACGGTTGTGGTTTGTAGGAATATTGGTGTGAAGGTTTGTGATTCCTGAAGCATGCACGTATAGTCTCTCATTATGCTATGAAGTTGGAGCATGATTTATTATTGATTGTCTTCCTTATGAGTGGCAGTCAGGGACGAGCGATGGTCTTTTCCTACCAATCTATCCCCCTAGGGGCATGCGTAGTAGTACTTTGCTTCGAGGGCTAATAAACTTTTGCAATAAGTATATGAGTTCTTTATGACTAATGTGAGTCCATGGATTATACACACTCTCACCTTTCCGCAATTTGCAAGCCTCTTCGGTACCGTGCATTGCCCTTTTTCATCTCGAGAGTCGGTGCAAAATTCGCCGGTGCATCCAAACCCCGTGATATGATACGCTCTATCACACATAAGCCTTATTATATCTTCCTCAAAACAGCCACCATACCTACCTATTATGGCATTTCCATAGCCATTCCGAGATATATTGCCATGCAAATTCCACCATTCCGTTTTTATGACTTGAGCATTCATTGTCATATTGCTTTGCATGATCATATAGCTGACATAGTATTTGTGGCGCAGCCACCGTTCATCATTTTTTATACATGTTACACTAGATCATTGCACATCCTGGTACACTGCTAGAGGCATTCATATAGAGTCATACTTTGTTCTAGGTATCGAGTTATAATTTTAAGTTGTAAGTAAATAGAAGTGTGATGATCATCATTATTTATTATTCGAGCATGTCCCAGTGAGGAAATGATGATGGAGACTATGATTTCCCCCCGAGTCGGGATGAGGCTCCAGACAAATATAAAAAAAAGAAAAAAAAAGAGAGAAAAAAGTGAGGCCAAAAGAGCCCAAGAAAAAAGAAAAAAAGACAAAAAGAAAAGAAAAAATGAGAGAGAAGAGAGAAGGGGCATGCTAATTCCACACTTGTCCTTCAAAGTAGCACCATGTTTTTCATATAGAGAGTCTCCTATGTTGACACTTTCATATACTAGTGGGAATTTTTCATTATAGAGTTAGGTCAACTCCCACTTAGTTTTCATATTGAGCTTTCATACACTAATAGCTCTTAGTGCATCCGTTGCATGCCAATCCCTACTCCTCGCATTGATATCAATTGATGGGCATCTCCATAGCCCGTTGATTAGCCGCGTTGATGTGAGACTTACTTTTTTGTCTTCTCTATGTTTACCCCTATCATCATACTCTATTCCACCCATAGTGCTATGTCCATGGCTTGCGCTCATGTATTGCGTGGGGGTTGAAAAAGCTGAAGCGCGTTAAAAAATATGAACCAATTGCTCGGCTTGTCATCGGGGTTGTGCATGATAAATACTTTGTGTTAAGAAGATGGAGCATGACATGACTATATGATTTTGTAGGGATAGCGTTCTTTAGCATTGATATTTTGAAAGACATGATTGTTTGTTGGGATGCCTGAGTATTGATGTCTTTATGTCAAATTATAGACTATTGCTTTGAATCACTCGTGTCTTAATATTCATGACATGATTAGATATATGATCAAGATTATGTTAGGTAGCATTCCACATCAAAAATCATATTTTTTATCATTTACCTACTTGAGGACGAGTAGGAATTAAGCTTGGGGATGTTGATACGTCTTCGTCGTATCTATAATTTTTTATTGTTTCATGCCAATATTATACAACTTTCACATACTTTTGACAACAATTTATATGATTTATAGGACTAACATATTGATCCAGTGCTAGTTCCTATTTGTTGCATGTTTTTTGTTTCACAGAATATCCATATCAAACGCAGTCCAAACACGATAAGAATTTACGGAGAATTATTTTGGAATATATGTGATTTTTGGGAGGTGGAATCAATGCAAATGGAGGCCCATGGCCTCCACTACCCACCAGGGCGTGCCGGGCACCCCCAGGCGCGCCCAGGTGTCTTGTGGTCTCGTCGTAAGTCGGTTGGGGCTCTTCTTCGGGCGCAAAAAATATAATTTATGTAAAAAAAAATCGTGTAAAAATTTCAGCACAATCAGAGTTACGGATCTCCGGGAATTTAAGAAACGGTGAAGGGCCAGAAAACAAGAACGCGAAACAGAAGAGAACAGAGAGATAGATCCAATCTAGGAGGGGCTTCTGCCCCTCCGCCACCATGGAGGCCATGGACCAGAGGGGGAACTCTCCTCCCATCTAGGGGGGAGGATAAGGAAGAAGAAGAAGGAGGGGGGCTCTCTCCCCCTCTCTCCCGATGGCGCCGGAGCACCACGGGGGCAATCATCGTGACGGCGATCTACTCCAACAACTTCGCCGCCGTCAACACCAACTCTCTCACCCTCTATGCAATGGTGTAACCTCTATTCTACCCGCTGTAATCTCTACTTAAACATGGTTCTCAATGCTATATATTATTTCCCAATGATCTATGGCTATCTTATGATGTTTGAGTAGATTCGTTTTGTCCTATGGGTTGATTGATGATCGTGATTGGTTTGAGTTGTATGTTTTATTTTGGTGTTGTCCTATGGTGCCCTTCGTGTCGCGCAAATGTGAGGGATCCCCACTGTAGGGTGTTGTAATACATTCATGATTCGTTTATGGTGGGTGGCGTGAGTGACAGAAGCACATACCCGAGTAAGTGGGTTGTTGTGTATGGGAGTAAAGAGGACTTGACACTTAATGCTATGGTTAGGTTTTACCTTAATGAACTTTAGTAGTTGCGGATGCTTGCTAGAGTTCCAATCATAAGTGCATATGATCCAAGTAGAGAAAGTATGTTAGCTCATGCCTCTCCCTCATATAAAATTGCAATAAAGATAGCCGGTTTAGTTATCGATCACCTAGGGACAAATAACTTTCTTGTCTGACAAAAAGCTCTCTACTAAACAACTAACTTTTATTATCTTGCAATTTATTCATAGTTTTATTCTTGCAAAGTAGTTCTAGCATCACACCTACAAAATAGTTTCATACTTGTTCTAGGTAAAGCAAACGTTAAGTGTGCGTAGAGTTGTATCGGTGGTCGATAGAACTTGAGGGAATATTTGTTCCGCCTTTAGCTCCTCGTTGGGTTCAACACTCTTATTTATCGAAAAAGGCTACAAATGATCCCCTATACTTGTGGGTTAGTCATGTCCATGAGGCCTCATTCCTCCTTATTTTCTATCTCGTCCGGCTCGAATTCGACTTCACCAAACTAGAAGACTAGTGGCAGATGATCCTTCTGCGCCATGGCATTGGTAGAGGTCTATGGGAGGGGAATGGGAGGCGAAGAGTAAGGCCACCTGTATTAAACAGTGGCTCGGGCACCATTAATGGAGAGGATGCGAGTGAGGCAAGTGGCCATGGAATTCAAAGGGCTCGCTTCCCGGTGAGCCTGCGCAGCGTATAGCTCGGACGCTTCTCAGTGAGCCTGCGCATTGGAGGACAGCTTGCACGCCTCCCAGTCAGCCTGCGCAGCATACTGCGCTCGCACGCCTCCCGTCTACTCAAGAAGTTGTCCGCACGGCACCTCCTAGCCATTAAAAGTGTGACGCGTGGCGTCACGTGAATGGTTAACAGAACACGCACAAATTTAAATTATACAAACATTTGAAATGATAAGGCGGCAGCTATTTGTTTCAAAATGCCTTTGTTGGTTGTTGATTCGTGCGCCTTCTCTCAAATTGGACACGACAAATAGCACAGCATGTTGGTGCCATTCCATGATAGCTTGCCAAGTTTCATGAACTTCAGACGAGTTTTGATTTAGTAGAATTTTAAAACCAAGTATCTGAATGTTTGCGGCCGAGGCACAATGCCGAGGTGTTTGAAGTTCATTCCCATTTCTTGCATGGGACTTAAGCATGCACGCAAGGACACACATATGATTTTTTAATACAATTTGCTACACTGGAGCATGAGCCTGTACTTCAAATTTGAATTATGCACATAAGATGCCTAGAAAACTCAGTTAATGCATAAAACTGTCCAAACGAGTCCCTAATAATTCCAAAATTTAACATAAAACTCATGTTGCTCTATGTTGTATCTAGAAAAAAAAATCAAGGCGAGAAGAGGCAACGAATGTTGTTTCGTCTAGAAAGGTGACACACGTTCCCTACCGGAACCACGAGGCATCTTGGGAGAAGCTCTGGTTTGTGACGAGCGTATACCAAAACCTGCCCCAAATGGGACAATTTTTTTACCACAGCATGTTGGTGCCATTCCATGATAGCGTGCCAAGTTTCATGAAAATCAGACGAGTTTTGGATTTACTACAATTTAAAAACAAAGTATCTCAATGTTTTGCCGGCAAGCAACGATGCCCTAGTGTCTGAAATTCATTCCCATTTCTTGCATGGGACCTAAGCATGCACCCAAGGACACACATTTGATTTTTCAACCCATTTTTATGCACTGGAGCATGTGCCTATAGTTCAAATTTGAATTATGCGCATAAAATGCCTAGAAAACTCATTTAATGTATAAAAATGTCCAAACAAATCCAGAAAAATTCCAAATTTTAACACGACACTCCTGTTGCTCTATGTTGCCACTAGACAAAAAATTGAAGGCAAGAAGAGGCGACGAATATCGTTTCATCCACGAAGGGGGCACGTTCCCTACCGGAACCATGAGCCTTGTTGGTTTGTGAGAAGCTTATACCCAAACCTTGCCCCAAATGGGACAATTTTTTACCACAGCATATTGATGTTGTTCCATGATAGCATGCCAAGTTTCATGAATTTCAGACGAGTTTTGGATTTACTAGAATTTAAAAACCATGTATCTCAATGTTTGCAGTAGAGCGACGGTGGCGAGGTGTTTGACATTCATTCCCATTTCTTGCATGTGACCTAAGCATGCCACCAAGGACACACATTTGATTTTTCAACCCATTGTTTTGCACTGGAGCATGTGCCTGTAGTTCAAATTTGAATTATGCACATAGATGCATAGAAACTCAGTTAATGTATAAAAATGTCCAAACGAACCCCGAAAAATTCCAAAATTTAACACGACACTCCTGTTGTTCTATGTTGACACTAGAAAAAAATTGAAAGCAAGAAGAGGCAACAAATATCTTTTCGTCCACAAAGGTGACACATTCCTTACCAGAACCATGAGGCTTGTTGTGAGAAGCTTATACCCAAACCTGCCCCAAATGGGACAAATTTTTACCATAGCATGTTGATGCAGTTCCATGATAGCATGCCAAGTTTCATGAATTTCAGACGAGTTTTGGATTTACTAGAATTTAAAAACCATGTATCTCAATGTTTGCGGCCAAGCGACGGTGTCGAGGTGTTTGACATACATTCCCATTTCTTGCATGGGACCTAAGCATGCAACCAAGGACACACATTCGATTTTTCAACCCATTTTTATGCACTCGAGCATGTGCCTATAGTTCAAATTTGAATTATGCACATAAATGCCTAGAAAACTCAGTCAATGTATAAAAATGTCCAAACAAACCCTGAAAAATTCCAAATTTTAACACGACACTCCTGTTGTTCTATGTTGACACTAGAAAAAAATTGAAAGCAAGAAGAGGCAATGAATATCTTTTCGTCCACAAAGGTGACATGTTCCCTACCGGAACCATGAGGCTTGTTGTGAGAAGCTTTGGTCTGTGAGGAGTTTATACCCAAACCTGCCCCAAATGGGACAATTTTTACCACAGCATGTTGATGTCGTTCCATGATAGCATGCCAAGTTTCATGAATTTCAGACGAGTTTTGGATTTACTAGAATTTAAAAACCATGTATCTCAATGTTTGCGGTGAAGCGATGGTGCCGAGGTGTTTGAAATTCATTCCCATTCCTTGCATGGGACCTAAGCATGCAACCAAAGACACATATTCAATTTTTCAACCCATTTGTATTCACTGGAGCATGTGCCTGTAGTTCAAATTTGAATTATGCACATAAATGTCTAGAAAACTCAGTTAATGTATAAGAATGTCCAAACAAACCCCGAAAAATTCCAAAATTTAACACGACACTCCTGTTGTTCTATGTTGACACTAGAAAAATATTGAAAGCAAGAAGAGGCAACAAATGTCGTTTCATCCATAAAGGTGACACATTCCCTACCGGAACCATGAGGCTTCTTGTGAGAAGTTCTGGTTTGTGAGAAGCTTATAAGAAAACCTGCCCCAAATGGGACAGATTTTTTTACCACATCATGTTGATGCCATTCCATGATAGCATGGTTCATGAATTTCAGACAAGTTTTGGATTTACTAGAATTTCAAAACCAAGTATCTCAATGTTTGCCAGCGAGCCACGGTGCCGAGGTGTTTGACATTCATCCCCATTTCTTGCATAGGACATAAGCATCAACCCATGGACACATATATGATTTTACAACCCATTTTGGTGCACTGGAGCATGTGCATGTCGTTTAATTTTGAATTGTGCACCTGAAATGCCTAGAAAACCAAGTTAATGTATAAAAATGTCCAAACAAACCCTGAATAATTCCAAATTTTTTGACGACAGACATATAGTTGCATGTTCATCGCAGATAAAAATTCTAGCAAGTCAAACACCCTCCTTTCCCGTTGTGACCCCATTATGTATTTCAAATCAAGACGAAAAATCAAGTAGATCACACACAGTTTATTATCACCAACCGTGTGAGATGGAGTACAAAATATCTTGGAGCACCGTCGGAGTAGCATATGGCTTACGCGAGAAGGTGCATCGGCTACAGTCACAGCCGGCGCATCAAGCACACTAGCTCGCTCCCCAAATATCTTTTCACTTTTCAATCGTCGCCGGTGAAAGATGGGGACGTGGACCCGCGTCGTGAGGGCAACTTCGGCGGCCCACTTCGGCGAGAGCACGGCCGTAGCTGCCATGCGCGTGCTAACAACCTGCATGAGCGCGGCCGAAATCTGCGACCGGGTGGCCAAGCCAGCCCAAACGGCCGCTGTTGCTGCTCAGGTGGCAGCAGGAACATCTCCGATGGGGATAGTAACTGGCGAGAGCGGCACAACAGCTGTCCGTTCTGCAGCGGTGGCCTTAGCCCTGATCGAGCCCACCCACGACCATGTCGAGGCCGCCCATGCCCAGCTCCTAGCGGTTACCGCACAAATCGAATGAAGCTTCTCCGACAACGGTCGACAAACCACGGCTGAAGAGTTGGCAATCGCCGAGAGCGTTCGAGCAGCCATATGTTCCCTCGAGGCAAACCTTGCCACGACGGAGCCCGTCCAAGCCCAGACCGTGGCCGCCCACGCCCAGCTCATGGTGGCCTTTTCCAAAGAGATGGCGGATGCGGATGGCGAGATGCTTGTCGAGTATGGTGTGATGGATGCCATGGAGCCCCTTCCCCAGGAGATCGTCGGGGGCAAGCTGGACATGGAGGAGGCGGCGGAGATCGACGAGCACCAGCCGGAGTAGTACTCTTTGTTTAATTTAGAGCGCTGATCTTTAATTTGTTAGAGTAATGTTTAGGTCAGCTAGCTCTGTTTAATTGCTGAACTTGCTCAATTAAGAAGTGTGGGTGTGTTGTAGGCTCTTTTGTGTACCCAAATTATGCAATGACGTCGATGACCACTGTAACCAGGGAAATTCGAACCAAAATTTGCATGTTCAAACTCATCACACACAGGGCAAGCTATATGAATAGTTTGTGATGTTCACATATCGTACACAGTGCTGAATAAGGGACCGTGTCTGATGACTCTTTGTGCGCAAGTTTTTCGCTGCACCGAGCCAAAATATTCGGCTTCCGCGGAAATTTCTACGTCCCCCGCCCCCTCCCCTTGACCAAAAGCCACATTTCCCCTGTTTTCGCCTTCCTTTCCAAGTTCAAACCTTCACTGCTTGCTTGCAGCGCCGCCTAGCTCCTCGCCGGCGACCCTCCTTCATGTTGCTCGGCCTCGTCGATCTAGGCAGGTAATCCACGCCCGACCCCCATCCTCCTCCTCCTGCTACATTCCATATGCCCCGACCGCCGGCGCGACACCTTCCACCAAAATCACTGACCCATTCTCCAAATAAGCGCCGCCCTAAGCCATGGTGCACGAAGTATAGCCAGGAGCTCAAGGAGCATTTGGCAGCGGAGAAGCAAATCGCGGCCGCACGCGCGGATGAGGCCGCGATGGCTGCCATTTGTTTCGACCCCCAGATCTTGGAGGAGCACCTCACCATCGAGGCCACCGTCGACGCCTCGTGCGCCGACGCCACGACGTGGTTGGCTGTGTTAAACGACAGTTTGTGGCCTTTTCTCGAGGCCACCATCAGCGCCTTCGACGAACACTACGAGGTGTTTTCTCAGCGTGCCCGTGCTTACCTCAACTCGAGAGCCAGCAGGTTGGTGCCCGGAGCAGCTCAGGCAACTCCCACTACGAGGAGGGCACCCACGATGTCGAGGCCTAATACGTCTCCGTCGTATCTACTTTTCCTAACGCTTTCGCTCTTGTTTTGGACTCTAATTCACATGATTTGAATGAAACTAACCCGGATTGATGCTATTTTCAGCAGAACTACCATGGTGTTGTTTTTGTGCAGAAATAAAAGTTCTTGGAATGGAACGAAACTTTTTGGAGAATTGTTTTATAATAAAAGAAAGATACTGGAGCCAAGAACCACTGGAGGGGGGCACCTGGCTGGGCACAAGACACCAGGGCGCCCCCCCCCCCTCTGGCGCGCCCTGGTGGGTTGTGCCCACCTCGTGGCCCCGCAGACCCTAATTCCGACGATATAAAATCCTATTTTCAGAGAAAAAATAGGAGAGGAAGTTTCATCGCGTTTCACGATACGGAGCCGTTGCCACCTCCTATTCTTCATCGGGAGGCCAGATCTGGAGCCCGTTCGGTGCTCCGGCGAGGGGAATCTTCGGTCTTTGTCATCGCCAACCCTCCATCACAAATTTCATGATGCTCCCCACCGGGAGTGAGTAATTCCTTTGTAGGCTCGCTGTTCGGTGAGGAGTTGGATGAGATTCATCATTTAATTGAGTTAGTTTTGTGAGGGCTTGATCCCTAGTATTCATTATGTTCTGAGATTGATGTTGTTATGACTTTGCCATGCTTAATGCTTGCCACTTAGGGCCCGGGTGCCATGATTTCAGATCTGAACCGTTTATGTTTTCACCATTATATCTATGTTCTAGATCCGATCTTGCAAGTCATATTAACCTATTACGTGTTATGATCCGTAAACCCCAGTGTGACAGTAATTGGCATACTTTTCGGTGATGACCGTAGTTTGAGGAGTTCATGTATTCACTATGTGTTAATGCTTTGTTCCCGTTCTCTATTGAAAGGAGGCCTTAATATCCCTTAGTTTCCTTATGGACCCCGCTGCCACGGGAGGGTAGGACAAGAGATGTCATGCAATTTCTTTTCCATAAGCACGTATGACTATTTACGGAATACATGCCTATATTATATTTATGAACTCGAGCTAGTTTTGTATCGCCCTAGGTTATGACTGTTATATGATGAATATCATCCAACGTATTCACCGATCCAATGCCTACAAATTTACCACATATTGCTCTTGCTAAGTTATTACTGCTGCTCTTACTGTTATACTTGCTACAAAATCATTGCTATCACTGTTACCGTTACTACTACTATTACCACTACTGTCAAAACTATCATATTACTATGCCACCGATCACCTTGCTGCAGATATTTAATCTCCAGGTGTGGTTGAATTAACAACTCAACTGCTAATACTTACAAATATTCTATGGCTCCCCTTGTGTCGAATCTATAAATTTGGGTTGAATACTCTACCCTCGAAAACTGTTGCGATCCCCTATACTTGTGGGTTATCAAGACCTTTTTCTGGCGCCATTGCCGGGTAGCATAGCTATATTTGTTGAGTCACTTGGGATTATTATCTATTTATCACTATGAAGAATCTGAAGGATACAAAGACAAAGATCTTTCCCTCTAAGACGAGGGGAGGTAAGGAACTGCCATCTAGCTCTACACTTGATTCACCTTCTATTTTGAGTAGACTTGCAACACCACCACATGCTATGAATCTTGATATGTCGCAAGTTATTGATGATGCTACTTCTGCTATGAATGATACTCATGATGATGCTAGTACCTTGCTTGATGATAATGTGCCACTAGGTGAATTTCTAGATGAACAACTTGCTAGAGCTAAAGATATTGAGAATGCTAAAACTGATGAAATTATTGAAACCGATGAAGTACTTGAAACTGAAAATCTTGAAACACCTATTAGACCTAGTTCTCCTAGATATGAAATGCCTAAGATACCTGAAGGTTATGTTATGGATGAGGAGATAGCTAGAGACTTTCTTGCTTGCAATGATAGAGATGATCTTAAGAAATTACTATGCAAACTGAAAGAAAATTCTTTGAATTATACGATGAAATGTGATCCTAAGTTTGCTACTTCACCTATCTTTGTTACCGAGAAGGATTATGAATTCTCTGTCAACCTAGAGTTAATTACTTTGGTTGAATCTGATCCTTTCCATGGTTATGAAACTAAAACTGTTGTGGCACACCTTACTAAATTAAATGATATAGCCACCCTATTTGCTCATGATGAGAAAATTCGCTACTATTATATCCTCAAATTATTTCCATTCTCATTAAAGGGTGATGCTAAGATATGGTACAATTCTCTTGCTCCTGGTTGTGTGCAAAGTCCCCAGGATATGATATATTACTTCTCTGAAAAATATTTTCTTGCTCATAAGAAACAAGTTGCTTTACAGGAAATATTTAACTTTGTGCAAATTGAAGAAGAGAGTCTCCCACAAGCTTGGGGAGGCTTCTCCAATTGCTTAATGCTTTGCCTGATCATCCTCTTAAGAAAAATGAAATACTTGATATCTTCTATAATGGACTAATCGATGCTTCTAGGGACTTCCTAGATAGTTGTGCTGGTTGTGTTTTCAGGGAACGAACTATTGAAAAAGCTGAGGAATTATTGAATAACATATTGAAATATTATGATGATTGGGCTCTTCCCGAACCACAGCCTAAACCCACTCCGAAGAAGAGGGGTATCTTACTTCTCAGTCCCGAAGATATGCAAGAGGCAAAGAAATGTATGAAGGAAAAAGGTATTAAAGCCGAAGATGTTAAGAATTTACCACCTATTGAAGAAATACATGGACTTGACACACCACCACCTCCACAGGTGGTAGAGGTAAGTTATTTTATAAAGTTTGATGAAAATGACATCCCTTACAATAAACATCCTAGTCAATGCCTATATGAATTTGATAGGTACATCATCAAACAAGATCACTTCAATGCAAATATTATGAAACAATTGAAATATAATTCTGATATGATTGCTCGCTTGAGTGACTTGTTATTTAGAATTACTAATGATGTTAGGGGTGTGGGAAAGCATGCTTCTATGGTTCAAACTCAGTTAGAACAAGTTGCTAAATCTCAAAGAGAATTGCTTAATGAAATGAACAATAATATGAATGATCATGCAGTTAGATTAATGACTAGAGGAGGTAAAATGACTCAGGAACCACTTTATCTTGAGGGACACCATAAAAGAATTGAACAAGACTCTCAAAGAATTAACACTGATGCACCTAGTTCTTCTAAAAAGAAGAAGAAAAATAAAAATGATAGGACTTTGCATACCTCTAGTGAACCTGAAATAGAAAAACCTCCTGAAAATAATAATGATGTTTCTATTTCTGATGCTGAAACTCAATCTAGTAATGAATATTCATGTAGTGATAATGAAAAAGATAATGATGATGTTCATGAAGACACTCAACCAGACAATGGTAAACAACCAGATAATGATGTTGAAATAGAACCAGCTGTTGATCTTGATAACCCACAACCTAAAAATAAAAGATATGATAAAAGAGACTTTGTTGCTATAAAACATGGAAGAGAAAGAGAACCATGGGTTTAGAAACCCATTCCCTTTCTAGCTAAACCAACCAAGAAAAAAGATGATGAAGAATTTGAATGCTTTGCTGAGATGCTTAGGCCAGTCTTTTTGCGCACTCGCTTGACTGATATTTTAAAGATGGCCCCTTATGCAAAATACATGAAAGACATCATCACTAATAAGAGAAAGATATCGGAAGCTGAAATCTCCACCATGCTTGCTAATTATTCTTTTAAGGATGGAGTACCTAAAAAACTTGGAGATCCAGGAATACCAACTATACCTTGCTCCATCAAAAGAAATTATGTTAAAACTGCTTTGTGTGATTTAGGAGCTGGTGTTAGTGTTATGCCTTTCTCCTTATATAAAAGACTTGATTTGAATAAACTCACACCTACTGAAATATCTTTGCAAATGGCTGACAAATCAACTGCCATACCTATCGGTATTTGTGAGGATGTGCCTGTTGTTGTTGCAAATGTTACTATCTTAAAAGACTTTGTTATACTTGAGATGTCCGAGGACGACAACATGTCGATTATCCTTGGTAGACCCTTTTTGAATACTGCAGGGGTTGTTATTGATTGCAATAAAAGAAAGGTCACTTTTCATATCAATGGTAATGAACATACGGTGCACTTTCCGAAGAAACAATTCCAAGTGAATGGTATTAATGTTATTGAAAAATCTCCGACACTCACTATTGGAAGTTTTCAACTACCTCTACCTACTACCAAAAAGAAATATGAAATGCTTATTGTTGGGCACATGCATATCCCCGTTGAGGTAACTTAGTGTTTTATGAAAGTTCTTCGGTTTCATGCTAATCGAAGGTGGTTGTTAATAAGACTTGATGAACCTTATTAATGGATCATTTTTTAGAGGTATGAAGTTGATGAATTTAGTAAGCACAACCTTCTGCTCCCAACTTTTGTTTTCTGTTTTTCTTAGTTAAATAAAATAAAATGCCATGTTTTGTCTGTTTTCTGAATTTCCCGTGCAATAAAAAATGTCCCAAAAATAAAAGTTCTCATAATGCCCTGAAAATTTAATATGATTTTTTTAATATTTCTGAATTTCTGGTGCAAATAACATTAGAGGGGGTGCACCTGGTGACCACAAGACACCAGGGTGCACCGGCAACCCTAGGCGCGCCCTGGTGGGTTGTGGTCCCCACGTGGGTCCCCTCACATATCTCTTTAGCCCATGTCATCACCTACCTTCAAAAAAAATCACCATAGCTCTCTCTCTCGTATTCTTGCTCTCAAACCCGCGGATTTCAATCTCTTTGCTCGAAGCTCCGTTTTCGAAACTGTTTTGGGGGATTGCTACTTGGTATGTGACTCCTCCATTGCTCCAATTAGTTTTTGCTTTAGTGGTTTATTTTCTGAATAATTAGCTACTCTTGGTGCTGCTGTAGATGAGCTTGCATGTTGAATTCTTAAAGTTCTAAGTAGTTTGAATGCTGGATATGGCCTCTATGCATCCTTATGAGTAGTTGTTATCAATCTTGTGAAGTTTTGTTGACAAAAATTTTGTGGACTAAAATTTTCAGAATTTTATCTATAGGAATAAGATGAGTTTCTTTAGCAAGTTTGCCTCCAAGAAAAGTGCTAAAGGAGTCATTGGGGAATCCTCAAACAATGACCTCAACACTCCAAGAAGGGCGGAGGTGCGGCCATGCGAATGGCCGCATAATGCCTTCATGAAGGGGGCCGAGATCCATCAAGAGTTTGCCCAATTCGTTGCTAATGCTGGGCTGACCGACTTCATCGCAGCTGAGTGTGATCAATACCACCTCCTTACAAATTCCTTTGTGCAAAATTTCCATTTTCTGAGTAGGAATAATCATCCTGAGGTGCAGTTTAATTTATACTCTGAAACCCGTCAGATACCACTCACTAACTTTTGTGATATATACTTGATCCCTTCTGACGGGGAAATAAGAGAGCCTAGACCTGCAAAGTTTGAGGACTTTTATCGTACATTGTCAGTGGAAAATGAGAGAGGCATGTCGAGTGTCACCGCCACTAGTTTGCAGTTTCCTTCTGTGCATTACTTTGCTCTATTCATTGCTAAGTGTTTAATTGCTAGAGAGAAGGTCGGTGCACTCAGTGCTCCTGACTTCGCCATTTTACACCGTGCACTACACAATGATCGCACTTATAGCCTAGGGGCTATTATTGCATGTCGTCTGCACCTTAACAGAAACAAGGGCAAAATTCATGGCGGTATTTATGCTACTCGCTTAGCGAGCCACTTTAACATTCAGATACGCCAACATGATTATACTTTGTCCCGAGTTTATCTAGATCACCAGGCGATGGTGGCTCACCAGTTTAATGATAATGCTGACTCTCTTCATAATATTCGTTACAACCTGGTTTTTAGCATGGATTCCCGTGATATTATACTATTGCCTGCACCTACTTTGTTTGATTCTATTGCCAGGGGCGGATACAGGATCATGCCAGTGGACATTATTGCCTACCGGAACGCCCAAGCAGCGGTAGAGCAGGAGCCCCAGGAATGGGACGCTCAGGTGCCGCCGCCACAGCACTTCGACATGGGACCGGATGTGTTGGGGATATAACCCCACGATATAACCAGCCCTATAAGGGCCGGGTTAGACTATTAGCCATTTAAACAATGAAGCCTTAGACAGGGCCAAGAGATTAAGACATGAAACCAGGGAGGCGACTTACGAGGTGGGCCAGATGGAGGCCCAAGGCCAGAAGACGGTGCGTGACCCGGAAGTGTAAGCCGCCCCATGGTGACTTGCCAAAGGAGGCAAGGCGATTTAGAGCCAAGATCGGTTACGAAGTATTACCTGACCTGGACTCTTGTAAGCCCAGGGCCTCGACCTGTGTATATAAAGGTGAGTCCCTGCGGCGGGTCAACTTAAGTTACGATCAATCGATAGCTAGGTCAAGCGAATCTGCTCCCTTGTAATCGATACTCAAGCAATAAACAACAAGAGCAGGAGTAGGCCTTTACCTCCACCGTGAGGGGCCAAACCTGGGTAAATCTGTGTCTTTCGTCCCGCTCAACCCCTTTAAGCTAATCACCGTAGCCATGGCCTCACACCTAAGTCCTTTCACGAGGGCATCTATCGTGTTAACCCCACGACAATTGGCGCCCACCATGGGGCTAGTGCACGGTGGTTTCGAGTTCTTGAAGGGCTCTTTCCCAGGGATCGAGGGATACGCTGTTGGCAGGATGACCAAGAGTCCCCGCGGTAAGCTCTACATCGACGACGCTGGCTGGGGCCCCGAGGCCGTATCGAGTACGGGTACCAAGTCCCCTTTGGCGGAATTCACGTATTTATCGGAAAGATCGGTGAATCAGAGCTTGAGCTGGACATCTGCACCGACATCATCGAGCCGGCTAGGCGTGCGCAACCCGCCCGGGTTCAACCCGGCCGGAAGCACGTTTTCGTTGGTTTTGCGCAAGGCGAAGAGCTTCTGGAAGATTCTGCATCTGGAGGAGAGACTCTCATCTACTCAGGTGATGAGTCCTCGACCGGAGAGATGGAGTCGATCTATCAGCTTCAAGATGGCGGGCTTGGGGGCCATTCCGATGGCAACAGTATTTCAGACCCCTATGAGCCGCCGTGCAGGACTGCTATCTTCATGGCTGGCATAGGGCCGGCTCTCAATTCTTCAACGGCGGCTGCAACAGCCACTGACCCGGCCGCGGCATAGGTTGGTGCATTCGGGTCAGGCAGGCCGCCGACTCAAGTACTACTGGATCTCATGGGTACCTTGACAGCTTTGTTGGCAATAGAGATCACTGCGGCAAATCAGGCAGAGCGCAACGCAGAGGTTGCAAAGATTCGTGTGGAGATAACCAAGGCCCAAGAGGATATCGTGGCTGAAAACAACCAAACAGCTACGCTGAAGGCTCAGATTGACGCAGAGGCAGAGCGTGTCAAGGCGGAGGCTTAGCGCTTAAGTTTGGATCAGAACGAGTCTAATGCAGTATTCCAGAGAAGGTACCAAAGTCGCCTACCATCGATATATGACCCAATTCATTTGTTTGACACTCCTGGGGCAGGTCCAAGCACTCCAGATGCATGGGTGAATCCTCAGTTAAACCCTGATATGCCAGCGAATCGGGCGGCGCCTCAACCTCGCCAGCCTGAGCTGGCTCGGAGGGAGGAGCAGGCGCCTAACCCACCCCCCCAATCAGACACCGCCTCAACGTGTCCTGACGCCAACCGGGCACTTTTCTAACCCGGTGGATAACATGTTAGCGGCAGCAACCCGGCTGGCGGCGATTCCAATCACTAGCGAGTCACCAACCGCGGTCGAAACTCAGAATGCAGTTGAGCTCTTACAGACGGCCCTTGCACAGCCAGCGGCTTACTCATACAGTCGTGATCGGGTGCATTCAACTCCCCTCCCAAGCTGTAGTTACAGTCGGCGTATTGAGTCGCCTGCAGTTTCTAGCAGTAAGCGGCGACGTAACCCGCCCCGCGATAATAACCCGCCCCTTAACCCGAGGACTAATGTTCAGGTGGTTCACCAGGGGGCTTATCAGCAGCCTCCAGTGACCCCTTCAGCTTCGGTGGGAGCCGGTGCAATTTCCAGGTCTGTTGGAGTACCGTGTTTAGTACCAGCATTGCGTAATGAGCGTCTGCCCAAAGATTTTAAGGCCCCTCGCAAGGTGCCCAATTATACAGCTGATCTGCCTCCTGAGGTTTGGATTGAGAGTTATGAGTTAGCCATGGAGATGTTGGATGTCAATGGTGCTATCTGTGCCAAATACTTTACTATGATGTTGGAAGGGCCGGCTCGTACGTGGTTAAAAGGCTTACCTCCTAATTCTATCTGTTCATGGGCGGAGTTGAAGGCGCATTTGATAAAAAAAATCAAGGGACATGCAAGCAGCCTCTGACGATTGTTGATCTGGATCATTGCATGTAGCATGAGGATGAATCGACCCATCATTGGGTCCGGCGGGTCTCCGCTATTATTCACTCGTCTGACAGTATTGCAGCGGGTCAGGCGGTTCTGATCTTAGAGAAGAATTGTCACTTCGTCCCCCTTAAGCAGAAGCTTGGACGGCTCAAGTGCACTTTCCAGGACATGGGGGAACTCATGGCGGCTCTCACTAAATATGCAGACTCTGATAACACGGAGGATCCTGGTTCTGATGATGATAAATCCAACAAAGGCAAGAAGAATGGCAACGGTAAGGGTCAACAGCAGAATATAACACAGAACAATGGCAACAACCAGGGTAATGGTGGTAAGTGAAGACACCCCAATGGCGGGTCAGATTTAGTGGCTAACACCAACACTGGGCATAAAAACCAGTGCCGCAACGGTAATGGTAAGCCTCCCTTTGGTGGAGCAAAGCCTTTCAATCTTGAGGCAATGCTTAATGATCCTTGCCCAAAGCATAGTCTTCCCAACAGGCCATCTACTCATGCCTGGAAGGATTGTTACATTATGCAGGAGTTCAGAAATCATAGCCTTAACCAGCATCATGGTAACGGCAATGGGCCGCCTGGCGGGTCAGGATCCGATTCTCAGGGGTCCGGCTTTGGTGGTGGCGGCTCAAATTCTGGCTATCACGGTCAAGGTAACCATGGTGGTCATAATCAGCAGTCTGGTCAAGGTAACCAGCAGCAAAATAGTCAGTCAGGGTATCAGAGTAATCCAAAGCAGCTTAATGGGGGTCAGTGCCACGTTTTCACTACAAGTCTTTGCAAGCGAGACCAGAAGGTTCATAAGCGGGCAGTTCATGCAATAGAGCCAACTGTTCCGCAATATTTGAGATGGTCTGCAGGATATCATGGAGTAGGGCGGATCACCCGCCACGGGTTGATAACCCGGGCCACCTGGCCCTTGTGGTGGCCCCTCAGGTAGGTGGCTATAAGTTCACTAAGGTACTTATGGACGGTGGTAGCAGCATCAACATCCTGTATTATGATACTTTTCGATGAATGAATCTGACTGACAAGAATCTCAAGCCGTCCTCCACAGTTTTCCATGGCGTGGTGCCTGGTAAGTCGGCTTACCCTATTGGAAAGATATCACTAGAGGTGGCTTTCGGTGACGAGTATAATTACAGAACAGAGATGTTGTGGTTTGCGGTGGTCAAGATTAAGAGTCCATATCATGCTGTGTTTGGAAGGCCGGCTTATGCTTGGTTTATGGCTTGCCCTTGTTATATTTATCTGTAGCTTAAGATGCTAGGGCCAAATGGGACAATTACGGTACATGGTGATCGAAAAGTCGCCCTGGAGTGTGAGGAAGGAGATGCAGCTTATGCAGAGTCGGCTTGTGCTACCAAGGAGCTCAAGTTTTATAAGGACAATGTTGACCCGGCTGATATAACCCCTCTGAAGAAGCCCTCTACTGAATAGGACCCCCTATTGAACTTTAAGTCGGCTGACGATACCAAGCAAGTGGATTTTGTCCCTGGCGACTCATCTCAACAATTTACTGTGGGGGCTAATATGGATCCCAAATAGGAAAGCATGCTCATTGAGTTCATCCATGAGAATCGGGACATCTTTGCATGGAAACCTTCTGACATGCCAGGTGTACCGAGAGAATTCGCTGAGCACAACCTTAATGTGGATCCCAAATTTAAGCCAGTCAAACAGTTCCTCCAGCGTTTCAACGAAGAACGACATAAAGCTATTGGAGAAGAGGTAGCCTGGTTCTTGGCGGCTGGGTTTATCGTGGAAGTTTTTCACCCTGAGTGGTTGGCTAACCATGTGCTTGTACTTAATAAAAATGGCACATGGCGTATGTGTGTGGATTACACATATCTCAACAAGGCTTGTCCGGCTGATCCATTTGCTCTCCCCCGCATCGACCAGATCATTGATGCAACGGCAGGTTGTGAGAGTTTATGTTTCCTAGATGCTTATTCTGGTTATCATCAGATTAAGATGGCAGTTAAAGACCAAGAGAAGACGTCTTTCATCACACCTTTTGGGGCTTTCTTCTATGTTTCCATGCCTTATGGGCTCAAAAGCGCCCAAGCGACTTACCAGCGCTGTGTTCAGAACTATTTTCATGGTCAGATCGAACATAATGTTCATGCTTATGTGGATGATATCATGGTCAAGTCAAGAAAGAAAGAGACTCTACTTGATGATCTAAAGGAAACCTTTGACAATCTCCGGGTCTACAAGATGATGCTTAACCCGGCCAAGTGTGTATTTGGTGTACCCGCAGGAAAGTTGCTAAGGTTTCTCGTCTCAGAGCGGGGCATTGAAGCTAACATGGAGAAGATAAAGGCCATCACTTCGCTTTCTAAGCCGGCGTGTGTTAATGACGTTCAGCGTCTGGCGGGTCGCATTGCAGCTTTAAGCCGGTTCATAAGTCGCCTGGGAGATAAGTCAATTCCTCTATATCAAATGCTGAAGAAGACAGATCACTTTGTCTGGAGTGACGCTGCCAATGAAGTGGTTGAGGCACTTAAGAAGCAGTTAGCTGAGCCGCCCATCTTGGCTGCTCCCATAGACAAAGAGCCTTTGCTCCTTTACGTGGCAGCTAATAACAAGGCAGTCAGTGTAGAAGTTGTTGTGGAGTGCGAGGAGGCAGGCAAAGAGTACCCAGTCCAGCGGCCGGCTTACTATGTTAGTGAGGTCTTGACTGAATCCAAGCAAAGATATCCACATTGGCAGAAGTTGGTGTTTGGGGTGTTCATGGCAAGTCGCAAGTTGAAGCATTATTTCCTTGGGCATCCTATTACTGTGGTTAGTTCTGCTCCTTTAGGGGATATTGTCCAAAACAAAGAAGCCACTGGCCGGGTTGCTAAGTGGGCAATCGAGCTTGGACCTCATAATATGAAGTATGTGCCAAGAACAGCCATCAAGTCTCAAGCTTTGGTGGATTTAATAAATGACTGGACAGAATTGCAAACACCTGAGGAGAAGCCTGACAACACATACTTCATAATCCACTTTGATGGGTCTAGGCAATTGGAAGGCTCAGGGGCTGGAGTTATTTTGACTTCCCCACGAGGTGATAAATTCTGTTATGTTTTAAGGTTAATGTTTCCTTGTACTAACAATGCAGCTGAGTATGAAGCTTTGCTCCATGGGATTTGTATGGCGAAGGAGATGAATTTAAGCTAGGTCAGATGTCTAGCCGACTTAGACCTCGTGGCTCAGCAAGTTTCAAGAAAATGGGACTCTAAAGACCCGCTCATGGCGGCTTGTCATCAGGCGGTTGATAATATTGCTGGCACTTTAAGGGTTATCAGGTGTATCATATTGATCAACAGAAAAATGAGGCGCCTGATGCACTATCCCGACTTGGGCCTCAATGTAAGCCAGTGCCCCCCAATGTGTTCCTCGATGTGTTACACAATCCTTCAGTTAAGTTACCATCTGAGGAAGATCTTGCTATTCCTGACCCGAAAGGACAGTTGGTGGCGGCTCTTCATGCTATTCCTGACTGGACGCTGCCTTATCTGGCTTATCTCTCTCGTGGCGAGTTACCTGAGGACGAAAATTTGGCGCGGCAGATTACACAGCGTTCTTAGTCTATGACTATTATCAATGGCGAGTTACATCGATGCAGTGTGACTGGTGTTTTTCAACGTTGTGTCTCTCCTGAAGAGGGCCGCGAGATTTTGTAAGAGATACATGCACGCGACTATGGTCATCACGCCGGCTCATGATCGCTGGTGGCTAAGGCGTTTCTTCATGGATTTTTCTGGTTAACAGCTCATGCAGACGTAGAGGATATTGTTAGTAAGTGTGATGGGTGTCAGAAATTCGCAAGGCAAGCTCATGTGCCGACTCAGGAATTGCGGATGATCCCAATCACTTGGCCATTTGGGGTCTGGGGGCTTGATACGGTTGGACCTTTCAATAGGTCTAAGGACAAGAAAACCCACCTTCTGGTGGCGGTTGACAAGTTCACTAAGTGGGTTGAGGCAGAGCCGGTCAGTAATTGTGAGGCGGCTACTGCAGTTTAGTTTGTCAAGAAGCTGATTTTTCGCTTCGGTTATCCTCACAGTATCATCACTGATAATGGGACGAATTTGTCTAAAGGTGCTATGAAATAATTTTGTCAAAGAGAGCACATCAGGCTTCATGTTTCATCAGTTGCACATTCTCAGTCCAATGGTCAGGCTGAACGTGCTAATTAGGAGATTTTGAGAGGAATCAAACCCCGGCTCATGGTTCCCTTAAAAAGGACTCCGGGTTGTTGGGTCGAAGAGCTTCCTTCGTATCTTTGGAGCATCAGGACCACCCCCAACAGGTCAACGGGTTATACACCCTTCTTCATGGTTTATGGTGCTGAAGCGGTTCTCCCAAGCGATATTCGTCACGACTCGCCCCGCGTGGCGGCTTATGTGGAGATTGACACTGAGACGGCGTGTCAGAATGCTTTGGATGCTCTTGAGGAGGAGCTTGATCTAGTGGCGGCATGTTTAGCAATTTATCAGCAAGACCTATGTCGTATCACAGCCGTAGGGTTCGAAGCCGGACCTTTCAGGAGGGCGACTTAGTGCTTCGTCGGATTCAAGATCAGACAGGGATGCATAAGCTTTCACCTCCTTGGGAAGGACCCTTTGAGGTCAACAAAAACCTCAACAATTGTTCATACTACCTAATTGACATATGTGAGAACAAAGATTCACGCACATCTGAGGAGGAGACCAGCAGGCCTTGGAACATTGCTCATCTTCGGCCTTACTACACATGAGTCATTGGCTCTCATCATTATATATACCTTCATCGATGTACATATCTTTTTATGATCAACATAATAAAGCCGGCATCCCCAAATTTTGGGGCCTCTGTCATTTCATCTCATATTTTCTGTGCATGAGTCTTTATTGGTTGATCATAAGGTCATTTGGGGGCTTCCAACTCAATGAGTTTAGCTTGCATACCCTCTTGACCGGCTTACATGCCATATTATGGGTTAAACCTGCCTGTTTGCAACTTGCTACTCCGCCAGGTGACCCGCCGTACTCTTGACAGTCAATCTTCCATGACCCTAAACTTGTCAAGGTTAAAACGGTGGTTTTTGTCACATCAGAGCCGGCTAACAGAGAGCTAGGATAAACTCACATGTCTGTTGTAGTCTGTCCGCTATGTGGCCCGTTCGTACTCTTAACAGTCAATCTTCTCGGAAGACCATGAACTAGTTAAGGTTAAAACGACGAATTTATGTCACATGAGAGCCGGCTTACGGGACGAAAGGCGATCACGCCAAGCTTCTTTGAAGCAAAAAATTGAGTTTTTCAAACCAGTCCTTTTTGGTCGTGCCTTATAAGCCGGCTTAACATATATTTGAGATATACATTTTTATATTCTCTATTTCTGTTTTGTAGAAACTTTTTATGTCCTTTCATGATGATTATGTACAGGTGATGACTCCGGGTTATATTGCTCTATATTGAGCTTATTATGGCTATAAGCCGCCAAAGAAATCTTTTCAAATGATCGGATCTGATTATGAGGCATTGAGCTGATTGTGGCTATAAGCCGCCAAAGGATTCTTTTCGATGATTGGATACGACGATGAGTCGTTGGGTTATTTAACTCACCCTGGATTTTGACTATAAGTCGCCAATTTAAGCATTGTTGGATCTTTTAGATTATATATTGACAAGATTAAGCACACAAAGATGTTCTGCTACTGGATAGCACAGTGGACATAACATGCTCGAAGGCATGGCAGGACAGATAAAAGTTTTAACTAGCTATTACAAGGCTACAGCTGAGCCTGAAAGTTTTTCAACCAAAGTTTTTTAGGAGTTAAGATCACTCTGAGCCGGCCTCGGCGCCGTCCGGGTTAGACCCTGCCGGGTTAACATTGTCTTGGCGCCTTGTGCTGGAGGTTCCCGGGTCATCCTGTGCCGGGTCTTTGCTGGAAATCTGAAGATTACCCGACGTCCAGTTGATACCAGTTAAGGCTTCAAAGACGGCTTCATCATTCATAACAGGAGCGGGGTCAATATCAGGAGAAAAAGTGTGCCTACGCCTTGGCAAAGTCAGATCTACAATGTCGTGGGATGGCGCCTTAATGCGAGCATTGTTGCTGTCGTAAGCCAGCTGGTACTTAGACAAGTCCAGCTCCCGCACAAGTTGACACGCTAGGGGCCACATCTCTTTGACGCATCTGGTAAAATCAGCTTCTTCAAACACAGACCCGTCGTCACTAAATTATGGGCATCCGCCAGCCATCTCAGTGGGATCTAGCTCGGATTGATACGCCTTGGCCCGGCTTAAGGCCGTAATGGCGCCCGAGTGGGCGGCTGATAGCTTTAGCTCTTCCAATTGGGCTGGCACTATGGATAAGTGTTCCAACACTGTTTTTATAAGTGTAGGTGATTTCTTTCCATTTGAGATGGCTACGAGTGTCCGAAGGGTGCCAACATATAATTGTTCTGTCAAAGAGTACACGGCTTTCAGCTTCATCACTACGTTTTGCCCAGCGCTAGCACTTCTGGCACAGGTTAAGCATTTCGAACATGAGTCGCCAGGTGAGTTAAATATCATATTACAAGTTGCTAGGCAAGTCAATGCAGTCAAGTATAGGTTTTACTTACCAAAGATGGCGGTTGTCATTTGAGAAATATGTTGTTTTAAGCCGGACAATTCTTCAGTCACAGGTTTAAGCTCGGCCTCAGCATCTTCTGCTCTCTTCAGAAGCGTGGCCTTCTCAGTTTCCCAGGTGGCTCTTTCCACATCAAAATTGATTCTGATCTTCTCAATATTTTCCAAGGATGATTTCAGGCTTAATTCAGCCTTGGCACGTTCACTTTGTTGCCTCTCCAAGCTTGCTTTAAAATCAGCGATGTTTGACTCGCCCAAACTCAAAGCCTCCTGCCAAGGGTTACAAGCAATAATAGTGTTCAAATAAATGCTAAAATGATTGAGTTCATGTTCCACACTGGTATTTAAGTCCCAAGCACATTGCAAGCAATATCCTTGGCACTTGGGGGCTAATGTATGATGAAGTTTTTAACTCGGTGATATAGAAGACCCGGCTCATCTTTGAAAGATAAGCCGGCCCTTGGAGACTACAAGTGATTTGTCAAGTTTGTCATTTTAGAAGACCTGGCTCGTCTTTGAAAGATAAGCTGGCCCTTGGGGGCTACACTTTGGAAAAATTTCACAAGTCTCAAGCATACTCAATATTATTCGTATACTTAAGACTTGGGGGCTATATGGATATATATATATATATATATATATATGCAAGATAACTAAGAGGGGTTAATGCATTCATACCTCATACTTCTGCTTCATCAAGTTGACTAAGCTGGCCTCCATATCGCGGCTGGTATGAAGGCAGCTTAAATAGCCCGCTTGCACCTCGCTGCGCTGAATGAGGCATAGCTTTCTAGATCAAGCTTGGCCTTGCCCTTTTCCAGTAAGGGCGTCTCTTCCTTAGCAGAGTGCTTGGTTAACACTTTGGAGGCTTTGGGCGCTTTAAAAGCCGTCTCGGTGATGGTAATATCATCAACATCGTCATCAGTAGAACTCTTGTTAGTCGGTTTGGCAGGAGAAGAAGGTTTAGGACTTGGCAGGTCAGGGTTACTCGCTGGGTTGATATCAGCTTCCATGGCCTTAGGAACCATTGCCTCAACCTGTGGAGGCGGGTCATTCTTGTCATTATGGTGTTCTTCAGGGTTATTAGTATGAACCTCAGGGGTTGTCAATACCTGGTCTTCTGACTCAGGATTTTCAGGGGTTTGGGAAGATTTGCTAGCCTTTCTCTTCTTCTCTTTGGCTTTGACCCTGAAATCATAAAGGAATGTTAGACCATAATATATCAATAAGGCTATATAGTTATAAGGAAAAGTAAAGGCTTACCCTCGGTTGACGATGAAAGCAGACAGCTGTGTTTGAGATGAGTTGCCAGAAGAAGGTGGCGACTCCTGGTAATCAGAGTCAGAAGGGTTAAGAGGATGTCGTATAAGACCAGCTTTGGGTAAGGAAAAGGTTGGACTGTGTGGCACCTCAGCTGGCTGCTTACGGGCGGAAGGTTCATGACTTAATCCGGCCATTAGGTCACTAGAACTGCCACTCCGTGTTTGGCGTCTTGCATCATATTGAGCCTTCTTCAAAACAAAGTTTGGGTCTAAATAAGCATTTGGGCGAGAAAATGGTACTTTCCGGACAACCCGCCTGATTCCCCTTGGAGGTGGCGAGTCTGAGCCAGAAGAGATAGAAATTAGCTCTTGATTATCAGCCCGGCTTAATGCACCATCATCCTGTGAGTAAGAAGCGTCAGCTAAGTCATTAAAGAGACGGCCAAGAGAGTCAAATTGTACCTTAGATTGGTCATCAATTTCCACTGACTCGCTCGCAGTGGCCGGTTTAGCCATGGTAGCTGGCTTGATTTTCTTTGGTTTCGGACCACTCTTCTTTTTGGGTGCAACAGATTTAATCTTCCTTTTCCAAAAGGCAGAATCGGGTTGTATAAGAAAAGTGAACCAATAAGTTAGATGCACGAGAAAATTAAGGATATTCAAGCCAACTACAAATATGAGCTTACAGCTGGAGCTGGGTTGAGCTTGAAGAATGGTGGCAGCCCAACTTTGTAGCAATTCTCTTGTGACTCCCCAAGTAAAGAGTTCATAGCTTGAAAGACTTCTTCAGGAGTTGTCGTGGACTTGACACGGCAGATGTCCTAGCGGAAGGACTTAGTCGTGGAGCCATCGCAACTAGGTTAACTTGAAGGGGTTAAATGGGTCAAAGGACACAGAGAGTTACCCAGGTTCGGCCCCTCTCAATAAGGTAAAAGCCTACTCCTGCTTGTGTTGTATTGCTAGGGTTTCGATTACCAGGGAGCGAATACGCTTAATCGGGCTCTCGATCCGTTGTTTTTCTTGTCCTTAAACCGCCGCCGGGTCGTCCCTTTATATACACAGGTTGACGCCCGGCGGTTCACAGAATCCCGGCCGGCTCATAAACGTGTCCGGCTCGGTATCCACTCTTTCCTATCTTACAATACAAGTCATACACTCACGGCGGTTTACATCTACGGGCCCTAACTCGCCTTTGGGCTTTGGGCCTTCTATTAAGTCTCCTTTGTAAATCGCCATCTTCTATGTCTTCATGGGCTTCAATACAGGCAAATCACTATGAGCATAACCCGGCCCCTCCTGGGCGGTTTATGCTCAATAGTTATATCCCCAACAGGAGTGAAATTGTCAGACCCATATCATTGAGGGTCATCTGACTCGCCAGAGTACTTGCACATTAAATTAGGCTGGTGACTTAGAGGAAGAGTCCTCCATGAAACCCAGCAGCGGGCTAAGTCGACCCCTGTCAACCCATTGGCTAGCAAAGTTGTTACCCTGGGGTAGTATTGGAGAGCTTCAGTGTGTTCAGTTTGAAGGAGTTTGCTTGGCGGGTCAAAATCGATGGGAAGACAATCAACACGGTAACCCGGAAGAGGATTCTCATTTGCTGGGGCAGTGTTTTTGCAATAGAACTAGGTTTTAACCCATCCCTTGGGGTGGCTCAACAAAACAGCGACAGGAAAGCAGCTGTCTCGGCGTCTCTGAATTGAGATCCCGCCTAGTTCTTGAAAAGAACCACTGGCACACTCAGTCTGGCGATTAAAATAGAATAACTCCTTGAAGAGAGCGACGGTGGGTTCTACTTGCAAATAGACTTCACAAAATATTTGGAAGTGGCAGAGGTTTGTTATTGAGTTTGGGCCTATGTCTTGAGGATGGAAGCTAAAGTAATGCAAAACATCTCAAAAGAATTTTAACCTGGGCGGTGTGAAACCCTGAAGAATATGGTCAGTGAAAACAATCACTTCTCCCTCGCCAGGATTAGGGACATTTTCCCCTTGGCTGAGCCGCCAACCAATTTCTTCCTGAGCCGCTAACAGACCTTGATCTACGTAATCTTTGAGGATCTGCTCGGTGACCAGAGAAGGACCCCAATTGCAAAGAGTAGTTTTTGCCCTGTTAAGCCGCCTAAAAAATGATAGGAAGACGAGTTGTTTAAAAAGGGTTATGGATTCATCAACAAAACAAGAATGAAACAACATAAGGATAAGTCGCCCAAAGCTAATGGCGGGTTAACTGAAAGAAGCAATTTTTGGAATTCTAGGCGGGTTACAAGTACGTTGATAAGCCGCCAAAAAGGTAAAGGGCGGTTCAATTATCTAAGGATCCGAGATTGATGAATTTTTCTAAGTATGGGGCAAACAAGTTTCACGGTTCACAGTTATATTTACGGATCTACGAACAGTGCAAAAATGAAAGAAAATTGTTAAACCTAGCAAGCAGTGGTGGAAGAACTAGCAATATATCAACTGATTCTAGAGAGGAATACAAGTTGTCCGGATTCAAGATGGTGCTAAAACCGCTATCGCAATATCGCTCTACTATTCTTAGAACAAAAATAGCTTCTGTTCAAAAGATAGGATGAACTTCGATGAACACTACGAACTTGATTGACCTAATGTAGGTCTGAACGAGGATGGAATTAGTACCTGCTTGCGGTGAAGAAAGGTGGAGACGTGCCGCTAGACCATGCTGGTGAAAGGGCAGTGCTGCAGCATCAACTGACGAGGGCTGGAGCGCTTCATTGAAGGTGGCGGAGCTTCGGTCGCGCCGGGCGTCACAAGGAAGAAGAAGAAGTGGTGGCGATGGGGTGGAAAGTGAAAAGGGTAGGCCCCCCGTGCCTATTTATAAGGAAAAAAGAGGGCACAGTAACAGGCGTGCGCGAAAATCGAGGAGGCATAATAACTTCTGCAGCAAAAAGGGCGCCTCCATCTTTGGAATGGTTGATTAATGCAAAAGATCCGCTATGACGTCATGAGGATTTTTTTTGAATTTATGAAGATAATGTCATCCTTTCATATGGCGGGTTAAAAGTTTTGTTCAAGGTTAAACGTATTAGATGAATCAAAGAAGACTCGCCAACCGGAGACATTGAAGATTGACATGAAGCCTTAGATAGGCCCAAGAGATCAAGACATGAAACCAGGGAGGCGACTTACGAGGTGGGCCAGATGGAGGCCCAAGGCCAGAAGACGGTGCGTGACCCGGAAGTGTAAGCCGCCCAATGGTGACTTGAAAAAGGAATCAAGGCGATTTAGTGCCAGGATCGGTTACGAAGTATAACCCGACCCAGACTCTTGTAAGCCCAGGGCCTCGACCTGTGTATATAAAGGCGAGTCCCTGCGGCGGGTCAACTTAAGTTACGATCAATCGATAGCTAGGTCAATCGAATCTGCTCCCTTGTAATCGATACTCAAGCAATAAACAATGAGAGCAGGAGTAGGCCTTTACCTCCACCGTGAGGGGCCGAACCTGGGTAAATCTGTGTCTTTCGTCCCGCTCAACCCCTTTAAGCTAATCACCGTAGCCATGGCCTCGCACCTAAGTCCTTTCATGAGGGCATCTGCCGTGTTAACCCCACGGCAGGATGGCTACTACGAATTGTGATTACCAAGCTAGGCCAAAAGCCTAAGCTTGGGGGAGTACGTATTTCCACCGACATTACGTTCATGTTCACACATTTCATTCCAGTTGTCGGTGTTCACACTTTTTCATTGTATTATCCATGCTAGATTTATTTTCTCGCTTTCTTCTTGTGTGTTTGAAAAACTTTGAGAAAACCTAAAAATATTTCTTGCTTCTTTTCGGTTTTTCTTTCTAGTTTAATTAGTTGTAGTATTAAAAATAAAATAAAAAAAAGATTTCTCGATTCTTCTTTTTTCTTGTTGGGAGCTTTCTTGTGTAAATAGTTTTTCTCGTTTTTGTTTTTCCTTCTTTAATTTGCTTCTTCAAGAAAAACTAAAAACTCCAAAAATATTTCAGTATGTGTTGGGGATATAACCCCACGATATGACCCGCCCTAGAAGGGCCGGGTTAGGATGTTGGCGACTCAATAGTAAGGCCTTAGAGAAGGCCCAAGAGACCAAGACACGGAGCCAGGGAGGCGACTTATGTGGTGAGCCGGACGAAGGCCCAGAGCCAGGAGACAGTGCGTGACCCAGAAGTATAAGCCGCCCGATGGAGACTTGCCTAGCAAGGCAAGGCGACTTAGAACTAGGGTCGGCCACGGAGTATGACCCGACCCAGACTCTTGTAAGCCCAGGGCCTCGACTTGTGTATATAAAGGCGAGTCTCTGCGGCGGGTAAACCTAAGTTACAATCGATCGACAGCTAGGTCAAGCGAATCTGTTCCCTTGTAATCGATACTCAAGCAATAGCAACAAGAGCAGGAGTAGGCTTTTACCTCCACCGTGAGGGGCCAAACCTGGGTAAACTCGTGTCTCTCGTCCCGCTCAACCCCTTTAAACTAATCATCGTAGCCATGGCCTCGCACCTAAGTCCTTTCACGAGGGCATCTGCCGTGTTAACCCCACGACAGTTGGCGCCTCATGTGCAAAATACTTAACAGATACCAGAAGCACTAGTCTTGGTCAAAATATGCTGTTGAAGCTGAAAGCTGTTTACTCATTGATGGAAAAGCTATACGCTGGAAGCCTGTGAACACTCGTGGCCATATCAAATGGCAAGAAGCCTCCAACACTTATCAAAACTGTGTTGTTTCACCTATCAACGATGCCGGGGCAGATTGGGGAGTTGAAACTGTCAGCCGCCCGCATAGGAGCCATCACGGTGCTAAACTGGGCAAAATCTTGGCAATCAGAACTGGACCCAACAGAGATGGCTGGCGGGTGTCCAGAGTTTAATGATGATGGATCTATCTTTGAAGAAGCAGACTTTGCCAAATGTGTCAAAGAGATGAGGCCTCTGGCATGCCAACTTGCACAAGAGGCGGACCTGTCAAAGTATCAGCTGGGTTATGACAGCAATAATGCTCGTATGAAGCCGCCGACGCATGATATTGTGTACTCAACCCCTCAAAGGCGTAAGCACATTTTCGCTCCTGACATTGACACTTCTGTTATCCTTAATGATGAAGCAACCTTTGAGGCGTTAACTAGCATCGACTGGATGTCAGACAATCTCCAGATTGCAAGCAACGAAGAGCTGTCACGGGATGACCCGGAGTCCTCAACTGCAAAGCGCCATGAAGACCTTAACCCAGCTAGCCATGACCCGGACGGTTCTGAAGCTGGTTCAAAGGAGTGATGCAACTCCTGAAAAACTTTGAAGAATTTTTGGGCTCAGCTGAAGCCATGTAATAGGTAGTTAAAAAACATTTATCTGCTCTGCCATGCCTTCGTGCATGTTTTTACCAACTTGTGTTTGAGCAGTTGAACCTTTTATATGCTGAATGAAGCTGTTGATGCCTGTTTTGGCTTGTTAATATCCCTGTCTTATCATATAAACTGAAAAGACCCATCAATGCTTATACTGGAGACTTAAAGTCAAAATCCAGGGCGAGTTAATAACCCAACGACACATCGTCATATTCAATCCTGGAAGAGAATTAGATGGCGGCTTATAGCCATAATCAGCTCAATGCGTTATAAGCAGAACCGATCATTTGAAAAGATCGCCTTGGTGGCTTAAAGCCTTAATAGGCTCAATATAGAGCGATATAACCCGGATCTGTTTGACCCGGCAACACCTCATATGTATAAAAAAATCTGCAAAACAGAAATAGAGAACATAAACATGTATATCTCAAATATGTGTTAAGCTGGCTTGTAGGGCACAACTCAGAAAGATTGGTTTTGAAAAACTCAAAAAAATTGCTTCAAAGAAGCTTGGCATAATAGCCTTTCATCCCATAAGCCGGCTCTCACGTGACATAAATCCGTCGTTTTAACCTTAACTAGTTTAGGGTCTTTCAAGAAGATTGACTATTAAGAGTACAAACGGGCCACTTAGCGGAGAGACTACAGCAGACAGGTGAGTTTATCCTAGCTCTCTGTAAGCTGGCTCTCACGTGACAAGAACCGCCGTTTTAACCTTGACAAATTCAGGGTCATGGAAGATTGACTGTCAAGAGTACGGTGGGTCACCTGGCAGAGTAGCAAGTTGCAAACAGGCAGGTTTAACCCATAATGTGGCGTGGAAGCCAATCAAGAGGGTAAGATAGCTATACTCATTGAGTAGGAAGCCCCCAAATGACCTATAAGATGGCATGGAAGCCGATCAAGAGGGTAAGATAGCTATACTCATTGAGTAGGAAGCCCCCAAGTGACCTATAATATGGCATGGAAGCCGATCAAGAGGGTAAGATAGCTATACTCATTGAGTAGGAAGCCCCCAAGTGACCTGTAATATGGCATGGAAGCCGATCAAGAGGGTAAGATAACTATACTCATTGAGTAGGAAGCCCCTAAGTGACCTGTAATATGGCATTGAAGCCGATCAAGAGGGTAAGATAGCTATACTCATTGAGTAGGAAGCCCCCAACTGAACTTGTGACCAATCAATAAAGACTCATGCACAGAAAATATGATATGAAATGACAGAGGCCCCAAAATTTGGGGATGCCGGCTTTAGTATGTTGATCATAAAAAGATATGTACATCAATGAAGGTATATACAACGATGAGAGCCAATGACTCAAGTGTAGTATGGCCGAAGATGAGCAATGTTCCAAGACCTGCTGGTCTCCTCCTCAGATGTGCGTGAATCTTTGTTCTCACGTATGTCAATGAGGTAGTATGAACCATTGTTAAGGTTTTTGCTGACCACAAAGGGTCCTTCCCAAGGAGGTGAAAGCTTATGCATCCCTGTCTGATCTTGAAAGGTCCGGCTTCGAACCCTACGATTGTGATAGCGACATAGGTCTTGCTAATAAATTGTTGAACGAGCCGCCGCAAGATCACGCTCCTCCTCAAGAGCATCTAAAGAGTTCTGACGCGCCGTCTCATTGTCAGTCTCCACATAAGCCCCCACGCGGGGCGAGTCATGACGAATATCGCTTGGGAGAACTGCTTCAGCACCATAAACCATGAAGAAGGGTGTATAACCCGTTGACCTGTTGGGGTGGTCCTGATGCTCCAAACAACCGAAGGAAGCTCTTCAATCCAACAAACCGGAGTCCTTTTTAAGGGAACCATGAGCCGGGGTTTGATTTCCCTCAAAATCTCCTGGTTAGCACGGTCTGCCTGACCATTGGACTGAGGATGTGCAACTGATGAAACATCAAGCCTGATGTGCTCTCTTTAACAAAATTCCTTCATAGCACCTTTAGACAAATTCGTCCCATTATCAGTGATGGTACTATGAGGATAACCAAAGCGAAAAATCAGCTTCTTGACAAACTGAACTGCAGTAGCCGCCTCACAATTACTGACCGGCTCTGCCTCAACCCACTTAGTGAACTTGTCAACTGCCACCAGAAGGTGGGTCTTTTTGTCCTTAGACCTCTTAAAAGGTCCAACCATATCAAGCCCCCAGACCTCAAACGGCCAAGTAATTGGGATCATCCACAATTCCTGAGCTGGCACATGAGCTTGCCTTGTGAACTTCTGACACCCATCGCAATTTCTAACAATATCCTCTGCGTCTGCATGAGCTGCCAACTAGAAAAATCCATGACAAAATGCCTTAGCCACCAGCGATCGTGAGCCGGCGTGATGACCACAGTCGCCTACATGTATCTCTTGCAAAATCTCGCGACCCTCTTCAGGAGAGACACAACATTGAAAAACACCAGTCACACTGTATCGATGTAACTCGCCGTTGACAATAATCATAGACTTAGAACTTCCTGTAATCTGCCGCGCCAAATTTTTTTCCTCGGGTAACTTGCCACGAGTGAGATAAGCCAAATAAGGCACCGTCCAGTCAGGAATAGCATGAAGAGCCGCCACCAACTGTCCTTCCGGGTCAGGGATTGCTAGATCTTTCTCAGATGGTAATTTGACCGAAGGATTGTGTAACACATTGGGAGGCACCGGCTTACGTTGACACCCAAGCCGGGATAGTGCATTAGACGCCTCATTTTTCCGTCGATCAATATGATCCTCCTGATAACCCTTAAAGTGACCAGCAATATTATCAACCGCCTGACGATAAGCCGCCATGAGCGGGTCTTTAGAATCCCACTTGCCTGAAACTTGCTGAGCCACTAGGTCTGAGTGGCCCAGGCACCTGCCCGGCTTAAATTCACCTCCTTGGCCACCCGAAGCCCATGGAGCAAAGCTTCATACTCAGCTGCATTGTTAGTACAAGGAAACATGAGCCTTAAAACATAACCGAATTTATCACCTCGTGGGGAAGTCAAAATAACTCCAGCCCCCGAGCCTTCCACTTGCCTAGATCCATCAAAGTGGATTATCCAGTATGTGTTGTCAGGCTTCTCTTCAGGTGTCTGCAATTCTGTCTAATCATTTATGAAGTTGTCCAAAGCTTGATACTTAATGGTCGTTCTTGGCACATACTTCAGATTATGAGGCCCAAGTTCAATTGCCCACTTAGCAACACGGCCAGTAGCTTCTCTGTTCTGAATAATATCTCCAAAGGAGCAGAACTAACCACTGTAATAGGATGCCCAAGAAAATAATGTTTCATCTTGCAACTCGCCATGAACACCCCAAACACGAGCTTCTGCCAATGTGGATATCTTTGCTTAGACTCATTTAAGACTTCACTGACATAATAAGTCGGCCGTTGGACTGAGTACTCTTTACCCGCCTCCTTGCGCTCCACGACAACTGCTACACTGACAGCCTTATTATTAGCTGCTACATACAGGAGCAGAGGCTCTTTCTCTATAGGAGCAGCCAACATGGGCGGCTGAACCAGCTGTTTTTTGAGCGCCTCAATCGCCTCATTAGCCGAATCACTCCAAAAAAAATGATCGTTCTTCTTCATCATCTGATATAAAGGGATTGCCTTCTCCCCCAGGCGACTTATGAACCTGCTTAAGGCTGCAATATGACCCGCCAAACGCTGGACGTCATTGACACACGCCGGCTTAGAAAGTGAAGTGATGGCCTTTATCTTCTCCGGGTTAGCTTAAGTGCCTCGTTTTGAGACCAGAAAACCTAGCAATTTACCTGCAGGCAATCCAAAGACACACTTGGCCGGGTTAAGCATCATCTTGTAGACCCGGATATTGTCAAAAGTTTCCTTCAAATCAGTAAGAAAAGTCTCCTTCTTCCTAGACTTGACCACAATATCATCCACATAAGCATGAACGTTGCGCCCAATATGATCATGAAAACAGTTCTGAACACGGCGTTGATAAGTCACCTGGGCACTCTTGAGCCCAAAGGGCATGGAAACATAGCAGAAAGCTCCAAAAGGTGTGATGAAGGCCGTCTTCTCTTGGTCTTTAACTACCATCTTAATCTGATGATAATTAGAATAAGCATCCAGGAAGCTGTGATGCCCCCGGCTCAATCGTGCACTAATCATACACGCAAATGCACATGATCAAGCCTAAGAACTCACGGGAAGATATCACAACACAACTCTAAAACATAAATAAAGTCATACAAGCTTTATATTACAAGCCAGGGCCTCGAGGGCTCGAATACATAGCTCGATGGCATACAAGCGTCAGCGGAAGCATCAGATATCTGAGTACAGATATTAAAAGAGAAACAGAAAGGCCTTTAGAAAGGCGGGGCAAAATAAAACACTACGATCGAAAGGCGCAGGCCTCCTACCTGGGACCCTCCGATCCTACTCCGGGTCGTCGGCAAGCTCGTAGAAGTATCCACCCTCGGGGTAGTAGTAGCGATCGTCGACGGGGGCAGCTGTATCCGGGGCTCCATCATCTAGTTGCATCAAATGGATATGGGGAGAAAAAGAAAGCAAAGCAACCGTGGGTACTCATCCGAAGTACTCAGCAAGCAAGGATCTACACTACATATGCAACATTATCAAAGTAAGGCTGTATATGTGGACTGGGCTACAGAAATGCCAGAATAGAGAGAAGGCCTAGTCCTATCGAAGACTAGCATCTTCAGAGGTCTTGCAGCAATAGAAGAGAGTAGAACAGTACAATATAATGTAGCAGTATCATTAAGTCTCAACCTCACCCAGAGATCCTTTCTCGACTCCCTACGAGAAAGTAATCCCAGAGCCATACAGTCATCAACCTCGTCCCGAGATCCCTTCTCGACTCCCTGCGAGAAGCAATCCCAGAGCCATAGTATCCAATTCTAGTTGTATCGATCGGGATACAACTCCGAGTGTCCGTTACCGAGGATCCGGCTGTGCATAGATTAGTTCTTCCCTGCAGGGGTGCACCAACTTACCCACCACGCTCGCTTAACTTTGGCCGGACACACTTTCTGGGTCCTGCCCGGCCTCGGCCAAACGACACACCGCAACCCTACCTATAGCTCAGCAGAGAGGTCCCCGCCGGTCTACATCCTAAGCGCAAGGGGGTCTTGGCCATCGCCCCTCACCCTCCGGGTCGTTGCGCACAGGGTGGATACCAGCGTTGCCTCGGGTGGCCGACACGATCCGACCGTGCCGCAATGCTGAACTGGACGTCTGTCAGAGCTTTCGGCTGATGGTACGATGCAGAACGCCCATACTATGCCCACGTGATGGTTAGTGCTATCGGGCCAGAGGCCCACTCGAATCAAATATTCAAATCGCTAGTACCTTGGGAGTGCGGCAACGAGCAGAGACTCACGAAAGCTGTGACCCCGTCGCCCCATCTCGAGGACGTGCGGCAAGGGCCAAGAATGCCCAGCCATGCCTCGTATTCATCACTCGGGCACCATACAGGCAACCCGTCTTCACAACACTCGCCACTTAGGCGCACGCGGGTACCCCTCAGAGTTGACCCGCCTATCCAAGTAATAGTGTAAGGTCCAAGTATCCGTGTGTCCATAACATCAAGGGACTCCGAGGTACCACCCTCGTTGAATTCCCACTCGATGTATCCGTCAAGGTGAACTCGGAGGAATCACCCTCGATGGGTTCACACTTGAGGTGTTGTACGACGGCGTCGTTATCGGAAGTGGGGAAGGAGGCATCACCCTCGATGACCATGACCGAATAGCTACTCTACAGAGTTAACATCAGAAGTGCTACAAGAGGTTTCACCCTCGGCACTCGATAGTAACGCTGCAGTGTCATTACAACTAAGGGGGGCTGATGTGCGATGCTGGGGCCTGGTCTTCAATCCCGTTGATCGGGTCTTCGGATAATCCAGCGGGGTGGTCGGGACTAGTGGGGTCACTGATAGGTCTCTACCCAGCCTATACTAAGCAGTTTAGGTTATGCAGGTAATTATCAACAGCAGGTTATAATAAACAGGCTATGCATCAGAATAGGTAAAGCAGCAGCAGCAATTCTAATGCAAGCATGAGAGAGAAATAATAGGCGATATCGGTATGCTCAAAAGGGGGGGTGCTTGCCTGGTTGCTCGGCAGCAAAGGCAGGGTCGTCAGTGGAGTCGTCGGGCTCCTGAGCTGCGTCGGTACCGGGGCCTAACGACAGAGAAGAGGGGGAGGAAATAGTAAATATGGAGCAAACAAAGCATCACAAAATACAACAAGGTGATACGCGGTGCCAGGGGTGATCTAACGCAGGGATAGGTGATACCGGCGAAGGGGGAAAACATCCGGGAAAGTATCCCCGGTGTTTCGCATTTTCGGACAGACGGACCAGAGGTGGATTGTTGCATGTTCGCTATGCTAGGGACGCGTGGCGGATGAACAGACTGCGTATTCGGATTCGTCTCGTCTTTCTGAGCAACTTTCATGTATAAATTATTTTAATCCGAGATACAGATTATTTTATATGATTTACTAAAGATTTTAGCATTTTCTGGAATTTAATTAATTCAACATTATCCAGAACAGTGTTTGGTGACGTCAGCATGACATAATGGTGATGTCAGCAGTCAACAGCCGGCTGACCAGAGTCAAACCTGACATGTGGGGCCCACATGTCAGTGACTCAGTTAATTAAACAGAGTTAGCTTAATCTATTTAAACTAATTAGCAGGTGGGGCCCAGCAGTCAGTGGGTAATTAGTGTTTTAATTAATTAATTAATTTAATTAACCGATTATTTATTTAATAAAACGTTTTACCGAGCAGGACCCACATGTCATAGACACAGGGCCCACCCAGTCAGCGTTGACCCTGGTCAACTGGGGCCAGGGGCCACGGGCAGTGACACTGGGGCTGGGGGCCCGCATGCCACATCGGCGACGTCGCCGGAACAGCACCGGCGAGCGCCGGACGCGGCCGAGAGCTCCGGCGAGCTCGGGATCGAGCTGTGGTGCACCGTTTGACGCGGGGTTGGGCTTGCTGGAACGAGCGGAGCACACCACGTCCGATGGTGGGGGTCACATCGGCTGGGGTGGTCGGGATAGAGCAGCACGACGACGGTGGGAGGCGGCGGCTTCGGGTGCGGCTCGGGAACGGCGAATCAACGCGCGGGCGAGCGAACAAATAGCGCGGCGAGGCCCTACGCGTGCGGGGAGTCCACTAGGCACGGGGCCCAATGGTCGTCGGAAGCACGCTGGCGACGTGCTCCGCGGCGTCCAGTACGGCCATCTACGGAGCGACGGCCACGATGCGGGGAATGGCACGGGAAGAAAAGGGAGGGGCAGCGGAGCTCACAGGGGAGCCGTAGGGAGTGGCAGCGGGCTCGGGGGAGGCTCGGTGCGGCGGATCGACGACGGCGATCGACGGCGACCGAGAGGGGAGGCGAGCTCGTGCAGCTCGATGCAGGGGGTGCCCGGCTTCGGTTAGTCGGCGCAGAAGACGAAGAGGAGCGCGGCGGAGCTCGGGGACACGAAGAGGTGGCGAGAGGAGCACGGTGGCCGTGGCTACGTCGCGGTGGCGGCCATGGTTGCGCTCGGGTGAAGGGGAGCAGAGGAAGGAGAGGGTGAAGTGAGGCGAGGGGAGGCCAGGGGTGCGCAGGGAGATGCTCTTATCCTCACGCGGCGCAGGAGCGCGCTGTCAGCCACAAGGAGGGGGGCCAGGGGGCCGGGCGCGCGCGCGCTAGCTGTTCGATAGCGGGCGGCATGAGCAGTGCGGGAGGAGGGAGACGGCGCTGCGCGGGCTGGGCCGGGCACTGTGGCCACTTAGGCCCAGTGTTGTGGGCCTTTTTCGTTTTCTTCTTTTCTTTTTCTGTTTTCTGTTTTTCTTTTCTGTTTTGTTAAATGTTTGAGCACTAAAAGGTTTTTGTAAAATATGAGACCTAGCCCATAAATCACAGTGCATTGTATGCCACTGCAATAAAATGGTTTTGAGTACAAAGGTTTTCATTTGGGATTTTATTTAAATAAAAAGGTATTAACCAACTCTGTTTTCCTACTGTTAGAGTCACTTAGTTAATTTATTAATTGTTGAATATAATTTTATAACAGTCTCTGGATTATTTACAATATTATGAACAATTTAGTTTTCAAATTTGAACAACTTTTATTTTCACTTTCAGTTTAATTTCCATTTGAATTTGAATTTGAAAAGAGATATGATACTAATGATGATTAAGCACTGTTGATCATGATGACCTGGCATAATCAAAAGGGTGATCACTGTAGCTTAATACATGGGGTGTTACAGAAGCATAAGCTCTCACAACCCGCCGTTGCATCAATGATCTGGTCATACGGGGGAGAGAAACGGATCAGCTGGACAAGCCTTGTTAAGATCTGTGTAATCCACACACATACAACATGTGCCATTTTTCTTAAGTACAAGCACAGGGTTAGCCAACCACTCAGGCTGAAAAACTTCCACGATAAACCCAGCAGCCAAGAGCCGGGCTACCTCGTCTCCAATAGCCTTACGTCATTCTTCGTTGAAACGACGGAGGAACTATTTGATCGGCTTAAACTTGTGATCCACATTAAGGTTGTGCTCAGCGAATTCTCTCGGTACACCCGGCATGTTAGAAGGCTTCCATGCAAAGATGTCCCGATTCTCACGGATGAACTCGATGAGGGCACTTTCCTATTTGGGATCCATATTAGCTCCCAAAGTGAACTGCTAAGATGAGTTGCCAGGGACAAAATCCACTTGCTTGGTATCATCGGCCGACTTAAACTTCAACAGAGGGTCATGTTCAGTAGTGGGCTTCTTCAGAGGGACCATATCAGCCGGGTCAACATTATCCTTATAAAACTTGAGCTCCTCAGTAGCACAAGCCGACTCTGCATAAGCTGCATCGCCTTCCTCACACTCCAGGGTGACTTTTCGGTCATCATGTACAATAATGGTCCCCTTTGGCCCAGGCACCTTAAGCTGTGGGTAGATATAACAAGGACGGGTCATACACCAAGCATAAGCTGGCTGTCCAAACAAAGCATGATATGGACTCTTGATCTTAACCACCTCAAACCACAATGTCTCTGCTCTATAATTATACTCATCACCAAAAGCCACTTCTAGCGATATCTTTCCAATAGGGTAAGCCGACTTACCAGGCACCACGCCATGGAAAACTGTGGAAGACGGCTTAAGATGCTTGTCAGTCAGATTCATCCGGCGAAAGGTGTCATAGTACAGGATGTTGATGTTGCTGCCTCCGTCCATGAGTACTTTAGTAAATTTATAGCCACCAACCTGAGGGGCCACCACGAGGGCTAAGTGACCCGGGTTGTCAACCCGTGGTCGGTGATCCGCCCTGCTCCACGATATCGTGTGCTCAGACCATCTCAAATATTGCGGAACAGCCGGCTCTACTGCATGAACCGCCCGTTTATGGACTTTCTGGTCTCGCTTGCAAAGACTTGTAGTGAAAACATGGTACTGACCCCCACTAAGCTGCTTTGGATTGCTCTGATATCCTGACTGATTATTTTGCTGTTGATTACCTTGACGAGACTACTGATTATGACCACCATGGTTACCTTCACCCTGATAACCAGAATTTGAGCCGCCACCACCAAAGCCGGAGCCCTGAGAGCCGGCTCCTGACCCGCCAGGCGACCCATTGCCATTACCATGATGTTGGTTAAGACTGTGATTCCTAAACTCCCGCATAATATAACAATCCTTCCAAGCATGAGTAGACGGCCTGTTCGGGCAAGGGTCATTAAGCATTGCCTCAAGATTGAAAGGCTTTGCTCCATCAAAGGGTGGCTTACCATTACCGTTGCGGCGCTAGTTTTTATGCCCAGTGTTGGTGTTAGCTACTAGATCTGACCCGCCATCGGGGTGTCTCCGGTTACCACCATTACCCTGGTTGTTTCCATTATTCGCTATTATATTCTGCTGCTGACCCTTACCATTTCCATTCTTCTTGCCCTTGTTGGATTTATCATCATCAGAACCAGGATCCTTCATGTTATTAGAGTTTGCATATTTAGTGAGAGCCGCCATGAGTTCCCCCATGTCCTGGCAAGTGCATTTAAGCCGCCCAAGCTTCTGCTTAAGGGGGACGAAGTGACAATTCTTCTTTAAGATCAGAACCGCCTGACCTGCCGTGATACTGTCAGATGAGTGAATAATAGCGGAGACCCACCGGACCCAATGACGGGTCGACTCATCCTCACGCTGCACACAGTGATCCAGATCAACAATCGTTAGAGGCTGCTTGCATGTTCCTTTATATTTTTTTATGAAACGCGCCTTCAACTCTGCCCATGAATTGATGGAATTGGGAGGTAAGCCTTTCAACCACGTACGAGCCGGTCCTTCCAACATCATCGTAAAGTATTTGGCACAGATAGCATCATTGACATCCAACATCTCCATGGCTAACTCATAACTCTCAATCCAAGCCTCAGGAGGGAGATCAACTGTATAATTGGGCACCTTGCGAGGGCCCTTAAAATCCTTGGGCAAACACTCGTTACGCAAAGCCGGCACTAAACACGGCACTCCAATAGACCTGGAAATTGCACCGGCTCCCACCGAGGCCAAAGGGGTCACCGGAGGCTACTGATAAGCCTCCTGGTGAGCCGCCTAAACATCAGTCCTCGGATTAAGGGGTGGGTTAAGTTCACGAGCTGGGTTACATCGCCGCTCACTACTAGAGACTGCAGGCGACTCAATACACCGACTGTAACTACGGCTCGGGAGGGGAGTTGTATGCACCCGATCACGACTGTATGAATAAGCCGCTTGCTGTGCAATGGTTGTCTGTAAGAGCTCAACTGTATTCCGAGTTTCAACCACGGCGGGTGACTCGCCAGTGATTGGAATCACCGCCAGCCGGGTTGCTGCTGCTAACATCTTATCCACCAGGTTAGAAAAATGCCCGGGTGGCGTCACGACACGTGGAGGCGGTGTCTGATTGGGGGGCAGGTTAGGCGCCTGCTCCTCCCTTTGAGGCGGCTCAGGCTGGCGAGGTTGAGCCGCCGCCGAATTCCCTGGCGCTTTAGGGTTTAACTGAGGCTTCACCCTTGCATCTGGAGTGCTTGGACCTGCCCCAGGAGTGTCAAACAAACGCCTTGGGTCATATATCGACGGTAGGCGACTCTGATACCTTCTCTAGAACACTGCATTAGATGCGTTCTGCTCCAAACTTAAGCACCAAGCATTCGCCTTGACACATTCTCCCTCTGCATCAATCTGAGCCTTCAGCATAGCTGTTTGATTGTTTTCAACCACGATATCCTCTTGGACCTTGGTTATTTCTTCATGAACCTTTGGAATCTCTGCGTTGCGCTCTTCTTGGTTTGCCACAGTGACCTCTGTTGCCAACAAAGCTGTCAAGGTACCCATGAGATCCAGTAACACTTGAGTCAGCAGCCTGTCTAACCCGAATCCACCAACCCTTGCCGCGGCCGGGTCAGAAGCTGTTGCAGCCGCCGTCGAAGAATTGAGAGCCGGCCATGTGCCAGCCATGAAGATAGCGGCCCTGCACGGTGACTCATAGGGGTTCGGAATACTGTTGCCATCGGAATAGCCCCCAAGCCCGCCGTCTTGAAGCTGATAGATCGACTCCATCTCTCCGGTCGAGGGCTCGTCACCTGAGTAGATGAGAGTCTCTCCTCCAGATGCAGAATCTTTCGCAAGCTCCTTGCCTTGTGCGAAACCAACGAAAACGCACTTCCGGCCGGGTTGAACCCTGGCAGGTTGCACGCGCCGAGCCAGCTCGACGATGTCGGTGCAGATGTCCGGCTCAGGCTCTGATCCGCCGATCTTTCCGATGAAGACATGGAATCCGCCGAAGGAGACCCGGTACCCGTACTCGATTGAGTCGGCCTCGGGGCCCCAGCCAGCGTCGTCGATCTAGAGCTTACCGCGGTGACTCTTGGTCATCCTACCAATGGCGTTTCCCTCGATCCCTAGGAAAGAGCCCTTCAAGAACTCAAAACCACCGTGCGTTGGCCCCACGATGGGCGCCAACTGTCGTGGGGTTAACACGGCAGATGCCCTCGTGAAAGGACTTAGGTGCGAGGCCATGGCTACGGTGATTAGCTTAAAGGGGTTGAGCGGGACGAGAGACACGAGTTTACCCAGGTTCGGCCCCTCACGGTGGAGGTAAAAGCCTACTCCTGCTTTTGTTGCTATTGCTTGAGTATCGATTACAAGGGAGCGGATTTGCTTGACCTAGCTATCGATCGATTGTAACTTCGGTTTACCAAGGGGAAGGCCATGATGAAAATGTTGAGTGGCTCTCATATGCATTACTATTGATCTAACAAAGAGCCCTAATTACCTTGTCTTCTCCTTTTGAATAAAATGTTTACAGATTTCAGCTTAGTCCACAGCACTCTTGCACTATTATTATTTTCATATCATTCGGTCGTGCAAGTGAAAGGAAATAATGACGATATTTGATGAACTGGCTGTGGCAGAGAGAAACGGGTATGAACCCAACTTGTTTTATTTTTTTAAATATGTTTAACCTAGTATCCATGATTCAGCATATTATGATCAAACATGTTTGCAATGATAATTAGAGATTATAGTTTCTCATGCCATGCTTAAGTAGCTAGGAGTGGATAATGATTTATCCTGGAAGTCAACATGCGTTAAAATGACGGTGATGTCGTATGATGATATGGTATCCTCCTCTGAATGTTTCAAGTGGCTTCACTTGGCACATGTTCATGCATGTAGTTGAATCAAAACCAACATAGCCTCTACGATATTTATGTTCATGGTGTTCATATCCTACTCATGCTAGTATTCAATGTTAATTATGCATAACGCATGTTCATGGCCGTTTTCCCTCTCTAGCTGGCCGCTTCTCAATATATTTGCTAGCCTTCACCTATACTAAGCAGGAATACTGCTTGTGCATCAAAATCCTAAAACCCAAGTTATTCCAGATGAGTCCACCATATCTACCTATATGCGGTATTACCCTGCCGTTCCAAGTAAATTTGCATGTGCCACCTCTAAAAAATTCAAATGAACATCTGTTTTGTGTGCCTGGACCGCTCATGGAGCAACAGGGGGCGGTCAGTATCTTCCATGCTAAGCGGGTTATTCTCATGATGAGTGTTTATTCACTCGTCCTTGCACGAGAGGGGCGGTAATAGGGATGCCCAGTCCCGAAATCAAAAATTGCAAATAATTAAACAAAACTCCCCCAGGATTGATGTTCGTATGGACGGTACCCGTGGATTTGGCTAGCCGTGGAGTGTGTTTGTTGGTGGAGGGGGAGTAAACCTTTAGTTTTATCGCTTGGGAACCGCCGCTAATGTGTTTAGCATGGAAGATATTGATAACTCTTGGTCGTAACGTTGACAGGAAGGGTGTACCTCCCAAAATTATATTTATCTCTGTTTTTAAAACTTTGAGCTCTAGCACCTCTGTAAATCCCTGCTTCCCTCTGCGAAGGGACTATCTATTTAATTTTATGTTGAGTCATCACCTTCTCAAATAAGCGCCAGTCCTGAGAACACTATTGTCATCCTCATGCATTGTGTATAGTTAATGTTGGATGCATCATGACTAGATCTTTTCTACCATGAATTACAATGTTTAGTCACTGCTTGAACTTTGCAGGTGTTCTGCATTTATGTTTTGCGGTCTCAGAAAGGGCTAGCGAGATACCATTATTGTCATATTATATCATGGTTGCTTTGACAAAGTGTTGTCATTTGAGATATCTTATTATTGCTCGCTAGTTGCTTATGCTATTGATATGAGTTAATATAATTTTTAAGAGTTATTGATGACATGGTTAGTCATAATCTTTGCTAAAAACCTGGGTGCTACTTAAGCTTATTTATGTAAACAAGAACAAAAGAGTTCGTAAAAGTTTTTCTTTATCACTTTCAACTTATCAACTGAATTGCTTGAGAACAAGCAAAGGTTTAAGCTTGGGGGAGTTGATACGTCTCCGTCGTATCTACTTTTCCTAACGCTTTTGCTCTTGTTTGGACTCTAATTTGCATGATTTGAATGAAACTAACCCGGACTGACGTTGTTTTCAGCAGAACTACCATGGTGTTGTTTTTGTGCAGAAATAAAAGTTCTCGGAATGGAACGAAACTTTTTGGAGAATTGTTTTACAATAAAGAAAGATACTGGAGCCAAGAACCACCGGAGGGGGGCCCCTGGCTGGGCACAAGACACCAGGGCGCCACCCCCCCCCCCCCCTCTGGCGCGCCCTGGTGGGCTGTGCCCACCTCATGGCCACGCAGACCCTAATTCCGATGCTATAAAATCCTATTTTCAGAGAAAAAAAATAGGAGAGGAAGTTTCATCGCGTTTCACGATACGGAGCCGCCGCCACCTCCTGTTCTTCATCGGGAGGCCAGATTTGGAGCCCGTTCGGGGCTCCGGAGAGGGGAATCTTCGGTCTTCATCATCACCAACCCTCCTTCATCACCAATTTCATGATGCTCCCCACCGGGAGTGAGTAATTCCTTCGTAGGCTCGCTGGTCGGTGAGGAGTTGGATGAGATTCATCATGTAATCGAGTTAGTTTTGTTAGGGCTTGATCCCTAGTATCCACTATGTTCTGAGATTGATGTTGTTATGACTTTGCCATGCTTAATGCTTGTCACTTAGGGCCTGGGTGCCATGATTTCAGATCTGAACCGTTTATGTTTTCACTATTATATCTATGTTCTAGATCTGATCTTGCAAGTCATATTCACCTATTACGTGTTATGATCCGTAAACCCCAGTGTGACAGTAATTGGGATACTTTCCGGTGATTACCGTAGTTTAAGGAGTTCATGTATTCACTATGTGTTAATGCTTTGTTCCGGTTCTCTATTAAAAGGAGGCCTTAATATCCCTTAGTTTCCTTATGGACCCCGCTGTCATGGGAGGGCAGGACAAAATATGGCATGCAAGTTCTTTTCCATAAGCACGTATGACTATTTACGGAATACATGCCTACATTATATTTACGAACTGGAGCTAGTTTTGTATCGCCCTAGGTTATGACTGTTATATGATGAATATCATCCAATGAATTCACTGATCCAATGCCTACAAATTTCCCACATATTGCTCTTGCTAAGTTATTACTGCTGCTCTTACTGTTACACTTGCTACAAAATCATTGCTATCACTGTTACCATTACTGCTACTATTACCACTACTATCAAAACTATCATATTACTATGCTACTGATCACCTTGCTGCAGATATTTAATCTCCAGGTGTGGTTGAATTGACAACTCAACTGCTAATACTTACAAATATTCTTTGGCTCCCCTTGTGTCGAATCTATAAATTTGGGTTGAATACTCTACCCTCGAAAACTGTTGCGATCCCCTATACTTGTGGGTTATCAAGACCCCCCCCCCCCCCCCCCCCCCCCCCCCCCCCTACGATGGTTCTTGGCTCCAGTATCTTTCTTTTATTGTAAAACAATTCTCCAAAAAGTTTAGTTCCATTCTGAAAACTTTTATTTCTGCAGAAAAACAACACCATGGTAGTTCTACTGAAAACAGTGTCAGTCCGGGTTTGTTTCATTCAAATCATGCAAATTAGAGTCCAAAACAAGAGCAAAAGCATTAGGAAAAGTAGATACGATGGAGATGTATCAAGGCCTCGCCATCTTCCAAGTCCAAGGATCCAATCGTCATCGATATCTCCGACGATGAGGAGTAGCTTGTCTTATTAGCTCCCTATAACGACCTACGTTCAGTTAGCTAGCTACGTCGGTTTAGCATGTTCGGTTTACCTGTTGCATGTGCTGCTCCTGCCTTTCCTTAACAAATTCTAGTGAATTGTCCTATGTACTTTTACCATGCAATCTGATCCTCTAGTGTATATGTTCTATATGTCGTGCAATGTGGTGCTCACTTATTAATTGTTTGGTTAATTTTGTTGTTGTGTTTAGTTAACTGTTTGGTTCAATTCTGCAATGTGATGTTCAATTCTTCTAGGTGCAATTTTGTATTGTCTTCCATGTGAGGAATAAATCGAATTTGGTTGTACAAAATACATGAGAAACAAATACAATTGCTATATTTCCAAGTTGTCAAGCATGCTTTCTTTGGTTAACTATCTGATCTTCTAGTATGTTATATATTGTGCAATGTGGTGCTCAGTTAATGTTTGGTTCATTTGTTGTGGTGTTTAATTAACTGTTTAATTCAATTCTGCAATGCGATGTTCAATTGTTGTGGGTGCATTTTTTATTGTCTACCATGTGAGAAATAAATAGAATTTGGCCATACTAAATACATGAGAAACAAATACAATTGCTATATTTCCAAGTTGTTAAGCATGCTTGTTTTGGTTAACTGTCTGATCTTCTATTAGGAGTATGTTATATTGTGCAATGTGGTGCTCAGTTAGTGTTTGGTTCATTTGTTGTGGTGTTTAGTTAACTGCTTGGTTCAATTCTGCAATGCGATGTTCAATTGTTGTGGGTACAATTTATTATTGTTATGCATGTGAGGAATAAATTGAATTTGGTTGTACTAAATACATGAGCAACATATACAATTGCTATATTTCCTAGTTCTTAATCATGCTTGGTTTGGATAAATGGCTTTTCCATGTGGCTCGAATTAATCTGATGAATCTGCAATGTCTTTATTTTTCATCAACATATTTTACTGATAGTATGCCAATCCTCACTTAACCTTATCAATAACTACCTTATATGTGTTGCAGGGAAACAATGGGAAGCATTGAGGTTTATAATCGAGGTTTGCACATGCATGGTCCTTTGTCTAATAGCACATTATTGTGCAATTGCAGGAACCATTCAAATATTTAGGTTTTTAACAATTTGGTCTTGCACATGTAGGTCCTGCTGTCAGAGGTTTTGACCAACTGTTCGACCCTTTTGGCATATGGGGAAATGAGTTGTCCATGAATATCAGTTAAGTCAAGAAACTCAGAAAGATTGTTAGGATAAAGAAACTAGCGACGAAGAACAACAAGATCTTTGTCTGCACAATGAAGAAGACATCGGTGCACTACAGGATGGTACTAACTATTATACCTTGTCTTTTTTATTCCATTGCGCCATTTCCAAATTTAGCAAAGATATTTATGCATATCCTTGTTTTCAGGCCTTTCCAAAGCAGTTCACTGATGATTACCTCTCAAACCACATGTATGGTCAGGAGGCGAGGAATGTATTCATACAACACCCACGGTACAATATTGAAGTCTTCCTTAAGAGGACGAAGGATGGACGGTCAATCATCCACAGGCACTGGCCTAAAGTTGCAAAGACCTTCAACATCAATGAAGGCTCAATGTTCGCCTTCCGCTTCCGCAGTTTTCCAGATGAGATTCATCTGTCTATCTACCGTCTATGATGCTAATTTCCAAAGGTTATAGATGTTGCAAGTGAAACTTGGTGCTGGTGCAGTTGTGTAATGGGGTAGCTAGCTATATGCTTGTATGGTGTAACTGAGTGCTAAAGCTATATGATGTTGTACTCTGATGTATTTCAATTATGAAATCCTGGTTCCATAATACGAAAATGAAATATATTGTGTGCTTAATATGAAATGTCAATTTGATTAATAAATGGATTATTAATAATAGGCCAATTAGCCTGCTTATTGGGTTTTTCTATTGCAAACGGTTATTGAGAAAACACCATGGGCGATGACCTCAGACAACCCACACAGTTTCTAGGAAGAAAACGTGTTGGATCAATGAACAATCACACACGACTTCCTCTTGAAAATTATTTGCGTTAGGCCACCTTGCGCAAACGTTTTCCACATAAAAAGTGTGTGTGATGGACAGCCTATGCCACACAGTTTCTTCTATGCACCATGTGTGATGCATTCACTAACGCAAACGATAAAATTGTTAATATCGTTTCTAATGTAAACGCTATCACAGACGATTTGATGGGAAAAATTGTGTGTGATGTACGTGTGAACGGAAACGTTTGTCTGGGATTCATCGTGTGGGATGTACATACGAACGGAAATGTTCTTCTTAGATTGGCTGTGTGGGATGTACATACAAACGGAAATGTATTCCTTGAATTGACTGTGTGTGATGTACGTACAAAGGGAAAGGTTTCTCTGGGATTCACTGTGTGGGATGTACTTACGAACGGAAATGATTGGGCATGTATAATTGTGTGCGATGGCTAGCCCGATCGCACATGAGCTCATTTTGCGCAATGTGTGTGACCGGAGGGCCTATCCCCGACGGTTTCTGGGTCGTGTGGGAAGGACCCCCTATCGCCCACACTAGCAAGGCGACGGTTCGAAATTCTGTCGCGGAAAGGGGTTAAAAACCATTTGTATAGCAGCTCGTTGTACTAGTGTATATAGGCATCATGTTCGAGACAGGTAGACCGACTCCTGCCTGCATCTACTACTATTACTCCACTCATCGACCGCTATCCAGCATGCATCTAGGGTATTAAGTCAATAAAAACAGAGTATCGCCTTAAGCAAGATGACATGATGTAGACAAAGTAAACCCAATCAATATGAATAAACCCCATCTTTTTTTATCCTTAATGGCAACAATACAAATACATGTCATGTCCCTTTCTGTCACTGGGATTGAGCATCACAAGATTGAACCCATCACAAAGCACCTCTCCCATTGAAAGAAAAATTAATCTAGTTGGCCAAACTAAACGGATAGATCAGAAAGAAATACAATGCTATAATAATCATGCATAAAAGAATTCATAGAAGACCCAATTAATATTATGAATAATCTGATCATAAACCCACAATTCATCAGATCCCAACAAACACACCAGAAAAGAAGATTACATCGAATAGAACTCCAAGAACATCGAGGAGAACATTGTATTGAAGATCAAAGAGAGAGAAGAAGCCATCTATCTACTAGCTATGGACCCGTAGGCCTGTGGTGAACTACTCACGCATCATCAGAAGGGCAGCAAGGATGATGTAGAAGCCCTCCATGATCGATTCCCCCTCCGGCAGGGTGCCGGAAAAGTCCTCCAGATGGGATCGCGGAAGAACAGAAACTTGCAGTGGCAGAAAAAGTGTTTCGGGTGGCTCTCTGATGTATTGGGAATATTTGGGAATTTATAGAGGTGGAATTAGGCCAGGAGGTGCCCTAAGGAGCCCACAAGCCTATAGGGTGCACCCCTGGGGCACGCCCCCTGGGCTTGTCGCTTCCTCGTGACTCCCCAGGTCTTCTCCCAAACCTCCGTGGGTCCCTTCTGGTCCAGAGAAAATTAATCCAAAGTTTTTTCTCCGTTTGGACTCTGTCTGATATTGATTTTCTGAACATCCAAAAACAAGCAAAAAATAGCAACTGGCACTGGGCACTAGGTTAATAGGTTAGTCCTAAAACATGATATATAATTACAAATAAAACATCCAAGATTGATAATATAATACTCCCTCCGTCCCAAAATAACTATCTTAAGCTTAGTACAACTTTGTAGTAGAGTTAGTACAAAGTAGAGACACTTATTTTGGGACGGAGGGAGTAGCATGGAACAATCAAAAATTATAGATAGGTTGGACACGTATCAAGCATCCCCAAGCTTAATTACTACCCGTCCTCGAGTAGGTAAATGATAAAAACAGAATTTTTGATGTGGAATGCTACCTAACATGTCTATCATGTAATCTTTCTTTTATGGTATGAATATTTAGATCCGAATGTTTCAAAGCAATGGTCTATAATTTGACATAAAGACATTGATACTCAGCCATACCAACAAACAATGATGCCTTTCAAAATAAAAATGCTAAAGAACGCTATCCCTACAAAATCATATAGCCTTGTCATGCTCCATCTTCTTAACACAAGGTATTTATCATGCACAACCCCAATGACAAGCTGAGCAATTGGTTCATACTTTTCAATGCGCTTCAACTTTTTCAACCCCCACGCAATACATGACTGCGAGCCATGGGTATAGCACTATGGGTGGAATAGAGTATGATGGTAGAGATTAATATGGAGAAGACAAAAAAGGAAGAAAGTCTCACATCGACGCGGCTAATCAACGGGCTATGGAGATGCCCATCAATTGATATCAATGCAAGGAGTAGGGATTGCCATGCAATGGATGCACTAAGAGCTATAAGTGTGTGAAAGCAACAGAAAACTAAGTGGGTGTGCATCCAACTTGCTTGCTCTAGAAGACCTCGTTCATTTGAGGAAGCCCATCATCGGAATATACAAGCCAACTTCTATAATGAAAATTTCCCACTAGTATATGCAAGTGACTACATAGGAGACTCTCTATATGAAAAACATGGTGCTACACTAAAGTACAAGTGTGGAAAAAGATAGTAACAATTCCCCTTCTCTCTTTTTCTCCCATTTTTTTGGTGGGCTTTTTTTGGCCTATTTTTTATGGGCTCTTTTCGGCCTATTTTTTATTTTATTTTATTTCCTCACTCGGACAATGTTCTAATAATGAATAATGATGATCATCACACTTCTATTTACTTATAACTCAAAATTACAACTTGATACTAGAACAAAATATAACTCTATATGAATGCCTCTGGTAGTGTACCAGGATGTGTAATGATCTAGCATAACATGTATAAAAAATGATGAACGGTGGCTGAGCCACAAATACTATGAAGCTATATGATCATGCAAAGCAATATGACAATGATGATGTGTGTCATAATAAACGGAACGGTAGAAGTTGCATGGCAATATATGTCGGAATGGCTACGGAAATGCCATAATAGGTAGGTATGGTGGCTATTTTGAGGAAGATATAAGGAGGCTTATGTGTGATAGAGCGCATCATATCACGGGGTTTGGACGCACCAATGAATTTTGCACCACATCTCTAGGTGAGAAAGGGCAATGCACAGTATGGAAGAGGCTAGCAAATTGCGGAAAGGTGAGAGTGTGTATAATCCATGGACTCGTATTACTCATAAAGAACTCACATACTTATTACGAAAGTTTATTAGCTCTCGATGCAAAGTACTACTACGCATGCCCTTATGGGGATAGATTGGTAGGAAAAGACCATCGCTCATCCCCGACCACCACTCATAAGGAAGACAATGAATAATAAATCATGCTCCAACTTCTTAGCATAACAGGACACTATACATGCATGCTTCAGGAATCACAAACCTTAACACCAATATTCTTACTAAACCACAATCATTCACTAGTACAAACTGTAGGATCGAAAGTAGGTCAAGAGGGGGGGTGATTAGACTACTTCACCAAATAAAAGTCTATCCTTTTCCCAATTTTAATTGTTGGCAGATTTTAGCAACTAGTACAAGTCAAGCAATCAACCTACACATGCAATTCTAAGAGTATAGTAGCGGAAAGTAAACATTGCATATGAAGGTAAAGGGAAGGGTTTGGAGAAGGCAAACACAATGTAGAGACGGAGATTTTTGGCGGGGTTCCGATAGGTGGTGCTATCGTACATCCACGTTGATGGAGACTTCAACCCATGCAGGGTAACGGCTGCACGAGTCCACAGAGGGCTTCACCCACGAAGGGTCCACGAAGAAGCAACCTTGTCTATCCCACCATGGCCATCGCCCATGAAGGACTTGCCTCACTCGGGTAGATCTTCACGAAGTAGGCGATCTCCTTGCCCTTACAAACTTCTTGGTTCAACTCCACAATCTTGTCGGAGGCTCCCAAGCGACACCTAACCAATCTAGGGGACACCACTCTCCAAAAGGTAATAAATGGTGTGTTGATGATGAACTCCTTGCTCTTGTGCTTCAAATGATAGTCTCCCCAACACTCAACTCTCTCTCACAGATTTGGCTATGGTGGAAAGATGATTTGAGTGGAAAGTAACTTGGGAAGGCTAGAGATCAAGATTCTTGTGGTAGGATTGGAATATCTTGGTCTCAACACATGAGTAGGTGGTTCTCTCTCAGAAAATGAGTAGTGGAAGTGTAGGCATGTTCTGATGGCTCTCTCTTGAATGGAGAAGGGGGTGGAGGGGTATATATAGCCTCTACATAAAATCCAACCGTTACACACATTTGACTCAACTTGGTCAGACCGAATAGAAGAACTCGGTGAGACCGATTCAGTTCAAAATGTGAACGTTAGGAATCTCAGTGGGACCGACTCGAACAACTCGGTGGGACCGATGTGCAAGGGCTAGGGCAAAACCTCATCTCGGTGAAGCCGATTGCATGAACTCGGTGAGACCGATTTCAGCAAAGAGCAAACAGAGAGTTGGTCAAGCAAACTCAGTGGGACCGATCGCTCATTTCGATGAGAGCGAAATGTTACAAAGGGAAACAGAGAGTTTGTAGGGCCATCTCAGTGAGACCGAGATCCGTATCAGTGTGACCGAATCGTTTAGGGTTTCTGGCAGTGGCTATGTCAACTAAACTCGGTGGCGCCGGATAGATCAAATCGATGGGGCCGAGTTTGACTTGGAGTTTTGGACATATGTGGAAATGAGAAAGTGGCTGAGGGTTTTGGAGCAATATCACTAAGCACTTTAAGCAAGAAGACCATTAAGCAACACCTCATCCCCTTTTAATAGTATTGGCTTTCCTATGGACTCAATGTGATCTTGGATCACTAAAATATAAATGAAGAGTCTTGAGCTTTTGCCAATATGTGTCCTTAGCATTTTGAGGGGTCCACATCTCTAGTCCATGCCATGCCAATCGTTGAACTTTCTAAAATATTCAACTTGAATGGATATTAGTTCAATGCGCTATATGTTGTTATGAATTACCAAAACCACCCGGGGATTAGTTGCACTTTCAATCTCCCCCTTTTTGGTAATTGATGACAACATATAGACCAAAGCTTCGACAAATGATAATATGAATGAAATACATTATCGCTTTGGGAAGTATGTGATAAGCAAGAGCTCCCCCTAAATTTGTGCACTATTTAAAATTTGCTTTCAAATGCAAATGCACAATCTATTAGGATCATGGGTTACTCTTCCATGTCACATACATCTTGGTGGAGCGCTCAAAATGATAAGAGTTAAATAACATGCACTCATCACCAAGGGTAAAAGGTGATTGATCATACACAGATATCATAGATATAATCATGCAAGCACACATTAAGGCATAGTATGATCAAACACATGATCATAAGTATCTCACGAGCATAACAAAAAGTAGTGTAGGAATCAAACAACCAAACGATCAAAGTAGCAAGAGAGGCAAATAAAAGGCAAAACACTCTCTCTCAAAGCCTATGATCTATACACTTTATACCCCTTTGGCAACAAGTTACCAAAAAGTTTGAAAATGTATAGTGCTATGCGGCACTCTAGGCATGATCTCCGAGAACTCCTGAAGGAGTCTTCTGGCTTGTTGCTCTAGTGTGCGTAGATGGCGTGGAGAGGAGGGCATATGCAAAAGCTTCTGAGGAAGTCTATGGAGCTGGAGGGGTTGACACTGGAGGTACAACCGTGGCAGTTGCTGCAGGTGCTGAAGTATTAGTCCTGGTGTCTGTGACAACTGGCACTGCTGATGACCTTTGTGCCCTTGGCACTCTCTGGAAAGTATCTGTAGTAGGTCTATCCTCCCTGTCCTCAGCTTCTTCTTGGAGCTTCTCCACAATGGTCTGTATCTCAGTGACCTTCACATCTAGATCATGAAATTTAGTCTCAATGATCCTCTCAAGACTTTCTTGATTTTGAGTCAGGGTGGCCAAGCCCTTCTCAATTCTCACTGTAGCCTCAAGCAGATAACTGAGTTGATCTTGCTTGGTCTTGAGCATCACTGTGGAGGCATCTGGTGCACTTGCTGCCTTCGCTGCTTTTGCAGCCTTTGCTTTCTCCCTCTTCTCCTGGGCTTCTGCACTAGTAGGATGGGATGCATCCATGACAACCTCGTTATCCTCAAAATCTGGCCTCAGGGGAAGATGCTCTTTATCAAGAAGACATGTCCCGGTTCCCATCTTGGAATTGATCAACATTTGAATGTGAGGGGCATATCCACAAGATCTCTTTTGATCAGCAGCTGTTCTCTTCACAGTTTCTACAATCAAGGTCATCACCTTAAATTTTTGTGGCACATCAAACATGTGAAGCAAATTGATTGAGTGACCACGGATCATTCTATGATCTCCTGACTTGGGCAAAAGAGTGTGCCTCAAGATAGTGTTGATAGTGGTCAAACCAGACAGCAGATAGTATATTGATCCAAGCTTGTGTGTCTCCAGGGCATCATCAGGAATAGTCTTGTACATGTTGGCCATGGAGTTGTGATCCTTCCTAGGCTTAGCATATACATCAGTGTCATTTTCCTCTTCCTCTGGGCATTGATTAGCTTGGCCCATTCTGAGATTGTTGATTGATACCTTGTACCTTCAGTCATCTAGACAATCTTTCCATCAGGATAGAAGTGAGCAGTGGAATAGAATTGCATGATCATCTCATCATTCCACTTAGTCAACTTCTGTCCAACAAATTTGTCAACTTCATTCATTCTGAAGCTCTCATGCACACCTGGGAAATAGTCTTCATTTTCATCAATGTATTTCCAGTCAACCCACTTCATGTCACATACTATGGGCTTCTTGTCCAAAAGGACAGCCTCATAGAAATCTTGTTGTTCCTTGGTGTGAAAGCGGTAGTCTACAGTAGTTCTCCTCCTAGTTGCATAGGGATCAGTCTGTCTCCAAAGTCTCAGACCTACATCATTTCTCAGCTTCATATTTTTTGCCACAGGATGATCATCACTATGATCTGGAATCTTGGGCTTCAACTTTCTGAGCACTAGAGACTCTTCTTCTTCTTTAACTTCAGGCATTGGGGCCTTATTCTTTTTAGCAGTAGGGATGTTCCTAGTTGATCTCTTGGGTGCAGATGGTTTTGGAGCTTGAGCTTGAGCTGGAGGCTTGGGGGCAGACTTGGGCTTAGATGGAGCAGCCCCAGTCCTTATGGCATCCCCCATAAGCTTCTGAGTCTTTGCAGGAGGTGCAACAGGCTCTTCCTCCTCCTCATCTTCTTCATCAGAATCTCTCGTCATAGAAGGTTTGCCAATGACTCTGGCAATGGTCTTTTTGACTCTCTCCTTCCTCTTCTTCTCTTTTCCAGCACCACTTGCTGGCAGTGCTTGCTCTTCAGCAACAGAGGATTGCCTAGCTTTAGACATTAGAGCTCTCTTAGCAGGAGCTTTCTTGGGCATTCCAGGCTTGGTTGCAGCAGCAGCAGCAGCATACTCTTTCTTGAGTACATTCTTCTTGGAGGTCACCTCCTCCTCAACAATAAAGTCCTCATCCTCAGATTCAGATGTTCTCTCCTTCCTTGTCCTGGTTGCTGCCTTAGGCAAGTTGCTGGGAGTGCTTCTGCTCCCCTCATCATAGTTGCTTGACGGACTAGTGCCCTCACTGAGGTTGACCTGCTCTTCAGACTTGTTCTGACTATCACTGCCCTCTGACATTGCTAAAACTGACCCTGTGAATAGTTGGGTATAGATAGAGTGGATGAGCATCACAAAGTGCAGCTTATTTTGCAAAAATATTGAGACAAAAACTTAATTTTATTTTTCTGCAGAAAGCATTTCGGAGCTACCTATTTGACAAACTCGATGACACCGAAGAACTAACAGAGTCTAAACACACAGTTTCGGTCAGACCAAAATGCAGTTCGGTGAGTCCGAGATGCTAAGGTTTCACAGAGAAAGTGATTTCGGTCACACCAATCAGTACACTTCGGTCAAACCGAGTTGTACTTGTGCAATGGCCAGGGCCAATCGGTGTGACCGAGATCCTCAGATCGGTCGGTCCGAGATGAGTTTGGCGGAAACCTAACCTTAAGTTTTTGCATCAAATCTATTCTAAGGAATTCTTTTGATGGATAGATCAATCTCATGTGTGGGAAGAACATAGGCATTATACTCTATGCAAGAATCGGAGTTATGGAAAGCACAAAGGGTCAAATCCGTACCCTAACTTGGCGACGGATTTGCTACGGCGGCAACGGCGGTGAGAATTCCGTTGATGGCAGCGGAGACCAGCAACAGGAGGTCACTGGCGACAATGACGATGATCCGGAGACCAAGGGGGCGGCAGAGCTGGGAGGCGCGATCGAGTGTTTTGAAGAAATTTCCAAAATTTCAACCCGCGGTATATATACCCAGTCACTGTCGGTGTGACCGAGTGGAATGACTCGGTGGCACCAAGATGCAAAACTGCTAGCAGTTGCTGCAACTCGGTGTGACCGAATTGTTCAAATCGGTTGCACCGAGATGAAAACCTAGATCAACTTAATGAATTCGGTGAGACCTAATAGGAGTGAGTTGGTCCGACCGAAAGGCATTAAGAGGTTTTGGAAGTTAAGCCCTTGACGGATCGGTGGCTCCAAGTGCTCCTCACCCGGAGGGTCCGAATTCGACTTGTTCAAACTTTGTGATGTAGCATGAATAGAGTTTGAGACGAGAAAAAGCATAGATAGCTAGAGGGAGCACTTGGGCATTCTTGTCCATCCATTTGGCAAAAAGAAAAACCAAACAATCAAAACAACAAATGGATGTCCTCGAATGGAGAAAATTATGCAACCAACATGCTCACACAATAAGATGGCAAATAAAACATGTGGCAAAGCATGCACAAACACTCTAGCATCTATCAAGTAATTGGCGATGACTAGGTCATCTATATATGAGTATATTGACTTAGGAGTCAAATGAGAACATTTGATCATAGGTCATACTCATCGTTTAAGCACAAGTGGGGTTACCACTTTTACATAAAGCATTGTTGTGTTCACACCATTAGAGTTGCTTTAGCTCAATTCTTAGAGCAAAGCTCCCCCTAGATGTGATATCCCCCCTTAGAGGGATGAACTAACCTTGGGTTTTGTCGATGATGACTTCATGTAGGTGTTGAAGATGTGGATGCTTAATGTTGATGTAGATCATTTGGAGCAATCCATTGGAGTGAGTTGCACTTTCAATACCTACACGGGTTAGTCCCATAAGGAACATACAAGGATATCCATAGACATAGAGTGAAGCACACATATGATGATGTCCATGAAAGCATTAGGTTACCTTGTCCCTTGTCTTACCAACAAGAGGGTTTGTGACTCCTTGAACTAGTGCAAGATATGGAAGTTGGTTGCACTTTTCCTTGCCAAAATGAATATGAGTGAAGTATGTTGGCGGAGTCACCCTCAAGAACTCTCTAGTTCTTCTTCTTTGGGATCCACATCAACTTGATGGGAATCCTTGGAGTTGTAGTCGTACTTGATGAAGTAGAACTTGATGTAGTCTTGGGAACCCACTTGACCATGGCCTCAGGAGCTTCTTCAAATGCATCAATCTCTTCTTGAAGCTTGTCCTTGCCTTTTAGCTTGTGGTCTTGTGGTGGAAGATCATCTTGAGCTTGTGTTCCCTTGAAAGAAGTGGGATCATACTTCTCTTGTTGAGGAACAAACTTCGTCTTGGGGTATTGATCTTCTTCCCACTCAACTCCATTGGCATTGAACTTTCGTTCAAAACCAACACCTTGATTATTCCGGTGCCTTCCTTGCTTGCGTACAATTTCCTCAAATTGCTTACTTCCGGCAAGGCTCTTGTAAACACCTTTCTCTATAATTCCCATCAATAAGCTATTTTCTTACTCAAGTGTAACTTGGCTAAGAGAATCATTAGTGGAATCAAGAGAACTACTAGAAGAAACAATATTGGATTTAACATTGTTATTGTTACTACTAGAAGAAGAATCTTTCTTGCTCTTATTGCTAGATTTTACTTGTGGCATATAAGTAGACAAGAGTAAATGCTTGGCAATGTAAGGAGAACTCTTCTTTTGAAGACCATCATTGATTGCTTTTAAGAACCCATGCTATTGCTCTAAGTTGAGCTTCTCGAAGCATAGCTTCTCATGAGTATTTAAAAGCTTTTGATGATCTGCTAAAGTAGTTTCATGAGCTAACTTAAGAGTGTTTAGTTCTTTAGTTAGACGCTCAATCTCCTTCTTATCATTGTCATTCGTTTTATCTTGATTAGCATGATTAATAGCAATTTCATCATAGTTTTCATCACTAGTGTTGTCAACAAGTAAATCATCATCACCTAGCAAATCATCTTCATCACTATTGAAATCAACATACTCGGGGTGTGATACCTTAGGCCCTTTAGCCATGAAGCATCTTCCAATTCCTTCATTTGGTGAGTCAAATATGTCGTAGGAGTTGGATGACACAAGTGCAAGACCGGCAACACCTTCATCTTGAGTATATTCGGAGTCAGAGTGATAACTTCTCTCGGAGTAGTTGTCGGAGTCGGAACCGGATACCCATTCACCAACATGAGCTTGATGTCTTCATCTTGTGTAGCTCTTTGATGACTTGTCCTTCCTTTCCGAATCCTTGCTTCTAAGAGAGGGTCTTCATTCATAACGATCATCTCTACTCCTTCTCTCTCTTGGTGGTGATTCATCTCTTTTACTTCTCCTTTTAGGTGAATCTTCTCTTTTCTTGTAGGGAGCCGTACACTCATTGGAGTAGTGTCTGGGTCTTCCACAATTATAGCAATTGCAATCACGACTAGAAGATCTTTTGTCATTGTAGGACATTGACTTGGAACTTCTCTCTTTGCTTCTATTCTTGTAGAATTTGTTGAAGTTCTTCACCATTAAGCTCAATTCTTCATTGAAGACTTGTTTCTCACTTGATGTTGTAGGAGCATCACATGAAGCTTTGTAAGCACCACTTGACTTGTTGTGGGGCCCTTCCTTATCCTTGAGTGACATCTCATGAGCAACAATTCTACCAATGACTTCTGTTGGCTTGAGATCTTTGTAGTTGGGCATCATTTGGATCAAGGTGCACATGGTATCATATTTTCCATCCAAGGCTCTTAGGATCTTCCTGGTGATGAATTTGTCAGTCATCTCTTCGCTTCCTAAGCTGGCAATCTCATTTGTGATGAGAGCAAGCCTAGAGTACATCTCAGCGACTCCTTCACCATCCTTCATTTTGAACTTGTCAAGTTGACTTTGAAGCACATCCAATTTGGCTTCCTTGACGGACTCGGTACCTTCGTGCATATCAACCAAAGTATCCCAAATTTCCTTTGCATTCTCAAGACGGCTGATTTTGTTGAATTCTTCGGGGCACAATCCGTTGAAGAGAATATCGCAAGCTTGAGCATTTTATTGCAGCATCTTCATTTCTTCCACTATCGCTTCATGATCCGGTTCTTTTCCATCCTTGAAGAAATCACCTTGCAAGCCAATACGCACAATAGCCCAAACCGCGGGGTTATGACCAAGAATATGCATTTTCATCTTATGCTTCCAACTAGCAAAATTTGTACCATCAAAATAAGGACCTCTACGGTGGTAATTTCCCTCGCTAGACGCCATACTCTCCTAGGTTGTGAAACCAAGGCTATGATCACCAATGCTATGGAAATCAAGGGAAATGGAGACCAAAGCTCTGATACCACTTGTAGGATCGAAAGTAGGTCTAGAGGGGGTGATTAGACTACTTGACCAAATAAAAGTCTAGCCTTTTCCCAATTTTAATTGTTGGGAGATTTTAGCAACTAGTACAAGTCAAGCAATCAACCTACACATGCAATTCTAACAGTATAGTAGCGGAAAGTAAACATTGCATATGAAGGTAAAGGGAAGGGTTTGGAGAAGGCAAACACAATGTAGACACCAAGATTTTTGGCGTGGTTCCGATAGGTGGTGCTATCGTACATCCACGTTGATGGAGACTTCAACCCACGAAGGGTAACGGTTGCGCGAGTCCACGGAGGGCTCCACCCATGAAGGGTCCACAAAGAAGCAACCTTGTCTATCCCACCATGGCCATCGCCCACGAAGGACTTGCCTCACTCGGGTAGATCTTCACGAAGTAGGCGATCTCCTTGCCCTTACAAACTTCTTGGTTCAACTCCACAATCTTGTCGGAGGCTCTCAAGCGACACCTAACCAATCTAGGAGACACCACTCTCCAAAAGATAATAAATGGTGTGTTGATGATGAACTCCTTGCTCTTGTGCTTCAAATGATAGTCTCCCCAACACTCAACTCTCTCTCACAGATTTGGCTATGGTGGAAAGATGATTTGAGTGGAAAGTAACTTGGGAAGGCTAGAGATCAAGATTATTGTGGTAGGATTGGAATATCTTGGTCTCAACACATGAGTAGGTGGTTCTCTCTCAGAAAATGAGTAGTGGAAGTGTAGACACGTTCTGATGGCTCTCTCTTGAATGGTGAAGGGGTGGAGGGGTATATATAGCCTCCACACAAAATCCAACCGTTACACACATTTGACTCAACTCGGTCAGACCGAATAGAAGAACTCGGTGAGACCGATTCAGTTCAAAATGTGAATGTTAGGAATCTCGGTGGGACCGACTGGAACAACTCGGTGGGACCGATGTGCAAGGGCTAGGCAAAACCTCAACTCGGTGAAGCCGATTGCATGAACTCGGTGAGACCAATTTCAGCAAAGAGCAAACAGAGAGTTGGTCAAGCAAACTCGGTGGGACCGATCGCTCATTTCGGTGAGACCGAAATGTTACAAAGGGAAACAGAGAGTTTGCAGGGCCATCTTGGTGAGACCGAGATCCGTATCGGTGTGATCGAATCGTTTAGGGTTTCTGGCAGTGGCTATGTCAACTGAACTCGGTGGCGCCGGATAGATCAAATCGGTGGGGCCGAGTTTGACTTGGAGTTTTGGACATATGTGGAAATGAGAAAGTGGTTGAGGGTTTTGGAGCAATATCACTAAGCACTTTAAGCAAGTAGACCATTAAGCAACACCTCATCCCCTTTTAATAGTATTGGCTTTCCTATGGACTCAATGTGATCTTGGATCACTAAAATATAAATGAAGAGTCTTGAGCTTTTGCCAATATGTGTCCTTAGCATTTTGAGGGGTCCACATCTCTAGTCCATGCCATGCCAATCATTGAACTTTCTGAAATATTCAACTTGAATGGATATTAGTTCAATGAGCTATATGTTGTTATGAATTACCAAAACCATCCGGGGATTAGTTGCACTATCACAAACCACATATCACCATCTCTACATCACAAAACTATTGCAAGGAATCAAACATATCATATTCAATGATCTACATGAAAGTTTTTATTATATCCCTCTTGAATACCTATCATATTAGGACCAATTTCATAACCCATTCATATTTCCATTACTATTATTAGACTCGCAAAAAGATATAAGTGAAGCATGAGAGTGCAACAATTTGTTTAAAATATAACCACCATCGTGCTCTAAAAGATATAAGTGAAGCACTAGAGCAACTTCCTAGCTCAAAAGATATAAGTGAAGCACATAGAGTATTCTATCAGATCACAAATCCCTCTCAAAAGGTGTGTGCAGCAAAGATGATTGTGGAAAACTAAAAACCAGGGAAATCAAAGGCTCATATAATACACGACGCTCCAAGAAAAACTCATATCATGTGATGAAAGAAATATAGCTCCAAGTAATTTACAGATGGTTGGTAGGGCAAAGAGGGGATGCCTTTCGGGGCATCCCCAAGCTTAGACACATGGGTCTCCTTGAATATTACCTTGGGGTTCCTTGGGAATCCCCAAGCTTAGGGTTTTTCCACTCTTTATTCCTCCATCCATCGCGATCTCACTTAAAACTTGAAAACTTCAGCACACAAAACTCAACAGAAAACTCGTGAGATCCGTTAGTATAACAAGCAAATCATAAACTTTAGGTACTATCGTAAACCCATTCATATTTTATTATTTCATAATACCTACTATATTATAACTTCTCCCTGACTTATACCCCCCGATACAATCCATAGATTGATTAAAACAAGCAAGCTATGCAACGAAAACAGAATCTGTCAAAGACAGAACAGTCTGTAATGATATGGACAAACTCAATACTTATGTAACTCCATAAATTCTGACAAATTAGGGCATCGTGGGAAATTTGTATAGCAAGCATGTGTAAAAAATTCAGAATTTTATAATATTCCAGTGAATTTGAACAAATCTTCTATTGTGCGAGAAGTTTCTATTTTTTCACAAAATCAAAGCAACTATCAACCAAATCATCCCAAAGGCTTTACTTGGTACAAACTCAAATTGAAATGCAAAAACACAACCATAACAGTAGCATAATTGTGTGAACAAAAAAATAGAAAATTAAAAAGGAAAAATACAGATAACTATTGGGTTGCCTCCCAACAAGCGCTATTGTTTTACGCCCCTAGCTAGGCGTAAGGCATAGTTTCAACTGTTGTCATCCTTCAAATTAATTCCATTGGCGGCCCTCATAATAGATTCATATGTTGGCTTAATTCTGTTTCAAGGGAAGTGTTCCATTCCTTTCTTTAATGGAAATTGGAATCTTATATTACCTTCTTTCTTATCAATAATAGCACCTATGGTACATAGGAAAGACCCACCAAGTATTATGGGACAAGACGGGTTGCAATCAATATCAAGCACAATGAAATCAAAAGGCACATAATTTCTATTTGTAGGAATAAGCACATAATTTATTCTACCCAATGTTTTCTTAATAGTGGAATCTGTTAAGTGCAAATTAAGGGAACATTCATCCAAATCATGAAGGCTAGGACATCACATAAACATTTTGGTATAGTGGAAACACTAGCACCCAAATCACAAAAGCATTGAAGTCATAATTTGTAATCTTTATTTTAGTAGTAGGTTCCCATTCATCACACAATTTCCTAGGTATTGAAACCTCCAACTCTAGCTTTTCTTCTAAAGCTTTCATCATAGCTTCTACAATATGTTTAGTAAAAGGTTTATTTTGTTCAGAAGCATTGAGTGAATTTATCATGGATTGCAATAATGAAATACATTCAATTAAAGAACAACTATCATAATTAAAGTCCTTGAAATCCAAAGTAGTGGGCACATCACTATTTAAAGTTTTGACCTCTCCAAACCCACTTTTATCATTTTTTTCATTAAGATCATCACCCTCCGAACAATTGGACGCCTTCTAGCTAAAGTTGACTTATCTTAAGTCCCTTTTTCATCAAGTTTTATGTTACTAAATAAACATTCTATGGGTGAGGCACAAATCATTTTAATATCTTCATCATGATTATGGTAAAAATTGGGAGGAATAGTCTTTTCTAGGAATTCTCGCTTAGCTGTCAACCTAGTGGTTCTTTCTTTACTTTCATTATTGGAGATGTAGATAAATTTAATGGACTCATTAATATCAAGCTTAGATGGCAAAATTTTATATTTGAGATTTTCCACATCATGAGCAATTCTATCCATGTTTTCCTAGCCATATCATCAACTTTACTCAATTTTTCCTCTATCATGGAATTAAAAATCTTTTGAGAATTAATAAATTATTTAATATTACTTTCAAGATCAGTATGTATTCTATTATTATTATAAGAATTTCCATAGGAATTACCATAATTATTGGAGGAATTTCCAGGATACATCCTAGGATTAAACTTGCCTCTATAAGCATTCTGATTGAAACTATTTTGAGAGACAAAATTCACATCAACAGAATCATTATTTTGCTCAATCGAAGTAGATAATGGCACATCGTTAGGATCAACATGAGCATTCTTAATAGCAACCATTTTCATAAGAGCATCCATTTTATCACTCAACGTAGTAATTACTTCGACATAATTTACCTTCTTACTAGTTGGAGCTCTTTCGGTATGCCATTGACAGTAATTGGCCATAATATTACCAACGAGTTTTGTAGCTTCTCCTAATGTGATTTCCATAAAGGTTCCACCTGCAGAAGACTCTCTAAGATTTCTAGAAACAAAGTTTAGTCCCGCATAGAAATTTTGTATGATCATCCATAAGCTTAAACCATGAGTGGGACAATTTCTTATCATTAATTTCAATCTATCCCAAGATTGTGCAACATGTACATGCTCAAGTGTTGGTGTAATGAGAACCAGGGTCTCATCAACCTTCTTAGCATGGGTCATACCCGTCTAGGACCGTTGCCCGACAACCCCGGCAAAGAACCAACCTTGCCGGCAAGCAAGACATCCGGCAAACATCTTGACGCAGAGCACAAAGAAGGAACCAGGCCAAGCTACGAAGACGAGCATGGCTTGGGATACAAGACGAAGTCAGCGCTCGCTGGCAAGGCATGAGCCGGCAAGCCAAGGGCCCGTCAAGCTCCGTCCCGGCAAGGCTGCCGGGGGACAGCTGGAAGCAAGTGCAAGATTATCAAGAAGGCATTCAAACCAGTGACTAGAAGACAGAAGCCCAAAGGCCGGATCCCCGGCAAGATCCTTGCCGGGGTGGCTTGCGAAGACCCGGCAAGATTTGCGCCCAGCAAGGTCACGTCACCCTGCCACCGCTCCAGCACAGCGACTAGCCTTCCAGCCTGGCAAGCACCTGCGTGGTGGCATGCAGATCTTCGTGAAGATCCTACCACCGCTCCAGCGCAGCGGCTAGCCAGTCAGCTTAGCATTTGCATGCCTTGTCATCTTGGGTGCGTGTCAAGACGGGGTGAGGCGGCGACGGACAGGACGGGCTCTGTTTCTGTCCCCGATAAAGTTAGGGACACGTAAACAGTGCATTTAATGCGCTTGTCCTAAGACGCCAGTGATAAGCATGTACACTGTAGCAACTTTACACCTCCTGTATGCATGCACGCCACTATGGTAGCCCCTTGATATAAAAGGAGGCCCAAGGCGATACAGGGGGGAAAAAGGACCCTCTGGCCCATTCTGCATGCGTAGCTGCTGCTTGAACGTACTGTTCATCGCAAGCGCTCCTGGAGCTTGGGCTTAAACATCCATAATAAACTAAAGCAGGAGTAGGGTATTACGCTTCTCAGCGGCCCGAACCTGGGTAAAAATCCCCTTGCGTTGATCGTTGGATCTGCTCTTTGCGCACTCCTCTTCCCTGCCGAACCATAGAAGGGATCCACTCGATCCCATAGGTGTCGTTTCCCCGACATCTTTGGCGCGCCAGGTAGGGGGGAAGGTTGCACGAACCTGATCTAGCGATCAGCGCGTCAGTTTCATCATCATCTTCGCCGCCATAGTGCCCGAGCAGAAGGGCGCAACGGCAGATGCTTCATTTATGTCCAAGTTTCCATCGCCAACGCTTATGGGTGACGGCGGAGAAAGCGGCAGACGAAGGCAGACAAGCTTCGCACCCCCGAAGCTAAGTTCTAGTACCTTAATCGCTATACGATGTTTAGTCTTTTCCTCGAATGGCATTTTTTATATAACCTGTGTGCAGAGGAGTGCTTCCGAAACATCCTGCGCTCTTGGTAGTTCAGGCTTGCCTGACAACACCCATGCAGCCGCGTTTGTACCCGAAGCATTAAGTTTCCAGAGAGGCGGCGTTCTCGATAGGCTGCTCGACAGGACCCGGTCCTAAGCGCCATCGACCAGAACATGCGCATTCGGGGAGTATTCCGGCAAGCATAGGGACTCATTGTACAAAAAATGCAATCATTTAAGGAAAGGGCTTAGCAAGTTTTATTTTAAGGTTTTTGCAACCCATACGCTAAGGAGCCTTTTTTCGGGCCCAGTTGCGCTCCTAGTTGCCTCGAGTCCGCTCGGCAACGAGAGTAGCTGCACAAGGACCGACGAGGTAAACCTTTCCGGGAGGCGGCGCTCTCGGCAAGCTGCTAAGGACCCATTTCCTCAAGTGCTACTGACTGAATCATGCGCACCGGAAAGCATTCCGGCAAGCAAGGGGAAACTCAGCAGAAATCAAGCTTTTGCATGAGTTAAGTGCTGATCATACGCTAATTAACTTATTGTGTTAAAACACTATTGTGGCACTTTGCGCCCAATCAATGTTACAAATATACGAGTGGAAGGAGGGCTCGGGGGGCTGGCAGCAGCCCAGAGAATAACCTTCTTGAGAGTTGCCGGTCATCACCACGAGCGCGGCCACGCTATGCGAGGTGAACGGCAGGGAAAGCTAAGTTACAAAGATTTATGACAGTTACATTTCTCTTGCTGTTCTCACTTGCTTCTAGCACCTACACGCGAAAGAGCCTTCCCGAGGCCTATAGCGCCCCTAGTTGTCTCGAGTCCGCTTGACAACTTAGGCGGCAGCATAGGCACCAGGAAGGTAAACCTTTCCGGGAGGCGGCGTTCCCGGCAAGCTGCTAAGGACCCGTTCCTCAAGCGCTGCCGACTAGAGCATGCGCACCGGAAAGCTTTCTGGCAAGCGTGGGTCGTCTTGATTAATTTTTTGTCCTTGTACATCAACTTGCACGCGAAGGAACCTTGTCGTGGTTAGCCCGCACTCTGGTTTCGCCTTGAGTCCACTCGGCAAGCTTAGCAGCTGCTTTCTGGCCCGGCAAGTCGCTTTGCCGGCGGCAGCATTCCCAGCAGGCTGCTAAGGACCTGTTCCTCAAAGCGCTCGCGGCAAGCGTGCGCACCGGCAAGGTTTCCAAACAGCGTAGAGTATAAGATATATGCAAGGACGGAATCAATCAAGGGGGAAGCAAACGTTTATTTAGCATAAAGAAACATGTCTTGCATACATAAAGATTGGCCTGACTAAGATAAATTGTTTCTTTGCATGTGCCATTGCAGCAACAGGTATGCAAAAAAGTACTTCAGCCCCGGCGGCTGCTTCGTTCTTGGCGGCGCGTGGCTGCCAAGGAGAACAGCACCGGCAACAATCGAAGCATTTGCTGTTAAGCAGTAGGCTTTGGCAAATTATCAAATCTTGTCGTTGAGCCATGCGCTCTAGCAAGGAGACTTTTCGCTGTTGTCGTCGAGCCGAGCGCTCTGAGGAGGGCGGAAGCATAGCAAAAATCTTGTCGTTGAGCCATGCGTTCCAACAAGGGGTTTTTTTCCTCTTGTCGTTGAGCCAAGTGCTCTGACGATGGTAGAAGCATATAAAATCTTGGGCATGGCAGTCATGACCCATGCTGAATTTGGCCCCACCTCCAGCATCAAGGTCTTAGAGTTCTCTGTTGTAGGTGGGCCCGGGGGCTCCTGTCGGTGTAATGAGAACCAGGGTCTCATCAACCTTCTTAGCATGGGTCATACCCGTCTAGGGCCATTGCCTGACAACCCCGGCAAAGGCCAAGTTTCCCGGAAAAGAACCAACCTTGCCGGCAAGCAAGACATCCGGCAAACATCTTGACGCAGAGCACAAAGAAGGAACCAGGCCAAGCTACGAAGAAGAGCACGGCTTGGGATACAAGACGAAGTCAGCGCTCGCTGGCAAGGCACGAGTCGGCAAGCCAAGGGCCCGGCAAGCTCCGTCCCGGCAAGGCTGCCGGGGGACAGCTGGAAGCAAGTGCAAGATTATCAAGAAGGCGTTCAAACCAGTGACTAGAAGACATAAGCCCAAAGGCCGAATCCCCGGCAAGATCCTTGCCGGGGTGGCTTGCGAAGACCCGGCAAGATTTGCGCCCAGCAAGGTCACGTCACCCTGCCACCGCTCCAGCACAACGACTAGCCTGCCAGCCTGGCAAGCACCTGCGTGGTGGCATGCAGATCTTCGTGAAGATCCTGCCACCGCTCCAGCACAGCGGCTAGCCAGTCAGCTAAGCATTTGCATGCCTCGTCATCTTGGGTGCGTGTCAAGACGGGGTGAGGCGGCGACGGACGGGACGGGCTCTGTTTCCGTCCCCGATAAAGTTAGGGACACGTAAACAGCGCATTTAATGCGCTTGTCCTAAGACGCCAGTGATAAGCATGTACACTGTAGCTACTTTACACCTCCTGTATGCCTGCACGCCACTATGGTAGCCCCTTGATATAAAAGGAGGCCCAAGGTGATACAGGGGGGAAAAAGGACCATCTGGCCCATTCTGCATGCGTAGCTGCTGCTTGAACATACTGTTCATCGTAAGCGCTCCTGGAGCTTGGGCTTAAACATCCACAATAAACTAAAGCAGGAGTAGGGTATTACGCTTCTCAGCGGCCCGAACCTGGGTAAAAATCCCCTTGCGTTGATCGTTGGATCTGCTCTTTGTGCATACCTCTCTCCCTACCGAACCGTAAAGGGATCCACGCGATCCCATAGGTGTCGTACACCGACATCAAGTTGCTTAAAATTCATGATTTGATTTCTAAGAGAAATAATTTTTGCTGGAGAAAAATACTTGGCAATAAAAGCATCCTTACACTTATCCCAAGAACCAATACTATTTCGAGGCAAGGATGCAAACCAAGTTTTAGCATGATCTCGTAGTGAGAACAGAAATAGCTTCAATTTGAGAGTATCATTATCCACAACTTTTTTCTTTTGCATATCGCACAATTCAACAAAAGTATTAAGATGGGATGCAGCATCTTCATTAGGACTACCAGAAAATTGTTCTTTTATAACATGATTTAGGAAAGCGGCATTAATGTCACACGACTCCGCACTACTGGCGGGAGGAGCAATTAGAGTACTAATAAAATCATCATTATTATTATTGGAAAAATCACACAACTTAGTGTTTTCTTGAGACATAGCAACAAAGCAAACAAACAAGTAAAAGAAAATATTTTTGTGTTTTTTGTAAAATTGGTTTTAGAAGTGGGGGAGGTGAAAACGAGAGGCAAAGGAAAATAAAAATAAGAGCAAGTAGATGATAGTTTATGCAAAGGTATTTGATAGATTTTGGTGATGTCTCCCCGCCAACGGCGCCAGAAATTCTTCCTGCTACTTGTGAGCTCCGTTGGGATTGCCTCGAAGAGGAGAGGATGAAGCAGTACAATAGAGATAAGTATTTCCCTCAGTTAAGAACCAAGGTTATCAATCCAGTAGGAGATCCACATAGAACCTCGTTAGCAGTACCTGCACACACAAAAGCAAATACTTGCACCCAACACAAACAAGGGGGTTGTCAATCCCCTCGGCGGTTATTTGCAAGGATAAAATCTTGTAGTGGTAGGCAAATAGATAAATTGCAAAATAAAATAATGGTAATAAAATTGCAGCAAGGTAATTTTGGATTTTATATATGATAAACATAGACCCGGGAGCCATAGTTTTCACTAGAGGCTTCTCTCTCAAGCACATAACGTACGCTGGGTAAACAAATTACTGTTGGGCAATTGATAGAAAAGCGTATATTCATGACGATATTCAAGGCAATGATCATGTATATAGGCATCATGTCCGACACAAGTAGACTGACTCCTTCCTACATCTACTACTATTTCTCCACCCATCGACCGCTATCCAGCATGCGTCTAGGGTATCAAGTTAATAAAAACAGAGTAACACCTTAAGCAAGATGACATGATGTAGACAAAGTAAACCCAATCAATATGAATAAACCCCATCTTTTTATCCCTAATGGCAGCAATACAAATACGTGTCATGTCCCTTTCTGTCACTGGGATTGAGCGCCACAAAATTGAACACATCAGAAAGCACCTCTCCCATTGCAAGAAAAATCAATCTAGTTGGCAAAACTAAAAGATAGATATGAGAGAAATACAAGCTATAATAATCATGCATCATAGAATTTAGAGAAGACTCAATTGATATTCATGAATAATCTGATCATAAACCCACAATTCTTAGGATCCCAACAAACACACCACAAAAGAAGATTACATCGAATAGAACTCTCAGAACATCGAGGAGAACATTGTATTGCAGATCAAAGAAAGAGAAGAAGCCATTTAGCTACTAGCTATGGACCCGTAGGTCTATGGTGAACTACTCACGCATCATCGGACGGGCAGAAAGCATGATGCAGAAGCCCTCTATGATCGATTCCCCCTCCGGCAGGGTGCGAAAAAGGCCTCCAGATGGGATCGCAGAAGAACAGAAACTTGCGGTGGCGGAAAAAGTGTTTCGGGTGACTCTGTGATGTATTGAAGATATTTGGGAATTTATAGAGGTGGAATTAGGTCAAGAGGTGCCATGAGGGGCCCACAAGCCTGTAGGGCACGCCCCTGGGCTTGTATCTTCCTCGTGACTCCCTAGGTCTTCTCCTGAACCTTTGTGGTTCCTTCTGGTACAGAAAAAATTAATCCAAAGTTTTTTCTCCGTATGGACTCTGTTTGATATTGATTTTCTGAAAAGGCAAAAACAAGCAAACAAACAGCAACTGGCACTGGTTATTATGTTAATAGGTTAGTCCCAAAAAATGATATATAATTACATATAAAACATCCAAGCTTGATACTATAATAGCATGGAACAATCAAAAACTATAGATACGTTGGAGATGTATCAACCTCTCCCACTGAAGATAAATCAACCTACTTGGCCAAACCAAACGGATAGATCGGAGAAAAATATAAAGCTATAAAAATCATGCATAATAAATTTCAGAAAATACACAATTACTTTCAATGAATAATCTGATCATAAACCCACAATTCATCGGATAGAACTCCAAGAAGATCGAGGAGAACATGGTATTGAAGATCAAAGATAGAGAAGAAGCCATCTAACTACTAGCTATGGACCCGTAGGTCTGTGGTGAACTACTCATCCATCAAAGGAAGGCAGCAAGGATGATGGCTCCGTGATAGATTCCCACTCTGGCAGAGTACCGGAAAAGGCCTCCGGATGGGATCGCGGAAGAACAGAAATTTGCAGCGGCGGAAAAAGGGTTTGGAATTAGGCAACAAGGTAATAGGGTGCCCCCCAGGGCACGCCCTATTGCCTTGTCATCTCCTAGTTCAGCCTTTGGTCTCCTCCCGAAGCTTCTAGGGTCTCTCTTGTCCAGGAAAAATTCATCAAAATGTTTCGTAGCGTTTGGACTCAGTTTGGTACTAATTTTCTTGAAAACCAAAAACAAGCAGAAGACAACAACTGGCACTAGGTAATGGGTTAATAGGTTAGTCCCAAAAAATTATATAAAATAGCACAAAAAGACATATAAAGTATCCAAGATTGATAATATAATAGCATGAAACAATAAAAAATTATTGATACGTTGGAGACATATCAGAGGGTTGCGACCAAGATTCTAAAAAAAAGGGCTGCCACCAAGGGGGAAGTTTCCCCCTTGGTGCACCGGCAAGGGAGGAGGAGTCTGACTCCTCCCCCTCTCCCAATTCGGCCCACTTCCTTAGGGAAGGAGGAACTTTCCCACTTGGGCTGTTTTGGCTCAAGTTGCCATGCACCTCTCGGACTTTTTAGGCCCGTTGATATTTAAATTAAATATAAAATGTTCTAAATACTTCTAGACCATTTTTTTAACATCTTCGAAAACTTTTTCCACCTATATATATTTTATCGGAAATACCCGGTATTACCCGATACTCACTGGAACCCTTCCGGTGACCCCGAAACATTTCCGGATCCTCTCGGAACTATTCTGAATATTAATGAAACAATTCCACAAATTTATTCTCATCACTCCTATCCTACTAACACTCAGCAGATTGTGATTGCCTTAAGCTTGTGACCCCGTAGGTTCGGGTAACTCATAGACATGAACGAAATCGTTCGTTCAATGACCGATAGCGGGATCGTGGACGTCCATATCGATCCCTATGAGCACATGAATGATATTGTGAACCAATGGTTATCATCTGATGTTCCCTTTGATTCGTGATACTTTACAAAACCCGGGATGCATCGGTATCCTCCTGAGTCATGACATGCTCACTATACCAAAATCCTCGTTACCGGTTTTGTTCTTCTTTCGCGTTGTCGTGTTCTGGCATCCCTGTGACATAGTCACCTGTGTCTAGCTAGACGATGATGGATATCGTCACACCGAGAGGGCCCTAAGAATACCTCTCGACCATCAGAGGAGCAAATCCCACTCTCGAGCTATCTAGTCCATTGTCAAACTTTCCAATGAACCTGTAAGTTGTCATTATGATCACCGTGTTACATGTAATGTTATAGCAACCCCAAAGTCCACCGTACGGTAAGAAGTGACTACTATACTCCCATGGTCTAAGGAGAAAAATCAGAAGTTAACATTCCATGTTATTACAATTGATTACACACGATATTATCTCAATTCATAACAAACAAGTTTGGGTCGATTCAATATGATCATTCTTCGAACCTCATAATCTCAATGTTGTTTTAGGACTATCATTACACTTAACGATATCCTAAGATTCGGAAAACATGATCACAACTAACACTTGAGCTAGTCTTAGAGGCGATACTAGGAACCTTTATTTTATTCGTTTATCATTTCAGACATGCATATGAGTTTTCCACTGAATTGCATATTCCTGGATCATAGCAGCTATAGAATGAAATATGAACACTTAATCATGAATATGAAAATATAATAATACAATATTATTGCCTCTAGGGCATATTTCCAACAGCCTCCCACTTGCACTAGAGTCAATAATCTTGTTAGCACTTTTAACTTTTACACCAATGGCAATCCGGTGTCAGTTCATGCTTTGCTTGTGGTATACACTTCGTCCTATCGAATCTGATAATCTTCAGATCCATGTGTATCATTTGTATTTCAATGCATCTATCATGCTTCCATATAAATTCATAATTTATGTGAAACAAGCTTAGTATATATTGAATCACTTGAAGGAACTTTTGATTCCTTAGATTGAGCTAGATAACCACTATTGAGAACAGTGCTCTATTTGCACAATCATCTAGAAACCATACTAAGCTCAAAAATGAACCTTTGATTCATCACCCTCTATTGTTGCTTCTAAAGCGACAATATACTTAGCCTTCTGTTATAGAATTCACCACAGTAACTTTCTTGGACCAATTCCAACTTATTGTGCCACCATAAATCATTGGGACTTCTATTTCTGTGCCCCTCATTCCTTAGTTGTGATCAGTTTTGTCCAAGACAACTAACTTTGCTCACTTTTCCCCTCCCCACTCCAGCACCTGCTCTCAGAAGGCCAAACAGAGCATTTCTGTTGGGTCAAGCCCGTTAACCGTTAGATGGATGAGTTCATCATGAGTGGGACCATTAAAAATGTTGATGTGTGGGACCGCTTAAAATGTTGACATGTCAACGGGCCGTTGCCAAAAAACAAACCCACTCCTCTCTCCGAATATCCATTTTTGTAGCCCAGGCTCATCTGCACCCGGCGAGGAGAAAATTCAAACAAAATACTAAAACAATTCAAAAAAATCCAAAAAAATCCAAAAAAAATCATGGAAGACAATGTAGTGCATGAGGTGTGCTCCAAATTTCATATCACTTGGACAAATGAGCTGCTCTCGGAAAAAAAGACAAATTTGGTCAGAAAAATACATGAAAAGTAAACCTTTCGCAGACTCCAAATTTGTGTTTTTTGTCGAGAGCTACTCGCATGTCCAAATGATTTCAATTTGGGAGCGCACCTCAGGCACCAAATTATCTTTCATGCAAAACAAATTTAGATTTTTTTATTGTTTTTCTATTTTTTGTAAATTTTTCTCCTCATCACGGGTGCAGCTGAGCTTGGGCACCGAATCACCTCGTCAGTCTCCAAATTTGTCTTTTTTACTAAGAGATACTCGTGTGTCCAAATGATTTGAAATTTGGATCACACCTCACGCACAGAATTATCTTCCATGCAAAAAAATTGGAATTTTTGAATTATTTTACTATTTTTTATGAATTTTCTGCTCATCGCGGGTGCAACTAAGCTTGGGCATCGAATCACCTCATCCTCCTCTCTCTATATATATTACATGTGGGACCAATAGAGCAAAGAGAAATAGGAAGAAAAAAATCTCCCTAGATCTCTGGCCATGCCGGCGGCCTTTGGACACGGCGGAGGTGGCTCCGTCGGTGGAGGCAGCTCGCAGACTCCCGCATCAAGGATGCTCTCCTCGCTCTTCTCTCTCTCGCCCTCGCTCGCACGCTCCCTCTCCCTCTCTGCTATCTCCTCCTGGTGGAACCCTAGCACCGGCTTGGTGGAGTCGCGTGCTCGTCTCCGACCACCCCGATGAATTGAGAGCACCTCAGAGACCGCCGCACCAACCTCTTCATCCCCGCAAGTCGTGCGTGCTTTGATATAGTGTAACAACCGAATCGACTGCTTCGTCTCTGACTCCGGCCACCACAATCTAAAAAAAAGATTGAATTTGGTATAGGTAGGATTATATGCAGTATTCACAAAAAAAATCAAATATTCAACCATTCTCAATGAATAGCCATGTTGACAATGTTGACCCTATTTTGCAAAAAATGAAAGAAAATAAAAAAAGAGTCAAAAAATGCAATCTTTTTGCGTGGAGTCCTTTTATGTGTACTAAGTTCCAGGAAAAATGATAAACTAGGAATACAATGATTATTTTAAAAAAAGTGTTCACAAAATGGACTACCACCTATGAAGGTTCATGGCTTTCAAGCCAAATGACCAAGTTCCTGGCTATATCCACGTCATATTTTCATATAAGGTGATGATATTTGGCACAGATATGGGGCTTACCATGCCAAACAAGATTGCCCATCGGAGTGATACGTCTCCAACGTATCTATAATTTTTTATTGTTCCATGCTAAAGTAGTATCAATCTTGGATGTTTTATATACAATTACAAGCAATTATATATCATTTTTTGGGACTAACCAATTAAATTAGTGCCCAGTGCCAGTTGCTGTTTTTTGCTAGTTTTTGGTTTTTCAGAATATCAGTACCAAACGAAGTCCAAATGCCACGAAACTTTTTGGAGATTTTTTTTGGACAAAAGAGACACTAGAAGCTTCGGGAGAGGGCCAGAAGATGAAGTGTGGGCCCACGAGGCACCAGGGCGCGCCCAGGGGGTAGGCACGCCCTGGTGGCTCATGGGGCCCACGAGGCTCCATTTGACCTAACTCCGCCGCAATAAATTCTCTAAAATCAGGAAACCAACAGAGAGCCACCCAAAATACTTTTTCCGCCACCGCAACTTCCTGCCCTCGTGAGATCCCATCTGGTGGCCTTTTTCGACACTCTGCCGGAGGGGGACTCAATCACAAAGGGGCTCCGCGTCAACCTTTCTGCCCTTTCAATGATGTGTGGGTAGTTTACCATAGACCTACGGGTCCATAGTTAGTAGCTATATGGCTCTCTCTCTCTCTCTCTCTCTCTCTCTCTCTCTCTCTCTCTCTTTGATCTTCAATACAATGTTCTCCTCAATGTTCTTGGAGTTCTATTCGATGTAATCACTTTTTGCGGTGTGTTTGTGGGATTCGATGAATTGTGAGTTTATGATCATATTATCCATGAATATTGTTTGAGTCTTCTCTGAAGTCTTTTATGCATGATTATTATAACTTCGTATTTCCCTCCGATCTATTGATTTGGTTTGGCCAACTAGATTGATTTTTCTTGCAATGGGAGAGGTGCTTTGTGATTGGTTTGATCTTGCGGTGCTCAATCCCAGTGACAGAAAGGTACATGACACGTATTTGTATCATTGCCATTAAGGATAAAACGATGGGGTTTATTCATGCATGAGTTTACTTTATCAACATCATGTCATCTTAAGGCGTTACTCCGTTCTTTATGAACTTAATACTCTAGATGCATGCTGGATAGTGGTCGATGTGTAGAGTAATAGTAGTAGATGCAGAATCGTTTTGGTCTACTTGTCTCGGACGTGATGCCTATATACATGATCATTACCTTGGATATCGTCATGGTTATTTGCTTTTCTATCAATTGCCCAATAGTAATTTGTTTACCCACCATATGCTATTTTCAAGAGAGAAGCCTCTAGTGAAAACTATGGCCCCCGGGTCTATTTTTATCATATATTAAAATCCAAAAATACCTTGCTGCATTTTTTATTTATTTATTTTATTTTGTATTTTATCTATCTATCTATCTATCACTACAAAATTTAATCTTGCAAGTAATCGTCAAGGGATTGACAACCCCTTGTTCGCGTTGGGTGCAAGTATTTGTTATTTTATGTGCAGGTACTGCTAACGAGGTGTTGCGTGATTCTCCTACTGGATTGATAACCTTGGTTCTTAACTGAGGGAAATACTTATCTTTACTGTACTGCATCATCCCCACCTCTTCGGGGAAATCCCAACGCAGCTCACAAGTAGCAGGAAGAATTTCTGGCGCCGTTGCCGGGGAGACATCATCAACATCTATCAAGTACCTACGCATAAACTTTCATCCCCTTGCATTTCCATTATTTTCTATTTGCCTCTCATTTCCATCTCCCCCACTTCTAAAAACAACACCATGGCAATTCTGCTGAAAACAGCGTCAGTCCAGGTTAGTTCCATTCAAATCATGCAAATTAGAGTCCAAAAAAAGAGAAAAAGTATTTGGAAAAGTAGATACGTTTGGGATGTATCAACTCCCCCAAGCTTAACTCATTGCTTGTCCTCAAGCAATTCAGTTGAGAAACTGAAAGTGATAAAGAAAAACTTTTACAAACTCTTTTTGTTCTTGTTGTAGATATACTTAACTAATATTCAAGTTTTCAACAAAGATTATGAACTAACCATGTGCATGATAACATTTAGGTCTCACATTTACTCATACCAATGACATGACTAACTAGTGAGCAATAATAAGATATCTCGGATGCCAACAATTTGTCAAAACAATCATGATATAATATGATAACATGGTATCTCGCTACCCCATTCTGAGACCGCAAAACATAAATGCAGAGCGCCTTTGAAGTTCAATTAGCGACTAAATATTGTAATTCATGGTAGGAGAGATCCAGTCAAGTCACACTCAACATTAACAATACTCAATGCACAAGAATGACAATAGTGCTCTCCAACTGGTGCTCAAATGAGAAGGTGATGACTCAAAAATAAAAGTAAAATAATGTAAAAGTAAATGGATAGGCCCTTCGCAGAGGGAAGCAGGGATTTGTAGAGGTGCCAGAGCTCGAAGCTTAAAACAGAGATGGATATAATTTTGAGAGGTATGCCTTTCCTGTCAACATCACGACCAAGAGTTTTCAATATCTTCCATGCTAAACACATTAGCGGCGGTTTCCAAACTGAAAGATAAAGTTTACTCCCCCTCCACCATACAAATGCAAGCCATGGCTAGTCGAATTCACAGGTGCCCTCCATACCAACAACTTTCCGGGGGAGTTTGTTTCATTATTTTTTGTTATGATCATGGGACTGGGCATCCCGAATACCAGCCCCTCTCGTGTAATGACAAGTGAATAAACACTTATCATGAGAAAAACCCACTTAGCATGGAAGATACTAACCACCCCCTGTCGCTCCATGAGCGGTATGGGCACACAAAACATATGCTTATTTGAATTATTAGAGGTGGCACATGCAAATTTACTTGGAACCACAGGGTAATACCGTATATAGGTAGATATAGTGGACTCATCTGGAACAACTTTGGTTTAGGGATTTGGATGCACAAGCAGTATTCCCGCTTAGTACAGGTGAAGGCTAGCAAATAGATTGAGAAGCGACCAACTAGAGAGCGAAAACGGTCATAATCATGCATTGAGAATAATTAACATCAAGTACGAGCATGAGTAGGGTATAAACACCATGAACATAAATATCGTGGCGGCTATGTTGGTTTTGAATCAACTACATGCATGAACATGTGCCAAGTCAAGCCACTTGAATTGTTCATAGGAAGATACCATACTATCATACTACATCATAACCATTTTAATGCATGTTGACACTCAAGATAAATCATTATCCACTCCTAGATATTTAAGCATGGCATGAGCAACTATAATCTCTAATTGTCATCACAAACATGTTTACTCATAATAAGCTGAATCAAGAACGATGAGCTAAACATATTTACAAAAACAAATACAAGAGGAGTTCATACCAGCTTTTCTTCACCTCAATCACTTCATCAAATCATCGTCATTATTGCCTTTCACTTGCACGACCAAATGATAAGAAAATAATAATAGTGCAAGTGTGTCATGGACTAAGCTGGAATCTGCAAACATTTTATTCAAAGGAGAAGATAAGGTATAATGTGCTCTTTGTTAGATCATCAATAATGCATATGAAAGCCACTCAACAATTTCAACGTAGTCTTATCCTTACGACAATTCAAAGAAAAGAAGAGAATTTCAGAGAAACACACCGAAATGTTTTTAGAGTTTTTAGTTTTTCTGAAGAAAGCAAAGGAAGAACGAAAAACAAGAAAAGCTATTTACATGGGAAAGCTCCTAACAAACAAACAAAAGAAGAACAAGAAATATTTTTGGGTTTTCTTTTTAATACTACTAAACAAGAAAGGAAAACCGAAAAGAATCGAGAAATATTTTTGGAGTTTCAAAGTTTTTCGAACACACAAGAACAAAGCGGGAATAAAACTAACATGGATATACAATGAAAAAAGATGAACACCGATTACTGGAATGAATGTGTGGTATATGAATGTAATGTCAGTAAGATATACGTACTCCCCCAAGCTTAGGCTTTAGGCCTAAGTTGGTCTACGGCCACGGGTCAAAGTATCCTCCTCCAGGATAGTACTGGGGCTCTGATACGTCTCCAACGTATCTATAATTTTTTTATTGGTCCACGATATTAAAGTATCATTCTTGTATGTTTTATACTCATTTACTAGCAACTTTATATCATTTTTTGGGACTAACCTATTGACATAGTGCCCAGTGTCAGTTGCTGTTTTTTGCTTTTTTTTACTTCGCAGAAAATCAATACCAAACGGAGTCCAAATGCCACAAAGCCTTTTGGAGATTTTATTCTGCCCAGAACACACCCAGGAGGCCAAGGAAATGCACCAGAGGAGGCCCGTGGGGCCCACTAGGCACCAGGGCGCGCCAGAGGCCCCAGGCGCGCCCTGGTGGGTAGTAGGGCCCATGGGAAGCTTCTCCATCGACCTTCAGCTCTATAAATACTCCAAAATCCCAAAAACCCTAGAGGAGTCAACGAAACACAATTCCAGCCGCCGCAAGTTCCAGAACCACGATATCCAATCTAGAGGCCTCTTTCGGCACTCTGCCGGAGGTGTCAACGATCACGGAGGGGTTCTTCATCATCCTTGTTGCCCCTCCGATGATGCGTGAGTAGTTTACTATAGACCTACAAGTCCGTAGTTAGTAGCTAGATGGCTTCTTCTCTCTTTTTGATCTTCAATACAATGTTCTCCTCGATGTTCTTGGAGATCTATTTGATGTAATGACTTTTTGCGGTGTGTTTGTTGGGATCCGATGAATTATGAGTTTACGATCAGTTCTATCCATGAATATTATTTGAGTCTTTGCTGAACTCTTTCATGAATGATCTTTATAGCCTCGTATTTTTTCTCCGAAACTTTGGTTTGGTTTGGTTTGGCCAACTATAATTACACGCATGTATCGTTGCTATTAAGGATAAAAATATGGGGTTTATTCTACATGAATAGATCTTGTCTACATCATGTCATCGTTCTTATTGTACTACTCCGTTTTTCCATGAACTTAATACACTAGATGCATGCTGGATAGCGGTCAACGTGTGGAATAATAGTAGTAGATGCAGGCAGGAGTCGGTCTACTAATCTTGGACGTGATGCCTATATACATGATCATTGCCTTAGATATCATCATGATTATTCGTTTTTTTATCAATTGCCCAACAGTAATTTGTTTACGCACCATATGCTATTTTGTCGAGAGAAGCCTCTAGTGAAATCTACGACCCCCGAGTCTATTTTCCTATCATATAAAACCAAAAATACCTTACTGCGTTTTCCTTTATTTATTTTATTTTGCGCTTTTGCTATATCTAATTATCAAATCTCATACAATTTAATCTATCATAATACCGAGGAGGGATTGACAACCCCTCTTACGCATTGGGTTGCAAGTTTTTGTGGTTTGTGTGCAGGTGCTGTTAACATAGTGTTGCTTGGTTCTCCTACTGGATTGATAACCTTGGTTTCGTAACTGAGGGAGATACTTACCGTTGTTGTGATGCATCATCCTCTCCTCTTTGGAGAATTACCAATGCAGATACAAGCAATCAGGAAGAATTTCTGGCGCCGTTGCCGGGGAGACATCATCAACATCTATCAGGTTCCTATGCACAAACTCTCATCTCCTTACAAATTACTTTATTTGCCATTTGCCTCTCATTTTCATCTCCCCCACTTCTAAAATGTTTTTGCAAAATACAAAAATATTTTCGTTTGCCTTTTCTTATTTGCTTCTTTGCTAGCTTTGAACCTATCATCATCAGTGATTTTGGTATGGCAGAAACAGATGATGGTAGAACTCCTAAAATTGGACGTTCTAGTAATCTGGATGCTAAAACTTTTGTTTTGGCACAAGGGAATGTTATAGGAAAAGGTGCCATCCAATAATTCTTTAATTGTGTTGGCACTTTGACTTGTGATGATGCTCCTATACTTAAAAGAACTAAAACTTATGCGGAAGCTATTTCAGCACTAGTTCTGAAACTTGATAATAGATTTATTCGTACGCATCCTACCTTGCAAAGATTGTTTTATGAGCTACCTGTTATAAAGGATCCTAGAGCTAAAAAGATAGCCACCCATATTCTTATGAATGATTTTTATCACATAGTGCGGGACGCTAGAGAAATTTTTTATTTTTATGGTATGAACCATGAAAAACCGGTAATAGATGAGATCCTTTACAATAGTGATTATGTTTTAAGATATTTGCTTGGCAATGATCTCATCTTTGATGAGAACCTTAAAAAGGAAGTTCCCGTTTTGGATATGATCCAACAAGTTTTCAATGATGTTAATCAACAATATTCTTGGATTGTATCCGGTAATCAAAGGATATTTGCAAATGGACAACTTGATAATGCTAAAATTTCTATGGATAATGTGTTTCAAGTTATATTTGAAAAACCTCCTGATAAAAACACATCTATGGAAAATAAGAAGAAAGAAGACAATACTTGAATCTATGCATTATGGCTAGCTAGGGGCGTAAAACAATAGCACTTGCTGGGAGGCAACCCAATAGTTATCCTTTAAATTTTTGTTTCTTTTCTATTTTTCAATAAATACACAATTATGCCTCTGTTATGATTGTTCTTTTTATGTCTTAATTAGTGTTTGTGCCAAGTAATGCCTTTAGGATGGCTTGGGTGATAGTTGATTTGATCCTGTTGGAAAACAGAAACTTTTACGTCCAGCAGAAGAATTGTTAAAAATCACTGGAGTGACAAAAAATTCTGAATTTTTTAAAAATTATTGATATACGAATTTTCTATGTTTTCCTAATTTTTTAGAATTTTTGTAGTTACAGAGGTATGAGATTAATTCGATTCTCTACAGACTGTTCTGTTTTTTGACAGATTCTGTTTTCGTTGCATTGCGTGCTTATTTTGATGAATCTATGGATTGTATCGGGGGGTATAAGCCATGGTAAAGTTAGAATACAATAGGTATAATTTAATAATAAAATATGAATAGATTGCAACAGCACTTAAAGTAGTGAATTGTTTTCTTATACTAGCGGATCTCACGAAGATTTTTGGTAAGTTTTGTGTGATTGAAGTTTTCAAGTTTTGGGTGAGATCACGATGGATGAAGGAATAAGGGGAGTGAAAAAAGCCTAAGCTTGGGGATGCCATGGCACCCCAAGGTAATATTCAAGGAGAACCAAGCAACTAAGCTTGGGGATGCCCCGGAAGGTATCCCCTCTTTCTTCTAACGACCATCGATAATTTTACTTGGAGCTATATTTTTATTCGTCACATATCATGAGTTTTGCTTGGAGCGTCTTGTATTATATGAGTATTTTCTTGTTTTGCTTTTAGTTTGTCACAATCATCCTTGCTGGACACACCAATTTGAGAAAGCCATAATGATGCTATGATTTGTTAGAATTGCTCAATGTGCTTCACTTAAATTTTTTGAGCTATGGAACTGCTCTAGTGCTTCACTTATATCTGCTTTAATTTTGAAGAAATATGCTCTCATGCTTGATATAGGCATGACGTCGGACGTGTCGCTGATTTGGCCCGATATTTTACGATGCAATAACCTTCAAAATCGATCGATAAAAAATACTCCCAATTACTCAAGCAGTACGTGTAACCTGAAGTTGGGGTAACGACGACCAACGGACAATTCCTCGACACACGAAGAACCTCCCACCGTAGTAGACATAACCAACTTGCAACCCGTCAAGAACGACGGACCTCAAGCCAAGTGCCACTTTCACGCAGAAAATTCACACAAAATAAATAATAATGCCACCCAAAGAGGGTCGCTTAATAGACGAAACGCATGTTATCTAAACTCCGGAAAATATAACCTAAAACTCCCCCTTAACAACAGCCGTGGCCAGCCTTTTATATAGGCGATGCAAATATTCAGCGAACCGGCACACAACTAATTTAACTTGACACGGACTCTCTCTCTCTCTTATCCCAACTAACAAACTAACTAATTTAATTATACGGCACCTTGATTACCATGGACCCTGCCTAGACTCTATTTCCTTACGTAACTACTAGTACGTTTCCAAATAATTACACCGTGCATTGTGCCATGCCATGCATTGTGCCCTTTTGACGATGGAATGTCACGTAGCGCGGTTTCAAGCCCTGAACTTGCTTGTTTCTTTGCTGATGATTGTATCAAAACTTCCTCTGGTGGAGTCCTGAAATTTGGTATGACTTCTTCGCATGGTGGAGGAACTTGGAGCAGCATCGAGCCGATCAAAATGTCAGTCGGCCACTCCGTATGGACATGTGTGGCTTGAATATTCTTTTGATGCAGAACAACTGATTTGGCACTGGTGGCCACATCGATGCTTCACTTAGATTATTTTGAGAGTTAGTAAATTTTCTCATGCTTCACTTATATTAATTTGTGAGATGAAAATTTTGAAGAAATATTTGTGCTCTTGTCCTTCACTTAAATTTGTTTGAGAGCTTGTCATAAGCAATGGTAATATATGAAACTAGTCCCAAAGTGATAGATATTCAAGAGGGATAATAAAAACTATCATGAAGATCATTGGATATTAAAACTTTATTCCTTTCAATAGTTTTGCGATATGGAGATAGTAATATGTGAGTCATGTTGGTGAGTAATTATGCTTTAGTAAGAATATTGGTGTTAAGGTTTGTAATTCCCTATGCAAGCACGAAAGTCAATAGTTATGCAATGAAGTTACATCCTACTTGTGGTGCATTATTCGGTGTTATTTATGCTTAATGCTCGTTTATGATCGTTTTCATTTCTTGCTTGGTTGCTTCTCAATCTATTTGCTAGCCTTTCCTTGTACTAAGCGGGAATACTACTTGTGCATCCAAAATCCTAAACCATGTTGTGCCAAATGAGTCCACCATACCTACCTATATGTGGTATTCCCATGCCATTCCAAGTAAATTTGTATGTTCCCACTCTAATTTTCAAAATGAATTTCCTAGTGCCCGTACCGCTCATGAAGCGGCAGGGGGTGGCCAATATTTTCCATGCTAGATATTTTATTCTCACGATGAGTGTTTATTCACTTGTCATTGCAGGAGAGTGTGGCAAGGTAATAGGGATGCCCAGTCCCGAAATGAAAAAGAATTTACTTTATGTCGTCAAATAATAAATTCATTAGAAAGTGTTGGTATGGAAGGCACCCGTGGATACGGCTAGCCATGGATTGTGAAAGAATGGTGGAAAAGGGAATAAACTTTATTTTATGTTTGGGAACCGCCTATGATGTAACTAGCATGGAAAGTATTGGGAACTACTCGGTCGTTTTCGTTGACAAGAAAAGCATGCCTCCCAAAAATTTTATCTCTCAATTTAAGATTTGAGCTCTGGCACCTCTACAAATCCCTGCTTCCCTCTGCGAAGGGCCTATCTATTTACTTTTATGCAATTTTATTTTTTATTTTGAGTCTCCATCTTCTCTTATAAAGCACCAACTAGGGAGCACTATGATCGTACTTGAGCATTGGATGTAGCTAATATTTGAGTGTGTTTCGTGAATGGATCAATCATTGAGCATGATGGGCTAGGGATAACTTTCTTTAGTGTTGATATTTTGAAAGACATGGTTACTTGTTGATATGCTTGAGTATTGAAGTCTTCTTGTCAATTATAGACTATTCCTTTGAACCATCTAAAAAGTCCAAATGTCCATGCTACAAAAGAAAAGAATATGTGATGAACATGTTAGGCAGCATTCCACATCAAAAAAAAGTTATCATTTACCTACTCGAGGATGAGCAGGAATTAAGCTTGGGGATGCTGATACGTCTCCAACGTATCTATAATTTTTGATGGTTCCATGCTATTAAAGTATCATTCTTGGATGTTTTATACTTATTTACTAGCAACTTCATATCATTTTTTGGGACTAACCTATTGACATAGTGCCCAGTGCCAGTTGATGTTTTTTGCTTGTTTTTTTTACTTCGTAGAAAATCAATACAAACGGAGTCCAAATGCCACGAAACTTTTTGGAGATTTTTTTCTGCCCAGAAGACACCAAGGAGGCCAAGGAAGTGCACCAGAGGAGGCCCGTGGGGCCCACTAGGCACCAGGGCGCGCCAGAGGCCCCAAGCGCGCCCTGGTGGGTAGTGGTGCCCACGGGAAGCTTCTCCATCGATCTTCGGCTCTATAAATACTCTAAAATCCCAAAAACCCTAGGGGAGTCGACGAAACACAATTCCAGCCACCGCAAGTTCCAGAACCACGAGATCCAATCTAGTGATCTCTTCCGGCACTCTGCCAGAGGGGTTGACGATCATGGAGGGGTTCTTCATCATCCTTGTTGCCCCTTCGATGATGCGTGAGTAGTTTACTATAGACCTACGGGTCCGTAGGTAGTAGCTAGATGGCTTCTTCTCTCTTTTTGATCTTCAGTACAATGTTCTCCTCGGTGTTCTTGGAAATCTATTTGGTGTAATGAATTTTTGCGATGTGTTTGTTGGGATCCGATGAATTGTGAGTTTATGATTAGTTCTATCCATGAATATTATTTGAGTCTTTGCTAAACACTTTTATGCATGATCTTTATAGCCTCGTATTTCTTCTCCGAAAGTTTGGTTTGGTTTGGCCAACTAGATTGATTTTCTTGCAATGGGAAGAGGTGCTTTGTGATGGGTTCGATCTTGCGGTGCTCAATCTCAGTGACAGAAAGAGACATGACACGCATGTATCATTTCTATTAAGGATAAAAATATGGGGTCTATTCCTACATGAATAGATCTTGTCTACATCATGTCATCGTTCTTATTGCATTACTCCATTTTTCCATGAACTTAATACACTAGATGCATGATGGATAGCGGTCGATGTGTGGAGTAATAGTAGTAGATGCACGCAGGAGTCGGTCTACTAATCTTGGATGTGATGCCTATATACATGATCATTGCCTAGGATATCGTAATGATTATTCGCTTTTCTATCAATTGCCCAACAGTAATTTGTTTACCCACTGTATGCTATTTTCTCGAGAGAAGCCTCTAGTGAAATCTACGGCCCCGGCGTCTATTTTCCTATCATATAAAACCAAAAATACCTTGCTTCGTTTTTCCTTTATTTATTTTATTTTGTGTTTTTGCTAGATCTATTTATCAAATCTCATACAATTTAATCTATCTCAATACCGAGGAGGGATTGACAACCCCTCTTACGTGTTCGGTTCCAAGTTTTTGTGGTTTGTGTGCAGGTGTTGTTTACATAGTGTTGCTTGGTTCTCCTACTGGATTGATAACCTTGGTTTCATAACTGAGGGAAATAATTACTGTTGCTGTGCCGCATCATCCTCTTCTCTTCAGGGAATTACCAACGTAGATACAAGCAATTAGGCTCCTCAGGGTTCCACTCATAGACAGGGTCCTGCAAATCCCACTGGTAAACAGGCTCTGTGGCTGCTCGGGCTCAGGCACTGGCTCTGGCTCGTCCACTTGGGGTGGTACCAAGCCCTAATAAGCATAAATTTCATCCGGCATAATAGTGTACCTGCCTGAAAAAAGATCAAATAAAGAAGGTGCAGGCAGGATAATAGTCTCACGGGTATCCTGACTGAATACTAGGTTATACTGAAATTGTGGTGTGCCATTGTCAATAAAGTCATGCCCAACCAGGCTAGTGTAATCAAGGTGTCTAACAGGTAAAAGCCTCTACTCAACCTCATCGTGCCTAATAGGAATCTCAAAATGTCTAGCGAGGCCGAAAGCATAAATGCCACCGTAAATATCTCCCGTCGAGCGGTTAGTGTGTAACCGTCGAGCAATCATAGCACCCAAACTAAAAGTTCTATCACTGTAAAGACCATGGCGCAAAATAGCAAGATCAGGCGAGCTGAGTGATCCACACTCCCACCGTCCAGTCAAACACCTCCCGGCAAATAATGAGTAGTAACGTAACACGAAAAATGTAAACTAGCAACTCTAGCCTCAGAAACTCCTCTATGCTCCCCCACAATAACTTCGAATATGAAATCTCCAATGTCACTAGGATGTGGCTCTATAGGGCTACCCTCAGTTGGAATCAAGCAAGCCTCGCAAAACTCATCAAGTGTCATCTCTCTAGGAATATCATATAAGTGGAATGAAATAGTGTGTGGATCTCTCCTAGAGTGAAAATGAAAATTTTGCACGAATGTATTTGTGAGAAGAAGGTACTGATCACACTTATCTTCGAGGAAGGGGATGATGTTAGCATTGTTATCCAAATGATAAAAGTCATCAAGAATTCCAGCATCCCTTAAGAACGTGTTGCACGGCCATTCACACGGCCGCACCTCAGTTGTGCGAGGAAGGTTGTACTTGGGCTTCGGAGCCTCCTTAGGACTCCGGCTCTAAGAACATCTTAACTTCCACTTGAGCATTTTCTTTTTCTGAAATTTTCTAAAAAATTTACTGACTCAAAATAAAAGTGAACAAAACTCAACAAAATTGATAGCAACTACTCCTACAAGTGTCTAGAGGCTATATCATGTATCAAAACTACTTTGGACCATATAAAATTAACATGCAAGCTCAAAAACATGGTCACCACAGTAGCAAAAATTTGCAATATATAAAGCACTAGAACAAAAACTAATTGGACCATTGGAGGGGTCACATACCGAAGACTAATCTCCCGAAACAGTTTCGGAAACGGAGTTCCGAGCAAGGAGATCAAAAATTGCAGGCAAATGAGCAAGAACACGGGTTTGAACGAGCTAATGATTTTTTTATGGAGGAAGAAGAAGGAAGTGGGTGGCTAGGATAAGTGAGTGGGTCCCTGTGGGACCCACAAGTCCACTAGGCGCGCCCTGGGAGCTTGTGGCTCACAGGTGCACCCCCCCTGGGGTGTGTTCAGTGCCAAAAATTCTTAAATATTGTGGAAAAAATCATACTAAATTTCCAGGGCATTCTGAGAACTTCTATTTTTGGGTCATTTTTTATTGCACGAAAAATTCAAATAACATGGTAATCATGGCATTTCTACTTTATTAACTTTAAATAACAGAGAGTAAATAGTGGGTACAGAAGGTTGTGCTTACTAAATTCATCAACCACATGCCCCTCAAAAAGATTCCATTAATAAGGTTGATCAAGTCTTATTAACAAACCATTTTTGAATGACATGAAATTGAAGAATCTTCATATAACACTAGGTTACCTCAACAGGGATATGCATCTCCCCAATGATAAGAGTTTCATATTTCTTTTTGACAGTAAGAATAGGGAATCGAAAAACCCCAATAGTAATTGTCAAAACTTTTTCAATACAATTGATACCATTCACTAGGAATTGTTTCTTTGGGAAATAAATCGTATGATCATTATCATTGACATGAAAGGTAACCTTGCCCTTGTTGCAATCAATAACAGCCCCTGCAGTATTTAAAAAGGGTCTACCAAGGATAATCGACATGTTGTCGTCCTCGGGCATATCAAGTATAACAAAGCCTGTCAAGATAGTAACATTTGCAACTACAATGGGCATATCCTCGCAAATTCCAATAGGTATAGCAGTAGATTTATTAGCCATTTGCAAGGATATTTCAGTAGGTGTGAGCTTATTCAAATCAAGTCTTCTATATAAATAGAAAGGCATAACACTAATACCGGCTCCTAAATCACATAGAGCAGTTTTAACATAACCTCTTTTAATGGAGCATGGTATAGTAGGTATTCCTGGATCTCCAAACTTCTTAGGTACTCCACCCTCAAAATAATATTTTGCAAGCATGGTGGAAATTTCAGCTTCAGGTATCTTTCTTTTATTAGTGACAATATCTTTCATGTATTTAGCATGTGGAGGCATCTTCAATATATCAGTCAAACGAGTACGCAAAAAAAAAATCTAAGCATTTCAACAAAGCGTTCAAATTGTTCCTCATCCTTATTCTTACGTGGTTAGTTGGAAAAGGCATAGGTTTCTAAACCCATGGTTCTCTTTCTTTACCATGTTTTCTAGCAATGAAATCTCTCTTATCATATCTTTTATTCTTAGGAAGTGGGTTATCAAGATTTACATCAGGTTCTATTTCTACATCATTATCATGTTCGTTATCCTTATCTAGTTGAGCATCAACATGAACATCATTATCATTATCACTAGGTGAATGTTCATTACCAGATTGTGTCTCAGCATCAGAAATAGAAACATCATTATGATTCTCAGAAGGTTTCTCTACCTCAGGTTCACTAGAAGCATGCAAAGTTCTATCATTTTTCTTTTTCTTCTTAGATGGACTAGGCCCATCATTATTAATTCTCTGAGAATCTTGCTCAATTCTTTTAGAATGACCTTCAGGATACAGAGGTTCCTGAGTCATTCTACCTCCTCTAGTCATAACTCTAACAGCATAATCATTCATATTGTTATTTATCTCATTGAGAAAATCATTTTGTGACTTAGCAACTTGTTCTAGCTGAGTTTAGACCATGGATGCATGTTTTCCTAAACCCTTAACATCATTAGCAATTCTAAACATCAAGTCACTCAAACGATCAATCATGAAAGCATTGCGTTTCAATTGCTTGGTAACATACGCAGTGGCGGAGCCACAGGGTGGACAGGGTGGGCCGCGGCCCGCCCTGGAATTTTGAGCCAGCCTGTATAGGGTAGGATTATTAAGACACAGGCCAGGGGGAAAGAAGCCCAGCAAGTGCTGCTAGAAAGAGCGGCCAGGGAAGAAAGAAGGCCGAACGCACAACACGCACACCGCACCACACGAGACAGCCGCACAACCCTTGTCTCGCTCGATTCAGATTCGCCACCTGCTTCCTTGCTTTGTCGTTGTGGCGTTGCCTCGCCGGCCACCAGGAGGAACCATCCTAAAGCCCATGGGCATCGGCCCTGCCTGCTCCGCGCATCGTCCGGCCGCCATTCGTAGCAGCGCGCCCAGTCGGCAGCCGCCTTGGCCCTGCTACTGCTTGCCGCAGCCGGCGAGTCACCCACGGGCCACGGCGCCCAGTCCATTCAGGCGCACAGATTGGGAGACTGAGGGAGAGGTACTGGTCTCAAATCCCCTTCGGCTGAGTTCAGTTAAATTCCTTTGTTTGTCCGACTCTTGACAGGGAATGGAAAGAGAGATGCAATGTTATATATTACATAGATGGGTTCTGATTTCTAGTTGTAGACAAATTTAATTAGATGCAGCACACAAATAGATGAACAGATGAAATCATACCCATATTACTGCAGAATTATTGAAGAATAAAGAGCACCAGAAACCTTACTTCTATTTTTGAGACACAAGCTAGGAAGATAGGGAAGAAAGCTAGTATGTGCGAGCCAGACATGTAGGGGACTGCAGATGTGGCCAAAGAACGGACTGAATTTTTTTTGAGGCAGCCCACCCTGTTGTCAAATGCTACCTCCGCCACTGAACATACGCATTAAAATGTTCTTGCTTAACAATGTAGTTATCAAATTCATCCAAGCATTGACTAGCAGATTAATTATAAGGAATGTCACCTTCATCAAATATTATAAGAGAATTTACCTCTACTACCTGTGTTGGGGTATTGAGCCCATGTATTTCTTCAATAGGTGGTAAATTCTTAACATCTTCAGCTTTAATACCATTTTCTATCATAGATTTCTTTGCCTCTTGCATATCTTCAGGACTGACGAATAGAATACCTCTTTTCTTCGCAGTTGGTTTAGGTGGTGGCTTAGGAAGTGTCCAATCATTATCATTTCTCTACATATTATTCAATAGTTCTTCTGACTGTTCAATAGTTCTTTCCCTGAAAACACAACCAGCACAACTATCTAGGTAGTCCCTACACTAGTACAGCGAGGTGCTATACAAACGGTTTTTAACCCCTTTCCGCGATGGTGTTCTGAACCGTCGCCAAGTGAGTGACTACGATAGGGGGTCCTTCCAACACGACCCAGAAACCGTCGGGGATAGGCCCTCCTGGTACACACGCTCAGCAAAATGAGGTCGTGTGCGACGGGCGAGCGATCAAATATGGTCATACATACAGTTGTGCTAAAAAATACAATTATACAGGACAAATCGTTTTCGGTCGTAAGTACATCCCACACAGTCAGTCCCGGCTAAACGTTTCCGTTCGTATGTACATTCCACACAGTCAATCCAAGGAATACGTTTCCATTAGTATGTATAGCCCACACAGTTAATCCAAGAAGTATGTTTCCGTTCGTATATACATCCCACACAGTGACTCTATGGAAAACGTTTCCGTTCGCAGGTACATCACACACAATTTTCCCCATTAAATCGTTTGTGATAGCGTTGCCATTGCACATGATATTAACAATTTTATCGTTTGCGTTATTGAATGCATCACACACGGTGCGTAGAAGAAACTGTGTGGCAAAGCCTGTCCATCACACACACTTTTTATGTGGTAAACGTTTGCGCAAGGTGGCCTAACGCAAACAGTTTTCAAGAGGATGTCGTGTGTGATTGTTCATTGATCCAACATGGTTTATTCCTAGAAACTGTGTGCGTTGCCTAAGGCCATCGCCCACGGTGTTTTCTCAATAACCGTTTGCAATAGAAAAACCCAATTAGCAGGCTAATTGGCCATTAGCAGGCTAATTGCCCTATTATTAATAATCCATTTATTAATCTAATTGACATTTCATATTAAGCACACAATATATTTCATTTTCATATTAAGGAAGCAGGATTTCATAATTGAAATACATCAGAGTACAACATCATATAGCTTCAGCATTCAGCTACCCCATTACACAACTGCACCAGCACCAAGTTTCACATGCAACATCTATAACCTTTCGAAATTAGCATCATAGGTGGTACATAGACAGATGGATCTCATCTAGAAAACTGCTGAAGCGGAAAGTGAATATTGAGCCTTCATTGATGTTGAAGGTCTTTGCAACTTTAGGCCAGTGCCTGTCCATCCTTCGTCCTCTTCAAGAACACTTCAATATTGAACCGTGGGTGTTGTATGAATACCTTCCTTGCCTCTTGAACTTACAGGTGGTTTGAGAGGTAATCATCAGTGAACTGCTTTGGAAAGGCCTGAAAACGAGGATATGCATAAATATCTTCTCTAGATTTGAAATGGCGCAAAGGAATTAAAAAAGACAAGGTATAGCAGTTAGTACCATCCTGTAGTGAACTGATGTCTTCTTCATTGTGCAGACAAAGATCTTGTTGCTTTTTGTCGCTAATTTCTTTATCGTAACAATCTTTCTGAGTTTCTTGACTTGACTGATATTCATGGACAACTCATTTCCACATATGCAAAAAGGGTCAAACAATGGGTCAAAACCTCTAACAACAGGACCTACATGTGCAAGACCAAATTATTAAAAACCTAATATTTAAAAACAAGTGGAAAGGTGTGTTATGAACTGTAACAGGCGTAATATTTAAAAACAAGCAAACATAGTCATTCAAACTTGTATTGTGCAGGTCTAAGTACACTAGTTATTGGCCCTGTTTGGATCCTTGGGTAAGAATTAGTTTGAGCTAGTTTGGGCTCAAATAGCCCTAAAGTATCCAAACATGAGGGCTAGTTTGAGCTAGTTGTGTCTAACCCACCCAAAACAACTATCCCACCTAGGAGGTGCTGATTGGGGCTAGTTCTCCTAGTGCATTTATTGTCAATCTAAAACTATCATCCAAACACCTCTTCGACTAGAGTTAGTTCAGGGTTAGTCATTGTTGAGTATCATTGTTATTTAGGAAATGTAGGATAGCGTAGGATTTATTCTACCTTGACTTGTACTCCAAGATGACCATGTACTCCTATATATATGCCCACGAGGCTCAAGCAGTATAATCAACTATTCCACCAATCTCTCTCTCTCCCTTTTAACTGTCATGAGCTAGAAACTAACTCTAACCTCTAGCTAAGTTAGAGTATCCAAACAGTGCCATTGTTAAATCAAATGGAAAAGCGTGGTAAATACTCCATCCAGTCCTTTTTACTCTGCATATAAGAATTGTCTGAAGTCAAACTTCATAAAATTTGACCTTATTTATATGAAAAAATATCAACATCTACCATGCTAAAGTTATACAATATGAAAATTTAAGTTAGGACACATGTACTGATATTGATTTCATATTGTGAATGTTGGTATTTTTTTCTATAAAGTTGGTCAAACTTTACGAGGCTTGACTTTAGACAAATCTTATATGCGAACTAAAAAGATTCGGAGGGAGTTCAACATGCTTAACAGCAACCAAATATAGTCATTCATAGAGCTATTGTTAAAATTGGTATTGATGAAATTGAACTGCACAGTTCATACTAGCACATATAGAACATCACACTGTTAATAGCTGAAATAAACAAGGCATACTACGAACAACCAAAGATGGCAATTGAAACTGGACATATGCTAACTACAAACAACCGAACAACCATAAACCATAGAAATAAACAAGGCGTAATGCAAACAACCAAATATAGCAATAAATATTGGACAGGTTCTCACTACAAAAGGGGTTCGAGAAAACAAATCATGGGTTTCCTCACTTGTCACAGATTGGCTCCTCCTCGTGGTCGCCATCGATGAGGTCTAACTTGCCAGCTGAGGATCCCAAGCCAGCGTCGCAGAACGTGTCCTTCAGAAATGACAAAAGGGGCTCCATGGCGATGAAGGATGGCAAATTGTTCATAATGAGCCGCAGGAGAGCAGCGGCAGGGCCATCGATGAGATCGACGGCTGTCAAACCCGAAGGGTTGGGGGTGGGCAACTTAACCTGTGACATAACCCGCGTCAAGCAGTCGGTGTCGATGACCTCGATGTCGTAGCCGGCGTCCATGACATGCCAGAATACTCTAGCCCGCTGATTGAAAGGCTCAATCCAGGTCCAGTCATCGTCGTCAGCTTCCTCAATGGCCATCTCACCGATGTCGGGCGAAGAGGCCGCGGTAAAGCTCTTTTGGGCCATTCGCTCCTTGAGCTCCCCGGGAAGCGTAGCCGGGCTTAGGCTGCGACGCTCTGGAGTGGGGGAGGGGTGGGGATTGGGATCTCTGGGAAAGGGGGCATTTCGCAGGCATCATCTAAGAAACTCAGGGCGGCGAGGGTATGTATATCGGTGGGTAAACTGCACGAGCAGACCGGCAGAGGTTGACGATGGAGGTGGCGCGGCGGCGGCGACCTAGCTAGGTTTGGAGCGAGGGAGGGGTGGTGTGTATGTGTGTGAGCGGGGGATTTGGGGTGAGCGAAGGATTTGGGGTGTGTGTGTGGAGGGGGTCCAAGGTGGTGTTTGAGGAAATGCCACGGGTACTGAAAATTTTACTAGGCGGGAGTAAAATGGCGGGGCTACCAAAAATTTGGATCAAGGGATTGAAGTAGAGCGGGGCGGGAGTAACGAACATCACACACGGTTAAAACATAATAATTGTGTGCTATCAAACAGAAAAACACTCTAGCCGAGCAGATATTTTTGAGATTGCGAGGGACGCAGGAGGGAGTAAAATGCCAGGGCTACTGAAAATTTGGATCTACGGATTGAAGCAGAGCGGGAGTAACAGACATCGCACACGGTCCAGACATACTAATCGTGTGCTATCAAACAGAAAAACCATCTACGGGGGTAGATATTTTCGAGATTGCGAGGGGGTAGATATTTTCGAGGGGGGAGGGAAGCCTCGTGGAGCCCAATCTACTGTGATCATGTGGGTGATAGGGGCAGGGGCGCGGCACACGGGTAGTCCTAGGGAACCATGTCTGTTTCGTACCCGATCGCAGACGGTTGCTGCGTCCGACTCGTCTGCTGTTTATAAATTTGGCCAAAAAAACGCGGGAAAGGGTCAGAACACGAACACACTTGCATGTGGACCAAATATATGTATGAAAAGGGTGGTTTGATGTTCAAATACCCAATGCACAACTTTGATGTGGCACCTGTCGCACAAAGCGCGCGTTATTATTGCTATAGCCCCCCCCAAACACCCCCCCCCCCCCCCCACAAACACACGCACACACACTTCATGTTGCCAGGAGGGGAATCCTAGCTATGAACGCATGCCCCCAAATAGCTAGGTCTGACATCTCACCCTACCGTAACACAAAACCGAAAGGAGTACATCATGGTCAACCCCCCCCCTCCCCTCTTTGTTCGATTCAAATGTGGACCGTGTGCGGGCCCACAGATGTGTTCTTCTGGCATTAGATGGGTGAGACCACATACAAACCACACCCGCGGGTGGCCCGATGTGTGTGTGTGTGTGAAAACGATGTGGTATGATATTTAAATAACCAAATCACAAATTTGATGAGGCACATGTGCATCGCAAATTAACCGGATATCCCCGACCCCACGGAGGTTCATCTAGTACGAAGTAGTACTGTGCCCCCCCCCCCCACACACACACACACTTTGAGTCGGTGGGAGGGGCATCTCACCAAGGCGTATAGTAAGACTGACCAAGAAGAATCACCACCTTGGTCATATAAGCTCTCTTCTTTGTTGGGTCAAAGTCATGCATTGACGTTCCACACGCGGCCCCACAAAATAGGCTAGCTTGTCACCGATAACCATGCGAGGGAGTGCCTGAAGACAACCACTATGTGCATGTGGCCCAAACATATGTATGAAGTGTCATGTGGTGTTTGAATATACCCAATGCACAACTTTGATGTGGCAGCGTGCTTTTGGAACCGGAAAGTACCCACACGGAGCGAGGGTTCACGACGCGTAGTATACTATATATATATATATATATATATATATATATATATATATATATATATATATATATATATATATATATATATAGGGATTCATGTGTATGCAAGCCCTTGAACTTAGGTCTCGAATCTCACCATGATCGACATACGACTATACGGTAACACGAACCAAGAGAAGAAGAATCCACCCTGGTAACCTCTCTCGCGTTGTTGGTCAAAGTGATGGACATCCATGCGGGCCCATGAATATATAGGTCGTCGATGATAACCAAGCGAGGGAGAGTGTCCAAAGACAACCACTGCATGTATGTGCCCCAAACATATGTATGGACATGCGTGATGCATGCATATATGTTTGAATACCAAAAGCACAACATTTTGATGTGGCGCATGCATGCGTCGAAAATCGCACAGTCCCCACACAGATCTGGTTCATGACGCGTCGCGTGCTCCCCCCCCCCCCACTTCGACCCGGTGGGAGGGATTCGTGCGTACACATGTGCGCGAAGTATAGTTGCATGTACCGAACCGTATAAGACGAACCAAAATTTAATCCCCTCCTAATTATAAGTCAAATTAACCTCTATCGCTGTCGGTCGAAGTGATTGACCAAGTGGGCAAACAGAGATGATGGACGAAGCATCTCGCCGACAACCCCGTGAGTGAGTGCTAGAGGACAACCGCCATCGCTTGCTTGTGGGCCAAACACATATATGGATATGTGTGGTTGTGATGTTTGAATACCTAATATATATGCAGAACTTTGATGTGGCACCTGCCTCGGAAACCTTTAAGTCCCCCACACGAACCGAGGTTCATGACACGTAGTATATATATATATGTTGCCCCCCTCCCCTCTTCGATGCGTAATATATACTCCTACGTACCGTAACACAACCCGAAAATAATCCTCCGTGTTCGTCAAATTACCTTTCTCGTTGTGTCATATATTAGATGGATGACGACCTCGCGGGCCCATGGAGGGAAGAGTTGCAGGTGAATGAGTGACAACCATCGTCTGCACGTGGCCCAATGTGTTGGTGATGTTTTTAATACCCAATATGCACAACTTCTTTGCGGCACCTGCCTCGGAAACCGAAAAGTCCCCACACGGAGCGAGATCGATTCATGATGTGTGTGTAGTATGTGCTGCCCCGGCCCCCTCCTCCCCTCTTCGACGCGTACTATATACTCCTACCGCAAGACAACCCAAAAAGAAACCTTCTTGCTGGGTCAAAGTGATGGAGGACAACCTCACGGGCCCACGGATGGAAGCATCGCACGCGAGTGAGTGTCCTATATGACGCGTAGTATTGCCCCCGGCCACCCTCTTCAACGCGTACTATATATATACTCCTACCGTACGTATAACAAAAACCAAAAAATGACCATCCTTGTTGGTCAAATTAACCTCTCTCATCGCATGTCATAGTGCTGGACGGCGACCTCGCGGGCCCACGCGAGTGAGTGTCCTAGTACCACCGTGTGCATGTGGCCCAAAGATGCATGTCAAACTTTTTCTGCAGCGAACATGCGACCAAAGGAGTTTAGTGTTGAAAATTGAAAAAAATAGATAACATTTCTCCGTTTTTTATACATTGATTGATTTCCCAGGGATTTAAATGTGCAAAAATCAAATTTGATCTACATGAGACCCGTGATAGTGCACGAAAATGCATTGCAAAATCATATGTGTACGTGTCCCTGGGTGCATGTTTAGTCCCCATGCAAGAAATTTATAACATCGAGAATCTTGATTTTAAAATCCAATAAATCCAAAACTAAGTTAAAATTCATGAAACTTATCGTGGTGTCATATGGACAACAATAGACTGTGATATTATTATTATTTTTCAAATTTGAGACAAGTTTTGATATAATCTTCTTACATACAGGAAATTATAAATAATTATCAACCAATATCGCAAACGAACTCTTTATTCGAACTGTGTGCGTTAGACCAACAATGTAAGTGCCGTGCTTCGGTTAAGCAATAAAGCGGCAGAATTAATCATCAAAAAGGAAAAACCAATATAATACGTGCCGCGCACGTGTCCCGTGTGCTGTATGAGCATGCGTGAGTTGACGAGACGCATGCTAGCAGGCAGACCGGGAGGCCGAGGCATGCGCGTGTTCGCTACGCACTCACCGTGGGGCGTGCTAGTAGCTGTGTGAAATGATGGTAGGCGTGCCAGCAGTCCGCTGTGCAGGCTCACCGGGAAGCGAGCCAGCCCTTTGACTGTCGCCCACCTCGCTCCCACTGCTCCATATTAATGGCGTGCCCGATCCACTGGTCATAATAGGCGACCGCACACCCCATCCACAGTTGTCACCGCCGCATGGAGTGTATTAGGATTTTGCCGAAGCGCACCATCGGTGGGAGTGGCGACGCCAGGGCTAGTGAAGCACTCGCGCAATGCATGAAGATGGGCGCAGAGGTTGCTGTCGCCGCCGACGAGGTCTCGCACGGCCAGCAGCGCGACCTTGACTTCGTCGCCGTCGTCGTGCCTCCCCAGCCAGAGCCAGAGGTCCACAGCTACTCCGGCAACGACTCCGACTCCGACAGAAAACCGGTTAGTGCCCCCCCCCCTTTGTTGGGAATAGAAACCCTTGGTTATGTTCACCCAGTCCATGAAATCAGAGTAAGATTCGTTAGATCTGTGTAGTGTATTGATTGTTTGAATGGTATCTATGGTTAGTGATTAATTGTTTGTTCTGTACAAATGTTTTTTTTGCTAATAATCCGACTAGGGTTAGCGTGCGTGCTAATAATTCGTAGCTAGGTCTTGAGAATTGATTTTGAATGTCCTACATATATGTTTGTGCCCTTTTTTCTTCCAGATCTTGAGAATTGATTTTGAATGTCCTACATGTATGTTCTGCCTTTTTTCCGCCAGATTGCTATGTACACAAATGAGGCTCCGGCCAGCGGCGCCGCCGGCTATAGAAACTGCATCCGGCAGCGCGACAGAAGCGGCCATGCCCCCTGGATCTGAGGAACCCGTAGAATATCGGGCGGACCGCATCAGCGATCTCCCGGACGCCATCCTGGGGGGAGATCATATTCCTTCTCCCCACCAAGGATGGCTGCCGCACATAGGTCCTCGCATCTCGGTGGCGCGCCGCACCTCTTAATCTTGACTATCGCCGGCTATCTGCCGTTCATGATTTTGAACTCCACGGAGCCATCATCTCCTCCCACCAGGGCTCCGTTCAACGCCTATGCATCCCGGCATGCTGCCTGCTGCACATACCCTGCACGGTGAACGCCTAGCTGCCATCCCGTCAATTCGAAAAACTCCAACATCTTGAGTTCTACCATTACTATGCAAATAGCTGTCCACCAAGCGTTGTAGTTGTGCCCTCACCACCAGTGTCCATCTCATGGTTTTCCTTCTCTCTCCGCACCACCACCCTGACCCGGTGTCATCTACCAGACAATCTGATACAAATGCTTCAACTCCCGCTGCTAAAAAAACTCGCGCGTATGGTGGTCGATCTGTCAGAGGCCTCACTGCACAGCATCATCCACTCCTATAGCCCTGCCCAGGAGCGCTTGCTGCTTGTTTTTGGAAAAGAAATCTGTATTCGTTGTCTCCAAATAAAGTTGCCTCACCTTGTAAGCATTGGAATTTGCTTTAAAGGAGAGGAGCTCATCATCAAAGACGCCCCTTCACTCTAAAGGCTGCTCCTTGATTATCGTTATGCACCTTCGCAAATAATTGTGGTCTCTGCGTCTAAACTGGAGACCTTGGGTGTAATTCCTGATCCGTTTGAAGGTTACAAGATGGTGGTTGGCTCCACACTTATTCAGGTACTGTATATTATCATCAACACTTTTGTAATCATAAGCTGCATTTTTCATTTGTGTGCGTAAGTTTTATATCATCAACACTTTTGTAATCATAAGCTGCATTTTTCATTTGTGCACATAATCTTTATATAATCTTGGAGTACACTTTTGGTAGTAATATTATGTTCTATGCTCAATGAAGAGTTTGTCCATGGGTACCCTATCAATGGTGCTGGATTCTGTCAAGACCTTACATATTAGTACGTGGTGTTTTGATCTGAACATGATTATCGGCTTGTTGCGATGCTTTCCATGTCTGGAGAATTTGTATATAGAGGTGATGGTATCAAGCACATTGATATACATTACTAGAACTAACCGTTCAGCTGTACTATTTTTTTAGACATTAACTGTTTTCAGTCTTCATGTCTATTTAGGCTAAAGGACATGGACAAAAAGGTATAACCAATCGGTGGCATAAGAAGCACCGGGATTTTCTCAGTTCTCATGACATTCGTTTGAGGACAATAACACTGGAACGATATGCATCCAACCATGCAAACACTAGCTTTGTCACATTCTTCCTGTTGAATGTGAGAGTACTATTGTCCATGAGGATTAAGTTTTTTAACAAAAACTTTCTCACAGATGGACACGTTGAACAGCATAAAAAGAAGTTTCAGGTGGACAAAAGGGCTTCTGAACGTGCTCGGCTTCTATTTACAACAACTTGTCTTCATGTACCAGTAGATTTTCTAGTCCAGGATCTTGATTTTATGGATCAGACCGATCCATTTGATTGTGACTGCCGAAAACTTTGGTTGAGTTAGTTGTTATTGTCATGTTCAATCTGGATTTTGTGTAAACCTAATGAACAATTAATCATCGTGCTTTTGTACCTTCTGTAAGCCGGGGTTAGATATTGCTGCCCTTTTCAACTACGCTTTGACCCATATTTTCTTTCATACAAACCGGAGCTTCTATCAAGAAGCCTCATGGTTCCGAGAGGGAACTTGGTCACATGATCTGTGTGCGAAACGACATACACTGTATCTTCCCGCCTTGATTTATTTTACAGAGGCAACATGCAACTGTGCTAAACATATGAAATTATTCAGGGTTTGTTTTGCCTTTTTATACATTGATTTTCCTAGGCATTTTTAACAAATAGCCACCACGTTATTATCGCAAACGGTCGTATTAGTTCAACCGTGGGCGTTCAACTAACCATTTACTACCGCAGGCAGCTGTTTGATTAGACGGGACGACTGTGAGCAGTCCGCCGCGCACGCCGCGAAGCGCTCCAATTTATTGCTGGTTTTGGACTTTTGTTTCGTCCACCTCGGGAAGGTACGTAGAACAGTCCTCCGTTCTCATCTACAAGCACCGCCGCCGAGGATCGCCGCCTGCTGCAAGATGGCGGACGAGCCGGCCAACAAGCGGGGTCGGGTCGAGCCAGAACTGCAAGAGCCTCCGGTGAACATGGACTTCATCAGCAGCCTCCCCGACGAGATGTTGGTAACCATCATATCCCACCTCCCCATCAAATATGGTGTGCGGACCACTGTCCTCTCGGGGCGGTGGCACCCCCTCTGGCACACCACCCCCCTAGACATCATCGTCAACCACGAGTTCTGCAGTGAGGAGCAGCAACGCCTGGATGCATTGTCCCACATCCTCGCCACGCACCCTGGGCCGGTCAGAAGCCTTGCTATCGGCAGCCTCAATCCCCACAACAAGACCGAACCCAGGTTGCACTACTGGTTCCTATCCCCAGCCCTAGATTGGCTTGAGGAGCTCAGCCTTCATGCTAGACGTCCTTGCTCGCTGCCGCTCTCCGTGCTCCGCCTCGCGCCCACGCTGCGCCACGCTACATTCAGGCGGTGCATTTTCCCCCAGATCGATGTTGCGCGCGCTCTTCATCTCCCTAAACTTAAGCACCTCGAGCTCATTGCCGTCTGCATCTTGAAGGAGGATTTGGAGCGCCTGCTCGTCGGCTGTACAGCGCTCGAGTACCTTCGTCTTCATGCGATGGATGCGTTCAGTAGCCTCCACATCACCTCGACGAATGTCCGTGCGATTTATGTGCATTGCTGGCACCGCCCAACGCTGTCAGTTGTGGTGTTTCACGATATTGTCATTGAGAATGCGCCTTTCCTCGAGAGATTGTATGTACTTGATAAATTAGGTCCAGCAAGAATCAGGGTCATTCATGCACCGGAATTGACGGTGTTGGGCTATTCGTGTGCTGAATTCAATGAACTTGTTACTGGATCATTATCCATTTAGGTACAACACTCTTCTTCTTCTCCTTCTTATATATTATTGGACAACACATTTTATCTAATTGTTTTTTATTTATATGTTCGCCTGTCATCCAGAAAATGATTCCCACAAGCTTGACCCGGCCTCTGCGCACAGTGAAGATCTTGGCACTACAATCTGTCGGCCCCGATCTGGATGAAGTTGTTAGATTCCTTAGATGCTTTCCTTGCACGGAGAAGCTATACATCGAGGTGATGCTCCTTTCCTGTTAATTGTTAACCACAACGGAGCTCAATTTTTTTATACTTTTACCCATGATTATGATGACAAATGTAGAATGATTTCTAAAGGAAATTTGGAAGATTTCAATACATATATTTTTTGAGATGCTAGTGTTGAACACGTTTTATTCCTTCGCTCGACATGCTTTCGTGATAAAAGTTTATCATGAAAGATTGAAGGTGGCATTTCACTCTTTTCGTGTATTTTAGAAATCCTACAAATCAAAGAGGCCCGAAGTGTTCAAATCTGCAGCTATGCACTAATATGTTGTCTTCGTTTGCAGATACTAGCAGGCCCAAAAGTAGAAAATGTTGGGGAATATAACAATCCCATTGAATGCCTTGATCTTCATCTCACAGAAATTACTTTTAACGAGTACCGAGGCACCACACCAGAAATTAAATTCGCCAGGTTCTTTGTTGAGAAAGCAAGGTTGCTCAAGGTAATGAGGTTTGCCCTATATTTACTGCGCAGAAGTGAATGGATTGCTAAAGAGCGCAGGCGTCTACAACTGAATGGAAATGGCTCTGCACAAGCTGAATTTCAGTTTGTAACTTCATATGACAGATTATTCGGAAGTCACTGTATCGAGCCGCTATATGACCTCTCGGTGGCTGGTCCTTTCGCAAAAATAATGCATGAAAAAGATTTTGAAGAAGATGAATTTAATGTGTCTGAATAGTTTGAGCCTTGTAATCTTTGAATTTGGGCCTTCTAATGCTGGAATTTGAACCATGCAATATTTATGGTATTTGTTATACAACGTAATTGGATGTTTAATTTGGTCTTGCAATCATGTCCTGTTACAAGTATATATATGTTGTTCTTCTGTACACAGAGCATAGATGTTCTACAGACAGAGCATATCACATCGCACACGGACCACACTAGGTAACCCATCGGTGATGAATTCATCAATCGCAAACGGTTGCTGGTATATACCAGCAAGCGTTTGCCCACAACACACACGGCTTATTCCATCACAAACAAGCTCGGATGGATCAACTGTATGCCACGTATCACACATGCAACTCTAATCTGATTCGTGCTTGATGTCTCCGCCATCGCTCACACAGTTCATCTTATTTGCCACGTATCACTGTGCCGGCCTCTGCTCGTGTCCCTCGGCGCGCTCTACTCGCCGTTAGGCACCGCAGCGCGCTGTGCTCGCTGTTAGGCGCCGCGGCGCGCTCTGCTCGCATCCATCGGCACGCTCTGCTGTCCGTCGGTGCGCTCTGCTCGCGTACCTCCACACGCTCGGCTTGTGGACAGCTTTTCCTTGCGTGTTCAACTGCTATATGCATATATATGGTTTCTCGCCGTTGAGGCGCCGTGGAGCGCTCTGCTCGCGTCCGTGGGCGCGCGCTCTGCCAGCGGTTGGGGCCTGCGCACGATCACGTTGGGCCCATATGCATGTGGTTGCGCCGCACGCGTCGCCACGATGCAGTTACGTGCGGCACGATGGAGTTACGCGCTACAAATTAGAACTACCATCCGGGCGTGCGAATATTCCAGTCCGTCCGGCTTCCCCATTAATTCCCGCGGCCATTATAACCTTAGTCTCTTCAACCTTTCGATCTCGCCCCACAACACAACAAGCACACCCACAACGACACATACAGAGAGGATATCTAGCGGTGCTCCAATGGAGTTTGGCAAGCATAAAGTCGAGACCCACGCGAGGGAGACGGATCTCACGGTGGTGTACACCATCGACCCGGCCGTGGTGGAGGACTACATCAACACCGTGGAGTAGTTGCTTGCTAGAGACAAGTACAAGGTGGTCGGCATCGACCTCCAGTACACTGCCGGTCTTCCCGGCAAAGATCAGAAGGTTGCCGTCGCCCAGTTGTGCGTGCGCCATCATGTCCTCATCTACCACTACTGCATGGCCAGAGAGCCTTGTGACCGTTTCGCCAGGTTTGTCAACAGCACCGACTACAAGTTCGCTACGGTGGAAACCACCGACGATGTAAAAGCGCTCAGGGTTACGGGCTTGGCCTGCAAGAACCTTGTCGAAATCCATGAGCACTATAGGATCTGGGGCAGCACGAAGAAGGACTCCCTGGTTGAACTCGCCTCGTCCATCATCGACCCCTACTACGAAAAGATGAAGCAGGATGCCAAGAGAACAAGTCCTGTATCCTGGCACGGGGCCTGGATGCGGCAACTGGATGAACCTCACCTCAGGTTCATGGCCAAGAGCGTGTACACATGCTACGAGATGCACAGGTGGATCATTGACATGAGGAAGTGCCTCGTTACCGAAATCGACGAGGCCAGATCGAGCCACAAGCAGAGCAGTAGCGGCAAGCGTCACAAGAAGTAGATGATGATCAGATGATCATTTATCCTGGTTAATTATGCATGTAATATATAGTTAACTTTGGTGTGTGGAAATGTCATGTGTGTAGTAGCCACCTATGTAATTATGCATGTAATAGTTTACTTTGGTGTGTGCAAATGTCATGTGTGTAGTAGCCACCTATGTAATTGGATGTTTAATTTGGTTATGCAACCATGTCCTTATAAGTGTGTGTGTGTGTGTGTGTGTGTGTGTGTGTGTGTGTATAAATATATATATATATATATATATATATATATATGTTGTTGTTCTGTATGCAATCCCAATGCACAACACACACGTCTTATTAGCAGCAATCTTCTATGTTATTATCAGTCTTTGCACACATTTCTGATTACAGACCTCTTTGCCGCGTATCACACACATCTTGTTAAATTGAACCGTTTATGTTCTCTTGACTCAACGCAAACAGTTCATCCGAGTGAACTGTTTGCCCTCTATCGCACACACCTTGATCTGGCTGACCGTTTCTTTTGTTCCGCCTAATCACAAATAGTTCATCCGAGTGAACCGTATGTCGTATATCGCACACACCTTCATCTGGCTGCCCGTTTATGTTCTTCTGCCTCATCACAAATAGTTCATTGAACTGAACCGTATGCCCTGCATCGCACACGCAACTAAATTCTGAACCGTGTTTGATGTATCCGCCATCGCAAATGTTTTGCATCTTTTTTTACGGTTTTCTTACATCACCGTTTGCGATTATTGCATCGCACACAGTTTCGTCGAAGGGTTTCTGATTGTAGTGTCGCGTTAGCAGCATCCTGCAGTATTGCTAGAAGCATCGGTTAGTCCATTATAAAAGATATCAAGTATTTCATTTTTCTTAAGAGGATGATCAGGCAAAGCATTAAGTAATTGGAGAAGCCTCCCCCAAACTTGAGGGAGGTTCTCTTCTTCAAGTTACACAAAGTTAAATATTTCATGTAAGGCAGCTTGTTTCTTATGAGCAGGAAAATATTTTTCAGAGAAGTAATATATCATATCCTGGGGACTACGCACACAACCAGGAGTAAGAGTATTAAACCATTTCTTAGAGTCACCCTTTAATGAGAAAGGAAACAACTTAAGAATATAGTAGTAGCGGATCTTTTCCTCATGACCAAATAGGGTGGCTACATCATTTAATTTAGTAAGGTGTGCCACAACAGTTTCAGTTTCATAACCATGAAAAGGATCAGATTCAACCAAAGTAATTAACTCAGGATCGACAGAGAATTCATAATCCTTATCAGTAACAAAGATGAGAGAAGTAGCAAACTTTGGATCATATTTCATTTTCTCCATCATAGATTTTTCTTTCAGCTTACATAGTAGTTTCTTAACATCTTCTCTATCATTACAAGCAAGAAATTCTCTAGCTATCTCCCCATCCATAACATAACCCTCGGGTACCTTAGGCATTTCAATTCGAGGAGAGCTAGGTCTAATAGGTGAATCATAAATTTCATCAGTTTCAGCATTCTCAATTTCTTTAGCTTTAGCAAGTTGTTCATCAAGAAATTCACCTAGTGGCACAGTTTCATTAAGCAGAGTACTAGCATCATCATAAGAATCATTCATAGCAGAAGTACCATCATCAATAACTTGCGACATATTAGAATTAATAGCAGCTGGTGGTGTCGCAAGCCTACTCAAAATAGAAGGTGAATCAAGTGCAGAGTGTGATGGCAATTCCTTACCTCCCCTCGTCTTAGAGGGTACGATCTTGGTTCTACTATCTTTAATATTCTTCATAGTGATCAACAGATATAAATCCCAAGTGACTCGGCAAATAGAGCTATGCTCCTCGGCAACGGCGCCAGAAAAAGGTCATGATAACCCACAAGTATAGGGGATCGCAACAGTTCTCGAGGGTAGAGTATTCAATCCAAATTTATTGATTCGACACAAGGGGAGCCAAAGAATATTTGCAAGTATTACTAGTTGAGTTGTCAATTCAACCACACCTGGAGAACTAAATATCTGCAGCAAGGTGATCAGTAGCACAGTAGTATGCTAGTTTGATAGCAGTGGTAACAGTAGCAATAGTAATGGTAACAGTAACAGTAGCAGTTTAGTAGTTATTGTAACAGCTGTAGCAACGAAAGTAGCTTAGCAAAAACCAATATGAGAGAATCGTAGGCATTGGATCAGTGATGGATAATTATATTGGATGACATTCATCATGTAACGTCACAACCTAGAGCGATACACAATAGCTCCAATTCATCAATGTAATGTAGGCATGTATTTCGTATATAGTCATACGCGTGTATAATAAGAACTTGGATGGCATCTTTTGTCCTACCCTCTCATGGCAGCAGGGCCCATAAGGAAATATAAGGAATATTAAGGCCTCCCATTAATAGAGAACCAGAACAAAGCATTAACACATAGTGAATACATGAACTCCTCAAACTACGGTAATCACCGGAAAGAAACCCAATTATTGTCACCTTGGGGTATCCGGATCATAACACGTAATAGGTGCATACAACTTGCAAGATAGAATCAAGAACACAAATATATTCATGAAAAAATAAAGGTTTCAGATCTGAAATCATGGCACTCGGGCCCTAGTGATAAGCATTAAGCATGGCAAAGTCATAGCTGTTGGGAAACGTTGCGTGGAAAACAAAAAAAATCTACGCACACGCAAGATCTATCCATGGATATGCATAGCAACGAGAGGGGAGAGTGTGTCTACATACCCTCGTAGACCGTAAGCGGAATCATTTATCAACGCGGTTGATGTAGTCGTACACCTTCATGATCCGCCCGATCAAGTACCGAACGTACGGCACCTCCGCGTTCAGCACATGTTCAGCTCGATGACGTCCTCGCCTTCTTGATCCAGCAAGATGGACGAAGTAGTAGATGAGTTCTGGCAGCACGACGGCATGGTGACGGTGGTGATGCAACTATCTCCGCAGGGCTTCGCCGAGCACTATCAAAATATGACCGAGGACGAACTAGAGGGAGAGGGGCACCGCACACAGCTAGGCAATCATGGTGTGTGTTGCCCCTGTCCCTCCTCTCATATATATAGGTGGAGGGGGGAGGGGAGGCAGCCCCTAGGGTGCCCCAAGTGGCCGGCGACTGCCCTAGGGCGCCTACCCTGGCCGAATCCCCCCTTCCATATTTGTGCATGGGGGGGAAGGAAAGGGGGGCTGGCTGCCTTTGGGGCGCCTCCCCTTTCCGTCCCTCCCTCTTTGGTGCATGGGCAAGGGTGGAGGGGTGCACCAGCCCCCTTGTGGGCTGGTGTGCCTCCCCCTTTTGGCCCATAAGGCCCACCGCTTGCCGGTGGCCTCCCGGAGAACCCTTTCCGGCACCTTGATAAAATACCCGGTACTTCCGAAACCTTTCCGGTGACCAAATACTATCGTCCTATATATCAATCTTTACCTCTGGACCATTCCAGAGCTCCTCATCATGTCCGTGATCTCATCCGGGACTCTGAACAACATTCGGTCATCAACTCACATAACTCATACAATATTATATCGTCAACGAAGGTTAAGCGTGCGGACCCTATGGGTTCGAGAATGATGTAGACATGTAACATCCCAAATTTTTAATTTGGAATGTTATACATAGATCATTCACTGCATATCATATTTTATTGCATTTCGTTTTGCGATCCTCGAAAATTCTAAGCAACTCAAGGACCCACGGAGAGAGTTGGGGATTTCACCGTTTTCATATTTGAATTTTCTCAAATATTGAAACAGGGATCAATTTGGTTTAACTATTTTTCTCTCCGAAAATATTTCATATTAAAAATATATGAGAGGAGATAATATGACTTCTCCAAAATAAATGGAATATTGGAGGAAAAATATTAAAATCAAATAAATATTTTATTTGGATTTTTATTGCAATTTTATTTGGATTTAGAAAAAAATATGCATTTTTCAAAATTGCATTAGAGTCCCAAATAAATGTTTACCTTGTCCGGGAGATTTTTAGAGGACGGGGAAAATTTATTTCGGGAATTTTGGAGTCCGTTTAGTATTTCTTTTATTTGTTTTTCTGCGCGGAATTATTTTTAAAAAAAAAAAAACTCCGCCGGACCGAACTGGGCCGAAGCCCAGCCGGCCCAGCAGCCTCGCCGCCGCCTTTCCTCCCCGTGGCCGACCGGGACTCTCCCGGAGTCCGCCGCCGCCGCGCCTCCGCCCTGTCGCCCCCTCGCCCAAGCCACCCCCTCCCCCCTTAAAAAGCCGACCCGGGGCCCCCCTGGAGCCCCAAGCCGCCGCCGCCGCCCGCCGCCGCCTGCCCTCGCCGCGCCGCCGAGCCGCCGCGCCGCCTCGCTCGCCAGCCGCCGCCGCGTCCGCCGCCCGCCGCCACCCGCCGCCGCCGCACTCCGCCGCGCAGCGCCACCGCACCGCGCGCCCCACACCGCCGCCCCGCGCTGCCGCCGCCGCCCCGCCGGAGCCTCGCCGGAATCCCGCCGCCGCCTCGGTTTTCGTGAGAAAACCGATCGGTTTTTGTTTAAACCCTAGATCTAGGTTCGGTTTTTTTTTAAATACCGGTTTATTCTTTTTAGATCGGTTTTCCGTCAGTTTAGTTATTTAGCGGACGTTCGTCCGTACGTTCGTTTTAACGAACGGTTTTCACCGTTTAACCGCAGACAGCGAACGTTCGTTCGTTAGCCTGTTCGTTAGTTTTCTTTTTCTCGGATTTTCCGCGATTATTTTCGATCGTGATTTCTGATCCGATTTACGTTTTAGTATAACTTTTCGCTCGTTTGTCGGAATCAGGCGATTCAAGCGCCTAGATCTTCGTCTCGAAGCCCTCTTTCTGTTTAACCAACTTAAACAAGTTTTTGCTACTGTAAAATTTGACTTTAGTCCAGATTAGTAATCGAAGCTTGTTTCTTTCGCAGTTTGAGTTTCGTTGCTCCGTTTGATTCGATTCTTTTTGCAAACCGGAGTTCTTCAGTTGAACTTTCTGGTTAGGTCTTCTCATTTGGGTTTTACCCGTGCATCTTCGCTTGATTGCTTATGTATGCTATTGTTTGTTTGCGATAGAGTACCCGGAGTGCGAAGCGTGCTACTACGAGTCTCTAGGATTTGCAGATCGTCAGCAAGGCAAGTAACACATTGATCATACTTCTTCGTTACCCAGTTTTTATGCATTAGTTTTATCCTCAAACACTACATGACTAGGATGTGATTAACTTGTGGGTATTGGGAAGTAGATGATGAGGTAGAACCTATTGCCCTTTTTAATAACAAACCCTTGGGAGTTACTTCTACGTTATGCTTATACTGATATGCTATGCTCGTAGACGTGGATTGGGTTTTGAGTGTATCCATGACAGATGTGAGATTTTTAATTAATGGTTCAACTTAAGGTGGCAACTTTAATACACATCTGGGTGGATTGCTTGTTTGGGCACCTGGGGATATACCAGTGTTGTCCTAGGAGATCCCGGGGATATACCGTGTGATCCTCCTACGGTCCGCCACCCAGGCTCAAAGGGATCATAAGATTATTCATGCTAGAAACTTCCGTGTGCAGCCACAAGCTATTATGGGCTCTAGCATAGTTGAGTATGTTACATGACCTCTTTCAGTGGTAGGCTAGCAGATGTAGGGGGAAGTAGGTGTAACTGTCTACCCAGAGTAAAGAGTAAATGTTTCTGAAAGACTGTGTCTCGGTCATCCGTTTCTCAAACACCATGTAGTGCGAGAAATCCAACGGAGGAGATCGAGTCTTGTGGGGAAAAGTGCACAAACCTCTGCAGAGTGTACAAACTAATCATGATTAGCCGTGTCCCCGGTTATGGACATCTTGAGTATCTGGTTCTTGGATCATCATATTGAATCCCATCACTCTAAATTAATTTGTTGGGATTAATAATTACTTTTAAGTGGGATTGAGAGGGGGATTTACCTTCTCAATGTTCAACAACCACCATGATAGTTAAATAAAATATATTCCTTTGTTGTAGGGAAAAATTGGCTTTTCGCAAAACAGTATAACACTAGAGCTTTTCCACCAGCCAAATATGCATGTAGTATTAGCAGTTATTCTGTTCATTGCTCTACTGTGTTATATTGCCAGCATATTCCATGTGCTGACCCGTTTCGGGCTGCAACGTATCATGTTGCAGACTTTTCAGACGAAGAGTAAGGTGTGCTAGGTCGTTGTCGTGCACTCAGCTATGCCGTTGGAGTTGATGGACTCACTTTATCTTCCAAGCCTTCCGCTGTTATCTTAATTAGATGGCCTTAAGCCATATTTATTGTAAGCAGTTCTCTTTTGAGACATTCGATGTAATAAGTGTGTGATTGCTACTCTGTTATAAATCCCTCAAGTACTGTGTGTGTCAGCATTACCGATCCAGGGATGACACTTGAACACAGAGATTCGATCCATTCGGGTCGGGTCGCTACAAGACATGACCGAGACACCTCTCTGTTCAATAACCAACAGCGGAACCTGGATGCCCATATTGGTTCCTACATATTCTACGAAGATCTTTATCGATCGAACCTTATGACAACATACGTAATTCCCTTTGTCTGTCGGTATGTTACTTGCCCAAGATTCGATCGTCGGTATCTTCATACCTAGTTCAATCTTGTTACCGGCAAGTCTCTTTACTCATTCCATAATACATCATCTCATAACTAACTCCTTAGTCACTTTGCTTGCAAGGCTTCTCATGATGTGTATTACCGAGAGGGCCCAGAGATACCTCTCTGATACATGGAGTGACAAATCCTAATCTCGATCCATGCCAACTCAACAGACACCTTCGGAGATACCTATAGAGTATCTTTATGATCACCCAATTACGTTGTGACGTTTGATAGCACACAAGGTATTCCTCTGGTATCCGGGAGTTGCATGATCTCATAGTCAAAGGAATATGTATTTGACATTAAGAAAGCAATAGCAATAAACTAAACGATCATATGCTAAGCTAATGGATGGGTCTTGTCCATCACATCATTATCAAATGACAACACATGTCTATGGTTAGGAAACCTTAACCATCTTTGATCAACGAGCTAGTCTAGTAGAGGCTTACTAGGGACACGGTATTTGTTTATGTATTCACATGTGTATTTAAGTTTCCGATCAATACAATTCTAGCATGAATAATAAACCTTTATCATGAATAAGGAAATATAAAATAACAACTTTATTATTGCCTCTAGGGCATATTTCCTTCAGTCTCCCACTTGCACTAGAGTCAATAATCTAGTTCACATCGCCATGTGATTAACACCCATAGTTCACATCGCCATGTGGCTAACACCCAAAGAGTTTACTAGAGTCAATAATCTAGTTCACATTGCCATGTGATTAACACCCAAAGAGTACTAAGGTGTGATCATGTTTTGCTTGTGAGAGAGGTTTAGTCAACGGGTCTGCCACATTCAGATCCGTATGTATTTTGCAATTTTCTATGTCTACAATGCTCTGCATGGAGCTACTCTAGCTAATTGCTCCCACTTTCAATACGTATCCAGACTGAGACTCAGAGTCATCCGAATCGGTGTCAAAGCTTGCGTCGACGTAACCCTTTATGACGAACTCTTTATCAACTCCATAACCGAGGAACATTTCCTTAGTCCTCTTAGGTAACTAAGGATAATTTTTGACCGCTGTCAAGTGGTCCATCCTGGATCACTATTGTACCCCCATGCCAAACTCATGGCAAGGTACACAATATGTCTGGTACACAGTATGGCATACTTTATAGAACCTATGGCTGAGGCATAGGGAATGGCTTTCATTCTCTCTCTATCTTCTGCCGTGGTCGGGCTTTGAGTCTTACTCAACTTCACACCTTACAATACAGGCTAGAACTCCTTCTTTGACTGATCCATTGTTGAACTCCTTCAAAATCTTGTCAAGGTATGTACTCATTGAAAATCTTATCAAGCATCTTGATCTATCTCTATAGATCTTGATGCCTAATATGTAAGCAACATCACCGAGGTCTTTCATTAAAAAATTCTTATTCAAGTATCCTTTTATGATATCCAGAAATTCTAAATCATTTCCAATCAGCAATATGTCATCCACATATAATATCAGAAATGCTACAGAGCTCCCACTCACTTTCTTGTAAATACAGGCTTCATCATATGTCTGTATAAAACCATATGCTTTGATCACCTCCTCAAAGCGTATATTCCAACTCTGAGATGCTTGCACCAGTCCATAGATGGATCGCTAGAGCTTGCACAATTTGTTAGCACATTTAGGATCGACAAAAACTTCCGGTTGCATCATATACAACTCTTCCTCAAGAAACCCGTTAAGGAATGCAAGGTTTTTGACATCCATTTGCCAAATTTCATAATCATAAAATGCGGCAATTGCTAACATGATTCGGACAGACTCAAGCATCGCTACGGGTGAGAAAGTCTCATCGTAGTCAATCCCTTGAACTTGTCGAAAACCTTTTGCAACAAGTCGAGCTTTGTAGACAGTGATATTACCGCCAGCGTCCGTCTTCCTCTTAAAGATCCATTTATTCTTTATGGCTTGCCGATCATCGGGCAAATCCACCAAAGTCCACACTTTGTTCTCATACATGGATCCTATCTCAGATTTCATGACCTCAAGCCATTTTTCGGACTCTGGGCTCATCATAGTTTTTTCATAGTTCGTAGGTTCACTGTTGTGCAACAACATTACTTCCAGGACAAGATTACCATACCACTCTGGTGCGGAAAGTGTTGTGGTCGACCTACGAGGTTCAGTAGTAACTTGATCTGAAGTTTCATGATCATCATCATTTGCTTCCTCTCTGGTTGGTGTAGGCATCACGGGAACGGCTTTCTCTGATGTAATACTTTCCAATTCGAGAGAAGGTATAATTACCTCATCAAGTTCTACTTTCCTCCCACTCACTTCTTTCGAGAGAAACTCCTTCTCTAAAAAGGACCCATTCTTAGCAACAAAGATTTTGCCTTCGGATCTGTGGTAGAAGGTATACCCAATAGTTTCTTTCGGGTATCCTATGAAGACGCACTTCTCCGCTTTGGGTTCGAGCTTATCAGGCTGAAGCCTTTTTTGACATAAGCGTCGCATCCCCAAACTTTTAAGAAATGACAGCTTAGGTTTCTTGCCAAACCACAGTTCATACGGTGTCATCTCAACGGATTTATACGGTGCCCTATCTAACGTGAATGCGGCTGTCTCTAATGCATAACCCCAAAATGATAAAGGCAAATTGGTAAGAGACATCATAGAACGCAACATATCTAATAAAGTACGGTTATGACGTTCGGACACACCATTACGCTGTCGTGTTCCAGGTGGCGTGAGTTGTGAAACAATTCCACATTTTCTCAAATGAAGGCCAAACTCGTAACTCAAATATTCGCCTCCACGATCAGATCGTAGAAACTTTATTTTCTTGTTACGATGATTCTCTACTTCACTCTGAAATTCTTTGAACTTTTCAAATGTTTCAGACTTGTGTTTCATTAAGTAGATATACCCATACCTACTTAAATCATCTGTGAAGGTTAGAAAATAATGATACCCGCCGCATGCCTCAGCACTCATCGGACCGCATACATCGGTATGTATTATTTCCAATAAGTCATTAGCTCGCTCCATTGTTCCGGAGAATGGAGTTTTAGTCATCTTGCCCATGAGGCATGGTTCGCAAGTATCAAATGATTCATAATCAAGTGACTCCAAAAGTCCATCTGCATGGAGTTTCTTCATGCGCTTTACACCAATATGACCTAAACGGCAGTGCCACAAGTATGTTGCACTATCATTATCAACTTTGCATCTTTTGGCATCAATATTATGAATATATGTATCACTACGATCGAGATTCAATAAACCATTCACATTGGGTGTATGACCATAGAAGGTTTTATTCATGTAAACAGCACAACAATTATTCTCTAAATTAAATGAATAACTGTATTGCAAAAAACATTATCTAATCATGTTCATGCTCAACGCAAACACCAAATAACATTTATTTAGGCTTAACACTAATCCCGAAGGTAGAGGGAGTATGCGATGGTGATCATATCAATCATGGAAACACTTCCAACACACATCGTCACCTTGCCCTTTACTAGTCTCTGTTTATTCTACAACTCCTGTTTCGAGTTACTAATCTTAGCAACTGAACCGGTATCAAATACCCAGGGGCTACTATGAATACTAGTAAGGCACACATCAATAACATGTATATCAAATATACCTTTGTTCACATTGCCATTCTTCTTATCCGCCAAGTATTTAGGGCAGTTCCGCTTCTAGTGACCATTCCCTTTGCAGTAGAAGCACTTAGTTTCAGGCTTAGGTCCAGCTTTGGGCTTCTTCACAGGAGTGGCAACTTGCTTGCCATTCTTCTTGAAGTTCCCTTTCTTTCCCTTGCCTTTTTTCTTGAAACTAGTGGTCTTGTTTAACCATCAACACTTGATGCTCTTTCTTGATTTCTACCTTCGCCGATTTCACCATCGCGAAGAGCTCGGGAATCGTTTTCGTCATCCCTTGCATATTATAGTTCATCACGAAGTTCTAGTAGCTTGGTGATAGTGACTAGAGAACTCTGTCAATCACTATCTTATCTGGAAGATTAACTCCCACTTGATTCAAGCAATTGTAGTACCCGGACATTCTGAGCACATGCTCACTGGCTGAGCTATTCTCCTCCATCTTGTAGGCAAAGTAGAGGTCTCATACCTCTCGACACAGGCATGAGTCTAAAATACCAATTTCAGCTCTTGGAACATCTCATATGCTCCGTGGCATTCAAAACGTTTTTGAAGTCCTGGTTCTAAGCCGTAAAGCATGGCGCACTAAACTATTAAGTAGTCATCATATTGAGCTTGCCAAACGTTCATAACGTCTGCATCTGCTCCTGCAATATGTCTGTCACCTAGCGGTGCATCAAGGACATAATTTTTCTGTGCAGCAATGAGGATAATCCTCAGATCACGGACCCAGTCCGCATCATTGCTACTATCATCTTTCAACTTAGTTTTTCTCTAGGAACATATCAAAAAGATAGGGGAGCTATATCGCGAGCTATTGATCTACAACATAGATATGCAAAACTATTAAGACTAAGTTCATGATAAATTAAGTTCAATTAATCAAATTACTAATGAACTCCCACTTAAATAAACATCCCTTAAGTTATCTAAGTGATACATGATCCAAATCAACTAACCCATGTCCGATCATCACGTGAGATGGGGTAGTCATCAATGGTGAACATCTCTATGTTGATCATATCTACTATATGACTCACGTTCGACCTTTCGGTCTCCAGTGTTCCGAGACCATGTCTGTACATGCTAGGCTCGTCAAGTTTAACCCAAGTATTCTGCATGTGCAAAATTGTCTTACACCCGTTGTATGTGAACGTAGAGTCTATCACACCCGATCATCACGAGGTGCTTCAAAACGACGAACTTTGGCAATGGTGCATACTCGGGGAGAACACTTTTATCTTGAAATTTAGTGAAGGGATCATCTTATAATGCTACCGCCGTTCTAAGCAAAATAAGATGCATAAAGGATAAACATCACATGCAATCAAAATATGTGACATTATATGGCCATCATCATCTTGTGCTTTTGATATCCATCTCCAAAGCATCATCATGATCTCCATCGTCACTGGCTCGACACCTTGACCTCCATCGTTGCGTCGGGGTCGTCTCGCCAACTATTGCTTCTACAACTATTGCTAACGCATAGCGATAAAGTAAAGCAATTACATGGCATTTGCATTTCATACAATAATCAAGAGACAACCCTAAGACTCCTGTCGGTTGTCGATATTACAAAACATGATCATCTCATACATCAACATATATCACATCATATCTTGACCATATCACATCACAACATGCCCTGCAAAAACAAGTTAGGCGTCCTCTACTTTGTTGTTGCAAGTTTTATGTGGCTGCTACGGGCTTCTAGCAAGAACCGTTCTTAACTACGCAAAAACCACAATGGTGATTATCAAGTTTGATGTTTTAACCTTCTTCAAGGACCGGCCGTAGTCAAATTCGATTCAACTAAAGTAGGAGAAACAGACACCCACCAGCCACCTTTATGCAAAACAAGTTGCATGTCAGTCGATGGAACCGGTCTCATGTGCGTGGACATGTAAGGTTGGTCCGGGCCGCTTCATCCCACAATACCGCAAAATCAAAATAAGACGTTGGTGGCAAGCAGTATGACTATCACCGCCCACAACTCTTTGTGTTCTACTCGTGCATATCATCTACGCATAGACCTGGCTCGGATGCCACTGTAGGGAAACGTTGCGTGGAAAACAAAAAAAATTATACGCACACGCAAGATCTATCCATGGAGATGCATAGCAATGATAGGGGAGAGTGTGTCTATGTACCCTCGTAGACCGTAAGCGGAAGCGTTTATCAACGCGGTTGATGTAGTCATACACCTTCACGATCCGCCCGATCAAGTACCGAACGTACGGCACCTCCGCGTTCAGCACACGTTCAGCTCGATGACGTCCTCGCCTTCTTGATCCAGCAAGACGGGCGAAGTAGTAGATGAGTTCCGGCACCACGACGGCGTGGTGACGGTGGTGATGCAACTATCTCCGCAGGGCTTCGCTGAGCACTACGAAAATATGACCGAGGACGAACTAGAGGGAGAGGGGAGCCGCACACAGCTAGGGAATCGCGGTGTGTGTTACCCCTATCCCTTCTCTCATATATATAGGTGGAGGGGGAGGGAAGGCAGCCCCTAGGGCATCCCAAGTGGCCGGCGGCTGCCCTAGGGCACCTGCCTTGGCCGAATCCCCCCTTCCATATTTGTGCATGGGGGGGGAGGAAAGGGGGGCTGGCTGGCTTTGGGGCGCCTCCCCTTTCCTTCCCTCCCTCTTTGGTGCGTGGGCAAGGGGTGGAGGGGCGCACCAGCCCCCTTGTGGGCTGGTGTGCTTCCCCCTTTTGGCCCATAAGGCCCACCGCTTGTCGGTGGCCTCCCGGAACCCCTTCCAGCACCCTGATAAAATACCCGGTACTTACGAAACCTTTCCGGTGACCAAATACTATCGTCCTATATATCAATCTTTACCTTCGGACCATTCCGGAGCTCCTCGTTATGTCCGTGATCTCATCCGGGACTCCGAACAATATTCAGTCATCAACTCACATAACTCATACAATACTATATCGTCAACTAACGTTAAGCATGCGGACCCTACGGGTTCGAGAATGATGTAGACATGACCGAGACACCTCTCTAGTCAATAACCAATAGCAGAAACTGGATGCCCATATTGGTTCCTACATATTCTACGAAGATCTTTATCGGTCGAACCTTATGACAACATACGTAATTCCCTTTGTCTGTCGGTATGTTACTTGCCCGAGATTCGATCGTCGGTATCTTCATACCTAGTTCAATCTCATTACCGGCAAGTCTCTTTACTTGTTCCATAATACATCATCTCGTAACTAACTCCTTAGTCACTTTGCTTGCAAGGCTTCTCGTGATGTGTATTACCGAGAGGGCCCAGAGATACCTCTCCGATACACGGAGTGACAAATCATAATCTCGATCCATGCCAACTCAACAGACACCCTCGGAGATACCTGTAGAGTATCTTTATGATCACCCAGTTACATTGTGACGTTTGATAGCACACAAGGTATTCCTCTGGTATCCGGGAGTTGCATGATCTCATAGTCAAAGGAATATGTATTTGACATTAAGAAAGCAATAGCAATAAACTGAACGATCATATGCTAAGCTAACGGATGGGTCTTGTCCATCACATCATTCTCCTAATGATGTGATCCCGTTATCAAATGACAACACATGTCTATGGTTAGGAAACCTTAACCATCTTTGATCAACGAGCTAGTCTAGTAGAGGCTTACTAGGGACACGGTTTTTGTTTATGTATTCACACATGTATTTAAGTTTCCGATCAATACAATTCTAGCATGAATAATAAACCTTTATCATGAATAAGGAAATATAAAATAACAACTTTATTATTGCCTCTAGGGCATATTTCCTTCAATAGCAACATCAATCTCATAACATAGTGGATACTAGGGATCAAGCCCTAACAAAACAAACTCGATTACATGACAAATCTCATCCAACACATCACCGTCCAGCAAGCCTATGAAGGAATTACTCACTCTCAGTGGTGAGCATCATGAAATTGGTGATGAAGGATGGTAGATGATGACGACGGCATCGAATTCCCCTCTTGGAAGCTCCGAACGAACTCCAGATCAGCCTTCCCAATGAAGAACAGTAAGTGGCGGCGGCTCCGTATTGTAAAACGTGATGATTTTTTCTCCCTGATTTTTTATGGACGAATAGGTACTTATGGAGTTGGAGTTAGGGTTGCCGGAGCTGCTAGGGGCCCACAAGCCTGCCAGGCGCGCCCTCTGGGCTTGTGGCACCCTGGTGGCCCCCCTCTTATATTTCTCTTCGCTAGTATTTTTTATATATTCTGAAAATATTCTTCGTAAAGTTTCAACCCAATCCGAGAACTTCTATTTCTGCACAAAAACAACACAATGGCAATTCTGCTGAAAACAGCGTCAGTCCGGGTTAGTTCCATTCAAATCATGCAAATTAGAGTCCAAAACAAGAGCAAAATTGTTTGGAAAAGTACATACGTTTGGGATGTATACCGGGAATCTCCTTGACCATCTTCAATCTCTACTTGAAGCATCGTGACGGCCAATATTTCTTTGTCATGGCAACTGTTTCAAAAATGATGTCGTGGCGGCAATTTCAGCAAACATTGTCGTGGCACCAAATTTCATTAATTCCGTCGTGGCATGAAATTATAGATCCTCGTCCCACGCCTAGTACACCTTCTCCACGTCGGGGTCCTCTGTGTATGTTTTGCCATTGTCACCTGTAACCTGTAGACTATATCTACGATATTTACATTAACGTGGCAATCTCGTGGCTCCAGCCTTCATGCTGTGACACGCAGGCCACTTAACATTACAACATATAACCATCTCATACATAAACTCATTATTATGATGAAGGCTATACCACATAATATGCATACCCTACAAAACCAAGTTAGACGTCCTCTAATCAGTTTTTGCAAAATTTCAGTTACGTGGTTAACTAGTTTTAACAAATAATACTAGCTACCTACGTCCACAATATAGGTGATGATTCTTGATGCTAGATTAAGTTTCGGGGTGTGTGGAAGAAGAGGCTTAATTAAACGTCTCGTCCCCCACACTAAACTTTGTCAGATACACATGACCCCCTCGAAGATCATCCATCTTCGGCACCCTCTTGTGTACGCAAATGTTCACTATTCTCAACTATGGTGAAGCCTAAGGAACTGTTAGCAGATCGTCGACAGCCAGAGTCTATTGATTGTCAGAACCTTGTGAAAGGCGACACCATGTTGTCGATGAATTGAACCAAAGCAACACTCGAGGGAAGAATAGCAAGAACATCAACCCTCACAATCACATGTGATCTAGATCGTAACCTGCACCTACTCATATAACTGCTCATGATGTCACTGTTAGCAAACATAGCAAAAAACAAAAAATCGCACCTATGATCACCCAAGATCAATATGATGATGCATAACGGGTTGAGTTCACGATCGTTACCATCACTGAGTTCTAGCGGAAGAAGAACATGTCGGTGTAGATCGTACTTGGAGTCCATCGTACCTTCGATGAATGATCCCTCGTACCATCCACAAACAGTCCCTCGAATTGAAGACCGAAAGCACGACCTCTCTACTTGGTTGCAAGCGTGCAACCTTCACGATCCGGCAGCCATCCAGAGCTAATCATCACCGGAGAATTAGAGGGAGGAGATTAGAATCACATTGGTATTCTAATTATGAGGACAAGAGGATTAGCCTAGCTCTAATTAGTCAATTAGGACCAACTAGAACTAGAACTAGAACTAGAACTAGAGGAGGCTACAAAACTTGTATGATCAAAAGAGCACAAATCCTCATGTATATATAGGATAGAGGGAAGAGGGAGGGCTGCCACCAATGGGAAAAGTTTCCCCCTTGGTGCGCCAGCCAGGGAGGAGGAGTCTAACTCCTCCCCCTCTCCCAATTCGGCCTCCTTCCTTAGGGAAGGAGGCACTTTCCCACTTGGGCCTTTTTGGCCCAAGTTGCCTTCCACCTCTTGGCCTTTTTAGACTCGTTGATATTTAAATTAAAGATAAAATATTCTAAATACTTCTAGACCATTATATATATATATATATATATATATATATATATTAACATCTCTAGAAACTTTTTCCACCTGTATATATTATTGGTAATACCCGGTATTACCCGATACTCACCGAAACCCTTCTGGTGACCCCGAAACGCTTTTGGATCCTCTCGGAACTATTCTGAATATTAATTAAGAAATTCCACAAATATATTCTCATCACTCCTGTCCTACTAACACTCAGTAGATCATGATTGCCTTAAGCTTGTGGCCCTGTAGGTTCGGTAACTCATAGACATGAACGAAACCGTTCGTTCAATGATCGATAGCGGGACCGTGGACGTCCATATCGATCCCTATGAGCACACGAATGATATTCGAGTGAACCTATGGTTATTATGTGATGTTCCCTTTGCTTCGCAATACTTTACAAAACCAAGGATGCATCGGTATCCTCCTGAGTCATCACATGCTCACTATACTGAAATCCTCGTTACAAGTTTTGTTCTTCTTTCTTGTTGTCGTGTACCAGCATCCCCGTGCCATAGTCACCTATGTGTGGCTAGACGATGATGGATTTCTTCACACCAAGAGGGCCCTAAGAATATCTCTCCATCGTCGGAGGAGAAAATCCCACTCTGGAGCTATTTACTCCCTTGTCAAACTTTCCGATGAACCTGTAAGTTGTCGTTATGATCACCGTGTTACAAGTGACGTTTGAGCAACCCCAACGTCCATCGTACGGTAAGAAGTGACTACGATACTCTCATGGTCTAAGGAGCAAAATCATATGTTAACACTCTGTGTTATTACAATTGATTATAGACGTTGCTATCTCAATTCATAACAAACAAGTTTGGGTCGATTCAATATGATCGTTCTTCCAACATCATAATCTCAATGTTGTTTTAGGACTATCGTTACACTTGATGATATCCTAAGATCCAAAAAACGTGATCACCAACAACACTTGAGCTAGTCTTAGAGGCGAGACTAGGAACCTTTATTTTATCTGTTTATCATTTCACATGTGCATATGAGTTTTCCACTGAATCCCATATTCCAGGATGATAGCAGTTATAGCATGAAATATAAACACTTAATCATGAATATGAAAATATAATAATACAATATTATTGCCTCTAAGGCATATTTCCAACAGTGTGCTTGTTAGCAAGGAAAGATGTTAAACATTGCTGACAAGGTTACCTTGGTACAGTCATGTTTAACTAGCATTCCCTTGTTTATGATGTCCTTTTATCCCATTCCTATTGGAGTGAGGAAGTAGGCAGATTTTTTTAGTGCTAGGTTGGTTTGGCAAGTTGATGAGGATTAGGAAAATGTACCATTTGGTTAACCGGAAAACATGCTGTCAACACAAAAAATAGGGGGCTTGGGGGGTTATGAATTTGGAGCTTATGAATAAAGCTTTACTTGCTAAATGGCTTTGTAAACTAGAAACAGAGATTGCGCTATGGCAAGATGTTCTGCTTAATAAGTATGTGAATGGAAAATGTATCTCTAGAATTAAACCCAAGGTGGGACATTCTCACTTTTGGTCTAGTTTGTTGAAAGTGAAAGACATATTCTATCAGCACTATAAGAAAAGTTATTAGGGATGGAAAAAATACCAGAATCTGGAAAGATTGGTGGGTAGGAGAAAAACCTCTATACTTGTCCTATCCAGATTGTATTTTCTTAGCTTTAATCATAATATCTCTGTGGCTGATGCTGTTAACAGAGGCTAGGATGGTATTACTTTTAGAAGAGCTATTTTTGATGAAACTTTAGATCTATGGAATAGCTTAAAAATAAGATGTGAGGAGGTCAAGATGATGGGGGTACGGATCAAATCAAGTGGATGCTCGATTGGATGAGAGATGGTCTTCTCAGCTGAATCAGATTCTCTCGAGGTGATCAACTTCCTGGTCAGGTACAATGGTGTGACTCGGCTGCTACCATTTATGTGAAATGTCTATATGTGGCAAATATGATTGGGAAGGTCAAATTTAGGAACTGTAATAGAGAAGCTAATGGTGCATCTCATGAGCTAGTTAGAGTTAGTTATCTTAATAAACCTTCTTATAAGTGGGTTGATGACCCTCCAGTCTGAATAAACTTTCTTATAAGTGAGTTGCGACAATGTTTTGGATGGTTTGGAGCTATCACAATGATATTATTTTTTTAGATAAAAAATACCTCTAATCCCATGACTATGATCAAGCTGATGTGCTCTTGGATCATCTATTGGTCTATTCTGCAGATAAAGGAGCTAGGACAAATGGCGATGAAGCTAGGGGCAAAACTCATAGAGCGAGTAGCAAGTGAGGTCTATCGAGCATCGCAGGGCTGGAGACCATGCGTTCTTTGAATTAGTGGTTGATTGTGGACCCGGTGCTTGTGTGGCTCCTTTTCGTCTTCCGGCTAATGGCTTCTTTTGCCCTGTTGTATTTTCGCCTGGATGTTTCCTCATATGTTTTAGATTGAACTCTATTTTCTGTATGTCAGAGTTTGGGATGGTTTTCAGCTTTGGCCTGGCCTCCCGTGGATCTTGCAGGATCCTAGTCCTGCACTGTGGACCGTTGTATCACGGTGATGTAAACTTGGTGGTGATGTGAATGTTGCTTTTGAGTTTGGTTGGAGTCTGGGGTTGATAGCTTGTCTAAGACCATATGGTTTTTTAGAGTGAAGTGCATTGTAGGTCCCTGAACTATTTCAGGGGTGTTATGTAGGTCCTCAAACTACTCCCTCCTTCCCAAAATATAAGGCACGCGTTGATTTTTTTTGTCTTCATCGCATAACTTTGACTATGATTTTAACTTACTGTATGCCTGCAAAATTACTATAAAGACATATGACATAAAATTGTTTTACAAGACAAATACGATGATTCTATTGGTACATGTTCAACCCATGTATTTTGGTATATATTAGTAGTCAAAGGCATGCATTAAAGACCGTGAAAAGTCAAACGTGCCTTATATTTTGGGAAGGAGGGAGTATGAAAATTGACATCCAGGTCCTCAAAGTGTAGCAAGTGTGTCATTCAGGTCGAAAATCTGTTCGACCCCTCCTGACTGGCCAGTTGGTGCCGTTGACCAGGACACGTCGGGCCGGGGGCCTGCAAGGTAACGACTGGTGATGGAAATATGTAAAGAAATTCAAATTCATGAACTTTAAAAAAATGTTCGCGTCGTTCGCGAATATGGAAAAAATGTTTGCGAACATTCATATACTTTGATGACTTTAAAAAAATGTTCATGAATATGGAAAAAGTGTTCACGATTTAAAAAAAATGTTCGCGTCATTCGCAAATATGGAGAAAATGTTCACGAACATTCAAATACTTTCATGACTTTAAACAAATGTTCGAGAATATGGAAAAAAATGTTCACAACTTCAAAAAAATATTCACGGCGTTCGTGAATATGGAAAAAATGATTGAGAACATTCATATACTTTCATGACTTTAAAAACAATTCACGACTTAAAAAAATATTCGTGAACATTTTTTAAAGTCGTGAAAGTATATGAATGTCCGCGAACATTTTTTCCATATTCGTGAACGACACGAACATTTTTTTAAAGTCATGAACATTTTTTTTCATATTCACGAACATTTGTTTAGAGTCGTGAAAGAATATGAATATCCGCGAACATTTTTTCCATATTCGCAAACATTTTTTTCCATATTCGCGAATGGCGCTAACATTTTTTTAAAGTTTATAAATTTGAATTTATTTGCATATTTCCGTCACCGGCAGTTACCTTGCGGGCCCGGTCCGACGTGTCATGGGTCAACGGCGCCAGTTGGCTGGTCAGGAGGGGTCAGACAAAGTTTGGACCTGAGTGACACACTTACTACACTTTGAGGATCTGGATGCTGATTTTCATGGTTTAAAGACCTACATGACACCCCTGAAATAGTTTAGGGATCTACAATGCACTTCACTCTTTTTTTATATGAAATCGAAGAGGGATGCCTCTCTTTTACTGGAAAAAAATATCAATAGGTCCGGATCATGGGAGACTTGCCGCACGGGTCAAGTCATGTTCGGTTTCAAAACCAATAAGAGGTACTGGGAATGTATCTGGTGCACCCACACTTGTGATGCTACCGGTGCATCGGATGCCATAGAATATATTTTTTAATCTGAAAAAAGAAATCTAGCACGTTAAAGCAATATCAATGTATGATGTCACAAAATTTCGTATAAAAATTTGAAATATTTTTTAAGATACAAAAATGACAAATTTGACATTAATGTGATAACGGGCCAAATCTAAAGCCCAGGTTATGTTATGTACAGTGTTGAATTTATCATTTATTTTTTAGTTATGTTTCCAGTTTTGACTTGAAATTTTTTGACAACCTACATTGGTGTTGTGTGAGTGTGCTAATTTTTTTTCAAAATTTTTTGAACATTTTAAAAATGCAATGTGAGTTCGGTGCACGGGTAGCACCACAAGCTCCGGTGCACCGGATATTTTCTCAAGAGGTACTATACATATAATCTTCATCCGTACGTCGCATGATCTTCACTATTTATACAGTTCCTGAACCGTTTTGCTGCCGCCGGATGATCGCCATGCCATATTAGTAAGTGGGTGGAGTAATCAGGTATTGTGGCCGGTTTGACGGGTGGGAATGGAACCATGGAGGCAGGGACAGTATCGAAAGCGGGGAACCGAGTGGAAGAATCTCGGGGGACAATGAACTGCTGCTGGTGCTGGGCACTGAAAGTAGTGTGAAGGAAAGAGATAAAATTTGAAAACCTCCCACAGGCCAGCACTGTGGCAGCAGCTCAGCGATGGCACTAGTAGTCGAAAACAACACGCACAAACACACACACAGAGCACGGCTCTCTCTCTCCCCCGCCTGCATCATGTCGATGTCTGAGGGGGTGAAATGATGACACGACTCTGTAGAGGGGCTAGTAAATGGCGGGCATGGAAGCAGATGCGGACGCGCGCGTGGGTTTCAGCGCCACCATGGCCTGGTCTAGCTCCCCTTGTCTGTCTTGGGCCGGCTAGCTAGATCATCATCATCAAGTAGCCTCTGGTCTCTGCACCATCTCGTAGCACTGAAAGCTATGCAGAAAGTCACATTACTGCTCCTGCCTGCATGAATGCACCAGCTCCAGCTCCAGCTCCAGAGGGAGAGAGAAAGAGAGAGAGAGAGAGAGAGAGAGGGAGGCACCCTGACTAAGAGGTGAACGGTACAATTCAGGCAGCAGGCTACCTAGCTAGCTAGCTAAACCTACGTACATGTCTGCGGAAGCGGAAGCGGAACCGAGTCGTACGTGTTGCCTGTGGCTTGTGTAGATGCATGCCAATGCAGCAGAAGCTAAGCTATAAAGCTAAGAAAGGCTATATGGCGCGAAGCCATGGATGGAGGGGGGCATGCAGCACAGCCGGATCGAAGAAATTTCGGCGCGCGCGTGCGTGAGCGTGCGTGCGTGCATGGAGGCTTGCGCGCGCGCGCGTGCGTACGTACGTAGCCGCGAATGCTGCATGTGGAGCGGCATACCGCGAATGTACGCGCGCTGTGCATGAACTGATGTCTAACGTGCCTGCACAGTAGTGCTCCGGCGTGCATACATTAATTTAGGTGCATGCTATTGCTATGGGGCTCAGCTCCCGTGCGGTGCGGGTTTCATCTTGGCGTCAGGTCAGGTCACCACCGTCCACCGATGATGGATGGACGGATGAATGGATCGGTAGTTGTACCGCATCAGATACCGCATTGAATTCGGGGCTCGTGGGGTGGGCAGCGGCAGCGCATTGGTTTCAGGGCAGGGGCCTTTCGATGGCTTGTCTCTACTCTATGTCGCCTGTACGCAAGTCCTCGGCTTTTGGACGTGCGTGCCAGGATCAAAGCCATTGATGGGTGGCCACTGCATGTCACAAATTCTGAATGTGTCTGCCTGCTCTCTCTCTCTCTCTCTGTAGTACTACTACTGTACTGTACTGCACCGCACTGCACTGCACCGCACTGCACTGCCGCAATCAAAGCCAAGGACGGGCCAAGTGCGTGCATCTCAACCGCCCGTTACATGCCACTAGCCATTCGTGATCCTAGCGTTGCGCTCGGTTGCCGCGGACTGTGATGCCCCCGCTGCGGCTCCTCAGCTCAGCAAGGCGGCCGCCGGGGAGGCCCCGGCGGCGGAGCAGAGCGCGCAGCTGTCTACTTTTTTCGAGCTGTGCGGCTGGGTCCATGGCATGGCATGGGAGGAAGAGGAACCCCTAGACGACGACTCTGACCTCGGATCTAGGTTAACCACTGAAACTGCCAATTTTTCGGTGAAATTTCGAGGCCTGATAACCACGGAGCTGGCGGCGGCGACGAGGCCTGGTGGTGTTGGGCCTGGTGAAGGACGGCATGTGCGTTCGTACTCCATGTTGTTTGTTGGGCATGATGGGGGTTAGAAAGGACTGCTAATACAGATAAGCGGTGCCCCCTCTCGCAAACAGAAACTTGAATGTTCTCAAGTTCTGGATTCATTTGGACAGTACGTGCATGAGGTCCCTTCTCCCTTGGGTACATACAGTACTACTATGTCAATTTACTGGCGACCATTTACTTCTGCTGTCGGTCCTTTCAGCTTTGTCTGGAGTAACTCTGTATTCTGGTCAACAGCAGCAAAATCATGAACGCGCATGTGTGATGGGGCTGGAGTTGCACAGAGCTTCAGTGGGGCTACGGTGATTAGTGGCACGGGCTCCATCATCGATCCGAGGTTACCGGTCACAGTACGTTGCATTCCGGAGCTCGCGTGTTGCACACTGCTTTGTGCCTCTGTGGAGATGGTAGTACTCGACCTGTCAAAGCATTAATGTTTTGCATCGGTACACAACCGGTCAATATCGAGTCTGTTCCTCTGTGGTGACTTCTTGATTTTTCACTTTGGATGAACACGTTTTTTTAGAGGCATTCGGATGAGTCCAGTGTTGTGAGTGTGAGCGTGGTGGCGAGTTGTAAGTTGCTGATTTTCTTCTAAAAGGGAAAACGTGCTCTGAAATCTTAACCATGGTTAGTTAAAAATCATGAACTCGCCTGCAGGCCTGGGTGGAGGCGCTCATTTGATTTGCTTCCTCTGTTGTGCACATAACCAGGGGGCTTAAAGCCCTGTATTAGCTCTCTTTTTTTAGGGGAAGCTTTCTTTTTCTCTCTTTGTACAGCTTAACTTCAATGAAAATCTCCACACACGAACAAAGACTACCCTGAAAAGCAATAAAAAATATACAGTTGGGACCTACTGTTGTCCTAAAAATAATAATAAACCCTTGCAAAAAAAAAACATCCTGGTCCCAAAGGTACTGTTAGAACTTAGAAGTAGGACGTGCATGCGTGCGTTTATAGCGGTGAGGGTATGTGCATATATGTGAGCTTCTACCCTTCTACGTATGTGTATTTACTATATTTTTTTAAATGAAACCTCGTACTAGCAAAAAAAACTCTGCATCCATAATCCAATGTCAAATTGGACCAAATTCCAAATACATCGACCGCTGCGGCCTCCCGAGACTGTGAAAACGGGCCGCCTTGGCACTATCATGGGCCACAAGCGGAGCAAGTGGTCTAGGAAAAGCGGGCCGCCTTGGCACTATCATGGGCCACAAGCGGAGCAAGTGGTGTAGGAAAAGCGGGCCGCCTTGGCACTATCGTCGCACTACGGCCTCCCAGCGCTTTGGTTCGTTTCCAGCACACGGCCCAGTAACAGCAGGGCGGCCGGAACACCCCCACCGCCGTCTCTCCACGCCCACACGACGCCGGAGAACCTCGCAGCGCCGAACCGGAACAGGACCGTGCGAGCGCCGCCTGGCTCGGTGGTGTTCATCGCCGGGAGGCGAGAGCACGTGCCGCGCGCAGCGGCGGAGGCTTTTCTCATCCCCCACCGCAGCTCCTGAAACCCCAACCATCTCCTCCGCCCAAACTCCACGCGTCGAGAAATTCGGGGAGGATGTCCGGACTGGCCGCGAGCGCGCCGCCTCTCGCCGCAGGTCCCAACCGCTAGCCGCGCCTACTGACGCCATGTCCGTGCTTATCTCCTTTTCCTAGCCAGATCCTCACTTTCCGCCCGCGGTTTCCTTCGTTTCCAGGCCCGTCTCCGCTTCCGTGGTGCTGGTGCAGACCGACTCGACCCACCGGCCTAACGAGGCCTCCAGTACTCAAGGTCGTAATTTCAATGGCGCCAGAATCATATTCCCTTGTTCTATTCTTCTTCTGGTCACTATGCTAGTGCTATATATACATGGTTTGCGCTTACAGGTTGCCGAGCTGCAACCATGTCTGCTTCGCCGATTCGCTTCGGCCAGACGGCCGAAATGTGCGGCGGCGTCGGGCAATGGGCGTCAGGGACTTCGTGCCAGCCAGTACCGGTTTGATGATGATGAGCCGTTGTGGCTTGCGGTGGTTAGAGAATTCGCTTTGTAAGTGCAGATCTTGCTCCCCCCCCTGTTTGTGCTGTTCGACGATGAGATGAATTAGAATTGCCCTCTGTTATCAGGAGTGTGAGGAACTTGGTGGTTTTCTTGGCTGAGCAGCCAAGGCAATTGAAGCACCTCGAATGGCCGGGCTTCCGGAGTACGGTATGGCACTTGCATTTAAAGTTTATTTTTTAGTCGGTTTTATTCAGGATCTGTTTTCATATATTCTTAACAGTGCAATCTATTCCCTTGTGGCCCTATCAGCTTAAGGAATGTGGACCTGTGAGGATATGTTGAGTTTGCTATATGTGTCGGGATGTGTTTTAAGTTCTAACACATGATTTAGAGCGATGCAGTAGATAAACTCTGAACCTTATAGCTTGACCCAACAGGAGTCAAAATGTATTTATGTTCAATAAAGTAGTACTAAATTATGCCCTTATCATGATTCCTTTCATTTTGTCCAGTGTTCGTTCTCTATGAATCTTCTAGACTTCTAGTATCATATGCATGCATCCTATTCCTAAATGCTAAAGTAGCTCGTTGCTGTCAAGTATTTTAGTTGTTGGTCAGTTTGTTAGCACACCATATTATTTGATGTCTTGCTTCTTTTCGTCCGTTAAGATTTTTAAGTTGCTACATCATTCATGCCATGGCTACTTTGGAAACCGTTCTATGTTTAAATAATCATTGTCATTGGCAGTTGAGGACGGCAGCACTTACTCTCGTACTCGTTGTGGTGTTCATTGTTGCCTTGTCGTCCATTGATGCTGCCCTTTCATACATTTTGTCCTGGCTACTTCGGAAATCTGCGTAGTTTACTGGTATGCTACTTGTCCCTTTTTTTTACAACTTCCTAGTCCATTGTGCATTTAGCCTCAGAATGCAGATGCATTGTTCCTCATATAAAGGATGTAATTATTTTTGGAATATGTCGGAATGCTATTATCAACTGACAACATGCTCCTCCCTCGAGTCCCTTCATGCTATTAAATTGAGAGAGTAATAGCAAATGTGAATGCCTGATGCTGTATTAATTTGTAAGGACCACATCGATCAATGAACTGGGCGATACCATCTGTCATGCTGTCGAGTTGGCTGGCAAGTTATTCATTGATCAGCATGTATATGTTTATTATATAACTCTGATTTAGCAGAGCAAGATAGAAACAGCACTACAGCAGCAATTCAATCTCTTGTTGTTGCTTGTATACCATGCAGACCTGGCAAATTATGAAGGAGTAGATGATGCTATACAGACCGGAGGTGGGAAGGTGGTTAATGTCCCAGTATACCATGTTATCCTGAGTGTTGAGAGAATCGAAAGGAATGCTCTGCAACTGACATTTGTTTGTCGTGAATGTATAATGTATTTATGCAGTTTCTTACTATGGTAGTTAAATACTAATTATTTCTATTTGGTTGAGAAAGGAAAGAAGACAGAGTTACTCATTTGCCCCTAATTCTGTAATTCAAACTCTTATCTAGTTGTCGTCAGTTTTTGTTGAATGTGCTCCACCAGTGAGAATCTCAACTAGTTACGTTAAGAACTGTTCTCTTTTTCTTGTAAATGTGTCGGTCCATATTCTGAGATCTGAAGAAATTTGCATTTCTTAGATGCTGAAATGTAACTGAGATATGTACTGAGGCAATCACAGCTTTTTCTTTCTCATGCTCCTGCCAATTTGTTTTTGAAGAACTGATTGCACCCTGATCCATTGTTATTTTTCAGAAAAACCGCCCTGATTCGTCATACGTTTAAAGTGTGCAGAGCACCGATATAAAATGTTTGGCTGCAGGCAAGCATCTATCTGGCAGTTATCGGCGTCATGGATGTGAATTTGGACTTTCTGTCTCATGGCTATGAAACTACATAACCATTTCCTCTATACAGTTCCATAGTGGATGAAGATCCTTGGAGAAATGAGGAGAAGAAAATGGAGGAGATCGAGTTTTGCCGGTGACGAAGCGCTCGGGTCCTCACCAGAGCGAGCAGCCGGCATTCATCTTCCTCCAGGTTGTCTCTCGTGATCACATATTTTGTTGCATCATATCAACTGGGGTTGCCCTGAAATCTGAATCACAGGCTAAACCATGCGGTTCATGTTTATAATAGCGATAAAAGTGCACTTCTCGATTGACACAACTCATGGGATGGGACCACACATGACAAAGGATCTGATGCACTGTGATGATTATTCATAGTTCTCATCTAATCAATTTGCTTCCGCCATGTCGTCCGAAAGAGCATATCTTTAATGTCTATTCATAAGCACCATTCAGTTATAATGTTATATACATCCAAGCAGAATTGAGAAGCATTGGATGGTGGGAGGGAAAAGCACAAATACATTTTATGGCTTGGACTCTGCCTTTTCTGCTCATAAAATAAGGGTACTGAAATCCACATGCATATTGCACAAGAGAAAGAACTAGAAACTACTGCAGAAGTATGATATGTTACATCCGTACATATATTTCAAACTATTTCTGCAAGGTTGCAACACACAAGGCAGTCACATAAATTATGACATTTGATATGGTACAAGTGATTACCCCTAAACCACTCACTACATCTTTCACCTAATCGTCTAAAAGAGCCATCAGCTCGAAACATCAATTTCAAACCCGAAACCAAGTCAACCAACCCAGTGCTTACTAGTCAACAATACTAGCTATAGCTAAATACATGGCATCAGTAATGTACACACAAATGCAAAAACTTCATAGCACACTGGTCCATTTACAATGCTAAATACTTGGCAATTGACCCAATAGATTGACCTGCCAAAATAATTAACATAACACATTGTTTAACCATCATCAGTAACAAATATGCTTGAAGATTGTTGTTAGAAAGAATGCATGAAAAGATTGAGATAGTACCAGGAGATTATCCCATAGAAGGGGATTCTGGTTCAGAACCACTAATTGATGTAAATGTCGATAGTGAATCATCGCCGAAGTTCAGTTGTGATACGGATAGCCGCCTTGAATCACCAAAGTATCTATTATAGCGACTGGAATATGATCTGGGTGTCGAAAGCTCAGGGGTGGCACTGCCTAGGGATGATCGGCGAGGTGTTGGGGTCATTAGTCCATTACTGCTTCCATTTGAACGGTACCCATTTGTCTTTCTGGTTAAGCTGCTCGCTCTCTTTGGGCTTGGTTTGGAGCCAAAAATCGCTTCTTTCTCTGCAAGTAGGATGCTCTCCAATTTCTTCTGATCCTGCAAATGAAAAAAGTGATGTTTAGACCAGAATATGCCATATTATTTTTCAGCCAATAATGGTGATTTGGTAAACAATCACTACCCGGTATCGCCGTTTTTCCTCCTCCTTTTGTTTTCTGTTTAGTCTGTACTCTTCTAGAACAGATACTAGTCGTCCCTGTCAAATCATATATACGAGTCAATTAATTAAAGAAACAAACGATAAATGCTTACCCTACTGATCAGATTGTAGACATACCCCATCATATAAGAATGGCTTATTTCTTGCATTTTCCCAAGCGAAGGTACGGTTTATCAGGTTGTCCATCATAGCTGAGAAAGATATGGGTCATTCATTGAACTAAACTGAAATACACGAATAATCTCCAGCATCAAAACCTGCCTGGAATTTTAGTGACCAAAATCCGTGCCTTTTCCGCCCTTCTAAGGTTTACATGAGCACCCCTTCCAGAACTATACCTCTTCGAGTCCTGCAAAAGAGGTTTGGTGTCATTTTTCATGATTTAGGGAACCACAGAATTATCTAGAAAATGCATGCGGGGTCAGGTTAGTCCGTGCAACAAGTGCACATGCTATGCTCAGAATTTGAGCATTGTAATTCCAAAGCAAATAGGCTTAAAACTACCTGGTTATATTCTTCAAGCCAAGCCTCTTCATCACAAGCAGCAATCCATTTATTTATCCTGTCCATAATATCTTTTCGACTTAGTGACTCTTCTTTTGCTTTCAATATTTGTGACTCGATATTCGCCAGGAGCTCAGAAGGGTCAATAGTACCTGAATGGAACAGGGGCAAGGGAGTCACAATTGTAAGAAAACAACCACTGGTCAAGATAGTACTTGAGCAAGATGCATAAAGTACAACCAGAATCAATCAGAGCGTTAGTTTGCTCAGGGGCTGTGCTGAGATCAGGTTCTATGTGTGCATTCTTGCATATATCTTCTAATTCGGCCCTTCTCTTCGTGACAATTTCTTTCAATCTGTTGGTTTTAAGTTCTGTTAACCTCTCAACCTCAGCTTCCATCTGTGTAAGAAATCAACGCCGAAATTGTAAAAAATGATTAAGATAAGCAACAAACAGCGTACTAAAGAAAAAACAAAGGCGAGCTAGTAAAACCTTCTCGATTGTTTCCTGGGAAAGAACACCAGCGGATGTGATTCCCTCTTCTGGTGATATGAGAATGCTGATTACTTTGCTGAATTGTCTCTTCTCCACTTCAGAAGAGTCCATTAACTTCCAGAGCTGACATAATGACTCCATTGTGTCTCTCATCTATAGGTAATCAATTGCTTGAGAATGTATTACACAGAACTCATATAACAAAACAACGAGAAGAAAGGAACCTTGAGAGTACCTTATCGATTCTAGATTTTCTCTCTGCTTTAAGATTTGATATTGTGCTAGCAAGGCCTTCCAGTGTGCCATTGCTGATGTTTCTGGACTGCTCAACACCATTCTGATGTAGACTGGGATGAATTCCGTTTACGGTCTTCGCGAAATCAATTCCAAGGACTCCACATAAAGAATGCACTTCATTTACATATTTCAGAACTTTGTGAAGTCTATCAGACTGAAAATATTGCAAACAAGAAAACATTTCCAGTCAACACTCAATCCTAAAGTAACTTAAACTAGATGACCAGCAGCCCTAGACAGTTGATACACATGAGTACATGGCAGTGGCTAGCTTAGCAAATTAATCATCTTATCACTTTATAGAAACTATATACCGCAAAATCTAGGAAGGCATTTTTTTTTTCTGAGTTGAACCATTTGTGAATACTCACACATTCCTTAGCAGCTGCCAGTTCTATTTATTCACAAGTACTGCAAGAAACAAAATATTTTGAAAGGCAACTGAAGGTTTCAGATTAGCTAGCTTATTCATGACGGTTTACCTTATCTTTCTGAAGAGCACTAAGTCGCGCTTGGTAGCTATTAAGCTTCCTTGTTGACAAATCATGTTCATCAGCAGGTGGACTGTTTACATGATCACCCTTGTCATTATGCTCACTTAACTCAGAGCGTATCTTCTCAATCTGTGATCGAATATCGTAGTACTGCTTGATCCTTTCTTCTTTCTTGCATTTCAGGTCGTCGAGTACAGGGACGACAGCGGCGAGTTGTTCCTTGAGCGACGCGTAGCCCTTGTCTTTCTGCGCAAGCAATCATAAATTAATTAACAAAAGCATCCTAGTAAAAAGATTAAAGTAAGGTGGTGCTGCCTAGAGATTTACTATAAGCCAGTAGCTACTTTGACACACACACAAAAAAAGAAGCAGACAGGCAATCCACAACTTGAATCATGCATGTTACCAACAACAGCCAGATTCCATCATCTCAAGGGAACCTAGCAACCACCCAGGAAGCCAACAGACAACCAACCAATTAGTGCATCATCATCATCATCATGATTAGTATGCATACCTTGAGATACAGCTTGTGCTCTCCTAGAGTAGCCATTAGCAATGCAACCTCGGCTTCCTTGGTGGCCACAGACTGGTGCAGCTGGACCCTGGTCCGATTGGCATCGTCCACCTTCCTGCGGTACACCTCCAAGCACTCCCTCTCTATCTCTGACAAGACCTTGCTCTTCTCACCCTCGCTTTCCCCCACCTCTGCCCAGATTTGCTGAGTGCCACGAACAACAGGCAATGCATGAGTAATGGTGCTTCAACCTTATGCATGGTCAAATAAATGCAAGGCTAAGGCAACAGAGGTAACTAATCCAGAATGCATTTTGATCATTATCAGTGCCTGATTCATGTACTCCCCTGGGCATCTTAATACTAATTGTTAAATATATTTACAGTAAAGCCATAACGAAATGATGGCATTACAGGTGAAAAACAGAGTGTTAGTCGACATATTAGAGATAAATTTGTCCCACCTCAACTGCCTGGCGCACTAAGCCGAATAGAATCAAGGAAATGCTTTTCTGAGGTGGTGAAAAACCAGAAAGGTGACAAAGAGAGAAGCTTCCACCATAAAGCCACACTGCCCTGAGGCATGCAGTTCACCTGCCGCGCAGCTCACCACCAAGAAAAAAGAAGACAACAACTACTTACTACACAAGGAATACTCGCTTACGCTGTTACGTAATACTCAAATAAAAAGTTGTGACTTTTCCGCAGCCCTGTGTAACCCCAAATCCCCAATAACACTCAACCCTCGTTCCATGTCAAAATAAAATAAAATAACACCCGATTCTCTAGTCTCAAACCACAGAGGACACTCAAACACAGTGCAGTTGCAACAATGATTTTTCACCTATTACTAGGAGAGACGGAAGCTGAACTTTTCTTCTGAAATGAAGCAGACGAACTGAATTACCACAAGCCCAGACAGCAAGAACAAATTCACCAAGAAGCGACATCTAAAGAGAAGATATAGCAAAAAAGGTCTAGACAAAACGCTACGACGCAAATTTTGTTTTCAGAGAACAGAGCTCTACTTCACTCAATACTACTGGCAGTGGCAGGAAGCAAAGGTGAGCAGCAAAGTACCTGGAGCTCTCTGAGCAAAGCGCCACAGCCGGTACCCTCCATGCCCACCATGGAACGGAACCAAGCAGAGGACACCACCACCAAAGGAGCAGCTCGAAGGAGAGAGGAGGCGAAGGGACAAAGGCGAGGAAAGGCCGGTAGCAAAGTCACAGGCTCTTATCCACCCCTAGGCCGGCCGGCCACGGTCCAGCTACGCCGCCCTGAGCAGCTAGCTAAAGCTAGGCCATTAGCCAAAGCGGCGCCTGAGCTTTTTGTTTGGCCTCGTCCTCGTCTCGTCTCCTCCCCTTGGGATTAGGAAAAGAAGAGGAGAAAAAGCACACGCACCAAATGCCGGCGGCCTGGCGATCAAAGCAAGCTAAGCTCTTCTCCTGGCGAGTTTAGAAGCTAGGCTAGGCTATGTCTGCCTCCCCTTCTGTTGCTCGAAGCGATGGAAGGGAAAGGAGAGCGGAGGAGAAGGGCGAGGGTGCATGAGAATTTGGGAGCTTTTTTAGGGTGGATGGGCTTTTGCCGGTTGCTTATAGGGAGGGAGGGAGGGAGGGAGGTTTGTTTGTTTGTTTGGGACTTTGGGGAGGTTGGGAGAGTGAGCAGAGACCAGCGGAGAGGAGGGTGGAGGGGAGAGGCAATGGAGGGTGGCCTTTGTATTCCCTTTTATTTAATGGCGTGGCAATGGTGTGTGGCTGCGCACGCAAGATTCCGTCGGAATTCTGTTCAAGCTGAAATGATTTGGGTCTGGCCAGTGCCAAATACTTTTACGCAAAGAACAAAAGGTCAAAAAAAAAAAACAGAACAAAAGGTTGTTACTGCACCGTACCCCGCCAAATTGGCACAGGCAATTGCCATACTGTAGATATATTACTCCAAGTGGCTGCCATACCCGGCGTACGTACTAGACACAAACTGCGAGTCACTTTTTAACCGAGTGGGATGTGGTTCCGGCCGGGACATCATAGCAATGCTATGGTTGTACTGACAGTACCAGCACGGTACTGCAGCTCGATCTCCCCTACACTCGTCGTGAGCTGCCAAGGAGGCCATGAAGTGGCAAGGGAGGCTCACCGAATCCACCTGACCGTCCTGGCCACAGGGTACCTGAACTGGAACATACATCCTCGCGCCATTAACTGCATGCTTGCGCCCTCTTTTATTATGTCGCGACGGGCGGTACGCCCCCATGGGATGGGATCATGTGATGCTTGCTGCTCTTCGTCCGAATGATCAAGCCCGGACCGGTTCTTGCCATCTTTGGGGCGTGCAAAGTGGCCGGTCCGAAAGAAAGGCCTCCACGATCCTCCCCGACCTAACAAAAGGTACGTAGAACCAAACCAACCAGTACCCCGCACATTCGATTAGGGGCAAAATTCTCGCGAAATAGCGGATCGTCGAGCTGACAATTGTCGGGTTTCTGAACTAGGAAAACCTGGCAATTCACGCAAATGCAGCTTATTCTGTAGAGAGTAGACAGTGTAATTCACATAATGCTGCTTATTCTCAACTTGGAACGAGTTACTGTGAAAAATATAGAAGGCTAACAATTATACTTCTGAGAGTTACACCCCGGTTAACCCACGGACAAACAAAGGTCACTATCGTACTCCGGGTTGGGTTGTTGAACCATGCGGAGTCAAAACCCTTCCTAATTAATCACCAGGAATGTGCTCATTCGGCGAGCTGAGGTCAAACACGCTCATCCTCCTCAAGCCACGCATGCATCTCGCTTGATTAGGCCCGGATCATTGGCGTATCTGCAGCCTTTTGCGGGAGCTCGCTAGCTTGTGCATGCCTGATTAATTAGGTGCGGCTAGTTAATTAGCCGTGCAGTCTGCGTCCGAGTAAATGATTGGGACCGGCCAAGGAATTGATTAGACATTGTCAAGCGATGAGAGCAAGGGACGCTGAAGTGGACGCCCGACCGAACTCCACAGTGACCCCAGAGCTTGATCGCGCTGTGTCATGGCCTCGTCGTCCACTGCATCTGCATGCCCGTATTGCGATACGTGCTGCTGACGTGCATATTATGTTATCCTATCTTCTTTCTTCTATAAACATGCAGATCGGCGCATCATACTGTCGGGTTTCCTCTCTACCTTTCAGTGTCGAGTACCACATTCTTTTAGCTGAGATGAAGCAGAGAGCTATACCCACCGTTGATTTGTGTTCTTATTAAATTATCTATCTGAAACCCTCCAGAGGGCTGGCGGTGAGGCGCCAAAGCACATCCAAATATCCTAGTAGAGGTAGGCTTCGTGCTCCAGATGGGTCCCTGCGTCTCGACGGTGAGCGAGCTAATCTCCACTGACAGTAAAGCGGAAGGCGCCAAATGAAGCCCAAATTAGTCAATTATTAGGATGGCATAATTAAAGGTCGGGCAAATGCTAATTTGGAGCCAACAACAAGATGCCCTCCCTACGTTGCCTATAGCTCCCTCGAATTCAGGGGGGAGCCGACCGTGATCTGAACTAAAGAACGGTGTCTCATGCCCACAGAGCCACATGTCACTACACGCACTTTGTGAACTGTGGCTCTGTCTGCCTGAGCTTATCTGCAAAGAAATCATTGGTTTCACGCCTGCCATAACCATCCGTGGATCAAAGTTTGCACACGAATGGGTGGCAATTTTTTTTTTTGAAACGGAATGGGTGGCAAATGATTACTACCTTATCGTGCCAGTCCATGGACCATAGTCCTGTGAAGACTTATCATCAACACGTACTACATACCTCTAATCGGTGGAGATAATACTATATGGGATTCTCCTGTGCCGAAGTGCAGCTGCCAGCTCGTACCGGCGCTGCATATTTATAGCTGTACCAGCTAAGTCTTCTACGAGGCAGGACCCAAGAAGATCATCATTACCACTAGTTTTCTCGGGTTTCCGGTGAATGATTGAGATGGAGGGCTGTTGTTGCATGGCCGCTTTGGACGGGACGTATTATTCGCTAATATCCATACAGTTTGATCGACTGATCTGAGCCACGTAGCCGGTGCTTAGTTTTGCTGCTCTCTCCGCTCTCCACGATGTAACGCTTGCCTTTTTAACTGTCGATGTGTTTCAGATGCGGAAAAGAAATTAAAAAAAAGGGTACATGGATGAATCAAGGACAAAGGGGTGCCGTCGCCGGTGGCAGAGGAGGCACATCAACAGACATGAACCCTCACATCCGGATAGATTACCGGCGGAGCTCGCGTCGACTAGTCCCGGGCTTCATTTTCGTCCTCTTCCCACAGCGCGCAAGTTGCACCTTGCACGCAGCAGCCAGCCGATGAAACAATAGCACGCAAGTTGCACGCAGCAGTGAGCTGGAAGAAGGGTCCTTGTAGGGGGCGGCGTTTCGTTGTTGAGCTAGTCTTCTAAGTTCTGATCCTTTTCGAGTTCATTCGTTAGGACGGAGTCGACTAAGCACCGGCGTAGATTTCCGTTATCTCTTTGAAACAACGAGGTTAGAGTTTTTTTTATCGTGCAGACGCGATGACGAGATTTGGTGTCAGGCAGTTCATGATTGATTTAAGGGTTCAGCGGCGACAATTGTAGCTTCAGGGGTGCCAGGCTATGCTGCTCGCCTAAATCGGTATCAATAACTTCTATCGTACTTTGACCTCTCATTGGAATGATAAGTTCCTCGATGACATGTGTACAAAGACTTCATGACCGTCATCGACAAGGTTAGGCTGGATTCGGTAGGGGAGCGACGGCGATGCGTCGATGGCTCGTTCTGGCAGCAGTAGGGGTCGTTTGGTGGTCCAAGGACTTCTACTAATTTCTTTTTATGTTTGAAGTGTTTTATACTCGTGATAAAATTTAATAATAGTCAATAGACACGGGTTTTTTCGCAGAAAAGGTAATTCATGAACAATAACTATTTCTAAACTAATATTCAATAATACTTCATTCCAAAATGTAGTGCGTATAGTTTTTTGTAAGAAGTCGAACCTTATAAATTTGTACACATTTATAGTTAGCTAGTTATACTCCCTAAAAAGTTAGTTAGGGCATTTCCAACGGCAACCCGTAAAAACCCTCCTGCATCCGTCTGTGGACAGGGGGACCAGTCTGTGGACAGGGGGACCAGTCCGCAGACACGAATGCAGAAGGCAGCCATCCAAAACTAGCCGCATACATTTCAAACCGCTTTTTAACTAACCGGACGATATTCATCTAAGTTGGGATAGAAAATAGCATAAATCATTCACACATAGCATGCAAATTAAGTCTAGTACAACAAGGTCTCAAATTCGATTAGATCTTGGATGTCCAACAAGTTTTTCAGGAACGGATCATGTCCTCCCACACACACACTTCTTCTTCAGTTTCATCCAGCAGTGTGTGCACGTAAATGGCTGTCCCGCTGACTTGTGGTACAACACGGCGCCGCGTGCGGGTTACATATAATGTGTAGACCAACATTGAGTGAATGAATCAATCAACAAGTTTAGCAAGAGGAATAAAAACTTACAATCTCGTCCTCTGCCGCGTGCAATGCCCACCTTGCCTCGAGTTGACGAACCACGTCGCAAAACTTGGTGACGCTGACCTGGATAGCGTGCCAGCGATACGACAACGACCTCACATTGTGTGGTCGCATGAGGCACACGTCGTAGGGCGCAATGTGATTTCCTGCGTGAAACTTTGCATGCACTTGCTCCTATAAGTGTGGTCCTCTGGTTTGCCTATGAAATTCGCGGATACGGCCAGCCACGCATCACACAACAACTCATCCTCCATGGTCGAGTATCTCACCATCCTTCACGCTCTAAAAAACGACATAACATTTGAAAATAAGCTCAATAACATTTGACCGAACACCTGCCGGACGTGGTGTCCGCCATGAAGGTCATCGACAAGGGGCGGAGTGTACCGGGTACAAACGGCTCCAGGGCTGAAAGCTCCGTCGGAACAGCGAGCGGGCGCGTCGGTGCTGGTTACGGACGTCCGGCAATGCCTCTGTGGCGGCCAGAGACGAACAACAACGTCGGCGTTGGATGGCTTCCACAGTCTAAACGATCGCGGGAGGTTTACGGATCCGCCTTGGAGATGCCCTTATACTCCAAAACTTTTCTACAAAATGCAGACACATATATACGGCTAGAACCTCCGACCGACGATCGGCTTCTAGGTGGGGAGCAAAGCATCCCTTCGGCCACAAAGGTGATGCTTCCATGATTGTGTCGTGCGAACGTACTCACAATCCCGCTGCACTGTACCGGCTTGAAGAATACTTTGAGTTGGCGCGTCATATTCATAGCTAGTATCGATCGGAGCAATCAAAATCTAAAAGCAGCAGCAAATCAATAATTCTTTCTCTTCGCCGAGTGATCGGGAGCCATACCCAGCTCGCAGATGCTCACTGCAATCGGCGAAGGAAAGAGGCGGCTCCGGTGACGTCGCGTCACTGTAAAGCGGGGCCCGGCAGAGCCAGCTGTTGCACACTTGCACGTCGACGTCGGCGAGAGGGGAAAATCAGGTCGGCGCGCCAAATTAACAGCGAAGATGTCCGACGGCGCTGGCGAAGCTGGAGTAGCTAGCTAGCTGCCTTTAGCGACGCCTACTGTTAGGCGCTTGGTTAGGGCAATAAGGTCGTGTCCGGGCCTTTCCTGGGATGCGCCGGCCGTGCGTCCAACGCGCGGACGCATCCTTTTGCTTCATCCTGTTCGCCACGGCCAATATGCCCATATGTTCATATTTCAATGTTTAAAACAAGTTTGCACGTTCAAATATTAATTGTCTCAAATAAAAATAGTTTTACAACCCAATCGAAATTGTCTCGAATAAAATAGTTTTACAACCAAATCGAAATTGTCTTGAATAAACATAATGAACCAATACATCTATTGGTTGCCAATGTGATTTTACATGTGCTCAACCAAGTCATTTTGAAGATCCAAATGAGTGTGCCAATCATGCATTTCACGATGAAATTGGGTAAACTGTTCAAACGTGACTGGTTCGTGGTGCAGGAGCTCAACATTTTCACCTTGAAAATCAAATCCTTGGTCGAAGATGCTGTTATCACGCTCGTCCTCGAGGATCATGTTGTGCATGATCACACAAGCAGTCATCACCTCCCAAAACTTCACTTCATTCCATGTCAGTGCAGGGTTTCGAACGATACCCCATCGAGATTGAAGCACACCAAAAGCACGTTCCACATCCTTTCTAGCACTCTCTTGCATTTGGGCAAATCTCTGTCTCTTCTCACCTTGGGGGTTCGAGATTGTCTTCACAAAAGTTGACCACTGAGGATATATACCATCAGCTAGGTAGTATCCCTTGTTGTAGTGGTGGCCATTGATCTCAAAGCTGACAGGTGGGGAGTGGCCTTCCGCAAGCCTTGCGAAGACTGGAGAACGCTGCAGCACATTGATATCATTGTGAGAACCTGCCATGCCGAAGAAAGAATGACATATCCAAAGATCTTGAGAAGCCACCGCTTCTAATATGGCAGTGCATGCTTTAGCATGCCCCTTGTATTGGCCCTGCCAAGCAAATGGACAGTTTTTCCACTCTCAGTGCATTATACTGCCAAGCATGCCTGGAAAGCCTCTATCGGCGTTGATCGCCGACAGCCTTTCTGTATCAGCGGCATTTGGCTGCCTCAAGTACTCAGGGCCAAGCACTGCCACCACGGCCTTGCAGAAGTTGTACATTGACAGCATACATGTGGACTCACTCATGCACACGTACTCATCCACCAGATCACCTGAAATTTCATATGCAAGCATGCGGATGGCCGCGGTGCATTTCTGATAAGAGGAGAATCCAAGCTTGCCAAAGGCATCCGTTTTGCACTCGAAGAATGGGTCATGAGCAACCACTCCCTCTCGGATACGATTGAACACATGCCTTGCCATACGAAAACGGCAACGAAATTTCTCCGGTTTGAAGAGCGCGGTATTCTCAAAGTAATCGGCATAGAGCAGGGCGTGGCCTCTCTGTTGCGGTTCAGGTTGGGAGCACGGCCAGGGACTGACCCCCTGTACCGAGGCCGCTGCCGTTCAATGTGGTCGTGAACGACCAGTGCAGCCACCACAAGATCTTCGTCATACGAGGGCGAATCATCCGATGAATAAATGAAGTGATTGAAGAAAAATTCATCTTCACTGTCCATATCTTTGTGGGCAAAGTGTCAAACACCTTGCGGTCGTGGTGGCAAAGAGACCACGAAGATCACCTCGATGCAGCAGGGGCGTTTGGCGGCCGGCTACAGGTCGCTCTGGATCACCCGACGGAAGCTGCCGTGGTCCATAGGCGTCGCCGGCGGTCATATCCCCTCTGGCACCGGATACGACGGCGACGGCCAAAGCTCCTCCAAACGACGGCCAAAACTCCTACGAAAGCGCGGGCGTGGTGGCGGCCATGACGAGACGTGGTTTGGTATGGACGGCCGGGGGGGGGGGGTGAGAAGTGAGGAGGCGGCCGGAAAATAGTGGCGGCGCCGGCGGCGGGGACGGCGGGTTGAGGCGTTGGAGGTGAATGAAGCGCTAGTGTCCCCGACAGGCGGGCCATGGGGAGGACAAGGGCGTGCGTCCCGCCCGTCCACGCGATGTCCGTTTCATCCCAAACACGGCGCATGTTTAGGCCGGGAATGGATCGAAAACGGACGAAAACCAAACATTTGTTTGTTTGAGGCCGCGCGTTGGGCCGCGCTATTCGTCCGTTCTACTCCAAACGAACTAGGACGGACGTGATGGGGTCCTACGCTGGAGTCGGCCTTAACCGTGGCTGGCGATCGCACGAGTGCGCTGCAGCGCATGCAGGGTAGGGACCGAACTCAGAGAGATCCGCGCGAGCCGGGCGCGGGGCGGGGCGGGGCGTGTCGCCGTGCGGCAGCGGGCACGGGGAAGCCTGCCGTTGCCGGATCGCCCGCGGGCGCGGCCTCTGCTTTCCCCTCATCTCCGAAACAAAATACAGCTGCTTCCCACTGCCGCCGCACGGGGGATTATCGTTGCATGCCGCCGCTGGTACGTGCGTACTGCGAACCTTTCCTTGGTGGAAAAATGGACGTACTGTGGTAGTGGGTCGGAGAGTGGCTGGAAAGAGAGGTGGAGCTGCCCGGTACTTTCCCGGGGCCCAGCGGCACCCGTCGTCCATCCCCCGGATGTGACCGCCCACCCGTACGTGCGCTCTGCTTTGTAGAGAGTGTGTAGGGACCGGACACGGACAGACACACGACGCAAGCGGCGGGCAAGAGTAGATAGATGGACGGATGTGTATCAGTGTGTACGTGAGGTGTGTTCACATGTGCTACTACGTACTGTACATACAAGTATGCATCGTAGGCGCCAACCTTGAGCTTGATTGGCTAATCATCATCTGGACTAAAACCTCCCTCCGTGTACGTACGTACAACTAGTGGTCTTTCTAACTCCGTGGGTTGCATGGTACGCGTACTCGATGGTCCAAATGCGGTTGAGTGACCTCTACTCAGCGAGTTAAAGCGTCGTTTTTTAACTCACGCGTGCGGGAAGGGGGCGGCCTCATCCACTTCCGTCCACATCTGGCTCCCCACCACCTTTTTTGTGCTTCCTCGCTGGCGACAACGCAAACCCTAGCCATGGGGCTCTTCGGCAGCAGCTCTGACAGCGGCAAGGGCGAGGGCACCCCCGGCGCCTCATCCTCCCGTGCTTCTCCTCCCCCTCCTCCTCCGTAGCCGGCGCGTGCCCGCTCAGGTCGCCAGCGTCTGCACAACCCGGTGCACCAAGCGCGGTGGCACTGAGGGTACAGGCAGCCGCTGCCTTACCCCGACATGACGCTGCCGCACCACTGGCACCTCGATCCGCAGTGGATCCCGGTGCCGGCGGTTCCGTGGACACAGCGGGCGCACGACAAGGAGGTGCGCAGGCGCCGGACGCAGCTCAGCCCGGCACATGCCCGAGTACGCCGCAGACTCTCCCAACTGGGAGGCCTGGTTTGACCTCGAACACGAGGAGCAGCGGCGGCTCGGCGTCCACATCAACCACGACCTTCCACCGCCGCCCCTGCGGGTAGAGTCGCAGGAAGAGGAGGCGGAGGCAGAGTACTGTGGCGCCTCCTGCTCAATCGTACACTAATCATACACGCAAACGTGTACGATCAAGCACAGGGACTCACGGGAAGATATCACAACACAACTCTAACATAATTTAAACGGAGGTCCACAATATTACAGGCCAGGGATCCGAAGATCCGAATACATAAGTCAATCATACAAATATTATCTGAGTACAGACATAGTTAGACAAGTTTTGCCTTAAGAAGGCTATCACAAACAGCGACACTAGATCGAAAGGCGTTGGCCTCCTGCCTGGGAGCCTCCGATCCTACTCCTGGTCATCTGGCTCGATCCAGTAGTAAGTACCCTCTGGACCCTCCTGGTAGTAAGCTCCGGTGGTGGCATCTGGCTCCTGGACTCCATCGTCTGATGTATCATCAATGTGGGGTATGGGGAAAAGAGAAAGTAAAGCAACTGTGAGTACTCATCCGAAGTACTCAGCAAGCAAGGATCTATACTACATATGCAACATTATCAATGGAGAAAGGCTGTATATGTGGACTGGGCTGCAGAAATGCCAGAATAGAGAGAAGGCCTAGTCCTATCGAAGACTAGCATCTTCAAACATCTTCACAAGGCCATCATCTTGCAGCAGTAGAAGAGAGTAGAATAGCATTTTATTTAGCAAACATGTTGTAGTACAGCTTAAAGATCCTTCCTCGACTCCCAAGCGAGAAAGCGATCCCGAAGCTTCAATTAAGTAACAAGTATCCAGTTTAAGTAGTAGATCGGGATACACAAACTAAACGTCCTTTACCGTAGGACCGGCTATCGATAGAAGATTCATCCCTGCAGGGGTGCACTACTGTTACCCAACACGCTCGATCAACTCTGGCCGGACACACTTGCTGGGTAATGCCCGTCCTCGGAAGATCAACACAAAGCAGCGCTCTACCTAGGCTCGGCAGAGAGGTCAGCACGCCGGACTAACCTATGCACCCAGAGGCCTCGGGCCATCGCCCTGGGCACCCTGCGCGTTGCGAGACTGGCCGGGGTGCAGGCGCGACACTGAACTCGTCAGTGAAGTATCCAGCCCAATCCCGACAATCAGCCCGCACGGTGAATCGTGACGTCAGACGAGCTTTCGGAGAAACGTACTTCGCAGAGGGTCCCATAACCATTATCCCGCGTGGTGGTAGTGCGTATAGGGCACGTCGACCCACTCAGATCACACACCCAAATCCAATAGGCTCAATTAGTATCACGCGGAGACAATCAGAGTCTCTGATGCTCCGCCACAATGTCACACTCGAGTGCCCTTCCGGCACACCCGAAATCATAGATCCCCAGCGGGTACCCACCAGGGTGGACCCGCCTGTAACAGAGGTCAAGTAATCGTGTGGTCATAACATCAAGGGGGAAACCCGAGGAATCACCCTCGGCGGATTCCACTCGACGAAATCATCAGGGCGAACGTATGAGGTATCACCCTCGAGGTTCACACTGAGGGGTCGCACGACAGAGTCGTATCGGAAGTGGAGAAGGAGGATTCACCCTCGATGACCACGACCGAACAGCTACACTGCAGAGTATTCATCGGGAGTGCGTTACAAGGTATCACCCTCGGCACTCGATAGTTACTACGCAGAGTCGTACAACTAAGGGGGTGTGAAGTGAGGTGTCGGTCTCTGGTCGACGATCACGTTGATCGAGTCGTCGATGATCAAGCAGGGGCAACAAAGGAAAGGTGGTGGGGTCACTGATGGTTCACTCCAACCTAAACTAAACAGTTTATCATAGGCAGGTAAGGTAGCAATGAACAGGTTACAACAGCAGGCTATGCATCAGAATAGGAGCATACATTAACAGTAGCAAAATCTAATGCAAGCAGGAGAATAGAATGGGCGATATCTGGAATGCTCAAGGGTGGGGCTTGCCTAGTTGCTCTGGCAAGAGGGGAAGGTCGTCAACGGGCTGCTCGTCGGTAGAGTAGTCGTATCCAGGTGCAGCGCCGTCGGTCTCAGCGTCTATCGAGAGAGAGAAGGAAGGGGGAGAAAAACAATAAATTCACGGTAATAATGCAAACAATATGTATGACATGCCTAAATGATATGCCGGGGTGTTCTACTGCCTAACTAAATGATTTAGTTAATTTAGGAATTTATTTGGATTTATTTAATTAAAGTTGGGCACTATTCATTTATCGAAATCGGTCTAAAAGTTCAACGTTCTTATAGCTGCGGGCGTCTGACGGGAATACGGAGGGCGTATCCGGGTTCCTATCGAAATTCTGAGCAAGTTTCATATATAAATTATTTTCATCGGAGTTACGGATTATTTAATATGATTTTCTAAAGTTTTTATTAATTTCTGGAATTTAATTAATTATTTAATCAACATTATCCGAAACAGTGCTGCGATGACATCAGCATGACATCATGCTGATGTCAGCAAGGTTAATTAAGTTAATTACTAATTACTGTTAATTAACACTAACTAGTTAATTAGATTAACCTAATCAGGATTAATTAACTAATTAATTTAATTATTTTTATTTTTTTTATTAAAACGTTTTTGTGCGTGGGCCCCATCTGTCATTGGGCCAGGGGGGGGAACTGGCCCACTGGCCAGTGGCACAGGGGCGGCGGGGCCCCACCCGTCAGTGGCACGAGGCCACTGACGCGTGCGCGGCGCGTGCGCGGCGCGTGCGCGTGTGCGTGCGGCGGCAGGGGCGCGGCGAGCGGGCGATGGGCGCGGCGAGGGCGCGGCAGCGCGGGCGCGTGCGGGCCGGCGGGCAGCAGGAGCGGGGGTGGGCGCGGCGAAGGCGAGCGGCAGCGCGGGCGCGTGCGGGCCGGCGGGCGAGCGCGCGTGCGGCAGAGCGAGGCGATGGACGCGGTGAGCGCGGGAGCGGGCGACGCGGGCGTGGCCAGGGCGCAGCAGCAGCGCGGCGGTGTCCGAGGGGAAGGGAGGAGGCCGGAGCCTCACCGCGGTTCGTAGGGACGGGGCAGCGGGGGTCGGGGTGGTCGACGGGGATGACAACGGAGAGGAAGCAGGCCGGTGGGGAGGAGGAGGCAGGCCGGCGAGGTGGCGCGGGCTCCGGGCGGCGGCGCGGTCCAGTGGCGTCGAGGGCGAGCGCGCGCAGGCGCGGGGCGCGGTGGGCGCGGGGCTCGGCGGGCGCGTGGCTGGCCCGGGCCAAGCCGCGCGCATTTTCTTTCCCTCATCACTTTTCTTTACTCGTGTTGTGGGGGAAAGGGATTGAGCGAGGGGTTGGGGGGGATCTCGTCTGTGGGGGGGGTGGGGATTAGGTTTGGCCTCCTGGGGAGGCCATATAGGGGAAAGGTGGGCCGGTGGCCCAGTTGGGCCGTGGGGGGGGGTTCCTTTTTCTTATTTTTCTGTTTTCTTTTACCTTTTTCTTTTATTTATTTTCTTTTCTCAGTTTAGTAAATAGTTAGGCCACATATTGAATTTTGTAAAATATAGGAACTGCTTCAACAAATACTAGGCATTACCTAACACTACCAAAAATTAGTGTGGAGTCAATAGAAGCTCCCACAATTTTTATAATAATTAATATGCATTAATCCTAGCTGTTTTAATTATGTCAGTGCCACCTAATTATTTTATTATTTGTTGGTTACAATTTTAGACTAGCCTCTGCAATATTTGTTATTTACCGAACATTTTAGTTTTTATGTTGGACAACTTTTATATTTCACTTTCATTTAAATTTGAATTTGACTTAGGAGTTGAAATGCAATATGATGCAAATGATGATTATGCACTGTTAATCTCGCTGACATGTCATTATCAAAAGTGATTACTGTTGCTAATCACCGATGGTGTTACAATTCTCCTCATCTATTAAGAATTCTCGTCCCGAGAATTAAGAGGAAGACTGAAAGAAAGAGGGGTATTCTTCACGAAGACGATCCTCGCGTTCCCAAGTGGCCTCATCTTCAGAATGATTTGACCACTGAACCTTGAGGAATTTGATTGACTTTTGACGAGTCCGACGTTCAGCTTCATCAAGAACACGGATGGGATATTCTGGATAAGACAGATCTTCCCGTAATTCAAGCACTTCGTGATCCACAGCTCTAATAGGATCCTTGAAGCAGCGACGGAGTTGGGATACATGAAAAACATCATGTACTTGAGAAAGATTAGGCGGCAACTGCAATTGATATGCCACTTCTCCTCGACGGGCAAGAATACGGAACGGGCCAATGTAGCGAGGAGCTAACTTGCCTTTGATTCCGAACCTATGAGTGCCTTTCAACGGAGTGACGCGGAGGTAAGCTTGCTCGCCAGGTTGATAGACCATTTCCTGGTGCTTTCGGTCATAGTTGCTCTTCTGACGAGACTGAGCAGCTTTCAAATGTTCACGGACAATGCAGACTTGATCTTCTGCTTGCTGAATAATGTCCAGACCGACGAGTGAGCGTTCCCCAGTTTCTGACCAATTCAGAGGGGTTCGACACTTACGACCGTAAAGAACTTCAAACGGTGCCATCTTCAGACTAGCTTGATAGCTATTGTTGTAAGAGAATTCGGCATACGGGAGAGATTCCTCCCATTTCTTACCGAAGGAGATGACGCAAGCTCGAAGCATATCTTCGAGCACTTGATTAACTCGTTCAACTTGACCCTGTGACTGAGGGTGAAAAGCGGTGCTGAAAGACAGGTGTGTTCCCATAGCTTCTTGAAAACTATTCCAGAATCTGGAGGTGAAGAGGCTGCCACGATCAGAACTGATCTCCAACGGAACACCATGGAGTGACACAATTCGGGAAACATACAAGTCTGCTAACTGGCTAGCAGTGATTGTCTCTTTAACTGGCAGAAAGTGAGCAACCTTTGAGAATCGGTCAATGACGACAAATATAGCATCATTACCCTTCTGGGATTTGGGAAAACCAGTAATGAAATCCATTTGGACCTTGTCCCATTTCCATTCAGGAATTGCAAGGGGTTGCAGAGTTCCTGCGGGCCTTTGATGTTGAGCTTTAACGCGGCGGCAAACGTCATACTCGGAAACATAACGAGCAATATCTCGCTTCATATTAGGCCACCAGTATCTCTGACAAATATCACGGTACATCTTTGTGCTACCAGTATGAATTGACAGAGGAGTGTCATGAGCTTCCATCATAACGTGTTCTCTCTCATCTTTGAACTTAGGTACGAAGAGACGGTGTTGGAAAAATAGGATCCCATCATTATCAAGATGGAACTCCGACGGTTTTCCTTTTTCAAGGTATCGCTTGATCCTTTCAACTTCAGAGTCATACCGTTGCATAGTTTTGATGTTGTGTTCTAAATCTGGTTCGACAACGAGGGTATTGAGATAACCCTGTGGAACAATATGGAGGTTCAATTTACGAAACTCTTCATAAAGAAGAGGTTGTGATTCCTGAACCATATGGTTGCTGCAATAAGTCTTACGGCTCAACACATCGGCCATTACATTTGCCTTGCCAGGGGTGTATGAGATATTCATATCATAATCGGCAATTGTCTCGAGCCATCTTTGTTGACGAAGGTTCAGATCCGGTTGAGTATATAAATACTTCAAACTTTGATGATCCGTATATATCTCACAACGATTACCGAGAAGGTAATGTCGCCATAGCTTCAGGGCATAAATAACCGCAGAAAGTTCGAGATCGTGCACTGGGTAATTTTCTTCGTGAGGACGCAATTGTCGGGAGGCATAAGCAATCACCTTGCGTTCTTGCATTAGGACACAGCCTAATCCTTGACGGGAGGCATCGCAGTATATCACGAAATCCTTTTGGGAATCCGGGGGTGCTAATACTGGGGCAGATGTCAATTTATCTTTTAGTGTCTGAAAGCTTTCTTGACATTTTTCTGTCCACTCAAATTTAACACCTTTGTGAAGCAGATTTGTCAATGGTTTTGCAATCTTGGAAAAGTTCTCAACGAATCGACGGCAATAACTAGCAAGTCCGAGAAAACTTCTAACTTGCTTAACATTCTTCGGGGGAGTCCAGTCAAGAATAGCCTGAACTCGTTCGGGGTTAACAGCAATTCCATCCTTGGAAATCACATGTCCAAGGTAAGTTACTTCAGAAAGCCAAAATTCACATTTGGAATACTTGGCATACAACTGGTGTTCTCGGAGCCTTTCTAGTACCAAACGGAGGTGTTCAGCATGTTCTTCTTTATTCTTAGAATAAACCAGGATATCATCCAAATAAACCACGACGAATTTGTCGAGGTAATCCATGAATATATAATTCATCAGACGGGAGAAAGTTGCTGGAGCATTCATTAGGCCAAATGACATGACGGTGTATTCATAGGAGCCATAACGAGTGACGAATGCAGTCTTGGGAATATCCTCTTCACGGACACGGATCTGGTGATAACCCAACCTCAGGTCGAGCTTAGAGAACACCGATGATCCAGCGAGTTGATCATAAAGATCATTGATCCGGGGCAGTGGGTATTTATTCTGGATTGTGGCTTGGTTAATGGGCCGATAATCCTCAACCAAACGGTTAGTTCCATCCTTCTTCTTAACGAAGAGTGAAGGTGCTCCCCAAGCAGAGGAACTGGGGCGGATGAAACCACTCTTAAGTGACTTGTCGATTTCTTCCTTAAGCTCGAGTAGGTGATACGGAGGCATCTTATAAGGTCGCTTGGCAATAGGGACGGTGCCAGGCTTCAAGTCGATGACGAACTCGACAGCTCTAGCCGGGGGTATTCCTGGAAGTTCTTCTGGAAAGACGTCTGGAAAATCTCGAACGACAGGAACGTTCTCGATCCCTTCTAGAGGTGAGGCGTTCAAAGCATTCAGAGCATATATCTGAGCTTCAGCGTCCTGTGTAATGCGGGCGGTATAGTTCACTATCTCATCGGTGGGGTGAAGAAGTTGGACGACTTTAGTGGCACAATTGATCGAAGCGATGTGAGCTTTCAACCAATCCATTCCGAGTATAAGGTCTATGGTGGAAGATTTCAAGACGATGGGCGAGGCAAGGAATTCCAATCCTTTAATTTCGACGGTAACGTCAGGTGCTATTACGTCAGCATGACAGTGACCTCCGGGAGTTTTAATGACTAACGGAGTATGCATTTTCTCATATCGAATGCCATGCATAAATGCAAATTTTCCAGAGATGAATGAATGTGATGCTCCTGAATCAAATAAAACAGAAGCAGGTACTGAGTTAACAAGAAGGGTACCCATCACAGTAGCAGGTTGATCCTGGACTTCTTCAATGTCAATGTTGTAGGCGTGTCCACGACCATGTGCAGCAGACCCGGTATTATAGTTGCGGGTCTGGTTATTGCCACGACCATTGCCACGGCCAGCACGGGGAAAGGCTAACTGATTCTGATTCTGGCGGCAGTCTTTAGCCTGGTGACCTGGTTTGCGGCACTTGAAGCACAGACCATCTTCAGGACGAAGAGGAGCATTGTTTTGAATAGCTTGAGCTTTTGGCTGCCTCGGCGGTGGAGGAGGCAGACGTGGTGCATCATAGTTGTTCTTTGGCGCAGAGGTATTGGAACGGAATGCATTGTTGGGAATCCAAACTCGACGCTTCGATGCTGAGCCTGAAGATGAGCCAGCATCACGATAGCGCTTCTGCGAGTCCTTGTATTCCATCTGAGCGGTCTCAACAAGAATAGCCTTGTTCGTCAGAGTTGAAAAGTCATTGAAGTCTTGAGCAGCTAGTGCAAGCTTGAGATCGGGGTGTAGTCCACTACGGAACTTCTCTTGTCTGCGAGCATCTGTAGCGATGTCTTCTTCAGCATAGCGGGAGAGGTCTAGAAATTCCCGCTGATAAGCTTCGACAGTCTTGTTGCCCTGAGTGAGGTTACGGAACTGGGTCTTCATGCGTTCCATAATTGCTTGAGGGATGTAACGTGTACGGAAAGCAGCCTGGAACTCATACCAGGTGATGACGGTTCCAACAGGCAGAGTACGCTTGTGTGTGTCCCACCATTGAGCTGCGGGGCCCTTTAAGAAAAAGGCCGCGAAGTTGACGTAGTTGGCAGGGGCGACATTAGCTGACTCCATCTCGTGAGTGATGTCGCGGAGCCAGTCATCTGCATCCAGGGGCTTGTCTGAGTTGCGAAACTGCGTTGGGTTGAGTCGCGTAAACTCTGTCAAAGTTATTGAAGCTGGGTTCTGGTTCTGGTTGTTCTGATGTGGAAACTGAGCCATGATTCCAACCATGAACTGGCGGTTGAGCTCAAACTGTTGCATCATAGCCGCCATGTAGTCTGGCGGTGGTGGGCGTTCAGGGGCACGACCACGACCACGACCACCTGGTCTAACCATCCTGCTAAGTATCAACAGGGGGTAGTTTAGTAAAAGCAATTGCGAGCGTTTAGTGTCAAACATGATGTAACTCGGCAACAAATTAAGTAGTGTAACAGATACATAACAGTAGTCGATTAAGACATACAGATCCATACACAGTCCGTTAAAATCGGGCAGCATAACGGCGCAAATTGAAAAACTAGAGACACACTAGGCGGCACGCAGGCACGCGGTAAGGAAGTACACAACGTGACATAGCAAAGGCTACATCAGCGTCGGAGAAAACCACTGAAACGGGGTAACTGCAAGTGCGGACGACGAATGTTCGTCGCGGCAGGATCCTGTGCTCCATGTGCACTCTGATGCAGAACCCGGTCTCGAACTGTAAGAAGAGGTCCACGTGCAGGCGTGTGACCTCCCACTGCAGGCCAATCAATACCTGGCGGCATCTCGGTCCTGCGTGGGTAAAGAATATACTCCGGATGTATCCCTGCACGAACAGCTGGTAGCAACTGTGTCATAGCCTCGTAGTAGCGTGCTCGAGTGGCGAACAACTCGACGGCAAGAGCCCGAACAGTGCGATCCAGAGCCTGAGTGCACTGAATCAGAACCTGCGGGTCGTAGCATCGAGACTCGTACGGGGCACATATAGCCGTGTAGTATCCAGTAGCATCTCCAACAGGTGCATACGGAATGTACCGAAACACAGTATCATCCAAGTTAGCATTGTGCTCTCCTCGGAGACGTACGACAGCAGAGTAGGCGGCATCATGGACTGCCATCTCAATCGTCACGCCTAATCCGTGAAAAAGGTGTAGCTCGGTGTCTGAGTTGTTCTGCTGATCATAAATCCGAACTTCAGCATAGTACTGTTCTTGGTTGAACTCGCGGTAAACCTCATAAACCAAGTACTCAGGATACCAACGGTAGCCAAGTCTGGTCAAGAGAGCGATCAGGACAACTGGAAACCCAGGGGCATCACGAGCCCAAGTGCGAAGCACGAGCTGTGTCGTAGGACGTGGTGGAAACAAACGGTCCATCTGAAACAGAGGAAATTTAGATTTGTCAAATGACAATGAGAAGTTTAACACAACTCGGAGAGAAAGGTTAAACAAAACAATGGAAAGAAAAATGATTATCAGACTAATCAGATCAATGACAGGGAAATCGCACAGATATCCAGCTCTCCGGGTAGACAGGATTTACGAGATCCTAAGTGTCGGCGTTAGTAAAATTTATTTAACCCGAGTAGAAGAGAGATCAGAGTCCCAGAGTATAGACGAGGAATAAAAGATCATAATACCACCCAGTTGGCGACGTGGGCCCGTAAGCCACACAGCCAAGTTAGTAAATTAGTTTTTTGGTTTCTAGACTCAACTTCGGCCAAGGAATTTGGAGGGGGCTTCCTACAGGCAGTCGGCTCTGATACCAACTTGTGGCGCCCCATGCTCAATCATACACTAATCATACACGCAAACGTGTACGATCAAGCACAGGGACTCACGGGAAGATATCACAACACAACTCTAACACAATTTAAACGGAGGTCCACAATATTACAGGCTAGGGATCCGAAGATCCGAATACATAAGTCAGTCATACAAATATTATCTGAGTACAGACATAGTTAGACAAGTTTTGCCTTAAGAAGGCTATCACAAACAGCGACACTAGATCGAAAGGCGTTGGCCTCCTGCCTGGGAGCCTCCGATCCTACTCTTGGTCATCTGGCTCGATCCAGTAGTAAGTACCCTCTGGACCCTCCTGGTAGTAAGCTCCGGTGGTGGCATCTGGCTCCTGGACTCCATCGTCTGATGTATCATCAATGTGGGGTATGGGGAAAAGAGAAAGTAAAGCAACCGTGAGTACTCATCCGAAGTACTCAGCAAGCAAGGATCTATACTACATATGCAACATTATCAATGGAGAAAGGCTGTATATGTGGACTGGGCTGCAGAAATGCCAGAATAGAGAGAAGGCCTAGTCCTATCGAAGACTAGCATCTTCAAACATCTTCACAAGGCCATCATCTTGCAGCAGTAGAAGAGAGTAGAATAGCATTTTATTTAGCAAACATGTTTTAGTACAGCTTAAAGATCCTTCCTCGACTCCCAAGCGAGAAAGCGATCCCGAAGCTTCAATTAAGTAACAAGTATCCAGTTTAAGTAGTAGATCGGGATACACAAACTAAGCGTCCTTTACCATAGGACCGGCTATCGATAGAAGATTCATCCCTGCAGGGGTGCACTACTGTTACCCAACACGCTCGATCAACTCTGGCCGGACACACTTGCTGGGTAATGCCCGTCCTCGGAAGATCAACACAAAGCAGCGCTCTACCTAGGCTCGGCAGAGAGGTCAGCACGCCGGACTAACCTATGCACCCAGAGGTCTCGGGCCATCGCCCTGGGCACCCTGCGCGTTGCGAGACTGGCCGGGGTGCAGGCGCGACACTGAACTCGTCAGTGAAGTATCCAGCCCAATCCCGACAATCAGCCCGCACGGTGAATCGTGACGTCAGACGAGCTTTCGGAGAAACGTACTTCGCGAGGGTCCCATAACCATTATCCCGCGTGGTGGTAGTGCGTATGGGCACTCGACCCACTCAGATCACACACCCAATCCAATAGGCTCAATTAGTATCACGCGGAGACAATCAGAGTCTCTGATGCTCCGCACAATGTCACACTCGAGTGCCCTTCCGGCACACCCGAAATCATAGATCCCCAGCGGGTACCCACCAGGGTGGACCCGCCTGTACAGAGGTCAAGTAATCGTGTGGTCATAACATCAAGGGGGAAACCCGAGGAATCACCCTCGGCGGATTCCACTCGACGAAATCATCAGGGCGAACGTATGAGGTATCACCCTCGAGGTTCACACTGAGGGGTCGCACGACAGAGTCGTATCGGAAGTGGAGAAGGAGATTCACCCTCGAGACCACGACCGAACAGCTACACTGCAGAGTATTCATCGGGAGTGGTTACGAGGTATCACCCTCGGCACTCGATAGTTACTACGCAGAGTCGTACAACTAGGGGGGTGTGAAGTGAGGGTGCGGTCTCTGGTCGACGATCACGTTGATCGAGTCGTCGATGATCAGCAGGCAACAAGGAAAGGTGTGGTGGTCACTGATGGTTCACTCCAACCTAAACTAAACAGTTTATCATGGCAGGTAGGTAGCAATGAACAGTTACAACAGCAGGCTATGCATCAGAATAGGAGCATACTTAACAGTAGCAAAATCTAATGCAAGCAGGAGAATAGAATGGGCGATATCTGGAATGCTCAAGGGGGGGGGGGGGGGGGGGGGGGGGGGGGGGGGGGGGGCTTGCCTGGTTGCTCTGGCAAGAGGGGAAGGTCGTCAACGGGCTGCTCGTCGGTAGAGTAGTCGTATCCAGGTGCAGCGCCGTCGGTCTCAGCGTCTATTGAGAGAGAGAAGGAGGGGGGAGAAAAACAATAAATTCACGGCAATAATGCAAACAATATGTATGACATGCCTAAATGATATGCCGGGGTGTTCTACTGCCTAACTAAATGATTTAGTTAATTTAGAAATTTATTTGGATTTATTTAATTAAAGTTGGGCACTATTCATTTATCGAAATCGGTCTAAAAGTTCAACGTTCTTATAGCTGCGGGCGTCTGACGGGAATACGGAGGGCGTATCCGGGTTCGTATCGAAATTCTAAGCAAGTTTCATATATAAATTATTTTCATCGGAGTTACGGATTATTTAATATGATTTTCTAAAGTTTTTATTAATTTCTGGAATTTAATTAATTATTTAATCAACATTATCCGAAACAGTGCTACGATGACATCAGCATGACATCATGCTGATGTCAGCAAGGTTAATTAAGTTAATTACTAATTACTGTTAATTAACACTAACTAGTTAATTAGATTAACCTAATCAGGATTAACTAACTAATTAATTAATTAATTAATTAATTTAATTATTTTTTTATTTTTATTAAAACGTTTTTGGGCGTGGGCCCCATCTGTCATTGGGCCAGGGGGGGAACTGGCCCACTGGCCAGTGGCACAGGGGCGGCGGGGCCCCACCCGTCAGTGGCACGAGGCCACTGACGCGGGCGCGGCGCGCGTGCGCATGTGCGTGCGGCGGCAGGGGCGCGGCGAGCGGGCGATGGGCGCGGCGAGGGCGCGGCAGCGCGGGCGCGTGCGGGCCGGCGGGCAGCAGGAGCGGGGGTGGGCGCGGCGAAGGTGAGCGGCAGCGCGGGCGCGTGCGGGCCGGCGGGCGAGCGCGCGTGCGGCAGAGCGAGGCGATGGACGCGGTGAGCGCGGGAGCGGGCGACGCGGGCGTGGCCAGGGCGCAGCAGCAGCGCGGCGGTGTCCGAGGGGAAGGGAGGAGGCCGGAGCCTCACCGCGGTTCGTAGGGACGGGGCAGCGGGGGTCGGGGTGGTCGACGGGGACGACGACAGAGAGGAAGCAGGCCGGTGGGGAGGAGGAGGCAGGACGGCGAGGTGGCGCGGGCTCCGGGCGGCGGCGCGGTCCAGCGGCGTCGAGGGCGAGCGCGCGGTCGGCGCGGTCGGGGGCGAGCGCGCGCAGGCGCGGGGCGCGGTGGGCGTGGGGCTCGGCGAGCGCGGGCGCGGGCAGCCGAGCGCGGGGCTGGCCCGATCCGTTCTTTTTTTTGGATCGGTGGGGGGGGGGAGGGAAGCAGAGAGAGGCGGTAGGGGGGAGAGGCTCTGTCGGTGGGCGGTGGTGGATTAGCGGGTTTGGCCTCCTGGGGGAGGCCATATAGGGGAGAGGTGGGCCGGTGGCCCAGTTGGGCCGTGGGGGGGGGTTCCTTTTTCTTCTTTTTCTGTTTTCTTTTACCTTTTTCTTTTATTTATTTTCTTTTCTCAGTTTAGTAAATAGTTAGGCCACATATTGAATTTTGTAAAATATAGGAACTGCTCCAACAAATACTAGGCATTACCTAACACTACCAAAAATTAGTTTGGAGTCAATAGAAGCTCCCACAATTTTTATAATAATTAATATGCATTAATCCTAGCTCTTTTAATTATGTCAGTGCCACCTAATTATTTTATTATTTGTTGGTTACAATTTTAGACTAGCCTCTGCATTATTTGTTATTTATCGAACATTTTAGTTTTTATGTTGGACAACTTTTATATTTCACTTTCATTTAAATTTGAATTTGACTTAGGAGTTGAAATGCAATATGATGCAAATGATGATTATGCACTGTTAATCTCGCTGACATGTCATTATCAAAAGTGATTACTGCTGCTAATCACCGGGGGGTGTTACAAGTACCAAGCCGCCCTCGAAGAGGCCCTGCAGCACGCGCTGGAGGCGAGCCGGCTCGAGGAGGACGCCCATTGGGATGGGCTGGAGCAAGCCCTTGCTTTGTCCGCGGCGGGGGACTCCGTCCAGGCGCCCCTGTTCGGGCCGCCACCGCCGCCGGCGCCGCCCCTCGTCGAGCCCAAGGCCGAGCCGGAGCCGGAGCGCGATCCAACTCCCATGCGCAAGCGGTCACCACCGTCCCCCCACTTGGCCGGAGGAGACCTACTCGTGGACCGGCCAGCTCCGTGAGTGGGTGAACGCGCCTCCCTGCTACTTCGACTCCACGCTGGATGTCGGGGTAATTGACCACGGGTACCCCGAAGACGGCGAGACAATATTTCAAGACATCGGGGCTGACCAAGCCCCTCAGTCCGACTGGTCGTAAGACCGGCCTCCGGGGCCGGACGGGACAGGAGGGCCGCCTCCTAAAAGACGGCGGGCCCCAAGAAAGTGGTTGAAGTTAGAAGACCGCCTCCTAGAAGACGGCGCGTTCCAGAAGGCGACGTACCCCGGAAGACGGCGCACTCCAGAAGGCGGCGAGGGTACGGGCCGGCTCCTAGCAGGCGGCACGTCCCTTTCCTAGGAGTTTGAGCCCGACCAGGAGACAAGCTGGGGCATGGCCACAGTGCGCCATGCCTCCCCCAAATCACGGCCGCATGGCTACAGTAGGCGCCGCCAGGCGGCCGCCGATCCACCCGGCGCGGCGCTGTAGCCATGGCGCGCCCGACACGGCCTCCGTCAGCACGGACGGCACCACAGTGAAGAGCCGTCAGCGGGGCCCGCAGGCGGCGGGCCCCACCTGTCGGCCGGTTCCCTGGCAGCCGGCAGGGCCCAGCAGAGGCGGGCCCCAGCAGCCGGCAGAGAACCCGGCCCCCATGGACTCTGGTAGCCGGGGCCTACCACCCGGCCATATTACCATTGTACCCCTGGGGGTTAGCCTATAAAAAACCCCATGCCACACCCATGCAAAGGGCTCCCCTCATGTTCCACTTCAATTCTACACACACCATAGTCAGGGAGGGGAGAGAGCTAGCCTTTCCCTTCTTCCTCCTCTGGCCGAACAGCTCTAGGAGCGTCATTATACTCTTTACTTCATAGTGATCATGCGGAGACCCCGCAGAGTAGGAGTAGGGATTTCATCTCTTAGGAGAGCCCTGAACCTGGGTAAACCACCACGTGATACTCGCATACCCGTCCCCGGATATTCCACGACAGTCTTGCCCTCACCTCAAGCCACCCTGTGGCATCTGTCGTCTCGCAAACCCCCCGTGAGAATACCACGACAGTTGGCGCCCACCGTGGGGCCAGCTGCCGCTGGTACCGCGATCCGGGCGGGACCCTTTTTGTCATCTTCGCCGCGACGTCGGCGCCGTCTCTCCGGCCGCGCTCGAGGGCTCGACGTCGACTCGCCCCCGGGGCGGTCGCGCGGAGCGACGCGTCCTCGTCTCCGGCCTCGCCGTCTTCGTCATCACCGCCGACATCGCGTTGTCTCTGCAGTAGCGCTCGGGGGCTCGACATCGACTCGCCCCCGAGGCGGCCGCGCGGAGCGGCGCGTCCTCACCGTCAGCCTCGGCCTCTTCATCACCGCCGCGGCAACGCCGGCCGTCTGCCCACGCGCGCGCTGCGCGGCCTCGCTTGGGTCGGTCGACCCATCCGCGCCTCCTCCGGCGTCTCTTCATCCACGCCATTTGCGTGCTCATTCCCATGCCGTCGCATCCGCTCTATTCCTTCACAATGGCCATACGCGCCCCAGACTATGGTCATACTCTCGTATGCTAGCCATACACTATCCATTCACTAGCAAGATGCATGTTGGATAATGCCCGTATATTGGTCAGATAGTGGCCATGCATCAATCAGACAGTGGCCTCCCGGTCTGCTGCCGCTCCGCCATCTGCGACGAGCCGCCTGGCCGTGCGTCCCTATTTGTCTAAGTTGTCTAGCGGACTGGCGTGTTGCCGTTCTTGACTTCTCTTCCGATTCCCCTCTCCTTCTGATCCTCCTTCTTCCATTTCCTTTCCCCTTTCTCTCTAGTTCTTAATCCTCTGATCCTCTCTCCCTGTTTCTCCATCCTGACTCCCTTTTGCTGTTCCCAATCCTCCGCTCTCCGCCTCAAATCCACATTCTGCCGGTGCCATTCTTCAATCGGGTAGTCCAGATCCAGATTGAATCTTTGTTTTTCTGTGATATATCCATGGATTTAGTTAGTACAAGGGTGGATCTGCTCCCTTTCGTGCTAATTATCAAGCAAGGAGGACAGGATGATGGCGAGGCTGATGCGGGTCCGATCCAAGCCGTCTCTGATCCTCTCCTACAGGCAGGCGGTCGACAGGGCCTGCTCGGAGTTGCGTCTGCCTGGCCGCTTTTCCCCGGCGGAGCAGCTGCAGCTGGTGGTATGGGAGCCGCTGCTGGTGCTCTCATCAATCCACAGGCGCAGCCAAGCGCTAAAGCTGCTGGCTCCAGTTCCAGCTCAAGGCCCGTGTTTTCTGAATCCCGTGGCGCTCCGGGGAGCTGCTGTAGATCTGGAGCAAACAAATGGGACATCCCTCCAGATGGGAGATTTCGAGGTGATACAGTGAAACTCAGGGAAGGTCAGTCAACAGATGAGCAGGTTCTCGGTAGTCAGGATGATGCCAACATGGCTCAGTCCTCTTCTTGGGCAGTGGCGCATGGCCCTAACGCGCCTCGGGCGCCATGAGGGCAATTGCTTGGAATTGCCGTGGTATGGCCCGGGGCCTCGGCAATGATCGGATGCTCTTCTTGGCCAACCTAATCCGCTCTACTAAAGCTCAGGTAACCTTTGTTTCTGAGATCAAGTCTTCCAAAATCCGCTCTGTTGATCTTGTTAATAGGTTTGATGTTACTAATGCTTTTGTTGTTCCATCTAGAGGTGCTTCGGGAGGTCTTTGGCTTTTGTGGACTGACGATTTTAAAATTTCTGTTCATAGTGCTTCCTTCCACTATATATTAGCTAATGTAGTTCATCAAGGTTCTGGGGTCCAATTTTGCTTGATTTGTATATATGGAGACCCTTACCATAGGCAGACTAATGCCATCTGGGACCAAGTTGCAGATTTTGTGTATGATAATTTAGGAAAGCCCATGGTTTGTATGGGGGACCTTAATGATATCCTGTATGATGTGGATGGTTGTAATGGTAATATCAACTACTATCGTATGCATGCTTTCCGGGCGCTTGTTAAAAATTGTGGTTTGTTTGATATTGGTTATAGTGGTCCGGCTTATACTTGGCGTGGTAGACAAAACACTTCCAAACCCATTCATAGACGTCTTGATCGTTGCTTGGTTAATTCTGATTGGTGTTCTTTTTACCCTAATACTAAAGTGCTGAATCTTCCTATCATTCTCGGTGATCATGCCCCTATTTTAATTTCTACGGAAGGTAAATTTGTTAAGCCTAGACAAACTTTTAAATTTGAAAACTGGTGGCTTATGGAAAAAGATTTTCACTCTTTTGCTAAGAATAGCTGGAATTCTAGTTCTCTCACTTCTTTTGCTGCAAAGTCTTCTTCCCTGGCAGGATCCTTAAAAGTCTGGTGCAAAAAGAAAAAACCTCTTCAACAAGATCTTGCGGATCTAGAATCCAGAATTAATGATCTGCAACAGCTGCCTCTCCACCAACATGATCATGTTTTGGAAAGTTCCCTCACTAGCAGGTATGAACATACTCTCTCCAAACTTAATCAGTTCTATAAGCAGAGAAGCAAAAAGTCTTGGGCTGTTAAAGGTGATCGCAATACCAAATTTTTCCATCAAGCTGTTCTCAAACGTAGGAAAAGGAATACTATTTGTTCCATCAAAGATGAGCATGATATTATTCATTTCAAACCTGCTGCCATTATGCAAACTTTTGTTAATTATTTCCGATACATATTTTCCTCTCCCAATACCAATGCAGGCAGGCCTTTTCCTTCCTCTCTATGGACTAATGACAGTTCTGATCCTACTTATTCCTTACCTGATAAGGTTGAACTTTTGCAGATCCTTAAGGACATGAAACTTAATGCATCTCCAGGGCCGGATGGTTTTAATGTAGAATTCTATCTAGCTACGTGGGATTGGATTGGGGAGGAGGTAACTCAGCTGGTGACTCACTTTTATACTACTGCTACCCTTCCCCCTCATATTAATGATACTAACATTGCCCTAATTCCGAAGAAGCTGGTTCCGCTTGTGCCCATGGATTACCGTCCTATTAGTCTCTGTAATGTGCTTTATAAAATCATTGCCAAGTCTCTTGCTAATAGATTAAAGCCTCATCTTCCTGACTACATTGATCCATCTCAACAAGCTTTTATCGAGGGTAGGCGTATTAGTGATAACATTATCATTGCTCAGGAAATTGCTCATTCCTTTTCTCTCAAATCCTGGAAACATGATGCCTTTATGCTTAAAATTGATCTTGCTAAAGCTTTTGATCGTTTAGAGTGGAATTTCATTGTTTCTGCTTTGGCTCGTAAAGGGTTGCATGGTCATTTTGTAAATTTGGTTCATGCGTGCATTTCTTCACCCTCATTCTCTGTTCTCATTAATGGACAACCTTCTCAAAAATTTAAGAGTCTCAGAGGTATACGCCAAGGTTGTCCTATGTCTCCTTATTTGTTTGTTCTTGCCATTAATGAGCTTTCCATCATGCTTAATGAAGCTTTGCAGGCCAATCACTTACAGGGTATTTCTCTTGGTCCAAACTACCCCTCTGTGCACGCCCTTCTTTTTGCAGATTATCTTTTGGTGTGTGGGCAGGCTACTTGTCAGGAGGCTCAAACTATGGCTAGTCTTATTCAACACATTTGTGCTCTCTCTGGTCAAACTCCTAATTGGAATAAATCTGCCATTCTTTTTAGCAATCATGTTACTCATGACATTATTAATGAGGTTAAGCAAGTCTTTCCTGTTGCTAGTCTTGATGCTAATTTTACTCATCTTGGTCACCCTCTGATATTGCCAGCAAAAAATAGAGGTGCTGCTTATAACTTTGTTTTGGATAAATTTTTAAATAAGCTCCCCTCTTATAAAGCAAACATGCTCTCTCATGCTGCTCGTCTTGAACTTATTCGCTCTGTTTTCTCTGCTATCCCAGTTTACTACATGGCAAATATTTTGTTTACAAAAAAAATTATTGCCAAACTCACGGCTATCATTAGGAACTTTTGGTGGACAGGGATTAGAGAAACAGACTCAAAGAGGAGTCTTTGTCTTAGAGCTTGGAAGGACATTACCAATTCCAAAGCGGAAGGAGGTCTAGGAATCAGAAATTTAAAAGCAATTAATGAAAGTCTTATCCTTGCTGCGGCCTGGAGGTTAGCTAGCAATCCCTCTTCCCATTTATATTGTGTTCTTCAAGCCAAATATTTTCCTGTTACTACAATTTGGAAAGCTACTAGTTCTCCACCTAAATCTGCTTTTTAGTCTTCCATTCTCAAAATGCTTCCAAAACTTAAAGAGCATGCTTTCTATCAACTCACGCAAGGGAATATTTCTCTTTGGAGCATGCCTTGGTGTAATCTTTGGAATTCTATTCATGACTTTCTCATTCCACAACCATCAGGTTTTATTTATCCCTCTTTGGTTAGAGATCTTTGGTTGCCTGGTCAAAAACAGTGGAACCATCAGCTTATTTTCTCTCTTTTCCACCAACCTCTGGCAACTTAGATTGTTAATATTCAGATTCTTGAGGATGATAATGCAGATTTACTTTGTTGGGCTTTGGCTCCTAATGGTATTTGTTCTTCAAAATCATCTTACAAACTTTGTTTACATGACATTCAGGCTCATCCTAAAACTGCTCCATTGGATGTTCCTTTGGATTTGAAAGTTTTTCTAAAATCTGTTTGGAAGCAGAAAAACTTGTTGCCTAAGGTACAAACTTTTGCTTGGAGGCTTCTTAATAAAGCTTTGCCTTCAGGAATGAGAGCGGGCCGTTTTTCTATTCATATCTCTCAAAATTGTTGTAGATGTGCTCAGCAAGAGGATGATTTTCATCTCTTCTTTCTTTGTGACTTTGCTAGGGCAGCTTGGTTCTCTTCTCCTTGGTTTCTTCGATCTGATATTCTTGTTCAAGGACACTCTTCTATGCATGCTGTTCTTATTCACCTTGCTTCTATGGGTCATCCTCATGCATCTTTGCAAAATATTTTCAATTTTTTGTGGTGCATTTGGAAAGCTCGTAATGATTTTCTATTTGATAGGAAAAAGCATCTTCCCTATCAAGTCCAAATTGCTGCTGCTAATTTGGATTACACTCTTCATGATGAGACTCTGCCTTCTGCTAACATTCAATCCTTGCAGATTTCCAAACCTGATAATTTTCATCTTCCTAAACAGGGCCATACTATCAGATCTGATCTCCTTATTAATGGTGCTAAAGTATTTTCTGATGCAGCTTTTTGATCTTCAAAAGTCCCAGGATTTGATCAAGGACAAGTCCGCACAGGAGTGGGGGTCTACTTCTCCAACGGAAACTCCTCTTCAAGCATAAGCAGTTGCCCTTGCTTGTGCAGCTCATTTGGTGGCATGTCTTAATATTCAGCAGCCTACTTTTTTGACTGATTCTCTTTCTCTTGCGACAGCTGCTGCTTGCAGAAATATTTCTCACTCTACTACTCCTTGGAACATAAGAAAATATTTGGCTTCTTTTATTAATTCTACTTCTAATCTCAATCCGCAAGTTTTTCATATTTCCAGGAGTTTGAATGGAGTGGCTCACAATTTGGCCCAGCAGGTCTTTCAAAGGATTCCAAGATCTGTTTTCAATTGCTCTTCTCACTCTCATGTGGCTGATTCCTGTCCTGTGGCTGTGGCTGCATCTCTTTTAGATTTTAAGGTTACAGGTGTTCAACTGCATATGGTGTATTGCTTCTAGCAGGATTATTTTTGGTGCACTGCTACTATTGAATGAGCCGATGCTAAGGTGTCCACGAAGCTCTGTTCTCTTTTCCACGCTCCATCCCTCATTCTCATGTAACAAAAGAAAAGGGCCAGCCCAGCCTCCCCGCTGCTGCGCTTCGCCTGGCGCTCGACCTCGCCATGGGTCCTGTGCGTGCGCCGCCGCTCGCCCCGAAGTCAACCGCCGCGTCCCGTCGCTGCGTCCCATCGGACACCGCGGACGCGACGGCCATCCCTCGTTCACTGTCGCTAAGTGGGCACGCGCTGTTCACCTGCAGTACCCACCAGCCGGCTCCAGGCCCCTGCTCCCGAGCCGCCCGCCAGCCGGCTCCAGGCCCCTGCCGGGTCGCCTCCTCCTGCGCCTGTCGGCTCCTGCTCGCCTCGCGACCGGCTTCTGGCTCGGCCTCGGCCGCCTCCGCGCGCCGGCCGGCTGGCTCCTCTGCACCCCCGCACGCGGCTCCGCCTGCTCCGGCCCAGCGTCCCGCCCCCGCGACGTCTCGCCGGCTTCGCCCCGTGCCGGCGACTCCGCCTCTCGCTCCTCCGCCCGCGGCCGCGTGCCCGCGCTGGCCCGGTCGTCCGCGTCGCCAGGCCGGCCCCCTCCAGCCGCTCCGCCACGCCCTGCCCTCCTGGCCGGCTCCACGCCGCCTACCACCCGCCGCGCCCGCCTGCGCCGGCTCCCGGACGCCGCCCAGCCTCCGCTCGCCGCCCCGTGCTGGCCGCCTCCCGCGCCCCGCCTTCTCCTCCGCAGCCGGGGCCTCCTCTGCTCCTGCGCGCGCTGCTCCAGCGCTCCTCGCCGGCTTCAGCATCCGCGCGTCCCAGCTGCCGGCTGCCGGGTCGCCCCGCCCTGCATCCGGCCCCTCCCGCTCCGCTGGCCTTCCGGGCCGGCTGCCAGGTCGCCTCACCCCGCGCGCCCCCGCCGTCTCCCGCGCCGGCCGCGGCCCGGCCATCTCAGGCTCCGGGTCGCCGCTCCCGCGTCGCCCAGCCGCCTCCCGCGCGCGCGCCGGCTGCCCCCGCTGCCCGCAGCGCCCCAGTCGGCTGATAAAAGAAAGAAAAGTCAAAGGAGAAAGTGGCCGGCTGTCCCCTGCAGAAGAAAAGTCAGCAGCCGGCTGAAAAAAAAGAAGAGAGAGGCCGGCTGCCCGAGAAAGAAAAGAAAACATAGAAAAGGAAAGCACCGAGCCGGCTGCTCGTTCGTGCAAAAGGCCAGAAGCAGGCCAGAAGAGAAAGAAAAAGTGTCCGTTCGGCTGCCAGCAGCAAGCCAGAGAAAAGAAAAAACGTCCGGCTGGCCTGTTGCACGCCCGCCGTCGGCTGCAACCGGCCCCTCGACGCCATCGTCTGCACCAACAACCGCGAAAAGCCTCCGCCCAACTTTTCCAAAGTTGCCCGGAGGCTCGGAGGCTACACCCAGCGGGTGCGCTCGCGCGCCCCTGCCAGAAGCAAGCTGCGCTGGCTGCGGCCTGCAGCCGGCTGTCATCAAGCATCTTCTACTTCAACACCCGCTAAAAAACCTCCGCCCAACTTTGCCAAGTTGCCCGGAAGCTCGGAGGCTACTGTCGGGGTAATTGACCACGGGTACCCTGAAGACGGCGAGACAATATTTCAAGACATCGGGGCTGGCCAAGCCCCTCAGTCCGACTGGTCGTAAGACCGGCCTCCGGGGCCGGACGGGACCGGAGGGCCGCCTCCTAAAAGACGGCGGGCCCCAAGAAAGCGGTTGAAGCTAGAAGGCCGCCTCCTAGAAGACGGCGTGTTCCAGAAGGTGACGTACCCCGGAAGACGGTGCACTCCAGAAGGCGGCGAGGGTACGGGCCGGCTCCTAGCAGGCGGCACGTCCCCTCCCTAGGAGTTTGAGCCCGACCAGGAGACAAGCTGGGGCATGGCCACAGTGCGCCATGCCTCCCCCAAATCACGGCCGCATGGCTACAGTAGGCGCCGCCAGGCGGCCGCCGACCCGCCCGGCGCGACGCTGTAGCCATGGCGCGCCCGACACGGCTTCCGTCAGCACGGACGGCACCACAGTGAAGAGCCGCCAGCGGGGCCCGTAGGCAGCGGGCCCCACCTGTCGGCCGATTCCCCGGCAGCCGGCAGGGCCCAACAGAGGCGGGCCCTAGCAGTCGGCGGAGAACCCGGCCCCCATGGACGCTGGCAGCCGGGGCCTACCACCCGGCCATATTACCACTGTACCCCTGGGGGGTTAGTCTATAAAACCCCCCAAGCCACACCCATGCAAAGGGCTCCCCTCATGTTCCACTTCAGTTCTACACACACCATAGTCAGTGAGGGGAGAGAGCTAGCCTTGCTCTTCTTCCTCCTCTGGCCGAACAGCTCTAGGAGCGTCATTGTACTCTTTGCTTCATAGTGATCATGCAGAGACCCCGCAGAGCAGGAGTAGGGGTTTCATCTCTTAGGAGAGCCCTGAACCTGGGTAAACCACCGCGTGATACTCGCATACCCGTCCCCGGATATTCCACGGCAGTCTTGCCCTCACCTCAAGCCACCCTGTGGCATCTGTCGTCTCGCAAACCCTCCGTGAGAATACCACGACACCGGAAGAAGAGGCGGCCCACCTTGAGCGATGAAAGGCGCATTGGCTCGCCGAGGAGGAGGCCGACGGTAAGCGGCAGATGCGATATGAGCAGATGCGGCCGCGACGAGGAGGCTCTGCGGCTTGAGGAGGAGGAGGAGGAAGAGCGCGCCCGCCTCGCCGCTATGCCGCCGCCGGAGGAGGCTGCCCTGGCTGCCTATCAAGCCGCGTTCGGGTGGGCTGGGCCTCTCCCCCGTCTTCATTGACCCCACCGGCGGCGACGACGACAACGGGCAGGGCAAGGGCAAGGCGGTCTACTAGGGCAGCGTGCGGGCGTTTATTTAGAGTTTTTAATTTTCTAGTTATGTTTAAGTGGACTTTGGTCAGCGTTTGACCAGTCATTTATGTATAATTATGCTTAATTCCTCAGTTTCTGCCACGTCGGCATAAATGGATGAAAAGCGCTGGATGGATACATCTGTCTGACCGACCCAAACGGATGAAAAACGGACAAAGCACGTGTTCATTTTGATCGACGCATTGGAGTTGTTCTAAAGCGCTGGATGGATGGATGGTAGCGCTAGCAATGCATGGATGGTACTAAAGTGGAAGGGCTGCTCAGCCGGAGTATATCTCTTGATCGGCGGAATGTTGCCGACGACTTGGTCGGCGGATATCAGCCAGGCATCCAAGAGTGGAGGGAATGTTCATTGTCGACGACTTGATCGGTGGAGATATCGGCGGATATCCGCCGATATTGCGTCTCCTTTTCGAACCATTGGAGGCTTGGAGCCAATGGTCTCGCATGTTCACTGATGTTGAATTTGGGTTTTGATGGCCCAGGTAAAATGATGAAAAATAGGGGCAGAAAATCCGAAGGAGTAGGTTCATCGCGGTGCAGTTGACAGTAGGCAGGGGGACCGCGGACTAGACTAGACGGAGCATACACCGTACCTACCGGCTGGCGGCTGACCGGATGTTATCCATAGGAAGAAACAGCTGCCTCTATCAGTGCTTCCAAGCTGGACCTGGACGGATAATATCACATTCTCGTCACCTGGTCAGACCATCGGAGCATTTCCAACTGAACTGGACAAGTATGATTCTTATACTATCAGATTTGCTAAATCTCATCTAGATGAAATTTAATTGTTTGATCTATTGTTGTTTGTTTTTTGGTGCGAAGCCCTTGATTCGCGCACTGTGTCTCGCGACCCACCTCTTTGTTCGTCGCGTGGCGCACGTTATGTTGTTTGGAATTTCCTAACGGGCGCTCGTTGCGTCAAGTTGTTACTGCTTCGCACAATGTTCGGTTTTGGGAGCCTTCTGAAAGGTCTCTGACCGGTTTTGGGAACCTTCTAGAAGGTTCTTGAACCGGTTTTTCACTGGGTTTTTTCTGTTTCTTTCTTCGTTTTTTGTTTCTTTATTTCATTTTTCAATTCCTTTTCTTCTCTTTATATTTTCTTTTTGTTCTTCAGAATATCAAATCCTTTTCTAAAATTCAAAAAATGTTCAGAAGTTCAAAAAATGTTCTTGTTATTAATTTTTGTTCACAAATTCAAAAAATGTTCTTCATTTTCTACAAAATGTCCGCATATTATAAAAAATGTTCGCTTTTCCAACAAAAATTCGTGAGTTAAAAAAATGTACAAGTGTTCAAATTGTGTTTGGGAATTTAAAAAAAATCTTCCCATTTTCAAAATTTGTTCGTCAATTTCAAAAAAATGGTCATGTTTTCAAATATTGTTGGGAGTTTCAAAAAAATTGTTTCCATTTAAAGAATTGTTCGCAAATTCCAAAAAATGTCCGTGTTTCAATTTATGTTCGGGAGTTTCAGAAAATGTACGCAAGTTTAAAAACTGTTCATATTTTCAAGTTTTATTCGGGAATTTCAAAAAATGTTCGTGTATCCAAAAATTGTTTTGGAATTTGAAAATTGTCCGGTTTTCCAAAAAAAAAGCCACGTTTTCTATTTTTCGGTGATTTAAAAAAAAACAGTTCCAAAAATTGTTTGCATTTTTCGAAATGTTTGAGTTTTTTCCAACTTTTATTCACAATTTCTAAAAGTGTTCGCTGTTTCATACAACCTTCAGGTTTTCTCTCAAAATAACGCTTTGCGTACAAAATTTTAAAAAGGTTCGGATGTGCGCTCGGTTTGGTTCTTAACATTTTGCGCTGCATAATAAACCAGGTAGCTCTGTAGCTCAACTGGCTAGCTGTACTTCTTTGAAGCATCTGGTCTCAGGTTTGAACCCTGCTTAGTGCAGTATATTTTTTTTCGGGCTTGGGCCCATTTTTTTTTTCTGATTTGTTCGGCCCTGGGCTGCTAGGCGCGTTGGAAGAAGACACTTGTGATGAAAAAGGTGGCAGAGAGGTTTTGTCCCTTAGCATTATTCATCGTCTTATTTTTCATTCTTTTTTTATATTTCATTTCAAAATCAGGAAATACTAGAAGGGTTGGGCGTGCTTTGCCGCACGGTTGGTGTTGTTGACTTTCCATAATTTTTTTACCCTCTCTGTTTCAATATATAATATAATAGTACATGCAGTCATCGCGCTAAAAAGTTGCCCACATAAAATATGGATTGATTAGCATAGAATCATACCGCGAAAGGCCCGCCAAAACACCGCAATATAAATAAAGAGAAAACACATTCCATTATCTCCCCCACTCGGCAAACCAAATATTCCCTAAAATTTCAATATATAAGGTGTTGGAAAAGTCAATTTTCTTTTCATTTGACCAAGTTCAGAGCCAAAAATATCAACAATCACAATACTAAATAAATAAAATATAAAATTCATTTCACGATGAATCTAATGATATCAATTTGATATAATGGATATTGATATATTGGATATTGATATATTTCACTACATATTTGATCAAACTTAAAGAGGTTTGACTTTTTGGAAAACTAATACACCTTGATGCTACAGTATGACATGTTGGCATTTCTTTTTTCTATGTGTGAGAGGGTGAGCGTGATTGATATGTTTTTATAGGCCGGTTGTTGTCGATTGATTTGAAAAATGGTTGACCCGCTAAAAAATGTGAACTATATCCAAAATTGTATATCTCAATCAAATGGGAGAGCTCCAAAATTAAGAAACATAGTGAATTAACAGAATTGAACGAGAGTGCTCATTGAGAAATTGTTAACCCGATCAAAATCGAGTGACCCAATTCCAAATTGAAAACCTCTATTGATTGTGAGGTCTTAAAAATTACAGAGCATAGTGTACGTAATATATTTATTTTGGTGTAAGTTATAAATTTATTATTTTTTCGCTGCAAGTTATAAATCTATGATTCTTTTCAGTGTATGTTATAATTACTTTATTTTATATTTTTATCTAAACATATGGTCTTTCGGTGTAAGTTATATATTCATGACTAAACATGCAATTACAAGTGTCGTGCCTAGGTCGCAACTGCATGCCTTTTGAAAAGTAGAAGTATTTTTTAAGGGCAATTGCATGTCTCTTACTACAAACACAACTGCAAGTCTACCCTCGACCTACAACTTGGGGTGGGGGGGGGGGGGGGGGGGCACTTTTTTATCCCATCGCATGTTCACCTCCGACATGCAACTGTGCCCTACCCTTTTATTTACCATAGTTCCAAGTCCACCCACGACACGCAAATGGGAGCCGATGTCCCAATTGCAATTCACCCCAACATGTAAATGGCTCCACTCATTCTTTTTCCTTGTTGCAATTCCACTCTTAATACGCAACTAAGTATGGCCCCATTTTTTGTCTAAGTTGCAAGTCCACCCGCAGCACGCAACTGGGGTGTGATACGTCTCCAACGTATCTATAATTTTTTATCATTCCATGCTGTTATATTATCATTCTTGGATGTTTTAGAGCATCTCTAGCAGACCCCGTATAATGCCGACCCGCAAAACACGTATACAGTTCGCGGAAAAACGGCTTTGCGGGCCGGCGTGGGCGGCGGCAGAGTCAGACTCCGCAAAACGGACCCGTAAAAAAGGATATTGTGGATATCCTTTTTTACGGGTCCGTTTTGCTGTGTTTGATTCTGCCGCCGCCCGCGCCAGCCCGTAAATCAGTAATTTGAATTTCAATTTCCGGCATGCAAACACATTTCTTTGCTTCTTTATTTTTTTCAAGTGCATTGCATACATAATAACTCACCAAATCTTTGCTAGAATAGCAAGACCAAAGAAAACAAGAACCACAATTAGGCATTTTAGAAGATATCCAACTTTCATAACTGCTCCCACTAGTTGGACCAACATCTTCTCCATGCATTCGTTGTTGATCTGCGGATTCTTGATCTTGTATTCTTCATTCTTCTTCTTTGGTTCTAAAGAAGTAGACGTTGCTTCCCCTCTAGTTTCTTCTCTAATTGCACATGCAGCCGCATCATGAGCCTCAATTCTACTAAGGAGTGCACGAACATCTATTAAGTTTCTTTCTATCAATAAATCAACGTATTCTCCTTCCCAAAACCAAAATGAGCATCCATCTTCCTACACACATGACGATCTCCATAAGCTATCGAAATTGAACCGAATAGGTTGACAAAGCCGAAAGGAAAAAACAACATACCCCGTCGTTTTCGCATTTGAAGAATACCCATCCAGGGTGGTTCGGCGTGCTAGAAGTTAGCCGCAGCACTGTCCGCGTGCAGTCGTCGCACTGTATGAGCGGCATCAGCGAGCCGCTGCGCGAGCACCGAGCCTGGGCGACGGTCGGCCGAATCCCTGCCAGCGAACCGACGACGGCGGCTAGAGGGCGAACCAGTGCCTGCATGCGGCGCTGGGGCTTTGCCGGGGTTGCGCGGGGTGCTCCCCGACCAATCCATGGCTTGGCGCAGCCACCGGTGGCCGGGAACGCCAAATCCGTCCGCCGCGACGAACAGCCGCCGATCTGCAACTTTCCGGCCCGCCGACGCAGGAGGAAGTGGCGGAGGGCAAGCTCGGGCGTGTGGCGGCCCTCCGGCGTGATCCCGGCGGCTAGTTTGGCTGGAATCGTAGGTGGCGGCCCAGCGGCGTGGGTGGGAAAGAGCGCGGGGCGATGGGGAGAGGGGCGACGGTAGGTGGGGAAAAGCGCGGGCTGAAATGTCCCCCCCCCCCCCGCCAACCGCTACCACTATATATTGGGCGCCGATGGGGCGAGGGGGGGAACACGCATTTTCGCGGGTTGGGACGAGAATTATGTCGTGCCCCGCAAAAACTTTTACGGGTCCGACGCGTTTGCGGGGTCTGATCGGGCAGCATTTTACGCGCGGACCCGTATTTTGGCGGTTATTTTCGGGTCGGGCCATTATACGGGGTCTGCTAGAGATGCTCTTACAATCATTTTATAGCAAATTTATATCATTTTTTGGGATTAACCTATTGACATAGTGCTGATACGTCTCCAACGTATCTATAATTTTTTATTGTTTCATGTTATTATATTATCTGTTTTGGATGTTTTATATGCATTAATATGCTATTTTATATTATTTTTTGGACTAACCTATTAACCTAGGGCCCAGTGTCAGTTCCTGTTTTTTCCCCTGTTTTTGAGTTTTGCAGAAAATGAATACCAAACAGAGTCCAAACGGAATAAAACTTTCGCGATGATCTTTCTTGGACCAAAAGGAAACCAGGAGACTTGGAGATGAAGTCAGAGGAGCCACGAGGCGGCCACAAGGACGGAGGGCGCGCCCAGGGGGGTAGGGCGCACCCCCACCCTTGTGAGCCCCTCGTGCACCCCCTGACCTAATTCTTTCGCCTATATATACTCTTATATGCCCAAACCACCAGAGATATCCACAAAAATACTTTTCCACCGCCGCAACCTTCTGTACCCATGAGATCCCATCTAGGGGCCTTTTCCGGCGTCCTGCCGGAGGGGTATTCGATCACGGAGGGCTTCTACATCAACACCATTGCCCTTCCGATGAAGCGTGAGTAGTTTACCTCAGACCTACGGGTCCATAGCTAGTAGCTAGATGGTTTTTTCTCTCTCTTTGATTCTCAATACCACGTTCTCCTCGATGTTCTTGGAGATCTATTCGATGTAATACTTTTTTGCAGTGTGTTTGCCGAGATCCGATGAATTGTGGATTTATGATCAGCTTATCTATGAATACTATTTGAATCTTCTCTGAATTCTTTTATGCATGATTTGATATCTTTGTAATTCTCTTCGAACTATCGGTTTGGTTTGGCCAACTAGATTGGTTTTTCTTGCAATGGAAGAAGTGCTTAGCTTTGGGTTCAATCTTGCGGTGTCCTTTCCCAGTGACAGTAGGGGCAGCAAGGCACGTATTGTATTGTTGCCATCAAGGATAAAAAGATGGGGTTTTCATCATATTTCTTGAGTTAATTCCTCTACATCGTGTCATCTTGCTTAATGCGTTACTCCGTTTTTTATGAACTTAATACTCTAGATGCATGCTGGATAGCGGTCGATGTGTGGAGTAATAGTAGTAGATGCAGAATCGTTTCGGTCTACTTGACATGGACGTGATGCCTATATTCATGATCATTGCCTTAGATATCGTCATAACTTTGCGCTTTTCTATCAATTGCTTGGCAGTAATTTGTTCACCCACCATAATATTTTCTATCTTGAGAGAAGCCTCTAGTGAAACCTATGGCCCTCGGGTCTATTTTCCATCATATAATCTTCTACTTTTCATCATACAAGTTTCCAATCTACTATTTGCAATCTTTTACTTTCCGATCTATAAAAAAAATACCAAAAATATTTACTTTATCGTTTATCTATCTCTATCAGATCTCACTTTTGCAAATAACCGTGAAGGGATTGACAACCCCTTTATCGCGTTGGGTGCAAGTTGTTTGATTGTTTGTGCAGGTATTCGGTGATTTGTGCATTGTCTCCTACTGGATTGATACCTTGGTTCTCAAACTGAGGGAAATACTTATCTCTACTTTGCTGCATCACCCTTTCCTCTTCATGGGAAAAACCAACGCAAGCTCAAGAAGTAGCAGAAAGAATTTCTGGTGCCGTTGCAGGGGAGATCTACGCCAAGTCAAGACATACCAAGTACCATCATAAACTCTCATCTCTTGCATTACATTATTCGCCATTTGCCTCTTGTTTTCCTCTCCCCCACTTCTAAAACGACTTTCGAAAAGATTTGCCTTTTTATTCGCCCTTCTTCCATTCGTCTTTTCGTTTGCCTTTTTATTTGCCTTATTTTCGTTTGCCCTTATGTCTTACTTGGTTTGTTTGCTTGTTCGCTTGGTAAAATTGTGTGTTTATTGAAAAACAAAAACAAAGATTTATGGATCCTCATCCACTTGCTAATATTTTTAAGAGATCCAATTATGATGAACCTATTGTTAGTGAGTTGAGTGCAGTAGATTATCTTTATGAGGTTTTGCTTGAAATTCGTGAATCTGAAAATTGTGATGAAGTGTTGAAAGAAGAAAATTATGAAGTGATTCATGATAGCTCCTTGAATGAAAAGCATGATTGCAATGATGTTATTATAAATTCTATTAATGTCAATTGTGTTAATGATATGCAAAACCCTAAGCTTGGGGATGCTAGTTTTGTTAGGTCCACTACTTGTTGCAATGATCATGATTGGGGTAATTTTTCTTATGATCTTGAAAATTTATTTAAGCCCCATGATGAATATGAGATTGATAATAATGTTTGCAATAATATTGAAAGTGGGTTTGGAAGAGTGTCAACTTTAGATCCCACATATTTGGATAATATTCAATCTTATGAATTTTTTGATAAAAGTGGGTTTGGAGAGGTCATGACTTTAGTTAATGTTAATCCCACTATTTTGGAAGAGTGTCAACTTCGCATGCATGTGGATCGTGTTGAGAATATGTTATGTGATAGCTATATTGTTGAATTTGCTTATGATCCTACATGTAATTATTATGAGAGAGGAAAATATGGTTGTAGAAATTTTTATGTTACTAAATTACCTCTCTTCATGTTGAGATTGCTATCGTCTCTTTCTTCTTCCTTGCATATGCTAGTTTTTGCTTGCCTTGATAATTTGTTTGCTTATAAAATGCCTATGCATAGGAAGTATGTTAGACTTAGATGTGTTTGTCACATGTTTTATGATGCTCTCTTTGTGCTTTAATTCTTCTCTTTTATGTGAGCATCATTGAAATTATCAATGCCTAGTTAAAAGGCTTTAAAGAAAAGCGCTTGTTGGGAGACAACCCAATATTTTTATTTTCTGTGTTGCAATAAATAATTCATCTAGCCTCTGTTTGGATGTGGTTTTGTGTTTTAATTAGTGTTTGTGCCAAGTAAGACCATTGGGATGGCTTACGGTGATAGTTGATTTGATCTTGCTGAAAAATAGAAACTTTTCCGTCCAGTCTCAGAATTTTAATAATTCACTCGCGTGTATAAAAACCCTGAATTTTTTATACAAGATTTATGTACAAATTTCCTATGTTTTCCTAAATTTTCAGAATTTATGGAGTTACATAAGTATTAGAACAATTCGGATCTTCGCAGACTGTTCTGTTTTTGACAGATTCTGTTTTCTTTGTGTTGTTTGCTTATTTTGATGAATCTATGGGTAGTATCGGGGGGTATGAACCATGGAAAAGTTGGAATACAGTAGATATTACACCAATATAAATAAAAAATGAGTTCACAACAGTACCAAAGTGGTGATTTATTTTCTTATACTAACGGAGCTTATGAGATTTTCTGTTGAGTTTTGTGTTGTGAAGTTTTCAAGTTTTGGGTAAGGATTTGATGGACTATGGAATAAGGAGTGGCAAGATCCTAAGCTTGGGGATGCCCAAGGCACCCCAAGGTAATATTCAAGGACAACCAAGAGCCTAATCTTGGGGATGCCCCGGAAGGCATCCCCTCTTTCGTCTTCGTCTATCGGTAACTTTACTTGAGGCTATATTTTTATTCACCACATGATATGTGTTTTTCTTGGAGCATCTTGTATGATTTGAGTCTTTGATTTTTAGTTTTCCACAATCATCCTTGCTGTACACACCTTTTGAGAGGGACACGCATGAATCATGATTTATTAGAATACTCTATGTGCTTCGCTTATATCTTTTGAGCTAGGCAATTTTGCTCTAGTGCTTCACTTATATCTTTTTAGAGCACGGCGGTGACTTTATTTTATAGAAATTATTGAACTCTCATGCTTCACTTATATTATTTTGAGAGTCTTTAAACAGCATGGTAATTTTCTTTGGTTATAAATTTAGTCCTAATATGATAGGCATCCAAGAGGGATATAATAAAAACTTTCATATAAAGTGCATTGAATACTATGAGAAGTTTGATTCCTTATGATTGTTTTGAGATATAAAGATGGTGATATTAGAGTCATGCTAGTGAGTAATTGTGAAATTGAGAAATACTTGTGTTGAGGTTTGTGATTCCCGTAGCATGCACGTATGGTGAACCGTTATGTGATGAAGTCGGAGCATGATTTATTTATTGATTGTCTTTCTTATGAGTGGCGGTCGGGGACGAGCGATGGTCTTTTTCTACCAATCTATCCCCCTAGGAGCATGCGCGTAATACTTCGTTTCGATAACTAATAGATTTTTGCAATAAGTATGTGAGTTCTTTATGACTAATGTTGAGTCCATGGATTATACGCACTCTCACCCTTCCACCATTGCTAGCCTCTCTAGTACCGCGCAACTTTCGCCGGTACCATACACCCGCCATATACCTTCCTCAAAACAGCCACCATACCTACCTATTATGGCATTTCCATAGCCACTCCGAGATATATTGCCATGCAACTTTCCACCGTTCCGTTTATTATGACACGTTCCATCATTGTCATATTGCTTTGCATGATCATGTAGTTGACATCGTATTTGTGGCAAAGCCACTGTTCATAATTCTTTCATACATGTCACTCTTGATTCATTGCACATCCCGGCACACCGCCGGAGGCATTCATTTAGAGTCATATTTTGTTCTAAGTATTGAGTTGTAATTCTTGAGTTGTAAGTAAATAAAAGTGTGATGATCTTCATTATTAGAGCATTGTCCCATGTGAGGAGAAGGATGATGGAGACTATGATTCCCCCACAAGTCGGGATGAGACTCCGGACGAAAAAAAAGAGGCCAAAAAAAATGAGAGAAGGCCCAAATAAAAAAAAATAAAGAAAAAAATGAGAGAAAAGAGAGAAGGGGCAATGTTACTATCCTTTTACCACACTTGTGCTTCAAAGTAGCACCATGATCTTCATGATAGAGAGTCTCCTATGCTGTCACTTTCATATACTAGTGGGAATTTTCAGTATAGAACTTGGCTTGTATATTCCAATGATGGGCTTCCTCAAAATTACCCTAGGTCTTCGTGAGCAAGCGAGTTGGATGCACACCCACTTAGTTTCTTTTTTGAGCTTTCATAAACTTATAGCTCTAGTGCATCCGTTGCATGGCAATCCCTACTCAATCACATTGATATCTATTGATGGGCATCTCCATAGCCCGTTGATACGCCTAGTTGATGTGAGACTATCTCCTTCTTTTTGTCTTCTCCACAACCACCTTCTATTCCACCTATAGTGCTATGTCCATGGCTCACGCTCATGTATTGCGTGAAAGTCGAAAAAGTTTGAGAACATCAAAGGTATGAAACAATTGCTTGGCTTGTCATCGAGGTTGTGCATGATTTAAATACTTTGTGTGATGAAGCTGGAGCATAGCCAGACTATATGATTTTGTAGGGATAAGCTTTCTTTGGCCATGTTATTTTGAGAAGACATAATTATCTTGTTAGTATGCTTGAAGTATTATTGTTTTTATGTCAATATTAAACTTTTGTTTTGAATCATACGGATCTGAACATTCATGCCACAATAAAGAAATTACATGGATAAATATGTTAGGTAGCATTCCACTTCAAAAATTCCGTTTTTATCATTTAGCTACTCGAGGACGAGCAGGAATTAAGCTTGGGGATGCTTGATACGTCTCCAACGTATCTATAATTTTTTATTGTTCCATGCTATTATATTATCTGTTTTGGATGTTTTATATGCATTAATATACTATTTTATATTATTTTTGGGACTAACCTATTAACCTAGGGCCCAGTGCCAGTTCCTGTTTTTTTCCCTGTTTTTGAGTTTTGCAGAAAAGGAATACCAAACGGAGTCCAACGGAATAAAACTTTCGCGATGATCTTTCTTGGACCAGAAGGAAACCAGGAGACTTGTAGATGAAGTCAGAGGAGCCACGAGGCGGCCACAAGGACGGAGGGCGCGCCCCCCACCCTTGTTGGCCCCTCGTGCACCCCCTGACCTAATTTTTTCGCCTATATATACTCTTATATGCCCAAACCACCAGAGGCATCCATGAAAATACTTTTCCACCGCCGCAACCTTCTGTACCCGTGAGATCCCATCTAGGGGCCTTTTCCGGCGTCCTGCCGGAGGGGGATTCGATCACGGAGGGCTTCTACATCAACACCATTGCCCTTCCTATGAAGCGTGAGTAGTTTACCTCAGACCTACGGGTCCATAGCTAGTAGCTAGATGGCTTTTTCTCTCTCTTTGATTCTCAATACCACGTTCTCCTCGATGTTCTTGGAGATCTATTCGATGTAATACTTTTTTGCGGTGTGTTTGCCGAGATCCGATGAATTGTGGATTTATGATCAACTTATCTATGAATACTATTTGAATCTTCTCTGAATTCTTTTATGCATGATTTGATATCTTTGTAATTCTCTTCGAACTATCGGTTTGGTTTGGCCAACTAGATTGGTTTTTCTTGCAATGGGAGAAGTGCTTAGCTTTGGGTTCAATCTTGTGGTGTCCTTTCCCAGTGACAGTAGGGGCAGCAAGGCACGTATTGTATTGTTGCCATCGAGGATAGAAAGATGGGGTTTTCATCATATTGCTTGAGTTAATTCCTCTACATCATGTCATCTTGCTTAATGCGTTACTCCGTTCTTTATGAACTTAATACTCTAGATGCATGCTGGATAGCGGTCGATGTGTGGAGTAATAGTAGTAGATGCAGAATCGTTTCGGTCTACTTGACACGGACGTGATGCCTATATTCATGATCATTGCCTTAGATATCGTCATAACTTTGCGCTTTTCTATCAATTGCTCGGCAGTAATTTGTTCACCCACCGTAATATTTTCTATCTTGAGAGAAGCCTCTAGTGAAACCTATGGTCCCCGGGTCTATTTTCCATCATATAATCTTCTACTTTTCATCATACAAGTTTCCGATCTACTATTTTGCAATCTTTTACTTTCCGATCTATAAAACAAAAATACCAAAAATATTTACATTATAGTTTATCTATCTCTAACAGATCTCACTTTTGCAAATAACCGTGAAGGGATTGACAACCCCTTTATCGCGTTGGGTGCAAGTTGTTTGATTGTTTGTGCGGGTATTCGATGATTTGTGCGTTGTCTCCTACTGGATTGATACCTTGGTTCTCAAACTGAGGGAAATACTTATCTCTACTTTGCTGCATCACCCTTTCCTCTTCAAGGGAAAAACCAACACAAGCTCAAGAAGTAGCAAGTGCCCAGCGCGAGTTGCTATTTTTTGTTTGTTTTTTACTTCGCAGAATATCCCTATCAAACGGAGTCCAAACACAGCAAAACTTTTTGGAGATTTTTTTGGACCAGAAGACAACTTGGGAGCCAAGGAAGCACCAGAGGGGAGGCCCGTGGGGTCCACAAGACACCAGGGCGTGCCAGAGGCCCCTGGTGCACCCTGATGGATTGTGGGGCCAACGGAGGTCCTCTCCACCGCCTCTCAGCTCTATAAATACCCAAATATTCCAGAAACCCTAGGGGAGTTGACGAAACACAATTCCAGCCGCCGCAAGTTCCAGAACCACGATATCCAATCTAGAGCCCTATTCCGGCACCCTGCCGGAGGGGAACACGATCACAGAGGGGTTCATCATCCTCATTGGTGCTCCTCCGATGATGCGTGAGTAGTTCACCATAGACCTACGGGTCCGTAGGCAGTAGCTAGATGGCTTCTTCTCTCTTTTTGATTCGCAATACAATGTTCTCCTGGAGATCTATTTGATGTAATGACTTTTTGCGGTGTGTTTGTTGGGATCCGATGAAGTTCGAGTTTATGATCAGATCTATGTCCATGAATATTATTTGAGTATTCTTTGATCACTTATATGCATGATTATTTATAGCCTCGTATTTCTTCTTTGAATCTTTGGTTTAGTTAGGCAAACTAGATCGATTTTTCTTGCAATGGGAAGAGGTGCTTTGTGATGGGTTCGATCTTGCGGTGTCCTCACCTAGTGAAAGAAGGGGTAGCGAGGCACGTATGTATCGTTGCTATTAAGGATAAAATGATGGGGTCTATTCCTACATGAATAGATCTTGGCTACATCATGTCATCTTTCTTATTGCATTACTCTGTTTCTCCATGAACTTAATACACTAGATGCATGCTGGATAGCGGTCGATGTGTGGAGTAATAGTAGTAGATGCAGAATCGTTTTGGTCTACTAATCTTGGACATGATGCCTATATTCATGATCATTGCCTTGGATATCGTCATAATTATTTGTTCTTCTATCAATTGCCCAACAGTAATTTGTTTATCCACCGTATGCTATTTTCTTGAGAGAAGCCACTAGTGAAATCTACGGCCCCCGGGTCTATCTTTTATCATATTGCTTTCAGATCTACCTTTTATCATATTTGTTTTCAGATCTATTATTCCAAAAACCCAAAAATACCTTGCTGCACTTTTTATTTACTTATTTTTTTGTTTTTTATTCAGATCTATTTATGAAATCTCATACTATTTAATCTATCTTTTTACCGAGGAGGGATTGACAACCCCTCTTACGCGTTGGGTTGCAAGTATTTGTTCTTTGCGTGCAGGTACCGTTTACATAGTGTTGCTTGGTTCTCCTACTGGATTGATACCTTGGTTTCACAACTGAGGGAAATACTTACCGTAGCTGTGCTGCATCATCCCTTCCTCTTTGGGGAAATACCGACGCAGTCTCAAGCCACGTCAAAGGAATTTATGGCGCCGTTGCCGGGGAGACATCATCAACAACTATCAGGTTCCTAATCAAAAATCTCATCTCCTTGCAATTTACATTATTTGCCATTTGCCTCTTGTTTTCATCTCCCCCACTTCACAAAAAATTGCCGTTTTATTCGCCTTCTTTTTCATTCGCTTTTTTCTCATTTGATCTTTTGTTTGCTTGAACTTATCATCATGAGTGACTTTGGTATGGCAGAAACAGATGATGGCCGAACTCCTATAATTGGACGATCTGGCAATCTGGATGCTAAAACTTTTGTTTTGGGACAAGGGAACGTTTTAGGAAAAGAAATTATCCAAGAATTTTTCAATTGTGTTGGAACTTTGACTTGTGATGATGCTCCTATACTTAAAAGAACTAAAAGTTATGAGGAAGCTATTTCAGCACTAGTTCTGAAACTTGAAAATAGATTTATCCGTACTCATCCTACCTTGCAAAGATTGTTTTATGAGCTACCCGTTATAAAGGATCCAAAAGCTAAAAAGTTAGCCACCCTTGTTCTTATGAATGAATTTGATCACATAGTACGGGAAGCTAGGGAATTTTTTGATTTTTATGGCATGAACCGTGAAAAAACGATAATAGATGAGATCCTTTACAATAGTGATTATGTGTTGAGACATTTGCTTGGAAATAATCAACAAAATTTATGAGAACCTTAAAAAGAAAATCCCCGTTTTGGATGTTATCCAGCAAGTTTTTAATGATGTTAACCAACAATATTCTTGGATTGTAGCCGAGAATCAAAGGGGATATAAGGACGGACAACTTGATAATGCTAAATTTCTATGGACAATGTGTTTCAAGTTATATTTGAGAAACCTCCTGAAAAAAACCACGTCTATGGAGGATAAGAAGAAATATGACAATACTTGAATCTATGCATTATGCCTAGCTAGGGGCAAAAAATGATAGCGCTTGTTGGGAGCCAACCCAATGAATAAAATTTATTTTTGCCTCTTTCTTTCTGTTCTTCAGTGTTTGCACAATTATGCCTCTGTTATGATTGTGTTTTTTATGTTTTAATTAGTGTTCGAGCCAAGTAAAGCCTTTGGATAGCTTTGGGTGATAGTTGATTTGATCCTGTTGAAAAATAGAAACTTTTGCGTCCAGTAACAGAATTGTTTAAAGTTACAGAAGTGACAAAAACTCTGGTTTTTTTACACAAGATTGATATACAAATTTCCTCTGTTGTCCTAATTTTTCAGAATTTAAGAGAGTTACAGAAGTATTAGTAAAATTCGCATCGTTACAGACTGTTCTGTTTTTGACAGATTCTGTTTTCTTTGCATTGTGTGCTTATTTTAATGAATCTATGGATTGTATCGGGGGGTATAAGCCATGGTAAAGTTAGAATACAGTAGGTATAATGCAATAACAAAATATGAATGGGTTTTCAACAGTACTTAAAGCAAAGATTGGTTTTATTATACTAACGGATCTCACGAAGGTTTTGTTAAGTTTTGTGTGATTGAAGTTTTCAAGTTTTGGGTGAGATCTCGATGGATGAAGGAATAAGGAGTGAAAACAGCCTAAGCTTGGGGATGCCCATGGCACCCCAAGTTAATATTCAAGGACAACCAAGCAACTAAGCTTTTTCTTCTAACAACCATCGGTAATTTTACTTGGAGCTATATTTTTATTCATCACATATCATGAGTTTTGCTTGGAGCGTCTTGTATTATATGAGTCTTTATTTTTCTTGCTTTTTAGTTTGTCATCATCATCCTTGCTAGACAAACCTATTTGAGAGAGCCAAATTATGCTATGATTTGTTAGAATTACTCTATGTGCTTCACTTAAATTTTTTGAGCAATGGAATTGCTCTAGTGCTTCACTTATATCTTTTTGAGCACGGTGTGCTTTAATATTTTTGAAGAAATACACTCATGCTTCACTTAGATCTATTTGAGAGTTAGAATTTTTTTTGAAGAAATTCTCTCTTGCTTCACATATATTATTTTGAGAGATGAATTTTTTATGCTCATGTTCTTCACTAAAATTTGTTTGAGCTTGTCAAAAGCAAATGCAACATATGAAATTAGTCCCAAAGTGATAGATATTCAAGGGGGATATAATAAAAACTTTCATGAAGATCATTGGACAAAATAAACTTGATTCTTAGTACTAGTTTTGAGATATGATGATAGTAACATGTGAGCCATGTTGGTGAGTAATTATGCTTTAGTAAGAATGTTGGCTTTAAGGTTTGTGATTCCCTATGCAAGCATGAAAGTCAATAGTTATGCAATGAAATTACATCTTACTTGTGGTGCATTATTTGGTGTTAGTTATGCTTAATACTCGTTTATGAGAATTTTCGTTTCTTGGTTGGTTGCTTCTAATCTATTTGCTAGCCTCCATTTGTACTAAGTGGGAATACTACTTGTGCATCCAAAATCCTTAAAAACCAGTTTTGCCATATGAGTCCACCATACCTACCTATATGTGGTATTTCCGTGCCGTTCTAAGTAAATTTGTATGTGCCAACTCTAATTTTTAAAATGAATTTCCTTTTTGTGTGCCCGTACCGCTCATGAAGCGGCAGGGGGTGGCCAATATTTTTCTATGCTAGATGTATATTCTCAAGATGACTGTTTATTCACTTGTCATTGCAAGAGAGTATGGCGGTAATAGGGATTCCCAGTCCCAAAATGAAAAAGAAATTTACTTTATGTTGTCAAATAATAAATTCCTTGGAAAGTGTTGGTATGGAAGGCACCCGTGGATACGGCTAGCCATGGATTGTGAAAGAATGGTGGAAAAAGGAATAAACTTTATTTTATGTTTGGGAACCGCCTATGATGTATCTAGCATGGAAAGTATTGGGAACTACTCGGTCGTTTTCATTGACAGGAAAAGCATGCCTCTCAAAAAAATTTATCTCTCAATTTAAGCTTTGAGCTCTGGCACCTCTACAAATCTCTGCTTCCCTCTGCGAAGGGCCTATCTATTTACTTTTATGCAATTTTTATTTTTATTTGAGTCTCCATCTTCTCTTATAAAGCACCAACTAGGGAGCACTATGATCATACTTGAGCATTGGATGTAGCTAATATTCGAGTGTGTTTCGTGAATGGATCAATGATTGAGCATGATGGGCTAGGGATAACTTTCTTTAGTGTTGATATTTTGAAAGACATGGTTGCTTGTTGATATGCTTGAGTATTGAAGTCTTCATGTCAACAGAGACTATTGACTTCAACCATCTAAAAGTCCAAATGTCCATGCTACAAAAGAAAAGAATATGTGATGAACATGTTAGGCAGCATTCCACATCAAAAATTCTATTTTTATCATTTACCTACTCGAGGACGAGCAGGAATTAAGGTTGGGGATGCTGATACGTCTCCAATGTATCTATAATTTTTTATTGTTCCATGCTATTATATTATCATTCTTGGATGTTTTACAATCATTTTATAGCAACTTTATATCATTTTTTGGGACTAACCTATTGACATAGTGCCAGTGCCAGTTGCCGTTTTTTGCTTGTTTTTTACTTCACAGAATATCCCTATCAAACGGAGTCCAAACGCAGCGAAACTTTTTGGAGATTTTTTTTGGACCAGAAGACAACTTGGGAGCTAAGGAAGCACCAGAGGGGAGGCCCGTGGGGCCCACAAGACACTAGGGCGCCAGAGGCCCCTGGTGCACCCTGATGGGTTGTGGGGCCAACGGAGGTCCTCTCCACCGCCTCTCAGCTCTATAAATACCCTAATATTCCAGAAACCCTAGGGGAGTTGACGAAACACAATTCCAGCCGCCGCAAGTTCCAGAACCACGATATCCAATCTAGAGCCCTATTCTGGCACCCTGCCGGAGGGGAACACGATCACAGAGGGGTTCATCATCCTCATTGGTGCTCCTCCGATGATGCGTGAGTAGTTCACCATAGACCTACGGGTCCGTAGGCAGTAGCTAGATGGCTTCTTCTCTCTTTTTGATTCGCAATACAATGTTCTCCTGGAGATCTATTTGATGTAATGACTTTTTGCGGTGTGTTTGTTGGGATCCGATGAAGTTCGAGTTTATGATCAGATCTATGTCCATGAATATTATTTGAGTATTCTTTGATCACATATATGAATGATTATTTATAGCCTCGTATTTCTTCTTTGAATCTTTGGTTTAGTTAGGCAAACTAGATCGATTTTTCTTGCAATGGGAAGAGGTGCTTTGTGATGGGTTCGATCTTGTGGTGTCCTCACCTAGTGAAAGAAGGGGTAGCGAGGCACGTATGTATCGTTGCTATTAAGGATAAAATGATGGGGTCTATTCCTACATGAATAGATCTTGGCTACATCATGTCATCTTTCTTATTGCATTACTCTGTTTCTCCATGAACTTAATACACTAGATGCATGCTGGATAGCGGTCGATGTGTGGAGTAATAGTAGTAGATGCAGAATCGTTTTGGTCTACTAATCTTGGACGTGATGCCTATATTCATGATCATTGCCTTGGATATCGTCATAATTATTTGTTCTTCTATCAATTGCCCAACAGTAGTTTGTTTACCCACCGTATGCTATTTTCTTGAGAGAAGCCACTAGTGAAATCTACGGCCCACGGGTCTATCTTTTATCATATTGCTTTCAGATCTACCTTTTATCATATTTGTTTTCAGATCTATTATTCCAAAAACCCAAAAATACCTTGCTGCACTTTTTATTTACTTATTTTTTTTGTTTTTTATTCAGATCTATTTATGAAATCTCATACTATTTAATCTATCTTTTTACCGAGGAGGGATTGACAACCCCTCTTACGCGTTGGGTTGCAAGTATTTGTTCTTTGCGTGCAGGTACCGTTTACATAGTGTTGCTTGGTTCTCCTACTGGATTGATACCTTGGTTTCACAACTGAGGGAAATACTTACCGTAGCTGTGCTGCATCATCCCTTCCTCTTTGGGGAAATACCGACGCAGTCTCAAGCCACGTCAGGGTGCGACCATTTTTGTCCCAGTTACAACTCCATCCCTGACATGCGATTGGGGGCCCGTCTTTTTTGGTCCTAGTTGTAGGTCTACCCTCGACACACAACTAGGCTCCAACCCATTTTTACTAGTTGTAAGTCCAGCAAGACCCGGGACATGCAATTGGGGCCGCCTTTTCCCCTAGTTGCAAGTCCAGCTTCGATACACAAGTGAGGCCCGTCCAATTTTATCTCTGTTGTGGTTTTGTCACGGCAGATGTCCTCGTGAAAGGACTTAGTCGTGAGGCCATCGCTGCTAAGTGATTGCTTGAACGGGGTTGATTGGAAGCGAGAGACAAGGGTTTACCCAGGTTCGTCCCCTCATGGTGGAGGTAAAAGCCTACTCCTGCTTGATTGATATTGATGATGATGATCTCGATTACAAGGGTGCGTATTAGCTAGCCTAGTACTCGAGATGATTGTAACTTGGTCTTTTCGCACAAGGAGCTCCCTTTTATATACAGGCGGTGGCCCTGGGCTTACAATAGAGTCCGGGTCGTATTGCGATCCGTAACCCAATATGTTTCCTACTTGTATTGTTATCTAAGTAAGGAAGCTCCAGGTGGCGACTTGTACTTCTGGGCCATGACCCGCCGTTATCAAGTGCTGGGCCCCGAGCTGGCCCACTCTGTGAACCGCCCAGCAGGTCTTGAGATCTTGAATGTCTTGGCCCACCTTGAGTCTTGATCGCAAGTCACCACTTGAATGACCCCGCCCATCATGGCGGGTCATATCGTGGGGTTATGTCCCCAACATTAGCCCTCAGATTGATTTGAATTTATTCATGTCAATCTTTAACCTGATGAACATGGCGAGTCACCTTCCTTTCCTTGGAACCGCTTCATAGTCGGGTTAATGATTCCGGCTTATGATAATTCAGCCTTGTTGTTTTTCCATGTCCTCGAATCATGACGTCATTTTCCAAATTTTCAGGAACTCCAGCATGACATCATAACAAATCTTTGAGTATATCTGTCAAGCCCAAAAATCGAGGCACTCGTTGCTCAAAAAAGTTATTGTGCCTCCTCGATTCTCGTGCCTACCCTTTCTTTATCTTATAAAGACCCACGAAGGGGCCTTTCCTCACTTTTGCTTCTCCCCTTCGCTTCTTCTTCTTCGCGCCCGAGCTCTCCACATCTGGAACACCGTCACGCCCGTTCGACCTCGTCGGCCTTCGCACCCAGGGCCGCGATGCCGCCCAGCCATCGCCGGATCTCAAGCAAAGCTCTCCGTCGTCTCCTGCCACAGCCAGGTACGCCAGTTCATCTTCCTTAGATCCACATTATCCCCTTCATAGTTCATCGGAGTTCGTCGGCGTTCATCCTTTACCACCATCGCCGCGTAGATCTAGTTCTCCTCGAGCTCCTCACAGAAATACCACGATGCTAGATATTAAACCATTTTTGCATCTAGGAACCTTGGATCTTCTTTATAATCCATGAACAGACTAGCTGTTACTTCTGGTGCTCACCTTAGGTTTAGCAAATATTTTCCTTTTTTGAACCATTTGTAGATCCATAACCGCAGACGTTTCCAATAGAAACTAGTTTATTCAACATTTAGCCGAAAGAGAACTTTTTAATTGAAGATGAGCCGCCCCATGTATTGTCTGCTCATTATTGTATATCATAACTCGCCTATCGTGAAAGCCATAGGTATTCCTTCATAATTCCAGCTTATAGCTTGAGCGATTTATTAGCATGTTGATTCGCCTTTGTTCATAGCCATTTCTCAAGCCACCAACTTGTCGTATAAACCACCAGGCGACTTGTCATCAATAAATGACCCGCCGTTTATATTTCTTCCGTAGTTACTTAACCCTTCGGTGACTCATCATGTCGAAAACTACGACTTGCAACTGGGCAAAATCTCGAGTGACCAAACTAGTACTTGATAATCTTGTGACTCAAGGTCTTCTACTGGCTCAAAAAGTTATTGACTGTCGAGTACCAGAAGGGGAAAACCTACCCCAGCCTGATCAAGGAGAGGTCGTTGTCTTTGTGGATCATGTCCAGAGGGGTTTTACACCACCCGGCTCAAAATTCCTTAGAGATTTCCTTCACTTTTTTGAACTCCGTCCTCAAGACATCGGTCCCAACTCAATGACCAATTTATGCCAGCTTCAAGTATTCTACGAGGTCTACCTCCAGATAGAGCCAACTGTTGCTCTTTTTAGAGAGTTTTTCTATATCAATCATCAGACAGAATGTGCGGGTGGACCTAGTGTCAAACTTGGCGGTGTATTGCACCAGAGACGAAAAGATTGTCCTTTTCCAGAGGTAAAATTGGTGAGTCATCCAAAAGGATGGACCTCAATATGGTTTTACTGTAAGAACACCACCCCTGCCAACGAGAACCCCCTGCCGGGTTACAGACTAGTTCATCTCAACGCAACCCATATTTATCCGGGTTGGGGCACTGATGAAGAACGCCAAGAAATTTCCCCTCTCTACTCCAAGGTAAGGGCTTTGAAAGCAAACGACCTCGCCGGAATTGACTTGGTCCGGTGCTGGATTAGCTGGCGGGTTCAACCATTAAGTCACTTGACCACCTTGATGTACAATTATACTGGCAAATCAAACAATGTTCAATGCGTCACTGAAGTTGACATGACCGAAACTGAAATCAACAAAGCTATGAAGAAGCTGATGAGCGAGCCTCAGGAAAAATGTAGCCAAACCGGACTTGCTCCTTTTTGCTTGAAGAACCCCGCGCCTCCAGTAAGTGTCTTTGCATTGTTCTCATTTGTTCTCTGTTTTGACTCGCTCATCATAATACTGATTTCCGTCTTATCACAATTGCAGGCAACTGATGTTTTCTGGAGAAGGAAAGAAGTACGCAAACCGAAGCCTGCTCCAAAGCGAAGAAGAAATAAGCCGGCTATTGTAGATGAGCCGGCAGCCGGAGACGAGTCGCCGGCGGCTAATGATGAGTCAGAGGTAGAACTTGACTGCCTCAGCCGTCTTTTTATTGAACTTGCTGACGCCTCTTATTCTCAGGATAACACTGAAGCGAGTCAAGCCAGTGATGTTGAGGTAATTTCATTTCGTCCAGCCCGGAACACATATCTCCAAAGAAAATAAGATGAGCCATCTGGAAAGTAAAGTTTTCTCATCCTTACGCTTACTTGGATCCAAAATTTCTTTTGAAGAAAGCACAACATGAGGGTACCTCAAGACGCTAGACCCGGAGTGGCTCTGGGGAACTGGTTGCCGGCTTGTCTAACACACCAGCCGCCCGCAAGCGATGCACAGAGGTGCCTCATAGTCCAACCTTATCTCTTCCTTAAGCCGGCCTTTTTAGGCAGCCTCTTAACCCTTCTGACTCAAATTATCAGGAGTCGCCACCATCTTCTGGAGGTTCAACTGGTACTCAACTGCCACCCTTTACCATCAACCAAGGGTAAGTGCTTTAAATGAGTCATGCTTCACTTATAACCATTACTTTGTATTATTTAATATACTCCTTGTGATTGTAGTGCCTAGGCTAAGAAGAGGAAAACTGGTGAGTCATCAGCCGCCCCAACTGCCACTGAAACTCAAGATCTACAACAGGGTAACCCCGAAATTTTAGTTACTCAAACAAACTTGGATAACCTGGAGCCGGCTCAGGAGCCGGTTATAACTGACAAGCTGCCAACAGATGAAGAAGAAAACCTTATTGATGAGCAGGCCAAGCCAGACGAGCAGGCTGACCATCTTCAGCCGCCAAGCCCGACTCATGTTCTTAACCCTCATCAAGAGGCTGAAAATGTTAACCGAATGATAGTTGATGCTGAAGTGGCCATTACTGGAGAAGGCAAAACTAGTCCTGATGCTTCAAACACCTTGGTCAGAATCCCAACCAAAGATGAGCCTCTCTTGCAGGACAAGGGGAAGACCAAGTTGGAGCTGCCTGGTTTTGAGAAGATGAGTGCTGAAGAGATGCATCATGACTTTCTGACTCGGCTATCTGAAAGCCAAGATATTGAAATGAATATAGTCAACCTGCTGAGGATGAAACATGAGGTATGAAATAACTTGCCTTTTCCATATTGTATACATATATGCATAGCCCCCAAGTCTTAGACATAGGCAGTTATAAGTATGTGTAAGACTTGTACGTAGAATACTGAAAATTTTGAAGTGTAGCCCCCCAAGGGTCGGGTTATCATGCAAATGATAAGTCGGTTCTTCAAGTATAAATCCTGAGCGAACATAAAATAAAAACCATGTAGCCCCCAAGGGCTGACTCATCTTCATGAAATGAGTCGGGTCTTCCAAATAGATAGAACTTTGAAAAGTAGCCTGTAGCCCCCAAGGGCCGACTCATCTTTAGGAAATGAGTCGGGTCTTCTGATTTATCCTTTGAACAAATGACATGCATTAGCCCCCAAGTGCTAGGTAGGTTGTTTGAAGCTACTTGGGACTTGTAAAAATAGGTGAAATTTGCCTTATGTAGCCCCCAAGTGCCGAGTCATGCATCCTAGCTGGCTCGGGACTTGAATGACTTGTAGCTGAAATGTTTGTCTGCTTTTCAGGAGACGTTGAACACGGCCGAGTCACAATTGACCGGCTTAAAGAAGGATTTTGATGCTGAGCAAACTTTGCGAATTAAGGCGGAATCAAGCCTGCAATCCTCTGTAGAAGAGTTGGAGAGAGTCAAGGCGGTTCTTGAGACTGAACGAGCCGCCTTCAAAACTGAGAACACCGCCTTAATTAAATGCGTGGAGGATGCTGAGGGCCAACTTAAGCCAATTACTGAAGAGCTGGATGGCTTTAAGCATCACATCTCTCAAATGACACAAGCTATATTTGGTAAGTTACTCCTGTACATATGTACGAAAGAATTGCCTGGCGAATCTTATATGAACAACTCGCCTGATGGCTCGTGTATTGAAATATTGAGCCAGTAGCCTAAGTCAGAACCTGCGGCAAGATAACCTGATGAAATTAAAGGTCGTGTATTCTTTCCTAGAGAAATTGTACTCTGGAAGCTTGTTTACCATTATGGCTGTAACGGGTGGAAGAGACCCGCCATGATTCATAAGAGACGTGTTGAAGCTACTCTCAACCGTCCCAAAGCAAATAGAAGAGTTGAAGAAATCAGCCGCCCGAGCAGGTGCAATGACGTCTTTGAGCTGGGCCAAAGCTTATTGTCCAGAGATGGATCCTGCAGAGATGTCCGGCAGGTTTCCACAATTCAACGATGATGGTAGTGAGTTTTCACCAGAAGATTATGCCCGTTGTGTGAAGGAGACCCGTGTATTGGCGAGTCAACTGGTTGAAGAACTCAACTTGAAGCGGCTTATGATGAAGATAACACGCAGGTTCATCCACCAACCTTTGAGCCCTTTGACTTGACTCCACAACGGCGTAAGCATATCTTTGCCCTTGATGTCGACCCATCACCTATCATGCAAGATGACACCGTCTTCCAAGCTTTAACTTCTATCGACTGAAATCTGGACAACCTTCAGATCAAAGACGTAGAAGAGTTGGCACAGGATAACCCGGAGATATCTACCGCTGGAGATCATCAAGATGTCAACCCGGAGCAGGTTGACCCAGAGGGGACAGGAGCCGGGTCAAAGGAGTAGATGACTCCAAAAACTTTGAGATTTATGAGCCTAGTTGTGGCTTTGTAATAGCGTAGCAAAACTTTTGCATCATCTGTGGTGCCTTCGCACATCTTGATACTTCAAGGTTACTGGGCAGAAGAGATGTTATCTGGTGTGGTGTTCTCTCGACCCGCCCAGGATTTAGTAAAAATATGGCGACTCGTATTTTGTATGACCCGCCAATAGCTGATCCTGGTCTGTCGACTGATCCATAATTGATAATCAGCATAACCCGGTGTAGTATTAACCCGGTGACTCATGGTCGTAATAAAAACTCTATGATCAAAATAAGCCGGTGTACTAATGACCCGGCGGCTCATGGCCAATTAATGATCAAAAGAGATCCTGTAAAACAGATAGTTGTGTAAAACAAATAAGTCTAAGAAAACACATAAGTATAAATATGAAGTCGGCTTTCGAGGCTCGACGAGGAGACCAGCTTTAGAGGCTCGGGTCTTGCTTCAATGAAGCTGGCTTGATAGCCCATGGTTTGTCCTAGCTTTCTGTAGGCCGCTCTCACATGACTTAAGCCGACATTTTAACTTTGACAAGTTCAGCATCATAATAGATTGACTGTCAAGAGTACGCCGGGTCATCTTGGCGGATGAGCATGAAGCAAACATGCAGGTTTAACCATGTGATATAATGGCATATGCCGGGTCAAGAGGGATGTTAATGGTTAAACTCGATGAGTTGGAAGCCCCCAAGTGACCTATGATCAAGGAATAAAGACCCATACACAATATATTGGACGAAACGACAGAGGCCTCGAGTTTCAGGGATGCCGGCTTTATTATCATTGATCATAAAAGATATATACAGAGGTATGTACAAAAGTTGGAGCTAGTGGCTCTTAAGTGTAGTAAGGATGGAGATGAGCAATGTTCCAAGGCCTGTTGGTCTCCTCCTCAGATGTGCGTCATTTCTTATGTTCACGTATGTCAATCAGATAATATGACCCATTGTTGAGGTTCTTGCTGATGACGAAAGGCCCTTCCCAAGGAGGTGAAAGCTTATGCATACCCGTTTGATCTTGAATTAACCGGAGCACTAAGTCGCCCTCCTGGAAAGTACGGCTACGAACTCTACGGCTGTGATAGCGACGTAGATCTTGTTGATAGATTGCTGATCTTGATGCTGCAAAGTCACGTTCCTCCTCCAGAGCATCGAGGGAATCTTGCCGATCCTTCTCATTGTCTGCTTCAACATAAGCTGCCACTCTGGGGGAATCATGATGAATATCGCTTGGGAGCACTACTTCAGCACCATAAACCATGAAGAAAGGCGTATAACCAGTTAATCTGTTGGGGGTGGTCCGTATGCTCCAGAGGGCAGAAGGAAGCTCCTCAACCCAACAACCCGAAGTACGCTCAAGAGGAACCATAAGTCTGGGCTTGATACTCGTAAAATCTCATGGTTAGCACGTCCTGCCTAGGCATTGGATTGGGGGTGTGCCACAGAGGCCACATCAAGCCGGATGTGTTCTTGCTAGCAAAACTTCTTCATGGCTCCTTTAGACAGATTAGTCCCATTATCAGTGATGTTCCCACTCTTTTGGAGACTTTAATTATGATAGTTGCTCTTTGATTGAATGTGTTTCTTTGTTGCAATCCATGATAAATTCACCCCATGCCTATGAACAAAATAAAGCTTTTACTAAACATATTGTGGATGCCATGATGAAAGCTTTAGAAGAAAAATTGGAGTTAGAGATTTCAATTCCTAGAAAATTATATGATGAATGGGAACCTACCATGAAAATGAAGATTAAAAATTATGAGTGATTTGCTTTATGTGATTTGGGTGCTAGTGTTTCCATAATTCTGAAATCTCTATGTGATGTGCTTGGTCTTACCAATATTGAAGAATGTTCTCTTAATTTGCACTTGGCAGATTCTTCTATTAAAAAGCCTTTAGGACGAATTAATGATGTTCTTATTCTTGCAAATAGGAATTATGTGCCCATAGATTTTATTGTTCTTGATATTGATTGCAATCCGTCTTGTCCCATCATACTTGGTAGACCATTTTTACGAACAATAGGTGCTGTGATTGATATGAAAGAAGGCAATATTAAATTTCAATTTCCACTAAGAAAGGGTATGGAACACTTCCCTAGAACAAGAATTAAGCCACCATATGAATCAATCATGAGGGCAACCAATGGAGCAAAAACTAAAGATGACAATACTTGAATCTATGCATTATGCCTAGCTAGGGGCATAAAATGATACCGCTTGTTGGGAGGCAACCCAATGAATAAAATTTATTTTTCAATTTTTCTTTCTATTCTTGAGTGTTTGCACAATTATGCCTCTGTTATGATTGTGTTTTTATGTTTTAATCAGTGTTCGGGCCAAATAAAGCCTTTGGGATAGCTTTGGGTGATAGTTGATTTGATCCTGTTGAAAAATAGAAACTTTTGCGTCCAGTAACAGAATTGTTTAAATTCACAGAAGTGACGAAAAATTCTGAATATTTTACACAAGATTGATATCAAATTGCCTCTGTTGTCTTAAATTTTTAGAATTTTTAGAGTACAGAAGTATGAGTAAAATTCGCGTATTTACAGACTGTTCTGTTTTTGACAAATTCTGTTTTCTTTGCATTGTGTGCTTATTTTGATGAATCTATGGATTGTATCGGGGGCTATAAGCCATGGTAAAGTTAGAATACAGTAGGTATAATGCAATAACAAAATATGAATGGGTTTTCAACAGAACTTAAAGCAAAGATTGGTTTTATTATATTAACGGATCTCACGAAGGTTTTGTTAAGTTTTGTGTGATTGAAGTTTTTGGTGAGATCTCGATAGATGAAGGAATAAGGATTGAAAAGAGCCTAAGCTTGGGGATTACCATGGCACCCCAAGTTAATATTCAAGGAGAACCAAGCAACTAAGCTTGGGGATGCCCCGGAAGGCATCCCCTCTTTCTTCTAATAACCATCGATAATTTTACTTGGAGCTATATTTTTATTCGTCACATATCATAAGTTTTGCTTGGAGCGTCTTGTATTATATGAGTCTTTATTTGTTTTACTTTTTATTTTGTCACCATCATCCTTGCTGGACACACCTATTTGAGAGAGCCAAATTATGATATGATTTGTTAGAATTGCTCTATGTGCTTCACTTAAATTTTTGAGCTATGGAATTGCTCTAGTGCTTCACATATATCTTTTTGAGCACGGTGTGCTTTAATATTTTTGAAGAAATACTCTCATGCTTCACTTAGATCTATTTAAGAGTTAGCAAAATTTTTTAAGAAATTCTCTCATGCTTCAAATATATTATTTTGAGAGATGAAAATTTTTATGCTCATGTTCTTCAATTAAATTTATTTGAGCTTGTCAAAAGCAAATGCAACATATGAAATTAGTCCCAAAGTGATAGATGTTCAAGGGGGATATAATAAAAACTTTCATGAAGATCATTGGACAAAATAAACTTGATTGTTAGTAATAGTTTTGATATATGATGATAGTAATATGTGAGCCATGTTGGTGAGTAATTATGCTTTAGTAAGAATATTGGTGTTAAGGTTTGTGATTCCCTATGCAAGCACGAATGTCAATAGTTATGCAATGAAATTACATCCTACTTGTGGTGCATTATTCGGTGTTAGTTATGCTTAATGCTCGTTTATGTGAATTTTTGTTTCTTGGTTGGTTGCTTCTCAATCTATTTGCTAGCCTCCATTTGTACTAAGTGGGAATACTACTTGTGCATCCAAAATCCTTAAACCTAGTTTTGCCATATGACTCCACCATACCTACCTATATGCGGTATTTCCATGTCGTTCTAAGTAAATTTGTATATGCCAACTCTAATTTTCAAAATGAATTTCCTTTTTGTGTGCCCGTACCGCTCATGAAGCGGCAGGGGGTGGCCAATATTTTTCCATGCTAGATGTGTTATTCTCAAGATGAGTGTCTATTCACTTGTCATTGCACGAGAGTATGGCGGTAATAGAGATTCCCAATCCCGAAATGAAAAAGAAATTTACTTTATGTTGTCAAATAATAAATTCCTTGGAAAGTGTTGGTATGGAAGGCACCCGTGGATACGGCTAGCCATGGAATGTGAAAGAATGGTGGAAAAAGGAATAAACTTTATTTTATGTTTGGGAACCGCCTATGATGTATCTGGCATGGAAAGTATTGGGAACTACTTGGTCGTTTTCGTTGTCAGGAAAAGCATGCCTCTCAAATTTTTTTATCTCTCAATTTAAGCTTTGAGCTCTGGCACCTCTACAAATCTCTTCTTCCCTCTGCGAAGGGCCTATCTATTTACTTTTATGCAATTTTTATTTTTATTTGAGTCTCCATCTTCTCTTATAAAGCACCAACTAGGGAGCACTATGATCATACTTGAGCATTGGATGTAGCTAATATTCGAGTGTGTTTCGTGAATGGATCAATGATTGAGCATGATGGGCTAGGGATAACTTTCTTTAGTGTTGATATTTTGAAAGACATGGTTGCTTATTGATATGCTTGAGTATTGAAGTCTTCATGTCAAACAGAGACTATATTATCATTTTTGATTGTTCCATGCTGTTATATTATCATTCTTGGATGTTTTACAATCATTTTATAGCAACTTTATATCATTTTTGGGGACTAACCTATTGACATAGTGCCCAGTGCCAGTTGCTGTCTTTTTGCTTGTTTTTTACTGCCCAGAATATCCCTATCAAACGGAGTCCAAACACAGCGAAACTTTTTGGAGATTTTTTTTTTGGATTTGAAGACAACTTGGGGGCCAAGGAAGAACCAGAGGGGAGGCTCGTGGGGCCCACAAGACACCAGGGAGCGCGAGAGGCCCCTGGCGCGCCCTGATGGGTTGTGGGGCCCACGGAGGTCCTCTCTACAGCCTGTCAGCTCTATAAATACCCAAATATTCTAGAAACCCTAGGGGAGTCAACGAAACACAATTCCAGCCGCCGCAAGTTCCAGAACCACGAGATCCAATCTAGAGCCCTATTCCGGCACTCTGCCGGAGGGGTACACGATCACGGAGGGGTTCATCATCCACATTGGTGCTCCTCCGATGGTGCGTGAGTAGTTCACCATAGACCTACGGGTCCGTAGGCAGTAGCTAGATGGCTTCTTCTCTCTTTTTTTGATTCTCAATACAATGTTCTCTTGGAGATCTATTTGATGTAATGACTTTTTGCGGTGTGTTTGTTGGGATCCGATGAAGTTCGAGTTTATGATCAGATCTATGTCCATGAATATTATTTGAGTATTCTTTGATCTCTTATATGCATGATTATTTATAGCCTCGTATTTCTTCTTTGAATCTTTGGTTTAGTTAGGCCAACTCGATCGATTTTTCTTGCAATAGGAAGAGGTGCTTTGTCATGGGTTCGATCTTCCGGTGTCCTCACCCAGTGACAGAAGGGGTAGCGAGGCACGTATGTATCATTGCTATTAAGGACAAAAAGATGGGGTCTATTCCTACATGAATAGATCTTGTCTACATCATGTCACCATTCTTATTGCATTACTCCGTTTCTTCATGAACTTAATACACTAGATGCATGCTGGATAGCGGTCGATGTGTGGACTAATAGTAGTAGATGCAGAATCGTTTCGGTCCACTAATCTTGGACGTGATGCCTATATTCATGATCATTGCCTTGGATATCTTCATAATTATTTGTTCTTCTATCAATTGCCCAACAGTAATTTGTTTACCCACCATATGCTATTTTCTTGAGAGAAGCCACTAGTAAAATCTACGGCCCCCGGGTCTATCTTTTATCATATTGCTTTCAGATCTATATTTTATCATATTTGTTTTCAGATCTATTATTCCAAAAACCCAAAAATACCTTGCTACACTTTTTCTTTACTTATTTTATTTCATGTTTTATTCAGATCTATTTATCAAATCTAATACTATTTAATCTATCTTTTTACCGGGGAGGGCTTGACAACCCCTCTTACACGTCGGGTTGCAAGTATTTGTTCTTTGTGTGCAGGTACCGTTTACATAGTGTTGCTTGGTTCTCCTACTAGATTGATACCTTGGTTTCACAACTGAGGGAAATACTTACCGTAGCTGTGATGCATCATCCCTTCCTCTTTGGGGAAATACCGACGCAGTCTCAAGCCACATCACCCAAGCATCTGACCCGGCTAAGATTCACCTCCTTGGCCACATGAAGACTTATGACCCACAAGTATAGGGGATCGATTGTAGTCCTTTTGATAAGTAAGAGTGTCGAACCCAACAAGGAGCCGAAGGAAATGACAAGCGGTTTTCAGCAAGGTGTTTTCTGCAAGCACTGAAATTATCGGTAGCAGATAGTTTGGTGATAAGATAATTTGCAATGGGTAACAAGTAACAAGTGTAGCAAAGGTGCATCAAGGTGTCCCAATCCTTTTTATAGCAAGGGATAAGCCTAGACGAACTCTTATATAAAGCAAAGCACTCCCGATGACACATCAGAATTACTGTCAAGTTAGTTTTCATCATGCTCATATGATTCGCGTTCGTTACTTTGATAATTTGATATGTGGGTGGACCGGTGCTTGGTTGCTGTGCTTACTTCGACAAGCCTCCCACTTATGATTAACCCCTCTCGCAAGCATCCGCAACTACGAGAGAAGAATTAAGATAAATCTAACCATAGCATGAAACATGTGGATCCAAATCAGCCCCTTACGAAGCAACGCGTAAACTAGTGTTTAAGCTTCTGTCACTCTAGCAACCCATCATCTACTTATTACTTCCCAATACCTTCCCCTAGGCCCAAATCATGTGAAGTGTCATGTAGTCGACGTTCACATAACACCACTAGAGGAAAGACAACATACATCTCATCAAAATATCGAACGAATACCAAATTCACATGATTACTTATAACAAGACTTCTCCCATGTCCTCAGGAACAAACGTAACAACCCACAAAGCATGTTCATGTTCAAGATCAGAGGGGTATTGAATATCATTAAGGATCTGAACATATGATCTTCCACCAAATAAACCAACTAGCATCAACTACGAAGAGTAATCAACACTACTAGTAACCCACATGTAGCAATCTGAGGCTTTGGGACAAAGATTGATTACCAGAGATGAACTAGGGTTTGAGAGGAGATGGTGCTGGTGAAGATGTTGATGGAGATTGACCCTCCCTCGATGAGAGGATCGTTGGTGATGACGATGGCTTCGATTTCCCCCTCCCGGAGGGAAGTTTCCCCGGCAGAATAGCTCCGCCGGAGCCCTAGATTGCTTCTGCCCAGGTTCCGCCTCGAGACGGTGGCGCTTCGTCCCGAAAGCTTTCTTCTTATTTTTTCTAGGTCAAAACCCTCCATATAGCAGAAGATGGGCACCAGACGATGGCCAGGGGGCCCACAAGCCCTGGGGGCGCACCCTGGGGGGTAGGGCGCACCCCAGGCTTGTGGCCTCCTGGTGAGTCCCCTTCGTTTGTTTCTTCGCCCAATATTTTTTATATATTCCAAAATAATTCTCTGTAAAGTTTCAGGACATTTGGAGTTGTGCAGAATAGGTATCTCAGATTTGCTCCTTTCTGGTCCAGAATTCCAGCTGCCGGCATTCTCCCTCTTCATGTAAATCTTGTAAAATAAGAGAGAAAAGGCATAAGTATTGTACCATAATGTGAAATAACAGCCCATAATGCAATAAATATCAACATAAAAGCATGATGCAAAATGGACGTATCAACTCCCCCAAGCTTAGGCCTCGCTTGTCCTCAAGCGAAAGCCGAAATCGATAATCCTGTCCACATGTTTAGAGATAGAGGTGTCGATAAAATAATATACGGACATGAGGGCACCATGATCAGCTTTTTAAAACAGCAATACATTGTCATATAACTTCTTATGCTAAAGTGATAATTCGTTCACAAGGTAAAGTATGAATCAAAAGCTTTGTTGGAAACTAACAAACTATGATCTCGATCATTGAGGCAATTACAATTTATCATAACTTCAGAAAGAGTCATCGTAAAAGCTTTTATTTAGCAAGTTCACATACTCAACCATCATTTAATCTTTCATGATTGCTAACACTCATGCGATACTTATGAGATCAAAGCTTCAATCAAACACATAGAAAGATAGGGGCTTATAGTTTCGCCTCTCAACCATTTACCTCAAGGGTAACGTCAACAATAATAATTTATGAACACCTACATCCGAGTGGATATATATGTCTGGATCTTCCCCGACACATAGTGCTTGCCAAAAAGAGAAAATATAAAAGGAAGGGTGAAGATCACCATGACTCTTGTATAAAGGTAGAAGGTGAAAGTAAAAGATATGCCCTTCACAGAGGAAAGCAGAGGTTGCCATGCGCTTTTATGGTTGGATGCACAAAATCTTAATGCAAAATAACATCACTTCATATTGCCGCTTGTGATAAAGAACGTTATTATGCAGTCCGTCGCTTTTATTTCTTCCATATCACAAATTCGTATAAAGCTTATTTTCCTCACACTAAAAGATCATGCATATTTAAAGAGCAATTTTTATTGTTTGCACCGATGACAACTTACTTGAAGGATCTTACTCAATCCATAGGTAGGTATAGTGGACTCTCATGGAAAAACTGGGTTAAATGTTTTTGGAAGCACAAGTAGTATCTCTACTTGGTGCAAAAGATTTGGCTAGCATAGGATGAGGAGCAAGCTCAACATGTTGGAGGATCCATGACAATATAACTTCTATTTGGATATAAGAAAACATAACCCATTATGTTGTCTTCCTTGTCCAACATCAACTTATTAGCATATAATATTTTAATGAGTCCTCACAATCATAAAGGATGTCCAAGATAGTGTATTTATATGTGAGACCTCTCTTTCTTTATTACTTCCTATTAATTGCAACAATGACCAATACTATGTTTGTCGACTCTCAACAAATTTTATGCGACATACTTCTTATACTAGATGAATACCCTGCGCGTTGCTGCGGGACATCTAGTAGGCTTCTAAATGCTAAATGGCTTGGTTTTCACTCAATAATATGTTTGAGAAAAGAATGCTAAATACATATTCAGTGAAAAAGCTGAAGATTGACATAACAGTTTTCGTTCAATAAATACTAAATAGTGCAGGATTGCAGATACATCGAGCAAATGAAATTAATTTTCAGCAATGGGCCATTATAGCAAGCAGACACAAATATAAGTCAAATGAAGCTACTAATTCTAGCTTGTGAGTATTATATAACTTATTCTCTCGACCTCAAGTGGTCACACATGATAGTTTTAGACTACCGCTTAAAAGTAGTTCACACCATCACTCCACCAGGGACGACAACATGTGGAGATTTATTTTAGTCTTTCCTTTATGGTGAGTCAAACACCTTAGGAAAGATAAATAAAAAATCTCCAAGTGGACCAGCAAAATTCATAGATACCTTGGTAAATCGAGCTCTGTTGCAACTCCTAATGAGCAACTATGCTAGTTGATCTTCAATTTGGTTGAATGCTTGAGATAGTTGAAAGTGTAAAATTTACCTGAGATGCAGAGAGAGCACTACCACTAAGACTGAAGGTGACCAAACTGACAAAACCTGTTGGTGGTGGCACCAGCAAGATACTGTTGCTCTTTGACAACACGTAGATGACTTTGCCAGAATCTCGATAAGGATGTCCGCATGTGCTATTAGTAAGTAGGAGCGGAAGAAAGTGTATAAACAACAGGGAGTTAAAAATGCATTGAAACAAAAAGTCAGTGAAACCACCAAGTTCCAAATTCTTGAGTTAGGCTGTGTATACACTATCACTGTATATATGGAGCAAGTTAGAGGCTGGTTGAACAATACAAATATATCTTTTGCAGGGAAACATAATCATAATGGACAAATGTGTAAGCACTTACATATTTTGTTTCTGTGATATGAGGATGTGTTGTTCCCTGTAATTTTCTCAAACAAAACAATAGCTTGTTGAAAGATATGACATGCCGATAAAATTAGAACAAATCTCCTCAACACAAACTCCGGATAAATTTTGGTATCAAGTCATTGCAAGTCTGTAAAGCAAAAGGTACATGTGTTTTTGTTCCAGTTTTGCAAGTTGCTCTGCAACTTCACACTAAAGCAAGAGTCCATGTAGTTGATTCGATAGCATGAACCTGCCGTAATTGGCCTTGCCTTCCAGCAGCAGCACCTGCGACATGAACGTGTCTGCATCTACGGACCCACAGTCGCAGCATCCAATAACGCCAGCAGGCTGAGGTATATGGTCCTTGACGGCAAAGCCGCCGTCCACTGCCGTGTTGCCACTCGCAATCGCCTTATAAGGAAACAAATACATTGCATGGAATAATCCATGGAAGAAATTGAAGCAAAAATTTCTACAAAGCAAATTGAACATAATAATTCAAGAAATTCAACAAATTTCCGCAAAGCAAACTAAGAAAATGACTCATTATAATCAAGCGTTAGGTTCAGACAAAATGTAGAGTATACAGCGAAATAATATAGTATAACCTAATTCCTCCTCGGACATATGTTAGATATGCAGATGCAGTATACAGTATATAGTAAGAACGACAAGAACATGTTCTATTTGAGCGCATCGGAGCCCAAACTGAGCTGCACCTTGACGTGATTGGCTGGAGTCCTGTACTCCCATGTGGCGTTCACCTATTCTCTCTCACCCATTGATCCCCGCTAGCTGGTACCCATCCTTACACGGCCGACGTGACTCAGAGGCAGAGTGAGGAGGGCATGGGCCGCTGCTGCATCTAAAGGTCGTGCCACCGTGAGCACATCGTGCCGGTGTGGATGGCCGACTTGAGCGGCAGCAGGCTCAGGATCTGCAGCCGCTGCACGTCGGGGAGCTCCAAGATGCAGACCTCGCACCCCACCGAGTAGGGTTGGCCGCTCCACGGGGAGACTTCTCGGCCTTTTGTCGAGGCACCTGACACGCGACGGCAAGGTAATCACCGAGAGTGGCCGAGGTCAATGTGGACGCAGTGGAATCCGCCATGAGGCGCTCTTCTTCTAGGGCGGGGGCCCCTACTACGGGGAAGCCAGGGGAAGATGGGGGATGAGCACATGTAGATCTCGCCGCAAGGAGAGATGCCCTCGCCATTGTACCTTGCCAAATAAGAGGAAGGGAATCCGCGGCTGTGGGGAACTGGTGAGGCGTTGCATTTCGGAATTGCTACAGACGGAAAGAGACATGCGTGGGCAGTTTGTCTTGTCGGTCCTACTGAAGCTAACGTGGCTGTTCTCTTTTGTGGTGGGTCCCACATGTAAGCCTCCAAATAAACGCTGATGTGGAAGCATTGCTGATGTGGATAGGCTGCATGTCAAGAGAAATAACATAGTGGGGATGAACTATTTAGGTGTTATAGATGTGAAGTCATCACTCCCCATAAGATTATTATACAATCTTTTTATTTCTTTTCTTTTATTATTTTCCAAGATCAAAGCAAGAAAGCAAAGCGCTCAACTCAAAACTAATCTTTATTATATAACTCTCGCACTCGATTACAAAGATAGATCACAAAGCAAAACTCAAAGACTAGATCATACTAAAACTTTTATTCTACTAAATCAAAATATAACCAAAAGGAACGAACTAAGGTAAACGATAAAAGTAAAGATGTGATGGTGATACGATACCGGGGCACCTCCCCCAAGCTTGGCATAAGCCAAGGGGAGTTCCCATACCCATGTACTTAAGTGTCTTTCTTCAGAGGTGGTGATGATGGAGGTGTGGTAGTATTCTTCTTCTCCAGCTTGCGTCTAAGGCTAATTTTTTCCTCCCTTAGATCATCATTCTCTAGCTCAAGCTTTAATACCCTTTTGCATAATGCCACCTTGCTTTCTTGCAGAAAACGGGATGGGATGAATTGAACCTTGGATTTGCCTCCTCCGTTAGGAAGGCTTGACTTCTTGAATTCCACGTACATATCTCCAGGTTGAGGTGGTGGATCTTCATCTTCATCAGGGCTGTCGTCCCTTGTTTTCTCCATGTCAAAGTCTTCCTCCTCATCTGTGGTCCAACCGTAATGATCCACCTCCCCATAGATCTTTGGGTTTGTGATATAATCAGCGACATAGCTCTCTTCCTCCGAATCTTGAGACGACATATTTTCAGATCTGATGGAAAAACATCACGAAACAAGAATATAGGATATTGTCGTGATACGATGGTCAAAACCTTCGGGAGATTATATAATGAATTTTTACCATGCAAAACAAGTATTCTGGGAGAAAACGGAGTCCAGAGGGCACACGAGGTGGCCACAAGCCTGAGAGGCGCACCCAGGGGGGTAGGGCGCACCCCCACGGCTTGTCGCCTCCTCGTGCGCTATTCAGACTACTTATTTTCCTAATTTTTTAAATATTCTAAAACAGAGTAAAATTGCTTTTGGGAAATCTTTGGAGTCGGTTTACTTACCGTATCACATACCTATTCCTTTTCAGGGTTCTGGAGCGTTCTGAAAAGTTTCCCTTATGTACTCCTCCGGTGTTATGGTATGAATAATATTAGTTTCAACATTTATGGGCGTACCTGAGATATAATGTTTGATTCTTTGCCCATTCACCACCTTCGGGTTATTGCCCTCGGCATTGTTGATCTTGATGGCACCGGAACGATAAACTTCTTCGATTATGTAAGGACCTTCCCATTTGGAGAGAAATTTCCTGCAAAAAATCTTAAACGAGAATTGTATAGCAAGACATGGTCACCTACATTAAATTCACGCTTTTGTATCCTTTTGTCATGCCATATTTTAACCTTTTCTTTAAACAATTTGGCATTTCCATTGGCTTGGGTTCTCCATTCATCAAGTGAGCTAATGTCAAATAACCTCTTCTCACCGGCAAGTTTGAAATCATAGTTTAGTTCTTTAATTGCCCAATAAGCTTTATGTTCCAATTCGAGAGGTAAGTGATATGCTTTCCCATAAACCATTTTATATGGAGACATACCCATAGGATTTTTATAAGCAGTTCTATAAGCCCATAGTGCATCATCAAGTTTCTTGGACCAATTCTTCCTGGATCTATTAACAATCTTTTGCAAGATCGATTTTATTTCTCTATTACTTAATTCTACTTGACCACTAGACTGGGGATGATATGGAGATGCAATTCTATGGTTAACATCATACTTAGCAAGCAATTTACGAAAAGCACCATGAATAAAGTGTGAACCACCATCAATCATTAAATATCTAGGGACTCCAAACCTCAGGAAAATAACTTCTTTAAGCATTTTAATGGAGGTGTTATGATCAGCATTACTAGTTGGAATAGCTTATACCCACTTAGTAACATAATCAACAACAACCAAAATATGTGTATACCCATTGGAGGAAGGAAAAGGTCCCATATAATCAAATCCCCAAACATCAAATGGTTCAATAACAAGTGAATAATTCATAGGCATTTCCTGATGTCTACTAATGTTACCAATTCTTTGACATTCATCACAAGACAAGACAAACCTACGAGCATCCTTGAATAGAGTAGGCCAATAAAAACCAGATTGTAATACCTTGTGTGCAGTTCTATCTCCAACATGGTGTCTTTTGAGATATAACCCCACGGTGTAACCCGACCTGAAAGGGCCGGGTCAAGTCGTTTGCGACTCTTGGAGTTAGGCCTCAGATGGGCCAGGATGATCAAGATGCAGGACCATAAGGGCGGCTCACAAGATGGGCCGGCTTAGGGCCCGAAGCCAGAAGGCGGCAGGCGGCCCGGAGGTGTAAGCCGCCATATGGTGTCTTGTCATGAAAGGCAAGGTGACTTAGATTTAGGCTTGGTCACGGGTCATGACCCGACCCGGACTCTTGTAAGCCGGAGGCCTCGACCTGTATATAAAGGTGAGTCCCCGGCACAGATAGGACAGGTTACAATCAATCGATAGCTAGGTCAAGCGAATCCGCTCCCTTGTAATCGATACTCAAGCAATAAGCAGAAAAGTAGGAGTAGGCTTTTACCTCCACCGTGAGGGGCCGAACCTGGGTAAACTCGTGTCCTTCGACCCACTCAACCCCAACAAGCTAATCACCATTTGCGATGGCCTCACGTCTAAGTCCTCACACTAGGAATCTGCCATGACAAAACCACGACAGTTGGCGCCTACCGTGGGGACAGCGCATGGTGATTTTGAGTTCTTAAAGGGCTCTTTCCCAGGGATCGAGGGATATGCCATTGGCAGGATGACCAAGAGTCACCGCGGCAAGCTCTACATCAACGACGCCGGCTGGGGCCCCGAGGCCGACTCAATCGAGTATGGGTACCGGGTCCCCTTCGGCGGAATCCACGTCTTCATCGGCAAGATCGACGGATCTAAGCCTGAGCCGGACATCTGCACCAACCTCGTTGAGCCGACTCGGCGCGCGCAACCCGCCCGGATCCAAGCCGGTCGGAAGCATGTCTTTGTTGGTTTCGTGCAGGGCTCGGAACTCGCGGAGAATTATGTGTCTGGTGGAGAGACTCTCGTCTACTCAGGTGATGAGTCCTCGACCGGCGAGACAGAGTCAATCTACCAACTTCAAGACGGTGGGCTTGGGGGCTGTTTCGATGGCGACATTATTCCGGACCCCTACGAGCCGCCGTGACGAGCCACCATTTTCATGGCAGGAACGGCGCCGGTTCTCAACTCTTCAGTAGCTGGAGCAACGACAATAGCTGACCTGGCGGCCGCAGTGGCCGGCACATCCGGCTCAGTCAAGCCGCCGGCTCAAGTATTATCCGACCTGATGGGAACTCTGACGACCCTGCTGGCGAATGAAGTTACTACAGAAAACTAGGCCGAACGCAACACAGAAATTGCTAAGATTCGAGAGCAGATGACCAAGGCCCAGGAGGATATCAACACTGAGAATGCCTGTGAGGTCAGGTTGCGGGCGTAGGTTTATGTAGAGTCGGAACGCCTGAAGGTAGAGGCTTGGCGTTTAAGTCTGGATCAAAATGCCTCCAATGCAGTCTTTCAAAGGAGGCACCAGACCCGATTGCCCTTAAATTATGAGCCCATGAATTTGTTCAACACACTAGGGGCAGGACCAAGTACTCCAGGAGCACCGGTTATACCCCCATCAACCGCAGAGGCGCCCGGGAATAGGGCGGCGGCTCAGCCTCATCAGCCAGAGCCGACCCGCAGGGACGGGCCGGTGCCAAACCCACCTCGGGGCCGAACGGCACCCCGGCGTTCCGCAACGCCGCCGGGTCACTTTTCTAACCCGGTGGATAGCATGGTAGGAGCGGCCACCCGGCTCAACGCTCCCTATTACCGGTGAGTCGCCCATCACAGTGGAAGCACGGAACTCCATTGAGCTTCTTCGAACGGCGATTGCTCAGCAGGAGAATTATTCATACAGTCATGATTGTGAGCACTCAACTCCCCTCCCGAGCCGTAGTTACAGCCGGCATGTTGAGTCGCCCGCGGTCTCCAGCAGTGAGCGACGCCGTAACCCGCCCCATAATAGTCTGCCTCTTAATCCGAGGACTGATGCTGAAGCGATTATGGACAGTGCAAGGGCCCGTCGAGAGGCAGAGGCAGCAAACCAGGGGGCTTATGAGCCGCCCCCTGTGGTTCCTTCAGCTTCGGTAGGAGCCGGGTTAAGTGACAGAAGCATTGGAGTGCCGTGTTTAGTACCGGCTTTTTGTATTGAGCGCATGCCTAAAGATTTCAAAGGTCCCCAACTACACAGCGGATCTCCCTCTAGAGGCTTGGATTGAGAGCTACGAGCTAGCCATGGATATGTTGGACGTTAGTGATGCAGTATGCGCCAAGTATTTCACTATGATGTTGGAGGGACCGGCTCGCACTTGCTTGAAAAACATGTCCCCCCAATTCTATCAACACTTGGGCGAAACAGAAAGAGCACTTTATCAGGAAATTTCAAGGGACCTATAAGAAGCCAATGACAATTGTGGATTTGGAGCATTGTGTGCAGCGTGAAGATGAGTCGGCCCATCATTGGGCTCGCCAGATTGCGACCATTATACACTCTTCGGACAGTATCAGAGCGGCTCAAGCTGTGTTGCTCTTGGAGAAGAGCTGTCATTTTCCCCCTCTTAAGCAGAAGCTAGGATGGCTTAAGCGCAAGTGCATGGACATGGGGAAGCTTATGGATGTACTTACCAGATATGCCGATTCTGATACTACAAAAGACCCTGGCTCTGACGATGATAAATCGGGCAAGGGCAATAAAAACGGTGGCGCTAAGGGTCAGCAACAGCATGGCCAGGTGCAGAATGGTAACAACCAGGGTAATGGTGGTAAGCGCAGACACCCCGATGGTGGGTCAGATCTGGTGGCTAACAACAATAGTGGATTTAAGATTGCCTTCTTTCATATCAATCACGACACCTATAGCGCGTCAAAATGGTCTACCAAGAATAATTGGACAAGACGGATTGCAATCAATATCAAGAACAATAAAATCTATGGGCACATAATTCCTTTGCAAGAATAAGAACATCATTAATTCTTCCCAAAGGCTTTTTAATAGTGGAACCCGCCAAGTGCAAATTAAGAGAACATTCTTCAATATCGATAAGACCAAGCACATCACATAAAGATTTCGGAATTGTGGAAACACTAGCACCCAAATCACATAAAGCAAAACACTCATAATTATTAATCTTGACTTTAATGGTAGGTTCCCATTCATCATGTAATTTTCTAGGAAATGAAATCTCTAATTTCAATTTTTCTTCCAAAGCTTTCGTCATGGCATCTATGATATGTTTATTAAAAGCTTTATTTTGTTCATAGGCATGAGGTGAATTTATCATGGATTGCAACAAAGAAATACATTCAATCAAAGAGCAATTATCATAATTAAAGTCTTTGTAATCCAAAAGAGTGGGCACATCACTATTTAAAGTCTTGACCTCTCCAAACCCACTTTTATCAATTTTTTCATCAAGATTTTCAACCTCCGAATTAGCGGGACGCCCTCTAACTAAAGTTGACTCTTCTTCAGTCCCTTTATCATCAATTTTAATTTTACTAAACAAGGAATCAATAGAAGAAACACCAATTACTTTAAGATCTTCATCATTTTTATGAAAGCAATCACTAGAAAACGCTCTTCCTAAAAATTCTCTTTTAGCTCTAAGCATAGCGGTTCTTTTCTTACTTTCATCCATAGAAACATATAAAGCTTTAATTGATTCATGAACCTTGGGTACAAAAAATTTCAACTTGAGATTTTCCACATCGTGAGAAATTCTATCAATGCTTCTAGACATATCATCAATCTTATTCAACTTTTCTTCTATCGTAGTATTGAAAACTTTTAGAGCATTGATAAATTCCTTAATATTACTCTCAAGATCAGATGTGTTTCTATTATTATTGTAAGAAGAATTACCATAGGAATTACCATAATTATTATAGGAATTTCCAGGAAAAGGCCTAGGATTAAAATTACCTCATAAGCATTGTTATTAAAATTGTTTCACGAGGTAAAATTCACATCTACGGGATCACTATTTTGATCAATCAAAGTAGACAAAGGCACATCATTAAGATCAATAGGAGCACTTTTATTAGCAACCAATTTCATAATAGCATCGACTTTTTCACTCAACGTACTAATTTCTTCAACCGAATTAACCTTTTTACTAGTAAGTGCTCTTTCAGTATGCCATTGTGAATAATTAGCCGTAATATTATCAAGCAATCTAGTAACTTCACCCAAAGTAATTTCCATAAAATTACCACCCGCAGCGGAATCTAAAAGATTTCTAGAAACAAAGTTCAATTCCGCATAAAAAATTTGTATGATCATCCATAGATTTAAACCATGAGTAGGACAATTTATTAGCATCAACTTCATTCTTTCCCAAGATTGTGCAACATGTTCATGCTCAAGTTGCTTAAAATTCATGATTTGAGTTGTAAGGGAAATAATTTTCGCGGGCGGAAAATACTTAGTAATAAAAGCATCTTTGCACTTATCCCAAGAATCAATACTATTGCGAGGCAAAGAAGAAAACTAAATTTTTGCACGATCCCTCAAAGAGAAAGGAAATAATTTCAACTTCACAATATCATTGTCCACTTCTTTTTTCTTTTGCATATCACACAATTCTATGAATGTGTTTAGATGGGATGCGACATCCTCATTAGGAGTACCGGAAAATTGATCTTTCATAACAAGATTCAACAAAGCGGCATTAATATCACAAGATTCCGCACTAGTGGCGGGAGGAGCAACCGGAGTGCTAATAAAATCATTGTTATTGGTATTGAAAAAATCACACAACTTGGTGTTTTCTTGATTCATCATGACTACGCAAACAATATTTCAAACTGATCTGACGACAAAAAGGCGAATGAAAAAGAGGGCGAATAAAACGGCAAATTTTTGTGAAGTGGGGGAGATGAAAATGAGAGGCAAATGGCAAAAAAATGTAAATTGCAAGGATATGAGATTTGTGATTAGGAACCTGATAGACGTTGATGATGTCTCCCCGGCGACGGCGCCAGAAATTCCTTTTGATGTCGCTTGAACTACGTCGGTATTTCCCCAAAAAGGAAGGGATGATGCAGTACAGCTACGGTAGGTATTTCCCTCAGTTATGAAACCAAGGTATCAATCCAGTAGGAGAACCAACCAACACTATGGAAACGGTACCTGCACACAAAGAACAAATACTTGCAACCCGACGCGTATAAGGGGTTGTCAATCCCTCTTCGGGTAATGGCGCCAGAAATTGTCAAGTTGACGGGATAAAATTTGTGGTAGATTGGATAAATAGATCTCGATAAAACGCAAAATAAAATAAGTAATAAAAAAGTGCAGCAAGGTATTTTTGTGTTTTTGGAATAATAGATCTGAAAATAAAAGCAAATAAAAATAGATCTCAAAGCAAATATGATAAAGAATAGACCCGGGAATTATGACGATATCCAGGCAATGATCAATATATAGGCATCACGTCCAAGATTAGTAGACCGACTCCTGCCTGCATCTACTACTATTACTCCGCACATCGACTGCTATCCAGCATGCATCTAGTGTATTAAGTCCATGGAGAAATGGAGTAATGCAATAAGAACGATGACATGATGTAGACGAGATCTATTCATGTAGGAATAGCCCCCATCTTGTTATCCTTAATAGCAACGATACATATGTGTCTTGCTGCCCCTTCTGTCACTGGGAAAAAACACCGCACGATCAAACCCATCACAAAGAACCTCTTCCCATGGCAAGAAAAATTGATCTAGTTGGCCTAACTAAACCAAAGATTCGAAGAAGAAATACGAGGCTATAAGTAATCATGCATATAAGAGATCAAAGAAAACTCAAAGAACTTTCATGGATATAGGTCTGATCATAAACTCAAAGTTCATCGGATCCCAACAAACACACTGCAAAAAGAGTTACATCAAATAGATCTCCAAGAGACCATTGTATTGATAATCAAAAAGAGAGAAGAAGCCATCTAGCTACTGCCTACGGACCCGTAGGTCTATGGTGAACTACTCACGCATCATCGGAGAGGCACCAATGAAGATGATGAACCCCTCCGTGATGGTGTCTAGATTGGGTCTCGTGGTTCTGGAACTTGCGGTGGCTGGAATTGTGTTTAGTCGACTCCCCTAGGGTTTCTGGAATATTTGGGCATTTATTGGGCGAAGAGGCGGTGCGGGGGGTCACCGAGGGGGGTACAACTCCCCTGGGCGCGCCTGGGCATCCTGGCGCGCCCTGGTGGGTTGTGCCCACCTCGGGCCTTCCCTCTGGTACTTCTTTGGCCCATTGGGTGTCTTCTGGTCCAGAAAAAATCTCCAAAAAGTTTCGCTGCGTTTCGACTCCGTTTGGTACTGATATTCTGCGAAGTAAAAAACAAGCAAAAAACTGCAACTATCACTGGTCACTATGTCAATAGGTTAGTCCCAAAAATGATATAAAGTTTCTATAAAATGATTGTAAAACATCCAAGAATGATAATATAACAGCATGGAACAATCAAAAATTATAGATACGTTGGATACGTATCAACGATCACATGGAGCCAGGCGGATCACCCGCCCCGGGTTGATGATCCGGGTCATCTGGCACTGGTGGTAGCCCCTCAAGTGGGCGGTTATAAGTTCACAAAAGTACTTCTGGATGGTGGTAGCAACATCAACATACTGTACTACGATACCTTTCGACGGATGAGTCTGACAGACAAGGATCTCAAGTCGTCGTCCACAGTTTTTCATGGAGTGGTGCCTGGCAAGTCGGCGTACCCTGTGGGAAAGATTGCTCTGGAAGTGGCTTTTGGTGGTGTGTATAATTACAAGGCAGAGACACTGTGGTTTGAGGTGGTCAAGATCAAGAGTCCTTATCATGCCTTATTTGGACGGCCGGCTTATGCTAAGTTCATGGCTCGCCCTTGTTATGTGTATTTGCAGCTTAAGATGCCTGGGCCGCAAGGGACGGTCATAGTTCATGGAAACCGTAAACTCGCCTTGGAGTGTGAGGAAGGAGATGCTTCTTATGCAGAGTCGGCTTGCGCTACGGAGGAGCTCATGTTTTATAAAGATAACATTGACCCGGCTGATATGACCCCTCTAAAGAAGCCCACCACGGAGACTGACCCGCCACTCAAATTTAAGTCGGCAAAGGATACACAACAAGTGGATTTTGTCCCGGGTGATTGTTCTCAACAGTTCACCATTGGAACCGGGATGGATCCCAAATAGGAAAGCGCGATCATTGAGTTCATCCATGAGAATCGGGACATCTTTGCATGGAAACCCTCTTACATACCAGGTGTACCGAGAGAATTCAATGAGCACCACCTTAATGTGGATCCTAAGATAAAGCCTGTTCGACAGTTCCTCCGTCATTTTAATGAGGAAAGGCATAAGGCTATTGGCAAAGAAGTAGCCTGGCTCCTAGCTGCTGGGTTTATAATTGAAGTTTTTTGCCCTCAGTGGTTGGCTAATCATGTGCTTGTCCTGAAGAAGAATGGCACTTGGCGTATGTGTGTTAACTACACAGATCTTAACAAGGCTTGTCCGACTCATCCTTTTGCTCTCCCCCGTATTGACCAAATCATTGATGCTACGGTGGGTTGTGAAAGTCTCTGTTTCCTAGATGCCTATTCTGGTTATCATCAAATCAAGATGGCAGTGGAAGATCAGGAGAAGACAGCCTTCATCACACCTTTTGGAGCCTTTTGTTATGTGTCTATGCCTTTTGGGCTTAAGAGCGCTCAGGCGACTTACCAGCGTTGTGTTCAGAATTGCTTCCACAGACAGATTGGGAGCAACGTTCATGCTTATGTGGATGACATTGTAGTTACTAGTAAGATGCTCGTGCATTGCACGGAACATCAAGATGCATTTTTTTATAAAACACCTGTTGTGATTGACCCATGCGGGAGTAATCCCATGTGTAAAAACTAATGATATCTCAAGAAAGAGGAGAGATAAGGTGAGGAGGAGTGGGGCGTGGTGGTGATTGGTGGTCGGACTGAGCGGAGGCATGGGGATGGACGACGCCGGCAGCGGCCACCATGCTAGATTGTTCAAGAGGCTTCCTTTTTTAATTGCTCAACAATGAGGTTGTGGGAGATAAGGATGAACCAGGGAAGGCCTTATCTGCAAATGTGGAGAGAGGTGTGGGTATCTTTTTGCAAAATTGCCATAGTTTGCTTTCTATCCGTCAGATATAGATCGGACGGTCTATATTGCAAGACAGCAGACACACCATCATCACCAACTCGGTTTTTTATAAGAGTAGAGATAAGTCAAGAAAGAAGGACACCTTGCTTGATGATCTGAGGGAAACCTTTGACAATCTCGTGGTGTACAAGATGATGCTTAACCCGGCCAAGTGCGTCTTTGGTGTGCCAGCAGGCAAATTGCTAGGTTTTCTGCTGTCCGAAAGGGGCATCGAGGCTAACCCAGAGAAGATTGAGGCCATTGCTTCTCTCTCTAAGACGGCATGTATCAATGATGTCCAATGCCTGGCGGGTCGTATTGCAGCCCTGAGCCGATTTATAAGCCGCCTTGGTGAGAAGGCGATTCCCCCGTATCAGATGATGAAAAAGACTGACTACTTTGCCTGGAGCGATGATGCTAATGAAGCGTTTGAGGCACTTAAGAAGCAGTTGGCTAAGCCGCCCATCTTGGCTGCTCCGATAGACAAAGAACCTTTTCTCCTATACATGGCAGCTAATAATAAAGCTGTCAGTGTAGCAGTTATCGTGGAGTGTAAGGAGGCAGTCAAAGAATAACCGGTTCAGCGGCCGGCTTATTATGTCAGTGAAGTCTTGAGGGAGTCCAAACAGAGATACCCACATTGGCAGAAGCTGGTGTTTGGAGTGTTCATGGCTAGACACAAGCTCAAGCATTATTTCCTTGGGCATCCAATCACTGTGATTAGTTCTGCCCCTTTGGGGGATATCATTCAAAACAGAGAAGCCACTGGCCGGGTTGCTAAATGGGCAATCGAGCTTGGGCCACATCATATGAAATATGTGCCCAGAACAGCCATCAAGTCACAAGCTTTGGTCGCTTTTATCAATGATTGGACAGAGCTGCAAACACCTGAGGAGAAGCCCAACAATACATACTGGATGATACACTTTGATGGATCCAGGAAATTGGAAGGCTCGGGGGCTAGAGTTATTTTTGAATCTCCACGAGGTGACAAATTTTGTTATGTCTTAAGGCTCATGTTTCCTTGTACTAACGATGCAGCTGAGTATGAAGCTTTGCTCCATGGGCTTAGAATGGCTAAGGAGATGAACCTAAGCTGGGTTAGATGTCTGGGCGACTCAGACTTGGTGGCCCAGCAAGTTTCACGAAAGAGGGATTCTAAAGACCCGCTCATGGTGGCTTATCGTCAAGCTGTGACTAACATTGCTGGTCATTTCAAAGGGTACCAAGTGGATCACATTGATCGGTGGCTTAATGAGGCGGCTGATGCTTTGTCCCATTTGGGTTCTCAGCGCAAGCCGGTCCCTCCTAATGTGTTTCTTGATGTCCTACATAATCCTTCTGTCAAATTACCATCAGAGGAAGACTTGGCTATTCCTGACTCGGAGGGGCAGTTGGTGGCGGCTCTTTGCGCTATTCCAGACTGGACGATGCCTTACCTAGCTTACCTAACACGAGGTGAGTTACCGAAAGATGAAAATTTGGCGCGACAGATCACAAGACGGTCTAAGTCCATGACCATTGTCAGTGGCGAGTTACACCGGTGCAGTGTGATTGGCATGTTTCAACGTTGTGTTTCCCCTGAAGAAGGACATGAGATACTGCAGGAAATTCATGCAGGGGATTGTGGTCATCATGCCGGGTCAAGATCTTTGGTGGCCAAGGCTTTTTGTCATGGTTTTTTCTGGTTGACGGCTCATGCTGATGCAGAGGACATTGTTAGCAAGTGTGATGGATGCCAAAAATTTGCAAGACAAGCTCATGTGCCGGCTCAGGAATTGCGGATGATCCCAATCACTTGGCCATTTGTGGTCTGGGGGCTTGATATGGTCAGGCCATTTAAGAGGTCTAAAGACAAGAAGACTCACCTTTTGGTGGCAGTTGATAAGTTTACCAAGTGGATTGAAACAGAGCCAGTTAGCAATTGTGAAGCAACGACTGCAGTTCAGTTTGTGAAAAAGCTGATTTTTCGCTTTGGTTATCCTCATAGTATCATCACTGATAATGGGACAAATCTGTCTAAAGGTGCTATGAAAGAGTTCTGTCAAAGGGAACACATCCGTCTTGATGTATCTTCAGTGGCTCATCCACAGTCCAATGGTCGGGCAGAGCGTGCTAACCAGGAGATATTACGAGGGATCAAGCCCCGGCTCATGGTTCCTTTGGAACGTACACCGGGTTGTTGGGTTGAAGAGCTTCCGGCAGTCCTTTGGAGCATTAGGACCACCCCCAACAGATCAACAGGCTACATGCCCTTCTTCATGGTTTATGGCGCAGAGGCGGTTCTCCCAACTGATATTCGTCATGACTCGCCCAGGGTGGCGGCTTACGTTGAAGCAGACAACGAGACGGCGCGTCAAAATGCTCTGGATGCCTTGGACGAAGAACGTGATCTCGCGGCGGCTCGATCGGTGATTTACCAACAAGACCTGCGTCGCTATCATAGCCACAGAGTTTGAAGCAGGACGTTCCAGGAGGGCGACTTAGTGCTCCGTTTGATTCAAGATAAGACAGGCATGCATAAGCTATCACCTCCTTGGGAAGGACCCTTTGTGGTTAGCAAAAACCTCAACAATGGGTCATATTATCTCATCGACATACGTGAACACAATAAGTCACGTACCTCTGAAGAGGAGACAAACAGGCCCTGGAACATTGCTCATCTTCGGCCTTACTACACTTGAGCCACTGGCTCCAATCATTGTACATACATATCATGTATATATTTTTTATGATCAACATAATAAAGCCGGCATCCCCGAGACTCGGAGCCTCTGTTGTTTCATCTCATATATTGTGCATGAGTCTTTCATTAATTGATCATAAGGGCACTTGGGGGCTTCCAACTCATCGAGTTTAGCTTTCTCACCCTTTTGACCCGGCAAAAACGCCACATTATTGGTTAAACCTGCCCGTATGCTTGATGCTACTCCGAACAAGATGACCCGCCGTACTCTTGACAAGTCAATCTTCAAGACCCTGAACTTGTCAAAGTTAAAACGGCGGCTTAAGTCATGTGAGAGCCAGCTTACTGATAGCGAGGATAAACCAAGGCTATCATGCCAAGCTTCCTTGAAGCAAGACTCGAGCTTCATAAGCCGGTCTTTTTTGTCGAGCCCTGAAAGCAGACTTATAAATATTGTGACATACATGTTTATACTCTATTTCTGTCTTTGCAGGAATTTTATGCTCTTGATCATATTTATGCGCAGACTATAAGTCTCCGGGTCAAAGGAAGTCCGGGTTAGCATTGATCAGTATTGAGCTTATTGTGGCCATGAGCCACCAGGTTATCACCTCAAGATTTCCATGACCATGAGTCATTGGGTTATTAACCAGCCATTGCTTATAAGCAATTAAGTGTTACGACTATAAGTCGCTAGTATGGGAATTCTTCGGTTATTATTACAACCCCATACAGCTTATGCGTCAAAATATCAGATGGGCACCCTTAAAAAAGGATGGTGCTAGCAAATACCGCATGACAGACAAAGACAAGACATCCAAGGCAGGTTATTAACATAGCTAATTGGATCAAAAGTCAGATAAAAGTGCATGAAGGCACAACAGAGCAACCAAGTATTTTAAGCTAGTCCTATTAGAAGGCTACAACTGAGCCCATGATATTCAATCAAGTTTTTCCAAGAGTATAACTACTCCTGTAAGCTGGTTCCTGTGTTGTCAGGGTTATGTCCCACCAGGTTAACATCATGCTGGCGCCCTGAAGTTGAGGTCCCTGGGTCATCCTGTTCCAGTTCTTCTTCGCTTGCAATCTGGAGATTGTCCGAGTTCCAGTTGATACCAGTTAAAGCTTCAAAGATGGCTTCATCATTCATGATAGGAGAAGGGTCGATATCAGAGGCAAAAGTATGCTTACGCCATTGCGGAGTTAAATCAACAACATCAAAAGAAGGTGCCTTGAGTCGAGTGTTATTGCTGTCGTAAGCCTGCTGGTACTTCTTTAGATCAAGTTCATGCGCAAGCTGACACGCCAATGGCCGCATTTCTCTGATACAATTGGCATAATCTGCTTCGGTGAATTCAGACCCGTCATCTTTATATTCCGGAAACCTGCCGGCCATCTCTTCAGGGTCCAACTCTGTTTGATAAGCCTTTGCCCGGCTTAGCGAAGTTATCGCTCCTGCATGAGCAACTGACATCTTCAGCTCTTCAATTTGTTTGGGCATTGTTGATAATTGATCCAGTACAGCTTTTATAAGCTGTGGTGGTTTTTTGCCATTTGATGCAGCCACAAGAGTGCGAAGACTTCCAGCATATAGTTTTTCCATCAAAGAATAGACGGCTTTCAGCTTCATCAGCATGTTTTGCCCAAGGTTGGAACTCCTGGCACCTGCCATACATTACAAACAAGAGTCGCCAGGCGAGTTACATTCAAAAATTTCATGTTGCCAGGCGGGTTATTTCAATTGATTTAAAGTTTTACTTACTGAAGATGGCTTCGGTCATTTGAGAAATATGGTGTTTTAAGCCAGTCAACTCTTCAGCCACTAGTTTTAGCTGACCTTCGGTGTCTTGGGCCCGTTTCAACAAAGCAGCCTTTTCAGTTTCAAAGGCGGATCTTTCTGATTCAAAGTTGTAACACCCCCAGTGGTTAGCCACAGTAATCCCATTTTGATAATGCCAAGTCAGCATGATTAACAGTGCCGAATTATCATTTGCATCATATTGCATTTCAACTCCTAAGTCAAAATTCAAATTTAAATGAAAGTGGAAAATAAAAGTTGTTCAACATAGAAACTAAAATGTTCAATAAATAACAAATATTACAGAGACTGTTCTAAAATTGTAACCAACAATTAATAAATTAATTAGGTGGCTCTAACTTTGCCAAAACAGCAAGGTTTAATACATTTTATTTATTATAAAATTTGTGTGAACTCCAATTGTCTCCAAACCAATTTTTGGCAGTAGTAGATAATGCCTAGCATTTAATGGAACAAGTGCCATATTTTACCAAAGTCATTTTGAGGCCTAACTAATTACAAAACAGAATATAAGAATAAATAAAAAGAAAAAGACAAAAAGAAAACAAAACCCCCCTGGCCTAACTGGGCCACAGCCCAGTCGGCCGGCCCACTCCCCCTGGCCTATATGGCCCCCAGGGACCCCAGAAACACTAGCCGATCCCCACTTTCCCCTCCCCACTCGCTCTCTCTCCCCCCCGATCTGGATCGAGATCGGGGGCTCGACCCGCGCCCATCGCTGCACGTCGCCGACGCCGCCGCCTCGCCGGACCTCGCCTCTTCGTCGTCGCCTCGTCCCCGTCGTCCTCCCCACGCCCCACTGCCCCGTGCCCTACGCCCCGCAGTGAGCTCGCCCCGCCTCTCTCTCCCTCGCCCTGCCCGCGCTCACCGTGGCCTCGCTCGCCGCGCGCCCGCGCCGTCCCGCATGCGCTTACAGCCGCAGCTGGCCGCTCATGGCCTCGCGCCCGCGCACACCCTCGCCTCGCCCGCGTCAGCCCGCATCACCGCCGCGCCCGCACGCACGCGCTTCCCGCGCCGTCCACCGCCCGCGCTCGCGCACGCCGCGCGCTGCCCGCGCCCACTGACCTCGCTCCGCCATGCCCCGCCCCCTGGGCCTCGCCGATTTGCTCGTCGCCCGCGGTCACCGCGCCCAGCGCCCGCTCGTCCCTGGCCGCGCCGCGCCCGCGCGCCCGCAGTGGCCTGTGTGCCACTGCCAGGTGGGGCCGAAGCCCCTGTGCCACTGACGTAGGGGCCCACGCCCTTAAAACGTAAAAAAAATGAAAATAAAAATTAATAAAATAAATAGTTAGTTAATTAATTAATTAATTAGTGAATTAATTAAGTTAATTAACTCTGATTAAGTTAATCTAATTATGTAGTTAGTCTAATTAAACAGTAATTAAATTAGTTAAACCCTAATTAACTAAACAGAGTATGACAGGTGGGACCCACACGTCAGTTTGACCCAGTCAACGCCCTGTTGACTGCTGACGTCACAGTGACGTCATGATGATGTCACAGTTACTGTTTCGGATAATGTCAGAATTAAATAATTAATTAAATTCCAGAAAATTGTTAAAACTTTGAAAAATCATATAAAATAATCCATAACTCCGATCGAAAAACTTTATACATGAAAGTTGCTCAGAACGACGAGGCGAATCCGAATACGTGGTCCGTTCGTCCGTCACATGTCTCTAACTACCTGAACATGGGACATTTCCCCTTCGGTCACCTGTCCGACATTTGTCCGGAACCGGGAATACTTTCCCGGATGAATTCCCCCTTCGCCAGTATCGCCCGGCACTTTGTTAGATCACCTCTGTCACCGCGTATTGCCATGTTATGCTTTGTGCTGTACTTGTTTGCTCTGTATTTATTGTTTCCTCCCCCTCTTCTCTCTCGTTAGACCCCGACGTCGTCCCCGAGACCGACGCCACCATTGACGACCTTGCCTTTGCCGCCGAGCAACCAGGCAAGCACCCCCCTTTTTAGCATACCGATATCGCCTATTCTTTCCCTCTCATGCTTGCATTAGAAATGCTGCTGCTGCTGCTTTACCTATTCTGATGCATAGCCTGTTTATTGTAACCTGCTATTGAAACCTTACCTGCTTATCCTAAACTGTCTAGTATAGGCTGGGTAGAGACCTATCAGTGACCCCACTAGTCCCGACTGCCCCGCTGGATTATCAGAAGACCCGATCAACGGGATTGAAGACCAGGCCCCGACACCGCACATCACCCCCCTTAGTTGTAACGACACTGCAGTGTTACTATCGAGTGCCGAGGGTGAAACCTCTTGTAGCACTTCTGATGTTAACTCTGTAGAGTAGCTATTTGGTCGTGGTCATCGAGGGTGATTCCTCCTTCACCACTTCCGGTAACGACCCTGTCGTGCAACACATCAAGTGTGAACCCATCGAGGGTGATTCCTCCGAGTTCACCTTGACGGATACATCAAGTAGGAATCCAACGAGGGTGATACCACGGATTCCCCTGATGTTATGGACACACGGATAATTGGACTTTACACTGTTACTTGGAAGGCGGGTCGACCCTGAGGGGTACCCATGTGTGATGTGAAGGCGGGTTGCCTGGATGGTGCCTGAGTGAGAATACGAGGCGTGGCCGGGCATTCTTGGCCCTTGCCGCAAGTCCTCGAGACGGGGCGACGGGGTCACATCGATCGTGAGTCTCTGCTTGTTACCGCACCCCCAAGGTACTAACGGTTTGGATATGTGATCTGAGTGGGCCTCTGGCCTGATAGCACTAACCATCACGTGGGCATAGTATGGGCGTTCTGCATCGCAGCATCAGCCGAAAGCTCTGACAGACGTCCAGTTCAGCATTGCGGCACGGTCGGATCGTGTCGGCCACCTGAGGCGACGCTGGTATCCACCCTGTGCGCAACGACCCGGAGGGTGAGGGGCGATGGCCAAGACCCCCTTGCGCTTAGGATGTAGACCGGCGGGGACCTCTCTGCTGAGCTGTAGGTAGGGTTGCGATGTGTCGTTTGGCCGAGGCCGGGCAGGACCCAGAAAGTGTGTCCGACCGGAGTTAAGCGAGCGTGGTGGGTAAGTTGGTGCACCCCTGCAGGGAAGAACTAATCTATGCATAGCCGGATCCTCGGTAACGGACACTCGGAGTTGTATCCCGATCGATACAACTAGAACTGGATACTATGGCTCTGGGATTGCTTCTCGCAGGGAGTCGAGAAGGGATCTCAGGACGAGGTTGATGACTGTATGGCTGTGGGATTGCTTTCTCGCAGGGAGTCAAGAAAGGATCTCTGGGTGAGGTTGATATCATTACTGCTACATTATATTGTACTGTTCTACTCTCTTCTATTGTTGCAAGACCGCTGAAGATGCTAGTCTTCGATAGGACTAGGCCTTCTCTCTATTCTGGCATTTCTGCAGCCCAGTCCACATATACAGCCTCTCTTTGAAAATGTTGCATATGTAGTGTAGATCCTTGCTTGCTGAGTACTTCGGATGAGTACTCACGGTTGCTTTGCTTTCTTTTCCCCCATATCCTTTTGATGCAACCAGATGATGGAGCCCTGAGACCGCTGCCCCGGTTGACGACTTCAGCTGCCACTTCTACCCCGAGGGTGGCTGCTACTACGAGCTGGCCGACTACCCGGAGTAGGATCGGAGGGTCCCAGGCAGTAGGACTGCGCCTTTCGATCGTAGTGTTTTCTTTTGCCCCGCCTTCTAAGGGCTAATCTGTGTTTTCTTTTATATCTGTACTCAGATATCTGATGCTTCCGCTGATGCTTGTACGCAAGCTTATGTATTCGAGCCCTCGAGGCCCCTGGCTTGTAATATAAAGCTTGTATGACTTTATTTATGTTCTAGAGTTGTGTTGTGATATCTTCCCGTGAGTCCTTAGGGTTGATCGTGTGCATTTGCGTGTATGATTAGTGCATGATTGAGCCAGGGGCGTCACAAAAGTCTGCCTTGATTTTTTCCAGTTCTTTCAACACAGATTCCAAGCTTGATTCAGCTTTGGATCACCCGGCTTGTTCCGACTCAACATCTTTCTTCAAGCCGGCGAAGTTTGAGTCGGCCAAAGATAATGCTTCCTGCAAAATAAAGAAGACTTTTATTTATCAGATTCGCTGGTTAAGCCGGCGGCAACGGTTCATCCGGCCCTTGGGGGCTATCTCATGCACAATAAATTCATTCAAGTCCCAAGCAAATTGCAAGCAATATACTTGGCACTTGGGGGCTAATGCATGTCATTTTTTCTATTTTAAAGCATACAAGAAGACCCGGCTCGTCTAAAAAAGACGAGCCGACCCTTGGGGGCTGCAGGACAATTCTTCAAAGTGGTCATATTGAAAGACCCGACTCATCTCATGAAGATAAGCCGGCCCTTGGGGGCTACATGATGTTTTCTTTTAAGGAGTGCTTAAAGAACTGGGTTATCATTTGTATGATAACCCGACCCTTGGGGGCTACATTTTGGACTCTACAGATTTTTCTCTAAGTCTTAACCATACTCAAGTTTTTCCTATGATCAAGACTTGGGGGCTACATAAGGATATATAACAGGAGAAAATGGAGTGTACCTCATATTTCTTCTTCATCATATTGACTAAGTCGGCCTCCATGTCCCGGATTGTAGCCAGGCGGCTTAGATAACCAGCATGTAATTCTTCAGCACTGAGGTCCGCATAATTTGGCAGTTCAAGTTTTGATTTGCCCTTTTAAAGCAAGGGTGTCTCCTCCTTTGCGGTGTGCTTAGTTAGCACGTTGGAGATTTCTGGCGCTTTATGACCCGCCCCAATAATGGCAATGTCATCATCATTCTTCTCAGGAGGAGTCTCTTCAGTTGCTTTGACAGGGCTTGAGGCATGGATGGGACTTGGCGGGTCAAGGTTGGCCGCCGGGTTAGCATCAACACCCATAGCCTCAGAGGCTGTTGGCTCAGTATGTGGGGGCGGGTCACTGTCGGAGTAAATGACCACGGGTAGCCCCATCACCTCCCTTTGGTATTTCAATACATCGGGGCAGGCTGCGCCCCTCAAACATCAAGGACAAAGGGCCGCCTTCTTGAGGCCGGCTGGTCCAGGCAGCCGGTTGCGAGGAGGTGGCGGAGTCCACAAGACGGCCATGAAGTGGGCCGACTCCTAGCAGGCGGCCTCCTGGGAAGCCGGGTCCTAGCAGGCGGCCCCTCGCGCCCTCAAAGTCAGCGCCAACATAAACATGATGAGACAGGGCATGGCTACAGTACAGGCCTGCCACCTCGAATCCAGGGCAGAACATGGCCACAGTACAGCGTACCAAGCAGGCATCCTGCGCCCAGCGCAGGACTGTTGCCATGCCGCTCATGACATCGCCCATGGCAAAGGAAGCCATGCTCCCGTGACGGGCGGCCAGTACGGCCCGCAGGCGGCGGGCCCTACCTGTCCGTGACAAGCCAGAAGGCGGCGAGCCCAGACCAGTCGGCTCAGTGGGAGGTCGGCTCCTAGCAGGTGGCCCTCCCCCTTCCTTGAAGTTTGTGCGCCATTAACCAGAAGAGACGGGGAGTGGCTACAGTGAAATGCCCGCCAGGCGGCGGAACTGTACCCATGCTCTCCCCGACCAAGCATGCATCATTAGTGGCACGGCTACAGTGCTACGCAGCCGACAGGACCCGCAAGCGGCGGGCCTAGCTTGTCGGCCGAGTACGAGATCACCGGGGGGACCCACCAGGCGGCGGGCCCCTGCAGTCGGCGGAGAAGCCGGCGACCAGAGACACTGACGGCCGGGTCCTACGCCCGGCCGGATTACCATTGTACCCCTGGGGAGTAGGCCTATATAAACCCCCCAGGTCACCCCATGCAAGGGGTTGGCGGTTGGCACCTTGGCAGATGCCTCGTTAGCACCCCCCCCCCCACACACACACGCAGAGAGAGTGGAGTAGAGCTAGCCTTGCCCTTCTTCCTCCTCTAGCCAAACAACTCGAGGAGCAAGCTTGTAGCTACCTGTGAAGTAGTGATCATGCGGAGACCCCGTAGAGCAGGACTAGGGGTGTTATCTCCTAGGAGAGCCCCGAACCTGGGTAAGATTCGCAAGCGTACGCGGTCTCGCTCACTCCCGCTTCTAGAGCCCGGCGACGTACTTTTGTCCCCATCCACGATAAGCCACCCCCTGGCATATGTCCCACGATGTCCCCGACATTTGGCGCCCCCCATGGGGCTAGGTGCACCGTCATCCGGAAACACGTTCTGGACGGGAATCCTCTTCCTCGCTGGCGACTGCAGCCAGCCCGGCATGCCCGACGGTGTTTGCGTCGACACGCTGCATGGCGTGGAAGTTGTTTGCACCGCAAGCAGCCTCGCTGATCTCATCGATGGGATCCGCCTCTTCGACGAGCCCGCACTCGACGCGGGCGCAGCTAGCTCTGAGAGCTGCCTCGTCGATCTCCTCGGCAAGCTTCACATCGCCGACGAGCCGGTCTCTGACCCAGAGTCCGTTGGCTCCACCGACCTGCTCGTCGACATGGTCATCGACGCCGATGTCGTGCTTCCTGATGCCTTCCCCGGTGACGTGGTGATCTTCGACGACCCACTTCCCGCTGCAGACGGCAGCACCAGCACCAGCACCGTCACTGAGGTGCTGGTCATCAGCCACGACGGAACCTCCGACCAGGCCGGCCGAGACCCGTTGCAGGCGGCAATGCGGGACCTGTCCGCTCCCGTAGCGCCCGGTGCGAGCGGTGAAACGCTGGAAGCATGCCGTATCGCTCTTCTCGACAGCGCCAACACGTTGGCGGCCATGAGACGCCTCACCGAGGCTTACCACCGCGAGATCGACCGCGCCGTCTGCCGCACGCCGGCTGCTGGTGAACCCAGCCGCGTGGGCACGGTCCGGCAGCGCAGCGCCGCCATCGCCAGCATGTTGGGGGCCGACCGTCCGGTCTACGCCACGCCCATGGAGAACTTGCATGCCGCCCAGGCAGTGGCAGACGAGCTGGACTGCCTGGAGGGCGACGAGCATTGCTGCATGACGGAGCGCGTCCAGCAGCTCATCGACGCGGCCGCCGTGTAGCAAGAAGCTGGCTGCCGCATGGTGGAACCCGGCCTACAGGCTGGGAACCTTCCCCCTCGCCGAGAGCATGGCGCGACCTCCCGGACGCCGACAGCCAGCGCCCGCGACCAAGAGCCGGTTGCTAGCTGCAGCCGCACCCGCATCTCCATCGAGCGCGACCAAGACGGCCGCCCACGAGCAGTGGAACGGCGGGACGGTCGTCCGCCTCTCCCGCGCAGGGAGAGGCGCGCCTCCCCGCTGCCTGTTGAGCATCCGACTCTCGGAGGCCGGCTAGGCCCCCGCGAAGGAGTCGGAGAGAACGACGCCCGCAACCGGATCGACCGCTTGGCTCGGTCCCTGGTGTTGGAAGAAGAAGATGCAATCGGCCTCCCTTGTTTCGGCCCCCGCATTCGCGACGAGCCCTTCCCCAGAGGGTTCTCGCTCCCTCGGGACACTCCTAAGTACAACGGCTCTGTGAAGCCGGAAGATTGGCTGGTCGACTACTCCACTGCCGTCAACATAGCGAACGGCAACAAGCGTGTCGCCATGAAGTATGTTCCGCTCATGCTCCAGGGCACGGCCCGGACATGGCTGAACAGCCTCAAGCCCTACAGCGTTAACAGCTGGCTAGACTTCACCGAAGTTTTCATCCCCAACTTCACCAGCACCTACAAGCGGCCGCCCAAGCCTCGCCAGCTCTCCCTGTGCATCCAAGGCCCTATCGAGTCCACCCGCGAATACTTAACACGGTGGGCCGAGCTGCGCAACTCCTGCGAAGGGGTGCATGAGGTGCAAGCCATAGAATACTTCACTGCTGGGTGCCGGGAGGGCACCCTAGTCAAGCACCGACTCCTCTGCGACGAGCCGGCCACCCTCGACGAGCTGCTAATCATAGCGGACAAGTACGCCACTGCTGACTCCTCCATGAAGTCGGAGCTCCGAGTGGACGCATCAGGAAAGATGCTCCCTCCGGCCCCTTAGACACCGGCTGGTGATTCCAGTCGGTGCCAACAGTCAAACGACAATAAGCGCAAGACCCCGCAGCCGGCTACTACCAGCCGGCAGGTGGCGACAGTCGAAGACCAGCAGCCAGAGGAGCAGCCCGGCCCCCAACGCCAGAAGGGCGGCAAGCCTGCCTGGTTGCCCGCTTTCTCGTTTGAGCAAACCCTCGACGCTCCCTGCAAGTTCCACAGCGGCGCGAAGCCATCCAACCACACCACCCGGAAGTGCCACTGGCTCACCCGCATCGCCAGAGGCGAAGGACTGCCTCCGCCGCCTGCTGGCCCACTGCCTCCGCCTCCCCAGCAGCCGGCGGTCCGACCAGTCGGCGCGATCCAAGATGAGTTTCCTGAAGAACATGGAGCTTATGTCATCTTCACCAGCGTGACTGACGACAGGCACAACCGGCGTCAACAGCGCCGAGAAGTGAATACTGTCGCCTCTGAAGCCCCAGAGTTCATGCACTGGTCGGAGAAGCCGATCAGTTGGAGCCGAGCTGACCACCCGGAGGTGATGCCTTCTCCTGGTTCCTATGCCCTGTTGCTGGATGCCACCTTTGCAACAGAGAGGCGAGCTGCTCGTTTCTCCCGAATTCTGATAGACGGCGGTAGCAGCATCAACATCCTCTACCACGACACCATGGAGAAGTTGTGCATCAAAGAGAAACAGCTCCAGCCTAGCCGGACTGTCTTCCATGGCATTGTGCCTGGCCTATCCTGCTCACCAATCGGCAAAATCAAGATAGATGTCCTCTTCGGAGACAAGGATCACTTCCGCCGAGAGCCAATCTGGTTCGAGGTGGTCGACCTTGAGAGCCCCTACCACGCGTTGCTTGGCCGGCCTGCTCTGGCCAAGTTCATGGCGGTCCCCCACTATGCCTACCTCAAGATGAAGATGCCGGGCACCAAGGGCATTATCACCATAGCCGGCGACTACCAGAAGTCTGCCGCCTGTGCCACTGCCAGCAGTCGGCTGGCCGAGTCCCTTGTGATTGCTGCCGAGAAACGGTTCCTTGACCGGGTTGTGGCCATGGCCGGCGAGCAGCTGGACCTGTCGCCAGATCCCAAGGGGTCAAAAGCTCAGGGCTCTTTCCAACCGGCCAAAGAAACCAAGAAGATACCCTTGGACCCAGAGCACCCGAAGAGGTTTGCTGTCATAGGAGCTCGCCTCGACAGCAAATAGGAAAGCGAGCTCGTCGATTTCCTCCATGAGAATCGGGACATCTTTGCGTGGTCTCCAAAGGACATGCCGGGTGTACCGACGGATTTCGCCGAGCACAAGCTACATGTCAGAGCAGATGCAAAACCAGTTAGGCAACCCCTCCGCCGCCTGTCGGAGGAGAAGAGAGGAATTGTTGGTGAAGAGATAGCCTGGCTTCTAGCAGCCGGCTTCATTATGGAAGTATTCTTCCCATAGTGGCTTGCCAACCCAGTCCTTGTACTAAAGAAGAACAACAAATGGCGCATGTGTATTGACTACGCCAGCCTCAACAAAGCTTGCCCGAAAGATCCGTTTGCCTTGCCTCGGATTGACCAAGTGATAGACTCCACAGCCGGATGCGAGCTGTTGAGTTTTTTGGATGCCTACTCGGGGTACCACCAGATCAAGTTAAGCCCGGCCGACCGCCTGAAGGCCGCCTTCATCACACCATTCGGAGCCTTCTGCTACCTGACCATGACGTTCGGCTTGAGAAACGCTGGCGCCATGTTTCAGCGTTGCATGCAGAAGTGCCTCCTCAAGCAACTCGGTAGAAATGCCCATGTTTATGTGGACGATATTGTGGTGAAAACGGAGAAGCGCGGTACCCTCCTGGAAGATCTCAAGGAAACCTTTGATAACCTGCGCCGTTTTCAAATCAAGCTCAACCCAGAAAAGTGTGCCTTTAGAGTACCAGCCGGCCAGCTCCTCGGCTTCCTTGTCTCAGAGCGCGGCATAGAGTGCAACCCTGTCAAGATCAAGGCCATCGAGAGGATGGAGAGGCCCACCCGACTGCGAGACATTCAGAAGTTCACCGGCTGCTTGGCATCCATCAGCCGCTTCATCTGTCGGCTAGGCGAGAAGGCTCTTCCACTGTACCATTTGATGAAGAAAACCACTCATTTCGAGTGGAACGACAAGGCGGACGAGGCTTTCCTCCAACTCAAGAAGATGTTGACCACGCCACCCGTCCTGGCCGCTTCGGCTGCCAAGGAGCCCATGCTTCTCTACATCACCGCCACCAGCCGGGTGGTCAGTACAGTTATGGTGGTAGAGCGCCGAGAGGACGGCAAGGCACAGCCGGTCCAGAGGCCCGTCTACTACTTGAGTGAGGTGCTGTCAGCTTCCAAGCAGAACTACCCCCACTACCAAAAGTTGTGCTATGGCGTGCATTTTGCCGCCAAGAAGCTCAAGCCATACTATCAAGAGCATCCCATCACGGTCGTCTGCACCGCCCCGCTTGCGGAGATCATAGGCGGCAGAGACGCATCGGGCCGAGTGGCCAAGTGGGCAATCGAGCTGGCCCCCTACACCATCTTCTACCAGCCTCGCGCCGCCATCAAGTCCCAAGCACTGGCCGACTTCCTCGTCGACTGGGCCGAGACCCAGTACCTGCCGCCAGCTCCAGACTCCACTCATTGGCGGATGCACTTTGATGGCTCAAAGATGCGCACCGGTTTGGGAGCTGGCGTCGTCCTCGTCTCTCCCAAAGGCGACAAGCTCAGATACACGTTGCAAATCCACTTTGCCGCCTCCAACAACGTGGCCGAATACGAGGCGCTAGTACACGGACTCCGGCTGGCCAAGGAGATTGGCATCCGCTGGATTCTGTGCTACGGCGATTCGGACTTGGTGGTCCAACAGTCGTCTGGCGACTGGGATGCCAAGGATGCAAATATGGCGAGCTATCGCTTCCTCGTCCAGCAGATCAGCGGATATTTTGATGGGTGCGAGTTCCTTCACGTGCCACGGGCCGACAACGAGCAAGCAGATGCCCTGGCACGGATCGGCTCCACCAGGCAAGCCATACCAGCCGGCGTGTCCCTTCAGTGCCTCCGCAAGCCGTCTATCAAGCCTTCCCCGGAATCAGAATCCATCTTCGTGCCGGCTACAGTCGGATCCGACTCAAGGGCTGCAGTAGCCGGCCCGGGGACTTCGGCAAGCGGCACGGGGACTGCAGCAGTCGCACCCGGCCCGGGGACTTCGCAACTCGGCCCGGGGGCTGCAGCAGCCGGCCCGGGAAGTTCGGCAGGCGGCACGGGGACTGCAGCAGTCGTACCCGGCCCGGGGACTTCGCAACCCGGCCCGAGGGCTGCGGCAGCCGCCCCGAGGACTTAACCAAGCGGCTCGGGGACTGCGGCAGTCACACCCGGCCCGGGGGATGTAGCGGCCGTCCCAGGGACTCCAACAACGCAGCAAGACACGGCCGATTCCCCCCCCCCCGCCACCTCCCAACCCAACCGCCCTAGTTTCAGTGGCCGTAATGACAGTGGATGAAGTCGAAGCACCATCATGGGCGCAGCCCATCCTCAACTTTCTGGTAAGCGGAGAGCTGCCAGTTGATGAGATCTCGGCCTGGCAGGTGCAACGCCGGGAAGGAGCTTACACGATAGTAAACAGAGAGCTTGTCAGGCGCAGCGGGACCGACGTTTTCCAACGCTGCGTCGAACCAGAGAAAGGCAAGGCAATCCTCGGAGACTTACACCAAAGCGAGTGCGGCCACCACGCGGCCTCCAGATCCCTTGTCGCCAAAGCTTTCCACCATGGTTTCTTCTGGCCGACTGCTTTGGAGGATGCCAAGGATCTGGTCAAGAAATGCAAGGGGTGCCAAAAATTCAGCTCCAAGCAACATCTGCCGGCTTCTGCACTCAAGACCATCCCCCTTACCTGGCCCTTTGCCGTCTGGGGGTTGGACATGGTGGGCCCATTCAAGACAGCACGCGGTGGCATGACCCATCTGCTTGTCGCCATGGACAAATTCACCAAGTGGATTGAAGCAAAACCAATCAAGAAACTAAATGGTCCGACTGCTGTGACCTTCATTGCAGATATCACCGTCCGGTACGGTGTACCACACAGCATCATCACCGACAATGGCACTAACTTTGCCAAAGGCGCCTTGGCCCGTTTCTGCGCAACGCAGGGCATCCGACTGGACTTAGCGTCCGTTGCCCATCCGCAGTCAAACGGCCAAGTAGAACAAGCAAACGGCCTCATCTTATCCGGCATCAAACCCCGACTGGTCGAGCCACTGGAGTGCTCGGCCGGCTGCTGGATCGACTAGTTGCCGGCCGTCCTCTGGAGCCTCCGCACCACTCCGAACAGATCAATCGGTTTCACTCCCTTCTTCCTCTTGTACGGGGCCGAGGCCATCATCCGAACTGACATCGAGTTCGACTCGCCTCGCGTCACCATGTACACGGAGGCGGAGGCGAAGGAAGCACGAGAAGACGGCATCGATCTGCTGGAAGAAGGCCGGCTGTTAGCACTCAGCCGGTCCGCCATCTACCAGCAGAGCCTGCGCCGCTACTACAGTCGGAAGGTCAAGCCACGATCCTTCCAAGAGGGAGACCTTGTGCTCCGGCTGATCCAGCGAACAACCGGCCAGCACAAGCTCTCGGCCCCTTGGGAAGGCCCCTTCATCATCAGCAAAGCCTTGGGCAATGACTCCTATTACCTCATCGATGCGCAGAAGCCCAGGGCGCGCAAAAGGGATGATTCCGGCAAGGAAACAGAGCGCCCATGGAACGCAAATCTCCTCCGAAGATTTTATAGTTAAATGCAGTATGTACCACGCTACCTTTTGTACTAAGGGCAAAGGCACCGGGTCCCTCGAGGAGCACTCGGGGGCTACCTTTCTTATCTGTATGATAAGTTTCATGCCTGTGAGTATGTTATTTCATTCCTCCGCCCGGCATCGGGTCCGACCAGTCGGCCCGGGGGCTTGCCGCCTTGTACTATGTTGGCTCTACCTGCAGTCGGACAAGTAGTGTGCCGGCATCTAAGCCCACCCTTGCCGTAAGCCGCAGCTCGCAGAGCGACTGTCTGGCAGGCAAGAGTTAAAGGCAGGAAATGGTGCTCACATGAAAAATGGCTAAGGACGAAAGCACCCACATAGGCCAAGTCGGCTCCTCGCTTAGCCGTCCGGTTGCTGAGCAGCCGGCCGGCCGGCTTCTCACTTAAATTGCTATGTTCTAAGCGGCCAAAGTACTTGTCTTCCCAAAATGGCCAAGTACTTGACCCGGCCAGTAGATCGAAGAATGGCTGTCTGGCCGGCAAGGCGGCAGCCAAGGGAAAGCAGCAAAGGAAAAAGCCAAAAGAACAGAAAGCAAGACAAGTCAGAGCTCGGCGAAGCACATCTTGTGCGAGAATTAAATCACATAGCAAGAGGCCCTCGGCCAGCATTCAACAAAGTTTGAATACACCCCAAGCGGGTGGAACTGCGCGAATTTAACAAAGTTTGTTCTAAAGATTACCAAAGCAGGAAAAGATAAAGATAAGTTGGCAGCCTAGGCCAAAGGAGCAACAGGCGAGTCTGGCAGGTTGGTGGAGTCAGCGGCGCCAGCTGGTGGAGTGGCCATCTGGCGAGTGTCGGCTTGGTCACCTTCAGCAGCAGTCGGTGCACTCGCACGCGGCTCGTTGCTCGAGGCCCGATCAAGCTGAGGCTGGGCGTCTGCTCCGCCCTCCGGTGCGTCGCCTTCACCATCCTCATCTTCCTCGTCCTCGCCTTTGTCGCTTGAGGCGATTTCTTCTGCCGACTCCTCGCTGCCATCCGGGTTCAGCCCGAACCAGTTCATCGGCACCTCGGCACCCTCCTCGTCCAGCTCGGGGAAGAAGACGCTGGTGTCGGTGTACTCGGCGATCGCCACCGCACGATGGGTGAGCGCAGGCCCCGCTGCCACCAACTCTTCCATGGCCTCCTGTCGGAACGTGGCCAACTGGGCTAGGTTCAGCCCAGGATACCATGCCTTGACGAACTCCAAGGCTCTTCGGGCGCCTGCCCGAGCGGAGGAGACCCTCCAAGCCTTGAAGCGGCCGATTGCCGCCTCCAACCAGTCGGCGGTCCGACTGGGTGTGCGTGGAGCTTGGCTGCCTGGCCAGAGGGCGGAAACCAGCTGAGACCCGGCATGCTGAAGGCGGCGGAGGAGACGTTGAATCGGCTGCAAACGCGTCCTGACGGCCAGGAGCTGCTCGTTCATGTTCCGAGGCGTGTCGGGCGGGATCTCCACTCCTTCCCTCCTACGCTGGTCGCGTCGCGCCTCGATGGCCTGGCTGACGGCGACGGCGTGGCCAGGAAAGAAGTCTACGCAAAAGAAAAACAAAGATCATAAGCCGACTCCCGATGCAGTCGGCAGCTATTCCAAAGAAAGAAGTTTACCGTCGATCATGTCCTCAATCTCGCCGTAGCCAGCGGTGAGGATCGCTTCCTTCTCGGCCCACTTTGTGCGTTCGACCTCAAACTCGGCCTGAAGGGCGCCTTCCGCCTCCTTGAGCTCCTGGAGCTCCGCCTTGTGCTGGTCCACCAACTTCTTGGCCAGACGGTCACGCTCCAGGGCCGCCTTACGGCGATCCTCCTCCTTGACGCGCAGCTCGGTCTGGACTTCGCCCAGATGCTGCTACAATGTGGCGTTGGCTCCTGCAAAAATGAGAAAGAGAGGACAATCAACAAAGATGACCAAAAAAGAAAAGTGGTTGCCAGAAGATCCGGCCCGACTACTCAGTAGTCGGCCCGAATCTCGGGGGCTACACCCAACGGGTGCGCTGACGTGCCCCACGAGGAAGTAGACAGAATGCTTACGCCGGCTTTTGGTGAGGTCGGCGGTCCGCTTAGCCAACTCCCGGACCTGGGAGTTGAAGGCGGCTGCACGGATGTTGTGGTAGTCCTGCAACGAAGACAAAAGAAGAGAAAACAAGTTAGCACTCGGAACCTACCTTAAAGTTCCGAGCCGCCAGCTCAGCAGCCGGCCCGGAACTCGGGGGCTACACCCAGTGGGTGCGCTGGCGCGCCCCCACAGAAGACTGCAAGAATCAAAAAACAAAGCAAAGAAGCATACCCGAACGGCCGTCCGCGTCGCCAAGAACGCCTTCGTACACTGCTGGAGGGCGGCGCCTTGGGCCTGGAGCTGGGCCTGAACGTCCTGCGCGGCCTTGTTCAGCACACCCGTCCCGCCCCCAGGCGTCCATCCTGGTGGGGCGGCGCTGGTGGCCTCTGCGTCTAAGGGCGGACCACGGGAGTCGCCCCCACCACCAACTCGCCACTGACCGGCGGCGCCGGTGGCACGTCAGGCCGATTGCCTCGGGCCCCGGCAGTAGGCGCTTGCGGGGGCACCTCCGCCTCCGAGACGATGGCGTCGCCTCCTCTCCTCTCCACGACCGGCTGGTCATCGCCGGCCCCTCCAGTCGGCACTGGGATCTCTGGCACTGGCGGCGCCGCGCGCAACGGAATGACAAGTCGTGGGGTCCGGCCGTGCGCGGTTTCTTCCGCTTGTGCCCTAGCGGCGGCGTCCGCCTGAGCCTTGGCGGCGGCGTCCGCTTGAGCCTTGGCCGCCGCGTCCACGTCCGCCCGCGCTACCTTGGCCGCCTCCGCCTCCTGCCTTTCCGCCTCCTCCCGCTCCTCGCGTGCCTCCCGCGCGTTCCTCTCCGTCGCCGCCCGAAGGTCGGCGAGCGGGTCCACGCGGCGGGTATTGGCGGAGCCTTCCGCCTCCCCGATCACGGAAGCAGCGGTAGACCGCTCAAGAGTGAGTGGGGCCCTGATTCAAGCAAGACAAGAGAAAACTCAGAAAAAGTTTGCAAGGAAGAAGAAAGGAAAACACAACCAAGCACTTACGCGGACACCATCGGGGGCTGCTTCGGGGCCCTCTGGAACTGGGCCACTCTTGCGGCGGCCTCTTGCCGCCTGGTCGCGGCGGCCGCATTCTTGGACTTCTTTGGCCGGCTGCCGAACAGCAACGAGCCGGCTCGGCGCTTTTGTGGGCCGCCTGGTGCGGTCGGCGCGGCTGAGGAGCTCGCGCCCGCCCTGTCGGTGTCGTGCGGGCGGCGTGGCTCGTTCTCCTCCTCATCGTCATCCGGCCAGTCCTCAAGGCCGCCTCCTCCCCCGGAGCCGCCTGCTCCACCGCCGCCACCTGTGGCATCGTCCTCCTCCATGGCGGCCGCCCCCAAGTCGGGGTCTTCCACGTCGCTCCTCGTTCGGTCCGGCATATACTACTGACCTGGATCCAGAGCACCGGCGGTCGACTGGGCCGGGAGGACCTGCACCATGGCCGACTGGTCAGGCGGCAAAACAAGAACTCGGACCAGCAAAGAGAAAAGAATTACAAGACTCACCGCAGCAGGCGGATGTGCGCGGTCGTACGGCCGCATGCCGAACCGCCAGTCCGCCTTCGACAGCTTGCAGTTGGAGATATAGTTGACCAGCCGGACCACCTCCACGTCCGACAGGTCCCATGTGCACATCCGGCACGGGTCCCGGTGCCCGCTCATGCAGCTGATGATGTGAGGCCGAGCTTGGAGGAGGAGCACCCGGCGCGTCATGAAGGCAGCCAGCAAGTCCGAGCCCTTCAGGCCCTCCGACTCCGTCATCGCCTGAAGTTGGGCAAAGGCGGCGGAGGAGGCGGCCGACAGGGAACTTGGCTTGTACTGCCAGTTGGCGCGTGGCTCGGCTGGCGGGCCAGCTGCGTAGGCCGGCAAGTTGACGTAGTCGCTTGTCGGGTGGATGCTCTTGACGTAGAAATAGGATTTCTGCCACAGCTTGGTCGACTGCAGTAGGGAGATGGGCGGGAAGCGGTTCCTGGTGCCCGGGCGCCGCACCGCCACGCAGGCTCCGCATTGAGCCGCCTGGCCCTTGGCGGCGGTGCCAAGTTTGAGGTAGAAGCACTCCCCCCAGAGTTCGAGGGTGGGGAGGGTGCCGAGGTACCCTTCACACATGGTGACGAAGGCGGCCAGCAGCACCACCGTGTTTGGCGTGAGGTGTTGCGGCTGGACTCGGTAGAAGTCGAGGAAGGAGCGGAGGAAGCCGCTCGCCGGAAGGCCAAAGCCGCGAAGGAAATGGGACCGGAAGACGACGCATTCATCGTCCTCCGGCGCCGGCGAGATTTCTGCTTCAGGGGGAACGTGCACCTACACATTCGCCTCCCGGGGCAGCCGCCGTGTTTGACGGAGGAAGGAGAGGTGATCATCATGGACTTTGGAGCCGTCCCAGTCACCGGCTCGTGAGCGCGCCATGAATGAAGGAGCTCATCGCAGGCGCGGCGCGGTGGCGAGCGGGTGAGGCTGCGGCGGAGCAAGGAAGCCGCAGCGAGAGGACGCTCGACAACGGCGGGCTGCGGCAGCACTTCAACGGGAGGAAAGGGCGCGGCGGCAGCGGAGAAGATGAAGAATGGCGAAGGGAGAGGAGGGCGCGCGTGCATCTGCCGCCCCCCTCCTCCCCCTACTTATAGCCCCAGGCGGCGAAGCTGAGGGGGCGGGGGCGTGGGGGATCGTGGGATTAACTACGCCCACTCCTCCACGTTCCCATGATTGCGGCACCAGTAAAGGCGTGAATTAACTACCGCAGGAGCCCAACCGTCCACCTCGACGTCAGCGGATCCGCGCGCGTGCCGAGGCACTGTAGTGGCGGGCCCCGGCCTGCGGCGCCGTCTCGTCACGTGCGTGGGCTGGTAGGCCGGCTTGACCTGATGACGCCACGTGGCCGACATGCGCGGGCAGCAAGCCTGACGTCTGGTTGGCATGCCACCTGGTCCCCACCATGATGTTTCGAAATCGCCAGGCGGCCTGCCTGGTCATGGCCGACACCTACCAGTCGGCACCTCGGAAGACGGACGAAGCAGAACACCAGGTGACCCGGAATATGAAGCTGCTGAGGCTTCTCGCCCCTTCAGCCGCAGCGCCTCATCAGCTTCGGGGACTACTGTCGGAGTAAATGACCACGGGTAGCCCCATCACCTCCCTTTGGTATTTCAAGACATCTGGGCAGGCTGCGCCCCTCAAACATCAAGGACAAAGGGCCGCCTTCTTGAGGCCGGCTGGTCCAGGCAGCCGGTTGCGAGGAGGCGGCGGAGTCCACAAGACGGCCATGAAGTGGGCCGACTCCTAGTAGGCGGCCTCCTGGGAAGCCGGGTGCTAGCAGGCGGCCCGTCGTGCCCTCAAAGTCAGCGCCAACATAAACATGATGAGACAGGGCATGGCTACAGTACAGGCCTGCCACCCCCGAATCCAGGGCAGAACATGGCCACAGTACAGCATACCAAGCAGGCATCCTGCGTCCATCACAGGACTGTTGCCATGCCGCTCATGACATCGCCCATGGCAGAGGAAGCCATGCTCCCGCGACGGGCGGCCAGTATGGCCCGCAGGCGGCGGGCCCTACCTGTCCGTGACAAGCCAGAAGGCGGCGAGCCCAGACCAGTCGGCTCAGTGGGAGGTCGGCTCCTAGCAGGTGGCCCTCCCCCTTCCTTGAAGTTTGTGCGCCATTAACCAGAAGAGACGGGGAGTGGCTACAGTGAAACGCCCGCCAGGCGGCGGAACTGTACCCACGCTCTCCCCGACCAAGCATGCATCATCAGTGGCACGGCTACAGTGCTACGCAGTCGACAGGACCTGCAAGCGGCGGGCCCAGCTTGTCGGCCGAGTACGAGACCGCCGGGGGGACCCATCAGGCGGCGGGCCCCTGCAGTCGGTGGAGAAGCCGGCGACCAGAGACACTGACGGCCGGGTCCTACGCCCGGCCGGATTACCATTGTACCCCTGGGGAGTAGGCCTATATAAACCCCTTCAGGTCACCCCATGCAAGGGGTTGGCTGTTGGCACCTTGTCAGACGCCTCGTCGAGCACCCACACACACACACGCAGAGAGAGTGGAGTAGAGCTAGCCTTGCCCTTCTTCCTCCTCTAGCCAAACAGCTCGAGGAGCAAGCTTGTAGCTACCTGTGAAGTAGTGATCATGCGGAGACCCCGCAGAGCAGGACTAGGGGTGTTATCTCCTAGGAGAGCCCCGAACCTGGGTAAGATTCGCAAGCGTACGTGGTCTCGCTCACTCCCGCTTCTAGAGCCCGGCGACGTACTTTTGTCCTCATCCACGATAAGCCACCCCCTGGCATATGTCCCACGATATCCCCGACAGTCACCCTGGTCATCATGATGCTCTTCGGGATTTTCAATATTGGCCTCAGGGGTAACCAATACCTGGTCTTCTGACTCAGGGATCTCGGGGGTCTTTAAAGAGTCGCCCGTCTTCCTCTTCTTGCTTTTGGCTTGGGCCTTGTGATCAAGATAATAGGTTCAAGAACACATAACAACAGGTTAAGATATCAACAGCTAAAAGTACAGTTACTTACCCGAGATTTATGACCAAGGCAGGCAGCTATGTAGAAGACGTGTCTCCTGAAGAAGGGGGCGACTCCTAATAATTGGAATTAGACGGGGTAAGTGGTTGCCTGATAAGGCCGGCTTTGGGCAAAGAAGGAGTTGGACTGTGTGGCACCTCGTTATACCGCTTCCTAGTGGAGGGTTCATGAGTTAACCCGGCCACCAGATCTCCAGAGCCGCCACTCCGAGTTTGGCGCCTCGACTCATACTGAGTTTTCTTCAAAATAAAGTTCGGGTCTAAATGAGCATCTGGATGAGAAAAGGGTACCTTTCGGATGACCCGCCTTATCTTCTTTGGAGACAAGGAATCTGAGCCTGAAGAGATGGAAATTACCTCAACATCCTGGGCCCGGCTGGTTGCTGCCTCATCCTGAGAGTAAGAGGTGTTAGCTAATTTGATAAAGAGGCGGCCAAGAGAATAGAGTTCTACCTCTGATTGATCATCATCATCCGGTGACTCGCCCGTGGCGGCCGGCTCAGTCGCAGCGGCGGGGTGTTTCTTTTTCCTAGATGGGCAGTCTTGGTTTTGACTGCTTGAGTTTTCCTTTTCCTATGCCAGAAAGCAGAGCCAGGCTGCATAAATTAAAAAGGTTAGAAAGCAAAGTACAGAGTAAGGTAAGGATTTATAAGCCGGACAAAGAAGAATCCTTACTGGAGGGGCCGGGTTAAGCTTGAAGAACGCCAGCAGCCCCGTCTTATTGTAGCTTTCCTGAGGCTCCCCGAGCAGACCTTTTATAGTTTTGTTGACTTCATCAGTGGTAAAATTATCAGAGCTGTACCACTGAGGATCGTTTGGCTCGCCAGAGTATTCACACATTAAGCCGGGTCAGCGGCTTAAAGGGAGGATTCTCCATGCAACCCAGCACCGGGCTAGATCAACCCCTATTAACCCATTGGCTAGCAAGGCTCTTACTTTTGAATAAGCCGGGAGGGCTTTAGCATGCTCCTTGAGAATAATCTTGCTTGGCGGATTAAAATCCATGGGAAGGTGGTCAACTCTGTAACCCGGCAGAGGGTTCTCATCGGCTGGGGTGGTATTCTTGCAATAGAACCAAGTCCTGACCCATCCCTTATGGTGACTGGGCAGGGTGGCTGAAGGAAAACAGCCATCTCTGCGTCTCTGGATTGAGATTCCACCAAGGTCTAGGCTCAGGCCGTCCGCACATTCAGTTTGGTAGTTCATATAGAAAAATTCTTTGAAGAGAGCAATAGTGGGCTCTATTTGCAGATATGCTTCACAAAAGATTTGAAAGTGGCAGATATTGGATAATGAGTTTGGGCCCAAGTCTTGAGGATGAAGGTTGAAGTAGTTCAAGACGTCCCGAAAGAATTTTGACCTGGGCAGAGTAAAACCTCTAAGGATATGGTCAGTAAATACCATAGCTTCTCCTTCACTGGGTCGAGGAACATCATCCCCTTGGCCGGCTCGCCAGCTTATTTCTTCTTGAGGTGCCAGAAGACCTTGGTCTTGATAATCCTTAAGGATTTGCTCAGATACTTGGGAAGGCACCCAATTGCACATGGTAGACTTTGACATAATAAGTCGCCTAAATACGACAGAAGGCTACGGAAATATAAATGGCAGGTTACTCAAGAAATAAAGAACCGTCACTACAGTGATATGAACAAAACTGCATAATGGATAAGTCGCCTTAAACGGTGAGCCGGCTCCGGCTTAGCAACAGAGACAATTTCTAAATACCTGGCGGATTATGATATAATGGTAAGCCACCCAAGATACGAAAGCGAGTTGACTAAAAGTTGGGGAATGCTAAAGTTTTCTGCTAAGTGTGGTATAAACAAGTTTCAACGAAATCAACTACAATTTTGGATCTACGGGCAGTTTCAAAAAAGAGAATAATTATTAAACCTAATGGTAGCGGTGGAGCTGCTGATGAACTGTTCACGGATTCTGGAGGAAGCATAGTCTATTCAGATGCAAGACTGATGTTAAAACTATTACCGCAGTATTTCTATGGCCATCTTAGATCAAATACAAGATCTACTCGGGATATTATGGGGAAGAACGGACGAACACCGACGAACCCTATGAACTCCGACGAGATAATGTGAATCTAAGGAAGGGAGATTCAAGTACCTGGCTGTAGTGGCCGAGAGCGGAGATGCACCGCTGAGCTCCGGTGAAGGCGGGGCGTCGCTGCAGTCCCGAGCGAGGCGGCTAGCGAAGGTCGATGGGCACGGCGGAGCTCTAGTCGCAGAGGGTTTCGAGAGGAAGAATAAGAAGAAGTGGAGGAGACGAGGTAAAATGAAAAAGGGGACCCCCATGCGTATTATAAGGGGGAGGTAACAGTAAATGGCAGGTGAGAAAATCGAGGAGGCGCATTAACTTTTGGAACAAAAAGATGCCTCGGTTTTCAGGATAAGTTGGATTTACACAAGATTAATTATGACATCATGTGAGACTGCCCAAGTTTACGGAGGTGACATCATCATTTCGTATGGCGGGTTATGAAGTTTTTTCAAACTAAGATTGTGAGACTCGGAGGGAAGACTCGCTAGACTAAAAGATGGAAGATTGACATGAACAAGTTCAAATCAATCTGGGTCCTAATGTTGGGGATATAACCCCACGGTGTAACCCGCCCTAAAAGGCCGGGTCAAGTCATTGGTGACTCTTGGAGTTAGGCCTCAGATGGGCCAGGATGATCAAGGTGCAGGACCAGAAGGGCGCTCACAAGATGGACCGGCTTAGGGCCGAAGCCAGAGGGCTGCAGGCGGCCCGGAGGTATAAGCCGCCATATGGTGTCTTGTCATGAAAGGCAAGGCGACTTAGAGTTAGGCTCGGTCATGGGTCATGACCCGACCCGGACTCTTGTAAGCCAGAGGTCTTGACCTGTATATAAAGGCGAGTCCCCGGCACAGATAGGACATGTTACAATCAATCGATAGCTAGGTCAAGCGAATCCGCTCCCTTGTAATCGATACTCAAGGAATAAGCAGAAAAGCAGGAGTAGGCTTTTACCTCCACCGTGAGGGGCCGAACCTGGGTAAACTCGTGTCCTTCGACCCACTCAACCCCGACAAGCTAATCACCGTTTGCGATGGCCTCACATCTAAGTCCTCACACTAGGACATCTGCCGTGACAAAACCACGACAGTGTCCTCCGTAAGCCTCAGAGTGACACTTGCGTAGGATTTGTTCCTGTTCATGCTCAGGTACACAACGTCTAATAACAGCATCAACTCCTTCTTTATAAAGGTGTGGGTCATCCCAGAAGTAATGTCTTAAATCATAGAAAAACTTTTTCTTTTGTTGGTATGTGAAACGAACTGGTATAAATTTAGCAACAATAAAATTAGCATAGTTCGCATACCATGGAGTACTACGAGAAGTATTTATAACAGCTAATTGTTCATCAGGAAAGCTATCATCAATAGGTAGTGGGTCAGCAAGAATATTTTCTAACCTAGACAAGTTGTCTGCTACGGGGTTCTCAGCTCCCATTCTATCAGTAATATGTAAATCAAATTCTTGTAGCAAGAGAACCCACCTAATGAGTCTAGGGTTAGCATCTTTCTTTTCCATAAGGTATTTAATAGCAGCATGATCAGTGTGAACAGTTACTTTAGAATCAACAATATAAGATCTGAATTTATCACAAGCAAACACAACTGCTAAAAATTCTTTTTCAGTAGTAGCATAATTTCTTTGAGCACTGTCTAGAGTTTTACTCGCATAATGTATAACATTTAATTTCTTATCAACTATTTGTCCTAGAACAGCACCAACAACATAATCACTGGCATCACACATAATTTCAAAGGGTAGGTTCCAATCAGGTGGTTGAACAATAGGTGCAGAAATTAAGGCTTTCTTAAGTATTTCAAATGCTTCCACACAATCATCATAAAAAACGAATGGAACATCTTTTTGCAAAAGATTAGTGAGAGGCCTAGAAATTTTAGAGAAGTCTTTAATAAATCTCCTATAGAAACCAGCATGACCAAGGAAGCTTCTTATACCTTTGATATCTTGAGGACATGGCATTTTTCCAATAGCATCAACTTTAGCTTTATCAACTTCAATACCTCGTTAGGAGATTTTATGCCCCAAGACAATACCTTCATTAACCATAAAGTGGCACTTCTCACAATTCAAGACAAGATTAGTTTCTTCACATCTCTGCAAAACTCGATCATGGTTGCTTCAGCAATCATCAAAAGAAGTTCCGTATACGAAAAAATCATCCATGAAAACCTCAACAATCTTTTCACAAAAGTCAGAGAATATACCAGTCATACATCTTTGAAAAGTAGCGGGTGCATTGCATAAGCCAAAAGGCATACGTCTGTAAGCAAAGGTACCAAAAGGGCATGTAAAAGTTATTTTTTCTTGATCCTCTTGTGACACAGGTATTTGGGAAAAACCAGAGTAACTATCTAGAAAGCAGAAATGTGTATGTTTTGATTGTCTTTCTAGCATTTGATCAATAAATGGCAGAGGGTGATGATCTTTCCTAGTAGCTTTATTTAATTTTCTAAAATCAAATACCATCCTATAACCTGTGATAATTCTCTGTGGGATAAGTTCATTTTTATCATTAGGAACAACAGTAATACCTCCCTTCTTAGGGACACAGTGAACAGGACTTACCCATCTACTATCAGCAATAGAATAGATTATACCTGCTTCCAGAAGCTTTAGTATTTCATTTCTTACCACTTCTTTCATCTTAGGATTCAACCATCGCTGGTGATCAACAACTGGTTTAGCATCAGGTTCCATATTAATTTTATGCTGACATAGGGTGGGACTAATGCCCTTAAGATCATCAAGAGTGTATCCAATAGCGGCACGGTGCTTCCTCAGAGTTTTCAATAATCTCTTTTCTTCATGCTCTGAAAGGTTAGCACTAATAATAACATGATATATCTTCTTTTCATCGAGATAAGCATATTTCAGAGTACCAGGTAATTGTTTAAGATCGAACACATGATCACTCTTGGGTGGAAGAGGATCTCCAAGAGTGTCAACAGGCAAGTTGTGTTTCAAAGCAAGCATTTGTTTAAAGAATATCTCATCTATTTCATTTCTTTCATTCATAAACATGTCATTTTAATGGTCTAGCAAATATTGTTCTAAAGGATCAGTAGGAGGCACGGCAATAGAAGCAAGACCAATAATTTCATCTTTACTAAGAAATTCCTTATCACGAGGTTGTCTACGGAATTTGGAGAAATTAAACTCATGAGACACATCCCAGAAACTTACGCTAACAATTTCTTTCTCGCAATCTATCTTAGCATTAACAGTGTTTAAGAAAGGTCTACCAAATATAATGGGGCAAAAATCATCTTGAGAGGAACCCAGAACTATAAAATCAGTAGGATATTTTATTTTCCCACACAAGACTTCAACATCTCTAACAATCCCAAGTGGTGTGACAGTGTCTCTATTAGCAAGCTTGATAGTAACATCAATATCTTCTATTTCAGCAGGTGCAATATCATTCATAATTTCTTGATATAAAGTAAAATGGATTGCACTCATACTAGCACCCAAATCACATAAGCCATGATAATAATGATCTCCTATTTTAACAGAGACAACAGGCATGCCAACAACAGGTCTATGTTTATCTTTTTCATCGGGTTTAGCAATTCTATTAGCTTCATCACAGAAATAAATAGCATGCCCATCAATATTTTCACCCAAGAGATCTTTAACCATAGCAATATTAGGTTCAACTTTAATTTGTTCAGAGGGTGTAGGTGTTCTTGTATAACTCTTACGGACTACAGCTGAAGCTTTAGCATGTTCTTTTATCCTAACAGGAAAAGGTGGTTTCTCAACATAAGTAGTAGGAATAACTGGATCAACATTATAAGTAATGGTTTCTTCTTCAGCTTTAATGGGTTCTACTATTTTTACTTCAATGAGAGGATGATATTTAAACCACTTCTCCTTAGGGAGATCAACATGAGTAGCAAATGATTCACAAAAAGAAGCTACTATCTCAGAGTCAAGTCCATATTTCGTGCTAAATTCACGAAAAACATCGGTATCCATAAAAGATTTAACACAATCAAACTCAAGGTTTATACCCGACTCCTTACCTTCGTCAAGCTCCCAATCTTCAAAGTTGAGTTTAATTCTTTCCAAGAGATCCCATTTGAATTCAATAGTCTTATTCATAAAAGAACTAGTACAAGAAGTATCGAGCATGGATTGATCATTACGAGAAGGCCGAGCATAAAAATTATGTATAATAATTTCTCTTGATAGCTCATGATTGGGGCATGAATATAACATTGACTTAAGCCTCCCCCAAGCTTGAGCGATACTTTCCCCTTCACAAGGCCAAAAATTATATATATAATTCCGATCATGATGAACCAGATGCATAGGATAAAACTTCTGATGAAATTCCAATTTCACTCGGTTGTAATTCCAAGCTCCAATATCATCACATAGCCTATACCATGTCAATGCCTTTTCGTTCAAAGATAAAGGGAAGACCTTTTCTTGACTTCATATTCGGGCAAACCTGCAATCTTAAATAATCCACAAACTTCATCAACATAGATTAGATGCATATCAGGATGTAATGTTCCATCTCCTGCATAACGATTAGCTAGCAGTTTCTCTATCATACCCAAAGGAATTTCATAATAAATATTTTCAGTAGGTGCAGTAGGTTGAGGAGCAACTCTTTGTTCTTCCGGTCGGGGTGAAGATACCCCGAACAAGCCCCTCAAAGGATTATTTTCTATAGTGACAAGTGACAATAAATTTCAGCATGTAATATAAATGTTTCCTTACCAAAGGAGCTTCACTCCCCGACAATGGTGCCAGAAAAGAGTCTTGATGACCCACAAGTATAGGGGATCAATCATAGTCCTTTCGATAAGTAAGAGTGTCGAACCCAACGAGGAGCAGAAGGAAATGACAAGCAGTTTTCAGCAAGGTGTTTTCTGCAAGCACTGAAATTATCGGTAACAGATAGTTTGGTGATAAGATAATTTGTAACGGGTAACAAGTAAAAAGTGTAGCAAAGGTGCAGCAAGGTGGCCCAATCCTTTTTATAGCAAAGGATAAGCCTGAACGAACTCTTATATAAAGCAAAGCGCTCCCAAGGACACATGGGAATTACTGTCAAGTTAGTTTTCATCATGCTCATATGATTCGCGTCCGTTACTTTGATAATTTGATATGTGGGTGGACCGGTGCTTGGGTGTTGTCCTTACTTAGACAAGCCTCCCACTTATGATTAACCCCTCTCGCAAGCATCCACAACTACGAAAGAAGAATTAAGATAAATCTAACCATAGCATGAAACATGTGGATCCAAATCAGCCCCTTACGAAGCAACACATAAACTAGGGTTTAAGCTTCTGTCACTCTAGCAACCCATCATCTACTTATTACTTCCCAATGCCTTCCCCTAGGCCCAAATCATGGTGAAGTGTCATGTAGTCGATGTTCACATAACACCACTAGAGGAAAGACAACATACATCTCATCAAAATATCGAACGAATATCAAATTCACATGATTACTTATAACAAGACTTCTCTCATGTCCTCAGGAACAAACGTAACCACTCACAAGGCATGTTCATGTTAAACATCAGAGGGGTATTGAATATCATTAAGGATCTGAATAACTGATCTTCCACCAAATAAACCAACTAGCATCAACTACGAAGAGTAATCAACACTACTAGCAGCCCACAGGTACCAATCTGAGGTTTTGGGACAAAGATTGAATACAAGAGATGAACTAGGGTTTGAGAGGAGATGGTGCTGGTGAAGATGTTTATGGAGATTGACCCTCCCTCGATGAGAGGATCGTTGGTGATGACGATGGCTTCGATTTGCCCCTTCCGGAGGGAAGTTTCCTTGGCAGAATAGCTCTGCCGGAGCCCTAGATTGCTTCTGCCCAGGTTCCGCCTCGAGACGGCGGCGCTTCGTCCCGAAAGCTTTCTTCTTATTTTTTCTAGGTCAAAACCCTCCATATAGCAGAAGATGGGCACCAAACGATGCCCAGGGGGCCCACAAGCCCTGGGGGCGCGCCCTGGGGGGTAGGGCGCGCCCCCCCAGGCTTGTGGCCTCCTAGTGGGTCCCCTTCGGTTGTTTCTTCGCCCAATATTTTTTTTATATTCCAAAATAATTCTCCGTAAAGTTTCAGGACATTTGGAGTTGTGCAGAATAGGTTTCTCAGATTTGCTCCTTTCCAGTCCAGAATTCCAGCTGTTGGCATTCTCCCTCTTCATGTAAATCTTGTAAAATAAGAGAGAAAAGGCATAACTATTGTACCATAATGTGAAATAACAGCCCATAATGCAATAAATATCAACATAAAAGCATGATGCAAAATGGACGTATCAGAGACCATGAAGGAGGGCTTCATACTCAGCTGCATTGTTAGTACAAAGAAACATGATCCCGAGGACATAACAAAATTTATCACCTCGGGGGGAAGATATAATGACTCCAGTATCCGCGAGTTGATTATGCGATATGCACCAAACAATTTCAGATTCATAATACTCAATCCAACACAAAGAACCTCAAAGAGTGCCCCAAGATTTCTACCGGAGAAACAAAGACGAGAACGTGCATCAACCCCTATGCATATATTACCCCAATGTCACCTCAGGAATCCGTGAGTTGAGTGCCAAAACACATATCAAGTGAATCAATATGATACCCCATTGTCACCACGGGTATTCATAGCAAGACATACATCAAGTGTTCTCAAATCCATAAAAGTATTCAATCCGATAAGAACGAAATCTCAAAGGGAAAACTCAATTCACAACAAGATAGAGAGGGAAAAACACCATATGATCCAACTATATTAACAAAGCCCGCGATACATCAAGATCATGACATCTCAAAAACACGAGAGAGAGAGAGAGAGAGAGAGAGAGAGAGAGATTAAACACATAGCTACAGGTACAAACCCTCAGCCCCGAGGGTGGACTACTCCCTCCTCATCATGGTGGCCACCGGGATGATGAAGATGGCCACCAGTGATGATTTCCCCCTCCGGCAGAGTGCCGAAACAGGGTCTAGATTGGTTTTTCGTGGCTACAGAGGCTTGCGGCGGCGGAACTTCTAATCTAGGGTTATTTCTGGGGGTTTATGTATTTATAGGAATTTTTAGCGTTGGTTTCATGCTAAGATGAGCCTCGAGCTAAGCACAACCCACCGGGGCAAGCCAGGCCCCTCTGGCGCGCCCTGGTGGGTTGTGCCCACCTCGTGGGTCTTCTGGCCCTCCCACAAAGCTTCTAGTGCCTCTTTTGTTCCAAAAAAATCGTCAAAAAGTTTTGTTGCATTTGGAGAACTTTTATTTCTGCACAAAAAACAACACCACGGTAGTTCTGCTGAAAACAGCGTTAGTCCGGGTTAGTTCCATCCAAATCATACCAAAACCATATAAAATTGTTGTAAACATGGCATGAATACTTCATAAATTATAGATACGTTGGAGATGTATCATCTCCCAAAGGGGCAGAGCTGACCACAATGATGGGGTGTTCCTGGAAATAATGCTTCAATTTGCGACTAGCCATGAAGACACCAAATACCAGTTTCTGCCAATGAGGATATCTCTGCTTGGACTCTGTTAAGACTTAGCTGATATAATAAACTGGCCTTTGTATAGGATACTCCTTCCCTGCCTCTTTGCGTTCCACGACAACTGCAACACTTACTGCTTTGTTATTAGCAGCAATGTACACGAGCATTGTCTCTTTCTCAATGGGAGCAGCCAAGATGGGCGGCTCAGCCAACTGCTTCTTGAGGGCTTCAAAGGCTTTATCTGCAGCATCACTCCAGACAAAGTTGTCAGTATTTTTCAGCATCTGATACAGAGGAATTGCCTTCTCACCAAGGCGGCTGATGAACCGGCTTAAGGCAACGATATGACCCGCCATGCGCTAAACATCGTTGATATTGGCCGGCTTGCCAAGGGAAGTCACGGCCTTGCTTTTTTCTGGATTAGCTTCAATGCCGCACTCGGACACCAGAAAACCGAGCAATTTTCCTGCAGGAACTCCAAACATACACTTGGCCGGGTTAAGCATAATTTTATAAATCCGAAGATTGTCAAAGGTTTCCTTGAGGTTGTCCAGCAGCATTTCTTCTTCTGAGATTTGACCACAATATCATCACTATAAGCATGAACGTTGCGCCCAATCCTGATTGTGAAAGCTAATCCGGTGTGATGAAGGCTGTCTTCATAGCACTCTTGAGCCCAAAAGGCATCGAGACATAGCAAAAAGCCCCAAAAGGTGTGATGAAGGCTGTCTTCTCCTGGTCCTCAACAGTCATCTTAATCTGATGATAGCCGGAGTAAGAATCCAGAAAACATAGACTCTCACACCCAGCTGCGGAATCGATGATCTGATCAATGCGAGGGAGGGAAAATGGGTCTTTGGGACAAGCCTTGTTGAGATCTGTGTAATCAACACACATGCGCCAAATGCCTTTTTTTCTTGAGAACAAGCACCGGATTAGCCAGCCACTCGGGATGAAATACTTCCACAATAAATCCAGTAGCTAGGAGCCGGGCCACTTCTTCCTTGATAGCTTTGCTTCTCTCCTTGTTAAAATGACGGAGGTATTGCCGGACTGGTTTCATCTTAGGATCAACATTAAGGTGGTGCTCAGCGAATTCTCTCGGTACACCAGGCATGTTAGAAGGTTTCCATGCAAAGATGTCCCGATTCTCACGGATGAACTCGATGAGCGCGCTTTACTATTTGGGATCCATGCCGGTCCCAATAGTGAACTGCTGAGATGAGTCGCCAGGGACAAAATCAACTTGCTTTGTGTCTCTGGCGGATAGAAACTTGAGGGGCGGGTCAGATTCTGTGGTGGGCTTCTTTAGAGACGTCATATCAGCCGGGTCAACGTTGGATGTGTAGAATTTCAACTCCTCTGCTGCTCAGGCTGACTCAGCATAAGCCGCATCCCCTTCTTCACACTCACGAGCAATCTTTCTATCCCCATTGACTGTGATAGTGCTCTTTGGCCCGGGCATCTTGAGCTTGAGATAAACATAACAAGGCCGAGCCATGAATCGAGCATAAGCCGGCCGTCCAAACAAGGCATGATATAGACTCTTGATTTTGACCATCTCAAACGTCAAGAACTCGGATCTGTAATTGTACTCATCACCAAAAGCAACCTCTTGCTTAATCCACCCAACAGGATAAGCAGACTTGCCGGGAACGATTCCATGAAAAAGGTCGAAGATGGCGAAAGTTGGTTGTTTGACAAGTTCATACGTCTGAATGTATCATAGTACAGGATGGTGATGCTGCTCCCTCCATCCATCAGTACTTTTGTAAGCCTATATTCATGAACTTGAGGCACCACCACCAAAGCCAAGCCACCGGGGTTATCTACCCGTGGTGGGTGATCAGCTCTACTCCAAGTGACTGGTTGCTCAAACCAATTCAAATTTCGAGGGGCTGCTGGCTCAACTTGGTTAACAGCGCGTTTCTCAACCTTGTTGTCCCTCTTGCAGGTACTAGTGGTGAAGACGCAATACTGCCCACTGTTTAACTGCTTAGGATTGCTCTGAAAACCTGTCTGGTTGTTCTGATGTTGATTGCCACCTTGGCCAGTATGCTGATTTCCACCATGATTGCCAGACCCATGGTATCCAAATCCTGAGCCGCCCGAGTGCTGATAACCCGGGTTTTGATAATTACCCGATGAGCCGCCAGCCCCTGGTTGTCTAGGGTTGCCACCACCACCACCACCCTGATGATTCTGGTGGACTTGATTGCGATAAGCCTGCATGATGTGACAGTTTTCCCAAGAGTGACTTGCCGGCCTATCCGGGGTACTATGCTTTGGACACGGGCCTTTGAGGGCTTCCTCAAAATTACGAGCCTTATTTGCATTGAATGGCCTCCCAGAATTGTTCCGTCTCGGGCCCTTATAACCGGTATTAGTATTAGCAACGAGGTCTGAGCCGCCCTCTGGGTGTTTGCGCTTGCCACCACTGTTCTGACCGCCATGGTTGCCATTGTGCCCCAGGTTACCCTACTGCTGACCTTTGCCGCCACCATTCTTCTTTCCTTTGCTAGTCTGATCATCGCCTGGGTTAGGATCCTTCATAGTGTCTGACTCTTCATACCGGGTCAAGACATCCATGAGCTCATCCATGTCCGTAACCGTCCGCTTGAGTCGCCCGAGCTTCTAAACGAGGGGGTCAAAATGGCAGTTTTTCTCCAGGATCAAAACGGCTTGAGCTGCCAATATACCATCTGAGGAGTGGATGATATCCGCGACCCGGCGAGACCAATGATGAGCTGACTCGCCTTTGCACTGGACACAATGCTGCAGATCAACAATCGTCATGGGACGCTTGCAGGTTCCCTGGAAGTGTTTGATGAAGCGCGCCTTCAACTCTGCCCAAGTGTTGATGGAGTTAGGTGGCATGTTTTTCAGCCAGGTACGAGCCGGCCCTTCCAGCATCATAGCCAAATACTTGGCGCAGACCGCATCACTGACATCCAGCATGTCCATGGCAATTTCTTTAACTCTCAATCCAAGCCACCGGCTCAAGGTCGGGCGTGTAGTTGGACACCTTCCGAGGGGCCTTGAAATCCTTGGGCATACGCTCATTGCGCAGAGCTGGCACCAGGGACAGAATTCCGATGGTTCAGGTGCTCAACCCAACACCTTGTGAAGCCAAGGGGGTCATAGGAGGCGACTGATAAGCCGCCGCATTGGCAGCCTCTGCTTCTCGTCCTGCCCGAGTCGTGTCAACGATCCCCTGTGCATCCACAGTTCCTTGCCATGGCGGGTCACGCTACTGCGCTTGTCTCCTCTGGGCGTTGCTAGAGACCTCGGGCGACTCAACATGGCGGATTCTACTGCGGGTTGGATGTGGGGTGGAATGGAGGCGCTCCATGCTGTAAGAATAATTCGCCTGCTGAGCGACCGCAGTTTTTAATAATTCAATGGCATGCAAAGCCTCTCTCTCCACAGGGGTATTGCCCGTGATTGGGAGTGCGGCGAGGTTGGTAGCTGCCGCCACTAGGTTATCCACAGGATTGGAAAAGTGACCCGCCAGTGTAACGAAGCGATCAGGGGTCGTCCGAACCGGCGGCGGGTTTGGAGTTGGCTAGTGAGGCTGAGCCGAAGGTGGTCCGTCGTTGGCATCTTCTGGCACGACCCGGTTCAATTGGGGTATAACCGGCATCACGGGGGTGCTCGTCCCGGCGCCTGGTGCAGGCGTATCGAACAGACGTCTTCCCTCAAAGCCAAGGGACAAACGAGTCTCGTGACGTCTCCTGTGGACCGCCTCAGAAGCGTGCTGACGGAGACCCAGGCGCCAGGCCTTTGTCCTCAGGCCCTCCGTCTCCCGTTGAATATGGGTTTGCAACTGCACCATGCGAGCGTTCTCGGCGTTGACATCCTCCTGAACCTTAGTCATCTGCTCGCGGATTTTGGCCACCTCCGCATTGCGCTCTTCCTGATTTTTTGCTGTTAGGGGCGTCTCAAGAAGAGTCGTCAATGAAGCAATTAGCTCCCAGAGAACTTGGCTCGGCGGCTTGACAGGGCCAGCCGCATTCTGATCAGTCGCTGATGCGCCAGCGCCTCCCACAGCTCCCGCCGCAGAGGAGTCAAGGGCCGGGGTGGTGCCAGCCATGTAGACCGAGGTCCAACGGGGTGACTCATTGTCGAGCAGGGCCGACTCATCATCGGAGCAGCCCCCAAGCCTGCCGTCGTACAAGGGGCGGATTGACTCCGTCTCCCCAACAGACGACTCGCCGTCAGAGTAGACCAGGGTGTCGCCGCCCGACGCTGAGTTGTCTGCGAGGTGAACTCCCTGGGTGAAACCAACGAAGACGTGGTTCCGACCGGCTTGAGCCCGGGCGGGTTGCGTGCGCCGAGCCGGCTCAACGATGTCGGTGCAGATGTCCGGCTCGGGTCCTGATTCACCGATTTTGCCGATGAAGACGTGGATCTTGCCAAAGGGGACCCGGTACCCGTACTCGATCGAGTCGGCCTCGGGGCCCCAGCCTGAGTCGTTGATGGAGAGCTTGCCACGGCGACTCTTGGTCATGCGACAGATCACGTATCCCTCGATCCCTGGGAGAGCTCCCTCCAAGAACTCAACACCACCGAGCGATAGCCCTACGTGGGCGCCAACTATCGTGGTTTTGTCACGGCAGATGTCCTCGTGAAAGGACTTAGTTGTGAGGCCATCACCGCTAAGTGATTGCTTGAACGGGTTTGATCGAAATCGAGACACAAGGGTTCACCCAGGTTTGGCCCCTCACGGTGGAGGTAAAAGCTTATTCCTGCTTGATTGATATTGATGATGATGATCTCGATTACAAGGGTGCGTATTAGCTAGCCTAGTACTCGAGATGATTGTAACTTGGTCTTTCCACCTCAGGAGCTCCCCTTTATATACAGGCGGAGGCCCTGGGCTTACAATAGAGTCTGGGTTGTATTGCGATCCGTAACCCAATATGTTTCCTACTTGTATTGTTCTGGAAGGAAGCTCCAGGCGGCGACTTGTACTTCTGGGCCATGAGCTGCCGTCTTCAAGTGCTGGGCCCCGAGCCGGCCCACTCTGTGAACCGCCCCACAGGTCTTGAGATCTTGAATGTCTTAGCCCACCTTGAGTCTTGATTACAAGTCGCCACTTGAATGACCCGGCCCATCATGGCGGGTCATATCGTGCGGTTATATCCCCAACAGTCTCAGTTGTAAGTCCATCCTCAACACACAGCTAGGCGTCAACCCATTTTTTGTCCCAATTGCAAGTTTGCAACTTCATCCTCGATACACAACTGGAAGCCCAGGGCACGTAGCAACCGAGGCTTTTGTCATGGGCCAACACAATTATGAGCGGAACCTACCGGGACATGCCTAGGGAAACGCAAAATCCAATGAGCCAAGGCTCTTCTAGTGCACAAAAGGTCTTGGAGACGATGTCACCCAAGTTGCATTTATTGTCAAATCTTATTTCGTGTCCAATGCAGAAGTGTCGGGCCGCGGGGGGTACACGTGTCTTGGGTCTAGCGCATTCCTGGTTTTAGTCAGTCTTCTTCTTATTTTTGTTTCCTTCTATTTTTCCTTTTCATTTATTTGTTCATTTTTTCTTCCTTTATGTTTTTTTTTCATATTTGCCCGTTTCTCTTCACTTGTTCTTGATTTATGTTTAAGTTTTTTATTTTATACTTCGGACATTTTCCCACAATATATAAACATATATTCACACGTATATGAACTTTTTTATCTATGATTTTTTTCGTACATGGGTATAAAATTTTATTTACATGAATATTTTTAAATAGGCAATGCATTTTTATTTCACACGTCTGAGAATTTATGAGTAAGTATGTGAATATTTTTTAATTGTTCATAAAGTATGTTTCTGAAGTAATGTCAATTGAATGAATATTTCCGAAGTAAAAGAAAACAAGGACCTAAGTGGGCTGGATCATGGCTGGCCCATATCTGATCACGGCAAGCGCGGAACAGGAGGGCTCGCGTTTGTTTTTCGTTTCATCACTGTTCTACTACAGTATTCTACATTTCTCTCCCTTGTGTGCCTCGAATCCTTGGTTCATTTCGCAGGCTCTAGGTGTGGCTGGCTTGTTGCCTCGGTAAAAAGCGCATCACGTGGCAACCGTAGCGTGCTCCCTCCCATGGCCGAGAGGGAAGAAGGGAAGCAGCCACGCAACGCGATTCGAGCCCGGTTGATCTGGTAGGGCGGGCCAGGGCTCCGATCCGGCCTTGGACGCCACGTCCAAGCTAGGCACCCGATGCCATCCCTCCCATTCCCTGACATCGTTAAAAACTGAGCTCGCGCTTCTCCCCGCTCCATCAACCGAATCCCACCACCACGAGCTGTACATTTCTCATCAGGGTCGCGGTGAGTTGCTGAGCCAGGATGGCGAAGAGCACATGGGCGCTCATCTGCCACCTCCACGCCATTGCAGGGTACGCACATGCACGACAGAGCTCACGACTCCTGAATCCTTCCGTTTCGATCCCTTGTTTGGCTATAATCTGGTGGATCATGGGCGCTTCTCTTTCCTCTGCAGGCCGAGCCTGACCCTGATATACCCGCTGTGAGTGCGCATTCCTGTCAACCGTCGCACCTTGCATTGCAGCGGTTAACTGTGGCTAGGGAGGCTATGATATGCTCTGTACTGAGAACGTTGGTAAGATCTGTGGGTGTATGTGTAAGCTGTTGGTTTTGATCATCAGGTACGCGTCGATCTGCGCGATGGAGAGCACGTCCAAGCTGGACGACGGCCAATGGCTGGCCTACTGGATAATCTACTCCTTCATCGCCCTCTTCGAAATGGCAGCCGAGCAAGTCCTCTACTGGTAAAATTCATGCTCTTTCCTAGAACTCTAGCTGCGAACATTTTGCTCCGCGTGCAGAAAAGATAATCGTGCTGATCCTGCAGGATACCGCTGTGGTACGAGGTGAAGCTGCTATTCGTGGCGTGGCTGGTGCTGCCGCAGTTCAGGGGCGCGTCCTTCATCTACGAGAAGTTCGTCAGGGAGCAGATCAGGAAGCACGGGGTGATGCTGCACGAGCACCACGGCCACGATGCCGGCCACGGGTCGCACGTCCTCAAGGTACTGAAGCTCTTCACGCCGCGTTTCTCTGTCCCCTTTACAAAATACTCCATGGTCTAGGACGCGAAGCATCTTGCGTTGCTTTATTGTTTGCCGAACGTGCAGGCTGAGCATGGCGTGCACTGAGGAGCGAACTGGCCAGGAGAATGTCTGCCTGTCCGCCGACGACGAGCCTTAACCAAACCCGCTGATTAGGGATCCCCTTCCGAGCCGGCGTCGTTGTTGATATATGTTGTGAGACGTTGGACGGAACATCGGGTTGGGGTACGATGTACTACCTCTCTTCCTAAATGTAAGACAAGCTGCCAAAACGTTTTACATTTAAAAACACAGGGTATACGTGCTAATTTGACGATCCCTTGTATATTTATAAATAACGAAAGGATTTGTGTTCTTTGCAATCAATAAATTTGTATGGTACTGGTTCCGCATATTTGGGATGGCTTATTATTTCCTTGATTTCCTAGATTTATTCATGAAGTTACGGGAATTGTTCATGTATTTTAGATAACTTGGTCATGGTACTTGCGGAAAAGGTTCCCTGGAAATCACAAAACTACTTTACGTCCTACACAAACATATTTTCTAGTACTATCATCTAATGAATTACTCTCATTGTACATTCAAAACAAGTATTTGTGACTAAAAAATATGTTTGTGCATTATAGAAAACAATCCTGTATTTCAGAACATTCCTGTATATAATCAAATGTTCATATTTTCAGAAAACGTTTGTGTGTTTTATAACAAATTTTCTTCTGTACCAAAAGAAATGTTCATATATGTCACAAAAAAGTGTCCAGTGTCCACACGGGTTTTTCAAAAATAGGGAAGTACAAAGAAAAGGCAACAATGCAAAATTTAGTAAGACATGGAAATAAAAAAAAGAGATGAGAAAAATGAAAATACTAGAACTTAAATATAATATAAATAAATTCAAGCAATAAATTAAATGATTTTCTTCTTTTTGTTTTCATTTATTCTCTTTTTCTTCCTGTTTTATGTCTTTATCTCTCTTTTCTAAAAAATATCTATTCAATATTTTTTCTTTACATGTTTCTTCCTTTTTGTATATATATATTTTGAAAAACAATTATCATTTTTAAGAATATGAGATGATCATTTCTACAAATATGCGGCGAACATTCTTTTAATGCGCAGTGAGCAGTTTCCAAATATGCAAAATAAATAACTCCAAATACATGAGTAATACATTTAAAAAATGTGATGGACATTTTTCAAATATGAGATGAAAGTTTTCTATAAACTTGAGATTAACATTTTACAAATACACAACATGCATATTTGCAAGCACGATGGACATTTTTCAAATACTCAACTTTTTTTATCAATACACGATGAACACTCCAAATAAGCTGTGTATATTATCAAATATATTGTTTTAAAAAATATGATATGATCATATTCTTAATATATATAGTGAACAATTCCTAAATATGGGATGAATTTTCTTGAATATTTTTCATCATTCTTAATATATGCTTGTCTGCTTGTATTTTTCTTATTGGAGATGAAAAATACATAAGTGTGCTCCCACAGGGTGAAAACCGGGATAACGTTCCAGGCAGAGAAAAAATCGGAGTGAATTATAAAAGAAACACCACATTTGAAGTTGTGCTCCGAAATTATCACCACATTTCTTGTATGCTCCCAAAATCTACCTCGTTTCTTGCTAATTTTTTTAATAAACACAAATGGCCGATATACGACTAATCAAACCAATTTCTGACATGTTAGGCCCGCTGGTCAGGACCACGTGGCAAAAAAAGTCAACACAAGCAGCATTGACCGTTAAGTTGGATGTGGGTGAAGTTCTCAAGAAAGAAAACCGGGGACAACATTCCACGCTGAGAAAAATCGCATCGGAGAAACCGGTGACATCATTCAACCGAGACTTCGTTAAGTCTCTCAGCAGTAGTCGCTTACCAGAAACAACATGATAGTACATCATAAAACGAAGCATAAATTAGCTACCAAACACACGCGAAAAAAGAAAGAGTACTCGTGACAAACACATGACCGACCCAACGGCAACTAGCAATCCATCAGCGTGACTCAACACAGTTTTGAAGCTTTATTCAGACCGAGAAGAGCTGACCATGCATAGCGCGCGCATGGGCACACCGCTACCTCTATCTCTATGTAGTAGCGACGAGCTTCGAGCTCTGGCTGTCCATGGACTTGAAGGCCTCGAACCTGGGCTCCTTGTCCTCGAACTTGTGGCGCACGTACAACTTCATGTAGTCCTCGAACACGAACTTGGGATACGCCCCGCCGGCTGCCTCCGCCAGCGCCGGCGCCGGGAATATGACCGCGTCGCCGGCCGGGTTGTAGAAGGAGGCGATGGACATCCGGTTGCCGTCGGCCTGCGCGACCACGCGGTGGAGCACGCTCTTGTACCTGCCGTTGGTGATCACCTCCAGCTGGTCGCCCAGGTTGACGACGATGGAGTGGCGCGTGGGCGGCACGTCCACCCACGCGCCGTCCTTGAGCAGCTGGAGCCCGCCGACGCGGTCGTCCTGGAAGAGCAGGATGATGCCGCCGGCGTCGGTGTGGGCGCGGAGGCCCTTGACGAGGTCCGGGCGCGGGCACGGCGGGTAGCTGCTGACCTTGGTGCCGAAGGTGGGGACGCCCTTGGAGCCACGGAACGCCCGCGTGAGGTACCCTTTCTCGAGGCCGAGGTTCTCGCAGAGCAGGTCCAGCAGCCGCTCCGCCAGCCTCTCCAGCTCCGCGGCGAACTGCTTCATCACCCGCCTGTAGTCGTCGTCGAGGTCGGGTATCTCGGCGATGTTGGGCTCCGGGAGGTGGCGCACGAAGAAGGTGCTCTCCCAGTCCAGGTTCTCCGCCGCCTCGCCGCCGTCCTCCAGCGTCTTGCTCGCGAACTCGAGGAACCTCTGCTCGCGCGCCCTCTTGTAGTGCTCCTTGGTCATCTTCTCCACCTCGTCCATCAGCTCCGTCGAGATGCCGTGGTCCAGGACCTGCTCGCACCACCGGAAAAAGAGAGAGAGAGCAGATGAACATTAAGGATAGATCGATAAGGAGATTCATCCTGTCAGATTATGCCATGTTACTACTGTGTATTCACCTGGAAGAAGCCCCAGTTCTCGCATGCATCGTGCAGAAGGTTCATCGCCGCCGGCCGCTCCTCCCCGCGGAGCAGACCCATGTCGATGATCGGGAATGACAATGTCGATGCCATCTTACCCTCTTGATTCAAGACAAGCTGCGTCTCCGGATGTTTCTTCTTGAGTACCGAGCTTCAGAGCTTGCCTGATGCTGTATGAAGGAGTCAGGAGTGCAGTGCGTGGAAGAAGGCCAGCCTCGGGTGCAATTTATAGCCTCGATCGACCAGGCACCCAAAATGTTTCGACTGGAATGGGTCGACCTTGGAGGCTTGTACACTACCTCCAGTACATATTAGTTATCGCTGATTTAGTATAAATTTATACTAAATCAACGGGATCTAATATGGAACGAAGCTTATGAAGATTAGTGGCAGGAAAAAAGTGGTAACTAAAACAACGATTGTACTCTAGTATTATTAGCAGCCATTATGCTAAATCTTTCAATCAGAATCACGCAATAAATTACAATGGTCATATCGGATTTCAAAGATATTCTTATGGGCTTTAAAGTGTGAAATCTTTACTCTTAAAGGGAGTTGGTAGGCCGGCATCCACAGTTTAATTTCGTCTCACCCCCCACCACCACCTCTTCACACTGGCTTTTTCACCATCACACTCAAAACCGAATCAATTCGCCTGACCCTCGTTTCATTTTTTCGTGCTTGATTTGGTAGGTGTTGATTCAATTCAATCAAGTAAATAATAAGTAATTAAGAATTCAGAAATTGCATTATATCCGTGTGATCACCTTCCTAAAAGACAGACAAGAGATTTTTCTCAATAACCTTTCAATACCAAATCAGATATTCGTCAATAACAAATTGCTAATCCCGCACACTACCGCATCTACTATTGAATGACAATCACAACTTTCCTAATACAACAAAAATGACATATATTTTTTTTACTTCCCAAATCACATATTTCAACTATTATTAAAACTCAATCTGTATGTTGTTTGGTACCCCTCCCATCCTTCGAACACATCCTCCACTCCCACCGATCCGATTTTTATGTAAATATAAAATCCACCTTCCATCCGTTTTTTCCATAAAGAATTAACTTCCAATCGTTGGTGGTTTCCATTTTTCACATACCAAAGCCTATCGATCAGCACGAGGCCCGCCATAAATATGGGTACCGATCCCTCCTCCTCAGACCATACATAGTTAACTTCCACATAATCGGAAGTTTCCTACCCTTGCGCGACACATTAAAAGTGCATGACAGGACTGCTTTTTCTCTCGCCACCACATGCTCCGGTGTGGCTAACCCCTAACCGCCCTCGGGAAGGACGCATCCACAGATGGCGGACAATGTTGTCATTGCTTCATCGAGGTGCTGCGCTGCCGCATCCACCCTTATTCCCAACCCTTCCTCCTTGGTCAATTTCACCAGCAACATCATGCTGACTGCCATTCAATACTGCTCTATCCCCCCGTTGTTTATGTGGCGGTTGAGAACAATAGTGGTTGTTCGTTCTAACGCGCCGAGGCTTGGCCTCCTCGATCACTCCAGGCTCAACTACCACAAGGTCTGTGCCCTCAAGATCCCCCCCCCCCCCCCCCCCTCCCCCTCTCCCTCTCTCTCTCTCTCTCTCTGGCATGCTAATGAACACAAATGCGATGGATTAAATACTTATGAATATTCCCGACGTTGTAATTTGATGCAGCGAAAGCACGATCAATTGCATAAAAATGTTTAGTTTGGGATTATAATTTGGTGAACGCCGCCTGTTTTGTTATTTTTCCTACAAAAAATTAAGCTTCCTCATTGCTCGTGGATCGATAGGTGTGAGTTTTTCTTCATCCAGCTCGTGGATCGATAGGTGTGAATTTTTCCTACAAAATGAGAAAATGTGACTGGTTTTTCTTCATCCAACAGCAAGGCCTAGATCGAGCAGGAAAAATGTGACTGGATTTTTTTTGTTGTCTCAAATCGATTTTTGAGCAGACAGATCGACCGGGCACGAACCCAAAATGCTGCGAGCGAAATGGACCGGAAGGGGTACGTGTCCACCACGTCGGGCGTCGACGATGGAGACGCGGCGCTCCGGTGCTCGGATCGGAGATGGGCGCGCCACATTGGAGCATGCATGCTGCCGTTTGCCGCCGAGGCGAAAGGTTGGACGGCCCATGTCCTTCCAGCTGGCTAATAATCTCACTCACCCGATCGCGATTGGGACCGCGGCATGGCGCCGTCCATCTGCGCTGCAGAGGAACCTCATTCCCGTTCGCTTGGTTGGCTGTGGGACGCAGCGCGAACAAATGCATCTTCGACTTGCCGGAGAGATGAGCGACCGGGAATTCTGTTGGTTGGATTCGATGTGTTGGGTGACTGACTGGACTGCCTGCCTACGTGAAAGCATATAAATCTGGAGTATATAAAAAAAGAAGTTGCTGAGATCGAGTCAGGCTGGATGGAGTAGCCTACGATGCAGTGTTTTTTTTTTTTGAAGCCAGGACCGTAGAACAATTCAACCAATGCCTGTTTTATGAAACATCAGGAAAAATTAAAGATTATACGATGTAGTGTACGTGTAGGTAAGAATTCTTCAGTGTAGTGTATGAGCAGCCCGTTGCCTATTAGTTGGACAAGTTGCCTATTAGTGCATGATCGGTATCTTAGTTAGTTGTCAGCATATTATTGCTCCCCATATATGCATGCACCCGCCAAAACCCATCTATTCCCACTGATGAGACGGTGAGAGATACTCTAGTAGCTGGCAGCATAGTGATGTAATTCATGAAAGTTGGAATGTAGTGGAGTACATGACATTTACCAGCACGTCTCTTGTCACCAGGTTCAGTGGTGGACAAATTAACACTAGACTCCAAATTTGTGGTCTATCTTAACTTCTCTTTTGTAGCATTTTATTAGGTTTCCCTCGACGTCCAAGTTCCACCTTTTGCATAGGCGGAAAAGCTATTGCCGGCAAAAGGGAAGAGGAACGAACAAAGCAGAGAGAAGCATTAAGCTTGTGCGGTAAGGCATGACGGAACGATGCATTAGGGCGACGGCGAAACCTTGTGGATATGTCGGCAACTTGCTTTGATTTATCTCTTCGTGCTGGATGCTGATTAGGTGTGAGTTTGAACATTTTGTCCGCCGTCACGCTCCAGAGGCAAATCAGTGGCTCGTGATCGATGTAAAAAAGATGAATGCTGAGAGTTGAGTAGCCGCATTTAGCTACTAGCTTAATGCTCCATATGGGCATTGTCGCTGCTTCACCATATATTCTACTCTCAGTGGGCTTTCTGTTGTACTCAAAAGCATATACGGTTTTCTGGTAATGGTAGTTGCCACGTACGTAGTCATTATAATTTAATGGACTGTGGTAGCTATTTATGGACAGACAAGCAGACAGTAGGTAACCTTGCCGAGACTCAATACAGTTTCAAACCTATGAAACCAACAAACTATCATGGATAGACAGTCGAACAACTTAATTATCATGGAAATATTTTGTCTTCAAGATGCTTAAGACTTTCTTATCTGCAAAGAATCATGATTCTGCTGCTTTCTGGAGAAGCTGGACGCACCCTCCAAATAGGCGATTGCACAGCTAATTCTGGCTCTGGAACCATCAGACTGAGGATTTTGGCGGTGTCCGCACCTGCAACCCACATGCCTATGGGACTGGCACTAGCCCTTGTGGTGCGACATCAGTGCTGGATTGGGTCTGATCCTATGTCTAACCTAGCTAGCAAGCTAGACATAGCATTGCGCAAAGCATATTTAGCACAATTAAAAGGAGTAAAGTATGACTAGGACGCAAGAAAAAGGAGGCACCGATCGAAGCAAACTTGGGAACAGCTTGCCACTTGGTAAACGCGGAGAAAGCTTCGGTGTAGCTTTCTGGCCTGTACTCCTGAAAGCCACACTGAGCTGAGCTCTTATCGACAATCGGCATGGCCGTGTAGACGTGTACACTGAAAGGAAGTTCCTTGAACCAGGACTGCAACATGAATGAATTCTGAACTTAGCTCCACCGACGCTGAAACTGATAGTGTGAAACTGTTTCTGGAAGACACGACAAGAACTGTTGAAAGTAACCGGGCACGTTAGCGGTGGCGAGGACCATGAACAGTGCACGAACCGAAGACGTCTCCCGTATTTTGGGAATCCAAGGCGTCCGATGAGCTGCCACCAAGCTGCGCTGATGGCGAGTGTAACATGCCAGGTCCATGCCACCAGTTGAGCGGATGATGACTGGTGATCAGGTCGAACTTGTCCCGGTCTGAGTGTCCTGGCGCACCTACTGATTGACAGTCGGTTCGCTGATGATAAGCGAGTCCTACAGTCTACAGTGCGATTCAAACGGACGTGGCTCGGACGTAGCCACGTTTAAGGGCAGTTCGATTGTCCAAGAGCATCTAGAGCAGGAGATAGCTAATTTGACCCTCAAACGTTTGAGGGCGCGTATGTTTTGACTCGTATTTTCTGCCAAACAACTACGTGTTTGAAATTGTCCTCCCCACTTTTAAGGCATTTCAACGAACACATTGTGTGCGGCCTTGCCAGAGCACATGACAACTACGAACGTTGGCGGTGGACCAATGGCCGGACCTCTAGAGAGCAACCAGTTGCGGCAGTGGCGGCGGCGGCGGCGAGCTCCGCGTGCGCCTCGGCCAGCACACAGTTGTGCACGCACGCAAAGGAGCAGCAGGCCAATGGCGAGCACGTGGTTGTGCACGTAAGCACGCGGCCAGTGGTGAAGGAAATATGCCCTAGAGGCAATAATAAAGTTGTTATTTATATTTTCTTATATCATGATAAATGTTTATTATTCATGCTAGAATTGTATTAACCGAAAACTTAGTACATGTGTGAATACATAGACAAAACAGAGTGTCTCTAGTAAGCCTCTACTAGACTAGCTCGTTGATCAAAGATGGTTAAGTTTCCTAACCATAGACATGTGTTGTCATTTGATGAACGGGATCAAATCATTAGGAGAATGATGTGATGGACAAGACCCATCCGTTAGCTTAGCATAATGATCGTTAAGTTTTATTGCTATTGCTTTCTTCATGACTTATACATATTCCTCTGACTATGAGATTATGCAACTCCCGAATACCGGAGGAACACCTTGTGTGCTATCAAACGTCACAACGTAACTGAGTGATTATAAAGATGCTCTATAGGTGTCTCCGAAGGTGTTTGTTGGGTTGGCATAGATCGAGATTAGGATTTGTCACTCCGAGTATCGGAGAGGTATCTCTGGGCCCTCTCGGTAATGCACATCACTATAAGCCTTGCAAGCAATGTGACTAATGAGTTAGTTACGGGATCATGCATTACGGAACGAGTAAAGAGACTTGCCGATAACGAGATTGAACTAGGTATGAAGATACCGACGATCGAATCTCGGGCAAGTAACATACCGATGACAAGCGAATAACGTATGTTGTCATTGCGGTTTGACCGATAAAGATCTTCGTAGAATATGTAGGAACCAATATGAGCATCCAGGTTCCGCTATTGGTTATTGACCAGAGATGTGCCTCGGTCATGTCTACATAGTTCTCGAACCCGTAGGGTCCGCACGCTTAACGTTCGATGACGATTTGTATTATGAGTTATGTGTTTTGGTGACCGAAGATTGTTCGGAGTCCCGGATGAGATCACGGACATGACGAGGAGTCTCGAAATGGTCGAGAGGTAAAGATTGATGTATTGGAAGGTAGTATTCGGACACCGGAAGGGTTCTGGAGTGTATCGGGTACATACTGGAGTACCGGAGGGGTTACCGGAACCCCCCGGTGGAAGATATGGGCCATATGGGCCATAGGAGGGAGGCTAACCAGCCCACAAGGGGCTGGTGCGCCGCCCACAAGGGAGGAGGCCGAATTGGACTAGGGAAGGGGGTGGTGCCCCCCTTTCCTTCTCCCTCTCCCTCTCCTTCCCTCTTTCCACCTCCGGAGAAAGGAAAAGTGGGGGGGGGGGGGCGAATCCTACTAGGAGTGGAGTCCTAGTAGGACTCCCCCCCATGGCGCGCCCCCTTTGGTGGCCGGCCTCCTCCTCCCCTCCTTTATATACGGGGGCAGGGGGCACCCTAGAACACAACATATATTCTCTTAGCCGTGTGCGGTGCCCCCCTCCACAGTTTACTCCTCCGGTCATATTGTCGTAGTGCTTAGGCGAAGCCCTGCGCGGATCACATCACCATCACCGTCACCACGCCGTCGTGCTGACGAAACTCTCCCTTGACCTTCTGCTGGATCAAGAGTTCGAGGGACGTCATCGAGCTGAACGTCTGCTGAACTCGGAGGTGCCGTACGTTCGGTGCTTGATCGGTTGGATCGCGAAGACGTTCGACTACATCAACCGCGTTAAGCTAACGCTTCCGCTTTTGGTCTACGAGGGTACGTGGACACACTCTCCCCCTCTCATTGCTATGCTTCTCCTAGATAGATCTTGCGTGAGCGTAGGAAATTTTTTGAAATTGCATGCTACGTTCCCCAACAAGTGGCTGGCTAGCTAGCACGCAAGCACGAATGCGGCCAGGGGTGGCTAACAGCTAGCAAGCTAGTACGCAAGCCAGCGGCTGCGGTGGCCCGCACGCACGTGTCGGCCCCGTGAACACCGGGTCTCATAGACCCGTCAAGAATGGGCCGTGGTAGTCCCTCTTGGTGGGATGGTGTAAGTTACCTCCCGGTAACAAAAATCGGGGCCTCCTTTGAGATGGCACGCAGATCTTAGTCAAGATCCAAGACAAAGGAGATCTTCCCCATTCAACAATAGAGTCTCTGCTGGCACGCAGCTTGAGGATGTCAGCACCCTTGTTGGCTACAACATTCAGAAGAAGTCTATCCATCACCTTGTCTCTCGGTAACATGGTGGTATGCAGATCTTCGTCAAGACTTCTCCTCAATATGCAGACCTTTGTGAAGAGATTCACTCACAAGACCATCACCCTAGAAGAGGAGTCTTGTGATACCATTGACAACATCAAGGCCAAGATTACTTAATGGGAGCTGCCAAGGGCATGTTGTCAGGACCATCTCTCGTCAAACCTTGTCTGGTTTCTCCTTGCCAACAGCTCCTGCGGTCCTGCCCTGATGACGACAGTTGCCTCTGACAAGGCCTACGACGACATGGTTGTATCGCATGCCTGCCACAGCCTACAGCGGCTTGGGGTGAGCTGTTGTGCGGGGAATAATGCTACAGAGCGGCTAGGTGAAGACTATGGTGAATCATTTCCCCCATTTACCAGGTGAGTCACACTTCTCCTCCAACATGTCAAGGTAAAAAGAACCCCACCAGCATGCGGTGCAACAAGAGAGGCGTCTCGCCCTTCCAGGAAGGCTCCTGGCGACACATATACTCGTATTTAATGCGCTAGGTACACTGAGTTCATGTTTGCCTATTACAGAAATCGGTCTCACCGAGTTCATGTGATCGGTCTCACCAAGATTACGTTATGCCCTAACCCTAACGAAATCGGTCTCACCGAGTTGACATGTCGTTCCCACCGAAAATCCTAACGTTCACATTTTTGAACTAAATCGGTCTGACCGAGTTTCACTATTCGGTCCCACCGAGTTTGGTAAATTGTGTGTAACGGTTAGATTTTGTGTTGTGGCTATATATACCCCTCCACCCTTCCTCCATTCGACAGGAGAGCCATCAGAACGTGCCTACACTTCCAGCATTCATTTTCTGAGAGAGAACCACCTACTCATGTGTTGAGACCAAGATATTCCAATCCAACCACAAAAATCTTGATCTCTAGCCTTCCCCAAGTTGCTTTTCACTCAAATCATCTTTTCACCATATCCAAATCTGTGAGAGAGAGTTGAGTGTTGGGGAGACTATCATTTGAAGCACAAGAGCAAGGAGTTCATCATCAACACACCATCTATTACCTTTTGGAGAGTGGTGTCTCCTAGATTGGTTAGGTGTCACTTGGGAGCCTCCGTCAAGATTGTGGAGTTGAACCAAGGAGTTTGTACGGGCAAGGAGATCGCCTACTTCGTGAAGATCTACCCTAGTGAGGCAAGTCCTTCATGGGCGATGGCCATGGTGGGATATACAAGGTTGCTTCTTCATGGACCCTTCGTGGGTGGAGCCCTCCGTGAACTCGCGCAACCGTTACCCTTCGTGGGTTGAAGTCTCCATGAACGTGGACGTACGATAGCACCACCTATCGGAACCACGCCAAAAATCTCCGTGTCTACATTGCGTTTGCTCCCTCCAAACTCCTCCCCTTTACCTTCATATGCAATGATTTACATTCCGCTGCTATACTCTTAGAATTGCATGTGTAGGTTGATTGCTTGACTTGTGCTAAGTTGCTAATATCTGCCAAGACTTAAAATTTGGAAAAGGCTAGATTTTTATTTGGTCAAGTAGTCTAATCACCCCCCCTCTAGACATACTTTCGATCCTACACCTCCCGATGAAGAACAGGAGGTGGCGGCGGCTCCGTCGTAAATCATGATGAATCCTTCACTCTGATTTTTTTCTCCGCGAATAGGTCTATATGGAGTTGGACTTAGGGTTGCCAGAGCTCCAGAGGGCCCACAAGCCTGGGAGGCGCGCCCTGGGGTGGGGGGGGCGGTAGGCGCGCCCCCAGAGCTTGTGGCTCCTGGGTGGCCCCCTCTGGGATCTTTTCCGCCAGTATTTTTTATATATTCCACAAAAATTCTCCGTGAATTTTCAGGTCAATCCGAGAACTTTGATTTCTGCACAAAAATAACACCATGGCAATTCTGCTGAAAGCAGCGTCAGTCCGGGTTAGTTCCATTCAAATCATGCAAATTAGAGTCCAAAACAAGGGCAAAAGAGTTTGAAAAAGTAGATACGATGGAGACGTATCAACTCCCCCAAGCTTAACCCATTGCTTGTCCTCAGGCAATTCAGTTGACAAACTGAAAGTGACAAAGAAAAACTTTTACAAACTCTGTTTGATCTTGTTGTTGCAAATATGTCTAACCAATGTTCAGGTTTTCAGCAAAGATTATGAACTAACCATATTCACAATAGCACTTAGGTCTCACGTTTACTCATATCAATAACATAATCAACTAGCGAGCAATAATAAGATATCTCGGATGACAACACTTTTTCAAAACAATCATGATATAATATGATATAATGGTATCTTGCTAGCCCTTTCTGAGACCGCCAAACATAAATGCAGAGCACCCCTGAAGTTCAAGCACTGACTGGACATTGTAATTCATGGCAAAAGAGATCCAGTCACACTCATGCTCAACATCAACTAAAAACAAAGCATATAAATGACAATAGTGTTGTCCAGCTAGTGCTTTAATAAGAAGATGATGACTCAATAATAAAAGTAAATAGACAGGCCCTTCACAGAGGGAAGCATGGATTTGCAGAGGTGCCAGAGCTCGAAGATTTCAAAATAGAGATGAATATAATTTTGAGAGGCATGCTTTCATTGCCAACATAACAACCGAGAGATCTCACTATCTTCCATGCTAGACAAATTATAGGCGGTTCCCAAACAGAATGGTAAAGTTTTACTCCCCCACCACCAACAAACACAAGCCATGGCTAGCCAAATCCTAGGGTGCCCTCCATACAAACAACAATCTGGGGGAGTTTTGTTTCATTATTATATTTTGATTTGATCATAGACTGGGCATCCCAATTACCAGCCACTTTCTCGTGAATGATAAGCGAATAAACACTCATTGTGAGAACAACCCACCTAGCATGAAAGATACTGACAACCTCCTGTCGCTACATGAGCGATTCGGGCATACCAAACAGATTATTATTTGATGGTTTAGAGTTTGGCACATGCAAATTTACTTGGAACGGCAGGTAAATACCGCATATAGTTAGGTATGGTGGACTCATATGGAATAACTTTGGGTTTAAGGAAGTGGATGCACAAGCAGTATTCCCGCTTAGTACAAGTGAAGGCTAGCAAATAGATTGAGGAGCGACCAACTAGAGAGCGACAACGGTCATAAACATGCATTGAGATTAATAAACATTGAATGCAAGCATGAGTAGGATATAAATCACCATGAACATAAATATCATGGAGGCTATGTTGGTTTTGATTCAACTACATGCGTGAACATGTGCCAAGTCAAGCCGCTTGAATTATTCAGAGGAGGATACCATCCTATCATACTACATCATAACCATTTTAAATGCGTGTTGGCACACAAGATAAACCATTATCCACTCCTAGCAATTTAAGCATGGCATGAGTAACTATAATATCTAATTGTCATTCCAAACATGTTCATTCATAATAGGCTGAATCAAGAATGATGACCTAATCTTATTTACAAAAACAAAATAAGTCGAGTTCATACCAGCTTTTCTTCATCTCAATCATTTCATCAAATTTCGTCATTATTGCCTTTCACTTGCACGACCGAACGATGTGAATAATAATAATAGTGCACGTGCCGTGGACTAAGCTGGAATCTGCAAATATTTATTCAAAGGAGAAGACAAGGTAATATGGGTTCTTTGTTAGATCAACAATATTGCATATGAGGGCCACTCAATATTTTCATCATGGTATTCTCCTTACGACCCAGAGAAAAGAAAAGAATTTCAAAGAAACACACTGAAATATTTTTGGAGTTTTTTGTTTTTCTCTAGAAGAAAGCAAATTAACGCAAGAAAAATGAAAATGAGAATAACTATTTACACGGGAAAGCTCCCAACAAGTAAAACAAGAACGACAAATCTTTTTGGGTTTTCTTTTAATACTACAACTAAATAAACTGGAAAGAAAAACTAAAAAGAAGCGAGAAATATTTTTAGATTTTTATCAAAGTTTTTCAAACACACAAGAAGAAAGCAAGAAAAGTAAACTAACATGGATTATACAATGAAAAAGGATGGACACCGACAACTGTAATGAATGTGTGATACATGAATGTACTGTCGGTGAGCGATACGTACTCCCCCAAGCTTAGGCTTTTGGCCTAAGTTGGTCTATGGCCACGGCTCATAGTAACCCTCTCCTGGATACTGCGGAGGGTCCCGAGGGTTCGACTGGTTGGCGAGCTCCTGTGGCTCCCACTGATAAACAGGCTCCTGATATGGCTCAAGTGCTGGCTCAGGTACTGGGGGTTGTGTCAGACCCCAGTGTGAATAGATGTCCTCTGGCATAATAGTGTACCTGCCTGAATAAATACTGAACAAAGAAGGTGCAGGCAAGGTAATAACTCACAAGTACCCTGACTGAATACCAAGTTGTACAGGAGTCGCTTTTGCTTATCATTGTTAATAAAGTGATGCGCTACCATGCTAGCATAATCTAAATATTTAGTGGGTAGCAGCATCTCCTCCTCATCATCATATCTAATAGGAATCTCAAAATGTGCAGCGAAGCGGGTGGCATAGATACCACCGTAAATAGCACCCTTCGACCGGTTTGTGTGTAACCGTCGACAACCATAGCGCCCAAACTAAAAGTTCTATCAGCATATAAAGCATGGCGTAAAATGGCAAGGTCAGGTGCACTAAGAGTTCCACTCTCCCCACGACCAGTCAAACATCTCCCGGCAAATAATGCATAGTAACGTAAAACAGGAAAATGTAAACTAGCCACTCTCGCTTCCGACACTCCTCTCTCTTCCCCCACGGTAGTTTCAGAGATGAAATCGTCCATGTCTTTAGGATGTGGCTCACTGATACGGCCCTCATAAGGTATTTCGCAAACATTGCAGAAATCATATAATGTCATTTCCTTAGGCACATCATACAAGTGAAAATCTACCATGGGTGGTTCCTTCCTAGGACAAAAGTGAAAGTTCTGCACGAAGGTATTAGTGAGTAGAAGGTATTGGTCGCACTTATCTTGGAGGAAGGGCATGATGCCGGCATTGTTGGCCAAATAATAGAAATCATCATGAATTCCCGCCTCCTTAAAAAACGTGTCACTCGGCAACTCACACGGCCGAACCTCTGCCGCATGCGGAAGATTGTACTTGGGCTTCTCCTCCGGAGTTTCCTCCGAATTACGGCTTGATGAGCCCCTTAACCACCTCCTCATGGTTTTTCTTTTCTCTGAAAATTTCTGAAATTTTTAGCGACTCAAAATAAAAGTGAACCAAACTCAACAAAATTGATAGCAACTACTCCCACAAGTGCCTAGAGGCTATATCTTGCAACAAAACTACTTTGAACCATATAAATTTGACATGCAAGCTCAAGAACATGGTCACCACAGCAGCAAAAAATTGCAATATATAAAGCACTAGAACAAAAACTAATTGGACCATTGGAGGAGTCACATACCGAAGAACAATCCCCCAAAACAGTTTCGAAAATAGAGCTCCGAGCAAGGAGATCAAAAATGACAGCAAGATGAGCAAGAACACGGGTTTGAACAATGGAGTGATTTTTTCTGGAGGAAGACTAAGTGCATGGGTGGCTGGAATAAGTGAGGGGGCCTACATGGGCCCCACAAGTTTCCTAGGCGCGCCCAGGGGGTGGGCGCGCCCTGTGAGCTTGTGGCTCACAGGTGCACCCCCTGGGGTGTGTTCAGTGCCAAATTTTTTCAAATATTACAGAAAAAAACATATAATTTTTTTAGGGCATTTGGAGAACTTTTATTTTCGGGTCATTTTTTATTGCACGGATAATTCAGAAAACAGTAAAATAATAGCATTTCTACTATATTACTTCTAAATAATAGAAAGTAAAAAGTGGGTACAAAAGGTTGTGTTTACTAAATTCATCGACCACATGCCTGTCAAAAGGAATCCTTTAATAAGGTTGATCAAGTCTTATTAACAAACTCCTTTCGAATGACATGAAACCGGAGAATCTTCGTATAACACTAGGTTACCTCAACGGGGATATGCATGTCCCCAACAATAAGAATTTCATATTTCTTTTTAACAGTAGGAATAGGGAATTCAAAACCTCCAATAGTAATTGTTGAAATTTTTCCAATAGAATTGATATTATTCAATTGAGGTTGTTTCTTCGGAAAGTGTATGTATGCTCATTACCGTTGACATGAAAAGTGACATTGCCTTTCTTGCAATCAATAACAGCCCCTGCAGTATTCAAAAAGGGTCTACCAAGGATGATCGACATACTGCCGTCCTCGGGTATATCAAGAATAACAAAGTCCATTAAGATAGTAACATTTGCAACTACGACAGGCACATCCTCACAAATACCGATGGGTATAGCAGTTGATTTATCAGCCATTTGCAAAGAGATTTCAGTTGTCAACTTATTCAAATTAAGTCTATGATATAAAGAGAAGCGCATAACACTAACATCGGCTCCTAGATCACATAAAGCAGTTTTAACATAGTTTATTTTAATGGAGCATGGTATAGTTGGTATTCCAGGGTTTCCTAGTTTCTTTGGTATTCCACCCTTAAATGTATAATTAGCAAGCATGGTGGAAATTCCAGCTTCTCGTATCTTTCTTTTATCTGTAAAAATATCTTTCATATACTTAGCATAAGGGGACATTTTCAGAATATCAGTCAAAAGAAGGCGCAAAAAGACAGGTCTAAGCATTTCAACAAAGCGCTCAAATTCTTCATCATCTTTATTCTTTGAAGCTTTAGGAGGAAAGGGCATGGGTTTCTGAACCAATGGCTCTCTTTCTTTACCATGTTTTCTAGCAATGAAATCTCTCTTATCATATCTTTTATTCTTAGGTTGTGGGTTATCAAGATCAACAACAGGTTCTATCTCCACATCATTATCATTACTGGGTTGAGCATCAACATGAACATCATCATTATCATTATTACTAGGTTCATCTCCATCACCAGATTGTGTTTCAGCATCAGAAATAGGAATATCATTTGGATTCTCAGGTGTGTCTACAGTAGGTTCACTAGAAGCATGCAGAGTCCTATCATCTTTGTTTTTCTTTTTAGATGGACTGGGTGCATCAGTATTAATTCTTTGAGAATCTTGCTCAATTCTTTTAGGATGACCTTCAGGATACAAAGGTTCCTGAGTCATTTTACCACCCCTAGTCATAACCCTAACAACATGATCATTTTTCTTATTGTTCATCTCATTAAGGAAATCATTTTGTGCCTTGAGGACTTGTTCTACTTGAGTTTTTATCATGGAAGCATGTTTACACACACCCCTAACATCATTAACAGTTCTAAACATATAGTCACTCAAGCGTTCAATCATATAAGCATTTCGTTTCAATTGTCTATGAACATATGCATTGAAGTTTTCTTGTTTAACAATAAAGTTATCCAATTCATCTAAGCATTGACTAGCAGATTTAGTATAAGGAATATCACCTTCATCAAATCTATAGAGAGAATTTACCTCTACTACCTGTGTTGGGGGTATTAAGACCATGTATTTCTTCAATAGGTGGTAAATTCTTAACATCTTCAGCTCTAATACCTTTTTCTTTCATAGATTTCTTTGCCTCTTGCATATCTTCAGGACTGAGAAATAGAATACCTCTCTTCCTTGGAGTTGGCTCAGGAGGTGGCTCAGGAAGAGTCCAATCATTATCATTACTAAATATATTATTCAATAGTTCTTCAGCTTGTTCAATAGTTCATTCCCTGAAAACACAACCAGCACAACTATCCAGGTGGTCCCTAGAAGCATCAGTTAGTCCATTATAAAAGATATCAAGTATTTCATTTTTCTTGAGAGGGTGATCAGGAAAAGCATTAAGTAGTTGGAGAAGCCTCCCCCAAGATTGTGGGAGAATCTCTTCTTTAATTTGCATAAAGTTAAATACTTCCTGTAAAGCAGCTTGTTTCTTATGAGCAGGAAAATATTTTTCAGAGAAGTAATATATCATATCCTGGGGACTACGCACACAACCAGGAGCAAGAGAATTATACCATGTCTTAGTATCACCCTTTAATGAGAAAGGAAACAACTTAAGAATATAGTGGTAACGAACTTTTTTCCTCATGAGCAAATAGGGTGGCTATATCATTTAGTTTAGTAAGATGTGCCACAACAGTTTCAGATGCATAACCATGGAAAGGATCAGATTCAACCAAAGTAATTAACTCAGGATTGACAGAGAATTCATAATCCTTATCAGTAACAAAGATAGCTAAAGTAGCAAACTTAGGATCATATTTCATTCTAGCATTCAAAGATTTTTCTTTCAACTTGACAAGCAATTTCTTAAGATCATCTCTATCCTTACAAGCAAGAAAGTCCCTAGCTACCTCTCCATCCATAACTTAAGCCTCAGGTATATTAGGCAATTCATATCTAGGAGAGCTAGGTTTAATAGGCGTTTCAAAGTTTTCAGTTTCAATAATTTCATCAGTTTCAGAAATATCATCAGTTTCATCATTCTCAATTTCATTAACCCTAGCAAGTTGTTCATCAAGAAATTCACCCAGTGGCACAGTGTTATCAAGCAAAGTACTAGCATCATCATAAACATCATTCATAGCAGAAGTAGCATCATCAATTACTTGCAACATATAAGGATTAATAGCAGGTGGTGGCCTCGCAAGCTTACTCAAAACAGAAGGTGAATCAAGTGCAGAGCTAGATGGCAGTTCCTTACTTTCTCTCGTCCTAGAGGGAATGATCTTGGTTCTGGTATCTTTCAGATTCTTCATAGTGATAAACAGATATAAATCCCAAGTGATTCAGCAAATAGAGCTATGCTCCCCGGCAACGGCGCTAGAAAAAGGTCTTGATAACCCACAAGTATAGGGGATCGCAACAGTTTTTGAGGGTAGAGTATTCAACCCAAATTTATTGATTCGACACGAGGGGAGCCAAAGAATATTCGCAAGTATTAGAAGTTGAGTTGTCAATTCAACCACACCTGAAAGACTTAATATCTGCAGCAGAGTATTTAGTAGCAAAGTAGTATGATAGTAACGGTAACAGTGGCAATAATAGCAGTAGCAATTTTGTAGTGATTGTAACAATAGCAACGGCGAAAGAAACTTTGCAAAGATCAATATGTGAAAAGCTCGTAGGCATCGGATCAGCGATGGATAATTGTGTTAGATAATATTCATCATGTAGCAGTCATAACCTAGGGCGACACAGAACTAGCTCCAATTCATCAATGTAATGTAGGCATGTGTAGGAGATATGCCCTAGAGGCAATAATAAAAGTTATTGATTATCTCCCTGTTCATAATTAGGTTTATGTTCCATGCTATAACGGCTATGGTTCTCGAGTCTGCAATAACCACGAGGCTCGCAGGAAGACTCATATGCACGTGTGGGATAATAAACAGTAAAATGTATTCCTAGTCTGGCCTCTAAGACTAGATCAAGTGTTGCATGATGGTTCTGTTTTCCTAATCATGGGCATGTCTATGCCAGCAACTTTGAGGGCACAATGTTAGAAGAAAATTTGTGTTGAATCGACCCGAATTGATGTTATGCTATGAGATACATTCGTCACAAGTTAATGGTTAATAACACAGAGATGGTTACCGTTTGCATGATTCCTCAAACCATGAGAGTATCGAGTTTCTTCATGCTTGATTCATGAACTTTGGGGTTTGTTAAACGTCATCCGTAACTGGATGGCTATTACGGCGGCTTACGGGTTCATGGGAAAGTATGTCAAGTAACTTGATAGCTCAAGATTGGGATTTGCTCCTCTGACGATGGAGAGATATCTCTGGGCCCTCTCGGTGTTACGGTATCCATCATCGTCTGGCCAGACACTTTGTGATTTGATCACGGGGATGCCGGAACACAGTAACGAGAAAAGAGAACAATACCGGTAACGAGGTAACTGGCATAGGGGACAAGTTGTTGATCCACGGGGATGCCAAAATGTCTCACCTCGGGTATTTGTAACATATCGTGAAGCAATAGGAATAGCACACGGCAACTAGAGGTTCACTCGAATATTCATTCGTGTGGGTATAGGGGTCAATATGGGTGTCCACGGCTCCGATGTTGATCATTGATTGGAAGGGGTTCCGGGTCATGTCTATACTTCATCGAACCTATAGGGTCACATGCTTAAGGGTCATCTATCTGCTGAATACTAGACAAGGAGTCTGAGAGAAAGTCACCGAAAAAGTTTCGGAGACAGCGGAAGAGTTCCGGAGAGAGAACAACGGAATAGTTTCGGTAAAACTGAAAAGTTGTTTCAGGGTATACCATTAAGTCAAATTGGTTTCGGCACAGGTCTGGAAATTCTTGGAGGGTGCCAGAATTATTCTGGAAACTTCTGGGTTTTTTCTGGAAGAAAAATCAGAAATGTTCCGGAGCTGCCGGAACCGCTTTGTTTGCTTTTCGCAGATAAAAATCACTAATCCGGAATTGTTTTGGAACGCATTGAAAATTATTTTAGTGGGTACTACAAATGTTCTAAGCCCACATAAATATTTTCAGTTCGAACGGACGCTTAAAAATGTCATCGTGAATAGTGAAAGTGCTTTTTGGATATTTTTTGGAAAGCCACCTTTTAGGGCTTTTTATAAAAGGCTTCTAGAAGGGCTTGGGGGCCAAGGAAGCCCCTCATGGGGGGCCCCCAAGGTGGTGGCCGGCCACATGTGTGGGGCTCCATGGAGCTCCACTTCCCTCCCCATTATGCCCTTCATGTGTGACATTTGCATGGGCATTTTGGGTTTTTGTGTGCCATCCCTACCCCTTGGTTTTCCTATAAATAGGAGGTGAGGTGGCTTCCCAAAACTCACACTCTTTCTCACATACTAGTGCCATGCAATAATCTGGCTTCTCTCTCCCTCCCAGCGAAATAGTTTTGTAGAGCCGAAAGGCTGTCTGGGTTCCGGTGGGAACTAGTTCTGGACGGCGAAGCCCTGCCGGATAGATGACACCGTATGTGTGCAACTCCGTAGAGAGATCATAGTTTCGGTCTTAGTTCATCAGTGCCTCCTGAAGGGCTGTCCGTGTGACCATCTGAGTTTCGAAGGTCCTCCCGAAGGGCTGTCCAAGTGACCGTTCGAGTTTCGAAGGTCCTCCCGACGAGCTGTCTGCGACACCGTCCGGGGGACTGTTTGACCGCCTCCCGGAGGGCTGTCTGAGGGGCAAATGAGGGTATACATCCTCGCAGTTGGGAGGTTGTAAATGCTAGTTGCGGGGATCTGCACCGCCGATCGTCATCGACTCTACTTCCGCTGCGCTACGAGTCGGTAACGAAAATGATCAAACCTTGTATGCAGTCTCCATAGTGGTCCTGGGTTGGTGCGTATGTCAGAATTTTTTTGTTTTCTGCTGTGTTCCCCTACAGTGGCATCATGAGCCGTGCTATGCGTGGATGCAGGTTGTGATCTAGAAGACATAGAGATGTATGGGTGTTGCACAATATAATTAGGTAGTAGATGACTTCTATTACTGAAAATTATTTGTGCGGGTAGCAGATGAAATCTGTTACTCGATGTTCCTGTTGCTTCCCTTGAATTTGCATAATCCTGATCTTGACGGCATGGTGGAATCTCACAAAGTTCTGGCAATCTGCGATCCTTTCATGATGCTCCTGAGTATGCTGATTGACAGATCAACGAAGTGCTAACAGTTCTTTGGGTTCCACCATAGTTAAAGAAAGATGGATGTTTCACAGACGAAAGGGCAATGCAGATATGATCTGCACAGGGGTCATGCGTATGACGAAGTTTAGTATGGGGTTCAAGATTTTATTATCTCGTGCTTCATACACCCCGCAAAGTTAATCTAGCGACTTGAATTATCATACTTGATGATGGACGTTTGTAGCTTCGGTTTGTTTCGAAACCTTAGAAGCCACGTAAAACAAGTTTTTGCATGGACCGATTAGAGGCGTCTAACTTGGTTTTGCAGGATGGTTTGCATGTGCATGTGATGTGGTATAGCAGTGCACATAATAATTTGATTATGTATGAGATGACTATATGGTTAAACATGTTAATCACTAATTCTTGGGTATGAATGAATGTCATAAAAGTTGTCCATGTGATGTGGTATAGCAGCTCATGTATGAATGTCATACAAGTTTTCGATGTATAGAAGGCTGGTCAAAGATATAGTTCTTGGGAATTATGGTTAAACATGTTAATCACTAATTCTTGGGTATTGTGACTTAATCACAAAGATACCCGCTCGATTGCATTCTGTTGCAACTCGATGTAAGAACTACTATGGCCTGAAAGACTAGCCAGGAATGAGGTTTTGATACACGCTGGGAACATAGTAATAGTTACTATACCTTCCATCAGTGTATTCCCTAGGTATTTACTTTGATAATTCATTTTAGAGTTTTATACACTCTAGCCCTTTGCATAAGGTATCTTGCAAGAAGATTGTTCATAAGAGAACTTTTTATGTTCGATGTTATGAATAACATAAGGGCCATACTTTCATTGAGAATAAGATGTATGTTATGAATAATGATAATAATATATTACCTCTGGATTTACTTTCATAATTCGTTTTAGAGTTTCATACACTCTAGCCCATTGCACAATGTTTGTTGCAAAAGAGTTGTTCATAAAAACAACAATTGTTGTTCAGTATTATGAATAACATGAAGGGCCATGCTTCCATCCAAGATGGGATGTATGTTATGAATATTGATAGTAACATGATACATCCATAACACTGACGCTAAATGCCGCAAGACTAAAAGAATACCACACATCTGTGGCACTGCATTTGGTCACATTGGAGAAACCCGCATGGATAAATTCCATTATGATGGATTTTGAAGTCGTTTGATTTTGAATCATATGACACTTGCAACTTTCCTCCGAAAAGTGAAGTGGCTGAAATACCGTTCACAGGCCATAGGGAACGGATAACAAACTTATTGGTGATCATACATTTGATGTGTGTAGTCCGATAAATGTTGTTAGTAGTGGATTTATCTATCTTCAGAAATGACTCAAGTAGATATATGGATATTTACTTGATGAGACGTAAGTCTGGATCTTTTGAAATCATTCAAAAGGTTTTCAAAATAAAGAAGAAATTATTGTAACAAGAAAATTATTGTTCTGCAATTAGATTGCAGAAAGGAATATTTGAGTTACAAGTTTAGCGAATGTCTGATGAGTTGTGAAAGGGGTTTCATAACTTGCACCTCCCGGAACACCACTGCAAGTGGAAAGTCCGTGAAGATGTAATCGAACCATTTATGACATGGTAAGATCAAAGATGGCATAAATAGATTTGCCATTATCCCTTTTAAAGAGTGACGCTTTGGAGACTACGGCTTTTACACTGAAAAGAGCTCCATCGAGTCTGTTGAAATGACGCCATGGTATGGTATGCCCAACCATGTTATATCTTTTCTTAACATTTGGAATATGGGGCTTGTGTAAAAGGTTACAAACCTATTCCAAATCAGACAAGTGCTACTTTGTAGGTTATCCCAGGTCATTGGGTATTCCCCCACCACTATACCGAGGCAAAGGATTTTGCCACAAATCGGTATGCTTTTAAAGAGAATAGTTCTTACAAAAGGTGAGTGGGAGGACAGTGCAACTCGACGAGATAACCAGTATCTTCGTCATCAGTTCAAAGGAAAGGAACCTTGGAAGTGATTCCGGAGTTTCGTACTACGACTGATACGGAAGTCTCTACAATAAAATGTATGGACTTCGGTCGAACTTGCAGCCGAACTACGTTGGCAAGGCTCGTGCAAACCTCTCAGGTGCGCAAACGAGATATTGTTGTTAGACAACAATATACCTATGATACACAAGGAAGCGTTGATGGGCCCTAACTCCGGAATTGGCTAAATGCCAATACAATCCGAGATAGTTTCCATATAAATGTTTCAAGATTAAAATCTTGATACACCTTTCAGAAGACTTAAGAGTCTAACGGATATTTATGGAACTAAAAACCGATACAGATAAAAATGTTTTATCCATAAAGCTCGACTTGTTACAAATAACAAGTTCAAGGAGTTGACTACGATGAGGTTGTCCCACCGTAGCGATGCTTAAAGTCGGTTCGGGTTGAACTAGCAATTAATACATATTTCAATCATGAGATATGAAACAAGGATGACGAAAGGATTTCCATCTGATGGAAATGAAACCAAGGACTTCCATGTGTTACAGTCCAAGGTATTTTGTCATTCCAGAGGATGCTAGTAAGTATGCAAACTTCAGAGTTCCAGTGATGGACAGAAGAGAGCAAAATGGAGTTGGAATCTTCGTGTTTTGATGAAATGTTTAAAGGGTTTTGACTTCATCACTGGGTAACGAAGATGCTTGTGATTCAAGAAAGTAAGTGGGAGCATAATAATATTTCTAAAAATGTTGTGTGCTTGACACATTGTTAATTGGAATTAAATTTCTTGACATGAATTATGACTTCATTTGAAAAGGGTTTTTCGATGAAGTGCTTGGGCTAAATAGCCTTTATATTAGGCATGATGATCTATGGAGATAGATTTACCTAATGGGGCTGAGCAAAGATACATATTGACAAGATGCTAAAACCTTTTAGCATTTAAAACACCAAGGAGTGATTCTTGCCGAAGTCACATGGAAAGAGTTTTTTGCAAGACTCGGTGTCCCGAAAACACTGATGAGCAAACTACATGATGGAGATTCCACACACCTTCATGTTTGGATTAATCATGTATTCCGTGGTATGTAAAAACAACCAGATATGTCCAATGCTCCAAAGTTGTTGCGAGTATAGATACCAAAGTGATCAAAGTACTGATCATGGGACAACAGTGAAAAATGGCATTGAGTACTAGAGTAGTACTGATGACATGTTTTTTCGCGAGCAGAGATTATGAAGTGCTCGTTGTAAGTAATTACATCGATACAGCCTTCATCAATGCTCCATGCGATTTTCGATTTAAATTGAGGGATTTGTGTTACACATAATGTGGTGGCACAGTTAGTTGGAAATTGTTCCAAACAGGTTACTATGGTGAATTCTATAACAAAGGCTAAATATGTTGACGCTTTAGAAGCGAAAAAGAAGTTGTTGAATCATATAGTTCATTCATGAACTTAGTATGGTTCCAAGATGGCTTTAGTCAATGGGACACTACTGCAGATAGTTGCTCCATAGCTCAGTATGAGGAATCAGGTTTCGACCAACGATTCACACATATGCAAAGCCAAGTCCACACAAAATATGAATTTTGTGAAAGAGTGAAAACGCGAGGATATGCAAAGATACACACGGGGCTGTAGTCGTCAGATCCGTTGGACATCAGGCTATACCACACGCGAAGCATATTTACACTAGTGTGCCACAGGTGTAAAGTGCATTAGCATTAACTAGATTATTGACTCTAGTGCAAGTGGGAGTCTGTAGGAGATATGCCCTAGAGGCAATAATAAAAGTTATTGATTATCTCCATGTTCATAATTAGTGTTATAACTGCTATGGTTCTCGAGTCTGCAATAACCACGAGGCTCGGAGGAAGACTCATATGCACGTGTGGATAATAAACGGTAAAATGTATTCCTAGTCTGGCCTCTAAGACTAGCTCAAGTGTTGCATGATGGTTCTATTTTCCTGATCATGTGCATGTCTATGCCAGCAACTTTGAGGGCACAATGTTAGAAGAACATTTGTGTTGAATCAACCCGAATTGTTGTTACGCTATGAGATACATTCGTCACAAGTTAATGGTTAATAACACAGAGATGGTTAACGTTTGCATGATTCCTCAGACCATGAGAGTATCGAGTTTCTTCATGCTCGATTCATGAACTTTGGGGTTTGTTAAACGTCATCCGTAACTGGATGGCTATTACGGCGGCTTACGGGTTCATGGGAAAGTATGTCAAGTAACTTGATAGCTCAAGATTGGGATTTGCTCCTCCGATGATGGAGAGATATCTCTGGGCCCTCTCGGTGTTACGGTATCCATCATCGTCAGGCCAGACACTTTGTGATATGATCACGGGGATGCCGGAACACGGTAACGAGAAAAGAGAACAATACCGGTAATGAGGTAACTGGCATAGTGGACAAGTTGTTGATCCACGGGGATGCCAACATGTCTCACCTCAGGTATTTGTAACATATCGCGAAGCAATAGGAATAGCACATGGCAACTAGAGGTTCACTCGAATATTCATTCGTGTGGGTATAGGGGTCAATATGGGTGTCCACGGCTCCGATGTTGATCATTGATCGGAAGGGGTTCCGGGTCATGTCTATACTTCACCGAACCTATAGGGTCACACGCTTAAGGGTCATCTATCTGCTGAATACTAGACAAGGAGTCTGAGAGAAAGTCACCAGAAAAGTTTCGGAGACAGCGGAAGAGTTCCCGGGAGAGAACACCGGAATAGTTTCGGTAAAACTGAAAAGTTCTTTCATGGTATACCATTAAGTCAAATTGGTTTCAGCACATGTCTGGAAATTCTTGGAGGGTGCCAGAATCATTCTAGAAACTTCTGGGTTTTTTCCGGAAGAAAAATCGGAAATGTTCCGGAGCTGCCGGAACCGCTTTGTTTGCTTTTCGCAGATAAAAATCACTAATCCGGAATTGTTTCGGAACGCGTTGAAAATTATTTTAGTGGGTACTGGAAATGTTCTAAGCCCACATAAATATTTTCAGTTCGAACGGACGCTGAAAAATATCGTCGTGAATAGTGAAAGTGCTTTTTGCATATTTTTTGGAAAGCCACCTTTTAGGGCTTTTTCTAAAAGGCTTCTAGAAGGGCTTGGGGGCCAAGGAAGCCCCTCATGGGGGGCCCCAAGGGGGTGGCCGGCCACATGTGTGGGGCTCCATGGAGCTCCACTTCCCTCCCCATTATGCCCTTCATGTGTGACATTTGCATGGGCATTTTGGGTTTTTGTGTGCCATCCCTACCCCTTGGTTTTCCTATAAATAGAAGGTGAGGGGGCTGCCCAAAACTCACACTCTTTCTCACATACTAGTGCCATGCAATAATCTGGCTTCTCTCTCCCTCCCAGCGAAATAGTTTCGTAGAGCCGAAAGGTTGTCTGGGTTCCCGTGGGAACTAGTTCTGGACGGCGAAGCCCTGCCGGATAGATGACACCATATGTGTGCAACTCTGTAGAGAGATCATAGTTTCAGTCTTAGTTCGTGAGTGCCTCCCAAAGGGCTGTCCTTGTGACCGTCCGAGTTTCGAAGGTCCTCCCGAAGGGCTGTCCGAGTGACCATTCGAGTTTCGAAGGTCCTCCCGAAGGGCTGTCCGCGACACCGTACGGGGGATTGCCTGACCACCTCCCGGAGGGCTGTCCGAGGGGCAAATGAGGGTATACATCCTCGCGGTTGGGAGGTTGTAAATCCTAGTTGTGGGGATCTGCACCGCCGATCCTCATCGACTCTACTTCTGCTGCGCTACGAGTCGGTAACGAAAATGATCAAACCTTGTATGCAGTCTCCATAGTGGTCCTGGGCTGGTGCGTAGGTCGGATTTTTTTTGTTTTCTCCTGCGTTCCCCTACAGCATGTATTCCATATATAGTCATACGTGCTTATGGAAAAGAACTTGCATGACATCTTTTATCCTACCCTCCCGTGGCAGCGGGGTCCATAAGGAAACTAAGGGATATTAAGGCCTCCTTTTAATAGAGAACCAGAACAAAGCATTATCACTTAGTGAATACATGAACTCCTCAAACTACGGTAATCACCAGAAAGAATCCCAATTATTGTCACCTTGGGGAATGCGGATCATAACTCGTAATAGGTATCTACAACTTGCAAGATAGGATCAAGAACACACATATATTCATGAAAACATAATAGGTTCAGATCTGAAATCATGGCACTCAGGCCCTAGTGACAAGCATTAAGGATAACAAAGTCATAGCAACATCAATCTCAGAACATAGTGGATACTAGGGATCAAGCCCTAACAAAACTAACTCAATTACATGATAAATCTCATCCAACCCATCACCGTCCAGCAAGCCTACGAAGGAATTACTCACTCTTGGCGGTGAGCATCATGAAATTGGCGATGGAGGAAGGTTGATGATGACGATGGCGATAGATTCCACCCTCTGAAGCCCTGAACGGACTCCAGACCAGCCCTCCCGATGAAGAACAGGAGGTGGCGGCGGCTCCGTATCGTAAAACGCGATGAATCCTTCTCTCTGATTTTTTTCACCGCGAATAGGTATATATGGAGTTGGACTTAGGGTTGCCGGAGCTCCAGATGGCCCACAAGCCTGGGAGGCACGCCCCCAGAGCTTGTGGCTCCTAGGTGGCCCCCGTCTGGTATCTTTTCTGCCAGTATTTTTTATATATTCCACAAAAATTCTTCGTGAATTTTCAGGTCAATCCGAGAACTTTGATTTCTGCACAAAAATAACACCATGACAATTCTGCTGAAAATAGTGTCAGTCCGGTTTAGTTCCATTCAAATCATGCAAATTAGAGTCCAAAACAAGGGCAAAATAGTTTGAAAAAGTAGATACGATGGAGACGTATCACTCCCGGTGCCTACGCAGCCGTTGTAGGCCTCGGCGCCCCCGCTTCCTCCGGCACCATGGGATCCGGCCCTCCTCGCGGCACTTCACTCCGCTCCTACACCGACCAACTACACCGGTGGCGGTAACTGGTATATGGACACCGAAGCTACGGCTCACATATCTTCTCATCCCGGTAACCTTCACACTTCCTATCCTGTTCATACTTCCACTCGTATCACTGTCGGTGACGGTTCATCTCTTCCGATAACCCATGTTGGTCATGCTGCTTTTCCGTCTTAATCTATGCCTTTGTCGTTATCTAACATACTTGTCTCTCCTAACCTAATAAAAAATCTTGTTTCCGTCCGTTCTTTTACTCGTGAAAATTTTGTCACCGTTGAATTTGATGAGTTTGGCTTTTTTGTTAAGGATGCCCGTACCCGGATGGTGCTTCACCGATGTGACAGCCGCAACGAGCTCTACCCGGTCCACTCAACCGCCTCCACCACCACCGCCGCTCCAGTCGCTCTCTCCACCGGTGTGGACCTTTGGCATGCTCGCTTGGGACATCCCAACCCCGCCACCCTTCATCACATTCTTCGGAGTTTTTCTTTCAATTGTAATAAGATCGACGATCACACTTGTCATGCTTGTCATCTTGGCAAACATGTTCGTCTTCCTTTTAGTACTTCCTCGCATGTCGCATCATACCGGTTTGAGTTAATTCATAGCGATGTGTGGACCTCTCCAGTTGCAAATAATACAGGCTATCTTTATTATCTTGTCATTCTAGATGATTTCTGGCATTATGTGTGGACCTTCCCATTGCGGCGTAAATCCAATGTTATATCCACCCTCACCGCCTTCTACTCCTATGTCTTTATGTAGTTTGGACATCCCATTCATGCGTTGCAGACTGACAACGGGAAGGAGTGATACGTCTCCAACGTATCTATAATTTTTTATTGTTCCAAGCTATTATATTATCTATTTTGGATGTTTTATATACATTTATATGCTATTTTATATCATTTTTTGGGACTAACCTATTAACCTAGTGCCCAGTGCCAGTTGCTGTTTTTTCCTTGTTTTTGACTTTTACAGAAAATCAATAACAAACGGAGTCCAAACAGAATAAAACTTTACGATGATTTTTCTTGGACCAGAAGAAACCCACGAGACTTGGAGAGGAGGCAAGAGGAGCCACGAGGAGGCCACAAGCCTCCTGGCCGTGCCCCAGGAGAACGCACCCTCAGGGCTTGTGGGCCCCTCGGGACTCTCCTAACCCTAACTCCAGTACTATAAATTCTCTAATATTCCACCTATACCAGAGGGCACACCGAAAATACTTTTCCGCTGCCGCAAGCTTCTGTTCCCGTGAGATCCCATCTTGGGGCCTTTTCCGGCACTCCGCCGGAGGGGGATTCGATCACGGAGGGCCTCTACACCAACCTTGCTACCCTTCCAATGATGTGTGAGTAGTTTACCACAGACCTACGGGTCCATAGCTAATAGCTAGATGGCTTCTTCTCTCTCTTTGATCTTCAATACAATGTTCTCCTCAATGTTCTTGGAGTTCTATTCGATGTAATCTTCTTTTGCGGTGCGTTTGTTGAGATCCAGTGAATTGTGTTTATGATTAGATTATCTATGAATATTATTTTAGTCTTCTCTGAACTCTTTTATGCATGATTAAGATAGCTTTGTATTTCTCTCTGATCTAGCGATTTGGTTTGGCCAACTAGATTGGTTTTTCTTGCAATGGGAGAGGTGCTTTGTGATGGGTTCAACCTTGTGGTGTCCTCACCTAGTGACAGAAGGGGTAGCGAGGCACGTATTTGTATTGTTGCCATTAAGGATCAAAAGATGGGGTTTATATCATATTGCTTGAGTTTATCTCTCTACATCATGTCATGTTGCTGAAGGCGTTACTCTGTTCTTATGAACTTGATACTCTAGATGCAGGCAGGAGTCGGTCGATGTGTGGACTAATAGTAGTAGATGCAGAATCGTTTTGGTCTACTTGTCACGGACATGATGCCTATATTCATGATCATTGCCTTGGATGTCTTCATAATTATGCGCTTTCTATCAATTGCTCAACAGTAATTTGTTTACCCACCGTATGCTTTCTTCAAAAGAGAAGCCTCTAGTGAAACCTATGGCCCCCGGGTCTATTTTCCATCATATGTTTTCAGATCTATAAAACCAAAAACTCAAAACTACCATGCTGCAATTTATTTATATTTACTTTATTTTGCCTTTTACTTATCTTTTATATCTATCTCTATTAGATCTCACTCTTGCAAGTGACCGTGAAGGGATTGACAACCCCTTTTTCGTGTTGTGTGCAAGTGTTTGTTATTTTGTGTAGGTGCATATATTGGGGACTTGCTTGTGCCTCCTACTGGATTGATACCTTGGTCCTTAACTGAGCGAAAAACTTATCTCTACTTTGCTGCATCACCCTTTCCTCTTCAAGGGAAAAATCAACGCAAGCTCATGAAGTAGTAAGGAGTTCAACAACTTAGCTGTCCGCAATCTTCTCACCACACATGGCACGATTTTTTGTCTCACTTGTCCATATACTGATATGTCTCCAACGTATCTATAAGTTTTGATTGTTCCATGCTATTATATTATCCATCTTGGATGTTTTATACACATTAATATGCTATTTTATATCATTTTTTGGGACTAGCCTATTAACCTAGTGCCCAGTGCCAGTTGTTGTTTTTTCCATGTTTTTGTTTTTACAGAAAATCAGTACCAAACGAAGTCCAAACGGAATAAAACTTTACGATGATTTTTCTTGGACAACAAGACACCCATGAAGCTTCGGGAGGAGGCCAGAGGAGCCACGAGGAGGCCACAAGCCTCCTGGGCACACCCTCAGGGCTTGTGGGCCCCCTATAGCGCTCCTAACCCTAACTCCAGCATTATAAATTCTCAAATATTCCCCCTACACCTGAGGGCACACCAAAAATACTTTTCCGCAGCCGCAAGCTTCTGTTCTCGTGAGATCCCATCTTGGGGCCTTTTCTGGCACTCCGCCGGAGGGGGATTCGACCACGGAGGGCCTCTACACCAACCTTGCTGCCCTTCCGATGATGTGTGAGTAGTTTATCACAGACCTACAGGTCCATAGCTAGTAGCTAGATGGCTTCTTCTCTCTCTTTGATCTTCAATACAATGTTCTCCTTGATGTTCTTGGAGTTCTATTCGATGTAATCTTCTTTTGCGGTGCGTTTATTGAGATCCGATGAATTGTGGATTTATGATCAAATTATCTATGAATATTATTTGAGTCTTCTCTGAACTCTTTTATGCATCATTAAGATAGCTTTGTATTTCTCTCTGATCTATTGATTTGGTTTGGCCAATTAGATTGGTTTTTCTTGCTATGGAAGAGGTGCTTTGTGATGGTTTCAATTTTGCGGTGTCCTCACCCAGTGACAGTAGGGGTAGCGAGGCACGTATTTGTAATATTGCCATTAAGGATAAAAAGATGGGGGGGGGGTTTATCATGTTGATTGGAACTATCCCTATACATCATGTCATCTTGCTTAAGGCGTTAATCCGTTCTTGTTAACTTAATTCACTAGATGCATGTTGGATAGCGGTCGATGTGTGGAGTAATAGTAGTATATGCAGGCAGGAGTCGGTCTACTTGTCACAGACGTGATGCCTATATTCATGATCATTGCCTTGGATATCGTCATAACTTTGCGCTTTTCTATCAATTGCTCAACAGTAATTTGTTTACCCATCGTATGTTTTCTTCAAGAGAGAAGTCTCTGGTGAAACCTATGGCCCCCGGGTCTATTTTCCATCATATATTTTCAGATCTATAAAACCAAAACCCCAAAAATACCTTGCTGAAATTTATTTATATTTACTTTATTTTTCCTTTTACTTATCTTTTATATCTATCTCTATTAGATCTCACTCTTGCAAGTGACCGTGAAGGGATTGACAACCCTTTTTTCGCGTTGTGTGCAAGTGTTTGTTAGTTTGTGCAGGTGCATATACTGGGGACTTGCTTGTGCCTCCTACTGGATTGATACCTTGGTTCTTAACTGAGAGAAATACTTATCTCTACTTTGCTGCATCACCCTTTCCTCTTCAAGGAAAAAATCAACGCAAGCTCAAGAAGTAGCAAGGAGTTCGACAACTTAGATGACCGCAATCTTCTCACCACACATGGCACGATTTTTTGTCTCACTTGTCCGCATACTAATACGTCTCCAACGTATCTATAATTTTTTATTGTTCCATGCTACTCACTCCGTCCCAAAATAAGTGTCTCAAGCTTAGTACAATTTTGTACTGAATCTAGTACAAAGTTAAGACACTATTTTGGGACGGAGGGAGTATTATATTATCCATCTTGGATGATTTATATGCATTATTATGCTATTTTATATCATTTTTTGGGCCTCAGTTTGCTGGAATAGTAATAGTTGAGAACATATTAACCTAGTGCCCAGTGCTAGTTGTTGTTTTTTCCTTGTTTTTGTCTTTACAGAAAATCAATACCAAACGGGGTCCAAATGGAATAAAACTTTACGATGAATTTTCTTGGACAACAAGACACCCATGAAGCTTCGGGATGAGGCCAGAGGAGCCACAAGGAGGCCACAAGCCTCCTGGGCACGCCCTTAGGGCTTGTGGGCCCCCTATGGCTCTCCTAACCCTAACTCCGACACTATAAATTCTCAAATATTCCCCTTACACCAGAGGACACACCAAAAATACTTTTCCGCTGCCACAAGCTTCTGTTCTCATGAGATCCCATCTTGGGGCCTTTTCCGGCACTCCGCCGGAGGGGGATTCGATCACGGAGGGCCTCTACACCAACCTTGCTGCCCTTCCGATGATGTGTGAGTAGTTTATCACAGACCTGCGGGTCCATAGCTAGTAGCTAGATGTCTTCTTCTCTCTATTTGATCTTCAATACAATGTTCTCCTCGATGTTCTTGCAGTTCTATTCTATGTAATTGATAACCCACAAGTATAGGGGATCGCAACAGTTTTCGAGGGTAGAGTATTCAACCCAAATTTATTGATTCGACACAAGGGGAGCCAAAGAATATTCTCAAGTATTAGAAGCTGAGTTGTCAATTCAACCACACCTGAAAGACTTAATATCTGCAGCAAAGTATTTAGTAGCAAAGTAGTATGGAAGTAACGGTAACGGTGGCAAAAGTAATAGTAGCAGTTTTGTAGCAATCGTAACAGTGGCAACGGAAAAGTAACTTAGCAAAGATCAATATGTGAACAGCTCATAGGCAATGGATCAATGATGGATAATTATGTCGGATGGCATTCATCATGCAACAGTTATAACATAGGGTGACACAGAACTAGCTCCAATTCATCAATATAATGTAGGCATGTATTCTGTATATAGTCATACGTGCTTATGGAAAAGAACTTGCATGACATCTTTTGTCCTACCCTCCCGTGGCAGCAGGGTCCTATTGGAAACTAAGGGATATTAAGGCCTCCTTTTAATAGAGAACCAGACCAAAGCATTAGCACTTAGTGAATACATGAACTCCTCAAACTACGGTCATCACCGGGAAGTGTCCCGACTATTGTCACTCCGGGGTTGCCGGATCATAACACGTAGTAGGTGACTATAACTTGCAAGATAGGATCAAGAACACAAATATATTCATGAAAACATAATAGGTTCAGATCTGAAATCATGGCACTCGGGCCCTAGTGACAAGCATTAGGCATAGCAAAGTCATAGCAACATCAATCTTAGAACATAGTGGATACTAGGGATCAAACCCTAACAAAACTAACTCGATTACATGGTAAATCTCATCCAACCCATCACCGTCCAGCAAGCCTACGATGGAATTACTCACGCACGGCTGTGAGCATCATGAAATTGGTGATGGAGGATGGTTGATGATGACATCGGCGATGATTTCCCCTCTCTGGAGCCCTGAACGGACTCCAGATCTGCCCTCCCGAGGAAGAACAGGAGGTTGAGGCAGCTCCGTATCGTAAAACGCGATGAATCGTTCTCTCTGATTTTTTTTCTCCCCGAATGTGAATATATGGAGTTGGAGTTGAGGTCGGTGGAGGTCCAGGGGGCCCAAAAGGACGGATGGCGCGCCCTGGGGGGTGGGCGCGCCTCCCACCCTTGTGGACAGTGTGTGGCCCCCCTTCAGTTGATTCTTTCGCCAATATTTTTTATTAATTCCAAAAATGATCTCCGTGAAGTTTCAGGTTATTCCGAGAACTTTTATTTCTGCACAAAAATAACACCATGGCAATTCTACTGAAAACAACGTCAGTCCGGGTTAGTTCCATTCAAGTCATGCAAATTAGAGTCCAAAACAAGGGCAAAAGAGTTTGGAAAAGTAGATACGATGGAGACATATCAACTCCCCCAAGCTTAACCCATTGCTTGTCCTGAAGTAATTCAGTTGACAAACTGAAAGTGATAAAGAAAAATTTTACAAACTCTGTTTGATCTTGTTGTTGCAAATATGTAAAGCCAGTATTCAAGTTTTCAGCAAATATTATGAACTAACCATATTCACAATAGCATTTAGGTCTCACATTTACTCATATCAATGACACAATCAACTAGCGAGCAATAATAAAAAATCTCGGATGACAACACTTCTTCAAAACAATCATGATATGATATAACTAGATGGTATCTCGCTAGCCCTTTCTGAGACCGCAAAACATAAATGCAGAGCACCCCTGAAGATCAAGGACTGACTAGACATTGTAATTCATGGTAAAAGTGATCCAGTCACAGTCATACTCATTATCAATTAACAACAAAGCATACAAATGACAGTGGTGCTCTCTAGCTGGTGCTTTTTATAAGAGAATGATGACTCAACATAAAAGTAAATAGATAGGCCATTCGCAGAGGGAAGCAGGGATTTGCAGAGGTGCCAGAGCTCGAGTTTTTAAAACGGAGATGAATATAATTTTGAGCGGTATGCTTTCATTGTCAATGCAACAACCAAGAGATCTCAATATCTTCCATGCTACATACATTATAGGCGGTTCCCAAACAGAATGGTAAAGTTTTTACTCTCCCTCCACCAACAATCACACTCCACGGCTGGTCCGAAACAACGGGTACCGTCCATACAATCAACAATCCTGGGGGACTTTTGTTTAATTATTTGAAATTTTGTTTCAGATCTTTTGATCATAGGACTGGGCATCCCAATTGCCAGCCATTTTCCCGTGAATGATGAGCGGAGTCCACTCATCGTGAGAATAACCCACCTAGCATCGAAGATACTGACAGCCCCCAGTCGCCACATGAGCGATTCGAGCATACAAAACAGATTATCATTTGAAGGTTTAGAGTTTGGCACATGCAAATTTACTTGGAACGGCAGGTAAATACCGCATATAGGAAGGTATGGTGGACTCATATGGAATAACTTTGGGTTCATGGAAGTGGATGCACAAGCAGTATTCCCGCTTAGTACAAGTGAAGGCTAGAAAAAGACTGGGAAGCGACCAACTAGAGAGCGACAACAGTCATAAACATGCATCATGATTAACCAACATTGAATGCAAGCATGAGTAGGATATAAATCACCATGAACATAAATATCATGGAGGCTATGTTGATTTTGTTTCAACTACATGCGTGAACATGTGCCAAGTCAAGCCACTCGAATCATTCAAAGGAGGATACCATCCTATCATACTACATCACAACCATTTTAAAAGCATGTTGGCACGCAAGGTAAACCATTATAAGCTCCTAGCTAATTAAGCATGGCATGAATAACTATAATCTCTAATTGTCATTGCAAACATGTTTCATTCATAATAGGCTGAATCAAGAACGATGAACTAATCATATTTACAAAAACAAGATAGGTCGAGTTCATACCAGCTTTTCCTAATCTCAATCATTTCATCATATATCGTCATTATTGCCTTTCACTTGCATGACCGAACGATGTGAATAATAATGATAGTGCACGTGCATTGGACTAAGCTGGAATCTGCAAACATTTATTCAAAGGAGAAGATAAGGTAATATGGGCTCTTTGTTAGATCAACAATAATGCATATGAGAGCCACTCAACATTTTCATCATGGTCTTCTCCCTTCGACCCCCAAAGAAAAGAAAAGAATTTCAAAGAAACACACTGAAATGTTTTTGGAGTTTTTGTTTTTCTGAAGAAGGTAAAATAAGAACGAGAAAAACTATTTACACGGGAAGCTCCCAACAAGTAAAACAAGAACGAGAAATCTTTTTGGGTTTTCTTTAATACTACAACTAATCATGGAAAGTAAACTAAGCTACAACTACTTTTTTTGTTTTTCTCAAAGGCCTTTTCAAATACTCAAGAAGAAAGCGAGAAAAAGAAATAACCTAACATGGATAATACAATGAAAAAGTATGAACACCGACAACTAGAATGTGTGTGTGAACATAAATGTAATGTCGGTGAGAAATACGTACTCCCCCAAGCTTAGGCTTTTGGCCTAAGTTGGTCTAAGCCCATGGATCAAAGTGGTTCTCTCCGATGTACTGAGGAGGATCCTGGGGGTTCCACTGGTTAGCGAGCTCCTGCGGCTCCCATTGATAAATAGACTCATTATATGGATCAGGTGATGTCTCTGGCTCAAGAGCTGGGGATCGCGTCCCCTCCCAGTAAGCGTGTATGTCCTCGGGCATAACGAAGTACCTGCCTGAATGCATATCGAACAACGTAGGTGCAGGCAGGGTAATAATCTGAAAAGTGACCTCGCTAAATACCAGGTTATAAATAAGTCTTTTTTCCGCATCATGGTGAATAAACTTATGAGCTACCATGCTCTCATAATCTAAGTAAATAATAGGTAGCAATTTCTCCTCTTTTTCATAGTGCCTAATAGGTATCTCAAAGTGTTTAGCAAGGCAGGAGGCGAAGATACCTTCGAAAATAGGACCCTTTGTATGGTTTAAACTCAACCGTTTAGCAACCATAGCGCGTAAACAGTAGGTTCTATCTCTATGTAAGGCATGGCGCAAAATGGCAAGGTCAGGGCCACTAAGGCCTCCACTCTCTCCTCGACCAATTAAGCATCTCCCAGCAAATAATGAATAATAACGTAAAACAGGGAAATGTATACTAGCCACTCTCGCTCCCGACACTCCTCTTGTTTCCCCTATGGTAATTTCATCAATAAAACCTTCCACATCTCTAGGACGTGGTTCCTCGACGCTACCCTCATAAGGTAATTTACAAACCTCACAAAAGTCATAAAGCGGCATCTCCTTATACTCATCATATAAGTGAAACTCTACCGTGGGTGGTGATCTCCTAGCATGAAAATGAAAATTTTGCACAAAAGTATTAGTGAGTAGGAGATACTGATCACACTGGTCGTGGAGGAAGTCAGTGATGCCTGCATTCTCAGCCAAATAATAGAAATCCTCATAAATTCCGGCCGCTTCCAAGAATGCATCACATGGCCATTCACACGGCCGAATCTCCGCGGCACGAGGAAGATTGTACTTGGGCTTTTCCTCCTCCTGATTTTCTTTTTCCTTTGAACCCCGGCTCGAAGAGCCTCTCAACAATCTCCTCATCATTTTCTTCCTCTGAAAATTTTCTGAAATTTTTAGTAACTCAAAATAAAAGTGAACCAAACTCAACAAAATTGATAGCAACTACTCCTACAAGTGCCTAGAGGCTATAACATGCATCAAAACTACTTTGGACCATATAAATTTGACATGCAAGCTCAAGAACAGGGTCACCACACCAGCAAAAATTTGCAATATATAAAGCACTAGAACAAAAACTAATTGAACCATTGGAGGAGTCACATACCGAAGAACAATCCCCCAAAATAGTTTTGCAAATGGAGCTTTACACAAGGAGATCAAAAATGGCAGCAAAATGAGCAAGAACACGAGGTTGAGCTACGGGATTATTTTTTCTGGAGGAAGACGAAGTGGATGTGTGCTGGAATAAGTGGAGGGGGGCCACGTGGGACCCACAAGGTCGGGGGGGCGCCCAGGGGGGTAGGGCGCGCCCTCCGTCCTTGTGGACAGGTGGTGGGTCCCCCTGGTGTGTTCTCAGTGCAAGAAATTCTAAAATATTCTATAAAAAATCATACTAAATTTTCAGGGCATTTGGAGAACTTCTATTTTCGGGTCATTTTTTATTTCCCGGATAATTCAGAAAACAGCCAGAAAATTCTATTTTTGCTTTATTCATTCTAAATAACAGAAAGTAAAAGGTGGGTACAGAAGGTTGTGCCTTCTAGATTCATCCATCTCATGCTCATCAAAAGGAATCCGTTAACAAGGTTGATCAAGTCTTATTAACAAACTTCTTCCGAATGACATGAAACCAGAGAATTTTCGAATAACACTAGGTTACCTCAACGGGGATATGCATGTCCCCAACAATAAGAATATCATATTTCTTTTTGACAGTAGGAAGAGGGAATTCAAAACCTCCAATAGTAATAGTTGAAATTTTTCCATTAGAATTGATACTATGAATTTGAGGTTGTTTCTTTGAAAAGTGTACCGTATGCTCATTACCATTATCATGAAAAGTGACATTGCCTTTATTGCAATCTATAACAGCCCCTGCAGTATTCAAAAAGGGTCTACCAAGGATGATCGACATACTGTCGTCCTCGGGAATATCAAGAATAACAAAGTCCGTTAAGATAGTAACGTTTGCAACCACAACAGGCACATCCTCACAAATACCGATGGGTATAGCAGTTGATTTATCCGCCATTTGCAAAGAGATTCCTGTAGGTGTCAACTTATTCAAATCAAGTCTTCGATACAAAGAGAAAGGCATAACACTAACACCGGCTCCAAGATCACATAAAGCAGTTTTAACATAGTTTCTTTTAATGGACCATGGTATAGTTGGTACTCCTGGATCCCCAAGTTTCTTTGGTATTCCATCATTAAAAGTATAATTAGCAAGCATGGTGGAAATTTCAGCTTCCGGTATCTTCCTTTTATTAGTAACAATATATTTCATATACTTAGCGTAAGGAGGCATTTTAAGCATATCAGTTAAACGCATACGCAAAAAGATAGGTCTAATCATTTCAGCAAAGCGCTCAAAATCCTCATCATCCTTTTTCCTGGATGGCTTAGGAGGAAAGGGCATGGGTTTCTGAACCCATGGTTCTCTTTCTCTACCATGTTTCCTAGCAACAAAGTCTCTCTTATCATAACGTTGATTCTTTGATTGTGGGTTATCAAGATCAACAGCAGGTTCAATCTCTACATCATTATCATCACTAGGTTGAGCATCAACATGAACATCATTATTAACATTATCACTAGGTTCATGTTCATCACCAGATTGTGCCTCAGCATCAGAAATAGAAATATCATTTGGATTCTCAGGTGTGTCTATGACAGGTTCACTAGAAGTATGCAAAGTCCTATCAATTTTATTTTTCTTTTTAGTACTAGGACTAGATGCATCAGTATTAATTCTCTGAGAATCTTGCTCAACTCTCTTATGCTACAGTAATCTCCCCTTAATGGTGGCCATGTCATCATGATTACTAAGCAAATGGGCACTCGTCCAAAATCAAAGTCAAATTCAAATTTAAATTTCAAGTGAAATAATTATTTCTTCGAACGGTACAACTAAAATGTTCGAATAATCCTATAAATTCCCCTGATCATTGTAATGTTGAAACCAACTTCACTTGTCTCACAACTAATTTCCTAGGAAATTAATAAGTGGTCCAACAATGAATAAAATGGCCTTTTCAAAATAAACGATTATTTATTTACCTCTAATTGCCCCCAAACTTTTTGTGCTAGCTCAAAATAATCCCTATTATTTATGTGTCAAATTTCATGTTTACCAAAAATCATTTGGTACAGAAATGAAAATAGCAAACAGAGTAAAGAAAAGAGAAAAGCTCATGTGCACTCACGGCCTGCTAGCTACAGAAACCTGGGCCGGCCCAGCTCCCCGCACCGGTTGCCCCTCCCCCCTCCTTCATGTTCCTCGGTCTCGGACCGCTACAGAGAGCGCTCCCGCCCTCGGTCGGCACCGCACCACCTCGCCGACGACGAGTGGGTGGATAAGAGTGCCTCTCCCCTAACCCTAGCTACCCACTCGCCCCACTCCTCTGTCCCTCCGCCTCGCCCCTCGCCAGAACCCCTTTCCTCTAGCCCTCTCCCTCTCGATCCCGAGCCGCCTGAGCACTACCACCGCCGCGCCATTACCGTCTGCCTGCTCCGGCGCCTCCCCGGGCCACGGGAGGTTGACCGGGGGCCTCGCCGCGCCCCGTAGTCGCCGTCCACGCCACCAGCGCGGGCTACGGGGTTCCCTGCCGCTGGATCGGGTGTCGCCCGCACCGTCAACCTCGTCGACCACCGCCACAGCCTCGCCGCGTCCAACTACTCCGACGTATCCCCAGCCCCTCCCCGAGCTCACTTGTGCACATCTACAGGGCCCGATGAGCTCCGTCGTCCGTTTCCCCACCTTCTTCTCTGATCCCGACGTCGTGCACCGCCCGTAGCCGTGCCTGGTCGCGCAAGCCCATGCCTCGACGCGCCCCGGGCCGCCCCTCCCCCCGCCCCCGCTACTGTCGTCTGCGCCCCCATGGCTCGCTGCGCCCAGCCGTGCACCCACGCGCGCCGGCCTTGCCCGTGCGCACTGCCGCAGCTGCTCCTGCTGCTTGTCGCGCCTGCCATAGCTCCTGTCGCCGCACTGCTCGCTGCTGCTTCTGCCCCGGCCGCCGCCTGCAGGTCGCCCTCCCACGTGCGCGCCATGCCGCTCCCGGCCACCCTGCGCCACCGCGCCCGCCGCGTGCAGCCTTGTCGCGCGCGCTCCTGCAGCGCCCTGCCTCGCCCCGCTTGTCGCTCGCTGCCGCTGCTACTCTGCTGAAGTTACAGCTACAGTACCATCAATTTGGTACTGTAGCGATGGTACTGTAGCGGTAGCTAGCTTAGCTGCTGCTACTTTGACTACCCCTTTTGGCGCCAACAAAGCAGCTAGCAGACGATCCTTAGCATGAGTAAAAATAATATGTGTAGAAAGTACGCTTGACGAACTTCATTTTATCCCATTGGACTAAATCCAAAAGTTGCCTGGATTAATTCCTATGAAAATGACAAAAGTATTATGTTCTGTTAACTAGAAGAACTGAAAACAGATTACTGCCTTAGCTACTTTGGAGTTGTAGTTGAACTAGCTGCAGGCACTGTTCATGCCATCAATTGGCATGGCCTTGTAGTACTGTTGATGTAAAGTAAAACACCTATATGAAGTGTCTCTAATAGAACTACATAACAATAGCAATAGCCTCCGGAAAACAGCTAAGTGGTGTTTAAAACTGAGGGCTTCTCAGACTTAGCAGGATTTCGGAGATTTTCAGAAAACTTCGAAAATTCGTAGAAATTCATCCGTAACTTAGATGAAAAAACTTTATACATCAAAGTTGATCAGAATAACGAGACGAATCCGAATACGCTAACCACATGCCTGTCAGGTGCCCCTAGCTACCTGAACATGGAACCCTCCCCTCCGGTTCATCTGTCTGACAGATGCCTAACACCGGGAAAATATTCCAGATATTTTCCCGCTCCTTCTGTAGCACTTAATATTGCACTAGGGCACCCCTGCACTGCGCATTACCATGCTTTGCTTTGTGTTTGCTTCTGTTGCCGTGTATTTATTTGTTTCCTCCCCCTCTTCTCTCTCGGCAGATCCCGGTACCGACGTAGCCCCGAGGACTGCTACACCAACGACCCTGCTTCTGTCGCAAAGCTTCCAGGCAAGCACCCCCCCTTTGAGCATGCCTATATCGCCTATTCTCTTCTCTCTTGTGCTTGCATTAGAATTGCTGCTGCTACTGTTCTACCTATTCTGATGCATGACCTGTTTATTGTAACCTGCTGATGATACCTACCTGCTTATCCTAAGCTACTTAGTATAGGCTGGATAGAGACCCAGTGACCCCACTTGTCCCGGTTGCCCCGCTGGATCATCGGAAGACTCGACGACCAGGCCCCAGCACCGCACATCACACCGTTTTTATCTGTACGACACTGCAGCGTTACTATCGAGTGCCGAGGGTGATACCTCGTATAGCACTTCTGATGTTAACTCTGTAAAGTAGCTATTCAGTCGTGGTCATCGAGGGTGATTCCTCCTTCACCACTCCCGATAACGACGCTGTCGTGCAACACCTCAAGTGTGAACCCATCGAGGGTGATTCCTCCGAGTTCACCTTGACGGTTACATCAGGTAGGAATCCAACGAGGGTGATACCTCGGATTCCCTTGATGTTATGGACACACGGATACTTGGACTTTACACTGTTACTTGGAAGGTGGGTCGACCCTGAGGGGTACCCGCGAGTGATATGGAGACGGGTTGACCTGGATGGTGCCCGAGTGATGAATACGAGGCGTGGTCGGGCATTCTTGGCCCTTGCGGTAAGTCCTCGAGTCAGGGCGACGGGGTCACATCGATCGTGAGTCTCTGCTCGTTACTGCACTACCAATACACTACGATTTGGATATGTGATCTGAGTGGGCCTCTGGCCCGATAGCACTAACCATCACGCAGGAATAGTTATGGGCACTCTGCATCGTATGCATCAGCCGAAAGCTCTGTCAGACGTCCAGTTCGGCATTGTGGCCGGGTCGGATCATGCCGTTGGCGCTGGTATCCACCCTGCTCACAACGACCCGGAGTGCACAGGGCGATGGCCCAAGACCCCTGAGCGCTTAGGTTGTAGACCGGTGGGGACCTCTCTGCTGAGCTCTAGGTAGGGTTGCGGTGTGTTGTTTGGCCGAGGCCGGGCATGGCCCAGAAAGTGTGTTCGGCCGGAGTTAAGCGAGCGTGGTGGGTAAGTTGGTGCACCCCTGCAGGGAAGAACTAATCTATGCATAGCCGGATCCTCGGTAATGGACGCTCGGAATTGTATCCCGATCGATACAACTAGAACTGGATACTTGTGATGAGATATGGATAGTATGGCTCTGGGATTGCTTGGTCACAGGGAGTCGGGAAAGGATCTCTGGCCGAGGTTGATACTTGGACATTAGGGCTCTGGGATCGCTTTCTTGCAGGGAGTCGAGGAAGGATCTCTGGACGAGGTTGATGACACTACTACTACTTTATACTGTACTAATATACACTCTTCTAATGCTGCAAGACCTCTGAAGATGCTAGTCTTCGATAGGACTAGGCCTTCCCTCTATTATGGCATTTCTGCAGCCCAGTCCACATATACAGCCTACCTTTGATAATGTTGCATATGTACTGTAGATCCTTGCTTGCTGAGTACTTCGGATGAGTACTCATGGTTGCTTTGCTTTTCTTTTTCCCCCATATCCTCTTGATGCAACCAGATGACGGAGCCCCAGATATAGCTGCCCATGCCGACGATCGCTACTACTACCCCGAGGGTGGATACTACTACGAGTTGGCCGACGACCAGGAGTAGGTTTCGAGGGTCCCAGGCAGGAGGCCTGCGCCTTTTGATCGTAGCTTTTGTTTTGCCCCGCCTTTTTAGAGGCTTATCTATTTCTGTTTCATATCTGTACTCAGGTATCTGATGCTTCCGCTGACGCTTGTATGTGAGCTTATGTATTCGAGCCCTCGAGGCCCATGGCTTGTAATATAAAGCTTGTATTATTTTAATTTGTGTCTAGAGTTGTGTTGTGATATCTTCAAGTGAGTCCTTAGGCTTGATCATGTGCATTGTGTGTATGATTAGTGCAAGATTAAGCCGGGGGCGTCACAGAAGTAACGGTAACGGTGGCAAAAGTAACAGTAGCAATTTTGTAGCAATCGTAACAGTGGCAACGGAAAAGTAACTTAGCAAAGATCAATATGTGGAAACCTCATAGGCAATGGATCAATGATGGATAATTATGTCGGATGGCATTCATCATGCAATAGTTATAACATAGGGTGACACAGAACTAGCTCCAATTCATCAATATAATGTAGGCATGTATTCCGTATATAGTCATACGTGCTTATGGAAAAGAACTTGCATGACATCTTTTGTCCTACCCTCCCGTGGCAGCGGGGTCCTATTGGAAACTAAGGGATATTAAGGCCTCCTTTTAATAGAGAACCGGACCAAAGCATTAGCACTTAGTGAATACATGAACTCCTCAAACTACGGTCATCACCGGGAAGTGTCCCGACTATTGTCACTCCGGGGTTGCCGGATCATAACACATAGTAGGTGACTATAACTTGCAAGATAGGATCAAGAACACAAATATATTCATGAAAACATAATAGGTTCAGATCTGAAATCATGGCACTCGGGCCCTAGTGACAAGCATTAGGCATAGCAAAGTCATAGCAACAACAATCTTAGAACATAGTGGATACTAGGGATCAAACCCTAACAAAACTAACTCGATTACATGGTAAATCTCATCCAACCCATCACCATCCAGCAAGCCTACGATGGAATTACTCACGCACGGCGGTGAGCATCATGAAATTGGTGATGGAGGATGGTTGATGATGACGACAGCGACGATTTCCCCACTTCAGAGCCCTGAATGGACTCCAGATCTGCCCTCCCGAGGAAGAACAGGAGGTGGCGGTGGCTTCGTATCGTAAAACGCAATGAATCCTTCTCTCTAATTTTTTTCTCCCCGAACGTGAATATATGGAGTTGGAGTTGAGGTCGGTGGAGGTACATGAGGCCCACAAGGATGGATGGCGCACCCTGGGGGGTGGGCGCGCCTCACACCCTTGTGGACAGGGTATTGGCCCCCTTCAGTTGATTCTTTCACCAATATTTTTTGTTAATTCCAAAAATGATCTCCATGAAGTTTCAGGTCATTCCGAGAACTTTTATTTCTGCACAAAAATAACACCATGGCAATTCTGCTGAAAACAATGTCAGTCCGGGTTAGTTCCATTCAAATCATGCAAATTAGAGTCCAAAACAAGGGCAAAAGAGTTTGCAAAAGTAGATACGATGGGGACGTATCAGTAATCTTCTTTTGCGGTGCGTTTGTTGAGATCCGATGAATTGTGGATTTATGATCAAATTATCTATGAATATTATTTGAGTCTTCTCTGAACTCTTTTATGCATGATTAAGATAGCTTTGTATTTCTCTCTGATCTATCGATTTGGTTTGGCCAACTAGATTGGTTTTTCTTTCAATGAGAGAGGTGCTTTGTGATGGGTTCAATCTTGCGGTGTCCTCACCCAGTGACAGTAGGGGTAGCGAGGCACGTATTTGTATTGTTGCCATTAAGGATAAAAAGATGGGGGTTTTACCATATTGATTGGATCTATCCCTCTACATCATGTCATCTTGCTTAAGGCATTACTCCGTTCTTGTTAACTTAATTCACTAGATGCATGTTGGATAGCGGTCAATGTGTGGAGTTATAGTAGTATATGCAGGCAGGAGTCAGTCTACTTGTCACGGACGTGATGCCTATATTCATGATCATTGCCTTGGATATCGTCATAACTTTGCGCTTTTCTATCAATTGCTCAACAGTAATTTGTTTACCCACCGTATGTTTTCTTCAAGAGAGAAGCCTCTGGTGAAACCTATGGCCCCCGGGTCTATTTTCCATCATATATTTTCAGATCTATAAAACCAAAAACCCAAAAATACCTTGCTGTAATTTATTTATATTTACTTTATTTTGCCTTTATCTTTTATATCTATCTCTATTAGATCTCACTCTTGCAAGTGACCGTGAAGGGATTGACAACCCCTTTTTCGCGTTGTGTGCAAGTGTTTGTTAGTTTGTGCAGGTGCATATATTGGGGACTTGCTTGTACCTCCTACTAGATTGATACCTTGGGTCTTAACTGAGGCAAATACTTATCTCTACTTTTTTGCATCACCCTTTCCTCTTCAAGGGAAAAATCAACGCAAGCTCAAGAAATAGCAAGAAGAATCTTTGCGCCGTTGCCGAGGAGGTTCTACATCAAGCCTACCAAGTACCTATCATAAACTCTCATCTCTTGCACTTACATTATTTACCATTTGCGTCTCGTTTTCCTCTCCCCCTCTACTAAAACGTTTTCAGAAAAACACAAAAATATTTGCCTTTTTATTCGCCCTCTTTTCGTTCATCTTTTCATTTGCTTTTTGTTGGCTTGTGTTCAGGATTGCTTGCTTTGTTATCATGGTTAGTCCTTCTGTTATAATTAGTACCCCGAAGAGTGAGGTTCTTAATTTCAAACAAAGGGGAGGAGAGAACTTAAAAGATACTTGGTATAGAATTTGCGATTCTCAAAATAGATCTACTCGTAAGCAATCCACTACCGTTCTTCTTCAAAAATTTTATGTGGGTGTTACTACTTGGTATAGATTTGTGCTAGACACTATCATCGGGGGTAATTTTTTGGGTAGTCACCCTATGGATGCTTACAATGCTATGGTAAATTTGGTGTGATCACCACCACTCATGATTAATGAAATAGCTTTAAACTTGGAACATGTGATGCAAAGGCTTGATATTATCGAGAATAAAATTTCTACCGTAGAGCTTATTGAAAATTTGGATAAGAAGATTCATAATCACATTAATCAAATTGGATCAAAGGTAGGAATCACTTTAAAAACCCTAACAGGAAAGGAACCTATACTTAATGAGAAAATAGAGCAAGGTTCTACTAGAATCGATAAGTTAGAGGATATTATTACCAATTTGGGTTCTGCCTTCGCCACTGTTAAGACTACTCCAAAATTTCCTCCTACTAAAGCTACTAAGTTTATTTATATTCCAAGAAATAAGGGTGAATCATCTAGTAAAGGAAACGAGGATCTTAAAATGATAAGTATTTGCCCTAACCTTGTCAATATTATTAAGGAACCAATTGCTACAAGCGAATTTCTTGACTTTCTACCTAGGGGTGTGACCATAACTAAACCTAATTGACCACCTAGGGAGTATGGATGTGCAATTTAAGAATTGAATACTAAAGATGACAATACCTAGATCTATGCATTATGCCTAGCTAGGGGCATAAAATGATAGCGCTTGTTGGGAGGCAACCCAATTTTATTTTATGTCTTTTTGTTTTTCTTCCTGTTTTCCAATAAATACACAATATTAAATCTGTAGTAATTGAGTTTTAGTGTTTTAATTAGTGTTTGAGCCAAGCAAGACCTTTGGGATGCTTTGGTATATCGTTGATTTGGTTTTGCTGAAAACAGAAACTTTTGTGTCCAGTATCAGAATTGTTAAAATTCACTGGAGCGTGGAAAAATTCTGAATTGTTTACACAAGATTTATGCATGAATTTCCTCTGTTTTCCTAATTTTCCAGAATTTTTGGAGTTATATAAGTATGACTAATATTCTGGTCTTTACAGACTGTTCTGTTTTTGATAGATTCTGTTTTCGATGTGTTGTTTGCTTATTTTGATGAATCTATGGGTAGTATCGGGGGGTATGAACCATGGAGAAGTTATAATATAGTAGATATAACACCAATATAAAATTATAATGAGTTCACAACAGTACCTAAAAGTGGAGATTTGTTTTATCATACTAGCGGATCTCATGAGTTTTTTGTTGAGTTTTGTGTTGTGAAGTTTTCAAGTTTTGGGTAAAGATTTGATGGACTATGGAATACGGAGTGGAAAGAACCTAAGCTTGGGGATGCCCAAGGCACCCCAAGGTAATATTCAAGGACAACCAAGCATCTAAACTTGGGGATGCCCCGGATGGCATCCACTCTTTTGTCTTCAATCCATCGGTAAATTTACTTGAGGCTATATTTTTATTCACCACATGATATGTGTTTTGCTTGGAGCGTCTTGTATTATTTGAGTCTTTGATTTTTAGTTTGCCACAATCATCCTTGCTGTACACACCTTTTGTGAGGGACACACATTAATCGTGAATTTATTAGAATACTCTATGTGCTTCACTTATATCTTTTGAGCAAGGCAGTTGCTCTAGTGCTTCACTTATATCTTTTTAGAGCACGGCGGTGGTTTTATTTTGCAGAAATTGATGAACTCACATTCTTCACTTATATTATTTTGAGAGTCTTAAAAATAGTATGGCAATTTGTTTAGGTTATGAATTTGGTCCTAATGTGATGGGTATCCAAGAGGGATATAATAAAAACTTTCATAAAGAGCATTGAATATATGAGAAGTTTGATTCCTTGCATTTGTTTTGAGATATAAAGATGGTGATATTAGAGTCATTCTAGTTGGTAATTGTGGATTAGTATAAATATTTGTGTTAAGGTTTGTGATTCCCGAAGCATGCATGTATGGTCTATCGTTATGTGATGAAGTTGGAGCATGATTTATTTTTTATTGTCTTCCTTATGAGTGGCGGTCGGGGACGGGCAATGGTCTTTTCCTACCAATCTATCCCCCTAGGAGCATGCATATTAGTACTTTGTTTTGATGGCTAATAAATTTTTGCAATAAGTATGTGAGTTCTTTATGACTAATGTTGAGTCCATGGATTATACGCACTCTCACCCTTCCACCATTGCTAGCCTCTCTAGTACCTGGCAACTTTCACCGGTGCATTAAACCCACCATATACCCTTCCTCAAAACAGCCACCATACCTACCTATTATCGCATTTCCATAGCCATTCCAAGATATATTGCCATGCAACTTCCACCGTTCCGTTTATTATGACACATACCATCATTGTCATATTGCTTTGCATGATCATGTAGTTGGCATAGTATTTGTGGCTTGGCCACCGTTCATATTTTTTATACCTGTCACTCTAGATCAGTGCACATCCCGGTATACCGACGAAGGCATTCATATAGAGTCATATTTTGTTCTAGTATCGAGTTGTAATTCTTGAGTTGTAAGTAAATAAAAGTGTGATGATCATCATTATTAGAGCATTGTCCCATGTGAGGAAAGGATGATGGATACTATGATTCCCCCACAAGTCGGGATGAGACTCCGAACTTAAAAAAAAGAGGCCAAAGAGCCCAAAAAATAAAATAAAATTAAAAAAATGAGGAAAAATGAGAGAAAAAGAGAGAAGGGACAATGTTACTATCCTTTTCCACACTTGTGCTTCAAAGTAGCACCGTGTTCTTCATGATAGGGAGTCTCCTACTTTATCACTTTCATATACTAGTGGGAATTTTTCATTATAGAACTTGGCTTGTATATTCCAATGATGGGCTTCCTCAAATTGCCCTAGGTCTTCATGAGCAAGCAAGTTGGATGCACCCCCACTTAGTTTTCTTTTGAGCTTTCATACTTTTATAGCTCTGTGCATCCATTGCATGGCAATCCCTACTCACTCGCATGAATATCAATTGATGGGCATCTCCATAGCCCATTAATTTTGCCTAGTTGATGTGAGACTTTCTCCTTTTTTGTCTTCTCCTCACAACCTCCACCATATTCTATTCCATCTATAGTGCTATATCCATGGCTCACGCTCATGTATTGCGTGAAAGTTGAAAAAGCTTGAGAACATTAAAAGTATGAAACAATTTCTTGGCTTGTCATCGGGGTTGTGCATCATAAATACTTTGTGTGATGAAGATAGAGCATGACAAGATTATATGATTTTGTAGGGATAACTTTCTTTAGCCATGATATTTTGAGAAGACATGATTGCTTTATTAGTATGCTTGAAGTATTATTGTTTTTATTTCAATATTAAACTTTTGTTTTGAATCTTATGGATCTTAACATTCATGCCATAATAAGAAAAATTACATTTATAAATATGTTAGGTAGCATTCCACAGCAAAAATGTTGTTTTTATCATTTACCAACTCGAGGACGAGCAGGATTTAAGCTTGGGGATGCTTGATACGTCTCCAACGTATCTATAATTTTTTATTGTTCCATGCTATTATATTATCCATCTTGGATATTTTATATGCATTAATATGCTATTTTATATCATTTTTTGGGACTAACCTATTAACCTGGTGCCCAGTGCCAGTTGCTATTTTTTCCCTTGTTTTTGTCTTTACAAAAAATCAATACCAAACGGAATAAAACTTTACGATGATTTTTCTTGGACAACAAGACACCCACGAAACTTCGGGAGGATGCCAGAGGAGCCAGGACGAGGCCACAAGCCTCCTGGCCGCGCCCCAGGGGGGCGACCTCAGGGCTTGTGGGCCCCGTGTGGCTCTCCTAACCCTAACTCCAGCACTATAAATTCTCAAATATCCCCCCTACACTAGAGGGCACACCAAAAATACTTTTTCGCCACCGCGAGCTTCTGTCCTCGTGAGATCCTATCTTGGGGCCTTTTCCGGCACTCCGCCGGAGGGGAATTCGATCACGGAGGGCCTCTACACCAACCTTGCCGCCCTTCCGATGATGTGTGAGTAGTTTACCATAGACCTACGGGTCCATAGCTAATAGATAGATGGCTTCTTCTCTCTCTTTGATCTTCAATACAATGTTCTCCTCGATGTTCTTGGAGTTCTATTCGATGTAATCTTCTTTTGCGGTGCGTTTGTTGAGATCTGATGAATTGTGGATTTATGATCATATTATCTATGAATATTATTTGAGTCTTCTCTGAACTCTTTTATGCATGATTAAGATAGCTTTGTATTTCTCTCCGATCTATCGATTTGATTTAACCAACTAGATTGGTTTTTCTTGCAATGGAGAGGTGCTTTGTGATGGGTTCAATCTTGCGGTGTCCTCACCCAGTGACAGTAGGGGTAGCGAGGCACGTATTTGTATTGTTGCCATTAAGGATAAAAAGATGGGGGTTTTACCATATTGATTGGATCTATCCCTCTACATCATGTCATCTTGCTTAAGGCGTTACTCCGTTCTTGTTAACTTAATTCACTAGATGCATGCTGGATAGCGGTCGATGTGTGGAGTAATAGCAGTAGATGCAGGAAGGATTCGGTCTACTTGTCACGGACGTGATGCCTATATTCATGATCATTGCCTTGGATATCGTCATAACTTTGTGCTTTTCTATCAATTGCTCAACAGTAATTTGTTTACCCATTGTATGTTTTCTTCAAGAGAGAAGCCTCTGGTGAATCCTATGGCCCCCGGGTCTATTTTCCATCATATATTTTCAGATCTATAAAACCAAAAACCCAAAAATATCTTGCCGCAATTTATTTATATTTACATTATTTTGCCTTTAGCTTATCTTTTATATCTATCTCTATTAGATCTCACTCTTGCAAGTGATCATGAAGGGATTGACAACCCCTTTTTCGCGTTGTGTGCAAGTGTTTGTTAGTTTGTGCAGGTGCATCTATTGGGGACTTGCTTGTACCTCCTACTGGATTGATACCTTGGTTCTTAACTGAGGGAAATACTTATCTCTACTTTGCTGCATCACCCTTTCCTCTTCAAGGGAAAAATCAACGCAAGCTTAAGAAGAGCATATACTTCGCAACAAAACGGGTGTGCCGAGCGTGTCCTTCGCACTCTTAATGACTGTGTCCGCACGCTTCTCTTTCACGCCAACGTGCCACCACGTTTTTGGCCGGACACCTTCGCCACTGCATCACTTCTCCTTAACATTCGACCATGTCGCACTCGCGGGAATTTTGCGCCTCATCACTTTTTGTCGGCACTCCACCTTCTTATGATGAGCTCCGAGTTTTCGGGTGCCTTTGCTATCCTAGCATCACCTCCACAACTACTCACAAGCTTTCCCCTTCCTCCCTGTCTTGCATCTTCATCGGCTACCTGATATGTCCATTTTGCATCATGTTTTCCTACTGTTATTTATGATGTTTTTATGCATAATAAGGCTTTTTGGAGTAATTCCAATGCCTTTTCTCTCATAATTTGCAAGGTACACACAAAGAGGGAGAATTCCGGCAGCTGGAAATCTGGACCTGGAAAAGCTATGTCAGGCCACCTATTCTGCACAACTCCAAACAAGCTAAAACTTTACGGAGATTTTTTTATGGAATATTTGAAGAATACTGGAGCAAATAAGTACCAGAGGGGGCCCACCAGGTGGGCACAACCCAGCTGGGCGCGCCAGGGAGCCCAGGCGCGCCCTGGTGGGTTGTGCTCACCCAGCCCCACCTCCGGTGCCCATCTTCTGGTATATAAGTCATTTTAACCTACAAAAAAATAAGGAGAGGACTTTCGGGACGGAGCGCCACCGTCTCGAGGCGGAACTTGGGCAGGAGCACTTTTGCCCTCCGGCGGAGCGATTCCGCCGGGGGAACTTCCCTCCTGGAGGGGGAAATCATCGTCATCATCATCACCAACAACTCTCCCATCTTGGTGAGGCAATCTCCATCAACATCTTCAACAGCACCATCTCATCTCAAACCCTAGTTCATCTCTTGTGTTCAATATTGTTACCGGAACTATAGATTGGTGCTTGTGGGTGACTAGTAGTGTTGATTACATCTTGTAGTTGTTTACTATATGGTTTATTTGGTGGAAGATTATATGTTCAGATCCAATATGCTATTTAATACCCCTCTGATCTTGAGCATGATTATCATTTGTGAGTAGTTACTTTTGTTCTTGAGGTCACGGGAGAAATCATGTTGCAAGTAATCATGTGAACTTGATATGTGTTCGATATTTTGATAGTATGCATGTTGTGATTCCCTTAGTGGTGTCATGTGAACGTCAACTACATGACACTTCACCATATTTGGGCCTAAGGGAATGCATTGTGGAGTAGTAAGTAGATGATGGGTTGCGAGAGTGACAGAAGCTTAAACCCCAGTTTATGCCCTATTCCGTAAGGGACCGATTGGATCCAAAAGTTTAATGCTATGGTTAGAATTTATTCTTAATACTTTTCTCGTAGTTGCAGACGCTTGCGAGAGGGTTAATCATAAGTAGGAGGCTTGTTCAAGTAAGAACAGCACCTAAGCACCGGTCCACCCACATATCAAATAATCAAAGTAGCGAACACAAATCAAACCAACATGGTGAAAGTGACTAGATGAAATTCCCGTGTACCCTCAAGAACGCTTTGCTTATTATAAGAGACCATTTTGGCCTGTCCTTTGCCTCGAAAGGATTGGGCTACCTTGCTGCACTTTTGTTACAACTATCGTTACTTGCTCGTTACAAATTATCGTGCTATCAAACAACTCTGTTACTTATAATTTCAGCACTTGCAGACATTAACTTGCTGAAAACCACTTGTCATTTCCTTCTGCTCCTCGTTGGGTTCGACACTCTTACTTATTAAAAAGAGGTACAATTGATCCCCTATACTTGTGGGTCATCAAGGCTATTTTCTGGCGCCGTTGCCGAGGAGTGAAGCGCCTTTGGTAAGTGGAATTTGGTAAGGAAACATTTATATAGTGTGCTGAAATTTATTGTCACTTGTTACTATGGAAAACAATCCTTTGAGGGGTTTGTTCAGGGTATCTTCACCTCGACCGGAACCACAATTAGCTACCCCTCAACCTACTGCACCTACTGAAAATATTGAATATGAAATTCCTTCGGGTATGATAGAACAACTGCTAGCTAATCCTTATGCAGGAGATGGAACCGAACATCCCGATATGCACTTGATATATGTGGTACAAATTTGTGGATTGTTTAAGCTTGCAGGTTTACCCGGAGATGAAGTTATGAAAAAGGTTTTCCCTTTATGTTTGAAGGGAAAAGCATTGGCATGGTATAGGCTATGCGATGATATTGGATCTTGGAATTGGAATCGATTGAAATTGGAGTTCCACCAAAAAAATTATCCTATGCATCTAGTTCATCGTGATCGAAATTATATATATAATTTTTGGCCTCGTGAAGGAGAAAGTATCGCTCTAACTTGGGGGAGGCTTAAGTCAATGTTATATTCATGCCCCAACCATGAGCTCTCAAGAAAAATTATTATCCAGAACTTTAATGCTCGGCTTTCTCGTGATGATCAATCCATGCTTGATACTTCTTGTACTGGTTCTTTTATGAAGAAGACTATTGAATTCCGGTGGGATCTTTTGGAAAGAATTAAATGCAACTCTGAATATTGGGAACTCGACGAAGGTAAAGAGTCAGGTATTAAGCTTAAGTATGATTGTGTTAAATCTTTTATGAATACCGATGCTTTTCAAAAGTTTAGCACTAAATATGGACTTGACTCTGAGATAGTAGCATCCTTTTGTGAATCATTTGCTACTCATGTTGATCTCCCTAAGGAGAAGTGGTTCAAATATCACCCACCTATTAAAGAAGAAGTTAAAGAACCGGTACCAATTAAAGAGGAAACCATAATTTATAAGGTTGATCCAGTTGTTCCTACTGCTTATATTGAGAAACCACCTTTCCCTGTTAGGATAAAGGAACATGCTAAAGTTTCAACTGTGGTTAACAAAATTTATATTAGAACACCTAAACCTGATGAACAAATTAAAGTAGAACCTAGTGTTGCTATGATTAAGGATCTCCTGGAAGAAAACGTAGACGGGCATATTATTTACTTCTGTGAAGAAGCTGCTAGAATTGCCAAACCTGATAAAAAGGATAATCATAGACATGTTGTTGGCATGCCTGTTGTCTCAATTAAAATAGGAGATCACTGTTATCATGGTCTATGTGACATAGGTGCTAGTGTGAGTGCTATTCCTTATTCCTTATATCAAGAAATTATGAATGACATAGCACCCGCAGAAATAGAAGACATAGATGTTACTATTAAACTTGCTAATAGAGACACCATATCACCAATTGGGATTGTTAGAGATGTTGAAGTCTTGTGTGGGAAAATAAAATACCCTACTGATTTCCTTGTTCTTGGTTCCCCACAAGATGACTTTTGTCCCATTATCTTTGGTAGACCTTTCTTGAACACCGTTAATGCTAAAATAGATTGTGAAAAACAAACTATCGATGTTAGCTTTGGTGATGAGTCTCATGAGTTTAATTTTTCCAAGTTTAGTAGAAAGCTTCATGAAAAAGAATTGCCTAGTAAGGATGAAATAATTGGTCTTGCTTCTATTGTTGTGCCTCCTACTGATCCTTTAGAACAATATTTGCTAGACCATGAAAATGATTTACATATGCATGAGAGAAATGAAATAGATAAGATTTTCTTTGAACAACGTCCTCTGCTTAAACACAATTTGCCTATTGAAACTCTAGGAGGCCCTCCTCCACCTAAAGGTGATCATGTGTTTGAATTAAAACAATTGCCAGACACTTTGAAACATGCTTATCTTGATGAAAAGAAGATATATCCTATTATTATTAGCGCTAACCTTTCAGAACATGAAGAAGAACGATTATTGAAAGTTCTAAGGAAGCACCAAGCTGCAACTGGGTATACTCTTGATGATTTAAAGGGCATTAGTCCCACTCTGTGTCAGCACAAGATTAATATGGAACCTGATGCTAAACCCGTTGTCGATCACCAACATCGGTTAAATCCGAAAATGAAGGAAGTGGTAAGAACGGAAATCTTAAAACTTCTGGAAGCAGGTATAATCTATCCTGTAGATGATAGTAGATGGGTAAGTCCTATTCATTGTGTTCCTAAGAAAGGAGGTATTACTGTTGTTCCTAATGATAAGAATGAACTTATTCCACAAAGAATTGTTACAGGCTATAGAATGGTAATTGATTTCAGAAAATTAAATAAAGCAACTAGAAAAGATCATTACCCTCTGCCTTTTATTGATCAAATGCTAGAAAGATTATCTAAGCACACACATTTTTTGCTTCCTTGATGGATATTCTGGTTTTTCACAAATACCTGTTTCTCAACCTGATCAAGAAAAGACCACTTTCACTTGTCCCTTTGGAACTTATGCTTATAGACGTATGCCTTTTGGTTTATGCAATGCACCTGCTACCTTTCAAAGATGTATGACTGCTATATTCTCTGACTTTTGTGAAAAGATTGTTGAGGTTTTCATGGATGACTTCTCTATTTATGGGTAGTCTTTTGATGATTGTTTAAGCAATCTTGATCGAGTTTTGCAGAGATGCGAGCAAACAAATCTTGTCTTGAATTGGGAGAAGTGCCACTTTATGGTTAATGAAGGTATTGTTTTGGGCCATAAAATTTCTGAAAGAGGTATTGAAGTGGACAAAGCTAAGGTTGATGCAATTGAGAAAATGCCATGTCCTAAAGATATCAAAGGTATTCGTAGTTTCCTAGGTCATGCTGGTTTCTATAGGAGATTTATCAAAGACTTTTCTAAAATTTCTAGGCCTCTTACAAATCTTTTGCAAAAGGATACTCCTTTTGTTTTTTATGATGATTGTTTAGAAGCCTTCGAAACACTCAAGAAAGCCTTAATTTCTGCACATATTGTTTAACCACCTGATTGGAACTTGCCTTTTGAAATTATGTGTGATGCTAGTGATTATGCTGTTGGTGCTGTTCAAGGACAAAGAGTTGATAAGAAACTGAATGTTATACATTATGCTAGTAAAACTCTAGACAGTGCACAACGGAATTATGCTACTACTGAAAAGGAATTTCTAGCAGTGGTGTTTTCTTGTGATAAATTTAGATCTTATATTGTTGATTCAAAAGTAATTTTTCACACCGATCATGCTGCTATTAAATATCTTATGGAAAAGAAAGATGCTAACCTAGACTTATTCGATGGGTTCTCTTGCTACAAGAATTTGATTTACATATCACTGATAGAAAAGGAGCTGAGAACCCCGTAGCCGATAACTTGTCTAGTCTTGAAAATGTGCTTGATGAGATAGTTTTCCTGATGAGCAGTTAGCTGCAATAAATGTTTCTAATAACACTCCTTGGTATGCTGACTATGCTAATTACATTGTTGCTAAATATTTACCACCAAGCTTTACATACCAACAAAAGAAAAAATTCTTCTATGACTTAAGACATTACTTTTGGGATGACCCAAATCTTTATAAAGAAGGAGTAGATGGTATTATTAGACGTTGTGTACCTGAGCATGAACAGGGACAAATCCTACGGAAATGTCACTCTGAAGCTTATGGAGGGCATCATGCTGGAGACAGAACTGCTCACAAGGTATTGCAATCTGGATTTTATTGGCCTACTCTCTTCAAGGATGCCCATAAGTTTGTCTTATCTTGTGATGAATGTCAAAGAACAGGTAATATCGGTATGCGTCAAGAAATGCCTATGAATTATTCACTTGCTGTTGAACCATTTGATGTTTGGGGATTTGATTACATGGGACCTTTTCCTTCCTCTAATGGGTATACACATATTTTGGTTGCTGTTGATTATGTTACTAAATGGGTAGAAGCTATTCCAACCAGTAGTGCTGATCACAACACCTCTATTAAAATGCTTAAGGAAGTTATTTTCCCAAGGTTTAGAGTCCCTAGATATTTAATGACTGATGGCGGTTCACACTTTATTCATGGTGCTTTCCGTAAAATGCTTGCCAAGTATGATGTTAACCATAGAATTGCATCACCCTATCATCCTCAGTCTAGTGGTCAATTTGAACTTAGTAATAGAGAAATAAAATTAATTTTACAAAAGACTGTCAATAGGTCCCGGAAGAATTGGTCTAAGAAATTAGATGATGCATTTTGGGCTTATAGAACAGCATATAAAAATCCTATGGGTGTGTCTCCTTATAAAATGGTCTATGGAAAAGCTTGTCATTTGCCTCTTGAGTTAGAACATAAAGCATATTGGGCAGTCAAAGAACTCAACTATGATTTCAAACTTGCCGGTGAAAAGAGGTTATTTGATATTAGCTCACTAGATGAATGGAGAACCCAAGCTTATGAAAATGCCAAATTATTTAAAGAAAAAGTTAAAAGATGGCATGATAAAAGAATCCAAAAGCATGAGTTCAATGCTGGAGAATATGTTCTTTTGTACAACTCTCATTTCAGATTCTTTGCAGGAAAGTCCTCTCCAAATGGGAAGGACCCTATGTTATCGAGGAGGTTTGTCGGTCTGGAGCTATCAAAATAAATAATGCCGAAGGTACTAACCCGAAAGTTGTTAATGGGCAACGAATAAAACATTATATCTCAGGTATGCCCATTAATGTTGAAAGTAATATTATCCAAACTTTGACACCGGAAGAACACATAAAAGAGTCCTTCCGGAACACTCTAGAATAGTGAAAATAAGGAGGTACGTGATACGGTAAGTAAACGGACTCCAAAAAATTCGCAAAAATATTTTTTGTCAGTTTTGGAATATTTAGAAAATTAGGAAAATAAGAAACTTCCAGGAAGCGTACCCTGGTGGGTTGTGCCCACCTGGGACACATTCCGGACTCCATTTTTCTTCCGTTTGCTTGTTTCCCAAGATAAAAAAATCTTTATATACTCCCCGAACCTATTGACCACCGTATCGCGGAGAAAATCTTCTGTTGTCTTTTCTTGTTGTTTTCTGTCAGATCTCATCTACCATGGCCGCTTCAAGCTCCTCCAAGGACAAGTTCTTCAAGAACGTCATCAACCCATATTTGCGAGAGGTGGTGCAGCACCCTCAGGCCATCCAGATGCATGAGGGGGTGCTGCACATCCGTGATGTGCAAGGACCCAAGGGGACGGGAACCATGGAGGCCAGGCTTGAAGCTATGGAGCAGGAAGTCTTCCGGTGCAAGGGGATGGTGGAGCGTGGGCTCAATGCCAATCACCTCATGATTACGGACCTTACTCATGATCTCAAGGTGGATGGCAAGCCCATGAAGGACATCGTCTTCACCCTCAACAAGCAAATCAACTTCCTCCAAAGCCAGATCAATGATCTTCAAAAACAAGTCTTCGAATATGAGGCGAGGTTTAAAGGTATGAGTTTGGCTCCTAGTTGCAGGACCCGTGAGACTCATTCTTCCTCTTACGATGGTGGACCTCTGCCATGGAAACCCGAGGACAAGATCGCATCTACTTCATCACCACCTCCTTCTTCTTCATCACCAAAGGAAAATTGAGTTTCGGGTATGGGCACACCCCTTGGCTTCCGCCAAGCTTGGGGGAGGTGCCCCGGTATCGTATCATCCCCACTATCTTTTTGCCTTTAGTTATTTTAGTTCGATCTTTTGCTTTAGATGAATAAAAATTTAGTTTGATCCTTTCTTTTCGAGAGCTTGCTTAGTGGTCTATCCTTGTAATCGTGTGCAAGATTTATAATAAAGTTTAGTCTGAGTTTTTGCTTTCTTACTTTCATGTTGCAATAAAAAGAAAGGATATAGATAAAAAGAAAGAAAAGAAAAGAAAAAGATCATATGCTAATCTTATGGTAGGTGGTGGCACCAAATAAGGAAAAGTATAAGTAGAAAATTTTATTAGAGATTGACAAACATACCATTGGTCAATGATGCAACTCATGAAAGAATTAATAAGGGAAGAGAAGATTCACATATAAATACACTATCCTAGGAATCTTTGGTGATTGTGAGCCCCCATCAAATTATTATATGCCAAAATTGTTGACGTTGGACAAGGAAGACAATGTAATGATTTATGCTTGTTCATATTCACATAGAAGTTATATTGTCATAGATCATTCAACATGTGGTGCTTGCCCCCTATCTTTGCTAGCCAAAATTCCGCACTAAGTAGAGATACTACTTGTGCACCCAAAAACCCTTAAACCCAAATCTTATTTTCAAGTGTCCACCATACCTACCTAGGGATTGAGCAAGATCCCTCAAGTAAGTTGTCATCGGTGCAATAAGGCAATAAAAATTGCTTCTAAAAGTGTGAGATCATTTAGTGTAAAGGAAAATTGAGCGTTGTACGAACTTGTGATGGTGAAGAATAAAAGCGACACACTGCATAATAAAGGTTGCCATCACAAGGGGCAATACAACGTGACTTTCTTTTGCATTAAGGGGTTGAGCACACAAACAAATAAGCGCATGGCAACCTCTGCTTCCCTCTGTGAAGGGCCTATCTTTTACTTTTATGCAAAGAGTCAAAGTTCTTCTGTCTTTTCCTTTTATTTTTATACTTTGGCAAGCATCATGTGGTGAGGAATGATCTAGGCACATATGTCCAGTTGAATATGGGTGGCATAAGTTATTATTGTTGACATCACCCTTGAGGTGAATACGTTGGGAGGCGAAACTATAAGCCCCTATCTTTCTATGTGTCTGGCTGAAACGTTTTGCTCATGTGTATGCGGTGAGTGTTAGTAATCATAGAAGACTATATGATGGTTGAGTATGTGGACTTGCCTAAAGGCTCCGATACGTGACCCTTCCTGAAAAGATGATGAATTGTAGTTGCAAAGCTGACTGAGAGCATAGTTTGTTGGTTTGAAGAATACCAGAGGGCCACCTATTTGAAGAATATTTTTTACGGAGATTTTTTATGGAATATTTGAAGAATACTGGAAAAGCTACGTCAGGCCACCTATTCTGCACAACTCCAAACAACCCACCTGGGCACGCCAGGGAGCCTAGGCCCGCCCTGGTGGGTTGTGCTCACCCAGGCCCACCTCCGGTGCCCATCTTCTGGTATATAAGTCATTTTGACCTAGAAAAGTAAGGAGAGGACTTTCGGGACGGAGCGCCGCCGTCTCGAGGCGGAACTTGGGCAGGAGCACTTTTGCCCTCCGGCGGAGCAATTCCGCCAGGGGAACTTCCCTCCCGGAGGGGGAAATCATCGTCATCATCATCACCAACAACTCTTCCATCTTGGTGAGGGCAATCTCCATCAACATCTTCAACAACACCATCTTATTTCAAACCCTAGTTCATCTCTTGTGTTCAATCTTGTTACCAGAACTATAGATTGGTGCTTGTGGGTGACTAGTAGTGTTGATTACATCTTGTAGTTGATTACTATATGGTTTATTTGGTGGAAGATTATATGTTCAGATCCAATATGCTATTTAATACCCCTCTGATCTTGAGCATGATTATCATTTGTGAGTAGTTACTTTTGTTCTTGAGGTCACGGGAGAAATCATGTTGCAAGTAATCATGTGAACTTGATATGTGTTCGATATTTTGATAGTATGCATGTTGTGATTCCCTTAGTGGTGTCATGTGACCGTCAACTACATGACACTTCACCATATTTGGGCCTTTGGGAATGCATTGTGGAGTATTAAGTAGATGATGGGTTGCGAGAGTGACAGAAGCTTAAACCCCAGTTTATGCGCTATTCCGTAAGGGACCGATTGGATCCAAAAGTTTAATGCTATGGTTAGAATTTATTCTTAATACGTTTCTCGTAGTTGCGGACGCTTGCGAGAGGGTTAATCATAAGTAGGAGGCTTGTTCAAGTAAGAACAACACCTAAGCACCGGTCCACCCACATATCAAATTATCAAAGTAGCGAACACAAATTGAACCAACATGGTGAAAGTGACTAGATGAAATTCCCGTGTACCCTCAAGAACGCTTTGCTTATTATAAGAGACCGTTTTGGCATGTCCTTTGCCTCAAAAGGATTGGGCTACCTTGCTGCACTTTTGTTACTACTATCGTTACTTGCTCGTTACAAATTATCTTGCTATCAAACTACTCTGTTACTTACAATTTCAGCACTTGCAGACATTACCTTGTTGAAAACCACTTGTCATTTCCTTCTGCTCCTCGTTGGGTTTGACACTCTTACTTATCGAAAAGAGCTACAATTGATCTCCTATACTTGTGGGTCATCACTACCCACCAAATACCAAAGGCTATCGCTGTTATGATTCCCTCTCACATCGCATGTTCACTTCACGACACGTTTACTTTGATGTGAAGGTTTTTCCCATTCAGCAGGTACCTTCGGTCATCGCCCAACTCTCCTCGCAACCGGCCATCGACGACCCCACGGTGACTCCCTATAGTGGTGGACGCTCGCGTGCTGCACTTGGGCCACCTCCTGGGTTTGGGGCCCCTCTCCACGCTGCGGGTCGGGTGGCCACACCCAACACCTCCGCTTCGGTGCAACCCTCTCTTGATGGTTCGGTTGCGCCAGTAGCGGACTCGGTGCCTCCGACGTCCTCGGTGCCCTCAGCGTCCCCGGCGTTCTCGGCATCTCCGGTGCCCTCGACATCCCCAGCCTGGTCGGATGCCCCGGCCCACTCCGCCGGCGCGTCATGGACCAGTGCGTCATCTGTCTCCGCCGACTCGGCCGCGACGGGCTCTTCACCGTCACCATCGCCCGTCGCTGCGCTGGACCCACTGCCCTAAAATATGAATCGGTCTCGGGCTGGCGTTCATCGCTCAAGCATGCGGTATACCAGTGATTGATGGAAATATGCCCTAGAGGCAATAATATAGTTGTTATTATTATATTTGCTTATACATGATAAAGGTTTATTATTCATGCTAGAATTGTATTGATCGGAAACTTAAATACATGTGTGGATACATAAACAAATACCGTGTCCCTAGTAAGCCTCTACTAGACTAGCTCGTTGATCAAAGATGGTTAAGGTTTCCTAACCATAGACATGTGTTGTCACTTGATAACAGGATCACATCATTAGGAGAATGATGTGATGGACAAGACCCATCCGTTAGCTTAGCATATGATCGTTCAGTTTATTGCTATTGCTTTCTTAATGTCAAATACATATTCCTTCGACTATGAGATCATGCAACTCCCGGATACCGGAGGAATACCTTGTGTGTTATCAAATGCCACAACGTAACTGGGTGATCATAAAGATGATCTACAGGTATCTCCGAAGGTGTCTGTTGAGTTGGCATGGATCGAGATTAGGATTTGTCACTCCGTGTATCGGAGAGGTATCTCTAGGCCCTCTCGGTAATACACATCACAAGAAGCTTGCAATCAAAGTGACTAAGGAGTTAGTTACGAGATGATGTATTACGGAATGAGTAAAGAGACTTGCCGGTGACGAGATTGAACTAGGTATGAAGATACCGATGATCGAATCTTGGGCAAGTAACATACCGACAGACAAAGGGAATTACGTATGTTGTCATAAGGTTCGACCGATAAAGATCTTTGTAGAATATTTAGGAACCAATATGGGCATCCAGGTTCCGCTATTGATTATTGACCGGAGAGGTGTCTCGGTCATGTCTACATAGTTCTCGAACCCGTAGGGTCCGCACGCTTAACGTTCATTGACGATATAGTGTTATATGAGTTATGTGATTTGGTGACCCAATGTTGTTCGGAGACCCGGATGAGATCATGGACATTACGAGGAGCTCCGGAATGGTCCGGAGGTAAAGATTGATATATAGGACGGTGCTATTTGGACACCGGAAAGGTTTCGGAGTGTATCGGGTAGTCATCGGATCACCGGAATGGGTTCCGGGAGGCCTCGGGAGGTCTATGGGCCTAATGGGCCAAGGGGAGGCACACACCAGCCCACAAGGGGGCTGGCGCACCCTCTCCCTGGCTCTCGGCCCGAGAGAAAGAAAGGGGAGAGGGCTAGCTCCTCTTTCCTTCCCCTCCTCATGGGAGAAAGGAAAGGGGGGGCGCCACCCCCTCCTGCCTTCTCCCTGGCGCCAAACTAGGAAGGGGGGAGCCAAAGGGTAGGCGCCCAAGGGGGCCGGCCGGCCACCTAGGCGCACCCAAGGCTGCCTCCCCTCCCCCCAACCTATATATATGAGAGGGAGGGGCGCCACACAACCCATGACAATCTCTTAGCCGTGTGTGGCGCCCCTCTCCACAGTTTAGTCCTTCGTCAAGTTTCTCCGCAGTGCTCGACGAAGCCCTGCGAGAACGAGTTCACCATCACTGTCACCACACCATCATGCTGCCGGAACTCATCTACTACTTTACCCGTCTTGCTGGATCAAGAAGGCGAGGACGTCATCGAGCTGAACGTGTGCGCAACGCGGAGGTGAAGTACGTTCGGTACTTGATCGGTTGGATCGCGAAGAAGTTTGACTACATCAACCGCGTTAATAAACGCTTCCGCTTTACGGTCTACGAGGGTACATAGACACACTCTCCCCTCTCGTTGCTATGCATCTCCATGGATAGATCTTGCGTGTGTGTAGAAAAAAAATTGTTTTCCATGCAACGTTCCCCAACAGTGGCATCCGAGCCAGGTCTATGCGTAGATGATATGCACGAGTAAAACACAAAGGAGTTGTGGGCGGTGATGGTCATACTGCTTACCACCAACATCTTATTTTGATTCGGCGGTATTGTGGGATGAAGCGGCCCGGACCAACCTTACATGTCCACGCACATGAGACCGGTTCCACCGACTGACATGCAACTTGTTTTGCATAAAGGTGGCTGGCGGGTTTCTGTTTCTCCGACTTTAGTTGAATCGAATTTGACTACGGCCGGTCCTTGAAGAAGGTTAAAACAACAAACTTGATAATCACCATTGTGGTTTTTCTGTAGTTAAGAACGGTTCTTGCTAGAAGCCCGTTGCAGCCACGTAAAACTTGCAACAACAAAGTAGAGGACGTCTAACTTGTTTTTGCAGGGCATGTTGTGATGTGATATGGTCAAGATATGATGTGATATATGTTGATGTATGAGATGATCATGTTTTGTAATATCAACAACCGGCAGGAGCCTTAGGGTTGTCTCTTAATTATTGTATGAAATGCAAGCGCCATGTAATTGCTTTACTTTATCGCTATGCGTTAGCAATAGTTGGTGAGACGACCCCGACGCAACGATGGAGATCAAGGTGTCGAGCCGGTGACGATGGAGATCATGACGATGCTTTGGAGATGGAGATCAAAAGCACAAGATGATGATGGCCATATCATGTCACATATTTTGATTGCATGTGATGTTTATCCTTTATGCATCTTATTTTGCTTAGAACGGTGGTAGCATTATAAGATGATCCCTTCATTAAATTTCAAGATAAAAGTGTTCTCCCCGGGTATGCACCGTTGCCAAAGTTCGTCGTTTCGAAGCACCTCGTGATGATCGGGTGTGATAGACTCTACGTTCACATACAACGGGTGTAAGACAATTTTGCACATGCAGAATACTTGGGTCAAACTTGACGAGCCTAGCATGTACAGACATGGTCTCGGAACACTGGAGACCAAAAGGTCGAACGTGAGTCATATAGTAGATATGATCAACATAGAGATGTTCACCATTGATGACTATGAAGGGGAACGTTGCATGGGAAAACAAAAAAAATTCCTACGCTCACCATGATCAATCTAGGAGATGACCATCTATAAGAGGAGAGATTGCATCTACATACCCTTGTAGATCACACGTATGGCTTGATGATGCCTTTACCTGCTAGGCTCGTGTTCGACCTTTCGGTCTCTTTTGTTCTGAGGCCATGTCTGTACATGCTAGGCTCGTCAAGTTAAACCCAAGTGTTCCGCATGTGCAACACTGGCTTGCACCCATTGTATGTGAACGTAGAGTCTATCACACCCGATCATCACGTGGTGCTTCGAAACGACGAACTTTCGCAACAGTGCACACTTGGGGAGAACACAATTTTATCTTGAAATTTCAGTGAGGAATCACCTTATAATGCTACCGTCGTCCTAAGAAAAATAAGATGCATAAAAGGATTAACATCACATGCAAATCATAAGTGACATGATATGGCCATCAACTTGTGCTTTTGATCTCCATCTCCAAAGCACCGGCATGATCTCCATCGTCACCGGCATGACACCATGATCTCCATCATCGTGTCGCCATCGGGGTTGTCACGCCAACCATGCTTCTACTACTATTGCTACCGCTTAGCGATAAAGTAAAGCATTACACAGCGCTTAATGATTGACACGCAGGTCATACAATAATTAAAGACAACCCTATAGCTCCTGCTGGTTGCCGTATGCATCGACATGCAAGTCGATATAAACTATTACAAACATGATCATCTCATACATTAAATATATTTCATCATGTCTTTGGCCATATCATATCACAACATACCCTGCAAAAACAAGTTAGACGTCCTCTAATTGTTGTTGCATGTTTTACGTGGCTGCTATGGGTATCTAGCAAGAATGATTCTTACCTACGCAAAGCCACAACAGTGATATGCAAGTTGCTATTTAACCTTCTACAAGGACCGCCTTTGTCGAATCCAATTCAACTAAGGTGGGAGAGACAGACACCCGCCAGCTATCTTTATGCAACAAAGTCACATGTCAGTCGATGGAACCGATCTCATGTACGTGGACATGTAAAGTTGGTCCGGTCCGCTTCATCCCACAATACTGCTGAATCAAGAAAAGACCAAGGAAGGAAGCTATCTGAATATCAACACCCACAAACTCCTTTGTGTTCTACTCGTGATGTCATCTATGCATAGACCTAGCTCATGACGCCACTGATGGGGAACGTTGCATGGGAAAACAAAAAAAAATTCCTACACTCACCAAGATCAATCTAGGAGATGACCATCTACGAGAAGAGAGATTGCATCTACATACCCTTGTAGATCGCTAAGCGGAAGCATTAAGAAACACGGTTGATGTAGTCGAACGTCTTCGTGATCCAATCATGATCCGTCCCGCGAACTCCCGATCCAAGTGCCAAACGGACGGCACCTCCGTGTTCAACACACGTACGGCTTGATGACGCCTTCACCTCCTCGATCCAGCGAGCGATGGTGAAGTAGTAGCTCGAGTCCACCGGCAGCACGACGGCGTGGTGGCGGTGGTGGTGGAGAAATCTCAGCAGGGCTTCTCCAAGCCTCACGGAGAAGAAGAAGGACTACGAGGGAGAGGGAGGGCAGTGCCGTGGCATAGATGGGTGCGGCTGCCCTCCCTCTACCCCTCTATATATAGGAGGGAGGGAGGAGGAGCGGCGCCCTAGGGTTCCCTAGGGGGGCGGCCACCATGGGAAAACCCTAGATGGGTTTTTGGTGCGCCTCCCCCCCCCCCCCCCCGGAGCCTTGGCCCCCAAGGCAAAGGGGGTGGCTGCCCTAGGGGAGCGCCCCCACCCCTTCTGGTTACGTGGGAAAGGGTGAGGGGGGCACATAGCCCCTTAGTGGGCTGGTTTGCCCCCTCCCCTTGGCCCATGGGGCCCCCCCAACACTTGTCGCCCCCCCCTCCCCCCCCCCCCCGAAACCCCTTTCGATGATGCTGGTCATCACCCGGTACCCCCGGAACAATTCCGGACTCCAATACCCTTCGTCCAATATATCAATCTTCACCTCCGGACCATTCCGGAGTTCCTCGTCATGTCCGGGATCTCATCCGGGACTCCGAACAACCTTCGGTAACCACCATAATGACTGAACTATACTTATATCGTCACCAAACGTTAAGTGTGAAGACCCTGCGGGTTTGACAACTATGCAGACATGGCCGAGACACCTCTACGGTCAATAACCAATAGCGGGACCTGGATGCCCATATTGGTTCCTACATATTCTACGAAGATCTTATCGGTCGAACCTTAATGTCAAGGATTCTGCTAATCCCGTATGCAGTTCCCTTTGTCTATAGGTATGTTACTTGCCCGAGATTCGATCGTCGGTATCTCCATACCTAGTTCAATCTCGTTACCGGCAAGTCTCTTTACTCGTTCCGTAATACAAGATCCCGTGGCTACCCCATTAGTCACATACTCACATTGCTTGCAAGCTTATTGTGATGTTGTATTACCGAGTGGGCCCTGAGATACCTCTCCGTCATACGGAGTGACAAATCCCAGTCTTGATCCATGCAAACCCAACAGACACCCTCGGAGATACCTGTAGAGCACCTTTATAGTCACCCAGTTACGTTGCGATGTTTGGTACACACAAGGTACTCCTCCGGTGTTAGTGAGTTGCATGATCTCATGGTCATAGGAACATATACTTTGACAAGCAGAAAACGATAGCAATAAACTTGATACGATCATATGCTATGTTTATAGTTTGGGTCTTGTCCATCACATCATTCTCCCAATGATGTGATCCCTTTATCAAATGACAACTCATGTCTATGACTAGGAAACCATAGCCATCTTTGATCAACGAGCTAGTCCAGAAGAGGCTTACTAGGGACATGTTGTCGTCTATGTATCCACACATGTATTTGAGTTTCCGATCAATACAATTCTAGTATGGATAATAAACGATTATCATGAACAGGGAAATATGATAATAACCAATTTATTATTGCCTCTAGGGCATATTTCCAACAGACTACCCCATCTCACGTGATGATCAGACATGGGTTAGTTGATTTGGATCATGTATCAGTTAGATAACTTGAGGGATGTTTATTTAAGTGGGAGTTCATAAGTAATTTGATTAATTTAACTTAATTTATCATGAACTTAGTCTTAATAGTTTTGCATATCTATGTTGTAGATCATGGCCCGTGCTACCGTTCCCCTGAATTTCAATGTGTTCCTAGAGAAAGCTAAGTTGAAAGATGATGGTAGCAACTACATGGACTGGGTTCATAACTTGAGGATTATCCTCATTGCTGCACAGAAGAATTATGTCCTTGATGCACCGCTAGGTGACAGACTTGCTGCAGGAGCTACTGCAGATGTTATGAATGTCTGGCAGACTCGATCTGATGACTACTCGATAGTTCAGTGTGACATGCTTTATGGCCTAGAACCGGGACTTCAAAGACGTTTTGAACGTCACAGAGCATATGAGATGTTCCAAGAGCTGAAGTTGATATTTCAAGCTAATGCCTGGGTTGGCAGATATGAAGTCTCCAACAAGCTCTATAGCTGCAAGATGGAGGAGAATAGTTCTGTCAGTGTTCACATACTCAAAATTTCTGGGTATCATAACCACTTGAGTCAGCTGGGAATTGATCTTCCAGTTGAGAGTGTTATTGACAGAGTTCTTTAGTCACTGCCACCAAGCTACAAAGGCTTCGTGATGAACTATAATATGCAAGGGATAACAAAAACGATTCCGAGCTCTTCGCAATGCTCAAAGCCGCGGAGGTAGAAATCAAGAAGGCCACTAGTTTCAAGAAAAAGGGCAAGGGAAAGAAAGGGAACTTCAAGAAGAATGGCAAGCAAGTTGCCGCTCCCATGAAGAAGCCCAAAGCTGGACCCAAGCCTGAAACTGGGTGCTTCTACTGCAAAGGAAATGGTCATTGGAAGCGGAACTGCCCCAAATACTTGGCGGATAGGAAGGATGACAAAGTGAACAAAGGTATATTGGATATACATGTTATTGGTGTGTACCTTACTAATGCTCGTAGTAGCTCCTGGGTATTTGATACTGGTTCGGTTGCTCATATTTGTAACTCGAAACATGAGCTATGGAATAAGCGAAGATTGGCTAAGGACAAGGTGATAATGCGCGTCGGGAATGGTTCCAAGGTCGATGTGATCGCCGTCGGCACGCTACCTCTACAGCTACCTTCGGAATTAGTTTTAGACCTGAATAATTGTTATTTGGTGCCAGCGTTGATCATGAACATTATATCTGGATCTTGTTTATTGCGAGACGGTTATTCATTTAAATCGGAGAATAATGGTTGTTCTATTTATATGAGTAATATCTTTTATGGTCATGCAACCTTGATGAATGGTCTATTCTTGTTGAATCTCGATCGTAGTGATACACATATCCATAATATTGATGCCAAAAGATGCAAAGTTGATAATGATAGTGCAACATACTTGTGGTACTGTCGTTTAGGTCATATTGGTGTAAAATGCATGAAGAAACTCCATACGGATGGACTTTTGGAATCACTTGATTATGAATCATTTGATACTTGCGAACCATGCCTCATGGGCAAGATGACTAAAACTCCGTTCTCGGGAACAATGGAGTGAGCTAATGACTTATTGGAAATAATACATACCGATGTATGCGGTCCAATGAGTGTTGAGGCACGCGGTGGGTATCATTATTTTTTGACCTTCACAAATGATTTCAGTAGGTATGGATATATCTACTTGATGAAACACAAGTCTGAAACATTTGAAAAGTTCAAGGAATTTCAGAGGGAAGTGGAGAATCATCGCAACAAGAAAATAAAGTTTCTACGATCTTATCGCGGAGGCGAATATTTGAGTTACGAATTTGGCCTTCATTTAAAACAATGTGGAATTGTTTCACAACTCACGCCACCTGGAACACCACAGCGTAATGGTGTGTCCGAACATCATAACCGTACTTTATTAGATATGGTGCGTTCTATGATGTCTCTTACCGATTTACCACTATCATTTTGGGGTTATGCATTAGAGACAGCCGCATTCACGTTAAATAGGGCACCGTCTAAATCTGTTGAGACGACACCGTATAAACTATGGTTTGGCAAGAAACCTAAGTTGTCGTTTCTTAAAGTTTGGGGATGCGACACTTATGTCAAAATGCTTCAGCCTAATAAGCTCGAACCCAAATCGAAGAAGTGCGTCTTCATAGGATAACTTAAGGAAACTATTGGGTACACTTTCTACCACATATCCGAAGGGGATCAATCATAGTCCTTTCGATAAGTAAGAGTGTCGAACCCAACGAGGAGCAGAAGGAAATGACAAGTGGTTTTCAGCAAGGTATTCTCTGCAAGCAATGAAATTGTCGGTAACCAATAGTTTGATAGCAAGATAATTTGTAACGAGCAAGTAATAGTAATGGTAAATAAAGTGCAGCAAGGTAGCCCAATCCTTTTGTGGCAAAGGACAGGCCAAAATGGTCTCTTATGATAAGCAAAGAGTTCTTGAGGGTACATGGGAATTTCATCATATCACTTTCATCATGTTGGTTTGGTTTGTATTCGCTACTTTGATAATTTGATATGTGGGTGGACCGGTGCTTAGGTGCTATTCTTACTTGAACAAACCTCCTACTTATGATTAACCCCCTCGCAAGCATCCGCAACTACGAGAAAAGTATTAAGATAAAGTCTAAGTATAGCATTAAACTTTTGGATCCAAATCAGTCCCTTACGAAGTAGCGCATAAACTAGGGTTTAATCTTCTGTCACTCTAGCAACCCATCATCTAATAACTACTCCACAATGCATTCCCTTAGGCCCAAATATGGTGAAGTGCCATGTAGTCGACGTTCACATGACACCACTAAGGGAATCACAACATACATATCATCAAAATATCGAACACATATCAAATTCACATGATTACTTGCAACATGACTTCTCCCGTGACCTCAAGAACAAAAGTAACTACTCAAAAATAATAATCATGCTCAAGGTCAAAGGGGTATTAAATAGCATAATGGATATGAACATATAATCTTCCACCAAATAAACCATATAGTAATCAACTACAAGATGTAATCAACACTACTAGTCACCCACAAGCACCAATCTAAGGTTCCAGTACAAAGATTGAACACAAGAGATGAACTAGGGTTTGAGAGGAGCTGGTGCTATTGAAGATGTTGATGGACATGGCCCTCCCAAAGATGGGAGAGTTGTTGGTGATGACGTTGACGATGATTTCCCCCTTCGGGAGGGAAGTTCCCCTGGCGGAATTGCTCCGCCAGAGGGCACAAGTGCTCTTGCCCAAGTTCCGCCTCGAGACGGCGGCGCTTCGTCCCGAAAGTCCTCCCCTTATTTTTTTCTAGGTCAAAATGACTTATATACCAGAAGAGGGGCACCGGAGGTGGGCCGAGGAGGGCACAACCCACCAGGGCGCGCTTGGGGGGCCTGGCGCGCCCAGGTGGATTGTGCCCACCTGGTGGGCCCCTCTGGTAGTTATTTGCTCCAATAATTCTTAAATAATCCATAAAAAATCTGCGTGAAGTTTCAGCTTATTTGGAGTTGTGCAGAATAGGTAGCTCTGACGTGCTTTTTCTGGTCCAGAATTCCAGCTGCCGGTATTCTCCCTCTTTGTGTAAACCTTGCAAATTATGAGAGAAAAGGCATTAGAATTACTCCCGAAAGCATTATTATGCATAAAAACATTATAAATAACAGTAGGAAAACATGATGCAAAATGGACGTATCAACTCCCCCAAGCTTAGACCTCGCTTGTCCTCAAGCAAAAAACCGATATCGAAAAACATGTCCACATGCTTAGAGAGAGAGGTGTCGATAAAAACAAAATACGGACATAGAAGCATCATGTATATTATTATAAAAGCAACAAACTTTATCATAGAACTCTTATCACATAACTTTTGTCATAAACTTCTCATGAACAAGTAACAATTCATCACAACATCGAAGTATAAAGCATAAACTCTATTGAAAACCAACAAACTATGTTCTCAGTCAACTTTGCAACTATAATTCATCATCTTTTCAGGAAGGATCGTGTATCGGAGCCTTTAGGCAAGTCCACATACTCAACCATCATTTAATCTTCTATGACTGCTAACACTCACAGCATACTCATGAATAAAAAGTTTCAACCGGACACATAGAAAGATAGGGGCTTATAGTTTCGCCTCCCAACTTATTCACCTCAAGGGTGATGTCAACAATAATAACTCATGCCCACCCATATTCAACTGGATATGTGTGCCTAGATCTTTCCTCACCACATGATGCTTGCAAAAGAGAAAATAAAAAAGGAATAGAGAAGAATACTTGACTCTTGCATAAAAGTAAATACATAAAGGTAAAAGATACGCCCTTCGCAGAGGGAAGCAGAGGTTGTCATGCGCTTATTTGTTTGTATGCCAAATCGCTTAATGCAAAAGAACATCACATCATATTGCCCCTTATGATAGCAACCTTTATTATGCAGTATGTCCCTTTTATTCTTTGTCATCACAAGTTCGTACAACGCTCAATTTTCTCTTACACAAAATGATCCAACACTTTTAGAAGCAATTTTTATTGCCTTATTGCACCGATGACAAGTTACTTGAAGGATCTTACTCAATCCATAGGTAGGTATGGTGGACTCTCGAAATGAGATTTGGGTTAAGGGTTTTGGATGCACAAGTAGTATCTCTACTTAGTGCGGAATTTTTGGCTAGAAAAGATATTGAGCAAGCACCACATGTTAAAGGATCTATGACAATATAACTTCTATGTGAATATGAACAAACATAAATCATTATGTTGTCTTCCTTGTCCAACGTCAACTATTTTGACACTATTTAATGGGGGCTCACAATCATAAAAGATGTCCAAGATAGTGTATTTGCATGTGAATCTTCTCTTCCCTTATTAATTCTTTCATGAGTTGCATCATTAACCAATGCTATGTTTGTCAATCTCCAACAAATTTTACCACTTATACTTTTCCTTATGTGATGTCATTACTTACCATAAGATTAGCATATGATCTTTTTCATTTATTTTCCCTTCTTTTTATTAAGACATAAAAGTAAATAATGCAAAACTCAAACTACTCTTTATTATATATCTCGCACACGATTACATCGATTGATAGATCACTAAGCAAACACTCGAAAAGAAAGGATCGAACTAAAACTTTTATTCAACTAAATCAAAAGATAACTAAGGATCGAACTAAGATAAGTAAAGGCAAAAGATAGTGATTGTGATACGATATCGGGGCACCTCCCCCAAGCTTGGCACAAGCCAAGGGGAGTGCCCATACCCGATACTCAAGTCTCCTTTGGTGATGAAGAAGGTGGTGGTGGTGATGAGGTAGTAGCGAGTTTGTCCTTCAGGCTCAAAAGATACTCCAATCTTTGGATGACGCCTCGAAGAGCAATGATGTGCTCATGCAATAAAATATTTTCACGGGTGAGATATTTGTTTTGAACACGAACCGTTTCAATGATCCTAAAGGCTTCAATCTCAGTAGGAGTGAGATATTCTTAGTATGGTTGAAGGATATCTTCTTCTTCTTCCTCCGGGGGCAGGGTCTGCTCCACAGCTGGGGCTTGGTCTCGAGCAGCTTCCTTGCTCTTGTCCCCCTTGAAGGCTTCTTTGGGTTCTTCTCTCTTCAATTCAATCTTCATAAACCAAGCATCCTCTTCTACGTTGTTGGAGGGAGAAGAAGACATGATGCCTAGTTTGACAAATCTGGCAGAAAACAGCGAGAAAAGAAAACAGAAGATTTCTCCGAGATACGGTGGTCAATACATTCGGGGGGTATATAAAGATTTTTTATCTTGTGAAACAAGTAAACGAGAGAAAAACGGAGTCCGAAAGGTACCCGAGGTGGGCACAACCCACCTGGGCGCGCCTGGAGGCGCGCCCTGGTGTCTGGTGCCCACCAGGGTTGCCTTCCTGGTTGTTTCTTATTTTCCTAATTTTTGTTATATTCCAAAACTGACAAAAAATATTTTTGGGGATTTTTCGGAGTCCGTTTACTTACCGTATCACGTACCTCCTCTTTTTTTCACGATTCTGGAGCATTCCGGAAGGTTTCTTTTATGTGTTCCTCCGGTGTCATGGTTTGAATAATATTGCTTTCAACATTAATAGGCGTACCTGAGATATAGTGTTTAATTCTTTGGCCATTGACAACCTTCGGGTTAGTGCCTTCGGCATTATTTATTTTGATAGCTCCAGAACGATAAACTTCTTCGATAACATAAGGTCTTTCCCATTTGGAGAGAAGCTTTCCTGCAAAGAATCTGAAACGAGAATTGTACAAAAGGACATATTCACCCACTTTGAACTCACGCTTTTGGATTCTTTTATCATGCCATCTTTTAACTTTTACTTTAAACAACTTGGCATTTTCATAAGCTTGGGTTCTCCATTCATCTAGTGAGCTAATATCAAATAAGCTCTTTTCACCGGCAAGTTTGAAGTCGTAGTTGAGTTCTTTGATTGCCCAATATGCTTTATGTTCTAACTCAAGAGGCAAATGACAAGCTTTCCCATATACCATTTTATAAGGAGACATACGCATAGGATTTTTATAAGCTGTTCTGTAAGCCCAGTGCATCATCTAATTTCTTAGACTAATTCTTTCGGGACCTATTAATAGTTTTTTGTAGAATTAATTTTATTTCTCTATTGCTAAGTTCAACTTGACTAATAGACTGAGGATGATAGGGTGATGCAATTCTGTGGTTAACATCATACTTAGCAAGCATTTTACGGAAGGCACCATGAATAAAGTGTGAACCACCATCAGTCATTAGGTATCTAGGGACTCCAAACCTTGGGAAAATAACTTCCTTAAGCATTTTAATAGAGGTGTTGTGATCAGCACTACTAGTTGGAATAGCTTCTACCCACTTAGTAACATAATCAACAGCAACCAAAATATGTGTATACCCATTAGAGGAAGGAAAAGGTCCCATATAATCAAAACCCCAAACATCAAATGGTTCAACTGCAAGAGAATAATTCATAGGCATTTCCTAACGCTTAGCAATATTACCTATTCTTTGACATTCATCACAAGATAAAACAAACTTACGGGAATCCTTGAAGAGAGTAGGCCAATAAAAACCAGATTGCAATACATTGTGAGCAGTTCTATCTCCAGCATGATATCCTCCATAAGCTTTGGAGTGACACTTCTGTAGGATTTGTTCCTGTTCATGCTCAGGTACACAACGTCTAATGATACCATCTACTCCTTTCTTATAAAGATGTGGGTCATCCCAAAGGTAATGTATTAAATCGTAGAAGAATTTTTTCTTTTGTTGGTATGTGAAACTAGGTGGTAAATATTTTGCAACAATGTACTTAGCATAGTCAGCATACCAAGGAGTGTTATGAGAAACATTTATTTTAGCTAGTTGCTCATCAGGAAAGCTATCATTAATAGGTTGTGGGTCCTCAAGAATATTTTCTAACCTAGACAAGTTATCAGCTATGGGGTTCTCAGCTACTTTTCTATCAGTGATATGTAAATCAAATTCTTGTAACAGGAGAACCCATCCAATGAGTCTAGGTTTAGCATCTTTCTTTTCCATAAGATATTTTATAGCAGCATGATCAGTGTGAACAGTAACTTTAGAGTCTACAATGTAGGATCTGAATTTGTCACAAGCAAACACAACTGCTAAAAATTCTTTTTAAGTAGTAGCATAGTTTCGTTGAGCACTGTCTAGAGTTTTACTAGCATAATGGATAACATTTAATTTCTTATCAACTCTTTGTCCTAGAACAGCACCAATGGCATAATCACTAGCATCACACATAATTTCAAAAGGCAAGTTCCAATTAGGTGGTTGAACAATAGGTGCAGAAGTTAAGGCTTTCTTAAGTGTTTCAAAGGCTTCTACACAATCATCATAAAAAACAAACGGAACATCCCTTTGTAAAAGATTTGTAAGAGGCCTAGAAATTTTAGAGAAGTCTTTAATAAACCTCCTATAGAAACCAGCATGACCGAGGAAACTACGAATACCTTTGATATCTTTAGGACATGGCATTTTCTCAATTGCATCAACTTTAGCTTTATCCACCTCAATACCTCATTCAGAAATTTTATGCCCCAAGACAATGCCTTCATTAACCATAAAGTGACACTTCTCCTCCAATTCAAGTCAAGATTAGTTTGCTCACATCTCTGCAAAACTCGATCAAGGTTGGTTAAGTAATCATCAAAAGAAGTTCCGTAAACGGAAAAGTCATCCATGAAAACCTCAACAATCTTTTCACGAAAATCAGAGAATATAGCAGTCATACATCTTTGAAAGGTAGCAGGTGCATTGCATAAACCAAAAGGCATACGTCTATAAGCATAAGTTCCAAATGGACAAGTAAAGGTGGTTTTCTCTTAATCAGGTTGTGAAATAGGTATTTGAGAAAAACCAGAATATCCATCAAGGAAGCAAAAGTGTGTGTGCTTTGATAATCTTTCTAGCATTTGATCAATAAAAGGCAAAGGGTAATGATCTTTTCTAGTTGCTTTATTTAATTTCCTAAAATCAATCACCATTCTATAGCCAGTGACAATTCTCTGTGGAATAAGTTCATTTTTATCATTAGGAACAACAGTAATACCTCCCTTCTTAGGGACACAATGAATGGGACTTACCCATCTACTATCAGCTATAGGATAGATTATACCTGCTTCCAGAAGTTTTAATATTTCAGTTCTTACCACTTCTTTCATCTTAGGATTCAAACATCGTTGATGATCAACAACGGGTTTAGCATCAGGTTCCATATTAATCTTGTGCTGACATAGAGTGGGACTAATGCCCTTAAGATCATCAAGAGTATATCCAATGGTAGCTCGGTGCTTCTTCAGAATTTTCAATAATCTCTCTTCTTCATGTTCTGAAAGGTTAGCACTAATAATAACAGGATATATCTTTTTCTCTTCAAGATAAGCATATTTCAAAGTGTCTGGCAATTGTTTTAGTTCAAACACAGGATCACCTTTAGGCGGAGGAGGTTCTCCTAGAGTTTCAATAGGCAAATTATGTTTAAGCAGAGGTCGTTGTTCAAAGAAAATTTTATCTATCTCATTTCTTTCATGCATATGCATATCATTTTCATGGTCTAGCAAATATTGTTCTAGTGGATCAGTAGGAGGCACAGCAATAGAAGCAAGACCAATTATTTCATCCTTATTAGGTAATTCTTTCTTATGAGGTTGCCTATTAAACTTGGAAAAATTAAATTCATGAGACTCATCACCAAAGCGAACACTGACAGTTTGTTTAAGATAATCTATAGTAGCATTGACAGTGTTCAAGAAAGGTCTACCAAAGATAATGGGACAAAAGTGTAACACCCCCAGTGGTTAGCTATAGTAAACCCCTTTTGATAATGCCATGTCATCATGATCAACAGTGCTTAAGCATCATTTGGATCATATCTCTTTTCAATTCAAATTCAAATGGAAATTCAAACTAAAAGTGAAAATAAAAGTTGTTCAAATTTGAAAACTAAAATGTTCATAATATTGTAAATAATTCAGAGACAATTCTAAAATAGAAATCAACATTTACTAAATTAATTAAGTGACTCTAACAGCAACAAAACAGAAGTATTTAATCCATATTCATTTAATTAAAATCCAAATGAAATCACTGTGGCTTCAAACCATTTTCTGGCAGTGGCAAATAATGCACCATATTTAATAAGCTAAGTCACATATTTTTTTCAAAAGTCAATTGGGGGCCTATCAATTTGCAAAGCAGCAAAACAAAAGAAAAACAGAAAAGAAAAGAAAGAAAAGAAAAAGGCCGCAGCGGCTGGGCCTAAGTGACTACAGTATCGGCCCAGCGTTGCTGCACTGCCGTGGCCACCGGCGTCCCCGCGGGCTACCACCGTGTATGGGAGGAGCACCGTGGCCGACCACATCGCCCACGCCTACCAGCCGGAGCCGGAGAAGCCCTGCCGTGACCGCATCGAGCTTCAGCCCTCTTCTGCATCTCCAGCGCGACTCCGACGAGCTCGAGCCCGTCTGCAGCTACTAAACCCATCAAGGGCCACCATGAGCCGCGCCGTAAGCTTCCGCTTCTCCTCCTTCCTCCAGTTCACTCTCTCCGGTGCCATAGCTAGCTCGCTGCCGCACCGTGCTCTATCCGCCGCGGCACCGCACCGTCCGGCCACTTCCGGCCAACTCCACAGCCCCGTGCCAGCTCCACTCGACGCATCGCTCCCCTCTGCTTCGAACGCGACCGAAATCGTGCGCTAGTTCGCACCGTAACCGCGCGCCCGTGTTTGTCCGAAGCTCCTCGCCGCCAAACCTTGAAGCCGGCGTGATTTCTGGCCACCTCCGCCCGTTCCAACGCCGTAGATCGACGCGGCGTCGTCCGCTCATTCGAACGCGCCTTCGCGCGCGCTAAATGATTGCCCGTAGACGAAATCCGACGAGGGCCGAAGCCCTCCGCCGCGTTTTGGCGTCGCCGCTGGTGAGCCGCTGGCCGCCACGCTGGCTGGCCTGGGGCCACCCCAGTGCCACTGCCAGTGGGCCCCGTGGGCCCCAGTTGACTGGGTTGACCCAGTCAACTGCTGATTGGGCAACTCTGACCCACTGACATGCGGGCCCCACCTCCTAAAACATTTTATAAATAATTAAATCTATTAATTAAAATTTGTAATTAATTAATTAGTTAATTAGTCACTGACAACTGGGGCCCACACTCCTAATTAGTTCTGTTAGTTTTAATTAACCCATTATTAATCCACAAAGGCTGACAGGTGGGCCCCACCTGTCAGTTTGACTGGTCAGCTGGCCAGCCGACTGCTGACGTCATGCTGATGTGATGCTGACGCATTAATTCTTTTCTGTTAATTAAAATAATTCTAGAAAATGCTAAAATCTTTAGAAATTCGTATAAAATAATTCGTAGCTCAGATCGAAAAACTTAATACATGAAAGTTGCTCAGAACGACGAGACGAATTCGACCGTGCTATCTGTTTTCGTGTCGGGACCCTCTACGGAGGTGAACCCGCAACTTTAAGCCTGTTTCTGGTAGATGAATAGTGCATATATACCGGTTAATAAATCCAACTTAAATCCTAAAATGGATTAGATATGTCTTTAGGCAACCCTGCACTGCACCTTAAGCTTAGCATGCTCTGTGTTGCTTTGTTTGCTGAGTATTTATCTGTTTCTTCCCCCTCTTCTCTCTTGGTAGATCCCGGTACCGACGTAGTCCCCGAGACCGACGCAGCTTCGGTGATTGGCTACACTACCGACGACCTTGCCTTTGCCGCCGAGCAACCAGGCAAGAACCCCCCCCCCCCCCCCTTTGAGCATGCCTATATCGCCTATTCTCTTCTCTCTTATGCTTGCATTAGATTTTGCTACTGCTTTGAGTTATCCTATTCTGATGCATAGCCGGTTTATTGTAACCTGCTATTAATACCTTACCTGCTTATCCTTAACTGCTTAGTATAGGCTGGGTAGAGACCCACCAGAGACCCCACTTTGTCCCCAGTTGCCTCGTTGGATTATCAGATGACCTGATCAACGTGATCGACAGCCAGGCCTCGGCACCGCACATCAACCCCCCCCCCCTTAGTTGTACAACACTGCAGCGTTACTATCGAGTGTCGAGGGTGATACCTCGTGTAGCACTTCTGATGTTAACTCTGTAGAGTAGCTATTTGGTCGTGGTCCTCGAGGGTGATTCCTCCTTAACCACTTCCGATAATGACGTTGTCGTGCAACAACTCAAGTGTCAACCCATCGAGGGTGATTCCTCCGAGTTCACCTTGACGGATACATCGAGTACGAATCCCACGAGGGTGATACCTCGGATTCCCCTGATGTTATGGACACACGGATACTTGGACTTCACAACTGTTACTTGGAAAGGCGGGTCGACCCTGAGGGGTACCCGCGAGTGATGTGGAGACGGGTTGACCAGGACGGTACCCGAGAGATGAATACGAGGCGTGGCCGGGCATTCTTAGCCCTTACCGCAAGTCCTCGAGATGGGGCGATGGGGTCACATCGATCATGAGTCTCTGCTCGTTACTGCACCCCCAATGTACTAACGATTTGGATATGTGATCTGAGTGGGCATTTGGCCCGATAGCACTAACCATCACGTGGGAAAAGTTATGGGCACTCTGCATCGTATGCATCAGCCGAAAGCTCTGTCAGACGTCCAGTTTAGCATGGCGGCACGGACGGACCGGCGCCATCCTGTAGTGGTGGTGCCTGGCTTCACCGTGTGCGCAACGACCCGGAGTGCACAGGGCGATGGCCCAAGACCCCTGAGTGCTTAGGATGTAGACTGGCGGGGACCTCTCTGCTGAGCTCTAGGTAGGGCTGCGGTGTGTCATTTGGCCGAGGCCGGGCATGACCCAGAATAGTGTATCCGGCCGGAGTTAAGCGTGCGTGGTGGGTAAGTTGGTGCACCCCTGCAGGGAAGAACTAATCTATGCATAGCCGGATCCTCGGTAACGGACGCTCGGAGTTGTATCCCGATCGATACAACTAGAACTGGATACTTGTGATGAGAAATGGGTAGTATGGCTCTGGGATTGCTTTCTTGCAGGGAGTCGAGAAAGGATCTCTGGGCAAGGTTGATGACTGTATGGCTCTGGGATTACTTTCTCGCAGGAAGTCGAGGAAGGATCTCTAGGTGAGGTTGATAACACTACTACTACTTTATATTGTACTGATCTACTCTCTTCTATTGCTGCAAGACCGCTAAAGATGCTAGTCTTTGATAGGACTAGTCCTTCTCTCTACTTTGGCATTTCTGCAACCCAGTCCACATATACAGCCTTCCTTTGATAATGTTGCATATGTAGTGTAGATCCTTGCTTGCTGAGTACTTCGGATGAGTACTCATGGTTGCTTTGCTTTCTTTTTCCCCCATATCCTTTTGATGCAACCAGATGACGGAGCCCCTGCGACAGCTGCCCCGCCGACGACTACTACTACCACCTCGAGGGTGGTTACTTCTACAAGCTGGCCGACGTCCAGGAGTAGGATCGGAGGGTCCCAGGCAGGAGGCATGCGCCTTTTGATCGTAGCTTTTGTTTTGTCCCGCCTTGTTAAAGGCTTATCTCCCTATCTTATATCTGTACTCAGATATCTAACGCTTCCGCTGATGCTTGTTTGGCATCAAGCTTATGTATTCGAGCCCTCGAGGCCCTGGCTTGTAATATAATGCTTGTATGCCTTTATTTAAGTTTTAGAGTTGTGTTTTGATATCTTCAAGTGAGTCCTTAGGCTTGATCGTGTGCATTTGCGTGTATGATTAGTGCATGATTAAGCCGGGGGAGTCACAAAAAGTCATCTTGTGGGGAACCAAGAACTAGAAAATCAGTAGGGTATTTTATTTTCCCACACAAGACTTCAACATCTCTAACACGTGGGTGCTATGTCTCTATTGGCAAGTTTAATAGTAACATCTATGTCTTCTATTTCAGCGGGTGCTATGTCATTCATAATTTCTTGGTATAAGGTAAAAGGAATAGCACTAACGCTAGCACCTAAGTCACATAAACCATGATAATAGTGATCTCCTATTTTGACTGAGACAACAGGCATGCCAACAATAGGTCTATGTTTATCTTTTTCATCGGGTTTAGCAATTCTAGCAGCTTCATCACAGAAGTAAATAACATGCCCATCAATATTTTCTACCAAGAGATCCTTAACCATAGCAACACTAGGTTCTACTTTGATTTGTTCAGCAGGTTTAGGTGCTCTAATATTACTTTTATTGACCACAGTTGAAACCTTAGCATGTTCCTTTATCCTAACAGGGAAAGGTGGTTTTTCAATATAAGCAATAGGAACAAATGGGTTAACATTGTAAATAATAGTTTCATCTTTAACCACAACCGGTTCTTTAATTTCTTATTTAATAGGTGGATGATATTTAAACCACTTCTCCTTGGGGAGATCAACATGAGTAGAAAATGATTCACAGAAAGAGGCTACTATCTCAGAGTCAAGTCCATATTTAGTGCTAAACTTGAGAAAAGCTTCGGTATTCATAAAAGATTTAACACAGTCAAATTCGAGCGTAATACCTGACTCTTTACCTTAGTCGAGTTCCCAATCTTCAGAGTTGCGTTTAATTCTTTCTAACGGGTCCCACCTGAATTCAATAGTCTTCTTCATAAAAGAACTAGTACAAGAAGTATCGAGCATGGATTGATCATCACGAGAAAGTCGAGCATAAAAATTCTGAATAATAATTTCTCTTCAGAGCTCATGATTGGGGCATGAATATAACATTGACTTAAGCCTCCCCCAAGCTAGAGCGATACTTTCTCCTTCATGAGGCCAAAAGTTATATATATAATTCCGATCACAATGAACTAGATGCATAGGATATTTTTTTTGTGAAATTTCAATTTCAATCGATTCCAGTTCCAAGATCCAATATCATCGCATGGCCTATACCATGCCAATGCTTTTCCCTTCAAAGATAAAGGGAAAACCTTCTTCTTAGCTTCATCTCTGGGTAAACCTGCAAGCTTAAATAATCCACAAATTTCATCTACATATATCAAATACATATCAGGATGTTCAGTTCCATCTCCTGCATAAGGATTAGCTAGCAGTTGTTTCATCATACCCAAAGGAATTTAATAACCAATATTTTCAGTAGGTGCAGTAGGTTGAGGGATAACTAATTGTGGTTCCGGTCGAGGTGAAGATACCCCGAACAAACCCCTCAAAGGACTGTTCTCCATAGTAACAAGTGACAATAAATTTCAGCACGTAGTAATATTTTTTTCCTTACCAAGAGCGCTTCACTCCCCGGCAACGGCGCCAGAAAAGAGCCTTGATGGCCCACAAGTATAGGGGATCAATCGTAGTCCTTTCGATAAGTAAGAGTGTCGAACCCAACGAGGAGCACAATGCATTAGAATTACTCCCAAAAGCATTATTATGCATAAAAACATTGTAAATAACAGTAGGTAAACATGATGCAAAATGGACGTATCAGTAATCCTGTCCTGGAAGTCATGTTGTTAGACAGCGGTGAATCTACAAACTATGAAGAAGCTATGATGAGCCCAGATTCTGATAAATGGCTTGAAGCCATGAAATCTGAGATAGGATCCATGTATGAGAACAAAGTATGGACTTTGGTGGACTTGCCCGATGATCGGCAGGCCATTGAAAATAAATGGATCTTCAATAAGAAGACAGATGCTGATGGTAATGTCACTATCTACAAAGCTCGACTTGTCGCAAAAGGTTTTTGACAAGTTCAAGGGGTTGACTACGATGACAGTTTCTCACCCGTAGCGATGCTTAAGTCAGTCCGAATCATGTTAGCAATTACCGCATTTTACAATTATGAAATCTAGCAAATGGACGTCAAAACTGCATTCCTTAATGGATTTCTTAAAGAAGAGTTGTATATGATGCAACCAGAAGGTTTTGTCGATCCTAAAGGTGCTAACAAAGTGTGCAAGCTCTAGCGATCCATCTATGGACTGGTGCAAGAACCTCAGAGTTGGAATATACGCTTTGATGAGGTGATCAAAGCATATGGTTTTATACAAACTTACGGTGAAGCCTGTATTTACAAAAAAGTGAGTGGGAGCTCTGTAGCATTTCTGATATTATATGTGGATGACATATTGTTGATTGGAAATGATATAGAATTTCTGGATAGCATAAAAGGATACTTGAATAAGAATTTTTCAATGAAAGACCTCAGTGAAGCTGCTTATATATTGGGCATTGATACGTCCATTTTATATCATGTTTACCTATTGTTATTTATAATGTTTTTATGCATAATAATGCTTTTCAGAGTATTTCTAATGCCTTTTCTCTCATATTATGCAAGGTTTACACAAAGAGGGACAATACCGGCAGCTGGAATTCTGGACCTGAAAAAGCTACGTCAGAGTTACCTATTCTGCACATCTTCAAATGAGCTGAAAATTTACGGAGAATTGTTTTGGAATATATGAAGAATATTGGAGCAAATAGCTACCAGAGGGGGCCCACCAGGTGGGCACAACCCACCTGGGTGCGCCAGGGAGCCCAGGCGCGCCCGGGTGGGTTGTACCCTCCTCGGCCCACCTCCGGTGCCCCACTTCTGGTATGTAAGTCATTTTGACCTAGAAAAAAGAAGAAGAGGACTTTCGGGACGAAGCGCCGCCGTCTCAAGGCGGAACTTGGGTAGGAGCACTTTTGCCCTCCGGCAGAGTGATTCCGCTGGGGGAACTTCCCTCCCGGAGGGGGAAATCAATGTCATCGTCATCACCAACAACTCTCCCATCTTTGGGAGAGCCATCTCCATCAACATCTTCAACAGCACCATCTCCTCTCAAACCCTAGTTCATCTCTTGTGTTCAATCTTTGTACCGGAACCTTAGATTGGCACTTGTGGGTGACTAGTAGTGTTGATTACATCTTGTAGTTGATTACTATATGGTTTATTTGGTGGAAGATTATATGTTCAGATCCATTATGCTATTTAATACCCCTCTGATCTTGAGCATGATTATTATTTGTGAGTAGTTACTTTTGTTCTTGAGGTCACGGGAGAAGTCATGTTGCAAGTAATCATGTGAACTTGATATGTGTTCGATATTTTGATGATATGTATGTTGTGATTCCCTTAGTGGTGTCATGTGAACGTCGACTACATGGCACTTCACCATATTTGGGCCTAAGGGAATGCATTGTGGAGTAGTTATTAGATGATGGGTTGCTAGAGTGACAGAAGCTTAAACCCTAGTTTATTCGCTACTTCGTAAGGGATTGATTTGGATCCAAAAGTTTAAGGCTATGGTTAGATTTTATCTTAATACTTTTCTCATAGTTGCGGATGCTTGCGAGGGGGTTAATCATAAGTAGGAGGTTTATTCAAGTAAGAACAGCACCTAAGCACCGGTCCACCCACATATCGAATTATCAAAGTAGCGAACATGAATCAAATCAACATGATGAAAGTGTATGATGAAATTCCCGTGTCCCCTCAAGAACGCTTTGCTTATCATAAGAGACTGTTTTGGCCTGTCCTTTGTCACAAAAGGATTGGGCTACCTTGCTGCACTTTATTTACCGTTACCGTTACTTGCTCGTTACAAATTATCTTGCTATCAAACTACCTGTTACCGACAATTTCAGTGCTTGCAGAAAATACCTTGCTGAAAACCACTTGTCATTTCCTTCTGCTCCTCGTTGGGTTCGACACTCTTACTTATTGAAAGGACTACGATTGATCCCCTATACTTGTGGGTCATCAAGGCTCTTTTCTGGCGCCGTTTCCAGGGAGTGAAGCGCTCTTGGTAAGTGGAAATTGGTAAGGGAAAATTATTACTACGTGCTGAAATTTATTGTCACTTGTTACTATGAAGAATCATCCTTTGAGGGGTTTGTTCGGGGTATCTTCACCTTGACCGGAACCACAATTAGCTACCCCTCAACCTACTACACCTACTGAAAATATTGGTTATGAAATTCCTTCAGGTATGATAGAACAACTGCTAGCTAATCCTTATGCAGGAGATGGAACTGAACATCCTGATATGCACTTAATATATGTGGATGAAATTTGTGGATTATTTAAGCTTGCAGGTTTGCCCGGAGATGAAGCTAAGAAGAAGGTTTTCCCTTTATATTTGAAGGGAAAAGCATTGGCATGGTATAGGCTATGCGATGATATTGGATCTTGGAATTGGAATCGATTGAAATTGGAATTTCAGCAAAAAAATTATCCTATGCATCTAGTTCATCGTGATCGGAATTATATATATAATTTTTGGCCTCGTGAAGGAGAAAGTATCGCTCTAGCTCGGGGGAGGCTTAATTCAATGTTATATTCATGCCCCAATCATGAGCTCTCAAGAGAAATTATTATTCAGAATTTTTATGCTCGGCTTTCTCATGATGATCGATCCATGCTTGATACTTCTTGTACTGGTTCTTTTATGAAGAAGACTATTGAATTCAGGTGGGATCTTTTAGAAAGAATTAAACACAAATCTGAAGAGTGGGAACTCGACGAAGGTAAAGAGTTAGGTATTAAGCTTGAATTTGATTGTGTTAAATCCTTTATGAATACCGATGCTTTTCACAAGTTTAGCACTAAATATGGACTTGACTCTGAGATAGTAGCCTCCTTTTGTGAATCATTTGCTACTCATGTTGATCTCCCTAAGGAGAAGTGGTTTAAATATCACCCACCTATCAAATAAAAAATTAAAGAACCTGACATAGCTAAGGATGAAACTATTATTTATAATGTTGACCCAGTTGTTCCTGCTGTTTATATTGAAAAACCACCTTTCCCTATTAGGATAAAGGAACATGCTAAGGTTTCAACTGTGGTTCGCAAAAGTAATATTAGAGCACCTAAACCTGCTGAACAAATTAAAGTAGAACCTAGTGTTGCTATGGTTAAAGATCTCCTGGTAGAAAATATTGATGGGCATGTTATTTACTTCTGTGATCAAGCTGCTGGAATTGCCAAACCCGATGAAAAAGATAAACATAGACCTGTTATTGGCATGCCTGTTGTCTCGGTTAAAATAGGAGATCATTGTTATCATGGTTTATGTGATTTAGGTGCTAGCGTGAGTGCTATTCCTTTTACTTTATACCAAGAAATTATGAATGACATAGCACCCGCTAAAATAGAAGACATATATGTTACTATTAAACTTACTAATAGAGACACCATCACACCACTTGGGATTGTTAGAGATGTTGAAGTCTTGTGTGGGAAAATAAAATACCCTACTGACTTTCTAGTTCTTGGTTCCCCGCAAGATGACTTCTATCCTATTATCTTTGGTAGACCTTTCTTGAACACTGTCAATGCTACTATATATTGTCATAAACAAACTGTCAGTGTTAGCTTTGGTGATGAGTCTCATGAATTTAATTTTTCCAAGTTTAATAGACAACCTCATAAGAAAGAATTACCTAGTAAGGATGAAATAATTGGTCTTGCTTCTATTGCCGTGCCTCCCACTGATCCACTAGAACAATATTTGCTAGACCATGAAAATGATATGCACATGCATGAAAGAAATGAGATAGATAAAATTTTCTTTGAACAACGACCTCTGCTCAAACATAATTTGCCTATTGAAACTCTAGGAGGTCCTCCTCCACCTAAAGATGATCCTATGTTTGAATTGAAACAATTGCCTGATACTTTGAAATATGCTTATCTTGATGAGAAAAGGATATATCATGTTATTATTACCGCTAACCTTCCAGAACATGAAGAAGAAAGATTATTGAAAATTCTGAAGAAGCACCATGATGCTGTTGGATATACTCTTGATGATCTTAAGGGCATTAGTCCCATTCTCTGTCAGCACAAAATTAATATGGAACCTGATGCTAAGCCCGTTGTTGATCATCAACGACATTTGAATTCTAAGATGAAAGAAGTGGTAAGAACTGAAATATTAAAGCTTCTGAAAGCAGGTATAATCTATCCCATAGCTGATAATAGATGGGTGAGTCCCGTTCATTGTGTCCCTAGGAAAGTAGGTATTACCGTTTTTCCTAATGATAAAAATGAACTCATTCCACAAAGAATTGTTACTGGCTATAGAATAGTAATTGATTTTAGAAAATTAAATAAAGCTACGAGAAAAGATCATTACCCTTTGCCTTTTATTGATCAAATGATAGAACGATTACCAAAGCACACACACTTTTGCTTCCTAGATGGATATTCTGGTTTTTCTCAAATACCTGTTTCACAACCTGATCAAGAGAAAACCACCTTTACTTGCCCTTTCGGAACTTATGCTTATAGACGTATGCCTTTTGGTTTATGCAATGCACCTGCTACCTTTCAAAGATGTATGACTGCTATATTCTCTGATTTTTGTGAAAAGATTGTTGAGGTTTTCATAGATGATTTTTCTATTTATGGAACTTCTTTTGATGATTGCTTGAGCAACCTTGATCGAGTTTTGCAGAGATGTGAGCAAACTAATCTTGTCTTGGGACATAAAATTGGGAGAAGTGCCACTTTATGGTTAATGAGGGTATTGTCTTGGGACATAAAATTTCTGAACGAGGTATTGAGGTGGATAAAGCTAAAGTTGATGCAATTGAGAAAATGCCATGTCATAAAGATATTAAAGGTATTCATAGTTTTCTCGGTCATGCTGGTTTCTATAGGAGGTTTATTAAAGACTTCTCTAAAATTTCTAGGCCTCTTACAAATCTTTTACAAAAGGATGTTCCATTTGTTTTTGATGATGATTGTGTAGAAGCCTTTGAAACACTTAAGAAAGCCTTAACTTCTGCACCTATTGTTCAACCACCTGATTGGAACTTGCCTTTTGAAATTATGTGCGATGCTAGTGATTATGCTGTTGGTGCTGTTCTAGGACAAAGAGTTGATAAGAAATTAAATGTTATCCATTATGCTAGCAAAACTCTAGACAGTGCCCAAAGAAATTATGCTACTACTGAAAAAGATTTTTTAGCAGTTGTGTTTGCTTGTGACAAATTCAGATCTTACATTGTTGATTCTGAAGTTATTGTTCACACCGATCATGCTGCTATTAAATATCTTATGGGAAAAAAAAGATGCTAAACCTAGACTCATTAGGTGGGTTCTCTTGCTACAAGAATTTGATTTACATATCACTGATAGAAAAGGAGCTGAGAACCCCGTAGCTGATAACTTATCTTGGTTAGAAAATATCCTTGATGACCCACTACCAATTGATGATAGCTTTCCTGATGAACAATTAGCTGCAATAAATGTTTCTCATAATACTCCTTGGTATGTTGACTATGCTAATTACATTGTTGCTAAATACATACCACCTAGTTTCACATACCAACAAAAGAAAAAGTTCTTCAATGATTTAAGACATTACTTTTGGGATGACCCACATCTTTATAAAGAAGGAGTAGATGGTATTATTAGACGTTGAGTACCTAAGCATGAACAGGGACAAATCCTACGGAAATGTCACTCTGAAACTTATGGAGGGCATCATGCGGGAGATAGAACTGCTAACAAGGTATTGCAATGTGGTTTTTATTGGCCTACTATCTTCAAGGATGCCCGTAAGTTTGTTTTATCTTGTGATGAATGTCAACGAATTGGTAATATTGGTAAGCGCCAAGAAATGCCTATGAATTATTCACTTGTTGTTGAACCATTTGATGTTTGGGGTTTCGATTATATGGGACCTTTTCCTTCCTCTAATGGGTATACATATATTTTGGTTGTTGTTGATTACGTTACTAAGTGGGTGGAAGCTATTCCAACTAGTAGTACTGAACATAACACTTCCATTAAAATGCTTAAAGAAGTTATTTTCCCAAGGTTTGGAGTCCCCAGATATTTAATGACTGATGGTGGTTCACACTTTATTCATGGTGTTTTCCGTAAAATGCTTGCTAAATATGATGTTAACCATAAAATTGCATCACCCTATCATCTTCAATCTAGTGGTCAAGTTGAACTTAGCAATAGAGAAATAAAGTTAATATTACAGAAAACTATTAATATGTCCCGAAAGAATTGGTCTAAGAAATTGGATGATGCACTTTGGGCCTACAGAACAGCATATAAAAATCCTATGGGTATGTCTTCCTATAAAATGGTTTATGGAAAAGCTTGTCATTTGCCTCTAGAGTTAGAACACAAAGCTTATTGGGCAATTAAAGAACTCAACTATGAGTTCAAACTTGCCGGTGAAAAGAGGTTATTTGATATTAGCTCATTAGATGAATGGAGAACCCAAGCTTATGAAAATGCCAAGTTATTTAAAGAAAAAGTTAAAAGATGGCATGACAAGAGAATCCAAAAGCAAGAATTCAAAGTTGGAGAATATGTTCTATTGTACAACTCTCGTTTCAGATTCTTTGCAAGAAAACTTCTCTCTAAATGGGAAGGACCTTATATCATCGAAGAGGTTTACCGCTCTGGAGCTATCAAAATAAATAATGCCAAAGGTACTAATCCGAAGGTGGTCAATGGGCAAAGAATTAAACATTATATTTTAGGTACGCCTATTAATGTTGAAAGCAATATTATTCAAACTATGAGACCTGAGGAACACATAAAAGAGACCTTCCGGAACACTCCAGAATAATTAAAAAGGAGGAGGTACGTGATACGGTAAGTAAACGGACTCCAAAAAATCCGCAAAAATATTTTCTGTCAGTTTTGGAATATTTTAAAAATTAGGAAAATAAGAAACAACCAGGAAGGCACCCGAGGAGGGCACAAGACACCAGGGTGCGCCAGGGCCCCCTGGCGCGCCCAGGTGGGTTGTGCCCACCTCAGGAACCTTCCCGACTCCGTTTTCCTCCCGTTTGCTTGTTTCCCAAGATAAAAAATATTTATATACCCCCCGAACGCATTGACCACCGTATCACGGAGAAATCTTCTGTTTTTCTTTCCTGCTATTTTCTGGTAGATCTAAAAATAAGTCATCTCAAGATTCGGAAGAGGATTGTCCAGTTTCTTATCAGCCTTTGGATAAAAATATCTTCAAGGACACCTATCCCTATATATGGTTCACTGATGAGGAAGATGAAGATGAGCCAGTCCCTCCTCGGTTCGAACAAGAAAGCAAGGAGGCATTATGCAAGAGGATAATAAAGCTTGAGATAGAGAACGAGGAGTTGAGGATAGATAATTTTACCCTTCGACGCAAGCTGGAAAATAAGGACACTACCTCATCACCACCACCATCTTCTTCTTCATCGCCAAAGGAAACTTGAGTTCATGGTATGGACACTCCCCTTGGCTTGTGCCAAGCTTGGGGGAGGTGTCCCGGTATCGTATCACCACCACTATCTTTGCCTTTATCTATTTTAATTCGATCTTTAGTTTCCTATGATTTAGTTGAACAAAAGTTTTAGTTCGATCCTTTCTTTTTGAGTGTTTGCTTAGTGATCTATCTATCGATGTAATCGTGTGCGAGATATATAATAAAGAGTAGTTTGAGTTTTGTTTCTTTACTTTTATGTCTCAACAAAAAGAAAGGAAAATGAATGAAAAATATCATATGCTAATCTTATGGTAAGTAATGACATCACATAAGGAAGAGTATAAGTGCTAAAATTTATTGGAGATTGACAAACATAGCATTAGTCAATGATGCAATTCATGAAAGAATTAATAAGGGAAGAGAAGATTCACATGCAAATACACTATCTTGGACATCTTTTATGATTGTGAGCCCCCATTAAATATTTTGTGTCAAAATAGTTGACGTTGGACAAGGAAGACAACGTAATGATTTTATGTTTGTTCATATTCACATAGAAGTTATATTGTCATAGATCCTTTAACATGTGGTGCTTGCTCAATATCTTTTCTAGCCAAAAAATCCTCACTAAGTAGAGATACTACTTGTGCATCCAAAAACCCTTAACCCAGATCTTATTTTGAGAGTCCACCATACCTACCTATGGATTTAGTAAGATCCTTCAAGTAAGTTGTCATCGGTGCAATAAGGCAATAAAAATTGCTTCTAAATGTGTTGGATCATTTAGTGTAAGAGAAAATTTAGCGTTGTACGAACTTGTGATGGCAAAATAATAAAAGCGACAGACTGCATAATAAAGGTTCCCATCATAAGGGGCAATATAACGTGACATTATTTTGCATTAAGGGATTTGGCATACAAACAAATAAGCACATGAAAACCTTGCTTCCCTCTGCGAAGGGCCTATCTTTTACTTTTATGCATTTACTTTTATGTAAGAGTCAAAGTATTCTTCATATTCCTTTTAATTTTCTCTTTTTGCAAGCATCATGTGGTGAGGAAAGATCTAGGCACATATATCCAGTTGGATATGAGTAGGCATGAGTTATTATTGTTGACATCACCCTTGAGGTGAATACGTTGGGAGGCGCAACTATAAGCCCCTATCTTTCTATGTGTCCGGTTGAAACTTTTTGTTCATGGGTACGCTGTGAGTGTTAGCAATCATAGAAGATTAAATGATGGTTGAGTATGTGGACTTTCCTAAAGGCTCCGATACATGACCCTTCCTGAAAATATGATGAATTGTAGTTGCAAAGTTGACTGAGAACGTAGTTTGTTGGTTTTCAATAAAGGTTTATGCTTTATACTTCAATTATGTGATGAATTGTTACTTGTTCATGAGAAGTTATATGATAAAAGTTATGTGATAAAAGTTATTTAATAAAGTTTTATGTTAGAGTTCCTTGCTGTTATAATAATATGCATGATGCTTCTAAGCCTGTATTTTGTTTTTATCGACACCTCTCTCTCTAAGCATGTGGACATGTTTTTCGATTTCGGTTTTCGCTTGAGGACAAGCGAGGTCTAAGCTTGGGGGAGTTGATGCATCCATTTTGCATCAAGTTTACCTACTGTTATTTATAATATTTTTATGCATACTAATGCTTTTTGTAGTATTTCTAATGCCTTTTCTCTCATATTATGCAAGGTTTACACAAAGAGGGAGAATACCGGCAGCTGGAATTCTGGACCTGAAAAAGCTACGTCAGAGTTACCTATTCTGCACATCTCCAAATGAGCTGAAAATTTACGGAGAATTGTTTTGGAATATATGAAGAATATTGAAGCAAATAACTACCAGAGGGGGCCCACCAGGTGGGCACAACCCACCTGGGCGTGCCAGGGAGCCCAGGCGCGCCCTGGTGGGTTGTGCCCTCCTCGGCCCACCTCCGGTGCCCCTCTTCTGGTATATAAGTCATTTTGACCTAAAAAAAGAAGGAGAGGACTTTCCGGACCAAGCGCCGCCGTCTCGAGGCGGAACTTGGGCAGGAGCACTTTTGCCCTCCGGCAGAGCGATTCTGCCGGGGGAACTTCCCTCCAGGAGGGGGAAATCATCATCATCGTCATCACCAACAACTCTCCCATCTTTGGGAGGGCCATCTCCATGAACATCTTCAACAGCACCATCTCCTCTCAAACCCTAGTTCATCTCTTGTGTTCAATCTTTGTACCGGAACCTTAGATTGGTACTTGTGGGTGACTAGTAGTGTTGATTACATCTTGTAGTTGATTACTATATGGTTTATTTGGTGGAAGATTATTTGTTCAGATCCATTATGCTATTTAATACCCCTCTGATCTTGAGCATGATTATTATTTGTGAGTAGTTACTTTTGTTCTTGAGGTCACGGGAGAAGTCATGTTGCAAGTAATCATGTGAACTTGATATGTGTTCGATATTTTGATGATATGTATGTTGTGATTCCCTTAGTGGTGTCATGTGAACATCGACTACATGGCACTTCACCATATTTGGGCCTAAGGGAATGCATTGTGGAGTAGTTATTAGATGATGGGTTGCTAGAGTGACAGAAGCTTAAACCCTAGTTTATTCGCTACTTCGTAAGGGACTGATTTGGATCCAAAAGTTTAAGGCTATGGTTAGATTTTATCTTAATACTTTTCTCATAGTTGCGGATGCTTGTGAGGGGGTTAATCATAAGTAGGAGGTTTGTTCAAGTAAGAACAGCACCTAAGCACCGGTCCACCCACATATCAAATTATCAAAGTAGCGAACACGAATCAAATCAACATGATGAAAGTGATATGATGAAATTCTCGTGTCCCCTCAAGAATGCTTTGCTTATCATAAGAGACTGTTTTGACCTGTCCTTTGTCACAAAAGGATTGGGTTACCTTGCTGCACTTTATTTGCCATTACCGTTACTTGCTCGTTACAAATTATCTTGCTATCAAACTACCTGTTACCGACAATTTCAGTGCTTGCAGAAAATACCTTGCTGAAAACCACTTGTCATTTCCTTCTGCTTCTCATTGGGTTCGACACTCTTACTTATCGAAAGGACTACGATTGATCCCCTATACTTGTGGGTCATCAGGCATCAAGATCTATAGGGATAGATAGAGACGCTTAATAGGACTTTCACAAAGCACATACCTTGACAAAGTTTTGAAGAAGTTCAAAATGGATCAGTCAAAGAAAGGGTTCTTGCCTGTGTTACAAGGTGTGAAATTGAGTCAGACTTAAAGCCCGACCACTGCAGAAGATAAAGAGAAAATGAAAGTCATTCCCTATGCCTCAGCCATAGGTTCTATCATGTATGCTATGTTGTGTACCAGACCTGATGTGTGCCTTGCCATAAGTTTGGCAGCGAGGTACCAAAGTAATCCACGAGTGCATCACTTGACAGTGGTCAAGAACATCTTGAAGTACCTGAAAAGGACCAAGGATATGTTTCTCATTTATGGAGGTGACGAAGAGCTCGTCGTAAATGGTTACGTCGATGCTAGCTTTGACACTGATCCGGATGACTCTAAGTCACAAACCGGATACGTATTTATATTGAATGGTGGAGCTGTCAGTTGGTGTAGTTCCAAGTAGAGCATCGCGGCGGGATCTACGTATGAAGCGGAGTACATAGCTGCTTCGGAAGCAGCGCATGAAGGAGTTCATATCCGATCTGGGTGTAATACCCAGTGCATCGGGTCCAATGAAAATCTTTTGTGACAACACTGGAGCAATTGTCTTAGCGAAGGAATCCAGGTTTCACAAGAGAACCAAACACATCAAGAGATGCTTCAACTCCATTCATGAAAAGGTCAAGTATGGAGACATAGAGATTTGCAAAATAAATACGAATCTGAATGTAGCAGACCCGTTGACTAAGCCTATGCGAGCAAAACATGATCAACACCAAGACTCCATGGGTGTTAGATTCATTACAATGTAATCTAGATTATTGACTCTAGTGCAAGTGGGAGACTGATGGAAATATGCCCTAGAGGCAATAATAAAGTTGTTATTATTATATTTCCTTATTCATGATAAAGGTTTATTATTCATGCTAGAATTGTATTGATCGGAAACTTAAATACATGTGTGGATACATAAACAAATACCGTGTCCCTAGTAAGCCTTTACTAGACTAGCTCGTTGATCAAAGATGGTTAAGGTTTCCTAACCATAGACATGTGTTGTCACTTGATAACAGGATCACATCATTAGGAGAATGATGTGATGGACAAGATCCATCCGTTAGCTTAGCATATGATCGTTCAGTTTATTGCTATTGCTTTCTTAATGTCAAATACATATTCCTTCGACTATGAGATCATGCAACTCCCGGATACCGGAGGAATACCTTGTGTGCTATCAAATGTCACAACGTAACCGGGTGATCATAAAGATGCTCTACATGTATCTCCGAAGGTGTCTGTTGAGTTGGCATGGATCGAGATTAGGATTGTCACTCCGTGTATCAGAGAGGTATCTCTGGGCCCTCTCGGTAACACACATCACAAGAAGCTTGCAAGCAAAGTGACTAAGGAGTTAGTTACTAGATGATGTATTACGAAACGAGTAAAGAGACTTGTCGGTAATGAGATTGAACTAGGTATGAAGATACCGACGATCGAATCTCGGGCAAGTAACATACCGACAGACAAAGGAAATTACGTATGTTGTCATAAGGTTCGACCGATAAAGATCTTCGTAGAATATGTAGGAACCAATATGGGCATCCAGGTTCCGCTATTGGTTATTGACCGGAGAGGTGTGTCGGTCATGTCTACATAGTTCTCGAACCCGTAGGGTCCGCACGTTTAACGTTCGTTGACGATATAGTGTTATATGAGTTATGTGATTTGGTGACCGAATGTTGTTCGGAGCCTCGAATGAGATCACAGACATGACGAGGAGCTCCGGAATGGTCCGTAGGTAAAGATTGATATATAGGATGATGCTATTTGGACACCGGAAAGGTTTCGACGTGTATCGGGTAGTCATCGGATCACCGGAAGGGGTTCCGGGAGGCCCTGGGAGGTCTATGGGCCAAGGGGAGGCACACACCAGCCCACAAGGGGGCTGGCGCGCCCTCTCCCTGGCCGCCGGCCCTAGAGAAGGAAAGGGGGAGGGCTAGCCCCTCCTGCCTTCCCCTCCTCATGGGAGAAAGGAAAGGGGGGCACCCCCTCCTGCCTTCTCCCTGGCGCCAAACAAGGAAGGGGGGCTCCAAAGAGCAGGCGCCCAAGGGGGCCGGCCGGCCACCTTGGGGCGCACCCAAGGCTGCCTCCCCTCCCCCCAACCTATATATATGAGCGGGAGGGGCGCCACACAACCCATGTCAATCTCTTAGCCGTGTGCGGCGCCCCTCTCCACAGTTTAGTCCTCCGTCCAGTTTCTCCGCAGTGCTCGGCGAAGCCCTGCGAGAACGAGTTCACCATCACCGTCACCACGCCGTTGTGCTGCCGGAACTCATCTACTACTTCGCCCGTCTTGCTGGATCAAGAAGGCGAGGACGTCATCGAGCTGAACGGGTGATGAACGCGGAGGTGTCGTACGTTCGGTACTTGATTGGTTGGATCGCAAAGAAGTTCGACTACATCAACCGCATTAATAAACGCTTCCGCTTTACGGTCTACGAGGGTACGTAGACACACTCTCTCCTCTCGTTGCTATGCATCTCCATGGATAGATCTTGCGTGCGCGTAGAATTTTTTTTGTTTTCCATGCAACGTTCCCCAACAGTGATAACTATCTTCTCGCTGCCTCTACATCCGCGCCGTCACCTCTTCCATCGTCTGCTCGAGCCGCCCTCCGTGATCCTCACTGGCTCGCTACGATGCAGGAAGAGTTCGACGCTCTTAGCGGAACCGCACTTGGCAGCTCGTTCCTCGGCCTCATTACACCAATGTCATCAGTGGCAAATGGGTCTTCCGCCACAGGACTCGTCCAGACGACACTCTCGAGCGATTTAAGGCTCACTGAGTGGTTCGCGGTTTTCGTCAGCGTGCTGGAGTTGACTTCACTAAGACGTTTGCACCGGTGGTCAAGCCGGGTACGATCCGCATGGTTCTTCACCTCACGGTCTCTCGTGCCTAGCCGGTACATCAGATGGATGTCTCCAACGCCTTCCTCCACGGTCACCTCGCCGAGCAGGTTTATTGCCAGCAGCCCACCGATTTCGTCGATGCCACTCATCCCGACTATGTGTGTTTGCTTTCCCGGTCTCTTTCTAGCCTCAAGCAAGCACCTCGTGTCTGGTACCAGCGCATCACCGGTTTTCTTCAGCAGCTTGGGTTCTCCGTCACTCGCTTGGACGCCACGCTGTTTGTGTATCATTACGACCATGCGACTGCCTACCTCCTGCTCTACGTCGATGACATTATCCTGACAGCCTCTTCCGCCGAGCTTCTTCAGTAGATTACTACTCGGTTGCGCGATGAGTTTGCTATCAAGTATCTGGGCGCTTTGCATTATTTTCTTGGCATTGAGGTGGTTCGGTGAGCAGATGGGTATTTCCTTCACCAACAGAAGTATGCACAAGAGTTGCTTGAGCACGCTGGCATGCTCAATTGCAAACCAGTTGCTACTCATGTCGATACGAAGGCCAAGCTCTCTGCACTTGATGGCTCTCCTGCGTCGGATGCCCCATTTTACCGCTCCATTGTTGGTGCTCTCCAGTACTTGACGCTCACCAGACCCGATTTGCAGTATGCAGTTCAGTAGGTGTGCCTTCATATGCACTCTCCGTACAACTCACATTGGAACCTGGTGAAGCGGATTCTGCGGTATATTCGAGGCACTATGGCTCTTGGTCTGACGTTGACGGCGTCTTCCTCTATGGATATGGTGGCCTACTCCGATGCTGAGTGGGCTGGCTGTCCTGACACGCGCCGCTCCACATCTGGCTACTGCGTCTACCTCAGTCTCTGTGACGACCCCGGCTTAATCGTGCACTAATCATACACGCAAATGCGCACGATCAAGCCTAAGGACTCACTTGAAGATATCACAACACAACTCTAAAACATAAATAAATTCATACAAGCTTTATATTACAAGCCAGGGCCTCGAGGGCTTGAATACATAGCTCGATGGCATACAAGCGTCAGCGGAAGCATCAGATATCTGAGTACAGATATATTACAGAGAGAGAAATAGGCCTTCACAGAGACAGGGTAAAATAAAATACTACGATCGAAAGGCGTAGGCCTCCTGCCCTGGACCCTCCGATCCTACTCCTGGTCGTCAAACGGCTCCTCGTAGTAGTAGTACTCGCCAGGCGGGTAGTAGTACTGGTCGTCGGCTGGGGCGTCTGGCTCAGGGGCTCCGTCGTTTGGTGGCATCAAATGGAATATGGGGGAAAAAGAAAGTAAAGCAAACATGAGTACTCATCCGAAGTACTCAGCAAGCAAGGATCTACACTACATATGCAACATTTTCAAAAGGAGGTTGTATATGTGGACTGGGCTGCAGAAATGCCAGAATAGAGGGGAAGCCTAGTCCTATCGAAGACTAGCATCTTCAACAATCTTCGACAGTCTTGCAACAATAGAAGAGAGCAGATCAACATAATGTAAAGTAGTAGTAGTAGTAGTATTATCAACCTCGACCTGAGATCCTTTCTCGACTCCCTGCGAGAAAGCAATCCCAGAGCCGTACTATCCAGTTCTCATCACATGTTCTAGTTGTACCGATCGGGATACAACTCCGAGTGTCCGTTACCGTAGGACAGGCTATCGATAGAAGTTTCTTCCCTGCAGGGGTGCACCAACTTACCCACCACGCTCGCTTAACTCCGGCCAGACACACTTTTCTGGGTCATGCCCGGCCTCGGCTAAGCAACACGCCGCAACCCGACCGAATACTTAACAGAGAGGTCAGCACGCCGGACTAACCTATGCCCCCAGGGGTCTTGGGCCATCGCCCCGGGAACTCCTGCACGTTACGTGCACCGCCGGTGAGCAGACCTAGCAACCCCTTATACAAGCGCGGTTGCATTCCCAGTCCAACCCAGCGTGTGCCGCATCAGTCGCTGACGTCCATTAAGCTTCGGCTGAAGTATACGACGCAGAACGCCCATACTATGCCCACGTGATGGTTAGTGCTATCAGGCCAGAGGCCCCTCGGATCAAATATCCAAACCGTAGTGGATTAGGAGCGCGCGGAAACGAGCAGAGACCCACGATCGATGTGACCCCATCGCCCTGTCTCGAGGACTTGCGGCAAGGGCTAAGAATGCCCGGCCACGCCTCGTAGTTATCTCGCGGGCACCATCCAGGTCAACCCGACTCCACATCACTTCGCATTAAGCTCGCGCGGGTACCCCTCAGGGCCGACCCGTCTTTAGTAACATGGTTTAGTGCAGGTCATAATATCCAAGGTAACTGTGTGTATGACACCGAAAGGAACCCTGAGGAATCACCCTCGATGGAATTCCCGCTCGATGTTATCATCAAGGTGAACGAAGGAGGAATCACCCTCGAGGTCCACACTTGAGGAGTTGCGCGACGATGTCGTTATCGGGGGTGGTGTAGGAGGAATCACCCTTGCTTACCACGACCGAGTAACTAACCTACAAGGTTAACATCAGAAGTGCTGACGAGGTATCACCCTCGGCACTCGACGGTAACCCAGCAGTGTCGGCAACTAAGGGGAAGTGATGTGCGGTGCCAGGGTCTGGTCTTCAATCCCGATGGTCGGGTCTTCTGACATCCAGCGGGGCAGTCGGGATCAAGTGGGGGTCTCTGTCGGGACTCTACCCAGCCTATACTAATCAGTCTAGGATAACCAGAAAGGTAGCAAGGCAGGTTACAATAATCAGGCTATGCAGCAGATATAGGAAAACAGTAGCAATAGCAGTTCTAATGCAAGCATAAGAGAGAAGAGAATAGGCGATGTAGGCATGCTCAAAATGGGGGTGCTTGCCTGTTTGCTCGGGGGCAAGGGCAAGGTCGCCTGTGGTGTCGTCGGGGACGTAGTCGTACTCCTGAGCTGCGTCTGTCTCGGGAGCTACGTCAACGTCGGGGTCTACCGAGAAGAAAGGGGGAGAAGAAACAATATAAATACATGGCAACATATGCATGACAATACGATACACAATGCTAGAGGTGGCCTAACGTAGTGCTACACGACAACGGTGAAGGAGGAGATCATCCGGGAATGTTTTCCCGAAATCTGGCCTTTCTGGACAGATGAAATGGAGGAGGACGGATGCAGGTTCACTATGCTAGGGACGCGTGACACACGAACGGTCTGCGTATTCGGATGCGTCTCGTCGTTCTGAGCAACTTTCATGTTTTAACTTTTTCAATCCGAGCTACGGTTTAAAAGTTATTAATTTTCAAAGTTTATTTGAATTTCTGGAATTTATTTATTTACAGAAAATGAATTATGACGTCAGCATGGGGTAATGCTGACATCAGCAAGTCAACAGGACGGCTGACCAGTCAAACCTGACATGTGGGTCCAGTGGGACCCACATGTCAGCCTCTGTGACCTTAACAGTGAATTAAACTAATTACCAGGGTTAATTAGGGGCGTGGGCCCACATGTCAGTGAGTGATTAATATAACTAATTTGTTTTTATTTAAGTAATCATTTATTAGTTAATTAGCAGAGGGGGGGTCCCACATGTCAGCGACTGGGCTCGGCCCAGTCAGCAGAGCTGACCGGGTCAACTAGCCAGCCGGGCCCCTGGGGACCCACCTGGCAGTGACCCTGGGGTGGCCCCGGTCGGCCACGTCGGCGCTGGTCAACGCCGCCCGCCGGACTTACTCCGGCGACCTCAAATGCGGCGGTGCGGCCTCGGCCGGCGTCGGATTTCACGTACGGGGCTCCGTTTCCACCGTATTTGGGCGCGTTCGAAAGCGGAGACCGAGCCGCGTCGATCTGCGGCAGTCTCGTGGATGGAGAGGTACTATGGCGTCGGCGGCGAACTCGGGAACCTCGCCGGAGTTCGGGCGAGGACGGATCGGGCGTGGTAGGTCACTAGAAGACGAGCGAGCAGGCGCGTTGGACTCGCGCAGACGCACTGAGCACGAAGCAGTACTCGTTTGAGCACAACGGCGAGAAGGTTCACGGCGACGAGCTCGACAGCGGAGCCAGAGCTCCGGTGATGGCATTCGCGGCGTTCGGCTAGCTACGGGCGGCGAAACAAAGCGCGGACGGGGAGAGAAGGGGTGGAGCTCACCGGGCAGGCTCACGGAGGCCTCTCGAGTGAACGGGAGCGCAGGGGCGAGGCGAATTTGGCGACGATCGCCAGCGGGCACAGAGAAGGGGAGGAGGTCGATGCAGTCACCGCCGACCTCCCCGGCTCCAGCTGACGGGCGAGGATGATGGAGCGGAGAACGACTCACATCGCAGGCTTGGTTGCCGGCCTCGGGGACGCCGGTGGTCGTGGATCAACGCCGGGCACGGCGGCGACGGCGTTCGGGATGAAGGGGAAGAAGAGGGTGAGCGAGCGTGCAAGGGAGGGAGAGCGACGGAGAGTGAGAGAGTGAGCCAGGGGAGTGGGTCGAGGCGCCCTTATCCCCTCGCCCAGCTGCCCCATCGCGGTGGCGAGCAACGACCGGCGGAGAGGCGCGCGGCCATGGAGAAGATGACACGGAGGGAGATTTAGGTGGAGGTGGGCTGGGCCAGCGCGGCCCAGTTGCCAGGTAGGTGGCCCTTGGCCTTTTTTTCTTTCTCTCCGTTTCCCTGTTTTCTCTTTTGTTTAGCAGCAGAGAGAGGGATGAAATTATTTGGGTAAGCAAATAGTGTAGGAAAAATATGGGACTAGGCCCAATAAATCCAACACAATTTTAGGCAGTGCCACAATTATTTTGGAGGCAAAAGGAATAGGTTAGGTATTATTAGGAATTGAAAAGACAAATTTAAATGCTGCTGGTCTACTGTTGTAAATGTCCAGGGGCATTCTGGGAATTTATCTAAAGTTGGTTTCAATTCTATAATTACCTTAGGATTATTTGCGGCATTATGGACATTTTTGTTTTGCCATTTGAAGAATCATTTATTTGACTTGCATTTGGAATTGGAATTTGAAGTTGAATTATTTCCTAATGAAATTTTATTAGAGGGATCATGATGACATGGCAGGTTAAGTAGCTTAACCAGAGTGGGGTAACCTGGGGATGTTACAAGTCTCCTCCACTACAAGAAATCTCGTCCCGAGATTTAAGTGGGGAGATAAGCAGTAACTTCGAGAGAACTGATCCTTATAGGGTCGATTAGCTGGTGGACAATTCAGGGGAATGCGGTAAAAATTTCTCTCGAGTTGAAACTTAGGAAACATCGAGAGTAAAGTATGAAGGTTCGATAAAAGGTATTAATCGAATGGACATTCAATCGATACCTAAACAAAGTGTGAACAGGGGTTTAGGGTACCGAGGGTAGATCATCTCTCGAGGGGTGACTCAGGTTAATACGCATAGTCAAGAGTAAGAGGGTACTTTGGAATCAAGGATGTACAGGAGAGTCAGGTTCCGATCCTGTGGAACTGTGGAGGGGTGTTGATCAAAGTAGGGAGAATGGTGACATCTTACCGGTCACGACGACAAGGTATGTCAGAGGAAAGTCTGTCACTATGTCGGCAACAACGTCGGTACCAAGGGCGAGGGAGGAAGAGAACCATTTTCCTGCTCGTTGAACGAGGTGGACCAATAGGCAAAGTTCTCGTCCATCGGTGGTTACGAAATGTCATCAACAATAGTAACAGGGTCTTACTGACAGAGTTGTAGACCGAGGTGTTTTATAAGCAGAGAATTATTTCTGCTTATATTATATAGATCACATGAAAGGTTAAACAAATAAATGGAAAGAAAAATGTGCTTACACACAAGTTTTGGGAGTATATTCTGTCCTAGGAAAGCGGAACAGGATATACATGATGGGACAGCAAGTTCCAAAGCATTTAGATAGAGGGGCGAGGGATAAATCATGATATTACCCGTACCACGGGGTCTGGATAATAGATCAAGAAACTTTTGGCAATGTGCTGCCAATGTTCTGTTCGATATTCGGAATACCCCAATCATGCTTCGTTGCAGCAATGATATGGTGGTGTCAAGTAAAAGATTGGGTTCGAAGATCTCAAGAAGTACCGAGAAACACTTACAAGGGTATCTCGGGACGTAAGGAATAACCAAACACAACCAGGTTTGTGTTGTTCGAAAGTCAAGGATGACATCGATGATAACACAAATCATCGAAGAGCAAGGATGATAATTCTCACCATGAATTCGATCGATATCCTGAAAGAGCTCGATATGTTGATGATGATCATGACACATTTGTCGAGAGGTTATAAGAAGATGTAATCGGTCAGCGATGACATCAAGCAAAAGGAATGGTGAAACAAAAATTTATTGGAACCACTGATGCGACACAAGCTCGAAATCAAACTTGTTATTTGAGGTGAAATGATAAGATGAGGGAGATCGACGTAAGATTCGCTCATCGTCGGAAGTTGCTCCGGGCATAAGGACCAGGTAGCACAGTTGAAAGTTGGCACGATAAAAATATAGTCGATCAGGCTAGGAATGTTGTGATGGGGTATTAAACTTCCCAGTATCAAGTACTAGGGGTAACACCGGAAGGTAAATTGGAGTAGATGTTGGACGGGGGAAATGATGTGCAGAAGACAAGTATTTTAACTTGTCCGGGAAATGGAATCAAGAAGGAAATATGGTGGGAACCACGGTTGCAAATGATCAATTCATAGATACAAGATGAACTTATACCCAGGAAATAATTATTTTTACGAGCAGCTTCCATGATAAGTTCTACATCGGGTCCATGGGCATGAACACAAAGGTTCAAGGTCGACCCCCACTTCTTCAATGCATAACCTTTCATTCACTTCTCGTTTTCGAAGAAATTGTAGTGCTGAAGATTTATCTGGTAAAGCACCAGAAGAGTATGACTCACAAAAGTTTCTGCGTTATCGCAGATGGCAGAAGCATAGATACAACCCATCGGGACATTTTACGAATTTATAAAACCATCAATCAAAGCAAGGGATGTGAATTCGAAAGCAGAGTATCGAAGTCAAAGCGGATGATACCATTTGCCGAAGGCATCATGTATCAGAGGGGGAACTGTCAAGGTTATGGAAGAGGGAGGACACTATCAAATAATAACCCACCAAAGGAACTGGCAGGCCGCAAAGGATGTGATTGTGAGTACCAGCACTCAACCAGAAGAAGGAAACAGGTAACGGGAACAGATTATAGAAACATTGGAATAATTCGACGCTTAAGTGCAAAGGAGTAATGGTTCAAACAAAGAGTCAGGAGCAGAAGTTCTGATCGAAAGACGATTAAATTGAGTAGAACTAGATGGACAAGTTAAGTGCTTCATCTTGCAGAGATCTCCATCCATGGTTACGTGACATGTCCTGGTCAGTGGTCAGTTCCAGGTCAATATGGAGAAGGAATGCACTACCTCTCCATGCCATGCAAGTAGGGCGGATATACAGACGGCAAGAAGTAGAGAATACTTCAGTGCCAAAGGCAATGTCATCGGGGAAGGAACCGATAAGGTTCTTAGTATAGAAAGGAATCGGTCGGATAACTGTCCACAAAAGGAATTAAGTAATCCGTGAGAACTAACGGGGTAAGGTTTTAACGACTGGTTCCACCTGAGAGTCCTCCGAGAAAGGACGGGAGGCAAGCACATCGGATTAAGGAAGCACTTGAATAACCCAAGTATAAAACTCAGGGGGTTCTCGATTTCCAAAGCCAGGAGTGACAATTAGTTAACCCGGGCAGAGGGACGAGTGATGAGTACAAGCTTAGTTAGTCAATCAACCAATACTTGATTGGCCGAAAACCAGCTCATGTCCGAAACGGTGACCGAGCCGGAAGGATGATTTAGTAGGGAAGAGTTGATGATTGCGAGTATTCGCACACATGTTGAATCAATAGGATCAAAATGATAATGACAAGGGATATCAACAACAATTACTTGACATATGAAGCTAACCATAATATAAGCTAGGAAGAATTTCAGTAGTAGTAGGATGCATGGGATTCTCGGAAGATAAGATGATATTTCAAAGTGTTTTAGGAATCACAGGAACAACTGGGGATGATCGGATCCCCGGTACTGTGAGTAATTAACCGCAGTGCGAAAGAAGCTGCACAGCAGTAGGTTCAAAGGATTCCCGGTTTAACGAGGAGTATTACGGGGTACCTCGTACATACGTGAGTGACTAGGTATGAAGATACAAACGACAAGAATGGTTAGTTAACCACGGGGTTTGTCGGTGGTCCGGAACTGCAAAGCAGTGGCACAGGGTCTCGGTTAACGTCGAAGAGTATCCTCGGAGTCTTCTGATGAGGTAGTCGACTATCTGTGGTGAAGGGGCTCTCCGGGAGGAAGTGGTTACGAGATCCTAAGTTCAGAGTTAGCAAAATCATTTAACCCGAATAGAAGAGAGATCAGAGTTCCCAGAGTAAAGACGAGGAATAAAAGATCCTAATACCACCCGGTTGGCGACGTGGGGCCATAAGCCACATAGCCATGTTAGTAAAACAGTTTTGGACCTCTAGACTCAACTTCGGCCAAGGAGTTGGGAAGGGGGGACTCCTAGAGGCAGTCGGCTCTGATACCAACCTGTGACGACCCCGGCTTAATCGTGCACTAATCATACACGCAAATGCGCACGATCAAGCCTAAGGACTCACTTGAAGATATTGCAACACAACTCTAAAACATAAATAAAGTCATACAAGCTTTATATTACAAGCCAGGGCCTCGAGGGCTCGAATACATAGCTCGATGGCATACAAGCGTCAGCGGAAGCATCAGATATCTGAGTACAGATATATTACAGAGAGAGAAATAGGCCTTCACAGAGGCAGGGTAAAATAAAATACTACGATCGAAAGGCGTAGGCCTCCTGCCCTGGACCCTCCGATCCTACTCCTGGTCGTCAAACGGCTCCTCGTAGTAGTAGTACTCGCCAGGCGGGTAGTAGTACTGGTCGTCGGCTGGGGCGTCTGGCTCAGGGGCTCCGTCGTCTGGTGGCATCAAATGGAATATGGGGGAAAAAGAAAGTAAAGCAAACGTGAGTACTCATCCGAAGTACTCAGCAAGCAAGGATCTACACTACATATGCAACATTTTCAAAAGGAGGCTGTATATGTGGACTGGGCTGCAGAAATGCCAGAATAGATGGGGAAGCCTAGTCCTATCGAAGACTAGCATCTTCAACAATCTTTGACAGTCTTGCAGCAATAGAAGAGAGCAGATCAACATAATGTAAAGTAGTAGTAGTAGTATTATCAACCTCGACCTGAGATCATTTCTCGACTCCCTGCGAGAAAGCAATCCCAGAGCCGTACTATCCAGTTCTCATCACATGTTCTAGTTGTACCGATCGGGATACAACTCCGAGTGTCCGTTACCGTAGGACAGGCTATCGATAGAAGTTTCTTCCCTGCAAGGGTGCACCAACTTACCCACCACGCTCGCTTAACTCCGGCCGGACACACTTTTCTGAGTCATGCCCGGCCTCGGCTAAGCAACACGCCGCAACCCGACCGAATACTTAACAGAGAGGTCAGCACGCCGGACTAACCTATGCCCCCAGGGGTCTTGGGCCATCGCCCCGGGAACTCCTGCACGTTACGTGCACCGCCGGTGAGCAGACCTAGCAACCCCTTATACAAGCGCGGTTGCGTTCCCAGTCCAACCCAGCGTGTGCCGCATCAGTCGCTGACGTCCATGAAGCTTCGGCTGAAGTATACGACGCAGAATGCCCATACTATGCCCACGTGATGGTTAGTGCTATCAGGCCAGAGGCCCCTCGGATCAAATATCCAAACCGTAGTGGATTAGGAGCGCGCGGAAACGAGCAGAGACTCACGATCGATGTGACCCCATCGCCCCGTCTCGAGGACTTGCGGCAAGGGCTAAGAATGCCCGGCCACGCCTCGTAGTTATCTCGCGGGCACCATCCAGGTCAACCCGACTCCACATCACTTCGCATTAAGCTCGCGCGGGTACCCCTCAGGGCCGACCCGTCTTTAGTAACATGGTTTAGTGCAGGTCATAATATCCAAGGTAACTGTGTGTCTGACACCGAAAGGAACCCTGAGGAATCACCCTCGATGGAATTCCCGCTCGATGTTATCATCAAGGTGAACGAAGGAGGAATCACCCTCGAGGTCCACACTTGAGGAGTTGCGCGATGATGTCGTTGTCGGGGGTGGTGTAGGAGGAATCACCCTCGCTTACCACGACCGAGTAACTAACCTACAAGGTTAACATCAGAAGTGCTGACGAGGTATCACCCTCGGCACTCGACGGTAACCCAGCAGTGTCGGCAACTAAGGGGAAGTGATGTGTGGTGCCAGGGTCTGGTCTTCAATCCCGATGGTCGGGTCTTCTGACATCCAGCGGGGCAGTCGGGATCAAGTGGGGGTCTCTGTCGGGACTCTACCCAGCCTATACTAATCAGTCTAGGATAACCAGAAAGGTAGCAAGGCAGGTTACAATAATAAGGCTATGCAGCAGATATAGGAAAACAGTAGCAGTAGCAGTTCTAATGCAAGCATAAGAGAGAAGAGAATAGGCGATATAGGCATGCTCAAAATGGGGGTGCTTGCCTGTTTACTCGGGGGCAAGGGCAAGGTCGCCTGTGGTGTCGTCGGGGACGTAGTCGTACTCCTGAGCTGCGTCTGTCTCGGGAGCTACGTCAACGTCGGGGTCTACCGGGAAGAAAGGGGGAGAAGAAACAATATAAATACATGGCAACATATGCATGACAATACGATACACAATGCTAGAGGTGGCCTAACATAGTGCTACACGACAACGGTGAAGGAGGAGATCATCCGGGAATGTTTTCCCCAAATCTGGCCTTTCCGGACAGATGAAATGGAGGAGGACGGATGCAGGTTCACTATGCTAGGGACGCGTGACAGATGAACGGTCTGCGTATTCGGATTCTTCTCGTCGTTCTGAGCAACTTTCATGTTTTAACTTTTTCAATCCGAGCTACGGTTTAAAAGTTATTAATTTTCAAAGTTTATTTGAATTTCTGGAATTTATTTATTTACAGAAAATGAATTATGATGTCAGCATGGGGTAATGCTGACATCAGCAAGTCAACAGGACGGCTGACCAGTCAAACCTGACATGTGGGTCCAGTGGGACCCACATGTCAGCCTCTGTGACCTTAACAGTGAATTAAACTAATTACCAGGGTTAATTAGGGGCGTGGGCCCACATGTCAGTGAGTGATTAATATAACTAATTTGTTTTTATTTAAGTAATCATTTATTAGTTAATTAGCAGAGGGGGGTCCCACATGTCAGAGACTGGGCTCGGCCCAGTCAGCAGAGCTGACCGGGTCAACTAGCCAGCCGGGCCCCTGGGGACCCACCTGGCAGTGACCCTGGGGTGGCCCCGGTCGGCCACGTCGGCACTGGTCAACGCCGCCCGCCGGACTTACTCCGGCGACCTCAAATGCGGCGGTGCGGCCTCGGCCGGCGTCGGATTTCGCGTACGGGGCTCCGTTTCCACCGTATTTGGGCGCGTTCGAAAGCGGAGACCGAGCCGCGTCGATCTGCGGCGGTCTCGTGGACGGAGAGGTACTATGGCGTCGGCGGCGAACTCGGGAACCTCGTCGGAGTTCGGGCGAGGACGGATCGGGCGTGGTAGGTCACTAGAAGACGAGCGAGCAGGCGCGTTGGACTCGCGCAGACGCACTGAGCACGAAGCAGTGCTCGTTTGAGCACAACGGCGAGAAGGTTCACGGCAACGAGCTCGACAGCGGAGCCAGAGCTCCGGTGATGGCGCCCGCGGCGTTCGGCTAGGTACGGGCGGCGAAACAAAGCGCGGACGGGAGAGAGAAGGGGTGGAGCTCACCGGGCAGGCTCACGGAGGCCTCTCGAGTGAACGGGAGCGCAGGGGCGAGGCGAATTTGGCGACGATCGCCGGCGTGCACAGAGAAGGGGAGGAGGTCGATGCAGTCACCGCCGACCTCCCCGGCTCCAGCTGACGGACGAGGATGATGGAGCGGAGAACGACGCACATCGCAGGCTTGGTTGCCAGCCTCGGGGACGCCGGTGGTCGTGGATCAACGCCGGGCGCGGCGGCGACGGCGTTCGGGATGAAGGGGAAGAAGAGGGTGAGCGAGCGTGCAAGGGGGAGAGAGCGACGGAGAGTGAGAGAGTGAGCCACGGGAGTGGGTCGAGGCGCCCATATCCCCTCGCCCAGCTGCCCCATCGCGGTGGCGAGCAACGACCGGCGGAGAGGCGCGCGGCCATGGAGAAGATGACACGGAGGGAGATTTAGGTGGAGGTGGGCTGGGCCAGCGCGGCCCAGTTGCCAGGTAGGTGGCCCTTGGCCTTTTTTTCTTTCTCTCCGTTTCCCTGTTTTCTCTTTTGTTTAGCAGCAGAGAGAGGGATGAAATTATTTGGGTAAGCAAATAGTGTAGGAAAAATATGGGACTAGGCCCAATAAATCCAACACAATTTTAGGCAGTGCCACAATTATTTTGGAGGCAAAAGGAATAGGTTAGGTATTATTAGGAATTGAAAAGACAAATTTAAATGTTGCTGGTCTACTGTTGTAAATGTCCAGGGGCATTCTGGGAATTTATCTGAAGTTGGTTTCAATTCTATAATTACCTTAGGATTATTTGCGGCATTATGGACATTTTTGTTTTGCCATTTGAAGAATCATTTATTTGACTTGCATTTGGAATTGGAATTTGAAGTTGAATTATTTCCTAATGAAATTTTATTAGAGGGATCATGATGACATGGCAGGTTAAGAAGCTTAACCAGAGTGGGGTAACCTGGGGATGTTACAGTCCCTTCCTCATCTCGTGGTCATCTAAACGACAATCTATGGTGTCGCGCTCAAGCGCGGAGGCCAAGTACCCAGCTGTAGCTAACACCGTTGCCGAGTGTTCCTTGCTTCGACAGCTGCTTCAAGAGTTGCATCACGACGTCTCCCAGGCTACGGTGGTATATTGTGATAATGTATCCGCCGTCTACCTCTCTACCAACCCCGTTCATCATCGCCGGACGAAGCACATCGAGGTTGATATTCATTTTGTGCGCGAACAGGTGGCCCTTGGACGCATTCGGGTTCTCCATGTTCCGACGGCACAACAGTCCGCCGATGTGATGACCAAGGGATTACGTACTTCTACTTTTGAGGAGTTTCAGTCCGGTCTCTGTGTCTCTGGCGACGCTTTAACTGCCGGGGGGGGGGGGGGGTGTTGAATATACGGTTGCATGTGTATTTTGTATTCTTTGCCAACCTCATATTCCCTTGTATAGATGAGGTTGTGGCCCACCTTGCACATCATATATACGTGCACTTTGCACCCGATCAATACACGAGAGTTGCATTGCCAAACCTAGTCTCCTACAGTTTGGTCAAGTTTATCTAAAATAATCTAAACTTTCATAATAAAAAATATATATGGTATGAAATACACTAAATGATGATTCTAACGGTATTGATTTGTTACTGTGGATTTTGTATAAATTTAATCAAACTTTAGAAAGTTTGATCCGAGACAAAATTAATATGGGAAGTAAATAAAAACGGAGAGAATACGTTGGTAGCAGTACATCCGACATTCATCTGCGTGCATTTCCCAAAAGATACTCACGACATGATGGCGGGGCAATGAAGACTGTTTCTCCTTGCCCTCTCTGGCCAGATCTGCGAGCAGTCAGCGTAGACCGAGCACGCAGGACATGACAATTATCAGGTTTGAACGAGTCAAAAAGGCCACATCGCCTCAACCTCTCCAGTGTCCAGTCGACCAACCAGCCATCAGTTCGTGGCTGCTCGTGACAGGCGGCGATTGGTTGGCCCAATCATGCATGCACGCCATCGATCGGCCTCTCTCTCTCTCTCGCCCGCACACGGTGTCGCGTACGCGCTGCGGCTCAATCTCCATGCCGCGCGCCTCCCTTAAACCCTCCGCCTGCACTACCACGGCGGCTGATGGAGGAGCACATGGATGGGCTGGCATCGTCAGGTGCATGCACGCGCTGCGTGGCATGGCATGGCATGGCACGGGCGCGGCGAGCAAGCGCCCGGGCGCGACATGGTAACGTGTGGCACGCGGCGGCATCGGATGCGCGCCCGCCACCACCGCGTTAATTATTTGCCTCATGCGGAGACAGAGCGCCGCTCGGCCGGACCACCACGGGCACGGGCGCACGGGATGGGCTACGTCGTCCATTGCTAGTGGTACTATGTAGTAGTACGTGCTACAGGAGCAGGTGCATGCGGGGGTGGGGTAGACGGCGACGGGGACCGGAGAGTGATTTGGCATCCACCGATATATCGAGAGATGCGTGACATCTCATGTACGTACCTCAAAGGAAAGAGAGAGATGCGTTGCATGCCTTGCCGCCGTGTGTTCGTGTCTGTAACTTTTATCTAGATGGAGAGAGACGGCAAAATTGTCAAATTTAACCTCAGCGCAAAAGTATTTCATAAAATAAATTGTTTTTTGAAAGTATTTCACACCGCTGACCCTTTTGTGTAGTCCGACAGTAAGGCGTTGCACTCTACTGTGCAGCTCCTTACAGATATATGTTGCACAGTATAGTGCAGCTCCTTACTGTCGGACGCTCTGCATATGTGGAGCGCCTGAATAGACGCTGCACAGTACAGTGCAGCGGCTTGTCGCTGCACATTAGAGGCATAAAAAGACGCTCTAATCGTACTCGAGCCCTTAATCCCCCAATAGGGCTTACTTATCCGAGTGAATTCTTTTATTCCTGTGCGGTTAGCTGGATGAAATACTTTCAAAAACAGTTTAGTTTGTGAAATAGTTTCGTCTTGAGATTAAACTTGTGCCTTTTGTCGAGAGAGACGTCTATAACTTTAGGGCCCGTGTTAATGTCACGCGAGTCTTTTTCTGTGCTAGATCGATCGCCTGGCCGTGGCCGGCCGGGTCAAAGTCTACACTACCTGCTACTACTATACCAGATCAATGGCTGGTCAAGACAGGTGGCTTTTCTAATGTTCATTTCCTGTTTGGGGTATAGCTGGTGTGGTATTTTTTTTAACACGGTACAGACGCAAGCGCTCGTATACACGCGCATACACTCACCCCTATAAACGCACACACGCACACCCTATCTCTATGAGCACCCCCGAAAAACTGAACCGGCATATCATCTTTAAATTTACAAAGTCACCGTAGACACTTCGTCTCCTCCCAATCGACGGGAACGTCTCCTTCCATTGAATGCGCATCGTCGGAAATCCTGAAATAAATTCAGAAATAAATACGAGCACCAGGAGTTAAACCCTGATAGACTGGGATACCACGGTCCCTCTAACCATCCAACCACAGATTGGTTCGCCGCTGGTGTGGTATCTTATTGTAGGGTGATTCGTTCGCCCCAACCGACACATTAAATTCGTGCATGATATGGCTACGTGGTGCACCTTGACCTGTTCTGCCCTGACAGCTTGGGGGATCTTTGTCATCAGGCCATCATGCATATGGGCGACGGCGATCTTAATTGAGCTACATATGGGTCAAGGAAAAGCAATCAGCTTAGAGCAACTCCAACGAACGCATTTCGTCCACGCGTGTCCGTTTAAATTTGTTTGGCAAAAAACATAGCCCAACGCACTGTTTTCTATATACACGAACCAATTTCAGTCTCCAATTTGGATCATATTTGGATCCGAGGAGACAGAAAGCGAATGTTCTGTGTGTCCTCTTTGTCAACTGCATGAGAGGCTGGCCCACATGTCACATACCCACCATCTCCCACCTTTCTCTCTCCTTCTTTTTCTCTGCCGAGCCCACGAGGCCCCATGCATCCACGCCAGCGGTCGGCCTCGCCTCGCCTCACCTTCCCTGCGCCCCGCCATCGTAGCTGTTGACCTGGGACCACCCCCCCACCCCCCCGCGCCGCACCTGGCCTCGCCTCCCTCGCGCCCGGCCGGCGTTCTTGGTCGCGCTCGCCCCGCCGCTCCTGGCCGCACTCGCTCTAGCCGGTGCTCCTGGCAGCGCTCGCCCTACCGCTACTGCTGGAGCGGGTCCACTGCCACTCGCCGCGCCATGCCCGGACTGCGCTCCTGGCCGCGATCGGCCCGCCGCTCCTGGTCGCGCGCCCAACCGTGCCCGCACAGGCGGCGAAGGGTTCGGAGCAGGCCATGGACGCCGCAGCGCTCACTCTATGGCGCGGGCCAGCCATGCTGTGGCGCAACGCGGATGCCGCGGGAGCTCACGTCAGCGGCGAGGCTAGCACAGGCGGGCGGGGCCGCGAGCGCGAGCCCGAGCAGGGGCGGGAGCGGAAGCGGGTGGCTTCTCTCCAGCCGCGGTGCGGCCTCCCGAGCCATGAGCACGCAGCGGCTGAGAGCACCGCGACAAGCACGCCTGGACGAGGTCATCACGCCGAAGCGGGGCGTGGTCATGTCCAACCGCCACTGGCCATGGCTCGCCTCGCCGACATCGCTACTGCTGCCAGTGCGGCCACGAGCCACCCTGCAGGTCCTCCTCACGTGCGACCAGGAGGTGCAGCGGCTCACGGGTGATGCTCGACAAGGAGAAGACCTCCCACTGCGGCGCGGGAGCTCAGAGCAGTTCACCCACCAGGACGAAATGCCGGGATGGAAATGTCACAAAATGCATCCATCCCCATTGGGTGCATCGGCTGACCCAAATAAAAAGGCGAACAAATATGTCTGCTCGGCAGACCCAAACGGATAAAAAGGAGGCATCCGTTTAGGTCGCTGCGTTGAAGCTGCCCTTAAGGTTGATCTTGCTTGGCGCTTGGGCATGCATTTGCTGACCTACGCACGTTATTTTGCTAGCTTATCCTCCCGTCGAGGTTTGGCAATCTCACTCGTCTGAGTAATCTTACTCGCTACGTTAGCCGTTGGGACGGACGACCGCCACCCAACATTTCGCATGACGATTTCAATGCCAATGGCGACATGCACGTGCTTCGACGAGTACCACTGGTGAAAGATCGAGGATGTCGCCTAGAGGGAGGGTGAATAGGCGCTTTAAAATAATTACGGTTTAGGCTTGAACAAATGCGGAATAAACCTAGCGGTTAATTTGACAAGCACAAAACCTACAACAACTAGGCTCACCTATGTGCACCAACAACTTATGCTAAGCAAGATAAACAACTAAGTGATAGCAAGATATATGACAAGAAACAATATGGCTATCACAAAGTAAAGTGCATAAGTAAAGGGCTCGGGTAAGAGCTAACCGAGGCACGCGGAGACGACGATGTATCCCGAAGTTCACACCCTTGCGGATGCTAATCTCCGTTTGGAGCGGTGTGGAGGCACAATGCTCCCCAAGAAGCCACTAGGGCCACCGTAATCTCCTCACGTCCTCGCACAATGCAAGATGCCGTGATTCCACTAAGGGACCCTTGAGGGCGGTCACCGAACCCGTACAAATGGCAACCCTTGGGGGCGGTCACCGAACCCGTACACTTTGGCAACCCTTGGGGACGGTCACAGGTACCCGTCAACTTGCTCGGGGCGATCTCCACAACCTAATTGGAGACCCCGACGCTTGCCCGGAGCTTTACACCACAATGATTGAGCTCCGAACACCACCAACCGTCTAGGGCACCCAAGCACCCAAGAGGAACAAGCTCAAGGGTACCAAGCACCCAAGAGTAATAAGCTACTCAACTTCACTTCCACGTATCACCGTGGAGAACTCAAACCGATGCACCAAATGCAATGGCAAGGGCACACGGAGTGCCCAAGTCCTTCTCTCCCAAATCCCACCGAAGCAACTAATGCTAGGGAGGAAAATGAGAGGAAGAACGAAAGAAGAACACGAAGAACTCCAAGATCTAGATCCAAGGGGTTCCCCTCACTTAGAGGAGAAAGTGATTGGTGGAAACGTGGATCTAGATCTCCTCTCTCTTTTCCCCCAAAAACTAGCAAGAATCCATGAAGGGATTGAGAGATAAGCAAGCTCAAGAGAGTCAACAATGGAGGAGAGAGAAGTGCTCAAGAACTTGCGAAAAAATTAAACTCAAGGGGGAAGAAGACCCTCTTTTAAAGGAGGGGGAAAAACCAACCGTTACCCACTTACTCAGCCCGCGACATGCGGTACTACCGCACCAGACATGCGGTACTACCGTAAGGCATTGCGGTACTACCGCCAGCCTGTGCGGTACTACCGCACCCACGGCAGAGGCCAGACGAAGCCCTGTTGCGTTGACGCAACGAGCGGTAGAACCGCCGGAGCGGTACTACCGCGCTCCCTTGCGGTACTACCGCAAGGCAGGGTTCGACTAGGCTGGGAAGGCACGGACGAATAAAATTACATCCATGGCTACTTCCGCTGAGTTTTGATCTGTGCAAAAATCCGACACGGTACTACCGCATCCAGGGAGCGGTACTACCGCGTAGGGCGCGGATGTAAAAAATTACTTCCGCGCATGCCAGTGTTCTGGGCCAGAGGCAGCGGTACTACCGCTCACCAGGAGCGGTACTACCGCTGGCCCCTGCGGTACTACCGCTCCCTTGAGCAGTACTACCGCAGGCCACAGAGGCTATAGCACTTGGAGGCCTTCATTTTGTAAAGACACGGATAAACGGAAGGATACAATAAAACCAGAACTGCCATAACTTCTGCAAATGAGCTCCGAATTGAGCAAACTCAAGCTTGTTGGATAGAGGACGACGAGAGCTATCCAAACAGCGACTGGTTATAGTAAGAAGAGGCAGGGGAGGTATGCTAGCTTATATAGGAGTGAAACCTCCAACAGAGAAGAACCGGCATAACCTCCAACATCAAAAACATCATAGAAGAAGCATGTGGACTCCATTTTCGATGAACACGAGCTTGTCATGAAAATGACAAAAAGCTCCAAATCTCACAAGGAGAAGAACCAAACAAGAACCAATAAAGATGATGCAAGGATGCAATGGTTTGAGCTCTCTACAAACGATACGATCAAGCTACTCATCGAGAGCCCCCCTTGATAGTACGGCAATCGATCCTATAACCCGGTCTCCCAACTACCACCATGTGACCGGTAAAAGAGAAAACCTATCAAGGGCAAACCTTTGCCTTGCACAAAGTCCACTTGAGCTTGAGGATGACGATCTTGACTTCCTCAAGTTGGACCACCTTTCTTGATTCCGTTGGCTTGGTGAAGACTAGTTGATTGCTCCCCCATACTCCGCTATGGGTGAGCCACTCTTTGGCTCATCTTCACAAGTCCGTTGCCACCACAATGGACGGCAAGCTTCAAGCATGTGATCTCTTCGTGATGATCCACTTGAACTTGCACACCGCAACCTAACCCCACAAAGAACTCTCACGAAGACCATGGGTTAGTACACAAAGCGTAATTGACAGTGCTTACCATACCATGGGATCGCTTGGTCCCCCTCGGTACATCTTCTACGCTTTGTGTGTTGATCAACTTGATTCACTCTTTGACTTAGTCTTGATCAACCTCTCACATGACCAATCTTTAGGTAATTCCTTGAATAGCATCTTGGTCATCACAAACTCTCCTTGAAACCAACAAATGGACTCCAAGAAAAGCCTATGGACAAATCCTTCAAATATAACTCAAGGCAACCATTAGTCCATAGAGATTGTCATCAATTACCAAAACCAAACATGGGGGCACCGCATGTTCTTTCAACTGGAAAACCATCGCTACGAAGAAAGAAGAGCGGGAGTAACTGTATGATGTGGGAATTGCACGATGTATTACTCAGGTGCAAACGCACGTATATATGAAGTACAACGGTGGGCCACGACCTCAGCTATACAGGCGACTAGGAGGTAGGCCCAATACACAAATATGCACAACACATATACTCAACACCCCCCCGCAGTCGAAGCGGCACCACTGCTGACGCAAAGACTGTACCGGAACTCGTCAAATGACGTCGTAGGCAAGCCCTTGGTCATGATATCTGCAAATTGTTGGGAAGTAGGAACGTGTAGAACATGAATATGGCCAAGAGCCACCTGTTCCCGAACAAAATGAATATCTAACTCAATATGCTTGGTCCGACGATGATGAACCGGGTTAGCGGAGAGGTAGACCACCGAGACGTTGTCGCAGTAGACCACCGTGGCACGATCGACAGGACAAGAGAGCTCCTGAAGCAGCTGGCGAAGCCACGAACACTCGGCGACGACGTTGGCCACAACACGATACTCAGCCTCAGCACTGGAGCGAAAGACCGTAGGCTGCCGCTTGGACGACCACGAGATGAGCGAGGGTCCAAGGAAGACACAGTAGCCCGAGGTGGAGCGACGAGTGTCAGGGCAGCCCACCCAGTCAGCATCGGAGTAGGCGGTGAGGGCGGTGTCGGTGGAGGCGTGGAGCGTGACGCCGAGGTCCATAGTGCCACAAACATAGCGGAGAACCCGCTTGACAGCGACCCAGTGAACGTCCCGAGGAGCATGCATATGAAGACACACCTGCTGGACGGCATACTGGATCTCCACGCCTCCACCGACACCGCCCTCACCGCCTACTCCGATGCTGACTGGGTGGGCTGCCCTGAGATCCAGTATGCCGTCCAGCGACCCAGTGAACGTCCCGAGGAGCATGCATATGAAGACACACCTGCTGGACGGCATACTGGATCTCCGGTCGAGTTAGAGTAAGGTACTGAAGAGCACCAACGATAGACCGGTAGAAGACAGCATCCGAAGCAAGAGAACCATCCATGGCAGAGAGCTTGGCCTTTGTATCAACAGGTGTAGCGGCGGGCTTCCAGTTAAGCATGCCAGCACGATCCAGGAGCTCATGAGCGTACTTCCGCTGATGAAGGAAGAAACCATCCGGACGGCGCACCACCTCAACACCGAGGAAGTAGTGCAAAGGACCCAAGTCCTTGATGGCGAACTCAGCGTGAAGACGAGCAGTGAGCTGACTGAGAAGACCAGCCGTACATGCCGTCAGGATGATGTCGTCGACATAAAGTAGCAAGTATGCCGTGTCGGAGCCCTGGTGATAGACGAAGAGCGAGGCGTCGGAGCGGGTAGAGCGAAACCCGAGCTGGTGCAAAAACGCCGCGATGCGCTGGTACCAAGCGCGAGGGGCCTGCTTGAGTCTGTACAAGGATCGCGAAAGCAGGCACACGTGGTCGGGAAGTGCTGGATCAACAAACCCCATGGGTTGCTGACAGAAGACCTGCTCCTCGAGATGACCATGAAGGAAGGCGTTGGAGACATCCATCTGGTGCACCGGCCAAGCACGGGAGACCGCAAGGTGGAGAACCGTGCGAATCGTGCCGGGCTTAACAACCGGAGCGAAGGTGTCGATGAAGTCGATGCCGGCATGTTGCCGGAAACCACGAACAACCCAGCGCGCTTTATAGCGATCGAGGGTACCATCAGGACGGAGCTTGTGTTTGAAGGCCCACTTCCCGGTGATCACGTTGGCGTGCCGGGGACGGGGAACAATCTACCACGTCCGGTTGCGCAGGAGGGCATCAAACTCCTCTTGCATCGCAGCCATCCAGAGCGGGTCACGAAGAGCGGCTCGAACGGAGGACGACAATGGAGATGGCGTAGAGGTGGATGCCGCGTGGACGTACTCGTCCGAGGCAGTCGCCGATGAAGAGGGCGCCAGGGGCGCCGAAGCCGCGGACGCCAGCGGAGAGAGCAACCGCTGCTGTGGTGGCGGATGAAGGCGAGTGCACCGGATTGAGCTCGTCGGGGCTGTCACATCGGTGCAGTACCATCCTGGTTCGAGCGTCCTTAACACAAAAACCAAGCTCGTCAAATTCAACAGTGACAGGATTTTCACGAGTTAAACAACGAATGGAAACAAGACTCTTAATAAGATGAGGAGACACAAGTTTGTTAGACAAAGATAAAGGCATGGAATTAGAAGGAAAAGAAGTGTGCCCGACGTGTGTGATGGGAAGTGTGGAACCATCACCGACAATGATGCGGCGGTCGGTGGTGACGGGACTGAATGAGGCAAGATTATCAGGATGAGCAAACATGTGAGCCGTGGCCCCAGTGTCCATGTACCAATCACCGCCTCCAGTGTAGTTGTTCGGCGTAGGGGCGGTGTGCAGCGCGGCGAGGAGCGCCGGATCCCAAGGCGCCGGTGGCAGCGCCGGCGAGGGGGACGGAGACGCCATCGGGAAGCCGCAACCGCCGCTCAGCTGCGGCGGTGGGTACCCTCCATAGGGCTGCGGAGCCACGTAGTACGCCTGATGCGCCGGCGGATGCGGCACGGGAAGAGTCGGCGCAGGGGTCCGTAGGACCGGCATGGTGTATGCATGAACGACACCGGTCCACAGGTTGTATCCGATGGCCCACGGAGGAGGCACCTGGAGCTGCTGCGGCTGCTGCTGACGAGGCGCGCCCGTGGCCTGCTACTGCTGCTGCTGGCCGCCGCGCCGGCCTCTGCGGCGCCGTTCGGCGGGAGGCGCGGGAGGGGCGGGAGGCCCGTACGGGGGCCTCGGGAGCGGCGGCGGCTGCTGCTGCTGCGGGTACGGCGGCGGCTGCGGAAACGGCGCCAGATGGTGCAGCTGAGGTGGCGCGACCGGGGCGGCGGGGACCCGCCGCGGGTGGTGCCGGCGGCGAGGACAGTGTGGATGGCCCGCGCCTTCACCTGCTTCATCCGCCGCTCCTCCAGCCGGAGATATGCAACGAACTTGGCGAAGGAGGGCTCGGGGATGCGGGAGAGATTCGCCGCTGCGTTGCCAAAGTCCTCGTTGAGCCCGGCGGTGAGCGTGCTGAGGAGGAGGTCATCATCGATTTTCACGCCAATACCGCGGAGCTCGTCAACGAGAGTCTTGAGGCGGCGACAATAATCGTCGACGGAGGAGTTGTCCTGGTGGCACCCAAAAAACTCTTGCTGCAAAAAAACACGACGTTGAAGACGATTGTCGGTGAAGAGCCCGTTCAGCTTGGTCCACACGGCGTGGGCGTCATCACCGTCTGAAACAGGTCCGGCGAGATGGTGAGGAAGAACCACCGGATGATCGTGGTGTCGATGGTGGACCAGTCATGGAAGTCGGGGACGAAGCTGGAGTCGACGGAGCCGTCCACATGATCGACGAGGTGGTACTCCCGCAACACGAGGGAGAAGTACGTCTTGCACGCGTAGTAGGAGGAGTCCGTCTGGGAGAGACGAACTGGAACCCACTCGTAGATGTTGAGGTTGCGGATGTCGTTGACGTCGGGAGGGTTGGCGTCGGCGAACGGGTTGTAGTTGGTGGAAGCGGACGAAGTGACGGACGACATGGCGGCGAGGGTGGTGCGGCTAGGGTTAGGGTTAGGTGGGGGAGCGGCGGCGATTGTGAGGGGCAGCGGCGGCGGCTTCGGATGGAGGGGAGGGGGTCGCGGCGGCGGGAAGGCGGCGGCGACAGGAGGTGTGGGCGGCGGCGCGCGGGTACGGGCGGCGACTGCGAGATCGCGGCAGCAGGGGTCGGGCGGCTGGGGCGATCGGGAGGAGCAGCGGCGGTAGGGGAGGGGTGGCGCGGCGGCGGGTGAGGGGAAGGTGGCGGCGGCGGCGCAACGATAGGCAAGCGGCGGCGGCGGCTGAGGCGGCGGCGCGGGGAGGGGCGCGCGGCAGTGGTGGCGGAAGCTAGGGTTGAACCTAGGAAACTGATACCATGTATGATGTGGGAATTGCACGATGTATTACTCAGATGCAAACGCACGTATATATGAAGTACAACGGTGGGCCACGACCTCAACTATACAGACAACTAAAAGGTGGATCCAATACATAAATATACACAACACATATACTCAACAGTGACAATGGATGGCAGCCAGTGCCACAGGGGAGGGGAGCGGGGCGGCGGCGAGTGGGAGCCGAGGTGATCAATGGGCGATACGGCGGGGGCCAAATGATTGTCCGAAACGTCCGTGGTCGCTGGATTATTGTCCAAATAATTCACGACAGATCCACGATCCAGCACGCGCATATCCCACACGGCCTCGTCTCCGCCCGGTCAACCACCCCAGTTAACAATCCCCAACACTGATACGTTCAGGGTACAGTTACGGTTAGCCGCAAAAAAGAAGGACGACGATAACTGCCACACGTATGGCATCTAGGGGGTCTGCCCACACGTTTTGTGTGGTGTCTAAGAGGATCAGCCCACACGTCTACGTGTGGGCAAAATAAGTAATGCCCACACGTCTCTTTTTTTCCTCACGGTCCCCTCTCACGCTCCTACGTGTGGGCAAAATAGATAACGCCCACACGCCCGTACGTCAGGCCTCCTATCTCATGGTCCCGCACGCCCCGCGTGACAGTCACCACGCGCCTCGCAGTTGCCATGGTCCGGACCCTCTTCCATGTTCGTTTGACTGCAGTTGCCATGTCGCTGAACTACAGTTGCCATGTCGGACAACTACAGTTGCCATGGTTGCTCAACTGCAGTTGCCATCTCAGGTCAAGTGCTAGATGCCATTTTTGGACAACTGCAGTTGTTGTCATGTATGGTCTGGTTTATTATAGTTGCCATGATTTGAAAACTTTAGGGGTTGCCACCTACTAACACTAGGCAGTTGCCATGTATGGTCTGGTTTACTACAGTTGCCATGATTTGAAAACTTTAGGAGTTGCCACCTACTAACACTAGGCAATTGCCGTGTAGCGCTACAAAAAGACATGGCAAAATAACATGTTCGGGTAAAGAGAGAGTTGCCATCTGCTTACAAGCACACTAGGGCAGTTGCCATGTACCCTGCAAAACACATGGCAACTGACATGTTCGGGTAAAAGAGAGAGTTGCCATCTGCTTACAAGCACACTAGGGCAGTTGCCATGTACCCTGCAAAACACATGGCAACTGGCAGCTTTGGGTGTGGGAGAGGAGACGGGCGTGTGGGCGAACTAATAAATGCCCACACATCAGCCCCTATGCGTGAGTGAAAACTGACGTGTGGACGAACTGCTAAACACCCACACACCGGTCCTTCCGTGTGGTGAAAACGGACGTGTGGACGACCGGATGAATGCCCACACACCAGCCCAGTCCTACGTGGCACCACAAACATGCCAAGATTCGTGCAACCACAAATGGACGTGGATCCACGCGTGTGGGCGAGATGCAAACGCCCGCACGTGTGGGCGTTAGTATTTCCGAAAAAGAAAGGTTACAGCTACGACACACATCAATACGTACACTTGAGCATCTTTTGATTGCCGCGACCGCCCGGCCGGCGAGCCTAGGCTGTGTTTGTTTGGGCTTTAGTTTCGACAGATTCAGCTGTGAACTTGTTGTGCTGGGAAAACTGCTGTGTTGAGAAAACAGCTGCAGTGAAGGTTAGCTGTTTGGCAACGTAGCTGTGGAAACGACTGTGGGCTGGTGAAAACGCTATGTTTCAGGAGGAGGGCGAAGGGAGAGATAGGTCATGCCTGCGACGACATTTATGACATAATTACGACCAAACGCCAAAAGCAGAGGGGCTAGGGAAACAGCTTTGACTGTGAAGTACCTCGAGACGTGCTTTGGGCTGTTACACTGAAAATAGCCCGAAACAGTTTTGGGTCGTGGTTTCACAACTGTTCTAAAATAGCTGTTTGTTTCAGTTTCAGCTTTTTCAGTAAAAAACTGTTCCCAAACTGAAACAAACAGGGCCTATAAATTCGCACCCGCCCTGCTGCATTTTCACTCACACTGACTACTCCAACGCACAGCAAGCGCTTGCAGAGAAGCCATAGAGCAATCTGAGATCAGTTCCAGCACCAGGCGCCGCAGCACAAGCTCGAGAGCTAGAAATGGCGCCGGCTTCGTCGGTCCCGATCATCGACATGGGGCTGCTGGCCGGGCAGGAGCGGCCGGCGGCGATGGACCTGCTGCATGATGCATGCGAGAACTGGGGATTCTTCCAGGTGAATAAGCAACTCCATAACTCGATCAACAACTTGCATGAATAGTTTCGTGCCGTTCTTATTGACTTGTACGTTGATTTTGCTTTGCTCCTGTGGTGCGCGCGTGCAGGTTCTGGACCACGGCATCTCCACGGAGCTGATGGACGAGGTGGAGAAGATGACCAAGGAGCACTACAAGAGGGTGCGCGAGCAGAGGTTCCTCGAGTTCGCGAGCAAGACGCTGGAGGACGGCGGCAAGGCGGCGGAGAACCTGGACTGGGAGAGCACCTTCTTCGTGCGCCACCTCCCGGAGCCCAACATCGCCGAGATACCCGACCTCGACGACGACTACAGGCGGGTGATGAAGCAGTTCGCCGCGGAGCTGGAGAGGCTGGCGGAGCGGCTGCTGGACCTGCTCTGCGAGAACCTCGGCCTCGAGAAAGGGTACCTCACGCGGGCGTTCCGTGGCTCCAAGGGCGTCCCCACCTTCGGCACCAAGGTCAGCAGCTACCCGCCGTGCCCGCGCCCGGACCTCGTCAAGGGCCTCCGCGCCCACACCGACGCCGGCGGCATCATCCTGCTCTTCCAGGACGACCGCGTCGGCGGGCTCCAGCTGCTCAAGGACGGCGCGTGGGTGGACGTGCCGCCCACGCGCCACTCCATCGTCGTCAACCTGGGCGACCAGCTGGAGGTGATCACCAACGGCAGGTACAAGAGCGTGCTCCACCGCGTGGTCGCGCAGGCCGACGGCAACCGGATGTCCATCGCCTCCTTCTACAACCCGGCCAGCGACGCGGTCATCTTCCCGGCGCCGGTGCTGGCGGAGGCGGCCGGCGGGGCGTACCCCAGGTTCGTGTTCGAGGACTACATGAAGCTGTACGTGCGCCACAAGTTCGAGGACAAGGAGCCCAGGTTCGAGGCCTTCAAGTCCATGGAGACCCAGAGCTCCAACCTCATCGCCACCGCTTGACAACAACAACTACGTACTCCCTTGCTCTGCTCTCCGTACGTGGCCTCGGTTATTGGTCGAGGACGATGGCACATAGGATGCTTGAGAGTTCGTACGTCTAGTACTGTTTGGTGTGGAATAAACGAGCCTGCTGGCTGTGTGCTACGCCTAGCTAGGATATGTAGTAGGAGTGTTTGTCATTTTCGCTGTGTTGTGCTGCTTCCGACCAGCATGAGAGCTGTACTGTTCTGTGCCTGTTCTTATTCCCAGGGGCATCGTATCGATTGTCTCTTTTAATACTTACGTGCTGCCTCCTTGTGTGAGAGTACACAGCTCTTCATACTTGACAGGGTGTTGACCCTTTTCGTATACTATTTTGGGATCTGACCCTCGTTGGAAAAAAAAATCAGGATCTGATCATTTTCTTACCGCCAGAAACCTTGGTGGTAGGGTATAATAGCCTATCGTCATTGGACACCCTACCGCCAAAAAGTTCTAAGTTTTCAACACAGAGCGTGCCCAGGGCCTACCGCCAGACCCCTTGGCGGTAGGGTATAACAGCCTACCGCCTGCCTGCCTACCTGGAACCCTACCGCCAAGCCCCTTGATGGTAGGCTGTTATACCCTACCGCCAAGGGGTCTGACGGTAGGAAAAGGGTCAGATCCCGAAATATTTTCAAACAGGGGTCAGATCCTGAATTTGTCAGCAAAAAGGGTCAAAACACGAAATTTTGCCGCCACCATCACGCCAACACAGCACAGCATCGCGGCGAACTGAACTTTTACTTGCCGTTTTGGCGTGGGAGAAGAGACAGACACGCAACACGTGGCGCGCAAAAAAAGGCTTTACAGCACCGAAATAGTCAGTTTTTACGCACAGCTGAGCGCTGGCTTCAGCGGCCACAGCAAAATATAGTGCGCGCGAGCCGCTCCAACAGGCGCTGCAAAAAAACGGCTCGCGCGCCCAACACAAACAACATAACATATGACACTCCAAACAAAACAAAAAAGATCAAACATATAAAAAATAAATCAACAATAAATAGTTTAATTTTATTACAATTCAGACAAATAGTTTATCTTCCAATGCAACAAATAGTTCGACACTACAGCATCAAACGTACAACATCAAACATACAAATCATCATGCGTTTTGTCAGCCATTCCATGCCCACCACTCCTCGGTTAGATCCTTCTCAAGATCATCATGCGTTTCGGCACGTCGAATGGCATGATAGGAGACAACAAATTGGGCCACCCTTGCAGCCCTCCGTCGCACTCGCACGGGATGTCCCAAGAGCTCATACTAAGAGTAGTCTAAATCTTGGCCACGCTCATTCTCGATGATCATGTTATGCATGATCACACAAGCGTGCATGATGTACCAAAGGATCTTTTGATCCTAAAATCTAGGCGGTCCTCTCACAATAGCAAATTGGGCTTGCAAAATCCCAAAAGCTCTCTCCACATTTTTTCTAGCCGCCGCCTGAGCATTGTGGAAATTTAGATTTTTCTTATCTTCCGGTTTTTTCAACGGCTTCACAAATGTTGTCACTTTGGGTAGATGCCATCCGCAAGATAGTAGGCATAGTTGTATGTATAGCCATTTGCTACAAACTGCACCGGTGGCAGTTCACCATTTGCAATCTTATTCATGAGTGGTGACCGATTAACAACGTTGATGCCATTCAAAGATCCAGGCATTCCAAAAAAAGCATGCCAAATCCAAGTCTCTTGATCGGCCACCGCTTCAAGGATTATAGTGAAACCCTTTTCTGGCCGTGGAATTGCCCATGCCATGCCTTAGGATAGTTCTTTCAACTCCAATGCATTCAATCTATTGAGCCAAGCATACCTGGGAACCCGTGAGCTTTGTTCATCTCCAAAAGCCTTGCGGCGTCTTCAGCATGGGGAGATCTCAAATACTTCGGGCCAAACACTTGCACAATTCCGACTGCGAAGCGCTTGACACACATGATGGCTTGACTCTCACCCATGGCCAAGTGGTCATCAACTAGATCAGCCGGAATACCGTATGCCAACATACGCAAAACGGCTGTCACCTTTTGAAAGGTGCTATGCCCGAGTTCTCCGGTGGCATTCCTCCTTTGCTGAAAAAACCGATCATGGCTCGTCAGTTTCTCTGCAATGCGCCTGAACAACTCGGTGCTCATCCTAAACCGGCGCCGGAAGTACGACTCGGGGTACACGGGATTATCCACAAAATAGTGCCTCATCAATCTGTTGTCCGCATCGATCTTATCCCTGCAAATTTTTTGCCGACCCATAACCGAACCATCGTGCTTTGGCTTTTTATTGATGTGCATAGTTAGGATCATTGCAAGGTCCTCCTCCTCTTCAATATCAAATTCTTCTTCGAAAGAATCATATGACGAACTCATCTACAATATTGAATTTGAACTAGTCTATAAAAACTACAAACAACATGCACCAAATTCATGTAAAAAAATATGAAGTTGAAGCAATACATACCTTGCAAGCGTTTTGTCGAACACCTTGTGGGCGCCGAGCGGCAGTGGGCGGCCGGGCGCTTTTCGTCGGAGGAATGGCGCGCGAGGGGCGGCGGCGACTAGAGGGAGGCGGAGGAAGCAACGGTGGTGCGGGGATAGGCCGGGGAAGCGCCATCGGGTCACCGGAGCAAATGGGGTGGTGCGGGTGCGGCGCCAGCGCCTGGAGTGGCGGTAGGTGGAAGTCGCGGCGCGGGCGCTCGAGTGTGCAGCGCGCGGGAGCGGGCGCACGAAATAAGCGGCGTGCGATGCCGTTTCGCTCCGCGCGCTGAACCACTTATGCCGCATGCGCGTTTTTTGCGTCTCCGCTGGAGCGCCCGGAACGACTGCGCGCGCGCAAAAATGAATTTTTTTCAGCGCGGTGCTAATATTGCGCGCCTGTTGAAGATGCTCTTATTCGAGAACATTGCCAATATTTTCCGCGCCAGGCTAGCCCGACTGCATAATGTAGTGCTGTGTGCACAACGGTGGCGGAATTATTACTATTCCGAGAAGTGGTCACCCCTTTTCTCACACTAAGGGCATCAACAATGCAGACGCTTAGAGCAAGCGCTAAGGAATAAAATCCTAACCGATCTGGCAACTGACTGTTTCAATCCCAGCATCGGCCGGCAACGGGCTGGCATCGCTGCCTTAAAAGGAGTCGGACGCTTAGGCTAGTTTGCTGTGGATTGTTGCTTTTTTTAATATAATCCAAGCGGCTGTTTAAGCGGCCGTGCGTTGGAAGCTCAAACTTCTACGATCGGTGCCTAATGAGATCCCACCGTTTTCTGCTTTAAGCGCCTAGTTAAGAGGCTGTGCATTGGAGATGCCCTAAGAAAGCCTGGGCCGTACTTCCGTACCACTCGACACGTAGTGCTTCCTCTTGCTCGACTTTGAGCATCTACAACCGCAACCCACAAATGTGCCTCCTCTATACGTCTTCGGAGACAGCAACCGGTCATCCCTCGCTTCTTCAGGTCCGCAACGGGCCCCCACAAATCCATGCTACCCATGCAATATGATCAACTTGCATAGATAGAACTTGAACATAGAAATAGCAAACATATATATTGGGGATAATAAGTTTCGTCATCACACAGATACAAACGGATACAAAATGTTCATCATCACCTAGGTACGATAAGCATAAACGATAGATAAACTATAACATTTTTAAAATGCAAGATTTTTTTTAAATTATTAACAACTTTACAAATTTCAAGTATTTTTTAAAATACATGAACTAATTTTGAAAACATGATTTTTTTTTTCTAAATTTAAAACATTTTTTAAAAAAAGAAAAAGAAAACAAACAAAAGGAAAACTGGATAAAACAGTAAAAGAAAACAACTATTAAGGAACTTCTAGAAGGTCCCAAAACCGGTCAGGAACGTTTCGCCTCGATTTGTAATGAGCCAGCCCATCTACCAACCGCTAGTGAGCGATCGCTATACAAACGATTGTTATCAGCTATATATAGAAGTAGTGAGGATTTGCCCTTGTTTTGACGAGATCACTAATTAAGATGTGCCCCTTTAAAGGTCACTTCACTTTTTCATGTTGTTGACAAGTGACGCGCTACATGTGCGACACTTGTTGCAACTTGGATGTTTTCTTTTTTGGTAGATTCGTTTTTTCATAATGTTTTATCTCTTGAACCGTGCTTCCAAATCATGAATGTTTTCATCGTTGAATTTCTCGTGTCGAGATCTTCGAAACTATATCTCATGTTAATACGTTTGCACGACCGCATATGTAGTGCAGTGTGCACAGTGGTACCGGAAATATTACTCTTTCCAAAAGTGTGATCACCCCTTTTCTCATGCTAAGAAAGCCTAGGGTCGTACTTCCGTACCACTCAACACCAGTAGGGTTGCTTAGGACGAGGGGGCATAGCGTAATAGGACGCACTACCTTCATTGGATGTAATATTCATAGTGCTTCCTCTCGCTTGTCTTTGAGCATCCACAACCACAACTCGCAAATGTGCCCCCTCTATACGTCTTCGTGGACAGCAAATGGTCATTCCTCGCTTCTTCATGTTCGCAATCGTCCTCAACAAATCCATGCTACCCATGTAACGCGATCAACTTACATAGATAGAACTTGAACATAGAAATAACAAACATATAAATTGGGGATAACAAGTTTCGTCATCACATAGATACAACCGGACACAAAATGTTCATCATCACCTAGGTACGATAAACACAAACGATACATAAACTAGAGCATTTTTAAAATGCAAACATTTTCTAAAATTGTGAACAAACTTTTCAAATTTCAAGTATTTTTTTAACATACATGAACTAATTTTGAAAACATGATTTTTTTTTAAAAAAATCAAACATTTTTTTATAATAAAAAGGAAAACACACATGGATAAAACAGTAAAACAAAACAACAATTCAGGAAAGGTCCCAAAATCGCTCAGGAACAATTCTGTAGGTTCCTAAAACTGTTCGGTTCACTCATTTCGCCTTGATTTGTAATGGGCCAGCCCATCTAACTACCGCTAGTGGGGGATCATATACAAACAATTGTTATCAGCTATATATAACAGTCGTGAGGATTTGCCCTCGTTTTGAGGAGATCACTAATTAGGAGGTACCCCTAACAAAGGTCACTTCATATTTTATATGTTGTTGACAAGTGACACGCTGCATATGCGGCACTTGTTGCAACCTGGTTATTTTCCTTTTTTGGTATATTCAATTATTCATAATGTTTTTATCTCTTGAACCGTGAGTCCAAATCATGAACATTTTGACCATTGGATTTCTCGCGTTGACATCTTTGAAAATAGATCTCATGTTAATAGGTTTTCGATGAACTTTTATTCCTAAAACCCCGAAAAAAGGAATAAAAAAACAAAAACCCAAAACACCAAAAATGAAAAGACAAAAAGGAAACAAAAAATAGTTCAAAACCAACAAAAATTGAAACCCGAAAGTAGAGTTATGTTTTCACTTTTTTTGAAGTACAACTATGCTTTTCCTTTTTGGGGAAGCGCAGTTGTGCTTCTTGCTGAAACACAGACCATGCTTTTCTCTTCTCGGGGAAACACAAGCTATGATTTTTCTTTTTTCCTGTGCGAGCACAGCCGTTGCTTTCCATGAAAGCACAACTATGTTTTCTTCCTTTTAGGAAGCACAATTTTGCTTCTCGTGGAAATAGATGGTGTGTTTTTTTTAAGAAGCACAGCCGTACTTCTCGCGGAAAAGCACTGCTTACCCAAAAATTCCTTCAAAACCTAGGAAAAATTAGACAAAACCGAAAAGCCAAAAAAAAACATCTATGCTTCGAAAATGCCTATAAAAAATTAGAGAAAACGAAATTTAGTGGGAGCATCCAGCACGCATCACGTGGCGGCGGCTGGGCGCATCACTTGACGTGTTTCCAAACTGAAAAGGTGACCCTTGCGGGAGCCCCCTATAGGATAGTTGTTAGTTCTTTTTAGGAAATAACAATTAGTTGGTTTTTTCTAGGAAAACTAGCAAATAAGCCTATGCGTTGCAGCGGGAAAAAAACAATCACATTATACATATGTGGTAGAGATAAAAAAAGTCTGAATCAAATGCCAGGATGAGATAAGGACTTTTAAAATGTCATCTCACAAACTATGTCTGAGTGATGTCATGATGAGATAAGGGTCATTTAAAAAATAAAAATTTGATGGTAACATCACGACTTGATTTTCTAAGGCGCCACAACAAAATATTTTTTGGTTGAACAAAATACATTGATGGACCCTGCTTGAGCTAGACTGATGAATGATGGGTCTTGCCTTGACCTAGCGTAGCGGTGTTTTCCATAATGAACAGTAAAATTGTGGTACCAGAATAAACATGCTGTGTATGGAGGCAAAATAAACATTTAGTCATTTCATATAGCTTACAAAAACTAACCCATAGAAAGTTGTGTCAATTTTTTGGGGCCTCAACACTATAGAAACACACGAAAACCTTTGTTTTCCCGAAGCGCGAGGGACTAAATAAAATCATAAAACGACCTCTACAGATCGCCTAATAAGAACTCTAACTAAGGGACGGTTTGTTTTGTTCTTTATTTACGAATCTGTTTTAATTTTTGTAAACATTTTCTAAAATTTCATTAACATTGTTTTCAAGTCCCCGAATATGTTTTGAATACAAGATTATCATTTTCAAAAAGTCATGAACATTTTTTATTTCCCATATATATTTTTAAATCATGATTCCTATATAATATGAGAACAGTTATTTGAAATCACGAACATTTTATGATTTCCCGAATGTTTTTGAATTCACAAACTTTTATGATTGCTCGATATATATTTTCAAAACTCACAACTTTTTGAAATTTCGATTTTTTGGAAATCCCAAATTAATTTAAAGAAGGAAAGACAAAAGTGAGAAAGGAAAAAATAAAGTTTTAATTTTCATGAACATTTTCTAAAATTTCATGAATATTGTTTTCAAATTCCCAAATATGTTTTGAATATGAGATTATAATTTTTATAAAGTCATGAAGAATTTTATTTCATATATGTATTTTAAAATCATGATTTTTTTATAATATGCGAACAATTTTTTTTTAAATCACGAACATTTTATGATTTCCCGAGTGTTTTTTGAATTCACAAACATTTCATGCTTTCTCGATATATATTTTCAAAACTCGCTACTTTTTGAAATTTGAATTGTTTGGAAATCTTGAATTAATTTAGAGAAGGAAAAAGCAAAAAAGCAAAAAACAAAATAAAAAACAGGTGGAGTCACGACTGGCATATGAGCCGGTCCATTACCGCGTGCGGGGAAGAGGAGGCGCACTTGCTATAAGAGAGAAAAGGGGAGAAAAGGGGGTAGAATCAAGGATCAAACCCTCTGGTCTCCAATGTGGAAGACAGAGGCCTTAGCCATTGCACTACTTGTCTGTGCATGATATATCTGTATCAATATATAAGAAATGAACCTGGAGGCGATTTTGAAAAAAAGAATCGAATTGTTCTTCATTTACGGGTGTCAAGTGGGTAATTTATGGCAACTTCAGGGGTAATTTTGGGACAAACCGGCAGAAGCACTAATGACTTTATTAGCAGGTATAAAAAATAACAATTAGTTAGTTTTTTTAGCAAGACATAGCTATTATTTATTGATCATTGATAATGTTTACAGGTATCACTACTGGGTCATGAGGTGATCCAGCTAAACATGTCTCTCATAGGGTAGAGACACACCAAATCTAGCTATATTATGAGCTTCAACATTCGAAGCTCAAGGTTCAAAAACAAAATTACACGCAAACAACTTTGAAGTTTTTAAAATCTCTTTAACTATTCCTTCGTTGTTTCCACCCGCTCTCGCATGGATGTGGTTTATGCCTGCTTACAATCAGAAGCTATATGAATATGTTGCATCGCTAGATCTTGAGCCAACTTCCCTGCATGCTAGAGCTTCCAGCACAGACGGATCCAACAGTCCTTGCGTGACCAACACCGAAGAGCCAATGTAGGCGCCATCACTATCACGACAAATAGCAGCAGCAGACCCCGCATTGTGGCTCACCGAGACACCAACATCAATGGTTATTTTGACAAAACCCGGGCCTGGAGGAATCCATCGCCTCACTGGGCTGCCACAAGTGCCGGTATTTCATGTGGTTTCCTTGGCGCATTGATCTGGTCAAGTTCAGAAATAATTTTTTAAACGAACATGTGTGTTTCATACGGGCTTTGGTTTATCCCCTCATGATTAAGGTTCCTTCGTGCATACTACCTCTGTTCTGGTTTATTGGTCCTCTTCGTATTTTGTGTCAAAATTTGACCATAGATTTAACTGACAAAATGTTAATGGATGTCATAAAAAATTATATCGTTGGATTCGTATTTGAACATAGTTTCCAATGATACTATTTTTTTGTGACATGCCTTAAATTTTTGTTAATTAAATCTATGGTCAAAATTTGCATAAAATACTAAGAGAACCAATAAACCAGGACGGAGGTAATACCATACTGCGAGTTGCATCCTCGTTTTGACCATCATCTTACACTCTTGACGAGATGACTAATAAAACAAAAACAAGAGGAAAAAAGCCCACCAACGCGCCTGAAGCGCACTGCCCAAAAATCTGAACAAGAACACGCCTGAGGCCCATCTGCTCGGTCCATGGCGACGAATAGTCCACCCAGAGCCAACTTTCCCAGTTCCGTCCCATCAGTTTGTGTAATGTTATTTATAAAATTGCTTCCAAAGTGGTGGCAAACAGGCTCAAAGTAATTCTTCCAGACATCATCTCTGAGGAACAATCGGCCTTTGTCTCAGGCCGGCTGATTACAGATAACATAATTTGCGCATATGAATGTCTGCATTTTATGAAGAGGAGTAGAGCCAAGTCAAACAGTTATTGTGCTTTGAAGCTGGATATGATGAAGGCCTATGATAGATTGGAGTGGTCATATCTTCGCGCCATGATGGAAAAATTGGGCTTCACACATGCTTGGGTCCAAACAGTGATGTCCATGGTACAAACTGTTTCTTTTTCAGTATTATTTAATGGTGAAAAGCTTGATCAATTTACACCTACACGTGGAATCCGACAGGGAGATCCTATTTCCCCTTATCTTTTCTTGATTGCAGTAGAGGGCCTTTCGTGTCTTTTGAAATCCAGTTCTCAGTCGTCTGATATTGATGGAATCAAGGTGGCACCAACAGCTCCGTGTGTTAACCATCTCCTTTTTGCAGATGATAGCCTGTTGCTTTTTAAGTCAAGTGTTGAAAGGGCTACAAAGGTATCAAACCTATCGGATATATATTGCAGGGCAACCGGGCAGAGGATTAATCATGCAAAATCGTCTATATTTTTTAGTAAGGGTTGCGCCCAGAGTATGAGAGATAATACCAAGCAGTTCTAAATGTTCGGAATGAATCTTTGAGTGAAAGGTATTTGGGAATGCCAACAGATGTTGGCCAATTAAAGATGGGTACTTTCAAGTACTTGAGAGATAGAGTATGGGAGAAGGTAAGGGGATGGATGGAGAAGCTCTTGTCAGCAGCAGGAAAAGAGGTCTTAATTAAATCTGTTGCTCAGGCCATCCCAGTTTATTCGATGGCGTGCTTCAGGTTACCAAGAGGTTTGTGTGACTACATCACCTCTATCACCAGGCAGTTCTGGTGGGGAAGTAAAGAGGGCAAAAGGAAGCCATGTTGGGTCTCGTGGGATGTGATGACAAAACCAAAGTATCTTGGCGGTATGGGTTTCAGGGATATAGAGATTTTCAATCTATCGCTACTTGCGCGACAGGCTTGGAGAATACTTGAGGAGCCCAACTCTCTCAGTGCAAGGATACTAAAAGCTGCATACTTCCCACATCATTCCTTCCTAGAAGCGGATCTTGGTAATAGACCATCTCAGATATGGCGTGCTGTAATTGATGGCCGAGATATATTGAAACAAGGCATTATCATGCGTATCGGGAGTGGTTCTACAACAAACATATGGGAGACCAACTGGTTGCCGAGGGTTGGACCTATGCGGCTGATCACTTCACTCGTGCCAAATCCTCCAACTATGGTCTCTGAGTTGATAGACAACACAACGGCGTCATGGCGAGAAGACGTGATTCGGGCCACCTTCTTATCCATTGATGCAGACACCATATTGTCGATGCCTTTATGTACGAGGGTGATTGAGGATTTTTGGGCTTGGTCAAGCGAGAGAAACGATCGTTTCTTAGTCAAATCAGCGTATCATATGATCATGAATACAAAGGAGCACAGAGAGAATTGGATGGACGTCAATGCAGGCACTTCTGATCTCAGCACGACGAAGAAGGCATGGACAGATCTATGGCATATAAAAGGTCCCGTCCAAGCTCAAGGTATTTTTGTGGCGCTTGGCGCGACACTCGATGCCAACGGCGGACCTATTGCATCACCGCCATATGTCGGACACTCATTTGTGTGCATTATGCGGATGCGAGGATTCATGGAGGCATGACCTGCTGGAGTGTAACATGTCTAGATGCATATGGGCTCTTTCTGACGAATCTTTTACAGAGAAGGTAAGCCTGAACCATGACATTAATGCAAAGAACTGGCTTTTTGCGATGCACACTGTTCTACCACAGAAGGAATTTGTATTGCTGGTAGTCACACTCTGGGCGGTTTGGCGAGCAAGGAGGAAGGCCATTTACGAGGATATCTTCCAGAGTCCGATATCAACAAATCAGTTCATCTAGTCTTACCTAGCAGATCTTTATGCCCTTGACAAGCCAAGCAACAAAACAGTAGGACAACTGATGACCCAGCCTACACATTGGATTGCGCTTCCTGACATGTTCTTCAAGATCAATGTTGATGCTGCCGTCGCACGTAACAGGGGCCGAGGAGTTGCAGCAGCTATTTGTCGCAATCAAGAAGGAGTTTTTCAGGGGGCATCCGTCATTATCTTCAGGGGTATAGCTGACCCTCCTACGCTTGAAGCCTTGGCAATTCGGGAGGCACTAGCACTCGCCGAAGACCTCAATCTTCAGAGCATCCATGTTGCTTCTGACTGCAAGGTTGTGGTGGATGATATCAAACAGAAGCACCTGTCAAGTTATGGAGCAATATTACATGAGATCATAGATCATAGTCGCTTTTTCTTGAGATGTAATTTTGTTCATGAGTATAGGAGTTCGAATTTCGAGGCTCACAATTTAGCGAATCATGTCTTACATTTGGGGGTGGGCCGTCATGTTTGGTTAGGACACACCGGTGACCTTTCTTTCGTGCCTGTAAAATTGGGTTCGAGTTAAATAAAGCTTCGCGAGATTGTCTAAAAAAAAAGGTCTACCCAGAGTGTTCGAACAACTGTGCACCCAGTCCTCTAACCATGCCACGGTCGCGACCAATCCCGTCGCGCCAAGCGAGCGAAACCATCCCGACGTGGCAGAGCACCGGACGTGGACGCGCACGATTGGTCCGCACACGCGTTCGTCTCCGCTCTCGCGAGCAAACTTAAATCCGCACCACCACGCCCCGGTGACGCAGCCGATTGATCGCCGCCATCTAGCCCCCCCTCCGGCTTCCAGAAGCTTCTCGACGACGCCATGCGTCCGGCCATCCTCGCCGCCCTCCTCCTCCTCCTCGCCGCCGCGGCCTCCCCGGCCGCCGCACTCTACTCCGCCGGCTCCCCGGTCCTCCAGCTCAACCCCAACAACTTCAAGAAGGTCTCGCCTCTCCCCCGTCGCCAGATCGGCCCTCCTCCCATTTGAGCTCCTCTCTGACCCCGAGTGGCGTGCCGCCACTCGCTTGCGCGCAGGTGTTGAACGCGAACGGGGTGGTGCTGGTGGAGTTCTTCGCGCCGTGGTGCGGGCACTGCAAGCAGCTGACGCCGATTTGGGAGAAGGCCGCCGGCGTCCTCAAGGGCGTCGCCACAGTCGCCGCGCTCGACGCCGACGCGCACAAGGAGCTCGCGCAGGTGAGCACGGCCTCTCCTTTCCTTTTGATCCGCCCACACTGCACATGTGCGTGCTGATTTGCTTGTTTCCTGATGTGATCTAGGCATCGGTAGCAGCGATGTCCCAGTAATTTATCGATTGTTAGCGTATAATTGCTTTACTGGTGCATCGGCCGTGCAATTTTGTTGGATAGAAAGACATTAACCAGCTCCGTACCAAAATTATGCACTTGTAGTGGGACATTGTAGTTCAGACAGTAAATTTTACTAAGATGCTTCGATGCTTTTTATATAGTAAATGAATTTGAATTCTGCTGAAGAAAGACGCAGTTTGACAGAGGCTTATCAGTAATCAGGATTTGGTCTCTTGCTAATGCTGTTTTGGTATCCTCCCAGTCCCAGTTGATTACTAGCCTGGTTTTGTTTTCAAATCTCTGTTAAGTATATACAGAGGCCAAAATCCAACGAATTGTGCAACTTTAGGTTGATATGGTGGCATTCTGGCATTGCCTACAAGTTTGTTTCTTAGCGTTCAATGATTTTTTTTTTGTGTGTCGGAAATTACTTTTTGTATCAAAGCACTCTTGTCACAAATGTTATCGCACAGAAGATGGATACCCCCGATTAAAGAAAACAAGCAAGACATTGACTGTGAATTAAGACCGTTATGGCTTTACCAATATACCTGCAGTGAAACTTAACCACGAAAATTCCTCCAAACCATCTCGTGTTCCACATGTGCATTACTATTGATGGTTGTAGGCTATTAATTACAGCGTGGTTTTAAGTTGTGTTTAGCGTAGCAGACTGATAGTTAGGGCCAGAGGAGTGAACATCAAGTATATATTGTGGCGATGAATACAACAACAACAACAACAACAACAACAGCAACAACAAAGCCTTTAGTCCCAAACAAGTTGGGGTAGGCTAGAGCTGGAACCCATAAGAATCTAGCAACCAACTCATGGTTCTTGCACGCACCCCTGTCCATGGCTGGTTCTTTGGTGATACCCTAGTCCTTCAGATCTTTCTTTATGGACTCCTTCAATGTCAAGTTCAGTCTACCCCGACCTCTCTTGACATTATCAGCACACTTTAGCCGTCCACTATGCACTGGAGGCTTGCGCTGAATATGCCCAAACCATCTCAGACGATGTTGGACAAGCTTCTCTTCAATTGGGGCAATGAATACTTTAGTTAAAACTAACTTAGGCAACATGCATCTGGACTACTTTCTTTCGCTTTCCTCTACAATTGTATGCATGAGTCACCTCTTAAACAGTTTATATTCTAAATTGATGACAGTAACACAAAATTTCTGGCTTTATAATTAGAATTAATAAATACTTTTATGGAATGCTACTAATACAGTTTGTGATGAATTGTGTTACTTTTGCAGCAATATGGAATACGGGGATTCCCAACCATAAAAGTATTTCTCCCTGGCAAGCCACCAGTGGATTATGAAGGCGCAAGAGATGTAAAGCCAATTGTAAATTTTGCTCTGTCGCAGGTTCGTTGCAGCAAACCCTATTTGTCTTGCAATTCTATTTTGTTCCACTACTTTGCATGATGTATTCTCAATTGCATTTTCTTATGTTGCACAAGTTGTTTATGCTTTTGATGTGATGTTTCCTCTGCTACTCCATCAATATGTACATCCTCATTCAGTCAAAAAAATAAATAATATGTACATCCTTTTCCCCGGAGACATTATCTGGTTTGTCTGAATGTGAAGAGTAAAATTTATATCCACTTAAATAACTTCGGATCTTACAGGATGTAATACTATGAACAACAAGTGCCATCTTTCTGTTGGCTGAAAATGGTGTCTTGGGTAGCCCATGATTCTACTTACCAACTTCTCCTAATGACTTTGAGGCAGCCACTCTGCATAGCTTAGCATGCAATGATCCTTCTTACTCCGTTTTTACTCTTCTCTGAAGTTCAGTACTCCCTCCGTTCCTAAATATAAGTCTTTTTAGAGATTCCAATATGGACTACATACGGAGCAAAATGAGTGAATCTACACTCTAAAATATGTCTATATACATCCGTATGTAGTCCATATTGGAATCTCTAAAAAGACTTAAATTTAGGAACAGAGGGAGTAATTACTCTTACACTAATGTTAGCTGACTTGAGTTCCTTCGACATGTCATGTGTTTCAATTTAATTGTTCATTGGTCATCACTGTTGCATGCTGTGAATCGACAATGTTCGTTCTTTATGTTGTGTTATTTTGCACTCCCTCTGGTTTGGTTTATAACTCAGGCACGGGTTTTTAGGTCTTCAATTTAACTAGGCAAACATTAATATGGATCAGAGGGAGTATAAGAAATATATCTTTTGATTCTAACCATATAATTTGTGGCATATTATACATGTTTTATTTGCCAAATCGAAGACCTTAAAACCCTCACCCGACTTATAAGCCCAACTGAAGGGAGTACGAATTTGTCAGTTATGTTGCAAAAGATGTGAGCTTCCACTTTCATTACAAGGGAAAATATCTGTTTGTTTTATGATGCACAGGTCAAAGGTCTTCTCAGAGATAGGTTGGATGGTAAGACATCAGGAGGTTCAAGTGGCAAAACCTCTGGTGGCTCAAGTGAGAAGAAAACTGAACCAAATGAATCAGTAGAATTGAATTCGAGTAACTTTGACGAACTCGTCGTCAAAAGCAAGGATCTTTGGATTGTGGAGTTCTTTGCACCGTGGTATGTAGCTCAATACCCATATTGTTCATCATGTTAATCGAATCTTAACTTGCTATGGGTGTAGCTTTTTTCTCCAAATTAAGAGAATTATATGCATAATTCTGCACGATGTAGTCATTTCTTATTATTTCTTATGTATACTCTAGCACATTCTTGATTAACTATAGGGCTTCAGAAGTTTGAGTTATAACCAAACCATAGAAATTTGAGTTTGTATGGTTGTATGCATCTGAGGATGCAGAGGCTAGGAGGTTTAACCTTCCTTTTCAAGAAAAAAAGAATATTAATTTCATGATTTTGCTTGACATATATGAGGCCTACCTTTTAACTAGACTACACGAGCTCACATGATGCTACAAGTAAAGTCGATGCACCCCCTTTCATCGGTTGCCAATATAGAGAGACAAGCCTTTTCCATGGGATCTTGCTTGATTTGGTTCCTATGCTTAAGCTTTGTCTGATCTCCTCTACTGTTCGTACACGTTATCACATTTTACAAGTTAATTCATTTGTTTGATGTATTGGACTTTTAGTATTGTATTTCTGCTACTTGTGTGTTGAGAATAAATCCTGTTAACTGAATACACTTTTCGGCTCGTCGACTGTATTGTTTTTCTTATTAAGGTGTGGGCACTGCAAGAAATTGGCTCCTGAATGGAAAAGGGCTGCAAAGAACTTGAAGGGTCAAGTGAAACTAGGCCATGTTGATTGTGACTCTGATAAGGTACGACCTTGGGATTATATATCCTCATTTAACATTTTCATCTTCTGGTTGAATTTTGTCCTAGGAAAAAATATATTTCAGGCCAATATTATAGGTTAAATTTAAGAATGTATTTGCCATACTAATGAATCTGCACTTTGATTTCACTGAAAATTGAAATTATACAAGGGAAATTGTTGTTGGTAACATTTGGTTTGAAAATCTTGGCGGGTTCTTGGCATTCTTGTGATCATCAAGACTGGAGTGAAGTGTTTTTTCCGCAGTTATTGCAATTTTATAATGAAATTAACTCAGGATATCACTTTGGGGTCACATCATAAATTTGCATATCATACAAATGCTGGAGTCTGGCTGCAAAGAACTATGGTTATCTTGGAATTTTTTATCGAGGAAAGCTTCAGTTGGCTAACTTATCCATAAGCCATTTGATTGAGTTGTCGCCTATGTTTTGTTTGAGGTGCCATTTTAACATGATGACATGATATACTACAATACTTTGAACTTTAAGATTCAACTGAATTACTGGGTTTGAATGATTTTTCGAAATGTTTCAGGCAGTGTATCAGACTATTAGAATAGTTAGTGTTGAAACTCGACATTTTGAAAGCATGCATGCATGTGCCACCAAATAGTTTGTTGGGCCTACCATACAGCTTCTTTCTTGAGTACATATTGCAAGTATATATTTTTGACTTGTGATTTTTGCAGTCCTTGATGAGCAAGTACAAGGTAGAAGGCTTTCCAACTATTTTGGTATTTGGTGCCGATAAGGAGAGCCCATTCCCCTACCAGGGGGCTAGAGCTGCTTCTGCCATGGAGTCCTTCGCGTTGGAGCAGCTGGAAGCAAACGCTGCACCACCTGAAGTTTCTGAGTTGACTAGCGCAGTAAGCCTCCATGATATTAACAATATTTCTGCAGATCACATAGTGAATGATTGATGTTCTGATCTGGGGTTGGCATTCTTTAGGATGTGATGGAAGAGAAGTGTGCTTCTGCTGCCATTTGCTTTGTGTCTTTCCTTCCAGACATTCTGGACTCAAAGGCTGAAGGAAGAAACAAGTACCTTGAGCTGCTACTATCTGTTGCTGAGAAATTTAAGAAGAGTCCATACAGGCAAGTTGTCAACTGACCCAATTACTTGAATTTAGCCTACATCTGTTTTTTTCTGGTGAGAAAAGCACTCAGTTTCTAATTAATACAGCTCGTTAGTGAGCCGACAGAAAAAATACAGGTCGTTAGTAAGTTGACAGAAAAAACAATGAACTGTAACATTTGGGTGTTTCACATACATTAAACGATCAGATCAAATGCCTTATGCATCAACAGATCTAAGCTTGTCGTAACTATATGTGCAATGAAATCTGCAACAAGAGGATTGGGTCTAATGCGACTATGCGAGCATTTCTGTGTTGACAAATTGTTCTTTGTGTTCCTGAGAAAGTGATCCTCAGTGTTTTCCTAATGCGAGTATTTTATGTTAAAACTTCCTGATTGTTCTTGAGATGGACCATACTGAGCCAGGATAGCGTTGCCTTGCAGTTTTGTCTGGGCAGGTGCCGGCAAGCAAGCTGATCTGGAGAAGCAGGTCGGGGTCGGTGGTTATGGGTATCCAGCCATGGTTGCTCTCAACGTGAAGAAAGGCGCATACGCTCCGCTTCGTAGCGCCTTCGAGCTTGCGGAAATCACGTAAGCTCCCTGCTTTCATCACTTCGATCGTTGCATTAGGTTCAGTAAGGCACACGGTTAACAAAAAAAAAATCGTCTCCTGCAGCGAGTTTGTGAAGGAGGCGGGGCGCGGCGGAAAGGGCAACCTTCCTCTGGAAGGCGCCCCGACGGTGGTCCAGTCGGAACCATGGGACGGCAAGGACGGAGAGGTCATCGAGGAGGACGAGTTCTCGCTCGAGGAGCTCATGGCGGACAGCTCTCCACCCAACGACGAGTTGTGATTCTCTTGCGATCCTAACGTTTAGAGGAACACTGATGCTTCACTTGTTCTGATGTGTACACTGTACAATTTGGACGGGACACTTTTTTGGAATGCTTTTCTTTTATCGATGTTAGCAGTATTGTGGGAGAAAGCTCTGATGTGCAAGGTTGCAAGGTGGGGTTGGGTGTCTTCGCCCCTGAAATAAAACCAGTTCTGAGTTTAGATGCATGTCCATCATTACAGTTGCAGGAGAGGCGGATGACGGAGCATTTACTGCTCTGTTGTTCTGTTGTTTATTTAAGCGTTTTGGTACGGCTGAAATCATTGGCGTTTTGTCTCGCTTCGCGAGGCTGCCAATGTGACCGGTACCCCTGTCGCTCCTCAGCATCAGCGTCGGCCTTGCCAGCGAAATCCAAAGCCGCGGTGCGCAGCATTTCCTTGTCTCTGGGCTGCACGTGCTTTTTTTACCGGCGTGCGGACGTCAGTGAAAGGATCCTTCGAAATTTAGTATACACAACTGATCAAATCTCTCGGTCGGCTGCACTACGCCTCCGGAGAATTATCTTGTCAAGGAAGACTCGTGCTGCTTGAGAAAGTGACGAGTTACTATTTAAACTAGGGATGTTTATTGCACAGTGCGCTCACTCCACCCAGAGACAGTGCACTCGCCATGCCTGGGGGAAGCATACAGTCAGAAGCAAGTTGCAGTAAAAACTCAGTAGAAATCGCTTTGATTATGTTTTAAAAGCTCTAAAAAGGGTATATGTTAGAAAGATGATGTTCCATAAACTTGTGGAATATGAAGTTCAAACTAATTCAAGAAATTGCTTGTTATGTACTCCCTCTGTAAACTAATATAAGAGCGTTTAGATCACTAAAATAGTAATCTAAACACTCTTATATTAGTTTACGGAGGGAATACTACTATAAATGATGATGTTGCACTTTTTTGTCACTACTACCACTGAATTTGATTTTTCATACCACATGAATGATTTTGATTTTGAGCTTGCGGAAAGGCGCATACGCTCCGCTTCGTAGCGCCTTCGAGCTCGCCGAAATCACGTAAGCTCCCCGTTGCCATGGCTTCGATGATTTCATTAGGTTCAATCAGGCGCACGATTAACAAAAAAATAAATCGTCTCCTGCAGCGAGTTTGTGAAGGAGGCGGGGCGCGGCGGAAAGGGCAACCTTCCGCTGGAGGGCGCCCCGACGGTGGTCCGGTCGGAACCATGGGACGGCAAGGACGGAGAGGTCATCGAGGAGGACGAGTTCTCGCTCGAGGAGCTCATGGCCGACAGCTCTGCGCCCAACGACGAGTTGTGATTCTCGAACGATCCTAGCGTTTAGAGGAACACTGATGCTTCACTTGTTCTGATGTATTACACTGTACAATTTGGACGGGACACTTTTTTTGGAACGCTTTTCTTTTGTCGACGTTGGTATTGTGGGAGAAAGCGAAAGCTCTGATGTGCAAGGTGGGTTTGGGTGTCTTTGCCCCTGAAATAATGATGTGCAAGGTGGGTTGGGGTGTCTTTGCCCCTGAAATAAAACCAGTTCTGAGATGTCAATCATTGCAGTTGCAGGAGAGGCAGATGACAGAGCATTTACTGCTCTGCTATTTATTTAAGCGCTTTGGTACGGCTGAAATCATTGGCGTTTTGTCTCGCTTCTCGAGGCTACCCCTGTCGCTCCTCAGCGTCAGCGTCGGCCTTGCCAGCGAAAGAATGCGTTTTTGGCCAAAGTCAGCGGCGTGCGGACGTCAGTGACGGGATCCTTCGAAATTTAGTACTGATAAAATCTCTCAGTAGGCTGCACTACGCCTCCGGAGAATTATCTTGTCAAGGAAGACTCGTGCGGACAAAAGAGTGTGGCGATAGAGCAGACGGGCTCGCCTGCTCACGCTACATGGGCCAATGGGACAACGACGTGTTGTGTACGTGCATTCAATGCCATCGTAGAGAGGAGGGAAAGGTACGGAGCGTCCAACAGTAGCATACGGTGAATTCGCCGCCTGAATGTTGACGGCTTGACGGTGCACTGTTTATATGTTCCGTTGGTACAGGACGAGGTAATTCAGCATTTAAATTGGTATGACTGCATCGTGTCGGTAAACATTATTTCCCGGTTGCTGTCGATGAAGATTGTAAGGGCATGTACAATGATGGCATATGGATACAGATGCCTCGTGATAAAAAGTAGTTTGAGGCATCTACATTTATTTTTTCTCTTCAATGCAAGCTATCAGTAGTGGGCCTCATTAAGAAATAGAAAATAAAGACTCTAGTACATATACATCTCTACTTTTCACTCCAAACTTTTCAGCTTTTGACACAAGACCACACTTTTTCTCTTCAAGCACCCGCCTCCTGCAGAGGATCCCGCTTCCCTATCCAAACCTACTTTATCTGTTATCTGATCCTACATGACATGTGAGGCATCACCCTGAGGCTATGCATTGTACATGCTCTAATACACACTCATCTTGCCAACCATCCATGTAATCGGCATTCACCGAGCGACTGAAAAGACGACTTGCTTTGACCATGGGCTGCACAACTCAAAAACTTCGGTCCGCACCAGTAGCAGTACCTGCGGATAAAATATGATTTAGTGCAATGGAACTTCCTTTCATAACGATCCATTAAATTACATCAGCCAAACTATTACGAGTTAATCAACGGACACGCATAACACGTGATCGTCACTCATCAGGTGGAAAGCCGACTAGAGCGAACGATTCATTCGCTAGGGTAGGTTTGATCAAGCAAACCTAAATCCCTCCCTCAAACGGGGTTTCAGCGCGACTCAAGCTGGCTAATTTTTCTGTGGTATATACAGTAAATTTCATGTGGTACAATACATAAAAAAACATATGCAAGATAAAATTGTCATCGTATTTGTATGAGAAAACATGCAGAGTTAAATTTTGTCATGGTCCATGGCAAGTTTGACAGAAAAATGTTCTAAAAGATCATGGGAAACTTAGCTAAAAAGGTTGTCACTAGATCAATCATTCTTAGAATTTTTTTTCTGAAAATACCATGCCACTACAGCAATCATTCTTAAATTTGCCATGTCGCAAAACACTACATTTTTCTTGGGGCATCTCCAACGCCGATCCTCAAACCGCCGGCAACAGTCGAACCGTGCTGTTCGGATGTGTTTTGCCCTCCAACGCGGTGCTGTATCGGTCCGCCGATCGGTCTGGACCGCTGCCACGCCCGCGTCTGACAACCGTGGCCCGCCCAGAGCATGCATCGGCCCGTTTTGATGCCGAGCTACGTGATTGGACGGGAGGGCGGCACTGACGGACGCGACGTCTTGGGTGTCGCCGCGTCCCGAGAAGCCAACTTAGACCGTTGCGCCGCATTATGTTGGCTAGAAGCCCTTCACATGGCCTGGCCGAGGTTATTTAAGCCGTGCACCGACAATGCACACATCCACACTTCATCCTCTTCGAGCCCCTCCTCCTCCACGAGCATCTCCAACTCTGACGATGTCAAAGTCATGGTTCTCCGTGCAGGTAGGCGGAGGCGGTGGTAGTTCTTCGTCAGGAGGCTCATGGTGCCACCGCACTCGCTCTCCGGGCCCCTCGGCATCCACGGCGGTCGGCTCCTTCTGCAAAAAGGAGATCGTCATCTCCTCCGGCGACGAGGAGGACCATGCACCACCGCAGGAGTAGTAGTCGTGCCTTCTCGCAGAGGCCTCTCTGACAGACGAGGAACTCATCCGTTAGATGAAACTTATGACGGAGCGATCGCTCCGTCAGATGGGCCCGGCACCACCCTTGCGGTTGCATGCGGTCAATGAGGAGCCGCAGTCCCCGCCACGTAACCATGGCATCCAAATCGGGCGCCGCGTGAAGGAAGAGCAGGCGTCGCCGCCGGTGCATAGCTGCTACGCCCGTATTGACGGGCCTGCATCCCTGCCCTGCCGCAACCACCGCGGGAAGTTTGTCAAGGTCGAGCTGCCGTCCGCGATCACCAAGGCACGAGGCCACATCCTCCACTACCTCGGAGGCGATGGTGACAGCGGTCCCTTAGGCTTGTGGGCCTTCGTGTCCGAGGAGGAGCGGGCGACGGGGTAACAGGCATGCTATGAGCAGCGCAACGCCACCCGTCGTTTCGCGTTCGCCAAGTCTGACACGACGCTGAATGGGTCAGCAATGAACCAGACCTCGCCGCCGCCTGGACCATCGACTGCTCTGTCACCACAGCGCAGACGGCCACCAGGGGGCGCCGCCGCCTTAACGGCGAGCTCATCAAGACCGGCGAGGAGTGGTCGCTTACCGACTCTTCCGCCAACGCCGACAGGGGCAAGGCCGCCGGCAGAGCTCTACGGGTGCCATCGGCATTGGACGCGGCGGCCCTCCACACCACGCAGGAGGAAGCAGAGTGACTCCTTCGCGAGCGGTATGCAACGGAAAGAAAATGCTGTCACGACGAACCGGCGCCATACTGCCGTTGGAGGGACGATGGCGACGATTACACAACGGCAACGATGGCGCGGCCAGGAAGGGCGCCCACGCGTACGAGGTGGTCGTCTGATACAAGTTGTAGCTTCTTTGTTTTCAATAAAACCGCCGAGATATCGGTCATTTCTGTAAATTATGATCGAACTTGAATGAATTTTACTGTGTTTGATTAAATATTGTCCAGCCTGTTCAAATACTCTTTGAAATGTGTGCGGATAGTTTTGAATGGGTGCCTCCCGCATCAGTGTCCGTGGACTGGTGCCCCTCCCCCCCCCCCCCCCCTTCGGTCCGTGGACGGATGCGGTGTCCAGTTTGCAGGTCAGCGTTGGAGATGCCCTTTGATGCCAAAAAAATGCATGGTACGCATGTTAACAAATTTGCCATGATCCATGGCAAAAAATATATAAAAAAGTGATCATAAGAACATAACCAATTTGTCATTATTTAAAATAAAAAATAAACACAAACAAGTACTCCCTCCGATTCAAAGTAAGTGTCGTGACCCATGACAAATTTGTAACGACACTTATTTTGGATCGGAGGGACTAGCAAATTTGTCGTGACCCATGACAAAAACTATATGAAGGCCTATACAAAAGTCATGGCAAATATTAGAAAAGATGTCCTTTAATTCATGGCAAAAAAAGCATGTATGAGTGACACAACAAATTAATAGATTTTAGATGCCTATATGTAGGAAAAATGTAGAAGATTTTATACTTCGATATGCAAAAAATCAATAAAAAATTGGACTAGTGTCATGCCAAATTCAGACATAAAAACATGAATGGAAAATGTAAGAAAATTTGTACTAGATGGCAAAAAAAATCTGAAATTGCCATGTCACTAAAAAAAATTTCTTAAAATTTTCAGGTCGCAAAAACAAATTTACCTATTTTTCTTACATGCAACAAAAAATGTTATGTTAAACATGTTATATACAAGAAACCCGGGGAGACCGCAGCTTTGAGGGTTTCGTTGTGATCCGACCATTTTTTCCTTATATGTTGGGGGCTCGGTAGTCGGTAGCCGTGGCTAGAACTGAATTAGAGCATCTATAGAGCTTGTTGCGGTGGCCTGTTGGTATCTATGGTGGGAAAGGAGGCAAATTACTCGTGATATTCAGGTGCAGTCCCCTGAAAAATCCGCAATGGCAATCCGAGTGTTGTGTTCTAATTTTAGGTCTGCTGCGGTTCCTAATGCAAGAGTGACAAAGGAAATTTGGACTCCACCAACAGGTGATTGCGTTAAGATAAACGTGTTGCTTCATTTGATCCAGATTATTTGAGGGGAACTATTGATGCTGTCGTTTGAGATAAAAAAGGAAAGTTTATCGCTGCAAGTAATGTACAGATGGATTTGGTTCAAGATGTTATTTCTGCTGAAGCTTTGACTCTCAAGAATGGATTGCCCTTAGTGGAATTAATAGGTTGTAATAGACTTGTTGTGAGCTCTGACAATCTAGAATTAATAGAAGTTATGAAGAATGAGAGTCCACCTACGGGTATTGCTGCAGCGATCTTCCATGATTGTTTTTCTATGGAGCATGAATTTTTTAGGGTTAGATACGAGCAAGCCATTAGGGAAACAAATTATGTAGCCCATGAACTGGCCCAGTTGGCAAAGTTCCAAGTCTATAGGGTCTGGCTTGATGATCCTCCCTCCTCTATTGTACTTTTTATGATGAACATTGTAACATTATTTTCTAATGAATAAAGAAGTTATTTGAGGTCAAAAAAAAAAAACTAGAGCATCTACAGCCGGATTTTGCAAATCCGGCCCCTCAAACGCCCGCGGACGCACCCGGGCGCGTCCGCGGACACTGACCGGTCGCGCTTTAAATAATGCAATCCACATCTGGATACCTCAAATCCATATTATTACTTGCAACGTAGAGATCTTTAAGCGGAGCTCGTCCGATCGTCGTGACCATGTCCGGCAGCCGGTTCCGCTCCCCAGAGTGTTGGCCCGGTCACTGGCAAGGTAGAGTAGGGCATGGGACACGAGCCGACTCACAGGACTCAAGGCGTCGCCTTCTCCCATGCCCTACTCTTCCTCATCGGAGCCCGAAACCCGTTGGGTGCCGGTGGACGTCACATCGATGATGGATCCGTCTTGGGATGTGCCGCCGACGTCCACCATGATGCAGTTGCGGAGCCCGGACTGCTGCACCATACGGGGTGCCAGAGAATGCGACTCCGCCTCGCCAACGTCCACCGCCGCGAGAGTTGTCGCCGCCTCCCGCGCCCGCTGCCTCGCACGGCGGGCACGCCGTGCCATGTTCTCGTCGGACGAGGCCCATGGTGCGTCCCGATGCTCGGCGCGCCAACGGAGGGGTTGCGCGTCTGCCACCGTGTTCGGACGCCAGACGGACCGCACCGCCTCTCGCGAGGCAGCGATAGCACACCTAGTGCCGGATCCATGCGCCATTTGGGCGGACGCAATTGATTTTCGACGGAAGGAGTCTGAGCGCTGGCGGGCACGGGCCTCCTCCCGGAAGCGGCGGAGCGCTAGCCGGACAGCCATCTCCTCGGGGCCGCGTGGGATGAGCTCGGGGTCGACAGACCTGGAGGTGAAGGACTCGGATCCGCTGCCCGCCATGCTGGAGGCAGCCGGATAGCGCCGGAGACGAGTTTGGGTGGCGGAGGGGAGTGGAGTGAAGTGGCTAGGGTTGGTCCAACAAGTGGATGGGGAGGAATATATATGGGTCGGGTGGGCCAGCGTGGGCCGGGTCTGACGTGGCGGGCGTGGGCGCGCCCATATTCGCCTATATTTGGGCTGGATATGAGGGGCGTCGGTCAGCCCGGGTGTCTGAGGCCCGTTTAAGGTGTCCGTCCGAGTTGAAATTTTGTGACCGGGGCGGTCCGTCCGGACGTTTCATGAGGTTTTGGGGTGCCGGGCCGTAGATACTCTTATGAATTGTTCGAGTAATAATTATGCAAACGAGCTTGTGATGTAACGACCTTCGGTAGCTCTGTTGTTATGTTTCGATTTGACTTGAGACATTAATTTACGTGGTGTGGCAAGATGGTCTACTGATGTAGTACCATTTTCCAATTATGACTAGTACCGTACGATAAATCTCCCGACAGCGCTCAACCCCATCCACTAGGGGCAGTGGGTGCCGCCGTCCGGGAGGCGCAAGTGACTGCCGTCTTCCCCTGCGTGTTCGGTTTCAAATGGCACGGCGCTACGTGGTTGACTGGTGGGTCCAACCCGGTTTTATTGTACCTCATGTACGGGACGCCTACCCAACCAATACACCTCCTGCTCTGATCCCAAAAAAAACGAACGAACATGGATACAGGGAGCATGCGAGGACGAGCACTCCTTTGAATTTTCGGCGGACAAAATCACTATTTTGACCTTGTTAGAAAAGTATAGCACAAAATAAACTCTGCATGAAATTATTTCACAATCTAACTCTTTTGGCAACGCCAGAGACCGTGGCGTTTCTGATTCACATTAAAACGCCGAGCTAGCTCGCGTTGCTTCTCCACGTGAAAACGTCGAGATAGCTCGCGTTGCTGCCCACATGGAAACGCCAGAGGCTTTGGCGTTTCAAACATTCTTGGAAACGCCAGGCGCTTTGGCGTTTCTGCCGTAGATATTTAAGTGGTGTGTGGCTCGCTGACGTGGCAGGCTGGAAACACCAATGGCCATGACGTTTCTGCCCTACACATGTTTTTAAACGATATCTTGCTAGTGCTCAGTGGACTTGATTGATGAGTACATTAAAAAACAATTAAACAAAACCTTTTTCTCAAGCCTTTTCATTGTGTTGCTAGTTGCTAGCTGCTCCTCTGCATGTGCTGCAGGTTTACATGACCGGTAGGTTTCCTGCAGGCTCCCCATACTGCATCTATCTTTCATTTACTTAGCTGTCAATAGAGCTTAGTTGCATCCACTGCTAGGCTGTGTCTTTTTCGCATGGGAATCCAGTGCATGCGGACATGATGTGTGCAGGCATCTGCATGCTCAGGGCCTAGGAGCAATGTAGCATAGTAGGTTGGGTGGTCAGCAGTTGTTCGTCCGGCGGGTCAACAAACGTTTGGAGCTGCGTGCATGCACGGGCCAGATAGGATGGTGGGTTTCAGGCCTTTGCGTCAGATCGGCACAGCAGCGGCCGAAATGACTGTCAAAACACTTAAATATCTGGGGCAGCAACGCCAAAGCCTTTGGCGTTTCCATGTGGGCAGCAACGCGAGCCAGCTCGGTGTTTCCATGTGAAGCAGCAACGCTAGCTAGCTCGGCGTTTCCATGTGGAGCAGAAACGCCACGGTTTCTGGCGTTGCAAAAAGGGTCAGATTAGGAAATAATTTCATGGAGAGTTCACTTTGTGCTATAGTTTTCTGACAAGGTCAGAACAGTGATTTTGGCCGACTCGTGCTGCTTGAGAAAATGACGAGTTACTATTTAAACTAGGGATGTTTATCGCCATGCCTGGGGGAAGCATACGGTCAGAAGCAAGTTGCAGTAAAAACTCAGTAGAGATCGCTTTGATTATGTTTTAAAAGTTCTAAAAGGGGTACTATGTTAGAAAGATGATGTTCCATAAACTTGTGGAATCTGAAGTTCAAACTAATTCAAGAAATTGGTTTTTATGTATAAATGGCGATATTCCAATTTTTTTGTCACTACTGCTGAATTTGTTTTTTCATACCACATAAATGATTTTAATTTTGAGCTAGGAATCTTGTAAGTTTTGCGGAACATGACCTCCTCAACATAATGTATGTTTTTCTTCAGAATTTTATAGAAACCTTGAACCATAGTTTTACTCCTACTTGATTTTCATCCGTCCCTACAAGATATTTCTAAAGTCTGGGTTGGTTTTTTTTTTAGAACGAAGGCTCAAGACGAGCCCGACTTTGATTAACAAAGCCATCAACCGGCCAGGCATTACAGCCAACAAGTGCAAGCCCAACTCCACTTACAAAGAAAAAAAACACGAGCAACCAAAAGATACATGGGTGCTCAAGAACACAACTTACAACACAGTCCCAAACTACAAGCACCTAAACTAGTTGGAGATGAAAAACCACTGGAAGAAAGGACCGCCCTTGAAGCTCGAAACACCGGCGCCAAGGAAAACATCAGCGACAATGGCATTGTTGACCGCCTTAACCACGAACACGCCAAACACCTGCACTGGAGACCAGAAAGATACCACACCTTCCTTCTCCCTCGCCGAAGAGGGACCCTACCCCCTCGTCCTGGCTCGAAGGACGTCGCACCGTCGAGAGAGGGATGAATTCACCCTAGAACAAGGAAAGGCACGATCTTGGGGTTGCAGACACAGAACATTCGCACGCATCCGCCTCGCAGCAACGGACATACCTCACTGGTCATTTAAGCACAAACCGTCGGTGTCCAAACAAGAAGAGAGTAAGCTACAGAAACGGCACATTGGAGCTGAAGAAACAGCGAGCTTGAGGCGAACAACAGGAAAACAGAGCATGCACGGATGCGAGGGATATGGCTCTGGTGCTCACTGAGCCGCCACGGAGCTGTTGCTGGGAAGGGGAACCCTTTCCCCTCCCACCCAGGCTCGAGGGTGACGAGCCACCGGCGAACAGGGGATGGTCAGCAAGCACCAAACAGGGAATGGCAAGCCCGACATCGCTGGAACATAATTTGTTGCTCGGACCCCGCTGCAATCACAAACCTCATATCTAGCACCACACACCTACACCCTCCTAGCCAGATGACGCCCCAGGGAGGTTACGACGCCGAGCACCACTGCCGCCGAATCTGCGTGGGATTGCAGGAGATAACCATGGAACGGAGGTGAAGGGGTGGGTAGAGGGGATCACGGCGGTGCTTTCAAGAAGGGGAGCCACGCCCGCGGGCCTGGCCACCGTTGTGGTCAGAGAGACCAACCAGGAATTTCTCCCGATCCCGACTAACACCACCTCAACCAGCCACCAACAGACCGGCGAAGTTGCACCGGCGCTAGCACAAGTTGGGAGCGGGCTAGAGGGAAGAGGATAAACAACCTTCAGATCTGATGTCAGAGGGCCACCGGAGCAGCCCACCGAGAATTCTGCATCTAGAAATCTTTTAGATTCCGCCGCGGGAGGTACTTTTATGGAAATCACATTAGGAGAAGCTACTAAACTCTTAGATAATATTATGGCAAATTACTCTCAATGGCATACCGAAAGATCTTCTACTAGTAAAAAAGTGCAAGCGATTGAAGAAATTAATACTTTGAGTGGAAAGATGGATGAACTTATGAAATTGATTGCTAGCAAGAGTGCTCCTATTGATCCTGATGATATGCCTTTGTCTACTTTGATTGAGAATAATAATGAATCTATGGACGTGAATTTTGTTGGTAGGAACAATTTTGGTAATAACGCGTATAGATGCAATTTTAATCCTAGGCCGTTTCCTAGTAATTCGTCTAATAATTATGGTAATTCATACAATAATTCTTATGGAAATTATAATAAGATACCCTCTGATCTTGAGAACAATATTAAAGAATTTATTAACTCCCAAAAGATTTTCAATGCTATGGTAGAAGAAAAATTGCTCAAGATTGATGATTTGGCTAGAAACGTTGATAGAATCTCTCATGAGATTGATTCTTTTAAGATTAGATCTATGCCACCCAAGCTTGATATTAATGAGTCTCTGAAAGCTATTCAAATTTCTATTAATTAAAGTGGGGAGAGAACCGCTAGGATGCGTGCTAAAAGAGAATGGCTAGAAAAAGTGTGTTCTTCTAGTTTTTGCGATAATCATGACAAAGATCTTAAAGAGATTGGTGTGACTCCTATTGAATATTTGTTTGATAATATAAAACTTGATAAAGAAGGGAATGGAGATGAGTCAACTTTAGCTAGAAGGCGTTCCAATAATTTGGAGGGTGAAGATCTTAATGAAAAAATTAATAAAAGTGGGATTGGCGAGGTCAAAACTTTAAGTAGTGATGAACCCACTCTTTTGGATTTTAAGGACTTTAATTATGATAATTGTTCTTTGATTGATTGTATTTCCTTGTTACAATCTATGCTTAATTCACCTCATGCTTATAATCAAAATAAAGCTTTTACTAAACATATCGTTGATGCTATGATGAAATCATTTGAAGAAAAACTTGAGTTGGAAGTTTCAATCCCTAGAAAGCTTTATGATGAATGGGAACCTACTACTAAGCTTAAGATTAAATATTATGAGTGCAATGCTTTGTGTGATTTGGGTGCTAGCGTTTCTACTATTCCAAAAAATTTATGTGATGTGCTAGGTTTCCATAAACTTGATGATTGTTCTTTAAATTTGCACTTAGCGGATTCCACTATTAAAAAACTTATGGGAAGGATTAATGATGCTCTTATTTTTGCAAATAGGAATTATGTGCCCGTAGATTTTATTGTACTTGATATATATTGCAATCCCGCATGCCCTATTATTCTTGGTAGACCTTTACTTAGAACGATTGGTGCAATTATTGATATGAAAGAAGGAAATATTAGATTTCAATTTCTGTTAAGGAAGGGCATGGAAGACTTTCCAAGAAAGAAAATTAAGTTGCCATATGAATCTATTATGAGGGCTACTTATGGATTGCATACCAAAGATGACAATACCTAGATCTATGCAATATGCCTAGCTAGGGGCGTAAAACAATAGCGCTTGTTGGGAGGCAACACAATTTTTTTTTTGTTTTTTGTTTTTGCTTCTATTCTTGAATAAATATGCAATATTACTTCTGTAATAATTGTGTTTTAGTGTTTTAGTTAGTGTTTGAGCCAAGTAAGACCTTTGGGATGATCTTGGGTGATAGTTGATTTGATTTTGCTGAAAAACAGAAACTTTTGCGCTCAGTGCTGGAATTTTAAAAATTCACAGAAGTGTGATAAATTCTGAATTTTTTACAAAAGATTGATATACAAATTTCCTACGTTGTCCTAATTTTTCAGAATTTTTGGTGTTACAAAAGTTTGGCTAAAGTCCAGACTACTACAGACTGTTCTGTTTTTGACAGATTCTGTTTTCATTGTGTTGTTTGCTTATTTTGATGAATCTATGGGTAGTATCGGGGGGTATGAACCGTGGATAAGTTAGAATACTATAAGTGCATCTAGTGCCCCTTAGTGATTTTGGTGTATTGAAGACTTATAGGTTAAGGGACTAATGTGTTTGTGAGTGTACACAGGTTCTATAAGTCTCTAAGGAGTTTGATATTTCCGAAGAAAGTCGACCCCTAAAAATGAATGTCTTCATTTGAAGACTTTGGTTTTCTTGAAGACTTTGAAAATGAGGAAATTGGTGTGACCTTGAAGACATTGATATTGATGCGAGGATTATGAAGCATGAAGACTTTTGTTTTCGTAATTTCATTTTCTCTTTCTTGAGTCATAGGAAACACCGTACTGTTAAAGGGGGTCGAGGTAAAACTAGGAAACATTTCCAAGTGATGCTCATCTCAAAGCCTACACATACCCAATCCTTCGAGTGAAGCCTTTGGAAATCTCATACAGTTCAGTCAATTTCTTCAGTGACAGAGACAAAGATCTTCTGGTCTTTGAGGAATTTGTTCTGACTGAGGAGTTAGGAATTCGCCAGTGCGGATCCCTACAAGTGAGGAACATGATAGCCCTGAGGAATTTGAGAGCTCAAATTTCCGACCGTTGCTGTGCTACGCGCCAGCTGTCCCAAATATCTTATCCACCTAACGGTCATATCATTGAAGGGCATTTATGTCTTATCATGTCAGGCTGCTCCCCGGCTATAAATAGCCGCCCCCTACAACCACTAGTTGGTTGGCTGCTCCGAGAGAAACTAACACTTGTCATTTAGAGCATCCCATCCTCCGAGGACTTTGAGAGAAAATCATCAGTGAGGAAAAACCCAAAACCCAAACACCTACAACCCAAAGTGATTGAGCATCACTGAAGAGATTGTTCCTGTGTGAAACCGACGCTTGTTACCTTTGAAGACTGTGCATCTTCCAGACGGTTAGGCGTCAAGGTCTAGAGCATCCAAGAGGAATTGTGGATCGCCGGGTGACCTAGTCTGTGAAGGTTTGAAAGTCACCTGAAGACTTACCACGAGTGATTGGGCGAGGTCTGTGTGACCTTAGCTCAAGGAGAATATAGTAAGGACTGTGTGTCCTGGGACTGTGTGTCCTTTGGTTTAAATACCAAGCTGATCCAACCAGACATACAACTGTCACAACAGTTGGAACTGGTCTACCAAATCATTGTCTTCACCGAGCAACTGGTTCTATTCCTCAACCGATTTCATTTCCTCGCTCATGTGTTGATGAAATTGATCGTTACTGTTTGAAGACTTTGACTGAAGACTTTCTCAATTTCCTCAATCCTATTTCTTCAGTCATCTTGTCTTCTGCCTGCTTATCCTGTTTACTCGCTACCTGTGCTCTGTGTATGTTTTATTTCATCACGATGACCATGCTACTGTCTTGTTATGCATGCACCTGAGTACTTATTCCGCTGCTTGTAGTTCGTCACTTAGCAAATTCCTCAAGTAGTATTTCCTCAGTGACGAATTTGTAAAAATCGCCTATTCACCCCCCTCTAGTCGATATAATGCACTTTCAATTGGTATGAGAGCAAGGTACTCCCTTGTTCTGTGTGATTTTGGTTTAACCACCTGAAGTTTTAGTTATGTCGACCGCAGGTATGAAGAAAGTGTCATGCCCCATCTTTGATGGCCATGATTATCCCAAGTGGAAGGCCATGATGAGGAAGCACCTCTTGGTGATGAATAGTTAGCTGTGGACTGTCACTGAGATTGGTCTTACCTATCTATGCAAGATGGCGCATGCTGATGACATTCGCAAGTACACTCGACTGGATACTTTGGCGAGGGATATCATCTGCACCCACCTATCCAGAGATGAATTCAGGCGCATTATGCATCTTTGCAATGCGAAGCTAATATGGGACCGGATCTCTGATGTCTATGAAGGTCATCGAACGTGTTAGGACCCCTGGTTCCTCGAGTTCAAGGAATCACTCAAAACGATGACTTTCAAACCTGAATCATCTTCTTCAGCACCATGCCTCATGGCAAAAGGTGCCAAGGTACTCGAGTATCCTTCCTCCTCTGAATCCAGTGAAGAAGAATCTAATGATGATCTCAAACCTAGCTATTCCAAACTTGCTAATATTGCCATAAAACAACAAAAGGCTTTGAAAAAGGTTCAAAATCTGCTAGACAAAAGTGATGACCTGTTGGGTGAGGAAATGAGTCAAACTCAAACTCTGACTGATAATCTTCAACGACTACAGTCTAAGTTTGATAATCTTCAAGGTCATCATGAAACACTCTTAGCCGATCATGAGAAGCTTTCGTATGAATTTCTTCAGAGAAAGCAAGATCTTGAGAAGCTAAGGGTGAGTCATGAAGATCTTCGGAAGGAAAATGATTCATTACTTGCTCAACAGATCAGTTCCGCTCAGGAAGAATTTATTCCACCATGTTTGAAATGCATTGAACGTGAATCTGCTAATTCTTCTCCTGAAAGTTCAAATGCTTCTATTGCTGCAAATTCTTCAACTATCTTTGTGGTCACAAATTCCTCATCTGAGGATACCACAAGTATCACTGACGAAAATGCAGGGTTGAAGGAATTGTATGTGACAGGCATGTACAAAAGCCTCAAAGGGCATCAGACTCTTTGTGATGTGCTCAAAAAGCAGATCTTGAATAGGAACCCTAGGAAAGAGGGTATTGCCTTTGAGAGGAAACTCAACGCCGATGGAACCTACTGGAAACCTGAGCAGTATCCCAAAACCACATGGGTTGCTGCAAAAGGACCTCCCGTAGATCCATCCACTTTATCTGGCTTTACATGTGAATCTTCATATTCATCTGATGAGTCATTTGACTCCAACTATAAGCTGTTCAAAAATCAGAATGGTGAAGTATTTGCTAGATATGTTGGAACTAACTGCAGGAACGGTCCTCCTATGAAGAAAATCTGGGTTCCCAAAAGGTGCCTTGAAAGTCTTCAGGTGAATGTCCTCATGACTCCACCTATGAAGAACAGGAACCCCAGATCAAATTCTTCATATGGACCAAAGTCTTCATATGGATCAAAATCCTCACGTGGATCAAATTCTTCATATGGATCCAAGTCCTCATATGGATCAAATTCCTCATATGAGCATCATCGTGCTAATGCTTTTGTTTCGCAGGGAAAATCTAAGACTTATTAATATGTGCATTATTCTTCAAATCATTATGTTCATAAGTCCTCGAAGAATTTCTCTGCTTATTCATTAGCATACTCTAACCCCTCTTCTGTGAAACGAAGTGCATTGGCTTCAATGCCACCTTTCTCATATGGATCTCGCAGAATGATGAACTCTTTGCACCCCTCCAGATGTTGGTGGTGAAGAAAAAGAACTAATCTCTTATGCAGGGTCAGGTCTCCAGACGAACTTGAACGTCTGAAGAATTTGCTGGAGACCTGAATATGCTTGAAAGGACGCAAGCTAATCATGAAGAAATGAATTGCTCATTTCTCACGTCCTCATACTGCTATATCTGTTACACTATTTGATGAAATTCTATCTGATGAATTTGATGTCATATTCTTCACTCTGAAGTATATGAGTTCGTAAGTTGCACTAATTCATCTACAGGATGAATCACCCAAAGCTACTGAGTGGGTCCTAGATAGTGGATGTACAAATCACATGACCGGTGACAAGAGCTTACTGATGGACTCTGCTTTATCTCCATCGCATCTGAAGCATATCACCTACGCTGACAAAGGTAAAAGCAAGGTATTGGGTCTAGGTAGGGTTGCAATCTCAAAGGATCGACACATGGACAAAGTCATGCTTGTCGAGTCCCTTGGATTCAACCTCATGTCTGTCTCAATGCTTTGTGATCTTGATATGGTTGTCGTCTTTGGCAAATATCGCTGCTTAGTGCTCATGGAATCTGACAATTCCAAAGTCTTCGAAGGCTTTAGGAGAGGAGACTTGTATATTGTTGATTTCTCTGGAGGACCACAACCTGCCACATGTCTACTTGCAAAAGCTTCAGAAGGCTGGCTATGGCATCTTCGACTCGGTCATGCTGGCATGAGGAACTTGCACACACTTGTGAAGAAGAAGCACGTCATTGGCATTGAGGGTGTCAAATTCCTCAAAGATCATCTTTGCGGGGCTTGTGAGGCTGGAAAGATGACTAGATCCAAGCACCCCTCAAAGACTATCATGACAACCACTCGTCCTTTTGAATTGCTTCACATGGATCTCTTTGGCCCTACTCATTATGCCACTCTAACAAATGTTGCATCTCTGTATGGCTTTGTTATTGTTGATGATTATTCTCGTTACACCTGGGTGCACATCATCACTTACAAAACTGAAGTGCAGGAAGTCTTCAGACGATTTTCCTCAAGGGCCTCGACGAATTTCAGTGTGAAGATCAAGCATATCCGGAGTGACAATGGGACCGAGTTCAAGAATACTGGTCTTGATGACTATCTTGATGAACTTGTTATTACTCATGAGTTATCTGCCCCATACACTCCTCAGTAGAATGGCGTCGTGGAGTGCAAGAACAAGACTCTTGTTGAGATGGCTCGCACTATGCTTGATGAATACAAGACACCTCGTCGCTTCTGGTCTGAGGCTATTGATACTGCATGCCACATCATCAACAGGGTATATCTTCACAAATTCTTCAAGAAGACCTCATATGAACTTCTCACTGACAAAAAACCAAATGTGAGTTATGTCAAAGTCTTCGGTGCTAAATGCTGGATTAGAGATCCTCATCACAACTCAAAATTTGCACCGAAAGCACGCAAGGGTTTTATGCTTGGTTACGGAAAGGACTCGCACACCTACAGAGTCTTCAACACTTATCACAACAAGGTTGTTGAAACTGTAGATGTGCGGTTCGATGAAACTAACGGCTTGCAAAGAGAGCACCTACCTCCTGTGCTAGATGAAATGTCTCCTGAGGAATCCATCAAGTTAAAGGCTACTGAGGATGTCATACCCACTGAAGAATCTGCTAAAGAAGTGATTCCAGATCATGAAGAAAATCATGCTGGTGCATCTGAAGAAAATGTCACCGAAGAAAATGCTCAGCCCAATCAAAGTCGTCAACCTGCTCATCCTCGCGTTGCAAATGAAGTGCAGATTGAGAAAATCATCGACGACATCAACGCACCAGGTCCTCTCACATGCTCAAAAGCTTCACATTTGTCTAACTTTTGTGGGCACTTTGTGTAAGTGCATCTAGTGCCCCTTAGTGATTTTGGTATATTGAAGACTTATATGTTAAGGGACTAATGCGTTTGTAGGTGTACACAAGTCTATAAGTCTATGAGGAGTTTGATATTTACGATGAAAGTCGACCCGTAAAAATGAATGTCTTCAGTTGAAGACTTTGAAAGTGAGGAAATTGGTGTAACCCTGAAGACCTGATATTCATGCGAGGATTATGAAGCGTGAAGACTTTTGTTTTCGTAGTTTCATTTTCTTCTTCTTGAGTCATAGGAAACACCGTACTGTTAAAGGGGGTCGAGGTAAAACTAAGGAAAAGTTTCCAAGTGATGCTCATCTCAAAATCCTACACCTACCCAATCCTTTCGAGTGAAGCCATTGAAAATCTCATACAGTTCAGTCAATTTCTTCAGTGACAGAGACGAAGTTCTTCTGTTCTCTGAGGAATTTGTTCTGACTGAGGAGTTAGGAATTCGCCAGTGCGGATTGCCTACAAGTGAGGAACATGATAGCCCTGAGGAATTTGATACTCAAATTTCCGACCGTTGCTGTGCTACGCGCCAGCTGTCCAAATATCCTACCCACCTAACGGTCATATCATTGAAGGGCATTTATGTCTTATCATGTCGGGCTGCTCCCTAGGCTATAAATAGCCGCCCCCTACAACCACTAGCTGGTTGGCTGCTCCGAGAGATAGATTGACACTTGTCATTTAGGGCATCCCATCCTCCGAGGACTTTGAGCGAAAATCATCAAGTGAGGAAAAACCCAAAAACCCAAACACCTACAAACCCAAAGTGATTGAGCATCACTGAAGAAATTGTTCCTGTGTGGAACCGACGCTTGTTACCTTTGAGGACTGTGCATCCTCCAGATGGTTAGGCGTCATGGTCTAGAGCATCCAAGAGGAAATTGTGGATCGCCGAGTGACCGAGTCTGTGAAGGTTTGGAAGTCACCTGAAGACTTACCATGAGTGATTGGGTGAGGTCTGTGTGACCTTAGCTCAAGGAGAATACGGTGAGGACTGTGTGTCCGGGACTGTGTGTTCTCAGGTTTAAATACCTAGCCGCTCCAACCAGACGTACAACTATCACAGCAGTTGGAACTGGTTTACCAAATCATTGTCTTCACCGAGCTACTGGTTCTATTTCCTCAACTCTTTCATTTCCTCATTCATGTGTTGATTTACTTGATCGTTACTGTGTGAAGACTTTGACTGAAGACTTTCTCAATTTCCTCAATCCTATTTCTTCAGTCACATAGTCTTCAGCCTGCTTATCCTGTGTTTCACGCTACCTGTACTCTGTGACTATTTCATTTCATCATGATGACTGTTCTTATGCCATGTTATGTTTGCATCTGAGTACTTATTCCGCTGCTAAGTAGTTCGTTACTTAGGAATTTCCTCACCGAGAAATTCCTCAGTAATGAATTTGTAAAAATTGCCTATTCACCCCCCCTCTAGTCGATATAACGCACTTTCACTTTGCTTTTGTCTCTATCATAGAGCCCACCAAAGTTGATGAGGCATTTCTAGAGCCTGAGTGGATTCAAGCTATGCAAGAGGAATTACATCAATTCGAGCTCAACAATGTGTGGGAACTTGTCAAGCGACCAGACCCTCGCAAGCACAATATCATCGGTACTAAGTGGATCTACCGCAACAAGCAAGAGGAAGATGGCCTAGTGGTAAGGAACAAGGCTCATATTGTAGCTCAAGGCTACACACAGGTTGAAGGAATTGATTTCGATGAAACTTTTGCACCTGTTGCTAGACTTGAGGCTATTCGCATATTGCTTGCTTATGCTAACCATCATAATATCATCTTATATCAAATGGATGTGAAAAGTGCATTCCTCAATGGTAAGCTTGAGGAAGAAGTATATGTGGCTGAACCCCCAGGTTTTGAAGATCCTAAGCATCCTGACAAAGTCTTCAGACTCAACAAGGCCCTCTATGGCCACAAGCAGGCCCCTCAGACGTGGTATGATACACTGAAGGAATTCCTCATGAAGAAAGGCTTCAAACCTAGTTCACTTGATCCAACTCTTTTCACCAAAACATATGATGATGAATTATTCGTGTGCCAAATATATGTTGATGATATTATCTTTGGCTGTACTAACCAACGTTACAGCGACGAATTTGCCTATATGATGAGTGAGGAATACCAAATGTCTATGATGGGAGAATTGAAATTCTTCTTAGGTCTCCAAATTCATCAACAACGCAACGGCATCTTCATATCTCAAGAGAAATACCTCAAGGACGTTCTGAGGAAATTCGGCATGCAAGATTGCAAAGGCGTCAAAATCCCTATGCCCACAAATCGTCATCTATGCACCGATTAAAATGGTAAAGACTTCGATCAAAAGGTATACCGCTTCATGATTAGCTCTTTATTGTATCTATGTGCATCTAGGCCAGATATTATGCTTAGTGTTTGCATGTGTGCCCGTTTTCAAGCTACACCGAAGGAATCACACCATAAGGCTGTGAAACATATTCTTCGATACCTAGCTCACACTCCAACACTTGGATTATGGCATCCCAAGGGCTCGGCTTTTGATCTCATTGGATATTCTGACTCTGACTATGCTGGTGATCGAGTGGATCGCAAGTCAACATCAGGCACATGCCATTTCCTCGGACGATCCTTAGTATGTTGGTCCTCGAAGAAGCAGAACTGCGTATCACTCTCTACTGCTGAAGCTGAGTACATTGTTGCTGGTTCCTGCTGTGCTCAATTGCTGTGGATGAAGCAAACCCTCACGGACTATGGCATCAACATGAAGAATGTGCCACTCTACTGCGACAACGAGAGTGACATCAAGATTGCTCAAAACCCAGTTCAGCACTCAAAGAATAAGCACATCCAGATTCGTCATCATTTTCTTCGAGATCATGTGTTGAAGGGCGACATCTCCATCGACCACGTGAAGACTGAAGAACAGCTGGCAGATATTTTCACAAAGCCCTTGGATGAGAAGAGATTTAGCAAGTTGCGGTGTGAGCTAAATATCTTAGAATCTTCGAATGTTCTTTGAAAGGACACACATCCTAACACTTATGCAAATTGATGACTTAGATGTGCAACACACGAAGTAACGTTTTTTTTCAATCAATGAAGACTAACCCTCTAAGTGTGAAGAAATTAATGAAGAATCTGATTCTCAGAGCCCTACGACAATTGTACGTGGTGTCTGAAATCATCATTCTTATACGGTGGATCACGCCACCAACAAAAGTTGAAAATCTTCAAATTTGAGTTTTTCTTCATTTTTGCAAATTCTTCAAATTCCTCAACTTTGCAATTTCCTCAAACTTCTCAATTGGTGTGGTATTGTGTGACGTTGGGGCTGATGCCTCGTCAGACACTCGGTGGATGCTTGTGTTATCAATCCAGAAATGAAAGAGGAGGGGGGGGGGGTAACTCCTTAATTAAAATAACATAACGTGTTGTTACCTTTTTAACCACACCTCACGTCTTTTCTTTTGGACAAAATGTAGCAACACTATGTTTCGTTCATTAAGAAGGAGAACCGATAGAACCAAAAAATTATAGGTGAATACAAGATGCGATGATTACATACCACACCAAAAAACAAAGAAACAACAAGAGAGCTACAAGGATGGAAAGAGTCGACGCTTGCAATCATGGATCACATTGACACAACCAACACGGAGGAAACACTTAAACTTTCATCTTCATCTGATCAAGCAAGGCAGTGGCTTGAGATTGGTCGCTTGGTTTGCCACCCGTCAACATCCTTTTATAGGGATGAGAGGATCCAAGGTGGAACCCTGTCTCGCTAACCTGGCTTCAGATGAGAGGATCAAGCTCTTCCGTAAACTTGGTCAAATGACAAAACTATGCACACCTCAGTAGAGGAACACCCGACAAAAAAAAGACTAGAAGCAAACACCACCATCCTCCCTGCGCACCGTCAACTACAGTCATAGACCTTAAACCGGCGAACCGCACTCCAACCAAGGTGTCGAATAAGCAAGGCGTGATCAGATACCGCAAGACGACACATCCAAGGAGGTTACGACTGGATACGAGGCTTTCACCTGGAGAGCACATGCGGACAATGCGTGAAAGATCCACGACAACGCCTTCAAGAAGGAAAACGGCGCCCTAAGGCATAGCCGTTAATGCAATTAGGGTATGTACAATGGTGCTATCTTAGAGTGCCATGTAGAACAAATACTGAGATGGAGGAAAGAGAAAACATAAGAAAAGATGTATCTTCTCTTAATTAAGAGATAATATCTTTTTTTTTGGAGGGAAATGCCATCATAACTGTTTACATTTCATGAGATAACAGGTCTACATCATTTGATAATACATCGAGCAAAAAACTCGGAGCCTCGTTTCACAATACAAGAGTTCTCGAGGGCTCAGACTTCATAGCCAACAAATCTGCCGCCATATTGGCTTCCCTAGGGGTAAACTTGGTCAAACTTGAACCAGCCTGACTCGAGTCATAAGAAAACGGGCGTGCCGGCCGGAGCGAGCACCGCGCGGTCGTGGCGACTGTCATGCAATGGGACGGCGAATCCTTTTGGGTTAGTAATTGGTGTGCTGGCCGCCGCATGCCGCGGACAGGCATTGGCATTGGCATTGCACACCGCACGGAACGCCGGCACGGCACCCACCCACCCACCGTGGGCGTGGGCGTGGCGCATGCCAATCAAGCACGCCCACCCTACCCTCCCCCCGCACCCGCACCCGCAGCACCCAACGACTCGATCGCACGCACCGCGCCGCGCCGCGCCCTGCCTCTTAAAATATCGGCACCGATGCAGATACAGATTACCCAAGGGCCTCCGGGTGGGTTAGCAGCAGAGCAGAGCACAGCACACCACAACTCAGCGCAGCGCAGACCCCCAGCGCGACGCGAGGGACACGAGGCGAGAGCGCCCCAGGCCAGACCTCGCCGCCCCGCCGCATGGCACCCAAGCGCTCCGCCGCCACGGCGTGGGGGTCCCCGTCCGACGCCTCCGACGCGGAGGGGGACGCGGGCCACCGCCGCCGCGACCGCGACGACCCCCCCTCCGACACGGACCCCTCCAAGACCCCGCCGCCCAACCCTAACCCTAAGTCGTCCGCCGCCGCGCCCTCCTCCACCCCCTCCGTCGCGGCCGACTCCGCCGCCGCCGGATCCGACTCCGGGGGCACCTACGACTCCGACGCCGAGGCGCACCGCCGCCCCGCCCCCAAGCCCGCCGCCTCGTCGCCCAAGCCCGGCGGCAAGCCCAGGGCGCGCTCCCCCGGCATCAACTCCGACTCCTACAACTCCGAGGACTCTGACGCCGAGGCCCACCGCCGTCTCGCCCCCAAGGCCGCGCCCTCGTCGCCCAAGCCCGGTGGCAAGCCCAGGGCGCGCTCCCCCGGCATCAACTCCGACTCCGAGGACTCGGCCGCGCCCGCGGCCTCCGACGCCGACCTCGACCCGGCCGCCGGCGCCGACTCTGAAGACGACAACGTCTCGCCGCTCCGCTCCGCGCGCCGCCCCCGCGCCGAGGCCTCCATCATCAAGCCCATCAGCTCCCGCCCCATGGACTCGCCGCCCCGCGGCGGCGCCTCTGCCTCCGAGCCGCGCGTCAAGCGCCCCCGCAGCGCCGCCATATCAGCGCCCTCTCCTGACCCGCTGAAGCGCCCGTCGCGGCTCTGGAGCCATGACGACGAGCTTCTCATCCTGCGCGGCCTCGCCACATACCGCGCCAAGAGCGGCGTGCTCCCTGGTTCCACCAATGACATCGGTAAGCTCCACAGCCACATCCGTGCCCAGCTCAGTGTTAGGGTATCCACCACGCAGCTCAGTGATAAGGTCCGGCGCCTCAAGCAGAAGTACCAGTTGCTTGCCACCCGTGCCAAGAATGGACGGGAGCAGGAATTGCACACTCCGCATGACCGCAGCATCTATGAGCATGCCAAGAAGGTTTGGGGGTTGGTTGGTAGTGGTGGTGGTGATGGAGGAGGCAGTGGGTATGAGAATTATGGTGGTGGTGATAGTGATGAATTGCAATACAGCGGAGATAGTGATGATGATATGGAGAGTCAGCGGGATGACCGCTACCACATCAAGAACCGGAAGGTGAGGCCAATTACATCGGCCAATGGCAATGGGATTGGGCTTGGGGCTGTCAATGCCAATGGCAGAGGGAAAAGTGGGCTTGAGAAGGGGAAGGATGCATATCCGTACCTGTGGGAGACTGTTGAGGAGCTGTCCAAGGAGCATCCGAGTGGTGCGGCATTCAAGAAGGCATTTGAGGTGCTCGAAGGATCAAAAGCACGGGCGATAGAGGAAAAGCTGAGGAGGTTTAGGTTGACGGAGATCAGACAGCAGCTGCGTAGGATGGACCTGATGAAGGAGACGGTGAGGATGGTGCTCGATGCCCTTGAGAGTGCTGACTGAATAATGGCTGATCAATAGTGATTGGTAAACTGTTGGAAGGGGGAAATCACTCTTTTTGTTTCTAGATAGACTATATGTGGTTAATTACTTACTTCCCTGGACAAGGTTGCAGTTGCCTCCATCAAAATTAGGCATAGAACATGGAGTGATGGTCTTCTCCTTGTTATTGTTCATGGATCATTGTATTTTGTGATTCTTAGGTGCTAACTTGTGGTTTATATGCTATTTGGTTGTGTCAAATCAGGGTTCTTGCATCCTCGTTTTGAATGCTGTGTTCACATATCCCCCCTTTGTGCTGGGCCTTTTAAATCACATCATCTGCAGGCTGGTCAAAATTGGGTGCTAGCGTCTTGCGCGCATAGAGTTGCATAATTTTGTGACCATGCTAGGTCATGTCATTGTGCTTAATTAATTAGAGTTGCAGTGTCTTCTTTTTGGTTTCTTGATTGATTGGCATTTCCAGTTGTGTACTCACCTTAACTAATCTTGTAATTGTAGTTGAGGAACAATCTGCTACTGTGCATGCTTCAGGGCCTGTTAGATTTAAGCGGCGTGTTATATTTAAGCAAGCTCTTATAGTGAGAATGTTGTTTTATATAGCGTAAAGTTTGTGAGATGTTGCTCCTACCATCCATTATGTAAGGCATGCCAATTTGGCTTGAATTGAATAGGAATGATGTTGTGCTGTGGTTGTTATAGTTGAGGGTCAAAAGTAGGGGTTTAGCTTTAACATGATTCGCTAGTGCTTTCATCACAGAACACATTCTTTGAAAAGGGGATATTCTGAAGTCGATGCTTTCTCGGGATGGGAATAGTCTGAAATACACCTGATGGAAACCTTTGTTGATTGTGATCTCTGCACATGTTTAATGTCTATGCTGTTGTGCGGATGTTATGCGTGCCCATGTCGGTGAGCTTGTGTTATGCACTCCTGCGTTTTGGTGTCCCACCCTTAGTTCTCTCATCTCACTGGTGTTTGATATGGGAGATTATCTTGGTCCTTGCTGGTGTGTTTTCCCTATTCGTGGATTTTTAGAATCCTGCGAGCCCTGAGCTCTCTCTTCACTGGTGTGGTGATTATCTTAGTCTTTTCCATTTTTGTCATGACATTCTTGAGGTACTGGTGTGTCTGAGGGCATGTACCATGATCAGGTCGAGTGAGTCAACCCTAAAACGATTGTTTTAGGGGAAAAAAACATGTTGATCATGCATAGAAGCATTGTGCAAATCGAATTATTACATTATTTGATCAGGTTGAGTTCAGATTCCAGTAGATGAGATAAATTTTTTTTTTGAATGTTGGAGATGAGATAAATTATCATGCCTCCGTTTCCTGATAGTGCAAGTGTGTAACTGTAAACTGCTTTACTCTTTGAATCATTGCTCCTGCTCTGTCGTCCTTTGTTCGTCTTTTGATGGACGGCAAAGCTGAGCCGACAGTTCAGTTTTAGAGCAGAGCTGGAGAATCTCCGAGCGAACTGGTAGCACATCTGGCCGAAGATTTTGGCGACACCATGCGCCAGTAGCTTTCGTTGTGCGCTGTACGATTCTCCGGTGGGGCGCAGGCCGTTGAGGCTTTAGGAGGACCGTCGTTAATCAGGGTGTAGGTCTGCATCGTCCAGGGGAACTCCATGATTTGTCACCGAAGCTCGCGTGCGTGAGAACTTGACCATCAGCTGCCAGTGAATTTGCAAGCGACCGTGGCTTCTTTCTCTCAACGAGCAGCGTTCATCTGGTGGAACAAATCAAACTCCTACCGTTCAGTTTTAATTTTTTATTTTTGAATCAAAGGGGTTTCCCCCTGCCCTTGACTTTCTGTCAAAAAGCAGAGGCAAACAGCCACCACCACCAACGTTCAAACAGCTCTCGGCCACAACCAGTTTTGAGAAATTCAAAAGGGTCCCTAGCAGGACAAGGTAGGCAGCTACTACAATAGATCGAAACCAGAGGGACGGATGCATCAAGGTGCCAGTCAGATGTGCCCATGTGTGCACTCCAAAGCCTAATAGTGTACCGACATTTGAAGAATAGATGTGCACCCGTCTCTTGTTTCCTTTTGCAAAGAGGGCAAAGGCCACAGTTTGGCCAACCATGCTTCCCCAAACGATCGGCGGTCCAAATTCTGTCTTGCAAAGCTAGCCATGCAAAGAATTTGACCTTTGGAGGTGCCCATATTTTCCAAACCATGCGGTCCATGGGTGAAAGGGTTAGGCCAAGGAATTGGGCCTTGTATGCGGTGACCGCCGAGTAAACCTCATCGTTCGAGTGCTTCCAAATAATATCATCCTCGCGTTGCTCATCAAGGTGGAAGTCATGAACAAGCAACCAAAGAGTGAAGAATTCTGAGATGTGGGCACCGAAGACGACGGTGTTGTGGTTTATTTTGAGGATCCATGTGTTTCCTCTAAGAGCCTCGCACACCTTTCAATTCTTTCTCCTCGAAGCCTCGTATATTAGAGGAGCAATATCTTTGGGCTTGCGCCCAAGCAACCAAGGGGAGTCCCAAAACGGCGTTTGGGCGCCGTCACCGACGGTAATAGTAGTTGAGGCGTAGAAGAACTCAAAATCCTCCCCGGTGCAAGGGTTGCCATATCCCACCCATAACTTGCGTGGCTCCTTTCATTCATACCAAAGCCACCGGAGGCGTAAGGCACGCGCAAACTTGTCGGTGTTTAGCATAACTCTGACCAAACCCAAGATGCACTTCATGCTTCGCCAAGTTCAACCTTCAAAACAAATTCGTTGTATAGAAACCACAAGGTAGGAGATACGATCATGTTAACAACTATAGCATGTTTCTTTTTTATACAGTAGACAACTAAGTCATAAAAAGAGAAGGACTTGGGATACCAAGTATATCAGCCACCATTCTAGTTTTTTTTGCAACAACGCAGTCAAAGAACAGATGTTGAATACTTTCCATTTCAAATACACAATTAGGATCAACCACATTGGCGCCGTTTAGCCAAATTATCCATAGTAAGACTCTTATTATGTAAAATGAGCCACAAAACATGAATATTTGGAGGGGTTTTAATTTTCCAATGCAATCTTTAAGACTAGAAGAGATCCCACCAAAATTGATTAACTTGTAAAAGGGCTTAACAGAATATATGCCAGAAGGCTCAAGAGGCCAAACATGGCCTCACTAAATAGAACAATTGGTTTCATGAGAGAAAGCAACTCAAACCAGCTACCGAGAATTTGCTAACTAACACATCTTCTAAAAGTCAACTTTAGATCTGAACCATCCCAAACCCGTGCAACTGTAGCATCTTGTTGTTGGCCTTTCGAGTGAACACTCACCCATCCAAACATCATGCCAGAAGGCAACATTTTCCCCATTACAAAGTTTCCATCTAAAAAGTTTTAACAGCAGAAAAAGCCCAGGAAACAACTTTCCTAAAAGGAGAGCCCAGACCAGGCCTAGCCCAAAGAATATTAGATTTATCAGTATTATACTTAAACTCAACAACCTCTTCCAGTCATTGGGACGACTGTCAGAAAACCTTTTACTCCAAGAGGCCAGAAAAGCCATGTTAAAATTCCTAAGATTAGGGACCCAATCTTTCTTTCAAGAAACAAGCCCCCAATTTGCAAGATGGTATTTGTGATCCTCCCCAATGTTGCCCCAAAAGAAATGAGCCATTTGCTTTAATGGCCCACTTAGGAAATTTAATCATGGACATTTGATAGGTAGGAATACTAGCAATGCAAGTACTGAGCGGGATCAACTTTCCCCTATAGGACAAATTCCTATCAGTCCAACTAGAAATGTTCTTGATAATCCTATCAACAATGGGTTGAAGATCCTCCCTTCTCAACTTTTTGAAATGGAAAGGAACACCCAAATACTTAAAAGGAAACGAACCAATTTGTGAGCAAAAGATTTGAGAAAAAGAATTAGCAATGTCATCCTCCACATGGATAGTACGCGGGTCACTGTTATGGAAATTAATTTTCATCCAAGACAACTTCTTAAAACAAGAAAGTATCCATTTCAAATTTCTAGCATGATCCAAAGGAGCATTTAAAAACAGAATGGTGTCATCTTCATATTGCAGACTAACAGCACCACCAAGAATAGCATGAGGAAATAAGCAATCAATTAGATTGTGTTGAACATCTTTAGCAAGCATCTTAGAAAATACACCAGAAACCAAGTTAAAAAGCAATAAGGAAAAAGGGTCTCCTTGTTCCAAACCTTTACCACCAACAAAATAAGGACCATTGGTATCATTAATCCTAACGCAAGGACAAATACAACCAATCCATTTACTACCAAAACCTCTAGATGTGAGCATTTCCGCAAGAAAATCCGAACTCACTCTATCATAGGCTTTCTCATAGTCTAGCTTCAACACCAGCCCATTGGCACCCGTTCTATGAATCTCATGGATAACCTCATGGTCCATTACAACACTTTTTGGAATAAACCTCTATTTAATAAATGTAATTTGATTTGGAGAAATAAGTCTATCACAAATAGGGGAAACTCTAGTAGTCATAAATTTAGTGAGAAATCTTAATAGCATAATTACCCAGGCTGATAGGATGAAACTTCTTCATCTCTTTGGCATTAGGTTACTTAGGAACTAGGGTAATAATAGCAAAATTAAGATGGTAGACATCCAAAGTACCAACTTCAAAATCCCTCAAAATCCACTTTAATTAAATCCCAAAATGTGTGATAAAATATAAAAGAAAACCCATCCGGGCCAAGGGCACCATGAGTAGAAGAGCTCATAATGGTCCCCTTAATCTCTTCTTCGGAATAAAGCTTTTACAGCAAGGCATTCTCTTCCTTAGAAACAAGACCATTAGCCTCCCAAAAATCAGAACCCAAATAAATATCAGGCTTAGACTTAGAAGCAAATAAATTCTTATAGATAGAAGTACCTCCAACATCTCAGTAGTATAGGTCACATGACCATTATGCCCAGTGATAGCAGATAGATGAAGAAATGAAAATAAGCATCATCGCGACCCCCCCCCCTCTAAAATCTTTCTATCTCTAGATCTTTGCCACAAGGTAGTATCTTTAGTTTTTCCAATTTCATCCAACTCTTTCTTTCTATCTATATCCTCATTTGGTAGTAAGTTTTCTCAAAAAACATCTAAAATATCAAACTCCATAAGGAGAGCTTTCTTCTTCTTTTTATTAGCTACCTCAATGTTAATACTCCAACCTTTAATCTTCTTCCTAAGCAACCTAGTTTTGAATTACCAATTCTCAATGGCAGAAACATCATTAGAATTAGTACCCCATACATCATGAACCAATTCAGTAAAGTTAGGATGAGACAACCACCACTTCTCCAACCTAAATATCTTGGGACTGGTAACTTTTCTGGCCCGGGTGTCTAAAATGGGAGGAGTGTGATCACTCCCAATTTTAGGTAAGGCCACAAGGGAATAGAGAGGGAAGTGTTAATCCCAGCTCACAAAAATGAGCACTCTACCATTCAATTTCATGTGCTAAAACTGATCAGACAAAAGAGGTTTACGACTGCCCCCGGACATGGGTTCATCTTGTAGGCATAGAAGTATAGACCGACGATGGAAACTAATAAATACAATAATCTAGCTACAATTCAGCTAGTCAAGACATGCAAGGACCAGCATGTGCTGAGTGCGAGCACCAGGTTTCACCAGCGGCGTTTTTTTAAAGGACGAGGCAAAAAATTGCCTCACCAATTAGTTAAGATAGGAAGATAGGGTTCATTACAAAAGGGAACCAAATGGAAGAAAACAAAGTCCCTACTCTCATGACAATAAATTACTCAAATACTTCGCCCCCGCGAGGACCCAAAGTCTTGCCTCGCCTTCTAGAGTTTCTCTCATTCCAAATGACCCATTTGGCGAGCATGATGAGGGATGCCAATGGCTTGCTCCACGGATATGTGGTGATCCACCGGCTTCCAATAGAATGGTTATTTGGCCATTGGGAGGGGTTAATGTCCACAAGCACCAGCCACTCTTTGATCATCAATGTAAACCTACACTTGAACAAAAGGCGGATGGCAGACTCGTACTCATACTTACATAATGGGCAAAGCCCACAATCCTGCCAACCTCGTCGCTCTACACGATCAGCTGTCCACACCCTGTTTTAGATAGTAAGCCAAGAAGAAAAACTGACCATCGGAGGAGCTGACACCTTCTAAATGACCTTGTTCATGGGGGTGAGTATAGCTCCCAAGAATTGAGCCTTGTATGCCGCCACTGAGTATTCACCGTTAGAAGAGAACTTCCAAGGGATGGAGTCATCAACATCCTCGTTCAAAGGAACATGAGTAAATTGAGACCAAAGCTCCACAAATTCGGCGACATGGTTTCAAGGGAGACAACTTCTCATGTCAATCACTTTTATCCACACATTACCTTTTATAGTGTCGCTGACTTTCCAATTCTTGCGCTTGGAGGCTTTAAAAATGAGTGGGGCGATGGCTTTTGGCTTGTGCCCATGCAGCCATGGGCCATCCCAGAACGTAATCATCTTCCCATTTCCAATGGTGATAGTGATGAGAGCATAAAAGAGGTTTGTGTCCTTCTTGTCGAAGGGGTTGCCCATTCCAACCTGAATCTTTGTGGGATCCTTCCATTCTAGCCATGGCCAACAAAGTCGAAGCGCCCTTGCATATTTCCCGAGATTAAGCAAACCAAGGCCCCCAAGATGGTTAAGCATCTCACAGTTAACCTTGCACTTCCCGCCCGTCACCTTATTGGTCCCTGCCAAAAGATACAATCTTTCAATCTTGTTGATACTTTTGAGGACATGCGGGGGGAAAACAAGCGACATGATGTGGTGGATCGTCTGCGAGGTGAGGACCGATTTGGCGAGCGCCCCACGGCCCACTGAAGTGATGTTCATGCCCTCCCAAGGAACAAGCTTCATCACCACTTTGTTCTAAAGGTACTGATAGTCGATCCGCTTGATTTGCCAAAATGACAGTGGCAGGCTGAGGTACCATATGGGGAAAGTAACATGCATGGCAGGTAGCCCCGCAAGGATGCTGCCCTTGGCCAAATGCCTACACTGTATAGGCACAAACGAGCTCTTTTGGAAGTTTGTTTGTAGCCCTGTCACATCACCGAACTCATGTAGGATACGAGCAACGTTTTGTATATCTTCCTTGATTGGCGCAACGAAAACAGTTGTGTCGTTAGCATATAGAGATGTCCTGATGATAGCTCAACGTCCCCAGATTTTATGGAGGAGGCCAAGTCTAGTAGCCGAATCGAGGATTTGTTGCAGTGGGTTGATGGCTATGACGAACAACATCGGGATCTCCTTGCCTAAGACCGCGACCATTTGCGATGGGATAAGTTGGCACACCATTGAGAAGAACCCTCGATGAAGAGGTGCTAAGTAGGGCAGCAGTCCAATCACGAAATCTGGCTAGGGAAGCCCCTTCTCTGAAGAATGTTAAATGTGTACTCCCAACGCATCGATTCAAAAGCTTTCTGGGTGTCAAGCTTGAAGAGGAGGGAGAGGGTTTTGTTTTTGTGGACCCGTCGGGCAAGGTTCCTCACATACATAAAGTTTTCGTGGATACTTCTCTTCTTGATGATAGCACTGTGGGAGTTGGAGACAGTTGCATTCATGTGTGGTGAAAGTCTAATGGCAAGCATCTTGGCAATGATCTTTACAATGGCACGAATAAGACTAATAGGCCTAAAATTGGTGAAAATGAGCAAGGAGCAAGTTCGAAAAGGTAATAGAAAACCCGCCACAAGGTAGAGAAGAGGAGAAGATTACTCTCGCGATCGTCCAAAGCCAAGTTTTATCTTTTATTTTATCCACGATTATCATAGATGGGGCAGCAAGATTATAGAAAACTTATGCGTTCTGCTCTTTTCAAATCTCCCAAGCAATATGCATCATATACACTGCAAGGTGCTTAGAGGGGCGATTATAAAAATAATTTGATTTTTCCTTGAGCACCGGTGCCTAAGTAAGCGTCTGCTATAGAACACAGGATTGCTAAATCTCAGTCGACTAAGACTTAACAAAGTCTCAGTCGATGTTATATTCGTGAGATCTTACATGGAGATCCGTGCAAAATTTTCTTAATTTTTTTCTTTTTTATATGTTGTGTCACTTGACTGAAACTTGGTTAAGTCTCAGTCGACTGAGATCTAGCCACACCAAGCACTGGTGCTTAGAAAAGAAACTATTCGTTTTCACAGTTGGGGATCCAAGGCAAATGAAAACCTCCATCCAAGTTGTAACCGTGAAGTGACATTGGTATATGATATATGAGGCGCACCGTGAACTCTTGTACTTGCTTACAAAGAGGACAGATGTCACATAATGGAAAAGTGGCTAGTCTGGTTCGGGAATAAAGCAAGGACCAACGTTCAGTTTTTCACGGCCCATAGCCATCTTCAAAATAGTGGATGTCAGGTTCATATTGTTTTTTTCTTAACTTTCATATTTGATATTGGATACCCGCTAAATTCATGTTTAAGAAAAAGAATCTCCGACATCTACATATTGGCCCAAGTATTAATCTTATCAACCTGCCCATAGGAGATCAATAGCAAGTTGAATTGCATATTTCAGAAGAGAATGTTATGTTCATACAATGCAATAGTCAACAGGGATGCACAAGAGCAGTGCATCACACACCAGATAAAATGGACAGATATGAACTTCCTAAAAAACTATTCAAACCATTCCACCACTTTGCTAGCACCTTTAAATCCATGAAAGCCTTATGTTTGTTCTTAATATAGGCCAATCATACTCCCTGAGAACAGATCCAAGCAACTGCTACTCTGTCAGGTCTCAACTTATGTAGGAGGTTGCGCTAACGGTAATAGCACATCATTTTGTCATGTTTCTGCGAGCAATTCAGAGATCACAGAGCAACAAAGTCCGTATTGGCCATTTACACTGCAGTATCATTAGCAGCACCAAGGTGATCATCACCTCCATGCCAACCAGATGACAGAAGCTCCTCCCACTGCAACATGGCAGACAATAGCCCTTGGAGCATTGATGAGCTCGTCGCGCAGATCATGTCTTGCAACGTGGTTCTGAACATGAGTCGCCTCCATCTATAAGTCTGTAGAGGGTCCGCAGCACGAGGCTTTGCCGAAGGATGCTTCTTTCGTGCATGCCTGCAGAGTTCTCTATATGTACCACTGTACGAGCAGCCATCTTGCATGCAACTCCTCTTGTTTCTGTTTAGCTGCTCCCGAGCAGGCTCAACCAGTGTATATCCCTCAACCTCACCACGGCAAAGAGGGCATGTGAGCACTATCGAGCCTGGATCATCACCGCTTCCTGGGTTTCTGCATGACTCTATAAGCTGGTCGAGACAATTTGAGTGGAGGAAGCTGGTTCCACATACATATGGACGGCAACCTTTGTCATGGGATGAACAGAGTAGAAGGACAGCATCATGCGGGCATTCGATGCAGACTGGACAGATCGCGTCTTTCCATGCACATTTCTCCGTTGCTGCTAACGTTGGTTCCTGGGTAGCAACTCTCTTGAAACTACAATGGCTGAAGGGCCTCAAATAACGCGTTGATCTGAGCTCACCAGACGTATATTTCACGTTCCTTGAATTTTTAGCCATTTTGAAGACTGCAAGAATGCAAGATAAGCATGCTTAGCGTATCAAGTCTTACAAAGTCTTGCTAAAAAAAGTCTTACAAAGTCTAATACAAGAAAATTCACATTGTCCATTGCATAAATTAAAATTAAAAAGAACCAGTTGACTGTAGGGTGAAAAGGGTGTTGTTAAAGGTTATTTTTTGCTTTTCCTAGACTCTGCAAAAGAATCTGGAAAGGTATTTTTAAAGGGTTCTTTTTTGCTCCACTCTTCATCATATAAATAAACGAACTAGAGATCTGATTGATGGTTGATATATGAAAGGGTAGCACATGATGCTGTGAAGAAATTAAATGGTTGATGTCACCCCCGTTTACTGTTTTACACTGATAATTTTCCCTATGGGTGTATAAGGAACTATACAGTCTGATTCTAGCTATATGAAAGGGCAACACAAGATGCTGCGAAGAATTAAATGGTGGATGTCACCCACTTTTGTTGTTTTACCCTGATATTTTCCCTACACGTGTACAAGAAAATGTACAGTCTGATTCTAGCTATATGAAAGGGCAACACAAGATGCTGTGGAGAAATTAAATGGTTAATGTCACCAACTTTTGCTGTTTTACCCTGATATCTTTCCTACGGGTGAGGGCAGGCCTGGCTCAGTGGTGAAGTCCTCGACACTTGTGCCAAGAGGTCCTGGGTTCGAACCAGCCTCTCTTCATTGCACTTCGCAGGGGTAAGACTAGGTTCCTATAATCCCTCCCCAGACCCCACCTTGTGTGGGAGCTTCTATGCACTGGGTCTGTCCTTATCTTTCCTACAAGTGTATAAGGTACTCCCTCCGTCCCAACATAAGTGTCTCAAGTTTATACTATACAGTCTGATTTAAGAATCTCAAAGTCTTATAAGAGGTGGAGAAACTAAATGGTTGTCACCAACCTTTACTGTTTTAATACCCTAATATTTTTCCTACGGGTGTATAAGCTACTATACAGCTTGATTCTAGCTATATGAAAGGGCAACACAAGATGTTGCGAAGAAATTATATGGTGGGTGTCACCCACTTTTGCTGTTTTACACTGATATTTTCCCTACACGTGTACAAGTAAATGTACAGTCGGGCAACACAAGAAGCTGTGGACAAATTAAATGGTTAGTGTCACCAACTTTTGCTGTTTTACCCTTATATCTTTCCTACGGGTGAGGGCAGGCCTGACGCAGTGGTGAAGTCCTCCCCACTTGTTCCAAGAGGTCCTGGGTTCGAACCAGCCTCTCTGCATTGCACTTCGCAGGGGTAAGACTAGGTTCCTATAACCCCTCCCCGGACCCCACCTTATGTGGGAGCATCTATGCACTGGGTCTGTCCTTATCTTTCCTACGGGTGTATAAGGTACTATACAATATGATTTAAGAATCTCAAAGTCTTATAAGAAGTGGAGAAACTAAATGGTTGTCACCAACTTTTGATGTTTTAATACCCTAATATTTTTCTTACGGGTGTATAAGGTACTATACAGTCTGATTCTAGCTATATGAAAGGGCAACACAAGATGTTGCGAAGAAATTAAATGGTGGATGTCACCCACTTTTGCTGTTTTACACTGATATTTTCCCTACACGTGTACAAGTAAATGTACAGTCTGATTCTAGCTATATGAAAGGGAAACACAGGATGCTGTGGAGAAATTAAATGGTTAATGTCACCAGCTTTTGCTGTTTTACCCTGATATTTTTCCTACGGGTGTATAAGGTACTATACAATCTGATTCAAGAATCTCAAAGTCTTATAAGAAGTGGAGAAATTAAATGGTTGTCACCAACTTTTGCTGTTTTAATACCCTAATATTTTCCCTACGGGTGTATAAGGTACTATACAGTCTGATTCAAGAATCTCAAACTTATAAGAAGTCCAACATTGTATGCTGATCACAAATTCAAGGGACCATGTTAGAGCTAAACTTTGAATCATTTGCTTTAGTCAGCACAAGTTCCACTGGACATTGTATGCCCACTAATAAGATCGACCAGAAGAATCAAACAGAGTACCAGATATGCTTTGTTCTCTTTATAATAGAGATCCATAATTGTTTTCATCACATAAAGATAGTAAAAGGCAACTTTGATGTTCCTAGTAGTCCAAGAAAAAAGATAAGTATGACACATGTGATTGCTATTCCAGGTGTGGCATTTTAACCAAACAAATAGAAGATAAAGATCAGTTCCCTCAAACCTTCACTACTATATGTGTCGAATGTTAGATATATTCACACGGGATGGAACTTACAGGAATGGAAACTGTAAAGATTAAGATCAGAATCATACAGCACACAAAGGGATTTACTTGAAGTTAAGAGATGGATTGTACGACAAAATCTACATTGCTAACAATATCACAGACGTAGTATCTGTCCAGGTTCCTAAAACAGTCTTATTTGCAATAACCGAACACGATCCATACACTTTGCAGTCCAGGGGAAATTTACAGTGTCAAATCTTAACGCTATTGGATGTATTTGGGGGTAAAACAGCACCCAAAAATCACAACTTGAGGACACCTGATACGCATCTAAGAAACACTAAACACTTGTTTAAAAAAATACACCAACACTTGTTTTCAACAGAAGAAACATAAACACTTGTTTTCAGCAAAAGAAAGACTAAACACTTGTTTTCAGGAAAAGAAACACCAAACACTTGTTTTGAACCAAAGAAACACCCAACGCCAGTTCCGTTGCCCAACGCAGGCAAACAACAGAGCAGTGTCACCAGATCAAGGGCCAAACAAGATAAACAAGACAGAAAAGCAACCTTGCCTCAGTGAAGCTGAAGGCGGTAGGCAGTAAGGAGGCGAGAGGGCCGATTTGAGCTGGGGAGATTCAAAAACTTACCACCCGTACCCCGATTCTCCGAGGAGAGAAGCAAAGGTCGTGCGGCGGGCAGGGCGGCGGAGGCGGAGGCGGCGACAGCGGGGAGGAAAGTCGCGGTGGCGTCGCCTCCCTAGGCGAGAGGCCGAGAATTCGGTCGGGTTTGCGGAGCGCGGCGGTGGAGCTTTTGAGCCGGGGTGCGGGGTGTCTAGGAGGAAGGGGTCGGCTGCGATGTGGATTTTGGTGGCTAACGCCCTTAGTGGTGGTAGTGGCTTTGACCCTGGAGCGACAGGGAGACGAGGTGGGCTTGTCAAAACCTAGCACGGCCCAAGGCTCAGGAACGCACGGTTAGACGGGCTGGCCCATTTAGGCTTACCATTTCACCGGTTTTAATTAATAAAGTGTGGGCATTCCTAAAAAAAAGGAAGCTCACAGAATGCCTCATGTCCTAAAAAAACAGGGAGCTTCCAGAAGATTTTATTTTCCTTTTATGTGCATTTTCTCTTTGGCTTTATATCCTTTTTTCATTTTCATTTTTTTCAGGTTCCTTTTCTTTTTTTTGTTTATTTTATATTTTCCCAATTTTCTTTATTTTTTTCCATATCCTTTTATTTTTGCGTGTTTTCATTTTTTCCAATTCGTGATTTATTTGTCGGGACCCCGATCCTAAGTCACACAGAGCTAGCATGTAACACATCATATCGCTTTGCGGCCTCACGCACGGTAACCCACGACTGCCACCTTTACCCTGGCCAGGACCATTTGCGTCTTTTGACTCACGTATATGAACATGTCGCTAGCATCCATATGTTAGAGAACCCGGGTTGACATGACTAGTCATAAACCAAGGTGGCACAAACATATAGGGACAGGCATGCGTAACCCAACAACGCACATGTCGGGCGCCAGTGAGTGTAATCAAGTCGTAGCAAAGCTACAAGGACTTTAGTAAACACCGCGTGACATTTCCCCATAGGGACAGACACAGGAGCAAAGAAGGATACATGCCGGTCAATCCATGTGTTCCGGAGCAGTAGCGAACTACCAAGGCTCAGTGGAAGCACTAGGAGGCAATTCCCTATAGGAAAGGCTACCAAAGGCAGATAACTAGGTGTCGAATCCCACACATACCAATTCATTCCAAACATACACACAATATGCATGATATGTGTAGATACAACATGGCATCAAAACATAACTCTACGACACAAAGTATTTATTTAAGTGTCTTCGAAGAGCCATACATAATATGATATCACAGACATGGGTCTCATGACCCAGCATACAAAGTCATACAAGCAACATAAGCATAAACCTGTCTGAGTACAGGCAAATGAAAAGAAAGAAGGCTAGAAAGTCTGTCTATCTACAGGACCCTCCATAGGAACCAGGCATCTGTCTGGGATTCCCAAGCTACTCGTCGAACCCCACGTGGAACTACCTGTGAGACTGAAGTCTTCTCTGCAAAACATAAACTAAGCAACCGTGAGTACAAAGGTACTCAGCAAGACTTACATTAGAACTCTCTACTTATGCATCAGTATCAACAAGGGTGTTGTGGGGTTTAACTGCAGCAAGCCAGTTTTGACTCAGTGGCTATCTTGTACTACGACTACCAGTATTTTCTTTGGTGTGAGAGAGCGCACACGAGTCCACATATTCACCATATTAATACACCACTATGGATTCTCTCCCGTCTCCCTATGAGAAGGCCATCCATAGCACTCATGCTTATCTTGCGCATTTTAGGGTATCCACTTCAAATTATCTATGAACCATATAAGTCTTCCAGGTAGTCCATATCCGGGGACGCGGCTATTCGAATAGATCATTTTACCCTGCAGGGGTATAGTTCTTCACACACTTTCTCACCACTTACCACCATATACACGTCATGTATCTCGGCAACCTTCAAGCCGAAGCCTAGCGAGAGTGTCGGCCACAACCTGACTAATCACGCAAGACTCTAGTCTAGGTTCATCGCCTATCTGAGGCTGAACCCGCAAGGAAAGTCCGACTGGAGTTTCCATCACGCCTCCAAATGATGTGTGCAGGGTTCCCAAGTCCACCTCGACGGATGGTACTGCGCTTGGTACACCGGGCCACGGTGCCTAGTTTGTCCCAAGCCCACCTATATCGGGTGCCACTTGGTAGACAAATAGCACTACCTACAAACACCAGAAACTAGTTGCAACTCCTGGACAGAGATCGAGGCGATTAATAAGTCGAGAGAGCTTGATTACCGGAGCCCAATGTGTGGTAGTAACTGTCTTGGATAACATACACATGACTCAGTTCTTAAGGACGTACTCAATGAGACAACCCACCATGTACTCCTACATGGTCTCTCATCGCTACCTTTACCAAATTGTGTTCACACACTTAGCTCTCAACATTAGAACATGATCATGATACGTCTCCAACGTATCTATAATATTTGATCGTTCCATGCTATTATATTATTTGTTTTAGATATTTTATATGCATTAATATGCTATTTTATATTATTTTTGGGACTAACTTATTAACCTAGAGCCCAGTGCCAGTTTCTGTTTTTTCCTTGTTTTAGAGTTTTACAGAAAAGAAATATCAAACGGAGTCCAAACGGAATAAAACTTTCGCGATGATTTTTCTTGGACCAGAAGACACATGTAGGACTTTGGGGAGGAAGTCAGAAGAGTCCCGAGGGCTCCACAAGCCCTCAGGGAGCGCCCTAGGGGGGGCGCCTCCCTGGCTTGTGGGCCCCCCGGGAGTCCTCCAACCTAATCTTTGTTCTATAAATCCCAAAATATTCCCAAACGACCAGGGGGATCCACCAAAACATTTTTCCACTGCCGTAACCTTCTGTACCCGTGAGATCCCAACTTGGGGCCTTTTCCGGCAATCTGCCAGAGGGGGATTCGATCACGGAGGGCTTCTACATCAACCCTATTGCCCTTCCGATGAAGCGTGAGTAGTTTACCACAGACCTACGGGTCCATAGCTAGTAGCTAGATGGCTTCTTCTCTCTCTTTGATCTTCAATACAATGTTCTCCTTGATGTTCTTGGAGTTCTATCCGATGTAATATTCTTTTGCGGTGTGTTTGTCGAGATCCGATGAATTGTGGATTTATGATCAGATTATCTATGAATATTATTTGAATCTTCTGTGAATTCTTATATGCATGATTTGATATCTTTGTATTTCTCTTCGAATTATCGGTTTGGTTTGGCCGACTAGATTGGTATTTCTTGCAATGGGAGAGGTGCTTAGTTTTGGGTTCAATCTTGTGGTGTCCTCACCCAGTGACATAGTAGGGGTAGCGAGGCACATATTGTATTGTTGCCATCAAGGGTAAAAAGATGGGGTTTTCATCATATTGCTTGAGTTTATTCCTCTACATCATGTCATCTTACTTAAGACGTTACTCCGTTCTTATGAACTTAATACTCTAGATGTCTGTTGGATAGCGGTCGATGTGTGGAGTAATAGTAGTAGATGCAGGCAGGAGTCGGTCTACTTGACACGGACGTGATGCCTATATTCATAATCATTGCCTTGGATATCGTCATAACTTTGCGCTTTTCTATCAATTGCTCGACAGTAATTTGTTCCCCCACCGTGTTATTTTCTTTCAAGAGAGAAGCCTCTAGTGAAACCTATGGCCCCCGGGTCTATTTTCCATCATATATTTTCATATCTATAAACCAAAAAACCCAAAAATACCTTGCTGCAATTTATTTACTTTTATTTTGTTTTACGTTTTAGTAATCTTTTATATCTATCTCTATCAGATCTCATCCTTGCAAGTGACCGTGAAGGGATTGACAACCCCTTTATCGCGTTGGGTGCAAGTGTTTGATTGTTTGTGCAGGTGCATAGATTGGAGACTTGCTTGTACCTCCTACTGGATTGATACCTTGGTTCTCTAACTGAGGGAAATACTTATCCCTACTTTGCTGCATCACCCTTTCCTCTTCAAGGGAAAAACCAACGCAAGCTCAAGAAGTAGCAGGAAGAATTTCTAGCGCCGTTGCCGGGGAGGTTCTACATCAAGCCCACCAAGTACCCATCATAAACTCTCATCTCTTGCATTACATTATTCACCATTTGCCTCTTGTTTTCCTCTCCCCCACTTCTAAAACAATTTTTCAGAAAAACACAAAAAGATTTGCCTTTTTATTCGCCCTTCTTCCGTTCGTCGTTTCGTTTGCTTTTTGTTTGCTTGTGTGCTTTATTGCTTGCTTTGTCACGATGACTCAAGAGAATACTAAGTTGTTTGAATTTTCCAACACTAATAATAATTATTTTATTAGTACTCCAATTGCTCCCGCCACTAGTGCGGAATCTTATGAAATTAATGCTGCTTTGTTGAATCTTGTTATGAAAGAACAATTTTCTGGCCTTCCTAGTGAAGATGCCGCATCCCATCTAAACACTTTCGTTGAATTGTGTGATATGCAAAAGAAAAAAGATGTGGATAATGATATTGTTAAATTGAAGCTATTTCCGTTCTCACACGAGATCGTGCTAAAACTTGGTTTTCATCTTTGCCTAAAAATAGTATTGATTCATGGAATAAGTGTAAAGATGCTTTTATTTCCAAGTATTTTCCTCCCGCTAAAATCATCTCCCTTAGGAACGATATATGAATTTTAAGCAACTTGATCATGAACATGTTGCACAATCTTGGAAGAGGATGAAATTGATGATAAGAAATTGCCCTACGCATGGTTTGAGTTTATGGATGATTATACAAAAAAATTATGTGGGATTGAATTTTGCATCTAGAAATCTTTTAGATTCCGCCGCGGGAGGTACTTTTATGGAAATCACATTAGGAGAAGCTACTAAACTCCTAGATAATATTATGGCAAATTACTCTCAATGGCATACCGAAAGATCTTCTACTAGTAAAAAGGTGCATGCCATTGAACAAATTAATACTTTGAGTGGAAAGATGGATGAACTTATGAAATTAATTGCTAGTAAGAGTGCTCCTATTGATCCCAATGATATGCCTTTGTCTACTTGGATTGAGAATAATAATGAATCTATGGATGTGAATTTTGTTGGTAGGAACAATTTTGGTAACAACGCTTATAGAGGTAATTTCAACCCTAGGCCTTTTCCTAGTAATTCCTCTAATAATTATGGTAACTCCTACAACAATTCCTATGGAAGTTATAATAAAATGCCCTCTGATCTTGAGAAAAATATTAAAGATTTCATTAATTCTCAAAAAGCTTTTAATGCTATGGTTGAAGAAAAATTGCTCAAGATTGATGATTTGGCTAGGAACGTTGATAGGATTTCTCTTGAGATTGATTCTTTGAAAATTAGATCTATGCAACCTAAGCATGATATTAATGAATCTCTGAAAGCTATTAAAATTTCTATTGATGAGTGTAAAGAAAGAACCGCTAGGATGCGTGCTAAGCAAGATTGGTTTTTAAAAGCGTGTTCTTCTATTTCTTGTGATAATAATGATGAAGATCTTAAAGTAATTGGTGTGACTCCTTTTGAATCTTTGTTTGCTAATATAAATTTTGATAAATATGGGACTGGAGATGAGTCAACTTTAGCTAGAAGGCGTCCCAATGATTCGGAGTTTAAAGATCTTAATATTTTTTTTTGACAAAAGTGGGATTAGAGAGGTCAAGACTTTAAGTAGCGATGAACCCACTTTTTTTGATTTCAAGGACTTTAATTATGATAATTGTTCTTTGATAGATTGTATTTCCTTGTTGCAATCCATGTTGAATTCTCCTCATGCTTATAATCAAAATAAAACTTTTACTAAACATATCGTTGATGCTATGATGAAATCTTTTGAAGAAAAACTTGAGTTGGATGTTTCAATCCCTAAAAAGCTTTATGATGAGTGGGAACCTACTATTAAGATTAAAATTAAAGATTATGAGTGGCATGCTTTGTGTGATTTGGGTGCTAGCATTTCCACGATTCCAAAAGCTTTATGTGATGTGCTAGGTTTTCGTGAATTTGATGATTGTTCTTTAAATTTGCATCTAGCGGATTCCACTATTTAAGAAACCTATGGGAAGGATTAATGATGTTATTATTGTTGCCAATAGGAATTATGTGCCCGTAGATTTCATTGTTCTTGATATAGATTGCAATCCTACATGTCCTATTATTCTTGGTAGAACGATTGGTGCAATTATTGATATGAAAGAAGGAAACATTAGATTTCAATTTCCATTAAGGAAGGGCATGAAACACTTTCCAAGAAAGAAAAATAAATTGCCATATGAATCTATTATGAGGGCTACTTGCGGATTGCATACCAAAGATGACAATACCTAGATCTATTGCAATTTGCCTAGCTAGGGGCGTTAAACAATAGCGCTTGTTGGGAGGCAACCTAATTTTATTTTTTTGTTTTTGCTACTGTTCTTCAATAAATACACATTATTACCTATGTAGTAATTGTGTTTTGGTGTTTTAATTAGTGTTTGAGCCAAGTAAAGCCTTTGGGATACTTTGGTATATCGTTGATTTGATTTTGCTGAAAAACAGAAACTTTTGCGTCCAGTAAGAGAATTTTTTAAATTTACTGGAGCGTGGTAAAACTCTGAGCTTTTTACACAATATTGATATGAAAATTTTCTCTGTTGTCCTAATTTTTCAGAATTTTTTTAGTTACATAAGTTTGAGCTTAATTCATATCTTCACAGACTATTTTGTTTTTGACAGATTTTGTTTTCTATGTGCTGTTTGCTTATTTTGATGAAACTATGGGTAGTATCGGGGGGTATGTGATACGTCTTCAACGTATCTATAATTTATGAAGTATTCATGCCATGTTTGCAACAATTTTATATGGTTTTGGTATGATTTTATTAGAACTAAACCGGACTGACGCTGTTTTCAGCAGAACTACCGTGGTGTCGTTTTTTGTGCAGAAATAAAAGTTCTCGGAATGGGCTGAAAATTTACGATGATTTTTTATGGACCAAAAGAGACCCCCGAAGCACCGGAGCTGGACCAGAAGAGTCCCGAGGAGTCCACAAGCCAGGGGGCGCGCCGTACCCACCCCCCGGGCGCGCCTTGAGGGCTTGTGGGCCCCTCGGGCACCTCCTTGACTTGTTTCCGACGCCAAAAGTTCTTATAAATAAAGAAACCTCCGAAAACAACCCTAGATCGGCAGTTCCGCCGCCGCAAGCCTCTGTAGCCACGAAAAACAAATCGGGAGCCTGTTTCGGCACCCTGCCGGAGGGGGAAACCATCACCGGAGGCCATCTTCATCATCCCGGCGGTCTCCATGACGAGGAGGGAGTAGTTCACCCTCGGGGCTGAGGGTATGTACCAATAGCTATGTGTTTGATCTTTCTCTCTCTCTCGTGTTCTTGATTTGGCATGATCTTGATGTATCGCGAGCTTTGTTATTATAGTTGGATCATATGGTGTTCTTCCCCCTCTACCTTCTTATGATGAATTGAGTCTTGCTCTTTGAGGTTTCGTTATGTTGGATTGAGTATTGGATTTGAGAACACTTGATGTATGTCTTGCGATGGGATATCTGTGGTGACAATGGGATGTTCTATTGATTCACTTGATGTATGTTTTGGCACTCAACTCACGGATTCCCGAGGTGACATTGGGGTAATCTATGCATAGGGGTTGATGCACGTTTTCGTCCTACGTTGTCCGATAGAAACTTTGGAGTGATTCTTTGTTGCACGTTGAGGGATTGTTATATGATCCTATTATGTTATCATTGTTGAGAGAATTTGCACTAGTGAAAGTATGAACCCTAGGCCTTGTTTTCAAGCATTGCAATACCGTTTTTGCTCACTTTTATCACTAGTTACCTTGCTGTTTTTATATTTTCAGATTACAAAAACCTATATCTACTCTCCATATTACACTTGTATCACTATCTCTTCGCCGAACTAGTGCACCTATACAATTTACCATTGTATTGGGTGTGTTGGGGACACAAGAGACTCTTTGTTATTTGGTTGCAGGGTTGTTTGAGAGAGACCATCTTCATCCTACGCCTCCCACGGATTGATAAACCTTAGGTCATCCACTTGAGGGAAATTTGCTACTGTCCTACAAAACTCTGCGCTTGGAGGCCCAACACGAGTCTACAAGAAGGAGGTTGCGTAGTAGACATCAAGCTCTTTTCTGGCGCCGTTGCTGGGGAGGTGAGTGCTTGAAGGTATATCTTTAGATCTTGCAATTGAATCTTTTAGTTTCTTGTTTTATCACTAGTTTAGTATATAAAAGAAAACTACAAAAAAAAATGGAATTGAGGTTGCCTCATATGCTTCATCTTTTTAATGTCTTTCGTGAAAATAATGGAAAGGAAAATTGTGCTCAAGTGTTAGAAGAAGAAGTTAATAAAATGTTTGGCATAAAATCTTTGAATGATGAGCATGATTGCAATGTTGTTAGTATGAATTCTTTGAATATCCATGATGCTAATGATATGCAAAGCCATAAGCTTGGGGATGCTATATTTGATGAAGATGATATTTTTAGTCCCCCAAGTTTTGATGAGCAAATTTACTATGATGAAAGCATGCCTCCTATTTATGATGATTATATTGATGAAAGTGGGTTTGGAAGAGTGTCAACTCTAGGTAATAATGATCCCACTATTTTGGAGGGTGTTGAATCTTTTCACAATATTGATAAAAGTGGATTTGGAGAGGTCATGACTTTATTTAGTGACGAATCCACTATTTTGGAAGAGGTTCCAATTGATTATGAGAACAAAGTTGCTATCTATGATGATTATTGTGATGACATGTATGCTATAAAGAATAATGATAACCATGAAACTTGTCATCATGATTTTAATTTTCAATTGGATTATGCCTCACATGATAGTTATTTAGTTGAGTTTGCTCCCACTAATATTCATGAGAATAAATTTGCTTATGTGGAGAGTAATAAAAATTCTATGCTTGTGAATCATGAAAAGAATGCTTTATGTGATAGTTATATTGTTGAATTCATTCATGATGCTACTGAAAATTATTATGAGAGAGGAGCATATGCTTCTACATATCTCAATAATATCGAGTTTCCTCTCTATGTGTTGAAAATCTTGAAGTTATGCTTGTTTTGCCTTCCTATGCTAGTTGATTTTTGTTCCCATAAATTCTTTACCCAAAAAATCTCTATGCATAGGAAGTGGGTTAGACTTAAATGTGCTATTCATATGCTTCATGATGCTCCCGTTATGTTTCAATTCTTATCTTTTATGTGAGCATCATTGAAATCATCATGCCTAGCTTAAAAGGCATTAAAGAAAAGTGCTTGTTGGGAGACAACCCTATATTTACCCCTAATGTTTTTGTGTGTTCACATGATTAAGCTACTGTAGTAATCATGTTTTATAGCTTTTGTTTCAATAAAGTGCCAAGTCAAGCCTTTGGGATAGTGTGGTTGATAGTTGATTTGATTCTGTGCAAAAACAGAAACTTTTGCGTCCAGTAACAGAATTGTTAAAATTCACTAGAACGTGGAAAAACTCTGAATTGTTTACATAGAATTTATATACAAATTTTCTACGTTTTCCTAATTTTTCAGAATTTTTGGAGTAACAGAAGTATGAGCATAATTCAGATCTTTACAGACTGTTCTGTTTTTGACAGATTCTGTTTTCGATGCATAGTTTGCTTGTTTTCTAGTTTCTATGGCTTATATTGCGCAATAAAAATTGTGAAAATTATATAGTACAGTAGGCATTTTGTGTAAACAATTATGGATCTTTTCTTTGACAGTACCCAAGTGAATGATTTGTTTTACTATGCTAACCCATCTCACGAAGTTCCGTTAAGTTTTGTGTGATTGAAGTTTTCAAGTTTTGGGTGAGATATCGATATGAGGAGAATAAGGAGTGACAAGACCCTCAGCTTGTGGATGCCCAAGGCACTCCAAGGTAATATTCAAGGAAGATACAAGCAACTAAGCTTGGGGATGCCCCGGAAGGCATCCCCTCTTTCGTCTTCAACATTATCGGTAACCTCACTTGGAGCTATATTTTTATTTGTCACATGATATGAGTTTTGCTTGGAGCGTCATTTTATTTTATTAGGGTTTGCTTTATGTTATTTAGAGTAATGTTTTGCATCTTTCATTTCAATAAAAAGGTCAAGTATAGCCCTTACCATGCTTATTTTGCAAGTCTATATGTTGCTGTTTTGAAAACAGGAAGTTTTCTATCATTGTATGAATTCTTATGGAAATTCAGAACTTGATAAAATCTTGAAATTTTTATAAGATGAGTAAAAACAAATTTTATACAGTATGGTAATTTTTCAGAATTTTTGGAGTTAGGTAAGTGTGATTAAAATTGCACTCTTTACAGACTGTCCTGTTTAGACAGATTGCTGTTATGTTTGCATTGTTTGCGTATGTTTGCTTGTTTAATGATTCTATTTGAGGATAGGAGTATTAAATATGCAGAGGCATTTAGTATGCAATGTCAAATTATAATTTTAGTGATTTTCTACAGTAGAGAATGATAAGGTGTTGCATTGATTTATACTAACGTATCTCACGAGTTCTTGTTGACTTTTGTGTGGATGAAGTTTTTAAGAATTAGGGAAACCGTGATTTGAGAGGAATTAAGGAGACATAAGCGCTCAAGCTTGGGGATGCCCAAGGCATCCCTAGTTAATATTTTAAGAAGTCTCAAGCATCTAAGCTTGGGGATGCCCCGGTTGGCATCCCACCTTTCTTCATCAACAATGATCGGTCAGTTTTGGTTGAGCCTAAGTTTTTGCTTCTTCACATGATGTGTGCTATTTTTAGAATGTCATTTTATTTTGTTTTTCTTGCTATTTTAATAAAATATTAATATATAAAATTTTAAATGAGGCAATTTTGGGGCAACAAGAGGAACTCAAGGCCCAACTTCACCAAGAACAACTCTATTGGCTCAAAGAACAAGCAACGAGTATGGACTTGCTACAATTGCGGCAATGTTCATGAGTAAGCTCAAGGGTGATTCCAAGAAGCACTTTGTTGCTCCCTTTGAACAACTTGGTGAGGCCAATGATATCATTGAATCCCATGAGGATACTGTTGGGAAATGTTGCATGGAAAACAAAAAAAATTCTACGCACACGCAAGATCTATCCATGGAGATGCATAGCAACGAGAGGGGGAGAGTGTGTCTACGTACCCTCATAGACCGTAAGCGGAAGCGTTTAGTAAAGCAGTTGATGTAGTTGAACTTCTTCGCGATCCAACCGATCAAGTACCGAACGTACGGCACCTCCGTGTTCAGCACACGTTCAGCTCGGTGACGTCCACGCCTTCTTGATCCAGCAAGATGGCGAGGTAGTGGATGAGTTCCGGCAGTACGATGGCTTGGTGACGGTGATGGTGATGCTATCTCCGCAGGGCTTCGCCTAAGCACTATGAAAATATGACCGAGGGTGTAAACGGTGGAGGGGGGCGCCGCACACGGCTAAGAGATTGTCGTGGTTATGTGTGGCGCCCCCCTCCCACATATATATAGGTGGGGGGGGGGGAGAGGGGAGCAGCCAGGAGGTGCCCCAAGTAGGGCTGAATCCTACTTGGGCTCCTGCCCTGGCCGCGCCCCCCCCTTACCATATATGCCGGAGGGGGAAAGGAATAGAGGGGAGAGGGAAGGAAGGGGAGGCCAAATCCCCCTCCTTACTTTCTCCCTTAGGCCGGCTGCCATAGGGGGGTGCGCCAGCCCCTTGTGGGCTGGTGTGCTCCCCTCTAATGGCCCAATAGGACCACTATCCTCCCGGGGCTTCCCGGAACCCTTCCGGTGATCCGATGACCACCCGGTACCTCCCGGAACTCTTCTAGTGTCCGAATAGTATCGTCCTATATATCAATCTTTACCCCCAGACCATTCTGGAGCTCCTCATTATGTCCGTGATCTCATCCGGGACTCCGAACAACATTCAGTCACCAAATCATATAACTCATATAACACTATATCGTCAACGAACGTTAAGCGTGCGGACCCTACGGGTTCGAGAACTACGTAGACATGACCGAGACACCTCTCTGGTCAATAACCAATAGCAGAACCTGGATGCCCATATTGGCTCCTACATATTCTATGAAGATCTTTATCGGTCAAACCGTTATGACAACATACGTAATTCCCTTTGTCTCTCGGTATGTGACTTGCCCGAGATTCGATCGTCGGTATCTTCATACCTAGTTCAATCTCATTACCGGCAAGTCTCTTTACTCATTCCGTAATATATCATCTCGTAACTAACTCCTTAGTCATTTGCTTGCAAGCTTATGATGTGTATTACCGAGAGGGCCCAGAGATACCTCTCCGATACTCAGAGTGACAAATCCTAATCTCGATCTATGCCAACTCAACAAACACCTTCGGAGATACCTGTAGAGCATCTTTATGATCACCCAGTTACGTTGTGACGTTTGATAGCACACAAGGCTTTCCTCCGGTATCCGGGAGTTGCATAATCTCATAGTCGAAGGAATATGTATTTGACATGAAGAAAGCAATAGCAATAAACTGAACGATCAATATGCTAAGCTAACGGATGGGTCTTGTCCATCACATCATTCTCCTAATGATGTGATCCCCTTATCAAATGACAACACATGTCTATGGTTAGGAAACCTTAACCATCTTTGATCAACGAGCTAGTCTAGTAGAGGCTTACTAGGGACACGGTATTTGTTTATGTATTCACACATGTATTTAAGTTTTCGATCAATACAATTCTAGCATGAATAATAAACCTTTATCATGAATAAGGAAATATAAAATAACAACTTTATTATTGCCTCTAGGGCATATTTTCTTCAGTCTCCCACTTGCACTAGAGTCAATAATCTAGTTCACATCGTCATGTGATTAACACCCATAGTTCACATCGCCATCTGACTAACACCCAAAGAGTACTAAGGTGTGATCATGTTTTGGTTGTGAGAGAGGTTTAGTCAACGGATCTTCTACATTCAGATCCGTATGTATTTTGCAATTTTCTATGTCTACAATGCTCTGCACGGAGCTACTCTAGCTATTGCTCCCACTTTTAATACGTATCCATATTGAGACTCAGAGTCATCTGGATCAGTGTTAAAGCTTGCATCGACGTAACCCTTTATCACCTCCATATCCGAGAAAGATTTCCTTAGTCCCCTTTAGGTACCTAAGGATAATTTTGACCGCTGTCCAATGATCCACTGCTGGATCACTATTGTACCCCCTTGCCAAACTCATGGCAAGGCACACAACTGGTCTGGTACACAGCATGGCATACTTTATAGAACCTATGGCTGAGGCATAGGGAATGACTTTCATTCTCTCTCTATCTTCTGCCGTGGTCGGGCTTTGAGTCTTTACTCAATTTCACACCTTGCAACACAGGCAAGAACCCTTTCTTTGAATGATCCATTTTGAACTTCTTCAAAACTTTGCCAAGGTATGTGCTTTGTGAAAGTCCTATTAAGCGTCTCGATCTATCCCTATAGATCTTGATGCCCAATATATAAGCAGCTTCACTGAGGTCTTTCATTAAAAAATTCTTATTCAAGTATCCTTTTATGCTATCCAGAAATTCTATATCATTTCCAATCAACAATATGTCATCCACATATAATATCAGAAATGCTACAGAGCTCCCACTCACTTTCTTGTAAATACAGGCTTCACCGTAAGTCTGTATAAAACCATATGCTTTGATCACTTCATCAAAGCGTATATTCCAACTCCGACATGCTTGCACCAGTCCATAGATGGATCGCTGGAGCTTGCACACTTTGTTAGCACCTTAAGGATTGACAAAAACTTCCGGTTGCATCATATACAACTCTTCCTCAAGAAACCCGTTAAGGAATGCAAGGTTTTTCACATCCATGTGATGACCCCGGCTTAATCGTGCACTAATCATACACACAAATGCACACGATCAAGCCTAAGGACTCACCTGAAGATATCACAACACAACTCTAAAACATAAATAAATTCATACAAGCTTTATATTACAAGCCAGGGCCTCGAGGGCTCGAATACATAGCTCGATGGCATACAAGTGTCAGCGGAAGCATTAGATATCTGGGTACAGATATATTACAGAAAGAGAGATAAGCCTTCACAGAGGCGGGGCAAAATAAAATACTACGATCGAAAGGCGTAGGCCTCCTGCCCTGGACCCTCCGATCCTACTCCTGGTCGTCGGTCGGCTCCTCGTAGTAGTAGTACTCTTCGGGCTGGTAGTAGTAGTGGTCGTCGACAGGGACAACTGGCTCCGGGGCTCCGTCGTCTGGATGCGAGAAAGGGATAAAAGGGGAAAAAGGAAAATAAAGCAAACGTGAGTACTCATCCGAAGTACTCAGCAAGCAAGGATCTACACTACATATGCAACATTTTCAAAGGGGGCTGTATATGTGGACTGGGCTGCAGAAATGCCGGAATAGAAGGGGAAAGCCTAGTCCTATCGAAGACTAGCATCTTCATCATCTCCAGCAGTCTTGCATCATTAGAAGAGAGCAGACCAACATAATGTAAAGTATAGCAGTAATGTCATCAACCTCGGCCAGAGATTCTTCCTCGACTCCCTGCGAGAAAGCAATCCCAGAGCCGTACTATCCAGTTCTCATCTCAAATCATGTTCTAGTTGTACCGATCGGGATACAACTCCGAGTGTCCGTTATCATAGGACAGGCTATCGATAGAAGTTTCTTCCCTGCAGGGGTGCACCAAGTTACCCACCACGCTCGCTTAACTCCGGCCGGACACACTTTACTGGGTCATGCCCGGCCTCGGCTAAGCAACACGCCGCAACCCGACCAAATACTTAATGAGAGGTCAGCACGCCGGACTAACCTATGCCCCCAGGGGTCTAGGACCATCACCCCGGACGCTCCTATGCATTGCGAACGTGGCTGAAAGCAGACCTAGCAACCCCTTATACAAGCGCGTTTGCGTTCCCAGTCCAATTCAGCGCGCGCCGCTCCTTGCTGACGCCAATTAAGCTCCGGCTGAAGTATACGACGCTGAATGCCCATACTATGCCCACGTGATGGTTAGTGCTATCGGGCCAGAGGCCCCTCGGATCAAATATCCAAACCGTTTAGTGGTTTAGGAGCGCGCGGTAACGAGCAGAGACTCACGATCGATGTGACCCCGTCGCCCCGTCTCAAGGACTTGCGGCAAGGGCTAAGAATGCCCGGCCACGCCTCGTAGTTATCTCGCGGGCACCTCTTAGGTCAACCCGACTCCACATCACTTCGCATTCATGCTCGCGCGGGTACCCCTCAGGGTCGACCCGTCTTTATTATCATAGTATCATGGTTTAGTGTTCAGTCGTAGTAACCAAGTCTCCGTGTGTCTGACACCAAGGGGAACCCTGAGGAATCACCCTCGATGGAATTCCCGCTCGATGTTATCGTCAAGGTGAACGAATGAGGAATCACCCTCGAGGTCCACACTTGAGAAGTTGCACGACGACGTCGTTATCGGGGGTGGTGTAGGAGGAATCACCCTCGCTTACCACGACCGAATAACTAACCTACAAGGTTATCATCAGAAGTGCTGACGAGGTATCACCCTCGGCACTCGATAGTAACCCAGTAGTGTCGCGCAATTTAAGGGGGAAGTGACGTACGGTGCCCGGGTCTGATCTTCGATCCTGATATTCGGGTCTTTTGATTATCCAGCGGGGCAGTCGGGACAAGTGGGTCTCTGATAAGGCTCTACCCATCCTATACTAAACAGTTTAGGAGAACAGGCAGGTATCAAAAGTAGGCTACAATAAAGCAGGCTATGCAGCAGATATAGGACAACAGTAGCAACAGTAACTTCTAATGCAAGCATAAGAGAGAAGAGAGTGGGCGATATCGAAATGCTCAAAATGGGGGTGCTTGCCTGTCTGCTCGACGGCAAGGGCAGGGTCGTCGGGGACGTAGTCGTACTCCGGAGCGGCGTCTGCCTCAGGAGCTACGACAACGTCTGGGTCTACCGAAAGAGAAGAGGGGGAGGAAACAAGTAAATATAATGCAATCAGATGCAACACAGTGCGCGCGATGCTATGATGCAGTGCAGGGTTGCCTAAATATGCATCTAAGTCATTTTAGTTATTTCTAGAATTAATCTGGGATTTATTAACCGGTGTGTGTGCACTATTCATCTATCGGAATCGAGCTCGGAGTTACGAGTTCTCCTACGTAGGAGGTTTCGACAAGGAAACAGACGGCACGATCAGACTCGTCTCGTCGTTCTGAGCAACTTTCATGTTTTAACTTTTTCGATCCGAGCTACGGTTTAAAAGTTATTAATTTTCAAAGATTAATTGATTTTCTGGAATTAATTTTATTAACAGAATTGAATTATGACGTCAGCATGACATGTTGCTGACATCAGCAGGTCAACAGTGACGCTGACCTGGTCAAACCTGACATGTGGGTCCAGTGGGACCCACATGTCAGCCTCTGTTGCTTTAACAGTGAGCTAATCTAACTAAATGAGTTAATTAGGGAGTGGGCCCCATCTGTCAGTGAGACATTAGTATTTAGATTTATTTTTTTTAAAACCTATTTAGCTTAATTAAGCGTCGGGGCACATTGTTCAGCGGCAGGGGTGAACAGTAATCGCAAGTTGACCGTGGTCAACTCGGTCAAATAGGCATCGGGGCCCACTGGCAGTCTCTCCGAGTGGGTCCCAGCCGGTGCCACATCGGACGCATCGCCGGAGGAGCTCCGGCGAGCTCATTCATGGCGGCCGAGTGCCGGAGCAGCTCGGGAACTCGCTACAGGGCACCATTGGAGGCGTGGCTAGGCACGTTGGAGAGCTGGTGCACACGCGCATCCGATGGAATGAACGGGAGATCGCGGAGTGGCCTGTGGTGACGGCAGTGACGAGCGATGCAGCGGCCTGAATTCGGCCGTTCGTCGAAACGCGGCGGGAGTGGGTTAGGGGTTCGAGCCCGACGCTGGATGCGCTTTAGAGCGTGCTAGTGGCGCGGTCGAGTGCTCGGGGGCACGCACGGCTCGCGCGCGGTGATCATAGCGGCGGCGGAGCGGCAGCTACGAGGAGGCGCGCGCTTACGAGGAGCCGAAGCTCAGAGGGAAGGCAGGAGCGGCGGTGCTCACCGTGTGGACGCACGGAGGTCCCTCGGGGGCTTAGTAGCTGCCGAAGTAGGTGGATCGAGGCGGCGACGCAACGGGGATCCGGGGAAAAAGTAGGGTCGGGGCAGCTCCTGGAGGTGTCCGGCGTCGCGTGGCTCGGCGAGGAGACGCGGTCGACGGAGACGGCGCGCATGGACGGTTCGGCGTGGCCGGAGGAGCTCGGTGGCCGCAAGGACGGGTGAGGTATGGCGGCGACCGCGTCGGTCTCTTTCGGTGGAGAGGAAGGGAGCTTGGGGGAGAGACGAGGGAGAGGAAAGAGTGAGTGGGGAGGTGGCAGGGGGAATGAACGTGGCGATCTTATCCCCGCTCGCTGCCTGCCCTCGTCGCGGTGTCGCGCGGCGACCGGCGCGGGCGCGGTCATCCACGGGGAGGACGACACCGAGGCGAGGAGGTAAGTTGGGCTGGGCCGGCTCGGTCCAGTTGCCAGGTAAGGCCTCGCCCTTCTCCTTTTTCTTCTGTTTTCTTTTTATTTAAATTATAGAGAGAGAGAAAGAATTAATTGGGCATCAAACAGTGTTGGAAAAAAATATGGGACTAGACCCAATAAATCCAACACAATTTTAGGCAGTGCCACAATTATTTTGGGAGTCATTGAAATTCATTTTGTATTTTTCATAAATGATTTGGCAATTAAAATTGCTGGAATAGCACTGAATTAATTCCCAGGGCAAGTTGGGATTTCCAAAAATGTTGGTTTCAATTTTATAGTTGCCTTGAGAATATTTGAGACATGATGAACTATTTTGTTTGAGTATTTGGAGGAAGCAATTCTTTGACTTGCATTTTGGACTTTGAATTTGAACTTAAATTATTTTTCCTATGGAATAATGATGATGACTTGGCATGATCAGAGAGTGATCACTGTGGTGCGCGGCTGGGGATGTTACAAATCTCCTCCACTACAAGAAATCTCGTCCCGAGATTTAAGTAGGGAAGTAAGGAGTAACTTTGGGAATCTGACCCTCGTAGGGTCTATTAACTGATGAACAATACAGGGAATGTGGCAGAAGTATCTCTCGAGTTGAAACTTAAGAAAACATCGAGAGCAAAGTAGGAGGTTACAATAAGATATTTCAAGCGGGCAGACAATCGTTCGATGCTAGGAGCAGAGCGTGGAAGGGATTCATAGCATCGTGAATGGATCATCTGTCGAAAGGTGGCTCGCGATAACACACAAGACCAAGAGCATATTATACTTCGGAATCAAGGATGTGTAGGAGAGTCAGGTTCCGATCCTGTGGAACTGTGATGAGGGTCGATCGAGAGTAGGGAGAACGGTGTTATCTTACCGGTCATGTTAACAAGGTATGTCAGAGGACAGCCTGTCAGTTATGTCGGTAACATCGTCGGTACCAAGGGCCAGGGACGAAGAGAACCATTTTCCTGCTCGTTGAACGAGGCGGACCATTAGGCAAAGTTCTCGTCCATCGGTGGTTACCGGAATGTCGTCAACCATAGTAACAGGGTATTACTGACCGTATTGTACCTCGAGGTGTTTACATAAGCAGGGGATTATTTCTGCTTATGACATATAGATCACAAGAAAGGTTAAACAAAACAATGGAAAGGAAAAATGTGTTTACACACAACAATTGGGAGTATATCCTGTCCAAGGAAAAGCGGAGCATGATATACATGATGAAACAGCAAGTTCAATAGCATTTAGATAAAAGGGGCGAGGGAAGAATTATGATATTACCCTCACAACGGTGTTCGGATAACAGATCGAGAAACATTTGGCAAATGTTCTTCCAATGTTCTTTTCAATGTTCGGAGTACCACAGTCATGCTTTGAGGTAGCAATAACATGGTGTTTCAAGTAAGGGTTGGACCTGAAGACTACAAGAGGTACGAAGGAACATTTCCAAGAATCTCTCGGAATGTAGAGAATAACCAAACACAACCAGGTCTGTGTTGGCAGAAAGTCAAGGATGTTAATGATGTTAACACAAATCATCGAGGGCAAAGATGGTATTACTAACCATGAATTTCAATTGACATCTCTGAAGAAGCCAATAGGTTGACGTTGATCACGACACATTTGTTGAGGGGTTCTAAGAAGATGGAATCAATCAGTAAGATGATCACAGTAGCTGGAATGTAGTTCGAGGTCAACGAAACCACGGATATAACACAAGCTCGGAATCAAGCTTGTTGTTCGAGGTGAAATGATAAGATGGGAAAGATCGACATAGGCTTCGTTCATCGTCGGAAGTTTCTCTGGGCATAAGGACCAGGTAGCACAGTTAAAAGTTGGCATGATAAAGATATAGCCGATCAGGCTAGGGATGATGTGATGGGGTATTAAACTTCCCAATAACAAGTACTAGGGGTAATACCGGAAGGTAATTTTCAGAGTAGAGGTTGGACGGGGGAAGTGATTTGTAGAAGACAAGTACTAGGACTTGTCCGAGAAAGGAATCAAGAATATTAATATGGCCGGAACCATGATTGCAAAGGATCAATTCACAGATACCAGATGAACTTATATCAAGGGGATTTTTTTTGCGAGCAGCTTCCATGATAAGTTCTACATCGGGTCCATGGGCATGAACACAAAGGTTCAAGGTCGACTCCCACTTCTTCAATACATAACCTTTCATTCACTCCTCGTTTTTAGTGAAGTTGAAATGTTGAAAATTTATATGACGGAACGCGAGTAGATATAACCCGCATAACCTTCAGATTAGGGAAAGCATATGTTCAACCCATCGGGGCATCTTGGGAACATATACCACAAATTGCAGGAGTAATAATCTCAATCTCGGGAGCAGAGCATGGTTGACAAAGCAGAGGATACCATTTACCAAAGGCGTTATGTATCCGAGAAAAGAACTCGCAAGATTGTTGAATATGAAGGACTCTGTCGGATAATAACCCAACCAAAAGATCAGGTAGACGACAAAGGATCTGACGTGAGTAGCAGTACTCAACAAGAAGAAGAAAGAATGTAATGGCATCAGATTATAGAAACAACGAAATAATCCGACGCTTAAGTACAAAGAAGTAATGGTCCGAACGAAGAGTCAGGAGCAGAAGTTCTGATCAAAAGACGATTAGGTTGAGTAGAATTAGATGGACAAGTTAAGTGATCCATCTTGCAGAGATCTCCATCCATGGTTACGTGACATGTCCTGGTCAGTCCCAGGTCATTATGGGAAGGCATGCACTGCCCTTCCATGTCATGCAAGCAGGGTGGATAAACAGTCAGCAAGAAGTAGAGAATGTTTCAGTGCCAAAGGCAATGTCAACGGGGAAGGAACCGATAAGGTTCTTAGGATAGAAAAGAACCGGTCGGATATTTGTCCACAAAAGGAATCAAGTGAACCGTGAGAGCTAACGGGGTAAGGTTTTAACAACTGGTTCCACATGAGAGTCCTTCGAGAAAAGACGGAAGGCAAGTACCGCAGATTAAGGAAACACTTGAATAACCCAAGTATAAAATTCAGAGGGATTACAATTTTCAAAGCCAGGAGTGGCAATTAGTTCACCTGGGCAGAGGGACGAGTAAATTGTACATGCTTAGTTGGTCAATCAATCAATACTTCATTGATCGGGAACCAGCTCATGTTCGGAATTGTGATTGAGCCGGAAGGAAAAATTTCTAAGAATCGACGGATGATATGGACTATTCTCATTCATATTGAATCCACTAATTCGGAACGACAATGACAAAGAATGCTAATGGATATTGCGAGACATATGGATTTAATCATAATACAGACAGACAAGACTTTCGGGAGCACTAGGTTGCAGAGGATCTTTGGAAGATCAAATTGCACTTCAAAGAATTTTGTGAGGCATATGAACAGCTGGGGATGATCGAATCCCCGATAATGTGAGGAACTAACCGCAATGCGAAAAAGCTGCACGGCAGTAGACTCAAAGGATTCCCGGATTAATGAGGAGTATTTCAGGGTATCCCGCACATAATGGAGTAACTGGGAATGAAGATACAAACGGCGAAGATGGCCAGTTATCCACGGGGGTTTGTCGGTAGTCAGGAACTGCAAGGCAGTGGCACAGGGTCTCAGGGAACATCGAGGAGTATCCTCAGAATCTTCTGGCGAAGCAAGCGATCATCGGTAATGCCGGGGCTCTCCGGGAGGAAGTGGTTACGAGATCCTAATGCCAGAGTTAGCAAAATCATTTAACCCGAGTAGAAGAGAGATCAGAGTCCCAGAGTATAGACGAGGAATAAAAGATCCTAATACCACCCAGTTGGCGACGTGGGCCCGTAATCCACACAGCCAAGTTAGTAAAACAGTTGTTGACCACTAGACTCAACTTCGGCCAAGGAATTGGATAGGGGGATTCCTAGAGGCAGTCGGCTCTGATACCAACCTGTGACGACCCCGGCTTAATCGTGCACTAATCGGACACGCAAATGCACACGATCAAGCCTAAGGACTCACTTGAAGATATCACAACACAACTCTAAAACATAAATAAATTCATACAAGCTTTATATTACAAGCCAAGGCCTCGAGGGCTCGAATACATAGCTCGATGGCATACAAGTGTCAGCGGAAGCATTAGATATCTGGGTACAGATATATTACAGAAAGAGAGATAAGCCTTCACAGAGGCGGGGCAAAATAAAATACTACGATCGAAAGGTGTAGGCCTCCTGCCCTGGACCCTCCGATCCTACTCCTGGTCGTCGGTCGGCTCCTCGTAGTAGTAGCACTCTCTGGGCTGGTAGTAGTAGTGGTCGTTGACGGGGACAACTGGCTCCGGGGCTCCGTCGTCTGGATGCGACAAAGGGATAAAAGGGGAAAAAGGAAAATAAAGCAAACATGAGTACTCATCCGAAGTACTCAGCAAGCAAGGATCTACACTACATATGCAACATTTTCAAAGGGGGCTGTATATGTGGACTGGGATGCAGAAATGCCGGAATAGAAGGGGAAAGCCTAGTCCTATCGAAGACTAGCATCTTCAGCATCTCCAGCAGTCTTGCAACATTAGAAGAGAGCAGACCAACATAATGTAAAGTATAGCAGTAATGTCATCAACCTCGTCCAGAGATTCTTCCTCGACTCCCTGCGAGAAAGCAATCCCAGAGCCGTACTATCCAGTTCTCATCTCAAGTCATGTTCTAGTTGTACCGATCGGGATACAACTCCGAGTGTCCGTTACCGTAGGACAGGCTATCGATAGAAGTTTCTTCCCTGCAGGGGTGCACCAAGTTACCCACCACGCTCGCTTAACTCCGGCCGGGCACACTTTACTGGGTCATGCCCGGCCTCGGCTAAGCAACACGCCGCAACCCGACCAAATACTTAATGAGAGGTCAGCACGCCGGACTAACCTATGCCTCCAGGGGTCTTGGACCATCACCCCGGACGCTCCTATGCGTTGCGAACGCGGCTGAAAGCAGACCTAGCAACCCCTTATACAAGCGCGATTGCGTTCCCAGTCCAATTCAGCGCGTGCCGCTCCTTGCTGACGTCAATTAAGCTCCAGCTGAAGTGTACGACGCTGAACGCCCATACTATGCCCACTTGATGGTTAGTGCTATCGGGCCAGAGGCCCCTCGGATCAAATATCCAAACCGTTTAGTGGTTTAGGAGCGCGCGGTAACGAGCAGAGACTCACAATCGATGTGACCCCGTCGCCCCGTCTCGAGGACTTGCGGCAAGGGCTAAGAATGCCCGGCCACGCCTCGTAGTTATCTCGCGGGCACCTCTCAGGTCACCCCGACTCCACATCACTTCGCATTCATGCTCGCGCGGGTACCCCTCAGGGTCGACCCGTCTTTAGTATCATAGTATCATGGTTTAGTGTCAGTCGTAGTAACCAAGTCTCCGTGTGTCTGACACCAAGGGAAACCCTGAGGAATCACCCTCGATGGAATTCCCGCTCGATGCTATCGTCAAGGTGAACGAATGAGGAATCACCCTCGAGGTCCACACTTGAGAAGTTGCACGACGACGTCGTTATCGGGGGTGGTGTAGGAGGAATCACCCTCGCTTACCACGACCGAATAACTAACCTACAAGGTTATCATCAGAAGTGCTGACGAGGTATCACCCTTGGCACTCGATAGTAACCAAGTAGTGTCGCGCAATTTAAGGGGGAAGTGACGTGCGGTGCCCGGGTCTGATCTTCGATCCCGATATTCGGGTCTTCTGATTATCCAGCGGGGCAGTCGGGACAAGTGGGTCTCTGATAAGGCTCTACCCATCCTATACTAAACAGTTTAGGAGAACAGGCAGGTATCAAAAGTAGGCTACAATAAAGCAGGCTATGCAGCAGATATAGGACAACAGTAGCAACAGTAACTTCTAATGCAAGCATAAGAGAGAAGAGAGTGGGCGATATCGAAATGCTCAAAATGGGGGTGCTTGCCTGTCTGCTCGACGGCAAGGGCAGGGTCGTCGGGGACGTAGTCGTACTCCGGAGCGGCGTATGCCTCAGGAGCTACGGCAATGTCTGGGTCTACCGAAAGAGAAGTGGGGGAGGAAACAAGTAAATATAATGCAATCAGATGCAACACAGTGCGCGCGATGCTATGATGCAGTGCAGGGTTGCCTAAATATGCATCTAAGTCATTTTAGTTATTTTTAGAATTAATCTGGGATTTATTAACCGGTGTGCGTGAACTATTCATCTATCGGAATCGAGCTCGGAGTTACGATTTCTCCTACGTAGGAGGTTCCGACAAGGAAACAGATGGCACGATCAGACTCGTCTCGTCGTTCTGAGCAACTTTCATGTTTTAACTTTTTCGATCCGAGCTACGGTTTAAAAGTTATTAATTTTCAAAGATTAATTGATTTTCTGGAATTAATTTTATTAACAGAATTGAATTATGATGTCAGCATGACGTGTTGCTGACATCAGCAGGTCAACAGTGACGCTGACCTGGTCAAACCTGACATGTGGGTCCAGTGGGACCCACATGTCAGCCTCTGTTGCTTTAACAGTGAGCTAATCTAACTAAATGAGTTAATTAGGGAGTGGGCCCCATCTGTCAGTGAGACATTAGTATTTAGATTTATTTTTTTAAAAACCTATTTAACTTAATTAAGCGTCGGGGCCCACTGGTCAGCGGCAGGGGTGAACAGTAACCGCGAGTTGACCGTGGTTAACTCGGTCAAACAGGCATCGGGCCCACTGGCAGTCTCTCCGAGTGGGTCCCAGCCGGTGCCACGTCGGACGCGTCGCCGGAGGAGCTCCGGCGAGCTCATTCACAGTGGCCGAGTGCCGGAGCAGCTCGGGAACTCGCTACAGGGCGCCATTGGAGGCGTGGCTAGGCTCATTGGAGAGCTGGTGCACGCGCGCATCCGATGGAATGAACGGGAGGTCGCGGAGTGGCCCGTGGTGACGGCGGTGACGAGCGACGCGGCGGCCGGAATTCGGCCGTTCGTCGAAACGCGGCGGGAGTGGGTTAGGGGGTCAGCTGGGGTTCGAGCCCGACGCTGGATGCACTTTAGAGCGTGCTAGTGGCACGGTCGGGTGCTCGGGGGCACGCACGGCTCGCGCGCGGCGATCATGGCGGCGGCGGAGCGGCAGCTACGAGGAGGCGCGCACTTACGAGGAGCCGAAGCTCAGAGGGAAGGCAGGAGCAGCGGTGCTCACCGTGTGGACGCACGGAGGTCCCTCGGGGGCTTAGTAGCTGCCGGAGGAGGTGGATCGAGGCGGCGACGCGACGGGGATCCGGGGAAAAAGTAGGGTCGGGGCAGCTCCTGGAGGCGTCCGGCATCGCGTGGCTCGGCGAGGAGACGCGGTCGACGGAGACGGCGCGCATGGACGGTTCGGCGTGGCCGGAGGAGCTCGGTGGCCGCGAGGTACGGCGGCGACCGCGTCGGTCTCTTTCGGTGGAGAGGAAGGGAGCTTGGGGGAGAGACGAGGGAGAGGGAAGAGTGAGTGGGGAGGTGGCAGGGGAATGAACGTGGCGATCTTATCCCCTCTCGCTGCCTGCCCTCGTCGCGGTGTCGCGCGGCGACCGGCGCGGGCGCGGTCATCCACGGGGAGGACGACACCAAGGCGAGGAGGTAAGTTGGGCTGGGCCGGCTCGGTCCAGTTGCCAGGTAAGGCCTCGCCCTTCTCCTTTTTCTTCTGTTTTCTTTTTATTTAAATTACAGAGAGAGAGAGAAAGAATTAATTGGGCATCAAACAGTGTTGGAAAAAAAATATGGGACTAGACCCAATAAATCCAACACAATTTTAGGCAGTGCCACAATTATTTTGGGAGTCATTGAAATTCATTTTGTATTTTTCATAAATGATTTGGCAATTAAAATTGCTGGAATAGCACTGAATTAATTCCCAGGGCAAGTTGGGATTTCCAAAAATGTTGGTTTCAATTTTATAGTTGCCTTGAGAATATTTGAGACATGATGAACTATTTTGTTTGAGTATTTGGAGGAAGCAATTCTTTGACTTGCATTTTGGACTTTGAATTTGAACTTAAATTATTTTTCCTATGGAATAATGATGATGACTTGGCATGATCAGAGAGTGATCACTGTGGTGCGAGGCTGGGGATGTTACAATCCATTTGCCAGATTTCATCATCATAAAATGCGGCAATTGCTAACATGATTCAGACAGACTTAAGCATCGCTACGGGTGATCGTAGTCAAACCCTTGAACTTGTCGAAAACCTTTTGCAACAATTCGAGCTTTGTAAACAGTGGTATTACCGTCAGTGTCCGTCTTCCTCTTAAAGATCCATTTATTATTTATGGCTTGCCGATCATCGGGCAAATCCACCAAAGTCCACACTTTGTTCTCATACATGGATCCTTATCTCAGATTTCATGGCCTCAAGCCATTTATCGAAATCTAGGCTCATCATAGCTTCTTCATAGTTCGTAGGTTCGCCATGGTCTAATAACATAACTTCCAGGAAAGGATTATCGTACTACTCTGGTGCGGATTGTGCTCTGGTCGACCTACGAAGTTCAGTAGTAACTTGATCTGAAGTTTCACGATCATTATCATTTGCTTCCTCTCTAGTTGGTGTAGGTATCACGGGAACGGTTTTCTGTGATGTGCTACTTTCCAATTTGAGAGAAAGTACAATTACCTCATCAAGTTCTACTTTCCTCCCACTCACTTATTTCGAGAGTAACTCCTTCTCTAGAAAGGACTCATTCTTAGCAACAAAGATTTTGCCTTTGGATCTGTGGTAGAAGGTATACCCAATAGTTTCTTTCGGGTATCTTATGAAGACGCACTTCTCCGCTTTGGGTTCGAGCTTATTAGGCTGAAGCCTTTTGACATAAGTGTCGCATCCCCAAACTTTTAAGAAATGACAGCTTAGGTTTCTTGCCAAACCATAGTTCATACGGTGTCGTCTCAAAGGATTTAGACGGTGTCCTATTTAATGTGAATGCGGCTGTCTCTAATGCATAACCCCAAAATGATAGTGGTAAATCAGTAAGAGACATCATAGAACGCACCATATCTAATAAAGTACGGTTACGACGTTCAGACACACCATTATGCTGTGGTGTTCCAGGTGGCGTGAGTTGTGAAACAATTCCACATTGTTTTAAGTGAAGGCAAAACCCGTAACTCAAATATTCGCCTCCGCGATCAGATCGTAGAAACTTTATTTTCTTGTTACGATGATTCTCCACTTCACTCTGAAATTCTTTGAACTTTTCAAATGTTTCAGACTTGTGTTTCATCAAGTAGATATATTCATACCTACTCAAATCATCTGTGAAGGTCAGAAAATAATGATACCTACCGCGTGCCTCAACACTCATCAGACCGCATACATTGGTATGTATTATTTCCAATAAGTCATTAGCTTGCTCCATTGCTCCGGAGAACAGAGTTTTAGTCATCTTACCCATGAGGCATGGTTCGCAAGTATGAAATGATTCATAATCAAGTGATTCCAAAAGTCCATCCGCATGGAGTTTCTTCATGTGTTTTACACCAATATGACCTAAACATCAGTGCCACAAGTATGTTGCACTATCATTATCAACTTTGCATCTTTTGGCATCAATATTATGAATATGTGTATCACTATAATCGAGATTCAATAAACTATTCATATTGGGTGTATGACCATAGAAGGTTTTATTCATGTAAATAGAACAACAATTATTCTCTAACTTAAATGAATAACAGTATTGCAATAAACATGATCTAATCATATTCATGCTCAACGCAAACACTAAATAACATTTTATCTAGGTCCAACACTAATCCCGAAGGTAGATGGAGTGTGCGATGGTGATCGTATCAACCTTGGAATCACTTCCAACACACATCGTCACCTCGCCCTTAACTAGTCTCTGTTTATTCTGCAACTCCTGTTTCGAGTTACTAATCTTAGCAACTGAACTGGTATCAAATACCCAGGGGTTACTATGAACACTAGTAAGGTACACATCAATAACATGTATATAAAATATACCTTTGTTCACTTTGCCATCCTTCTTATCCGCCAAGTATTTGGGGCAGTTCTGCTTCCAATGACCATTCCCTTTGCAGTAGAAGCACTCAGTTTTAGGCTTGGGGTCCAGCTTTGGGCTTCTTCACGGGAGTGGCAACTTGCTTGCCATTCTTCTTGAAGTTCCCTTTCTTTCCCTTGCCCTTTTTCTTGAAACTAGTGGCCTTGTTAACCATCAACACTTGATGCTCTTTCTTGATTTCTACCTTCGCCGATTTCAGCATCGCGAAGAGCTCGAGAATCATTTTTCGTCATCCCTTGCATATTATAGTTTATCACAAAGTTCTAGTAGCTTGGTGACAGTGACTAGAGAACTTTGTCAATCACTATCTTATCTGGAAGATTAACTCCCACTTGATTCAAGCGATTGTAGTACCCAGACATTCTGAGCACATGCTCACTGGCTGAGCTATTCTCCTCCATCTTGTAGGCAAAGTACTTGTCAGAGGTCTCATACCTCTCGACATGGGCATGAGTCTGAAATACCAATTTCAGCTCTTGGAACATCTCATATGCTCCGTGGCGTTCAAAACATTTTTGATGTCCCAGTTCTAAGCTGCAAAGCATGGCACACTAAACTATTAAGTAGTCATCATATCGAGCTTGTCAAATGTTCATAACATCTACATTTGCTCCTGCAATAGGCATGTCACCTAGCGGTGCATCAAGGACATAATTCTTCTGTGCAGCAATGAGGATAATCCTCAAATCACGGACCCAGTCCGCATTATTGCTACCATCATCTTTCAACTTAGTTTTCTCTAGGAACATATCAAAAATAGGGGAGCTATATCGCGAGCTATTGATCTACAACATAGATATGCAAAAACGATTAAGACTAAGTTCATGATAAATTAAGTTCAATTAATCAAATTACTAATGAACTCCCACTTAAATTAACATCCCTCAAGTTATCTAAGTGATACATGATCCAAATCAACTAACCCATGTCCGATCATCACGTGAGATGGGGTAGTCATCAATGGTGAACATATCTATGTTGATCATATCTACTATACGACTCACGTTCGACCTTTCGGTCTCTAGTGTTCCAAGACCATGTCTGTACATGCTAGGCTCGTCAAGTTTAACCCAAGTGTTCCGCGTGTGTAAATCTGGCACACACCCGTTGTATGTGAACGTAGAGTCTATCACACCCGATCATCACGAGGTGCTTCGAAACGACGAACTTTGGCAACGGTGCATACTCGGGGAGAACACTTTTATCTTGAAATTTAGTGAAGGGGTCATCTTATAATGCTACCGCCGTACTAAGCAAAATAAGATGCATAAAGGATAAACATCACATGCAATCAAAATATGTGACATGATATGGCCATCATCATCTTGTGCTTTTGATCTCCATCTCCAAAGCATCGTCATGATATCCATCGTCACCGGCTCGACACCTTGATCTCCATCGTTGCGTCGGGGTCGTCTCGCCAACTATTGCTAACGCATAGTGATAAAGTAAAGCAATTACATGGTGTTTGCATTTCATACAATAAAGAGACAACCCTAAGGCTCCTGCCGGTTGTCGATATTACAAAACATGATCATCTCATACATCAACATATATCACTTCATATCTTGACCATATCACATCACAACATGCCCTGCAAAAACAAGTTAGACGTCCTCTACTTTGTTGTTGCAAGTTTTACGTGGCTGCTACGGGCTTCTAGCAAGAACCGTTCTTAACTACGCAAAAACCACAACGGTGGTTTACCAAGTTTGCTATTTTAACCTTCTTCAAGGACCGGCCGTAGTCAAATTCGATTCAACTAAAGTAGGAGAAACAGACACCCGCCAGCCACCTTTATGCAAAACAAGTTGCATGTCAGTCGGTGGAACCGGTCTCATGTGCGTGGACATGTAAGGTTGGTCTGGGCTGCTTCATCCCACAATACCGCTGAATCAAAATAAGACGTTGGTGGTAAGCAGTATGACTATCACCACCCACAACTCTTTGTGTTCTACTCGTGCATATCATCTACGCATAGACTTGGCTCGGATGCCACTGTTGGGAAACATTGCATGGAAAACAAAAAAAATTCTACGCACACGCAAGATCTATCCATGGAGATGCATAGCAACAAGAGGGGGAGAGTGTGTCTATGTACCCTCGTAGACCGTAAGTGGAAGCGTTTAGTAACGCGGTTGATGTAGTCGAACTTCTTCGCGATCCAACCGATCAAGTACCGAATGTATGGCACCTCTGCGTTCAGCACACGTTCAGCTCGGTGACGTCCATGCCTTCTTGATCCAGCAAGATGGCGAGGTAGTGGATGAGTTCCGACAGCACGACGGCGTGGTGACGGTGATGGTGATGCTATCTCCGCAGGGCTTCGCCTAAGCACTACGAAAATATGACCGAGGGTGTAAACGGTGGAGGGGGGCGCCGCACACGGCTAAGAGATTGTCGTGGTTATGTGTGGCGCCCCCTCCCACATATATATAGGTGGGGGGAGAGGGGAGCAGCCAGGAGGCACCCCAAGTAGGGCCGAATCCTACTTGGGCTCCTGCCCTGGCAACGCCCCCCCTTACCATATATGCCGGAGGGGGAAACAAAAAGGGGGGAGAGGGAAGGAAGGGGGAGGCCGAATCCTCCTCCTTCCTTTTCCCTTAGGCCGGCTGCTATAGCGGGGTGCGCCAACCCCTTGTGGGCTGGTGTGCTCCCCTATAATGGCCCAATAGGCCCACTATCTTCCCGGGGCTTCCCGGAACCCTTCCGGTGATCCGATGACCACCCGGTACATCCCGAAACTCTTCCGATGTCCGAATAGTATCATCCTATATATCAATCTTTACCTCCAGACCATTCCGGAGCTCCTCGTCATGTCCGTGATCTCATCTGGGACTCCGAACAACATTCGGTCACCAAATCATATAACTCATATAACACTATATCGTCAACGAACGTTAAGCGTGCGGACCCTACGGGTTCGAGAACTATGTAGACATGACCGAGACACCTCTCTGGTCTATAACCAATAGCGGAAACTGGATGCCCATATTGGCTCCTACATATTCTACGAAGATCTTTATCGGTCGAACCGTTATGACAACATACGTAATTCCCTTTATCTGTCGGTATGTTACTTGCCCGAGATTCAATCGTCGGTATCTTCATACCTAGTTCAATCTCGTTACCGGCAAGTCTCTTTACTCGTTCCGTAATACATCATCTCGTAACTAACTCCTTAGTCATTTGCTTGCAAGCTTATGATGTGTATTACCGCGAGGGCCCAGAGATACCTCTCCGATACTCGGAGTGACAAATCCTAATCTCGATCTATGCCAACTCAACAAACACCTTCGGAGATACCTATAGAGCATCTTTATGATCACCCAGTTATGTTGTGACGTTTGATAGCACACAAGGCATTCCTCCGGTATCCGGGAGTTGCATAATCTCATAGTCGAAGGAATATGTATTTGACATGAAGAAAGCAATAGCAATAAACTGAACGATCAATATGCTAAGCTAACGGATGGGTCTTGTCCATCACATCATTCTCCTAATGATGTGATCCCGTTATCAAATGACAACACATATCTATGGTTAGGAAACCTTAACCATGTTTGATCAACGAGCTAGTCTAGTAGAGGCTTACTAGGGACACGGTATTTGTTTATGTATTCACACATGTATTTAAGTTTCCGATCAATACAATTCTAGCATGAATAATAAACCTTTATCATGAATAAGGAAATATAAAATAACAACTTTATTATTGCCTCTAGGGCATATTTCCTTCAGATACTATCTCCAAGTTGGAGGGGCACAGTCGTGACTATGCCAATGAGATTGCGGATCTTTCCATTGCTCTAGAGGAAGAGAGAGGTCTTCGTTTGACTCTTGAGGAGTCACACAACATTGATCATGCTAAATTTCAAAAGGATATTGATCATGCTATTTTTCTTACTCGTGTGCTTAAATCCGAGAAAGTTGCTCTTGGGGTTGGCCATGATAGACTCAAGGAAGAGTTTGACACACTTGACAACGCTCACAAGGTCTTGAAGGGTGTTCATGCCTCTCTCAAGGAGTCTCATGATCAACTCCAAGTAAAGCTAACCAAGGAGATTTCCACATGTCCTCCTTTCGTTCTAATTGATAATACTCATGCTACTAACCCTTGTTGTGAGCATGTGCATCTTGTGGAGGAAAATGCCAAGTTGAAGGAGCAACTTGAGAAGGGCCTTGTGACATGCATACAAGGCGAAAAGAACCTCAATGACCTTTTGAGTAACCAAAAGGAAGTTGTGGGAAAGGAAGGACTTGGTTTGTACCCAAGTCAAAGAAGAAGAAGAAGAACAAGACCAAGCAACCTCTCCCGCTCAAGGAAACTTTTACCAAGGCGGGTGAGGGTACTCATGAGAAGAAGAAGAACAAGGAAGTGGGTGGTAATGCCAAGAAGGGCAAAACCGCCCCTACCAACAAAGCCGACGACTTTAACCCCTCTTATGTTTTATGCCATGCTAGTGATGGGCATGTTTATGCTAAATTCGTTGGTTCTTATTATGAGTACATTGAATGGTCTATTTGGGTTCCTAAGACCCTTGTTACTAACCTCAAAGGACCCATTCAAGAATGGGTACCTAAATCCAAGCATTGATCTCTTGTAGGAGTTTGCTTCCGGTGGAGTGTCATTGTTGCTTGATAGTGGAGCAACAAATTATATGACCGGGAGCAAGGACTTGGTGGTGGATGTGCATCCAATACCATCTATGCCCACCCATGTCCAATTCGGTGATGCGTCTACATCTAAGGTATTGGGACTTGGCAAGGTGGTCATCTCTCAAGATTTATCTATTGAGAAGGTCATGCTTGTTGAGTCCCTTGCATACAATTTGCTTCTCGTTCGTGAACTTGCACTTATGGGCTTTGCAACATTCTTTGATCTTGATACCGTGGCCCTTTTGTGGAGCAAGACTCTTAAAGTAGCTTTTGTTGGGCATGTCGAGAACGGTCGCTATGTGGTGAAATTTTCGGAGCGACCCACTAAGACTGCGACTTGCCTAATGGGTAAAGTTCATGTGGGTTGGCTTTGGCATCACCGACTAGCCCATGTCAATATGAGATCTTTGCAAAATCTCCTCAAAGGGGATCACGTCCGTGGACTAACAAATGTGAGTTTTGCCAAAGACCGTGCTTGCAGTGCGTGTATCAAAGGAAAGCTTCATGAAACTTCATGAAACGGCTCACCGACCTTCGACTATCATCTAATCGAAGAGGCCCTTGGAGCTCCTTCACATGGATCTCTTTGGTCCTCCATCCTTTGATAGTCTTGGAGGAAGAAAGTATTGCTTGGTAATTGTGGATGACTTCTCAAGATATACATGGGTATACTTCTTCAAGAGGAAGAGTGAGACTCAACAAACCATCATCAACTTTGCAAATGAAGCTCAACGTCAACATGAAGCAAATATTTTGATGATTAGAAGTGACAACGGCACCGAGTTCAAGAACTACACCTTGGATGAGTTTCTTAGTGACGAGAGGATCAAGCACCAATATGCCGCACCCTATACCCCTCAACAAAATGGTGTGGCGGAGAGGAAGAACCGGACGTTGATGGACGCGACAAGGACCATGATGGCGGAGTTCAAATCTCCATACAACTTTCGGGCCGAAGCCATCAACACCGCATGTCATGCATCCAATAGGCTCTACCTCCGCAAAGGCTTGAACAAGACTCCATATGAGATACTTACCGGCAACAAGCCCAACCTCAAATACTTTCGGGTGTTCGGTTGTAAGTGTTTCATTCTCATGAAAGGTGTTCATTTGTCTAAATTCGAACCTAGAGCTCAAGAGGGCATATTTGTTGGTTATGCTACAAACTCTCATGCTTACCGTGTCCTCAACAAGTCCACTGGACTCATTGAGGAGACGTGTAACGTGGAGTTTGATGAAAATAATGGCTCCCAAGTGGAGCAAAGTGGTCTTTGTGATGTAGGTGATGAAATTCCTCCCCAATCCATAAGAAGAATGGGGATTGGTCAAATACTCCCCATTGAGGAACCCATTGTGGCCGAAGGAGAAGGACAATGCTCTACTCAAGTGGAGCCATCACCTACGCTAGACCCACACGCTTCCGAAGAACAAAGTGAAGGCCCTCAACCCTATGAGCAAGATCAAGGGCAAGATCAACCCCGTGGAGATGGTGATGCACCAAATGATGCCCAAGATCAAGTTCATGCCTCCGAGCTTGCTCAAGATCAAAAGCAAGCTCAAGACGGTGCTCAAGATCAAGAGCAAACTCAAGACAGTGCTCAAGATGAGCAAGATGATCCTCAAATGCCCATCGAGGAACTTTTGGAGCGTCGTGCCGCCAAGGTGGCTTCCAAGCTCGAGCGTCAACAACATGTCATGGAGAATGTGCTTGGAAGCTTGAGAAAAGGGGTAACTACTCATAGACAATTGTCAAACTTTTGTGAGCATCACGTGTTTGTTTCATGTGTTGAACCCCAAAAGGTACATGAGGCGCTCGATGATGAGGATTGGCTTGAAGCAATGCATGATGAACTCAACAACTTCGAGCGCAACCAAGTTTGGGAATTAGTGCCAAGGCCAACGGAGGAACACAATGTCATTGGGACCAAATGGATCTTCAAGAACAAGCAAGATGCGAACGGTGTGGTTGTTCGAAACAAGGCAAGATTGGTGGCACAAGGCTACTCCCAAGTTGAGGGTATCGACTACGGTGAAACCTTTATCCCCGTTGCTCGTCTTGAATCAATTCGCATGTTGCTTGCATATGCATCTCATCATGATTTTAAGTTGCAACAAATGGATATGAAAAGTGCATTTCTTAATGGTCCTTTGAATGAGTTGGCATATGTTAAACAACCTCCGGGATTCGAGGATCCCAAGCTCCCCAATCATGTATACAAACTCAAGAAGGCGCTCTATGGCCTTAAACAAGCCCCACGTGTGTGGTATGAGCACCTTACCGAGTTGTTGCAAGATCGTGGGTTTGAAATTGGGAAAATCGATCCCACTCTTTTTACTAAGAGGGTCAAAGGGGATTTTTTTCATATGCCAACTATATGTTGATGATATTATTTTTGGTTCTCCTAACAAATCTTTCAATGATGAGTTTGCCGCACTAATGACCGAGAAGTTTGAGATGTCTATGATGGGAGAGTTGAAGTTCTTTCTTGGGTTCGAAGTCAAGCAAAGAAGAGAAGAAATTTTCATCAACCAAGCCAAGTATACCCAAGACATGCTCAAGAGATTCAAGCTAGATGATGTCAAGCCCGTCAAGTTCCCCATGCCCACCAAATGCAAGCTTGACAGTGATCCCAATGGTAAAGCGGTGGATCAAAAGGTATATCGCTCCATGATTGGATCCTTGCTTTACCTTTGTGCATCTAGACCAGATATCATGTTGAGTGTGGGAATTTGTGCATAGTTTCAAGCCGCACCTAAGGAAAGCCATTATATGGCGGTCAAGAGAATCTTTCGATATTTGGCTCATACCCCAAACTTTGGCTTATGGTACCCCAAAGGAGCAAGCTTTGATCTCATGGGTTATTCGGACTCGGATTGGGTGGGAAAAGGAAGTCAACTTCCGGAGGGTGCCAATTCCTTGGTCGCTCTTTGGTGAGTTGGTCTTCGAAGAAGCAAAATTGTGTGTCTCTCTCTTCCACCGAGGACGAGTATGTAGCCGTCGCAAGTTGTTGTGCACAATTGCTATGGATGAGGCAAACTTTAAAGGATTACGGTGTCACTTGTGACAAAGTGCCTCTTCTATGTGACAATGAAAGTGCTATCAAGATTTCTCACAATCCGGTGCAACATAGCAAGACGAAGCATATTGAGCTTCGTCATCATTTCATTCGGGTTCACATCAAGCGTGGAGATACTGAGATCATCTACATCAACACTCAAGAGCAACTAGCGGATATTTTCACCAAACCTTTAGATGAAGCAAGATTTCGCGAGTTAAGGCATGAGCTAAATATCATTGATTCGAGCAATGTGTCTTGAATCTAGGCACACCCACCACACTCATCATTCTATCTTGTTCTAGATGTAGGCATGGACATAGGGGGAGTGTTGTTCTCTCAATGAACTTTCCCTCCCCCCATTATGCATAAATCGATCACGTCTTTCACATTAGCCATTTTTTATGGTATTTGTGCTTCAAAGATGAGTTTTGGTCATGGACCCAAGGTTAAAATCTTCGCGGGGCCATACCAATTGAGTCAAACATAGGTGGATTCCACCACCGCCCCTTTTTCTCCATAAAAGGATTGGTTTCCTTGGACTTTTTCGCTCTTGCTAGACTTTTTAGGTCCTAGGTGGTTGTGATCTCCAAGTTGTGGTCTTTTCTTGCTTGCTTTTTGCACTCTTGGAGGTTACCTCACCCTATTCCAGTGACTTGTCTCCATCCCAAGCCCTTCTCTCCCTTAAACCATCTCTTCCAATTGCACACAAGTTGGTCATGGTGTGGGTGATGTTGACTGGGCGGTACAACCGGTGCCTATGGCGGTTCAACCGCTAGGACACTCGGTTGTATCGACCCAGGGGTTCCACCAGGGTAGTCTCTGCGGTTCTACCGCTGGCTCCCCAGGTTTGGCTCCTTGCCAATACTATTGCTCGGTTTCAGACGGTACTACCGCCGCCTCCTAGGCATCGGAAGTACCGCCTGCAACCATTGGTATGTCCCAGGGAGCGGTACAACCGCTTCACGGTCTGCGGGTATATAAAGGGGTCGGGACGAAGGGGTATCTTATTTCTCCCTTCATGCCCGTTCCCATCGCTTGCCCTAGCCGCCAGTCGCCGTCTTCCTCGCCCTGGAGTGCTCTCCGGCGCTCCGGATCCGTGTTCCCTCCTTGGATCTACTCTGTGGAGGCCCCCCTCCCTCCCGATCTCTTCCCATGGATACCGGTAATGCCTCGTTCCTCTTTTCTAGGGTTTCATCTTTGAATCCATCCTCTTAAGGCATTGCTTGATATCCCGCGTTTGTTTGTCCAAACTATTGGGTGGAAGAGATTTATATATTCTCCTGCTATTGTTTGTGCATCATTAGAACTTAGAATATTGCTATTTGATTCACATCTCGGAGGTACTTGCTCTCCCACGGGTGGAAATTTGCTTCCAGCGGTTCTACCGCCCGTCTTGGGCGGAACAACCGCTTGGGCGGTTCCACCGGTCGGAGAACTGGTACAACCGGGATTCCTGAACCATGTTGCACTATTTTAACTTCTTCGATTCACAAGCATTGTATTCCTTCGTGCTTGTGTGCAATCCTCTCATCTCTGCTGGGTCTCTTGTGTGCTTTCCGTGTGTGCGTGCAGGTGGCTTTGGTTCTCGCTCTGCTCCTCGTACCAAGACCAAGAAGCGAGTCCGTAGAGGCAAGCACCCGGCTGAGTTTGATGCGAAGGAGGAGGTTGTGGCTCCTACCAAGCCAACCCGCCGAGAAAAGTCTGCCGCTGCCAAGGAACGTGTGGCCATGCCTTTGCACAAGTGGAAAGCCAAGGAGTGGGAATTTTTTCGGAAAAGGAATCCGTATACGGTTCCCATTGAGCCTTGTTGGACCACTGTTTAGTTCCGGAATGAGATGCAAGCAAGGATTGTCTATGAGCTGTTCGAGCATCACAAAAATAGGTATACCAAGCAGTGGACCATTAACCTTGACCATTGGAGGAACAACATGGAGTACTTTGAAGAGGCTTTGGCTCTCTGTGAGGAGTTTGATTTGGTCAAGCTCATGTTCATCAACTGTGACTTCGATGTTCAGCTTATTCATCAGTTCTATGCTACCGTTCATTTTGGTGAAGATGATGCTCGCACTCTCTCTTTCATGTGCCGTGATGAGTTCTTTCAAGTACCCTAGAGAGCCTTCTGCAATGCTCTTGGCTATGAGGATACCGGTCTCGCCGGGAATGGTGGCATTCGTCCTCACGACCGTGCCCATTCTATGCCTAAGGAGAAGCTTGCCCCTCTGTATATTCGTGGCCGTGGCATCATTGGTGAGTCCAAGGATCTTGAGAAGGTATATGATATCATGCATCGTGTGTTTCGTAATGTGCTTCTGCCCAAGGTTGGAAATCAGGATGAGATTTATGGGTACCTAGTTGACTTGCTCGTTGCTATGAAGACTCAGGTGGGCTCTGGTGCTACGTTTGATGTGTCCAAATGGCTTTTGAAAGAGATGTACATCATGTTCATCTACTAAAAGGTTCCCATCTATGCGCCTTTTGTCATGTGTTTTCTGAACTCAATTTGGGCTGTTCGCCGTCCTGGAGAGCTCCTCACTTCGCCGGATAACCTCACTGTGCATGAGGTCAAGAAGCTTAAGAAGAAGAAGCATGCCGAGCCCCGCTTTCCTGCTGATGATCCCGAGGATGTTTATGCCACTTCAGATGATGAGGATTTCGAGATGGAGGCGGGTGCCAAGCCCTCTTGGGTGACCAAGCTCACCGCTAAGGTGAAGAAGACGTTTTGCCTCCAGTCTCACATCCAGAAAAAGTTGTATGAGGCCCATGTTAATGAGAAGCATGCTCGGCGCCGACAGATTGCCATGATGATGCACCTCAACATGCCAGTGCAGAGTGGATCCGAGAAGAGCATCACTCCAGAGGACAAGTGGATCTCTAAGCATAGCACCTGGACTGATGATGAGGCACCTGGCCATCCTGCTACCTCCACTTCTGCTATTGCTGATGATATCATGGAGGAAGATGATGAGGAGTCTGAAGATGGTGATCCAGATGAGACCGAGGAGTCTGAGGAGGACTACTGAGCTCTGGGGCGCTAGCATCGCTCTTTTCCTTTTTGGTGTCTTGATGCCAAAGGGGAGAGAGTTCTATTAGGTTTTGGGATTTGCATGGGATGTGTTTCATTTGCTTCGGGTTGAGAGTTGAACTTGTGTTTTCAATTGCGTTTCTTTAAGTTTGTGAACCTTGTGGTGTGAGACTTGCATGGTGTGAGACATGCATTCCCTATCTATCTATCCTATCGTATTGTCTTTAAGTTATTTAAGTTCTTTGCGCCCTTCTTATATGCTTATTGTCTATCTTCTCAGCTATTCGGATTGGTTGGTCTATAAAATCTAGGGGGAGCGTTGATCCTAATGTGTGACTTGGCATTCCAAAAGCAAATCAAAATAGTGCACACATCTAGGGGGAGCCCGTCTACATTTTCTAGACTTCCAGTGCAAATCTTGTTGTTGTCATCATCCACCAAAAAGGGGGAGATTGTTAGGGCATTTCCCATCTTTGTGTTTTGGTGATGATGACAACTCTCTTTGTGGTCTAATCGTGTGCCAAGTTCTTCAGGTATTCTATGATTGGGTACAAGACGATTAGGCATTCCCTCTCAACGAAAAAGATCGAAGATGGGGTTCTCTGCGTGTTTATTTCTTTGGTCGTAGGGAACCCGTACTATTAAGAGGGAATCCACATCGGAAGGTATTGGGTGAATCAATGCACATACACATCTCTCTTCACCCACCGTTCCCTTTTGTTCGAATAGAGAGAGGTCTCCATTTCCCTTCTAACAAGTGGTTTTTCCACTATAGCGGTTGTACCACCCAGACACCGCCTGTCCAGTTATACCGGCACAAACACCGCCCCAGGGGTGATACCCTGGGGTTGCCACTCCCAGGTACATGCCCAGCGGTTGTACCACTGCCCCGAGCGGTGGTACCGCCTCAGCTCTGGGAAAACCTACGGGAGCTTCACGGGCGGTTGTACCGGCCAGGTACCGCCCAACCACCGGACTTGGTTCTGTGGTGGGGCGGTCCTTGGGCGGTGGTGGCCCGGTTGTCCCAGTTATGCTTTGCTAAACCGGTACTACCGGTAGCCCGAGCGGTTCTACCGCTCGGGACTTAGTCGCCTCCGATTCTTGGGCTAGGTGGTAGTTCCGGGGCAACTACCGCTCGACCACCGCCTATAGGGGTGACTCCCTTTTATTTTAAGGCGGTTGTTGAGCGGTAGGCAAGCGGTTACTCCGGTTACTCATTGTTAACCGGTACTACTGCTGGCACCTCCGGTTGTACCGCTTGTGAGGGTTTTTGCAGCATAACCGTGAATCCCGGTTGTACCAGGGTCATGAGCGGTTGTACCGCTGCAGTGTAAAAACTGTTGTAACGGTTGGAAAATGGGGCTCCCTATATAAAGGAGGCTTCTTCCACCTACCTCCTTATCTCTTGCCTCTCTCCCTCCTCCATTGCTGTGCTTCAAGATTTCTTGCCCGATCTCTCTCCCTAGCCACTCAAACTTGTTGATTTGCTAGGCGTTGAAGGAGGAGACCTAGATCTACACTTCCACCAAAAGAAATTTGATTCCCCCATACTTTCTTGTGTGGATTTTGTTACTCTTGAGTGTTTGAGTACTCTAGACGGTTGAGGTCACCTCGGAGCCACATTCCATTGTGGTGAAGCTCCGTGGTATCGTTGGGAGCCTCCAATTCAGTTGTGGAGCGAGCCCCAACCTTGTTTCTAAAGGTCCGGTTCCTGCCTTCAAGGGCACCACTAGTGGAATCACGACATCTCGCATTGTGTGAGGGCGTGAGGAGAATACGGTGGCCCTAGTGGCTTCTTGGGGAGCATTGTGCCTCCACATCGCTCCAACGAAGACGTACTTCCCTTCAAAGGGAAGGAACTTCGGTAACACATCCTCGTATCCACCGGCTCCACTTGTGGTTATCTCTTACCTTTACTTTGTGCAAGCTATTGTTGTGTTGTATCCTTCACTTACACTTGTTGTTGTTGTTGTTGTTGTTGTTGTTGTTGTTGTTGTTGTTGTTGTTGTTGTTTTTAGCATCATATAGGTTGCTCACCTAGTTGCACATCTAGTCAACCTTTTGTTGCTAACCCTAATTTGTTAAGAAAAGCTAAAAAGTGGTAGTTGCATATTCACCCACTCTAGTCAACCATATCGATCCTTTCATTACTGTTCTTCATTGCTGTCAACGATCACAATGCCGGAACCGTCTTCTACCGAGAAGGAACAAAATCGACAAAAAGAAACAGAAACAACATTCAATGCAATGCACACACATGTATGACATGACAAGTTAACAAGGTGTTGAACTTGAGCTAAGCTAATTAGCAACAGGGTTAGATGAAGTTGGTTTGAACCAAAGTTGCAAAACCAAACTCCACATATGACATTTCAAATGCCATTTAATTGAATTGACCTAAACAGTGGTGTTAAGTTGCTCAAACATGCATGAACATGGCTTAAACACATTCTTCGTATTTTTCTGATCATTTTTCATATATAAATTATTTCATTTGGAGTTACAATTGATTTTCTATGAATTTTGAAGTTTGTGGTATTTTCTGAAATGAATAAATCATTTATGATTTATTTAAAATCTAGAAAAGTAGTTATGACATCAGCACTTTGTCCGCATGGTGTCAGCAATCAACAGAGACGTTCCTTGTCAACCTGACCAGTGGGGCCCACTGGTCCGTGACCTAGTGCCAGTTAGTATCACACACATGTTGGTGCATTCAAAGGTGACGCCAGCAGGCCAATAGGTTGACAAAGTCAAACCTAACATGTGGGGTCTACCAGTCAGTGGCACAGTGGCTGAGCTGGTTTAATCCCGCATTGACTGGGATTTGACCTGCTGGGGGACCCGCTGTCAGTATCTGTTAGAGGGTTAATTAAAGGTTATTAGCCCCTATTGACGACGCCACATCGGCAGTCGCCGGAATTCGGCCGGCTGCGACCAGAGCAACGACAAAAGTTCGTCGGAATTGCGCTACAGAGGGCGGTTGGATGCACGGAGACCACCAGAAGGTAGCCCGCACTCGTCCGCGTCTAGCAGACCAAACGGGAGGCAGCGGGGTCGCCGGATTTGAGCACGGCAACAATGGAGGCGACGGCCGGAGTTTGGCATCGACGGCTACAACGCTACGCTGAACCTCTGAGCGAGCTGGTGAGTTCTGCCGGTTGCTGGAAGCATGCTGAGCATGTTGGAGTGCCCGGACAAGAGCTTTGCTAGATCTAATGACAGCGATGACGAGCGCGGCGGCGCTGAGCTCTCGGCCATGATGGCATCGATGGTTAGAGGGTGAGTGCGACCAGGGGGAAGGGGGAAACGATGCGGGGGGCACACAGCGGTCTCGAAGAATGGCTTGCCGGGCTCGGGGAAGGCCTAGAGAGGTCGGGGCGGCGGTGGCGATCTTGGACGACCGAGGAAGAAGACGATGATGTAGGCATCGATACAGGGATTCCGGCGACGTGTGGTTGAGGTAGCCGAATCAGGACGGCGAGGAGGAGCTCTGCGACACGGAGACGAGGCTTGGGAGGCACGGTGGCCACGTCGATGAGGAGCGGCGCATTGAGAGGCGCTCAAGGATGAGAGAGGGAGAGAGACCCAGGGGAGGGGATGTCGACAGGGGAGAGTGAGAGGGGCGGGGTGTGTGTGTGGCATGTCCAGGGACGTCGTGGGTGACGAGAGGACAACCAGGCAAGGTGGTGATCTCCTGGCGCGTGTGCGCGCGCACAGGGCACACGCCCGCGTCCTCCTGTCCAAGGTAGGGGAGGACTGGCTGGGCCAAGTGGCTGGGCCGGCTAGCTATAGTGCTGGGCTGGCCTCTATGGTGGGCTGCATAGGTGAGGCCAGGTAAGATCTCCTTCTTCTTTATTTTAATTATGTTTCCTATTTTTTCAATTGTTTTTTATTTAGTTTTAATACCAAATCATGCTTATAAATCCTGAAAATATTTGTGGGCAGTAACTGCATTATTTCAGAGACCCTCAACAAATTTCAGAATTATTGGAGCATCAAATATCTATATGATTTAAATGCCCCAATTCAAATGCAATAATATTTTAAATTCAGTGCCCAAAATATTCCTTAAAAATGTGCACTATTTTTGGTTTGGATCAAAACCCTTGCCAAAATTATCAAACATTAATGAAGGGCATTTTGGGTTCATTGAAAATTATTATTTTTTGGTTGAACCTATTTGAATTGTTTTGGTGCTAGGGTCTGATCATCCCCATTTCAACTTTCATTTGCATTTAAACATGATGCATGGATGTAGATGCAACTATTTGTAGGCAATTATTCTAGGGCTGTGACAACTCACCCCCACTAAACAAGAATCTCGTCCCGAGATTCAAGACGCATGGTAAGAGGAAGAGGGGACACCGAACTAACACAATCCTCATGATCCAATTGCCCTTCTCGAAGATGTTGGTTCATCACTTCATTTTGATCTTGACGTCTTTGCTTTGAGAACTTCATCCAACACGATGACGACTGAAAGAAACTCTACACGAATCGGTGTTCTCGAAGATCGAGTAACTCACGATCAACTCATGGACCGAGACGTGATAACATGTCTCGAGCTGAGACACAAAACACACATCAGGGGTGATGGAGAGAAGCAGATGGCGAAGGTTCGATTTGGCAGGCAACAATTCCACGCTTAAGAGGAGGGTGAATGATTGTCAAAGTAGCGAGGAGATATATTGCCTTAATACCATATCAAGGCACCTTAGGGAAGGTGACCCATTGAGTTATTTCCTAAGTCACGCAAAAAGAATTATTTTTTATACAAGGATCACTGAAACTCTATACCAGACTAAGGCAAATTCACAAATGATACTTGAAGGAATTCGAAAGAATGACATACTCAGATTGAAATGAAAACTATGGTTATAGAACAACTCGTCAACGGGGCATATTCCAATTAATACCAAGGATATAACCTAGTGTCTGAGCGTGCTTCCAAGAACTTGAGCATTTACTATATTCATCAGGGTTTTACCAACATCTATGCCAAGATCCTGGCAACACTTCATATCACCATGATGAATAATGATGGAGGAAGCAAACGCAAAGGAATACAGACACTTTCTCATGTTTCACCTTAGCGAGGCCAAGGAAACAAAATCTAGATGATCGAACGAGGGACATTTAGCACTCCACTTCTAATCTTCTCCTTGATGTTCTAGCTACCATGGTCATGCTTAAAAGCATCAACATGGCCATCAGGTAAAGGTCGGACTTCGGGAACACAAAGGATCCTTCAGAACAACTTCGAGGATAAGTCATAAGAAATCCTCATGGGGAGTGGCCAAATTGATGAATGAAGATACTAGAATAATAGATCTTCCTGCTAGGTGCGTCGGCCAAAACATCAACCTTGCCGGAACCTACATCATAGATCTTGAAAAAATTTCAACCATCATACCTCCCTGAGATTCAGATCTGGTTGGTAACAGGACATTCCAGACTCAGCATGTCTGAAAAAGAAAGTTTATGCAACACAAATCGACGAGATGACATTGTGAGATTTGCTAAAAAAATTCAAATCAGCAAAATTTTCCTTGGATTCCGTGAAATCAAATTTGTGAACTTCTTTAAATCCAAGACATTTTTCAAATTTACGGAAATTTATCAAAATTATGAACTTTTTTCCAAATTCATGAACATTTTTTCAATTCATAGTTTTTTTAGGACCACAAACATTTCTTTGAATTTGCAAACGTTTTTTAAAATAATAAAAAAAATCAAGTCATTGAACATCTTTTTGAATTCGCATTTTTTTAAAATTTGTGAACTTTCTAAGTTACCAAACATTTTCAAATTTGTGAAGAAAATTCAAGTTTGCAAATAAATTTCAAGTTGACAATTGTTTTTTAAAGTTATTGTTTTCAAATTCTCAAACTGTTTTCAAATTGGTGAACAATTTTACAACCTATGCACCTTTTAAAATTAGAAAACTTTTTTTAATTACAACATTTTTCAAATTCAGGAATATTTTTTAAATTTGTGAACTTCCTTTAAATCTGCAAATGTTAGTTGAATTTATGAACTATTTAATCTATGGAAAACTAAAGGGTCGTTTTTTCCCTCAAAAACCAGCAGTTGAATAGAAAGCGAGCGAGCCGACCAGGAAGGAGCTCCAACGAGCAAGCAGGAAAAAAACGACGAGCAAGCTGAGGAGCAAGACGAGTGAGCTGAGCTAAGAAGCGAGCGACAATCTCATTTAGGTCGCGACCCGAGGGAGTATGCGTGCGAGCGTTGTTTCACCTGACGGTGCTTGACAAATCCTAGTTGACTCCCACAAGCTTCAACTAGTGCAGGCAACGCCTGTAGGGCGAGCGAGTTGGGCCCATTTAGCAGCTCTTGTTTCTAAGATTTTTAGGAACGTTATGTAATGTTCCGTATGGTTCTCTCTTTCTTGGTGGATTTTTCTTTGCCGGTTTTCTCAGCGTTTTTATTCTTTTTTTTTCTATTGTTCCAAACTTTTAATAAACATTCAAAAATTATCCAAGATTACAAAAGTGTTCAGGAATCACAAAAAGTGTCAAAAAATTTAAAAAATGATCGACTTCTCAAAACATGTTCGAAAATTTCAAAAAAAGTGTTACGAACTTTTAAGTTTTGTTCCTGTTTATGAAAATTTGTTCAGAAATTTTTAAAAATGTTCGAATTAAAAAAATGCTCACTATTTTCAAAACTTGTTACAAATTTTTAAAAAAGTTGTGTTTATGAAAAGTATTCAAGAATTTCAGAAATATTTGAAATCTCAGTGATGCAAACAACTTAATAAAAGTGTTCTTATATTTTTTTCAATTTTATTAAAAACTATTCACAATTATAAAGAAAGAACATGTTTTTGAAAATTGTTTGTTGTTTCGAGAAATGTTCTCATTTAAAATAATGCACGCTATTGTACAACAGTTTTCTATATTACATTGTCTCGACATAGTATCGGTTTGCTATAGTACCTCGGTTTAGTTCTCAGTCACTACAGTACAGGTTTTCCCATTCGTTGCCGTAGATTTAATGGGCCGACCCAACCTGGAAACCTCCGTGCGGCAACCCTCCTGGAACGCGTCACGGTTATTTCTCACCCATTGCGAGACGTAGTTCCATATCGGCTCTGGCGTGGCCCTATTCAACAGGCCCGACACTGTTGGTGCGCGTGAGTTTTTTCTCTCTCTCTCTGTGGTTTTCTTATCTTTTTTCACTGTTTATATGGTGTTTTATAAGGATGGTAATTTTACTCATGTACCAGACCCGCATGGGTAGGGTACGAGCACATTTTCATTGTCCAAGGGTAACACCTGAACCCTACCCGACTAGTCATGGGTAGGGCATGGGCATGATTTTGGCCCATGGGTACGCCCAGACCCTACTCGATTATCTTAATGATGGGTCACATGTATTATAAACCCTAAGTTACCGAGTCATTGTATATAAGCTCCGTACCCTACCCCATCCTCCTCCCAATAAACAATTTCCCAAACGTAGAGACCTCTCGGCGGATGGCTTCTCCACCACATATGGAACTAGAAATTACGTCACCACCCTTCAGTGTTGTGTTGATATGTCTGATGGTTACCCTTGAGCATGGGCATGGATATTTACCCGATGGGTAGGGTATAGGTAGGATTTTATGCCCATGAAAATATGAGTATGTGTATGGGTTTATTGTACCCGCATCATACCCTACCCATTGGCATCCTTAGTGTTTCTCTTGTTTCTTTTTTTTATGTTCCTTTTCCTTTTTATTTCCTCCCCTTTTTCAGTAAATGTCTACAGTTCCATACACATTGTTCTTATTTATTTTTCAGCAAGAATATTTTTATTACACATCTAACATTTTTTATATACATGATTTTTTTTCAAACATATGTTTTGATGTATATTTTTTTCATACACATTGTATATTTTTACTATACATCTAAAACAATTTTATACACATCCATTTTTTTCAAATATATTATTAACATTTTTGAAATGCATGTTTTTGTCATTTTTTAATACATGTTAAACATTTTTTTAATACACGTTAAAATATTTTTATGAGTGACACAAAACATGTTTTTAATCTATGTGACATTTTTTGCATTATATATATTTATTTTGAAAATGCCACAAACATATTTTTGAAACTAGTAATATTTTTAGAAATGTAATGCACATTGTTTTGAATGGTATGAAATATTTTTTTTGAATTACACATTTTTTTACATTCTATAAACACTTTTGTAAAATTTCACGTACGATGTTTTTAAAACATGTGAACATTTTTTTGAGTTCAATTAATTTTTGTCTTAGATTACACTAACATTTTTTACACTGTGTTGATATTTTTCAAATTCATGATTTTTTAAATTTTTAATAAATTGAAGTTTTGGATTATTTGTATTTAGAATGGTTTCGAACTTTTGAACAAGGGAAAAGAATAAAAAACGAATGAAAAAAAATGAACGAAAGCTACTTGGGCCTACCAATTAGTAAGAGAAACCTGAGGCGAAGCGAGCTTGTGTCTCGCGATAAGCGAGACACAACCACTCCCACTAGAACATGCCCACGAAATCGCATATTGGTCGGTTCGGGCCTGACTGGTCCATTGGTATGGACAAAGCACATTTTTTCTGTGACAAATGACATCCGTGCTTGCCCGTGGCATGAACGATGACGGTAGTAGTAGTAGTAGAAATGTGAAGCACTACATTTACCAACCATCATGGTCCTCTCATATGTCTTCTGTCTCCCCATCTTTTCTCTCCTAAGCCGATAACTTCTCATCTCATTCACTTTAAACCATCGCTTTTGTCTCGTTCTCTCCTTATTTTCTGGTGAAGTCCCCACCTCTCCTACAGGGATCCCATTCGCCTCTGCAGTCAGCCATCTTTTCATATATTTTTCCATGGAAGTGAGGCATCCGATGCATAGGGCTGGGGTAGCAATCCAGCATGTAGCATAGTACATGCTCTAAGAGGATGGGCAATGCTCTACCCTAGACGACTGCTCTAGCTCGCCATATAGTCTAAAAAACTTGCCATATAGTCCGACAATCCACAACTCGGCCTATGGTTTTGCTTGCAGAGTAAAACATGATTATGCAAAAGAACGCGCTTCCTCCCTAACAAAAGCATTGGTCAAAGCTGAAAAACATCGAGCAAATGTTGAAAAGGAGATAAAGAGAGGGAAAGAAAGGAAGAGGAAGATAACTAAAAGAACGCCACAACAAAGAGGCCGGCATCCGCGAACGGACAAGCGCCGACGACGCCGACTCACTGAAGGTCTACACTGCGTTGAGGTCAACGTTGTACAACACATGATAGCTGGTGGTGATGGTTGGTGCAGACTGCTCCCGTGGACCGACTGGGGGGGGGGGGGGGGCACGACCGACACCCGTTGATTCGCACGCTTTGCCGGAGGAGGTACTGGGTGGTCGGCCGCCACCAAAGCATCATCTTCCTCCTTTTGTTTGCAGCGGTGGGCGGTGTGTGTCGCTGCGTTGGCCTTGCGGGCGGTCACCACCAATGGGTCCTCTGGCTCTGGCAGGACTATAAACATATATGTCCCCACCTCCTCTGGCTTCATCATGGTGGTGTACGGTGAAACGGGTGGGAACCAGGGGATGGGATGGCGGCGATCGGGGCCGAGAGGGTGGGAAAGAGCGGGTTTTCACGCGGAAATGTTCAAATGCGCGGCCTCCTCCGCCTCCATTTTGGCTGGGTCAGGGGTGTCAGACTTCTATTTGTCGGCTGTTCGGATGTCCGCAAACCTGGCCCACCTTTGCTTCCGGTTTGAGGGACTTAGGATGTGCAGACCAGTTCGCGGACGTTTGATTCATGACGTTGAATGACACAAAGTGTCCGGATGCACGGCATTGGAGATGCCCTTGTTACCTCTGATGCATAGTTATTTTTTCTCGTGCAGTAGTAGTAGTAGCACTAGTATAGTGGAGTATCACTGTAACAGCTCCTCTACTGTCTGCACGCTGTGTGGTTCTGTTTCTGTATAGCATTCACTCTCTTTTTTGATGAGTAGTAACTTGCATGGTACTACTTGTCAGGGAAGGCCATATACCTGGCTCGAGACTTAAATTGGTATGAGAGTCATGTCAGTCACAGAGGGGACATGATTTTATTTTGGTGTCAGGATTGTACTATAGATCGTCAAATGGGTAGATAACTTGCCCTCAAGGCTACAATGCCTTGGGATGGCTTTCAAATCTTTCAGGCTCGTCTGCGCAAAAACAGGAAGAGTTCAGGTTTTGCCGCCTTGGCCTTGGTTGATTTGCTTGTTTATATGGGTAATATAGTTCAAGCAAATTCAACACGTCAACGTACGTGCGCTTAAACTCAATGGCTGGTCGCATATAGGCTGAAAATTTTCACTCTTACTATCATTCTAAAGATTTAAGAGAACAACATGCACTGCATTTTATACTAATTTCTTATATGTTGAACAAATACACAATGTTTCGCTTGTCGACACATCCGCTCGTGTGCAACTTTGATTGCTCACAAATTTCTATTGACATGCTAAAAGGATATAAGTGCAAAAACTAATACGAATATATTTTCCATGGCAAGCACAGTGATGCTATCTTCATTTTACCAAACAAAATACTTGTGTGTGTGTGTGTGTATATATATATTAAATTCAAGCACCAAAAAAAGACAATATGTCTATTCAGCTACAAAGATGAAAAGTAGTTTGAGGCTGTACATGTGCCGTATTTTATTTTATTTCAATCAAATCATTCTCCACCACCGACTGATCGAGATCCAAAGGCCTAACGGCCTTCTTCTTCCTTTGCTTCTTCTTCCTCCCCCTTCCCTTTTCTCCGGCGAGGTCTTGTACTAGCCTACCCTGCGGCCCTGCACCTCGCTGCCGCTCGCCGTGGCGTCCTCATCCCTGGCCCAGGTTTTGTCTAATCAGACCGGGTGTGAAAACCAAAGGGCCCCTCAACGCACCTGTCAAGCCTGGGACTCGCCTCTGCCTGTGATGTGACGCCAACTGCGTCGTCATCGGCTTCGGCTCGACCTTGGCGGCGTCCCCATATGATTTATTAGTTAATATACAAATATAGTATATGAATCTGCTTTTTTTCCTCGGCAAGAAATACCAGTAACCAGAATTTTCTGTGACCTCTGATTTTTTGTTTTTTGTTATCGCCCTGTGTTTTTTAAATTAAACGGAAGACTAATGTCAAATAGGGTTCATACTACGTACAACACAACAACCCATCTCTTGGCTTAGAATAGTGTTGTGTGCCATGTGTGCAGCTTGAGTGCAAGCCGAGCTCGTGGAAACCATCGTGGCTGTGGCCTCGGCTTGCACGGGACTGTGCGTACGCGCTGAAAACAATAAACGGCGGAGAGAGGAAGGACGCGAGGAGGTGTGACCAATGGCGTAGCTATGTGCACTTCTCGGGGTTGCCCCCTCCCCCCCCTAAAGATTAGAGAAAACACATTGCGACATAAATATATACTGAACTATTTTTTTTTATCTAGGACACATGCAGTCGTATACCCTAATCTACGCTACCTCCTCGCCTCTGCAAATTGGGCATGCATTTTTCGTACGCAACCAATCTCGAATGTAGTGGGCGCGGTAGTAGTACTCACAAAAGAGGAGCATCAGGGTCTGGCCCTGCACGAACTCCTCCACAAAAATCTTACAGTTGCGCCTGTCAGGCTACCCCTCCTCCAGGTTTGGCGTTGTGTACTTCATGCTTCTCAGCGCTGCGATCACCACTTCATCGCCACCCCACGTCGGCGGTGGGTGCTCAATCTGCTCTCGTGCCCGCCTCACTCCCTCGCGCCGCCGTACGTAGAAGAAGACGAGGAAGAGGACGTTTGCTAAAATTATCTCTCCCACTGCCCAGAGAATGTTGCCCACCGACGCTTCTCCCGTTGGCTGGGGAGAGAGACCAAAGACGACGCTGGAATCCCTCACCATGATGCCTGCAAAAAAGAATTTCAAACAAATAAATGAATTATTAGTTAATATATAAATATAGTATATGAATCTGGTTTTTTCCTCGGTAAGAAATACTGCTAACCGGAATTTTCGGTGACCTCTGAATTTTCATGTTATCACCCAGTTTTTTTGAAATTGAACGGAAGACCAATGTCAAATAGGGTTCATACTGCTACAACACAACAACCCATATCTTGGCTTAGAATAGTGTTGTGTGCCGTGTGTGCAGCTTGGGTGCACGCCGACCTCGTGGAAACCATCGTGGCTGTGGCCTCGGCTTGCACGGGACTGTGCATACAAGCTGTGTGTGGGTGTGGTTGGGGGGGGGGGGGGGGGGGGGGGGGTGGGCACACACACACCGCGACATAAATATATACTGAACTACTTATTTGTTTTTATGTAGGACACATGCAGTCGTATACACTAATCTACGCTGCCTCCCCGCCTCTGCAAATTGGCCATGCGTTCTTCGTCCGCCACCAATATTGAATGTAGTTGGGGTGGTAGTAGTACTCACGCACGAGGAGCGTCAGGGTCTCGCCCTCCACGAGCTCCTCCACAAAAATCTCACATTTGCGCCTGTTGGGCTACCCCTCCTCGCCGCGTTATTGGAAAATTTCACTGTGTCTGAAAATATTTCAAACGCATGTCAAGTATCAAGCGCGAAGTAGTTTTTATGCAATCCACCTCTTTTTGATTCTTAAGATTCCCATCACCCACTAGTAAATTTCCATGTACACTTGTAAAACAAGTTTTCTCCAACCAAGTCCACTCACATTCCAATATGCCAAATGTATTTTATACACACCAAAAGTTAACCATGAATGGACTCTTCTCAGTGAAGTCCATGTATTCGAACCTAATTGATTCCGGACCATTGTCGAGGTCTTTACACATTTGGAAGATTAAAGTTCTACTTCGAATTAAAATCTTTATGTGGTTCGTCCATAAAGAAGTCATTTTAACCAAATATAACTTGCTGAAAAGGAATTGGGTTGGTAACTCCAGATGTTGTTTCTGTGATAAAAATGAAACGATTAAACACCTCTTTCTTGAATGTCCTCTGGCAAAATTATTATGGCGATCAATTCATATAGATTTTAATGTCCATCCACCAACAAACATAAACACGTTATTTGGGACATGGCTTATTAGATTGGACATACACATAGCTAAACATATTCGGATCGGAATATGTGCACTTTTCTGGGCTATATGGAACACTAGGAATGATATGATTTTTAATGGGACAAAATTCACTAATTTTTTGCAGGTTATATACAGAGCTACAGCTTGGATCCGTATGTGGTCCTTACTCACTCTTGCGGACTTCAGGGAGCTTTTGGGTATTGGGTGCAACCGCTGGGAGACGGTAGCACGTGCTATCTTCAACTGATTTGGATGACGAGCTAATAATAGGCTAGGTGCGTAGGCATCGTGGCTTGTTTTTTTATCACCGGTTGTGTCACTTTTCAGTTTTATATCGCCGGATGTGGCGCTTTTCAGACTTATTTTCTTTCGACTACTGCTCAGTTTATGAGCTACTTTGGACCTTAAAACTTTGTTACGTTTTTATTTAATAATATGGCTGCATGCATCGATTGATGCAGAGGCTGGGGGACATCCTCCTTTTCAAAAAAAAGTTATTGTTTTCTCAAAAACACAACAATCATGCATGAACATCGAGTTATAACAAGTAGTCCTGCAAAATTTGGCGTAAAAATGTTATCATGAGTCATTACAAAAAAAGAAGAAGAAGAAGCCATTGTAGCTTGATTGATGATAATTTGTTTCTTTTGGCAGAAAACATATGGTCATATTTAATCATGAAAGTAAGGAAGGATACAAATTATGGCATGATGATCACGCATCATCTTTTCTTCTAAAAAAGCCATGATTTTTTATGTCTATTTCCCCCAAATATCAGGTGTGAAGCGGTGTGCGAGCGGGGATGAGTATATAATTCTGTCTAAACTCGGGGCTAAATGAATCGGCGTCCCGAATGAAAATTTCTTATAGCTAGTTTGAAGCATAAATAAAATAAAACCCCAATGAAAAATCGTGGAGTTTCTCATGTTTGAAGAACAGGCCACTCACCCCCACTGGAAAAATCGTACTACATGCACGGCCTGGTAGATGGAGGGTACATGCAACATTGAAAGGTCAAAAACCAAGCAAGACCCATACGGGGAGTTAGACTAGTCACCGGTCTAAGTTACTACCTCTACAGTGGAGAGTAACATATGTGTGGTGTCATGCAACACTTTATTTATTAGGTTGTAGACTCATCTTGTCTTGGTATATGTGATGTTACAGTAACTAGCTATGTTACCACATGCCTCTCTTTCCTCATTAATTACTCGTCACATCATCTGTTTTGCCTAGAGATGTGTGATGTTACCATCTATGTTACTCCCACTGTGGGTAGTCTTAACTCGCGTTGATGGCTTCGTCATGGGGAGTCGGGATCTTCTGCGTTCCCCGAGGAATCAGCTTTTCCCAGTGGCTCTCCTCTCCATCTCCTCTCAGTGGGAGTAACATATGTAGTAACATCACACATATCTAGATAAAATAGATGATGTGACAAGTAATAAATGAAGAAAGAGAGACATGTAGTAACATAGCTAGTTACTAGTAGTATGAGTAACATCACACATATCAAGGCAAGATGAGTCTATAGCCTAATAAATGAAGTGTTGCATGTCACCACACATATGTTACTCCCCATTATAGAGATAGTAACATAGACTAGTAACATGCCTATGTTAGTAGTCTAAATTACTCCCCATTGTGACTAGTCAATCACAGCGGCATCATGAACCCATAATTGCTGCCAACCTGGGGCACAGGCTGCCACCGAGCCGGATCCCGCCACGTCGACGAGTTAACGCCTGGGCGTTTTCAGTCGGTCGTCCGGCTCCATCCGCCAGCAGGACGCAAATTTACACCGGCCCATGGTATTGCTGGCTGGCTATGCATAGTTGTATGACTTAACATTTGTTGTCTTTGGCATCTCTTTTTTTTTTATTGCGGGAGTGTCCTTGGTATCTTTCTTTCGCCTGCATTATGGAGAAAATATCTGGAGCAAAATGATGATCATGCATCCATGATACCATGATGGGTAAGTCACCGAAGTTTTATTTTATTTCGGGGAATAATAAGTCACCCAAGTTCTCTGCTGGAACTCACACTCAAAGCTACTAGATCATATCCTCCTTTTTTTTTTGAAACAAGGCAAAAGACTTGTCGATTTCATTGATTAAGGAGAAGGTTTAGACATAAGCCGCAAAGCAGCAAAGAAACAAAAAGCTACTCTCGCGACATGAGACTACTCAGATGATTCGCTCCCGCCAACGCCCAAAGCTGGGCCTCCTCTTTGATCCTTGCAACGACAATGGTGGTCGGGGCGGCAGTGTAGATCATATCCTTCTGATGCTGGAACAAAAACGTCGGGAGCGGCCAAGGATAGATGGTGGATTAAAATGGTCAATGTTTTTGTTCAAGATGGTCGCCCATCCAACAGTTTTTTTTTCTGCGAGGGATATCCAACAGTTTGTTGTCACCAGTACCTGTTTTAACATGTTAGATGACCGCCCATCCAAAAGTTTGTTGTCACCAGGCAGTACCTGTTTTACTTAAACATGGATGTTGTGTAAATTTGCTTTGTTAGTTGCGTGTAAACTTACACGGGATCAAAGGAGAGACTCATACTTTTCTTGAAAACCCAACAGCACTATAATTGTGGGCCAAAGTCTTGTCTTAACTAGTCAAAATATACCCTACAAAATAAACAGTCTTGAGCCATTCATCATGAATATATTAATATCTATTTCATGTTATCAGTATTAGAGTGAATTCCGGTTTTTACCCCCTATTTTGATATTTTTGACACTAATTACCCCATTTAGCGAGATTTCATCCATTTTACCCCATTTAGCAAAAGTTCTACCACAATTTACCCTGTTGAAATTTTTGCGAGTGTTTAGACCGGCAGGTCCCAATTGTCAGGCCCAGCTGGCATGCCACATCGATGTTTTTTTTTCTGCCTATTTTTCTCTCTTCTGAACCAGTCCTCACAGCATATCCCGACCGGGCCGGCCTGATGGAGGTCCCTCGCGTCGTGTCCAACGCACAATGCCCGAGTCGGCCATGCTCCAAACTCACACCCAATTGATTGCGTAGCCCGTCCAGGCTTCCGACCACACGTACCCATCAGGCTCGCTCGAACCTAGGGTTAGAGATTGTCATGCAACGGCGACGACGGCGATGGCGCGACTTCATACCTCCTCGAGCAACGTTGTATGGCCGCGACATCAAGGCAAGAAACGTCCCCGTGAAATCCGGCTCTGTCAAGCTCGTCGACGTCGGCGTGGGCGCGTCCATGTAAATGACCCCATCGGGCTGTGCTCAGTTGATGGCGGGTCTATGGGGCAGAGGTTGGTGAACAAACAAACCCTCTCAGTGGTACCCCATTCCACATGATTTTAACCATCTCTATCATAGCAATTTGTGTATTCTAAAATTTTCATAAATCATGCATTGGCCGGTGAGGCGTTTGATTCGGACAGAATTAAGATGCTTATTAGAAGACCACGTGTATACATATTACCCTTCTGCAACTGACGTATATTAATTAAAAGTTTTTTTCAACATTTTTAATATTATCGAAATTCTTTTACTTGGTTTGCGGCAGGATTGTGCGTGTGATTCGAAGGAAGGCGAATGATGCGTGCCGTGAATATTGGAGGCCAGAGTGGTGCGGCCCAACTTAGGCGTTGTGCATTGGATGCGAGCGAGCTGCTCTGGTGCGATCATATCGAGCCAGACCGGTCGGGAGAAACTGTGAGGACCGGTTCAACATGGAGAAAAGTAGGCAGGTAAAAACCGTCAATGAGCATGCCAGGTGGACCTGACAATTGTGACCTACGAATCAGAACGCTCATAAAATTTTAAACAGGGTAAATCGTGGCAGAACTTTTGCTAAATGGGGTAAAATGGATGAAATCTCACTAAACGAGGTAATTATTGTCAAAAATATCAAAATAGGGGGTAAAAACCGGAATTCACTCTCAGTATTAGTAAAAAGCTCATAGTGATTGTCGAATTTGTAAAATGTTTGGTTGGATTAAATACAATAGCTGGAGTTGAAAGATGACGGAGATAATATAGAGGTTTCATTATTTTCAACTTATTCTTCTTTGTTACCCGCAAAAAATATTGTTCTTCTTTGTCATCATCTCTCTACAACATCAGTAATTATTCTACATGGAAGAACAAATAATCAGTCATTACAAGTTTATAATTGTATGTACCTCTAGAACCGGTTTGGTAACTATAAGTTCACTTCTCTTATACTCTCTCCATTCTAAAATATAGTGCATATAAATATTTTAAGAAGTCAAGCTTCATAATGTCTGACCAGGCTTACAGAGAATAATATTGTAGTCGAGCACTAACAATACCAGATAAATACAACAATTACCAGTGTATTTAATTACAAAAACATGTTCCACAATGTATCTAATGATATTGTAGACGTAGATATTTATTCTATAAATTTTATCAAATTTTACAAAGCTTGAATTTTGAAAATAATAATCTAGATACATTGTATTTTGGAATAGACGAAGTATTATTTCCAAATTGTAACTATAAGTTGACCTCTCTTATATAAAGACCAATTTTAACTATAAGTTGACTTCTCTTATATTAAGACGAGACCGATTTTCTAGGCTTTGGTTAATTTCTAGTAGTATGCGGGTTCCATATTGGCCCAATGATTCAATAGTTTGACTAACCTATTGACTTATTGCCAATAATAAAGCAAAAGTCGTAGGAGTAGGACTAAAAACGTGGAAATCTAGTCAACAAAACCAAAACAGTGACTGGGTAAAAGTAAAACCTAAAAACCGGAGTCATACGAGCGTACTAGGGGGTAGCAGTAGCACTCTATTTTCCTGGAGAGAAAAAAAATCACACCACACTCACACACACAGTACGCCTGTACCACAAGCAATGAAGTCTGTTTTCAGTGGCTATCAGTGCACAGCTCGTGTATGTCCAATGGCAGGCCCCTCAATAAATGGCAATTCAGTGGCCCATCATCCATAGCCAGTTCGCCACTGCCCCTTCCCCCCTCTTCAAAACCACCAGCCCTAGCTCCCCATCTCCATCTCCTTCAGTAGCCAGTTGCCCAGTTCTTCTCCTTCGCCTATATCTTAACCCCATCTTCTTCTAGCTTCTTGCTTCCACTGTGTCCATCCATGGCGAAGTAGCTTCACCGGTCTTCTGCTGGTGGGTTTGTTTGGACTGCATGTCCAGGTCGAAGTTAGGTTAAGGGGGTTGTTGTCTGGTTCAAGGTCTCCACATACATCATATACATGGAGAGCATGATATGGATTGTACGATTTGGTGATCTCGGACCAGGCTTCAATCCCTTTAACCAGCATCTGCACAATTCGCACGCCTCATGCATATGATAGTTCCAGCGGCGGTGGTTTGCTTCTAAGTTAAGCACATGTGTGGTATGCCATCTACCATTAATCAGCTCCTGCTCCAGCTGCTCATGTTATCATAACCTCCTTCCTGCTCATCTTATATAACCTCCTCCTGCTCATCCTATCAAACGGTGCAGATTTATTTTGCATCTAGTTCCATTGATTACCGCAGGCTGTATTTGTTTCTGGGAGCTGCGCAGATTTGTTCATACAGTAGATTTTCATTCTCATATGTTGTCCAACATGAAGCCATGACCAGGCATACAGTAAACTTGCAATCCATGTGCATAAATGCACTAGGCTAGCTAGGTAGCATATTCATGTGAGAAACGATGTGGAAGAGCTAGCAGCAAAGATGAACTGTGTGTGGACGTGTGGTGTGAATTTCTTCTCCCATTTCATCTCCCACATATGCACGGATGCACCCCATGCTTCCAGTCAACTTGCATTTGTGCATTGGCGTCAAACAATCTTAGCCATGCATGTTTACATCAGCAGTACAAGAAAACGACGCACCTATATATTATACAGCTAGCACATGTTCGTTTTCATGCTAGCAGTGAAAATGCTCTTTGGCGAAACTACTCCACAATAATGCATGCAAATTACAACTAATCTTGGAAGAAGCTAGCTGCTAGGGTGGAGTATCGATCGATTATTAGGGACAGGAACTGACCAAGCATTTAAGCAGGACTGGCTCGACACTCATGTATGACAAAGGAATGGGGAATGGCTGGCCAGGCTCATTACTTGGCTCACGTGGCTGCTGTGAGAGAGATGCGCCATGCACAGTACTGCTCCTCTTGTTGCATCTGAACGGCGTGCGATCGGTTGATCCCATTCGCTGCCTGTTCTCTCTGGGAGTTTTGTTCCATCCGTCTGCAAATCGCAGAACTACGTAGTCGTACCCATGCTGGTGGCCTTGTGCATTAACTTTCTTATGCAGGTTGAAGCGCTTCTCGTGACAGTTAGGAGGGTAGATTTGTCATCGAATTGTTTTTACCATTATATTGTAGTAAGTTTTAATTCTAGAATATATATATATATATATATATATATAGAAAAGGAGGATGACCCCCCGGCCTCTGCATCTGAGAGATGCATGCGGCCATTTTATTGATTATTCTCGAGGACCTTACAAAGTAATACAACAATATGCCTGAATCCGCCATCTTGACAACATCTGCCGCTACTCCAATCGAAATGATGAAGGGGTGCAAGCTGGGCCAAATACCCAGACCTCTCACCTAAGCCTAACATCTAAAACCGGAGGCCCCGACCGAGCCACATACCGGGTCCGGGGCACAAACCGGTCCGACGCACTCACATGTGTCGTCGCCGCCATCTTCCACCGGTCCATCTTCAGAGCAGATTGAGGTGCCAACCTTGGCAGGTGCCTCCGCCATCGACGCCACCAGGACGCCAAACGACGACCTCCACCTACGCGAGTCCATCTCCAAGCAACGGACGCAGATTCATGCTAGGATAGGGCCGCACCACCGCCGTCGCCCACCACCCACAAGCGCCACCCAGCCCCAAGGTTCCCAAAGCGGCGCCTTCAAGAAGGTAACGGCGCCGTGAGCGCCGTCGCCGCCCAACAAAGTTAGGGCTTTCGCCCGGGAGACCTAGGGGAAGGGGAAGTGACGGGATCAGTCCATACCGACGCCTCCAAGGTGGGGAACGGCGCCCTCAGGCGTCGCCGTCGACGCGGCCGGCCATGGCCGACCAGGGATTTCGCCCGAACTAGATCCCCGCCACCAGCAGCGCCTCCTGTACAGAACCGACGACCCAAGGAAGCACGACCCAACCAGGCTGGCCCGCACACCGAACAGGGGAGGAGGGGAGGCGCCAGATCGCGCGCACCGGCCACCGCAGAAGCCGCCGCCGGCCACCAACGACCACCGGATCCCGCCGCCCGCGCGGCCGGGACGCCAGATCCGCCGCCCGCACGGCTGCTAGCCGGCCGTGCCTTGCCAATGGAGCCGCCGCTCCAGATCTGGGGTTCCCCACGCAGAGGCAGGGTAACCGAGGCCCCGCCGCCACCATCCTTGGCGCCCCGGGCTTGCCCGGCGGCTGCCTCAGGCTGCGGCGAGGAGGAATAGGGGGGGTGGGGGGGGAGGGGTGAGGAGGAGGATGCAAAATATACGATCAACCTAATGGTACAACCGATAATGCATTTTGTAGCCAGACCGGAATAATTTAACTTAAATTATAGCACATCAAATCTTTTTTTGTGAAACAAGATAGTACATCCAATCTAACATTACAGTGTAACTAGCTCAACATATATACCCTCAGTATATGAAGTGAGTCGAACTGTTCTACAATTTTTAGCATATATAGATTAATTATCTTGTTTATATTGTGTAGCATCAATATTACTTGGAGTAGTTCTATCTTTAAAATAGAACCTTTGCAATGTCTTGAAGGATGCTTGCTTCCACTTGCAGAGCTAGCATCCAATGTTCATGTCACCGATCAAATTAATTGATATACATGTGATGTATACAGTATATTGCTTGGAACAAGCGATGACAGTTCATGCATGACACAGACGGGCACATGCGTTGACATTGATCTGTTGCATCGTATTATTAGTCTTTTGTAGTAGCTAATTCATGACAAAAATTAATTGCCTAAGGCAAACTGGTGGTACCTCCAATCAAGCTAACTCATCAAACCGACATGGAAATAGATACGGTATCATTGCTCAATTAATACCACCTGTATATGTACTTGTTGCAATGTAGCATCTACTTGTTCGCCCAGAAGATTACTAATACTACCTTACAAGATAATTCCGCACAAAATAATCCTTCTGCCGCGCCATATCATGCATACGAGCTAGTTTCGATATACCGTAAAATTCTTTCGCAACCCTTTATGTATAAAGTAACGACCAACATACAAACTGATGCATCTATCTATCATGCTAATCAGTTTTGATATCGAGCGCTCGCAGCGGGTTTCCTGCTAATTAATACTCCAACTCGCATCTATCTTTCCTGCCCCCTCTTGCTGCTTGTAACAAACTGATTAATGGAAGAGAAAGGTGTGGTAGCTCCCGGGTGTCCCTGCATCCCCATGAACAGTAAATTCAAGAAAATAGGAAAAAAAATAAAAAATCTGAAATTCCGTGACATCAATTATTCTCAAAAGTTTTAGGTGCCTACATATTTTCATCGAGAACTATCATCCGAAATAAGAAACAAATTCAGTGCTCAAAACTATGAGCAATGAAATATCTTTCTTGTGTAGAGCTCCTCGAATGTTTTTTCTGCATGAAACCTTGCAAGCACCTACAAAGTTTGAGCATGTTTGCTGTCACAAAATTTCAGGGTTTTTTTTATTTTGTTTTCTTTGTTTTTATTTTTTTTACTGTTTATGAGGGTGTAGGGACTCCCCGGGGTTTGCTTGGTTGGAAAAAAAATCAGCTCCAATTATTTGCGAGTAAAACTTTGACTGGATTGCAGGTGCGTAATACGTAGGTAGACCATGGGCATGGAGATAGGAGGAGGAGCGCGTGAATATATGCTTTTGGAAAGTGAAGCTGCAGAGCGAAGACAAACGCGTAGTGCAGCTACAGCCCTACGTATGTCTACATGGCTCTCCTCGTCAGTAGTAGCAGTAGTAGCAGCTAGCTATAGTGTGCTGTGCACCCAGTCCCACTGTAGAACACTGGTCGTATATAGCGTATGCAACTATGCATGCATGTGTAGATGCCGCGCCATGATGGCCTGAAGATGCAGTCTAGCTCGAACCACATTCGGCCATGGCACACAAAAGCGCCGCAGTGCCGATCATGTGAACGGATTGTTTCAGTAGCATCATCGAGCGCCGGGCTGTCGACATGGACGAGAGCCATATATTCTGACCATCGCCCCGGACGTACTGTGCGTAGTGTATGTGTACGGGGCTAGCTGGTAGCGATCATGTGCCTGGCCTGCTAGCTGCTGCATCCTCCATCGTTTTGGGGAGGAGGGTTCAGAATTTCAGACTACAAAATTTGGCGGGTGAGAATTGTATGGTTCTGCGAGTCTTTGATGCGGACTGAGGATCGGATCGGATCGGATCGGGTCGACGACCAGCTGCTGGCTAAAGCGACTAGCGCATGCGCATGTGCGGACCCTGCGGTTCAGTGGCGTCTACCGGGATAAATGGGGAGGGAGTTGAAAGGACAATATAGCTGTTAGAATTTCATAATACAAATAGTTAGAGCATCTACAGCCACATATGACAAATATGGCCCCTCAAACGCCTGCAGAGGCGCGTTCGCGGCCAGTGATCGGGCACGCCTCAAATTTCACTTGTTGCATCCGGACATCTCATACTCGATTCTTATATCCATACAAAGACATGCAAAAGAAGTAGAATCTACGTACTACGTCGATCCTAACTACTCCTCGTCGGAGATCACGACGATCTCCGTGCCCGGCTCCGGCAGCATGGGCGGCAGCTGGAGCTTCAGTTCCTCTGGCGCCTTCGGCTGCTCCGCTCCGGCCTCCTCCGCTTCTATCTCCGCGTCGAGTTCGGCGAAGAACGCGTCAAGTTCGGCGAAGAGCGCGTCGGACTCCGCCTGCTCCCATTGGAGGAACGCCCGGTTGACCTTCATATAGGCCTCATCCTGGATGGACTCCAGGATGGCCTGCTGCTCGGCCATCTCGTCGGACTAGGCGACGGCGAACTCCGCCTCCGCCTGCTCCATGTTGAAGGCCGGCACCTGCTGGTCCGGCTCCTCCGTCTCCTCCATCTTCATCGGAGCCATCTCCTCCTCCTCCTCTTCCCCCGACTGCTCCTCCTCCTCCTCCTGCTCCGGTGAGTCCGGAGGCAGCCCGACAGCGATGCGGGCGGCGCGCGCAGCTTGCCTCGTCCGGATCTCCTGCTGGATCTCGTAGTGGCGCTCCGGCGTCAGCATGGCGTAGTAGGTGATCTTGCTCCGGACCATGGAGGAGTGTCGGAGCATGGGCGGAGCGTCCGACCGTGGGCAGAGCGCTGGAGCGGGAGAGGGAGGAGGTGGATGGGCTCGGACTGGCGACGCAAAGAGGGGGGAGGGGGATGGGTTAGGGTTGCGGGATGCCGGCCGACTTAAATAGCCGGATTTGGTCTTGTGCGGCGAGCCGGAGCGGCGCCATGCGGCGTTCACACCGCGGCGACGGACGCGGCGTCCGTCGGACCGCCGGGTTTCCGGGAGTTTCCGCGTGGGACCCCGCCGTCAGACCGACGCGGCGGGCATGCCCGGGGGTCCCCATATCCGCCCCATATTTGGGCTGGATATGGGGGGTGCCGATCAACCCGGGCGTTTGAGGCCCGTTTAAGGCGCCCGTCTGGGTCAAAAAAACGTGACCGGGCGGCCCGCGCGGGCGTATGAGGCGGGTTTGAGAGGTCCGGCTGTAGATGCTACATGACCGGACAGTGACCAGGCACGTTTTTTCGACCCAGATGGGCGCCTCAAACGGGCCTCAAACACCCGGGCTGACCGGCACCCCTCATATCCAACCCAAATATGGGGCAGATATGGGGGCGCCCGGACATGCCCGCCACGTCGGGCTGACGAAGGGGTCCCAGCCGGAAACGCCCTCAAACCCGGCGGTCCGAAGCTCGTCTCCTCCATTGGACCGGTGGCGCTGTGTGGCGCAGCTCCGGCGGGCCGCGTAGTGCCTTGCCCGGCTATTTAAGTCGACCGGCGGCACCGAAACTGTAACACCCTGGATTTTGGCCTTTCTTTTTCTTTTGAATTTCTTTGGATTTTTGCTTTGGATTTCTTTTTCTGTGGCTTTGTGGTTTGGAAACTTGGGAAGATCATCTCTTCCTAGTCTCCCAAGTGGCTTGTCATACTCAAATCCATCCCAAGACCATATCATTCCAATTGTGACCCAATCCCAAATTATTTTTATTGGGAATATTCATTTTTATATTAAAGGAATAACCTTGTCTACTCTAGGTTGTGAAGCAACCTATATTTCTGCCTTGCCATAAATTCCCACAAAATACTTAAAATTCATTTGGATCATATGAACCTTGGATATGCAAAAATATTCAAGATTCCATCCTCACGGTGAGCACACCATCCAATCTTTGTTTCTGGTCAGATTTTCAGGTTGTGAAGCAACTATATTTTATATTGCTTCATTATTGCTGAAAATTTACCAGGACATGCTCCTACCCATATAACATCTCTCCACCAAATTTGGGATCATTTCATCTTGCCAATTTCCCTCTATAATTTTCTCAAAATTCTGCCCAGAGAGATGCATTGTGAAGGAAGTGCCATTTTGGTGTATCCAAATGGTATGAAATTTTTACAGTGCTTTCATATGCCTAAATAACTCATCTCCACCAAAATTCAGCTCAATCATATAAACCATGTGGGTGCTACTCCATCTGTTGCATTTCTGTCTAGTGTGGTGGTTTGTACAACAAGTGCTAGTTATACCATCCTATTGAGCTAAAACCTTGCCAACATGATCATATTAGTGTATGATCAGAGCCAGCCAAATCTCATCCTCCATCTCCAAGTATGTGTTCCCCAGTACACTGATGGAAATATGCCCTAGAGGCAATAATAAAGTTGTTATTATTATATTTCCTTATTCATGATAAAGGTTTATTATTCATGCTAGAATTGTATTGACCGGGAACTTAAATACATGTGTGAATACATAAACAAATACCGTGTCCCTAGTGAGCCTCTACTAGACTAGCTCGTTGATCAAAGATGGTTAAGGTTTCCTAACCATAGACATTAGTTGTCATTTGATAACGGTATCACATCATTAGGAGAATGATGTGATGGACAAGACCCAACCGTTAGCATAACATATGATTGTTCAGTTTTTTTCTACTGCTTTCTTAATGTCAAATACATGTTTCTTCGACCATGAGATCATGCAACTCCCGGACTCCGGAGGAATGCCTTGTGTGCCATCAAACGTCACAACGTAACTGGGTGATCATAAAGGTGCTCTACAGGTATCTCCGAAGGTGTCTGTTGAGTTGGCATGGATCGAGACTGGGATTTGTCACTCCGTATGACGGAGAGGTATCTCTGGGCCCTCTCGGTAATACAACATCACAAGAAGCTTGCAAGCAAAGTGACTAATGAGTTAGTTACGGGATGTTGTATTACGGAACGAGTAAAAAGACTTGCCGGTGACGAGATTGAACTAGGTATGGAGATACCGATGATCGAATCTCGGGGAGGTAACATACCGACAGACAAAGGGAACTACGTATGTTGTCATAAAGGTTCGACCGATAAAGATCTTTGTAGAATATGTAGGAACCAATATGGGCATCCAGGTCCTACTATTGGTTATTGAACGGAGAGACATCTCGGTCATGTCTACATCATTCTCGAACCTGTAGGGTCCGCACGCTTAATGTTCGTTGACGATATAGTATTATATGAGTTATGTATGTTGGCGACCGAATGTTGTTCGGAGTCCCGGATGAGATCACGGACATGGCGAGGAGCTCCGAAATGGTCTGTAGGTAAAGATTGATATATAGGACGATACTATTTGGTCACCGGAAAGGTTTCGGAATGCACCGAAGTTTTATCGAAGTGCTGGAAGGGGTTCCGGGAGGCCACCGGTACTTGGTGGGCCTCATGGGCCAAAGGAGGGAGGCGCACAACCCACTAAGGGGCTGGGCACGCTCCACCTCCCCTGCCCACGTGCTAGGAAGGAAAGGGGGCGCCAAGGCAGGGCAGCCGCCGGCCCCTCCCCTGCCATCTCCTCCGCCCCTAAATAAGGAAAGGGGGAGGCGCCTAGGGCAGGAGGCCTGGGCTGCCTCCCCTCCCCCCACCTATATATATATGTGAGGAGGGAGAGGGGCAAGACACACCACGATCCCCAAGCCGTGTGCGGCGCCCCGTCTCCCTCTAGTTCTAGTTCCTCCTCCGTCCACGCCCGTTGTGCTTGGCAAAGCCATGCGGATAGTTTCACCACCACCGTCACCACGCCGTCGTGTTGCCGGAACTCATCTACTACTTTGCCTCTCTTGCTGGATCGAGAAGGCGAGGACGTCATCGAGCTGAACGTGTGCTGAACGCGGAGGTGCCGTACGTTCAGTACTTGATCGGGACGGATCATGAAGGTGTACGACTACATCAACCACGTTGATAAACGCTTCCGCTTAGCGATCTACAAGGGTATGTAGATGCTCTCCCCCTCTCATGTCTATGCATCTCCATGGATAGATCTTGCGTGTGCGTAGATTTTTTTTTGTTTTCCATGCAACGTTCCCCAACAGTGGTATCGGAGCCAGGTCTATGCGTAGATGATATGCACGAGTAGAACACAATGGAGTTGTGGGCGGTGAGGTTCATATTGCTTCCCACCAATGTCTTATTTTGATTCGGTGGCATTGTGGGATGAAGCGGCCCGAACCAACCTTACATGTCCACGCACATGAGACTGGTTCCACCGACTGACATGCAACTTGTTTTGCATAAAGGTGGCTGGCGGGTGCCTGTTTCTCCTACTTTAGTTGAATCGGATTTGACTACGGCGGTCCTTGCAGAAGGTTAAATAGCAACTTGATAATCATCGTTGTGGTTTTGCGTAGGTAAGAACGGTTCTTGCTAGTTGCCCGTAGCAGCCACGTAAAACTTGCAACAACAAAGTAGAGGACGTCTAACTTGTTTTTGTAGGGCATGTTGTGATGTGATATGGTCAAGATATGATGTGATATATGTTGATGTATGAGATTATCATGTTTTGTAATAAGTTCACGACTTTCATGTCGATGAGTACGACAACCGGCAGGAGCCTTAGTGTTGTCTTTAATTATTGTATGACATGCGTGTCAATCACTAAGCGCCATGTAATTGCTTTACTTTATCGCTATGCGTTATCAATAGTTGTAGAAGCAATAGTTGACGAGACGACCCCGACGCTACGATGGAGATCAAGGTGTCGTGCCGGTGATGATGGAAATCATGCCGATGCTTTGGAGATTGAGATCAAAAGCACAAGATGATGATGGCCATATCGTGTCACATGTTTTTGATTGCATGTGATGTTTATCCTTTATGCATCTTTGTAGGATTGAAAGTATATCTAGAGGGGGGGTGATTAGACTACTTGACCAAATAAAAATCTAACCTTTTTCCAATTTTAGTTGTGGGCAGATTTTACCGACTAGCACAAGTCAAGCAATCAACCCACACATGCAATTCTAAGAGTGTAGCAGCGGAAAGTAGAACATTGCATATGAAGGTAAAGGGAAGGGTTTGGAGAGTGCAAACGCAATGAAGACACGGAGATTTTGGCGTGGTTCCGATAGGTGGTGCTATCATACATCCACGTTGATGGAGACTTCAACCCACAGAGGGTAATGGTTGCGCGAGTCCACGAAGGGCTCCACCCACGAAGGGTCCATGAAGAAGCAACCTTGTCTATCCCACCATGGCCATCGCCCACGAAGGACTTGCCTCACTCGGGTAGATCTTCAAGAAGTAGGCGATCTCCTTGCCCTTACAAACTTCTTGGTTCAACTCCACAACTTGACGGAGGATCCCAAGCGACACCTAACCAATCTAGGAGACACCACTCTCCAAAAGGTAACAAATGGTGTGTTGATGATGAACTCCTTGCTCTTGTGCTTCAAATGATAGTCTCCCCAACACTCAACTCTCTCTCTCTCAGACAGATTTGGATATGGTGGAAAGATGATTTGAGTGGAAAGCAACTTGGGGAAGGCTAGAAATCAAGATTCTTGTGGTAGGATTGGAATATCTTGATCTCAACACATGAGTAGGTGGTTCTCTCTCAGAAAATGTATGGTGGAAGTGTAGGCACATTCTGATAGCTCTCTCACAAATGGAGAAGAGGGTGGAGGGGTATATATAGCCTCCACACAAAATCCAACCGTTACACACATTAGGCACAACTCGGTGAGACCGAATAGATAAACTTGGTGGGACCGATTAGTTCAAAATGTGAACGGTAGGAATCTCGGTGGGACCGACTGGAACAACTCGGTGGGACTGATGTGCTAGGGCTTTAGGGAAAACATCATCTCGGTGGCACCGATTGCATCAACTCGGTGAGACCGAAGTGAAGCAATAAGGCAACAGAGAGAATGTCAAGCCAACTCGGTGAGACCGATCGCATAACTCGGTGAGACCGAAATAAATGCGACAAGTCATAGAGCGTTGGCAAGGCCATCTTGATGAGACCGAGACCCGTATCGGTGAAACCAAACTATTAGGGTTTCTGGCAGTGGCTATATCATATGAACTCGGTGGCGCCGGATAGAAAGAATCGGTGGAATCGGTGGGGCCGAATTGGAGTTTAGGGTTTTGACATATTTGGATGGAGAAAGTGGTTGAGGGTTTTGGAGCAATATCACTATGCATTTGAGCAAGCAAGCCATTAAGCAACACCTCATCCCCTTTTAATAGTATTGACTTTCCTATGGACTCAATGTGATCTTGGATCACTTAAAACAAAATGAAGAGTCTTGAGCTTTTGCCAATATGTGTCCTTAGCATTTTGAGGGGTCCACATTTCTAGTCCATGCCATGCCATTCATTGAACTTCCTGAAATATTCATCTTGAATGGACATTAGTTCAATGAGCTATATGTTGTTATGAATTACCAAAACCACCCAGGGATTAGTTGCACTTTCAATCTCCCCCTTTTTGGTAATTGATGACAACATATCACTGGTACAACAAGGTGCTATACAAACGGTTTTTAACCCCTTTCCACGATGGCATTTGGAACCGTCGCCAAGTGAGTGTGGGCGATAGGCCCTCCGGCCACACACACGCTCGGCAAAATGAGGTCGTGTGCGACGGGCGAGCGATCAAATATGATTATACGTACAATTGTATTAAAAAAATACAATTATACAGGCCAAATTGTTTCAAGTCATAAGTACATCCCACACAGTCAGTTCCGGCTAAACGTTTCCGTTCGTATGTACATTCCACATAGTCAATACAAGGAATACATTTCCATTAGTATGTACATCCCACACAGTCAATCCAAGAAGTACGTTTCCGTTCGTATATACATCCCACACAGTCACTCCAAGAAAAATGTTTCTGTTCGCATGTACATCACACACAATTTTCCCCATTAAATCATTTGTGATAGCGTTGCCATTGCAGACGATATTAACAATTTTACCGTTTTTGTTATTGAATGCATCACACACAGTGCGTAGAAGAAACTGTGTGGCATAGGCTGTCCATCATACACACTTTTTATGTGGTAAACGTTTGCGCAAGGTGGCCTAACGCAAACCGTTTTCAAGAGGAAGTCGTGTGTGATTGTTCATTGATCCAACACGGTTTATTCCTAGAAACTGTGTGCGTTGCCTGAGGTCATCGCCCATAGTGTTTTCTCAATAACCGTTTGCAATAGAAAAACCCAATTAGCAGGCTAATCGGCCATTAGCAGGCTAATTGTCCTATTATTAATAATCCATTTATTACTCTAATTGACATTTCATATTAAGCACATAATATATTTCATTTTCGTATTAAGAAAGCAGGATTTCATAATTGAAATATATCAGAGTACAACATCATATAGCTTCAGCACTCAGCTACCCCATTACACAACTGCACCAGCACCAAGTTTCACATGCAATATCTATAACCTTTCGAAATTAGCATCATAGACGGTACATAGACAGATGAATCTCATCTGGAAAACTGCTGAAGCAGAAGGCGAATATTGAGCCTTCATTGATGTTGAAGGTCTTTGCAACTTTAGGCTAGTGCTTGTGGATGATTGACCATCCATCCTTCATCCTCTTCAGGAAGACTTCAATATTGAACCATGGGTGTTGTATGAATACCTTCCTCGCCTCCTGACCATACAGGTGGTTTGAGAGGTAATCATCAGTGAACTGCTTTGGAAAGGCCTGAAAACAAGGATGTGCATAAATATCTTCTCTAGATTGGAAATGGGGCAAAGGAATAAAAAAACCAAGGTATAATAGTTAGTACCATCCTGTAGTGAACTGATGTCTTCTTCATTGTGCAGACAAAGATCTTGTTGTTTTTTGCCGCTAATTTCTTTATCCTAAGAATCTTTCTGAGTTTCTTGACTTGACTGATATTCATTGACAACTCATTTCCCCATATGCAAAAAGGGTCGAACAGTGGGTCGAAACCTCTGACAGCAGGACCTAAATGTGCAAGATCAAATTGTAAAAAACCTAATATTTAAAAACAAGAAGTGGAAAGGTGTGTTATTAACTACAACAAGCCTAATATTTAAAAACAAGCAAACATAGTCATTCAAACTTGTATTGTGCAGGTCTAAGTACACTAGTTATTGGCCCTGTTTGGATCCATGTGTTAGAGTTAGTTTGAGCTAGTTTGGGCTCAAATAGCCCTAAAGTATCCAAACATGAGGCTAGTTTGAGCTAGTTGCGTCTAACCCACCCAAAACAACTATCCCACCCAAGAGGTGCTAATTGGGACTAGTTCTCCTAATGCATTTATTGTCAATCTAACCCTGTCATCCAAACACCTCTTTGGTTAGAGTTAGTTTAGGGTTAGTCATTGTTGAGTATCATTGTTATTTAGGAAACATAGGATATCATAGGATTTATTCTACCTTGATTTGTATTCCAAGATGACCATGTACTCCTATATATATGCCCACGAGGCTCAAGCAATACAATCAACTATTCCACCAATCTCTCTCTCCCTTTTAACTGTCATGAGCTAGAAACTAACTCTAAACTCTAGCTAAGTTAGAGTATCCAAACAGTGCCATTGTTAAATCAAATGGAAAGGCGTGTTAAATACTCCCTCCAGTCCTTTTACTCTGCATATAAGAATTGTCTCAACTCAAACTTCATAAAATTTGACCTTATTTATATGAAAAATATCAACATCTACCATGCTAAAGTTATACAATGTGAATGTTGGTATTTTTTTTCTATAAAGTTGGTCAAACTTTACGAGGCTTGACTTTAGACAATCCTATATGCGAACTAAAAAGATTCGGAGGGAGTACAACATGCTTAACAGCAACCAAATATAGTCATTCATAGAGCTATTGTTAAAATTGGTATTGATGAAATTGAACTGCACAGTTCATACTAGCACATATAGAACATCACACTGTGAATAGCTGAAATAAACAAGGCATACTACAAACAACCAAAGATGGCAATTGAAACTGGACGTATGCTAAATACAAACAACCGAACAACCAAAAACTGTAGAAATAAACAAGGCGTAATGCAAACAACCAAATATAGCAATAAATACTGGACAGGTTCTCACTACAAAAGGGGTTCGAGAAAACAAATCATGGGTTTCCTCACTTGTCACAGATTGACTCCTCCTCGTGGTCGCCGTCGATGAGGTCTGACTTGCCAGCTGAGGATCCCAAGCTAGCGTCACAGAACATGTCCTTCAAAAATGACAAAAGGGGCTCCATGGTGGTGAAGGATGACAAATTGTTCATAACGAGCCGCAAGAGATCAGCGGCAGGGCCATCGATGAGATCGACGGCTGTGACATAGCCCGCGTCAAGCCATCGCTGAGCATCGGGGGTGGGCAACTTAACCTGTAACATAGCCCGCGTCAAGCCGTCGCTGTCGACGACCTCGATGTCATAGTCGGCGTCCGCGACATGCCAGAATACTCTAGCCCGCTGACTGAAAGGCTCCATCGAGGTCCAGTCATTGTCGTCAGATTCCTCGCGGCCACATCACCGACGTCAGGCAAAGAGGCCGCGGTAAAGCTCTTTTGGGCCATTCGCTCCTCGAGCTAGCCGGGCTTAGGCTGCGACGCTCTGGAGTGGGGGAGGGGGTGGGGATGGGGATCTGTGGGAAAGGGGGCGTTTCGCAGGCGTCATCTAAGAAACTTAGGGTGGCGAGGGTATGTATATCGGTGGGTAAACTACATGGGCAGACCGACAGAGGTAGACGATGGAGGCGGTGCAGTGTGTGAGCGGGGGATTTGGGGTGAGCGAAGGATTTGGGGTGTGTGTGTGGAGGGCATCCAAGGTGGTGTTTGAGGAAATGCCGCGGGTACTGAAAATTTTACTAGGCGGGAGTAAAATGGAGGGGCTACCAAAAATTTGGATCAAGGGATTGAAGCAAAGCGGGGCGGGAGTAACGAACATCACACACGGTTAAAACATAATAATCGTGTGCTATCAAACAGAAAAACACTCCAGCCGAGCAGATATTTTTGAGATTGCAAGGGATGCAGGCGGGAGTAAAATGCCGGGGCTACTAAAAATTTGGATCTACTGATTGAAACAGAGCGGGAGTAATAGACATCGCACACGGTCCACACATACTAATCGTGTGCTATCAAACAGAAAAATCATCTAGCCGGGTAGATATTTTCGAGATTGCAAGGGAGTAGATATTTTCGAGAGGGGAAGGGAAGCCTCTTGGAGCCCAATCTACTGTGATCATGTGGGTGAGAGGGGCAGGGGCGCGACACACGGGTAGTCCTAGGGAACCGTGTCTATTTCGTACCCGATTGTAGACGGTTGCTGCGTCCGACTAGTCTGCTGTTTATAAATTTAGCGAAAAAAAAACACGGGAAAGGGTCAGAACACGAACACACTTGCATGTGGACCAAATATATGTATGAAAAGGGTGGTTTGATGTTCAAAAACCCAATGCACAACTTTGATATGGCACCTGTCGCACAAAGCACACGTTATTATTGCTAGCCCCCCCCCCCCCCAGACACACACACACACACACACACTTCGTGTAATCATGTTGGCGGGAGGGGAATCCTAGCTATGAACGCATGCCCCCAAATAGCTAGGTCTGACATCTCACCCTACCGTAACACAAAACCGAAAGGAGTACATCATGGTCACCTTTGCTTCCGATCAAATGTGGACCGTGTGTGGGCCCACAGATGTGTTCTTCTAGCGTTAGATGGGTGAGACCACATACGAACCACACCTGCGGGTGGCCTGATATGTGTGTGTGTGTGTGTGTGAAAACGATGTGGTGCGTGATATTTAAATAACCAAATCACAAATTTGATGTGGCACATGTGCATCGCAAATTAACCAGACATCCCCGACCCCACGGAGGTTCATCTAGTGCAAAGTAGTACTGTGCCCCCCCACACACACTTTGAGTCGGTGGGAGGGGGCATCTAACGAAGGCGTATTGTAAGACTGACCAAGAAGAATCACCACCTTGGTCGTATAACCTCTCTTGTTGTTGGATCAAAGTCATGCATGGAAGTCCACACGCGGCCCCACAAAATAGCCTAGCTTTTCGCCGATAACCACGCGAGGGAGTGCCTGAAGACAACCACTACGTGCATGTGGTCCAATGCAAACATATGTATGAAGTGTCATGTGGTGTTTGAATATACCCAATGCACAATTTTGATGTGGTACCGTGCTTTTGGAACCGAAAAGTCCCCACACAGAGCAAGGGTTCACGACGCGTATACTATATATATAGGGATTAATGTGTATGCAAGCCCTCGAACTTAGGTCTCGAATCTCACCATGATCGACGTACGACTATATGGTAACGCGAACCAAGAGAAGAAGAATCGACCCTGGTAACCTCTCTCGCGTTGTTGGTCGAAGTGATGGACGTCTACGCGGGCCCATGAATATATAGGCTGTCGATGATAACCAAGCGAGGGAGAGTGTCCAAAGACAACCACTGCATGCATGTGCCCCAAACATATGTATGGACATGCGTGATGCATGCATATATGTTTGAATACCAAAAGCACGACATTTTGATGTGGCGCATGCATGCATCAAAAATCGCACAGTCCCCACACATATCTGGTTCATGACGCGTCGCGTGCTTGCCCCCCTTCGACCCGGTGGGAGGGATTCGTGCGCACACATGCGCTCAAAGTATAATATGTTATCTCTCACATCATGACATGCATGTACCATACCATATAAGACGAACCAAAATTTAATCCCCTCCTAATTATAAGTCAAATTAACCTCTTTCGCTGTCGGTCAAAGTGATTGACCAAGCGGTTACACAGAGATGGGCGAAGCATCTCGCCGATAACCCCGTGAGTGAGTGCTAGAGGACAACCGCCATCGCTTGCTTGTGGGTCAAACACATGTATGGAGATGTGCAGTTGTGATGTTTGAATACCTAATATATATGCAGAACTTTGGTGTGGCACCTGCCTCAGAAACCTTTAAGTCCCCCACATGAACTGAGCTTCATGACACCCAGTATATATATGCTGCCCCCTCCCCTCTTCGACGCGTGATATATACTCCTACATACTGTAACACAACCCGAAAATAATCCTCCTTGTTCGTCAAATTACCTTTCTCGTTGTGTCATATATTAGATGGACGATGACCTCGCGGGCCCATGGAGGGAAGCGTCATAGGCGAATGAGTGGCAACCATCGTCTGCACGTGGCCCAATGTGTTGGTGATGTTTTTAATACCCAATATGCACAGCTTCTTTGTGACACCTGCCTTGGAAACCGAAAAGTCCCCACACGGAGCTAGATCGTTCATGACGTGTGTGTAGTATGTGCTGCCCCGGCCCCCTCTTCCCCTCTTCGACGCGTACTATATACTCCTACCGCAACACAACCCAAAAAGAAACCTCCTTGTTGGGTCAAAGTGACGGAGGACAACCTCGCGGGCCCACGGATGGAAACATCGCACGCAAGTGACTGTCCTATATGACGCGTAGTATATGTTGCCCTCGGCCACCCTCTTCAACACATACTATATATATACTCCTACCGTACGTAACAAAAACCAAAAAAATGACCATCCTTGTTGGTCAAATTAACCTCTCTCACTGCATGTCATAGTGCTGGACGGCGACCTCGCGGGCCCACAGACAGTGTCACACACGAGTGAGTGTCCTAGGACCACCGCGTGCATGTGGCCCAAAGATGCATGTCAAACTTTTTCTGCAGCGAACATGCACTCAAAGGAGTTTAGTGTTATTTTTTTTTAAAAGATAACATTTGTCTGTTTTTATATGTTGATTGATTTCCCAGGGATTTAATGTGCAAAAATCAAATTTGATCTACATGAGACCTGTGATAGTGCACGAAAATGGATTGCAAAATCATATGTGTACGTGTCCCTGGGTGCATGTTTAGTCCCCATGCAAGAAATTTCTGACATCGAGAATCTTGATTTTAAAATCCAGTAAATCCAAAACTAAGTTGATATTCATGAAACTTATCGTGGTGTCATATGGACACCAATAGACTGTGATTTTTTTTTTAAACTTGAGACAAATTTTGATATAATCTTCTTACAGACAGAAAATTATCAATAATTATCAACCAATATCGCAAACAGACTCTTTATTCGAACCGTGTGCGTTAGACCAACAATGTACATGTCGTGCTTCGGTTAAGCAATAAAGCGGCAAGATTAATCATCAAAAAGGAAAAATCAATATAATACGTGCCGCGCACACGTCCCGTGTGCCGTACGAGCACGCGTGAGTTGATGAGACGCATGCTAGCAGTCCGCCGCGCTGGCAGACCAGGAGGCTGAGGCATGCGCGTGTTCGCTACGCACTCACCGTGGGGCGTGCTAGTAGCTGTGTGAAATGACGGTAGGCATGCCAGCAGTCCGCTGCGTAGGCTCACCGGGAGGCGAGCCAGCCCTTTGACCGCCGCCCACCTCGCTCCCACTGCTCTATATTAATGGCGCACCCGATCCACTGGTCATAATAGGCGGCCGCACACCCTGTCCACAGTTGTCACCGCCGCATGGAGTGTATTAGGATTTTGCCGAAGCGCACCATCGGTGGGAGTGGCGACGCTGGGGCTGGTGAAACACCCGGGCAACGCATGAAGCTGGGCGCAGAGGTTGCTGTCGCCGCCGACGAGGTCTCACACGGGCAGCAGCGCGACATTGACTTCGTCGCCGTCATCGTGCCTCCCAAGTCGGAGGCGGAGGTCCACAGCTACTCCGGCAACGACTCCGACTCCGACGGAAAACCGGTTAGTCCCCCCTCCCCTTTTGTTGGGAATAGAAATCCTTGGTTATGTTCACCCAGTCCATGAAATCAGAGTAAGATTCGTTAGATCCGTGTAGTGTATTGATTGTTTGAATGGTATCTATGGTTAGTGATTAATTGTTTGTTCTGTACAAATAATTTTTTGCTAATAATCCGACTAGGGTTAGTGTGTGTGCTAATAATTCGTAGCCAGATCTTGAGAATTGATTTTGAATGTCCTACATATATGTTTGTGCCTTTTTTTCTTATAGATCTTGATAATTGATTTTGAATGTCCTACATGTATGTTTCTACCTTTTTTTCAGATTGCTATGTACACAGATGAGGCTCTGGCCAGCGGCACCGCCGGCTGTAGATCCTGCACCTGGCAGCGCGGGCAGAAGCGGCCACACCCCCTGGATCCGAGGAACCCGTAGAATATCGGGCGGACCGCATCAGCGATCTCCCGGACGCCATCCTTGGGAAGATCATCTTCCTTCTCCCCACCAAGGATGTCTACCGCACACAGGTCCTCACATCTCGGTGGCGCACTCAGTGGCGCGCCGCGCCTCTTAATCTCGACTGTCGCCGGCTATCTGTCATTCATGATTTTGAACTCCACGGAGCCATCATCTCCTCCCACCAGGGCTCCGTTCAACGTCTATGCATCCTGGCATGCTGCCTACTGCACATACCCTGCACGGTGGACGCCTGGCTGACATCCCGTCAATTCAAAAAACTCCAGCATCTTGAGTTCTACCATTACTATGCAACTAGCTTTCCACCAAGCGTTGTAGCTGTGCCCTCACAACCAATGTCCGTCTTATGGTTTCCCTCCTCTCTCCACACCGCCACCCTGGCCCGGTGTCATCTACCAGACAATCTGGTACAAATGCTTCGACTCCCACTGCTAAAAAAACTCGCGCTTGTGGTGGTCGATATGTCGGAGGCCTCACTGCACAACATCATCCACTCCTGCTGCCCTGCCCTGGAGCGCTTGCTGCTTGTTTTTGGAAAAGAAATCTGTATCCGTTGTCTCCAAATAAATTCGCCTCACCTTGTAAGCATTGGAATTTGCTTTAAAGGAGAGGAGCTCATCATCAAAGACGCCCCTTCTCTCCAAAGGCCGCTCCTTGATTATCGTTATGCACCTTCGCAAATAACTGTGGTTTCTGCGCCTAAACTGGAGACCTTGGGTGTAATTCCTGATCCGTTTGAAGGTTACAAGATGGTGGTTGGCTCCACACTTATTCAGGTACTGTATATTATCATCAACACTTTTGTAATCATAAGCTGCATTTTTCATTTGTGTGCGTAAATTTTATATCATCAACACTTCTGTAATCATAAGTTGCATTTTTCATTTGTGCGCATAAGTTTAATATAATCTTGGAGTACGCTTTTGGTACTAATATTATGTTCTATTCTCAATGAAGAGTTTGTCCATGGGTACCCTATCAATGGTGCTGGATTTTGTCAAGACCTTACATATCAGTATGTGGTGTTTTGATCTGAACATGATTATCGGCTTGCTACGATGCTTTCCATGTCTAGAGAATTTGTATATAGATGTGATGATATCAAGCACATTGATATACTCCCTCCGTCCCAAAATTCTTGTCTTAGATTTGTCTAGATACGGATGTATCTAACACTAAAATGTAACTAGATACATCCGTATTTAGACAAATCTAAGACAAGAATTTTGGGATGGAGGGAGTACTTTACTAGAACTAACCGTTCAGCTGTACTATTTTTTTTAGACATTAACTGTTTTCAGTCTTCATGTCTATTTAGGCTTAAGGACATGGAAAAAAGGTATAACCAATCGGTGGCATAAGAAGCACCGGGATTTTCTCAGTTCTAATGACATTCGTTTGTGGACAATAACGCTGGAAGGATATGCATCCAACCATGCAAACACTAACTTTGTCACATTCTTCCTGTTGAATGCGAGAGTACTATTGTCCATGAGGATTAAGTTTTTTAACGAAAACTTTCTCATGGATGGACACGTTGAACAGCATAAAAAGAAGTTTCAAGTGGACAAAAGGGCTTCTGAACATTCCCGGCTTCTATTGACAACAACTTGTCTTCATGTACCAGTAGATTTTCTGGCCCAGGATCTTTATTTTATGGATCAGACCGATCCATTTGATTGTGACTGCCGAAAACTTTGGTTGAGTTAGTTGTTATTGTCCTGTTCAATCTAGAATTTGTGTAAACCTGATGAACAATTAATCATCATGCTTTTGTACCTTATATAAGCTGGGGTTAGATATTGCTGCCCTTTTCAACTCAGCTTTGACCCATATTTTCTTTCATACAAACCGGAGCTTCTATCAAGAAGCCTCATGGTTCCGAGAGGGAACTTGGTCACATGATATGTGTGTGAAACGACATACACTGTATCTTCCCGCCTTGATTTATTTTACAGAGGCAACATGCAACTGTGCTAAACATACGAAATTATTCAGGGTTCATTTCGCCTTTTTATACATTGATTTTCCTAGGTATTTTTAACAAATCGCCACCACGTTATTATAAAAAACGGTCGTATTAGTCCAACCGTGGGCGTTCAACTAACCATTTACTACCGCGGGCAGCTGTTTGATTAGACGGGACGACTGTGAGCAGCCCGCCGCGCATGCTCACCATACCGGGAAGCGAGCCGCGAGCGCTGCAATTTATTACTGGTTTTGGACTTTTGTTTCGGCCGCCTTGAGAAGGTACGTAGAATAGTCCTTTGTTCTCATCTACAAGCACCACCGCCGAGGATCGCCGGCTGCTGTGAGATGGAGGATGAGCCGGCCAACAAGCGGGGGCGGGTCGAGCCAGAACCGCAAGAGCCTCCGGTGAACGTGGACTTCATCAGCAGCCTCCCCGACGAGATGTTGGTAACCATCATATCCCACCTCCCCATCAAATATGGCGTGCGGACCACTATCCTCTCACGGCGGTGGCGCCCCCTCTGGCACTCCACCCCCCTAGACCTCATCGTCGACCACGAGTTCTGCAGTGGGGAGCAGCAACGCCTGGACGCATTGTCCCACGTCCTTGCCACGCACCCTGGGCCGATCAGACGCCTTGCTATCAGTAGGCTCAGTCCCCACAACAAGACCGAACCCAGGTTGCACTACTGGTTCCTATCCCCAGCCCTGTATCGGCTCGAGGAGCTCAGCTTTCATGCTTGACGTCCTTGCTCGATGCCGCCGTCCGTGCTCCACCTCGCGCCCACGCTGCGCCGCGCTACATTCAGGCGGTGCATTTTCCCCCGGATTGATGTCGCGCGCGCTCTTCATCTCCCTAAACTTAAGCACCTCAAGCTCATTGATGACCCACAAGTATAGGGGATCAATCATAGTCCTTTCGATAAGTAAGAGTGTCGAACCCAACGAGGAGCAGAAGGAAATGACAAGTGGTTTTCAGCAAGGTATTTTCTGCAACCACTGAGATAGTCGGTAACAGATAGTTTGATAGCAAGATAATTTGTAACGAGCAAGTAACGGTAACGGTAAATAAAGTGCAGCAAGGTAGCCCAATACTTTTGTGGCAAAGGACAGGCCAAAACGGTCTCTTATAATGAGCAAAACGTTCTTGAGGGTACACGGGAATTTTATCATATCACTTTCATCATGTTGGTTTGATTCATGTTCGCTACTTTGGTAATTTGATATGTGGGTGGACCGGTGCTTAGGTGCTGTTCTTACTTGAACAAACCTCCTACTTATGATTAAACCCCTTGCAAGCATCCGCAACTATGAGAAAAGTATTAAGATAAAATCTAACCATAGCATTAAACTTTTGGATCCAAATCAGTACCTTACGAAGTAGCGCATAAACTAGGGTTTAAGCTTCTGTCACTCTAGCAACCCATCATCTAATAACTACTCCACAATGCATCCCCTTAGGCCCAAATATGGTGAAGTGCCATGTAGTCGACGTTCACATGACACCACTAAGGGAATCACAACATACATATCATCAAAATATCGAACACATATGAAGTTCACATGATTACTTGCAACATGACTTCTCACGTGACCTCAAGAACAAAAGTAACTACTCACAAATAATAATCATGCTCAAGATCAGAGGGGTATTAAATATCATGATGGATCTAAACATATAATCTTCCACCAAATAAACCATATAGTAATCAACTACAAGATGTAATCAACACTACTAGTCACCCACAAGCACCAATCTAAGGTTCCGGTACAAAGATTGAACACAAGAGATGAACTAGGGTTTGAGAGGAGATGGTGTTGTTGAAGATGTTGATGGAGATTGCCCTCCCAAAGATGGGAGAGTTGTTGGTGATGACGATGATGATGATTTCCCCCTCCGGGAGGGAAGTTCCCCCGGCGGAATCGCTCCGCCGGAGCGCAAAAGTGATCCTGCCCAAGTTCCGCCTCGAGGCGGCGGCGCTTCGTCCAGAAAGTCCTCCCCTTATTTTGTCTAGGTCAAAATGACTTATATACCAGAAGAGGGGCACCGGAGGTGGGCCGAGGAGGGCACAACCCACCAGGGCGCGCCTGGGCTCCCTGGCGTGCCCAGGTGGGTTGTGCCCACCTGGTGGGCCCCCTCTGGTAGTTATTTGCTCCAATATTCTTCATATATTGCAAAACAATTCTCCGTAAATTTTCAGCTCATTTGGAGATGTGCAGAATAGGTAACTCTGACGTAGCTTTTTCAGGTCCAGAATTCCAGCTGCCGGCATTCTCCCTTTCTGTGTAGACCTTGCATATTATGAGAGAAAAGGCATTAGAAATACTCTAAAAAGCATTATTATGCATAAAAACATTATAAATAACAGTAGGACAACATGATGCAAAATGGACGTATCAACTCCCCCAAGCTTAGACCTCGCTTGTCCTAAAGCGAAAACCCAAATCGAAAAACATGTCTACATGCTTAGAGAGAGAGGTGTCGATAAAAACAAAATACGGACATAGAAGCATCATGCATATTATTTAACAGCAAGGAACTTTAACATAAAACTTTATCAAATAACTTTTATCATATAACTTCTCATGAACAAGTAACAATTCATCACAACATTGAAGTATAAAGCATAAACCTTATTGAAAACCAACAATCTATGTTCTCAGTCAACTTTGCAACTACAATTCATCATATTTTCAGGAAGGGTCACGTATCGGAGCCTTTAGGCAAGTCCACATACTCAACCATTATTTAATCTTCTATGATTGCTAACACTCACATCATACCCATGAACAAAAAGTTTCAACCGGACACATAGAAAGATAGGGGCTTATAGTTCCGCCTCCCAACGTATTCACCTCAAGGGTGATGTCAACAATAATAACTCATGCTCACTCATATCCAACTGGATATATGTGCCTAGATCTTTCCTCACCACATGATGCTTGCAAAAAGAGAAAATAAAAAGGAATAGGGGAGAATACTTTGACTCTTAGATAAAAGTAAATGCATAAAAGTAAAAGATAGGCCCATCGCAGAGGGAAGCAGAGGTTGTCATGCACTTATTTCTTTGTATGCCAAATCCCTTAATGCAAAAGAACGTCACGTTATATTGCCCCTTATGATAGCAACCTTTATTATGCAGTCCGTCGTTTTTATTACTTTGCCATCACAAGTTCGTACAACGCTGAATTTTCTCTTACACTAAATGATCCAACACATTTAGAAGCAATTTTTATTGCCTTATTGCACCGATGACAACTTACTTGAAGGATCTTGCTCAATCCATAGGTAGGTATGGTGGACTCCCAAAATAAGATTTTGGGTTAAGGGTTTTTGGATGCACAAGTAGTATCTCTACTTAGTGCGGAATTTTTGGCTAGAAAAGATATTGAGCAAGCACCACATGTTGAAGGATCTATGACAATATAACTTCTATGTGAATATGAACAAACATAAATCATTACGTTGTCTTCCTTGTCCAACGTCAACTATTTTGACACAAAATATTTAATGGGGGCTCACAATCATAAAAGATGTCCAAGATAGTGTATTTGAATGTGAATCTTCTCTTCCCTTATTAATTCTTTCATGAATTGCATCATTGACCAATGCTATGTTTGTCAATCTCCAATAAATTTTACCACTTATACTTTTCCTTATGTGATGTCATTACTTACCATAAGATTAGCATATGATCTCTTTCATTTATTTTCCTTTCTTTTTATTGGAACAAAAGAGTAAAGAAACAAAACTCAAACTACTCTTTATTATATATCTTGCACATGATTACATCGATAGATCACTAAGCAAGCACTCGAAAAGAAAGGATCGAACTAAACTTTTATTCAACTAAATCAAAGGAAAACTAAAGATCGAACTAAAATAGATGAAAGCAAAGATAGTGGTGGTGATATGATACCGGGACACCTCCCCCAAGCTTGGCACAAGCCAAGGGGAGTGTCCGTACCATGAACTCAAGTCTCCTTTGGAGATGAAGGAGGTGGTGGTGACGAAGTATGAGTGTTCTTCTTCCTCAGCTTACGCTTGAGGATGGAATTTTCCTCCGTCAAGTCATCGATCTCCTGCTCAAGCCTTAGTACCTTTTTGCATAATTCCTGCTTGCTTTCCTGCAAGAGATGAAAAGGGATAAAATGGATCTTAGATTTCTTTGCTTTATTAGGGAGACTTGACTTCTTGAATTTGTAACATCCCAAAATTCTAAATTTTGAAATGTTATATTAAATAAATAGTTTTGATTGATTGTTTGATTGTGGTGTGGTTGCTTGTGTGAAATTGAGTGAAATTTGGAAACTTTTTGAAAGTTGAATGAGAGGGAATAAAATGACTTTCCCAAAACTTTCACCTTGCATTTATGATCTCCATGAATTCATATTCATTTCATCACAAACCCTAGAGTGAAGATAACATGACTTCTTCTATTTTAAAAGGGGTTTTTGAAAAGATTTGAATTCCATTTGGAAATATTCCAAATTCGAAAACTTTATGCAACTCAATGATTTTCATGAGAGGAGATAAAATGAATTCTTCAAATTATATGAAATATGAGTTGGAAGTTTAAAACAATCGAATTTAAAGTCCCTTTGAAATTATTTTCAATTTGGAGTTATTTGGTTTTTATTCAAATTGCTTTTATCCAAAAATAAAATATATGGAAATTAGGGTAAAATGATTCCCTTCAATATAAAATTAGAGGGAAATAATTTAATCATTTTGGTATTTTAAAATGATTTTATAGGTTTTATTGCAGCAGTAGCACTGTTTGCTTTATTTAATTTTTGTGGAATTTATTTGCCGCTGAAAATATGTTCATCTTTTAGGAAATCTTTTTCTGAAAATTTGATATATAATATGCCTATGGAAATTTTTCTATTTTCCGTTTACCTTTTTTTTTTGTTTTTATTCAAAAAAAAAAACTGTACGAGCGACCGACTTGATATCCTCGCCAGCGTGCGCAACATAGCTAGCAGGTCGGACTATATTATTTTTCCAGTTGTCCTTTAATTTATTTATTTTCTGTTAAAAAAAAAAAACTCCGCGCACGCACACATGCGCGCACACGCGCAGGCCGGCCGAAGGCCCATGCGGCGTCGTTTCTTTTCTTTGTTTTTCCTATATCTTTTGTCTGCCTTTTGTTTACGTTTAGTCCCACATTGCCTAGCTTTTGACCTCTAAGCCTCTTTCCATCTATAAATATAGACCCATAGAGCCTCCAAAAATCATCCGATTCGGGTTAAATCAATATATTTTGGTTTGACTAGATTCATTAAATAAAAATATTTTTCTTCTCTCCGGCGGGACTTCTGAAAGTTGTCTTCTCTCTCGGAAGTCATCTTTTCTCTACCTTATAAAGGTATCTTTCTTCGTATTTTTTTATATACTCCCGTAGCTTATTATTTCTAGACTAGTACGGTAGAATAATTAGATTTATAAATTAGTCCTTGTATTTACATTTTAGGACTAGAATTCTTTTAGCCATAACTCTTTTTCTTCCGTAAAACAGCTTGGCCCTGATTTTTCAAATAGCCATAACTTTTTACTCGTTCATCCAAATTAGACGAAACCAACGCCAATATTTTTGTCTTGATTCCACCTTTCTAATGAATCTATCAAATAAACTTTTTGCAACTTTCAAATTTCGAAATTTGTTCAGATTCATATTCAAACTTGTTTTGGCTATAACTTGAGTTTCGTAACTCCGATTTAATTGATTCTTTTTGCTAATTGAAGCTCTTGACCTAAACTTTCTGATAAGACCAAATCCACCCAATTTTGGTACTGTTAGAAATTGTTTTCTGTTGCAAGAGTTAATTGCTAGTGAAGTTTTTCGAGATCTTTTCTTCGATTCTTTTGCATGAGTGCTTATGTATGCAATTGCTTGCTCACGTTAGATTGAACGGAGTGTGACGAGTAGAACTATCAGGAATTATGAGTGCGAAGGATCTTCATCAACAGTACAAGGCAAGTTCACACTTTGATCATACTTCCTTATTACCTAGTTTTTATGCATTAGTTACAATCCTCAAACACTGCATGATTAGGATGTGATTAACTTGTGGGTATTGGGAAGTAGATGATGAGGTAGAACCTATTGCCTTTTTTTTTAATATCAAACCCTTGGGAGTTACTTCTACGCTATGCTTATATTGCCATGCTATGCTCGTAGACGTGGATTGGGTTTTGAGTGTATCCATGACAGATGTGAGATTGTTAATTAATGGTTAACTTAAGGTGGCTACTTTAATACACATCTGGGTGGATTGGTTGGGGCACCCTGGGGATATACCAGTGGCTTGCCCGGACACCTGGGGATATACCAGTGTTATCCTAGGAGATCCCGGGGTTATACCGTGTGATCCTCCTATGGTTCGCCACCCAGGCTCAAAGGGATCATAAGATTATTCATGCTAGAAACTTCCGTGTGCAGCCACAAGCTATTATGGGCTCTAGCATAGTTGAGTATGTTGCAGGACCTCTTTCAGTGGTAGGCTAGCAGATGTAGGGGAAAGTAGGTGTAACTGTCTACCCAGAGTAAAGAGTAAATGCTTCAGAAAGACTGTGTCTCGGTCATCCGTTTCTCAAACACCATGAAGTGCGAGAAATCCAACGGAGGAGAACGAGTCTTGTGGGGAAAAGTGCACAAACCTCTGCAGAGTATACAAACTAATCATGATTAGCCGTGTCCCCGGTTATGGACATCTTGAGTATCTGGTTCTTGGATCATCATATTGAATCCCATCACTCTAAATTTGTTGGGGTTAATGATTACTTTTAATTGGGATTGAGAGGGGGTTTTACCTTCTCAATATTTTCAACCAACTTTGTAGTTAAACAAAATATATTCCTTTGATGTAGGAAAAAATTGGCTTTTCGCAAAACATATTAACCGTAGAGCCTCCACCAGCCATATATGCATGTAGTGATAGCATTTATTCTGTTCATTGCTCTACTGTGTTATCTTGCCAGTACATTCAATGTACTGACCTACATGGCTGCAACGTCTCATGTTGCAGAAATTCTTACGACGAGTAAGTGATACGTTAGGGTTACGATTTCTACACTCAACTTTGCCGTTGGTGTTGATGGGAATCCACAACTTTGTTGTTACTTCCGCTATATGGATTGAGGTAATAGTATTTACGTTACTTTATACATGTGATTTACCTCTGTTATAAATCCTCGAGTACTGTGTGTGTCAGCATACCGATCCAGGGATGACACTTAAGCACAGAGACTTTGATCCATTCGGGTCGGGTCGCTACAGAATTCCACATGCATGTCCCCAGGTTGGGGTAATGGAACTTCGTCTTCATCCAAACTTGTCTCTTCTTTCCTTTTTGGATCATAGTCCTCTTCTTCCTCCGTGGTCCAACCATAATGTTCCACATCTCCGTAAACCTTGGGGTTTGCAATATAATCAGGAACATAGTTCTCACCCTCCGAATCTGGAGATGACATATTTTCATATCTGCCAGAAAACAGCAAGAAAGAAGAACAGGAGATTTCTCTGCGATACAGTGGTCAATACGTTCGGGGGGTATATAAAGATTTTTTATCTTGGGAAACAAGCAAATGGGAGGAAAACGAAGTCGGGAAGGTTCCCGAGGTGGGCACAATCCACCTGGGCATGCCAGGGGGACCAGGCGCGCCCTGGTGACTTGTACCCCCCTCGGGTGCATTCCTGGTTGTTTCTTATTTTCCTAATTTTTGTAATATTCCAAAACTGACAGAAAATATTTTTGCGGATTTTTCGGAGTCCGTTGACTTACCGTATCACTACCTCCTCTTTTTAGTATTCTGGAGTGTTCTGGAAGGTCTCTTTTATGTGTTCCTCCGGTGTCATGGTTTGAATAATATTGCTTTCAACATTAATAGGAGTACATGAGATATAGTGTTTAATTGTTTGCCCATTGACCACCTTCGGGTTAGTACCTTCGACATTATTTATTTTGATAGCTCCAGAGCGGTAAACCTCCTCGATGATATATGGTCCTTCCCATTTAGAGAGAAGTTTTCCTGCAGAGAATCTGAAACGAGTGTTGTACAAAAGAACATATTCTCCAACTTTGAATTCCCGCTTTTGGATTCTTTTGTCATGCCATCTTTTAACTTGTTCTTTAAATAACTTGGCATTTTCATAGGCTTGGGTTATCCATTCATCTAGTGAGCTAATATCAAATAACATCTTTTCACCGGCAAGTTTGAAATCATAGTTGATTTCTTTAATTGCCCAATATGCTTTATGTTCTAACTCAAGAGGCAAATAACAAGCTTTTCCATAAACCATTTTATAAGGAGACATACCCATAGGATTTTTATATGCTATTCTGTAGGCCCGAAGTGCATCATCTAATTTCTTAGACCAATTCTTTCGGGACCTATTAATGGTTTTCTGTAATATTAGTTTTATTTCTCTATTGCTAAGTTCAACTTGACCACTAGATTGAGGATGATAGGGTGATGCAATTCTATGGTTATCATATTTAGCAAGCATTTTACGGAAAGCACCATGAATAAAGTGTGAACCACCATCAGTCATTAAATATCTAGGGACTCCAAACCTCGGGAAAATAACTTCTTTAAGCATTTTAATGGAAGTGTTATGATCAACACTACTAGTTGGAATAGCTTCTACCCACTTAGTAACATAATCAACAGCAACCAAAATATGTGTAAACCCATTAGAGAAAGGAAAAGGTCCCATATAATCAAAACCCCAAACATCAAATGGTTCAACAAGTGAATAATTCATAGGCATTTCCTGACACTTACAAATATTACCAATTCATTGACATTCATCACAAGATAAAACAAACTTACGGGCATCCTTGAAGAGAGTAGGCCAATAAAAACCAGATTGCAATAACTTGTGAGCAGTTCTATCTCCCACATGATTTCCTCCGTAAGCTTCAGAGTGACATTTCCGTAGGATTTGTTCCCGTTCATGCTCAGGTACACAACATGTAATAATACCATCTACTCCTTCTTTATAAAGATGTGGGTCATCCCAAAAGTAATGTCTTAAATCATAGAAGAATTTTTTCTTTTGTTGGTATGTGAAACTAGGTGGTATGTATTTAGCAACAATATAATTAGCATAGTCAGCATACCAATGAGTGTTATGAGAAACATTTATTGCAGCCAGTTGTTCATCAAGAAAGCTATCATCAATAGGTAGTGGGTCATCAAGAATATTTTCTAACCTAGATAAGTTATCAGCTATGGGGTTCTCAGCTCCTTTTCTATCAGTAATATGTAAATCAAATTCTTGTAGCAAGAGAACCCACCTAATGAGTCTAGGTTTAGCATCTTTATTTTCCATAAGATATTTAATAGCAGCATGATTGGTGTGAACAATAACTTTAGAATCAACAATGTAAGATCTAAATTTATCACAAGCAAACACAACTGCTAAAAATTCTTTTTCAGTAGTAGCATAATTTCTTTGGGCACTGTCTAGAGTTTTGCTAGCATAATGGATAACATTTAATTTCTTATCAACTCTTTGTCCTAGAATAGCACCAACAACATAATCACTAGCATCACACATAATTTCAAAAGGCAAGTTCCAATCAGGTGGTTGAACAATAGGTGCAGAAGTTAAGGCTTTCTTAAGTGTTTCAAAGGCTTCTACACAATCATCATAAAAAACAAATGGAATATCCTTTTGTAAAAGATTTGTAAGAGGCCTAGAATTTTTTTTAGAATTCTTTAATAAACCACCTATAGAAACCAGCATGACCGAGAAAACTATGAATACCTTTAATATCTCTAGGACATGGCATTTTCTCAATTGCATCAACTTTAGCTTTATCCACCAAAATACCTCATTCAAAAATTTTATGCCCCAAAACAATACCTTCATTAACCATAAAGTGGCACTTCTCCCAATTCAAGACAAGACTAATTTGCTGACATCTCTGCAAAACTCGATCAAGGTTGCTCAAGCAATCATCAAAAGAAGTTCCATATACAGAAAAATCATCCATGAAAACCTCAACAATCTTTTCACAAAAGTCAGAGAATATAGTAGTCATACATCTTTGAAAGGTAGTAGGTGCATTGCATAAACCAAAAGGCATACGTCTATAAGCATAAGTTCCAAATGTGCAAGTAAAGGTGGTTTTCTCTTGATCAGGTTGTGAAACAGGTATTTGAGAAAAGCCAGAATATCCATCAAGGAAGCAAAAGTGTGTGTGCTTTGATAATCTTTCTAGCATTTGATCAATAAAAGGAAAGGGTAATGATCTTTTCTAGTTGCTTTATTTAATTTTCTAAAATCAATTACCATTCTATAGCCAGTAACAATTCTTTGTGGAATGAGTTCATTTTTATCATTAGGAACAACGGTAATACCTCCCTTCTTAGGGACACAATAAACGGGGCTTACGCATCTACTATCAGCTATGGGATAGATTATACCTGCTTCCAGAAGCTTTAATATTTTAGTTCTTACCACTTCTTTCATCTTAGGATTCAAACGTCATTGATGATCAACAACGGGTTTAGCATCAGGTTCCATATTAATCTTGTGCTAACAAAGAGTGGGACTAATGCCCTTAAGATCATCAAGAGTATATCCAATAGCAGCTCGGTGCTTCTTTAGAATTTTCAATAATCTTCCTTCTTCATGGTCTGAAAGGTTAGCACTAATAATAACAGGATATATCTTTTTCTCATCAAGATAAGCATATTTCAAAGTGTCAGGCAATTGTTTTAATTCAAACATAGGATCACCTTCAGGTGGAGGAGGACCTCCTAGAGTTTCAATAGGCAAATTGTGTTTGAGCAGAGGTCGTTGTTCGAAGAAATTTTTATCTATCTCATTTCTTTCATGCATGTGCATATCATTTTCATGGTCTTGCAAATATTGTTCTAGTGGATCAGTAGGAGGCACGGCAATAGAAGCAAGACCAATTATTTCATCCTTACTAGGTAATTCTTTCTTGTGAGGTTGTCTATTAAACTTGGAAAAATTAAACTCATGAGACTCATCACCAAAGCTAACACCGACGGTTTGTTTATGACAATCTATAGTAGCATTGACAATGTTCAAGAAAGGTCTACCAAATATAATGGGGTAGAAGTCATCTTGTGGGGAACCAATAACTAGAAAATTAGTAGGGTATTTTATTTTCCCACACAAGACTTCAATGTCTCTAACAATCCCAAGTGGTGTGATGGTGTCTCTATTAGCAAGTTTAATAGTAACATCTATGTCTTCTATTTCAGTGGGTGCTATGTCATTGATAATTTCTTGGTATAAGGTAAAAGGAATAGCACTCACACTAGCACCTAAATCACATAAACCATGATAAATATGATCTCCTATTTTAACTAAGACAACAGGCATGCCAACAACAGGTCTATGTTTGTCTTTTTCATCAGGTTTGGCAATTCTAGCAGCTTCATCACAGAAGTAAATAACATGCCCATCAATATTTTCTATCAGGAAATCTTTAACCATAGCAACACTAGGTTCTACCTTAATTTGTTCAGCAGGTTTAGGTGCTCTAATATTACTTTTGCAAACCACCATCGAAACCTTAGCGTGTTCCTTTATCCTTACAGGGAAAGGTGGTTTTTCAATATAAGCAGTAGGCGCAACTGGATTATCATTGTTAATAATAGTTTCATCTTTAGCTATGTCGGGTTCTTTAGTCTCTTCTTTAATAGGTGGATGATATTTAAACCGCTTTTACTTAGGGAGATCAACATGAGTAGCAAATGATTCACAGAAAGAGGCTACTATCTCAGAGTCAAGTCCATATTTAGTGCTAAACTTGTGAAAAGCATCGGTATTCATAAAAGATTTAACACAATCAAATTCAAGCTTAATACCTGACTCTTTACCTTCGTCGAGTTCCCAATCTTTAGAGTTGCATTTAATTCTTTCTAAAAGATCCCACCTGAATTCAATAGTCTTCTTCATAAAAGAACCAGTACAAGAAGTATCGAGCATGGATTGATCATCACGAGAAAGCCGAGCATAAAAATTCTGAATGATAATTTCTCTTGAGAGCTCATGATTGGGGCATGAATATAACATTGACTTAAGTCTCCCCCAAGCTAGAGCGATACTTTCTCCTTCACGAGGCCAAAAATTATATATATATAATTCCGATCATGATGAACTAGATGCATAGGATATTTTTTTTGGGTGAAATTCCAATTTCAATCGATTCCAGTTCCAAGATCCAATATCATAGCATAGCCTATCCCATGTCAATGCTTTTCCCTTCAAAGATAAAAGGGAAAACCTTCTTCTTAGCTTCATCTCCTGATAAACCTGCAAGCTTAAATAATCCACAAATTTCATCCACATATATCAAGTGCATATCAGGATGTTCAGTTCCATCTCCTGCATAAGGATTAGCTAGTAGTTGTTCTATCATACCCGAAGGAATTTCATAACCAATATTTTCAGTAGGTGCAGTAGGTTGAGGGGCAACTAATTGTGGTTCTGGTCGAGGTGAAGATTGATGGCTCGTGTCCGCGTCAGTTTTTCCCCGAAGAGGAAGGGATGATGCAGCACAGCTACGGTAGGTATTTCCCTCAGTTATGAAACCAAGGTTATCAAACCAGTAGGAAAACCAAGCAACACTATGTAAATGGTACCTACACACAAAGAACAAATACTTGCAACCCAACGCGTAAGAGGGGTTGTCAATCCCTCTCGGGTAAAAGATAGATTGATTTGTATGATTTTGTATAAATAGATCTCATGACAAAACAAAACAAAATAAATAAAGAAAAAGTGCAGCAAGGTATTTTTTGGTTTTTAGAATAATAGATCTGAAAACAAAAGCAAATAAAAATAGATCGCAAAGCAAATATGATAAAGAATAGACCCGGGGGCCGTAGATTTCACTAGTGGCTTCTCTCGAGAAAAATAGCATACGACGGGTAAACAAATTACTGTTGGGCAATTGATAGAACTTCAAATAATTATGACGATATCCAGGCAATGATCATTATATAGGCATCACGTCCAAGATTAGTAGACTGACTCCTACCTGCATCTACTACTATTACTCCACACATCGACCGCTATCCAGCATGCATCTAGTGTATTAAGTTCATGGAGAAACGGAGTAATGCAATAAGAGCGATGACATGATATAGACAAGATCTATTCATGTAGGAATAGATCCCATCTTGTTATCCTTAATGGCAACAATCAATACGTGTCTTGCTGCCCCTTCTGTCACTGGGAAAGAACACCGCACGACCGAACCCATCAGAAAGCACCTCTTCCCATGGCAAGAAAAGTCGATCTAGTCGGCCTAACTAAACCAAAGATTCGAAGGAGAAATACGAGGCTATAAGTAATCATGCATATAAGAGATCAAAGAAACTCAAATAACTTTCATGGATAAATAGATATGATCATAAACTCAAAGTTCATCAGATCCCAACAAACACACCGCAAAAAGAGTTACATCAAATAGATCTCCAAGAGACCATTGTATTGAGAATCAAAAGGGAGAGAGGAAGCCATGTAGCTACTAACTACGGACCCGTAGGTCTACAATGAACAACTCACGCATCATCAAAGAGGCACCAATGAGGATGATGAACCCCTTCTGTGATGGTGTCTAGATTGGAGCTGGTGGTTCTGGAACTTGCGGTGGCTGAAATTGTGTTTCGTCGACTCCCCTAGGGTTTTTGGATTATCGGTGTATTTATAGAGCAAAGAGGCGGTGCGGGAGGCGGCCGAGGTGGGCACAACCCACCAGGGCATGCTTGGGACCCCAGGCGCGCCCAGGTGGGTTGTGCTCCATTCGGTGCCCCCTCTGATACTTCTTTGGCCCAACAAGTGTCTTCTGGTCCAGAAAAATTCTCCAAAAAGTTTAGCTGCGTTTGGACTCCATTTGGTACTGATATTCTGTGAAGTAAAAAACAAGCAAAAAACAGCAACTGGCACTCAACACTATGTGAATAGGTTAGTCCCAAAAAATGATATAAAGTTGCTATAAAATGATTGCAAAACATCCAAGAATGATAATATAACAGCATGGAACAAGCAAAAATTATAGATACGTTGGAGACGTATCAGCATCCCCAAGCTTAATTCCTACTCGTCCTCGAGTAGGTAAATGATAAAAAATAGAATTTTTGATGTGGAATGCTGCCTAACATGTTCATCACACATTCTTTTCTTTTGTAGCATGGACATTTGGACTTTTATATGGTTCAAAGAAATAGTCTAGTTTTGACATGAAGATTTCAATACTCAAGCATATCAACAAGCAACCATGTCTTTCAAAATATCAACACTAAAGCAAGTTATCCCTAGCCCATTATGCTCAATCATTGATCCATTCATGAAACACATTCGCATATTAGCTACACCCAATGCTCAAGTATGATCATAGTGCCCCTTAGTTGGTGCTTTATAAGAGAAGATGGAGACTCAAATAAAAATAAAAAATGCATAAAGTAAATAGAAAGGCCCTTCGCGGAGGGAAGTAGGGATTTGTAGAGGTGCCAGAGCTCAAAGCAAAAAAAAAAGAGATAAAACATTTTGGGTGGCATGCTTTTCCTGTCAACGAAAACGATCGAGTAGTTCCCAATACTTTCCATGCTAGATATATCATAGGCGGTTCCCAAATAGAAAATAAAGTTTATTCCTTTTTCCACCATACTTTCACATTCCACGGCTAGCCGTATCCACGGTTGCCATCCATACCAACACTTTCCAAGGAATTTATTATGTGACAATGATACGTCTCCAATGTATCAATAATTTTTTATTGTTCCATGCTGTTATATTATCATTCTTGGATGTTTTACAATCATTTTATAGAAAATTTATATCATTTTTTGGGACTAACCTATTGACATAGTGCCCAGTGCCAGTTGCTGTTTTTTGCTTGTTTTTTACTTCGCAGGAAATCAATACCAAACGGAGTCCAAACGCAGCGAAACTTTTTGGTGATTTTTTCTGGACCAGAAGACACAAGTTGGGCCAAGAAAGTACCGGAGGGGGGCTCCAAGGGGAGCACAACCCACCAGGGCGCGCCTAGGGGCCCAGGCGTGCCCAGGTGGGTTGTGCCCACCTCGGCCACCTCCCGCACTGCCTCTTTGCTCTATAAATACCCCAATATTCCAGAAACCCTAGGGGAGTCGACGAAAATCAATTCCAGCCACCGCAAGTTCCAGAAACCACAGATCCAATCTAGACACCATCACGGAGGGGTTCATCATCCTCATTGGCGCCTCTCCGATGAAGCGTGAGTAGTTCATTGTAGACCTACGGGTCCGTAGTTAGTAGCTAGATGGCTTCCTCTCTCTCTTTTGATTCTCAATACAATGGTCTCTTGGAGATCTATTTGATGTAACTCTTTTTGCGGTGTATTTGTTGGGATCTGATGAACTTTGAATTTATGATCACATCTATGTTTTTATCCATGAAAGTTATTTGAGTCTTTTGATCTCTTATATGCATGATTACTTATAGCCTCGTATTTCTTCTTCGAATCTTTGGTTTAGTTAGGCCAACTTGATCGACTTTTCTTGCCATGGGAAGAGGTGCTTTTTGATGGGTTCGATCTTACGGTGCTTGATCCCAGTGACAGAAGGGGAACCGACGCGTATGTATCGTTGCTATTAAGGATAACAAGATGGGGTCTATTTCTACATAAATAGATCTTGTCTACATCATGTCATCGTTCTTATTGCATTACTCCGTTTCTCCATGAACTTAATACACTAGATGCATGCTGGATAGCGGTTGATGTGTGGAGTAATAGTAGTAGATGCAGGCAGGAGTCGGTCTACTAATCTTGGACGTGATGCCTATATAATGATCATTGCCTGGATATCGTCATAATTATTTGAAGTTCTATCAATTGCCCAACAGTAATTTGTTTACCCACCGTATGCTATTTTTCTCGAGAGAAGCCACTAGTGAAATCTACGGCCCCCGGGTCTATTTGCTCATCATATATTTTTCAGATCTATTTTGCTATTTGCCTTTTTATTTATTTGTCACTTTTTTTTCAGATTTATATTTCCAAAAACACAAAAATATTTTGCTTCACTTTATTTTATTCGTGATCTATTTATCCAATCTACTACAATTTATCTCCCGTCCGTTGCCAATTTCTGGCGCCGTTACCCGAAAGGGATTGACAACCCCTATAACACGTCGGGTTGCAAGTATTTGTTCTTTGTGTGCAGGTGCTGTTTACATAGTGTTGCTTGCTTCTCCTACTGGTTCGATAACCATCACTGAGGGAAATACCTACCGTTGTTGTGCTGCATCATCCCTTCCTCTTTGGGGAAATACCGACGTAGTTCAAGCCAACATCAAAAGAAATTTCTGGCGCCGTTGCCGGGGAGGGATTGACAACCCCTTTAACACGCCGGGTTTCAAGTATTTGTTCTTTGTGTGCAGGTGTTGTTTACGTAGTGTTGTTTGGTTCTCCTACTGTTTCGATAACCTTGGTCTCATCACTGAGGGAAATACCTATCGTGCTGTGCTACATCATCCCTTCCTCTTTGGGGAAATACCGACGTAGTTGTAGCCAACATCAAAAGGAATTTCTGGCGCCGTTGCCGGGGAGACATCATCAACATCTACCAGGTTCCTAATCACAAATCTCATCTCCTTGCAATTTATATTATTTGCCATTTGCCTCTCGTTTTCCTCTCCCCCACTCCACAAAAAATTTCCATTTAATTCGCCCTCTTTCTCATTCGCCGTTTTCTCGTCAGATCTGTTTTTGAGTGCAATCTTGTTGCATAGTCACGATGACTCAAGAGAACACCAAGTTGTGTGATTTCTTCAATACCAACAACAATGATTTTATTAGCACTCCGATTGCTCCTCCTGCCACTAGTGCAGAGTCTTTTGATATTAATGCCGCTTTGTTGAATCTTGTTATGAAAGATCAATTTTCCGGTACTCCTAGTGTGGATGCCGCGTCCCATCTGAACACATTCATGGAATTATGCGATATGCAAAGGAAAAAAGATGTGGACAATGATATTGTGAAGTTGAAATTATTCCCGTTTTCTTTGCGAGATTGTGCAAAAATTTGGTTTTCTTCTTTGTCTCGCAATAGTATCAATTCTTGGGATAAGTGCAAATATGCTTTTATTACTAAGTATTTTCCGCCTGCGAAAATTATTTCCCTTAGGACGCAAATCATGAATTTTAAGCAACTTGAGCATGAACATGTTGCACAATCTTGGGAAAAAATGAAATTGATGCTAAGAAATTGTCCTACTCATGGTTTAAATCTTTGGATGATCATACAAAATTTTTATGCGGGATTGAATTTTGTTTCTAGAAATCTTTTAGATCCTGCCGCGGGTGGTACTTTTATGGAAATTACTTTGGGTGAAGCTACTAAATTGCTAGACAATATTATGGCAAATTATTCACAATGGCATACCGAAAGAGCTCCTACTAGTAAAAAGGTTAATTCGGTTGAAGAAATTTCTTCTTTGAGTGAAAAAGTTGATGCTCTTATGAAATTGGTTGCTAATAAAAATGCTCCTATTGATTTTAATGATGTGCCTTTGTCTACCTTGATTGAGCAAAATAGCGATGCTGTAGATGTGAATTTTATCTCTCAAAACAATTTCAATAATAATGCTTATAGAGGTAATTTTAATCCTAGGCCTTTTCCTAGTAATTCCTCTAATAATTATGGTAATTCCTATGGTAATCCTTCTTATAATAATAATAGGAACACCTCTGATATTGAGAATAATATTAAAGAATTTATCAATGCTCAAAAGAATTTTAACACTACGATGGAAGAAAAATTGAGTAAGATTGATGATTTGTCTAGAAGCGTTGATAGAATTTCTCATGATGTAGAAAATCTCAAGATGAAATTTTTTGTGCCTAAGGTTGAAGAATCAATTAATGTTTATATGTTTCTATGGATGAAAGTAAGAAAAGAACCGCTATGCTTAGAGCTAGAAGATAATTTTTAGAAAAAGCGTTTTCCAATGATTCCTTTCACAAAAATGATGAAGATCTTAAAGTGATTGGTGTTTCTTCTATTGATTCCTTGTTTAGTAAAATTAAAATTGATGAAAAAGGGACTGAAGAAGAGTCAACTTTAGCTAGAAGGTGTCCCGATAATTTGGAGGGTGAAAATCTTGTTGAGAAAATTGATAAAAGTGGGTTTGGAGAGGTCAAAACTTTAACTACTGATGTGCCCACTCTTTTGGATTACAAAGACTTTAATTATGATAATTGCTCTTTGATTGATTGTATTTCTTTGTTGCAATCCATGATAAATTCACTCCATGCCTATGAACAAAATAAAGCTTTTACTAAACATATTGTTGATGCTATGATGAAAGCTTTGGAAGAAAAGTTGGAATTAGAGATTTCAATTCCTAAAAAATTACATGATGAATGGGAACCTACTATTAAAAATTATGAGTGTTTTGCTTTATGTGATTTGGTTGCTAGTGTTTCTACAATTCCGAAATCTTTATGTGATGTGCTTGGTCTTACCGATATTGAAGAATGTTCTTTAAATTTGCACTTGCCGGATTCTATTATTAAAAAGCCTATGGGAAGAATTAATGATGTTCTTATTCTTGCAAATAGGAATTATGAGCCCATGGATTTTATTGTTCTTGATATTGATTGCAATCCGCCTTGTCCAATTATTCTTGGTAGACCATTTTTGCGCACTATAGGTGCCGTGATTGATATGAAAGAAGGGAACATCAAATTCCAATTTCCTTTGAGAAAGGGTATGGAACACTTCCCTAGAACAAGAATTAAGCCACCATATGAATCAATCATGAGGGCATCTTATGGATCTAGAAACAAAGATGACAATAATTAGATCTTTGCATTATGCCTAGCTAAGGGCGTAAAACGATAGCGCTTGTTGGGAGGCAACCCAATGAATAAAATTTATTTTAGTCTTTTTCTTTCTGTTTGCACAATTATGCTACTGTTATGATTGTGTTTTTTGTGTTTTAATTAATGTTTGTGCCAAGTAAAGCCTTTAGGATAGCTTTGGTGATAGTTGATTTGATCTTGTTGAAAAACAGAAACTTTTGCATCCAGTAATTTTTTTTTGAAAATTCACAGAAGCGACTAAGAATTCTGAATTTTTTAAACAAGATTTATACACAAATTTCCTATGTTTTCCTAATTTTTCAGAATTTTTGCAGTTACACAAGTATAATAACAATTCGTATCTTTGCAGACTGTTCTGTTTTTGACAGATTCTATTTTCTTTGCATTGTGTGCTTATTTTGATGAATCTATGGTTTGTATTGGAGGTTATAAGCCATGGTAAAGTTAGAATACAGTAGATATAATGCAAGAACAAAATTTGAATGGGTTTTCTACAGTACTTAAAGTAAAGATTGGTTTTCTTATACTAACGGATCTCACGAAGGTTTTGTTGAGTTTTGTGTGATTGAAGTTTTCAAGTTTTGGGTGAGATTACGATGGATTAAGGAATAAGTAGTAAGAAGAGCCTAAGCTTGGGGATGCCCCATGGAACCCCAAGCCATTATCCAAAGAGAAGCAAGCAACTAAGCTTGGGGACGCCCGATTGGCATCCCCTCTTTCTTCTAACGACCATCGGTATTTTACTCGGAGCTATATTTTTATTCGTCACATATCATGAGTTTTGCTAGGATCGTCTTGTATGATATGAGTCTTTGCTTGTTTTGATTTTTATTTTAAGTCATGAATCCTTGCTGGACACACCTATTTGAGGGAGCCAAAATTATGCTATGACTTGTTAGAATTGCTCTCTATGCTTCACTTAAATCTTTATGAGCTATGGAATTGCTCTAGTGCTTCACTTATATCTTTTTGAGCATGGTATGCTTTAGTATTTTTGAAGAAATGCTCTCATGCTTCACTTAGATTTATTTGAGAGTTAGTAATTTTTTTTAGAAATTCTCTCTTGCTTCACTTAAATTATTTTGAGAGAAGAAAATTTTATGCTCATGTTCTTCACTTAGATTTGTTTGAGCTATCAAAAGCAACTTATGAAATTAGTCCCAAAGTGATAGATATTCTAGAAGGATATAATAAAAAATTTCATGAAGATCATTCGACAAAATAAACTTGATTCCTTGTAATAGTTTTGCAATATGTTGATATAATATGTGAGTCATGTTGATGAGTAATTATGCTTTAGTAAGAATATTGGTGTTAAGGTTTGTGATTCCCTATGCAAGCACGAAAGTCAATAGTTATGCAATGAAATTACATCCTACTTGTGGTGCATTATTCGGTGTTAGTTATGCTTAATGCTCGCTTTTGAGATTTTTCGTTTCTTGGTTGGATGCTTCTCAATCTTTTGCTAGCCTTCATTTGCACTAAGTATGATCACTACTTGTGCATCCAAAATCCTTAAACCAGTTTTGCCATATGAGTCCACTATACCTACCTATATGCGGTATTTCCGTGCCGTTCTAAGTAAATTTGTATGTGCCATCTCTAATTTCAAAATAAATTTCTCTTTTGTGTGCTCGTACCGCTCATGAAACAGTAGGGGGTGGCTGATATATTTCCATGCTAGATGTGTTATTCTCAAGATGAGTGTTTATTCACTTGTCATTGCACGAGAGTACTGCAAAGGTATTAGGGATGCCCAGTCCCGAAATGAAAAATGAATTTACTTTATGTTGTCAAATAATAAATTCCTTGGAAAGTGTTGGTATGGATGGCACCCATGGATTCGGTTAGCCGTGAAATTTGAAAGTATGGTGGAAAAAGGAATAAACTTTATTTTCTGTTTGGGAACCGCCTATGATATATCTAGCATGGAAAGTATTGGGAACTACTCGATCGTTTTCGTTGACAGGAAAAGCATGCCACCCAAAATGCTTTATCTCTACTTTTTTCGCTTTGAGCTCTGGCACCTCTACAAATGCCTACTTCCCTCTGCGAAGGGCCTTTCTTTTACTTTATGCAATTTTTATTTTATTTTGAGTCTCCATGTTCTCTTATAAAGCACCAACTAAGGGGCACTATGATCGTACTTGAGCATTGGGTGTAGCTAACATGCGAGTGTGCTTCATGAATGGATCAATGATTGAGCATAATGGGCTAGGGATAACTTGCTTTAGTGTTGATATTTTGAAAGACATGGTTGCTTGTTGATATGCTTTAGTATTGAAATCTTCATGTCAAAACCAGACTATTGCTTTGAATCATATAAAAGTCCAAATGTCCATGCTACAAAGAAAAGAATATGTGATGAACATGTTAGGCAACATTCCACATCAAAAATTCTGTTTTTATCATTTACCTATTCGAGGATGAGCAGGAATTAAGCTTGGGGATGCTGATACGTCTCCAACGTATCTATAATTTTTGATTGTTCCATGTTGTTATATTATCATTCTTGGATGTTTTACAATCATTTTATAGCAACTTTATATCATTTTTTGGGACTAACCTATTGACATAGTGCCTAGTGCCAGTTGCTGTTTTTTGCTTGTTTTTTACTTCACAGGAAATCAATACCAAACGGAGTCCAAATGTAGCGAAACTTTTTGGTGATTTTTTCTGGACCAGAAGACACAAGTTGGGCCAAGAAAGTACCTGAGGGGGGCTTCGAGGGGAGCACAACCCACCAGGGCGCGCCTGGGGTCCCAGGCTCGTCCAGGTGGGTTGTGCCCACCTTGGCCACCTCCCGCACCGCCTCTTTGCTCTATAAATACCCCAATATTCTAGAAACCCTAGTGGAGTCGACGAAAATAAATTCCAGCCGTCGCAAGTTCCAGAAACCACAGATCCAATCTAGAAACCATCATGGAGGGGTTCATCATCCTCATTGGTGCCTCTCCGATGATGCGTGAGTAGTTCATTGTAGACCTACGGGTCCGTAGTTAGTAGCTAGATAGCTTTCTCTCTCTCTTTTGATTCTCAATACAATGGTCTCTTGGACATCTATTTGATGTAACTCTTTTTGCGGTGTGTTTGTTGGGATCCGATGAACTTTGAGTTTATGATCAGATCTATGTTTTTATCCATGAAAGTTATTTGAGTCTTTTGATCTCTTATATGCATGATTACTTATAGCCTCGTATTTCTTCTTCGAATCTTTGATTTAGTTAGGCCAACTAGATCGATTTTTCTTGCCATGGGAAGAGGTGCTTTGTGATGGGTTCGATCTTACGGTGCTTGATCCCAGTGACAGAAGGGGAACCAACACGTATGTATCGTTGCTATTGAGGATAACAAGATGGGGTCTATTTCTACATAAATAGATCTTGTCTACATCATGTCATCATTCTTATTGCATTACTCCGTTTCTCCATGAACTTAATACACTAGATGCATGCTGGATAGCGGTCGATGTGTGGAGTAATAGTAGTAGATGCAGGCAGGAGTCGGTCTACTAATCTTGGACGTGATGCCTATATAATGATCATTGCCTGGATATCGTCATATTTATTTAAAGTTCTATCAATTGCCCAACAGTAATTTGTTTACCCACCGTATGCTATTTTTCTCGAGAGAAGCCACTAGTGAAATCTACGGCCCCCGGGTCTATTTGCTCATCATATATTTTCAGATCTATTTTGCTATTTGCCTTTTTATTTATTTGCCACTTTTATTTTCAGATCTATATTTCTAAAAACCCAAAAATATTTTGCTTCACTTTATTTTATTCGCGATCTATTTATCCCAATCTACTACAATTTATCTCCCGTTCGTTTGCCAATTTCTGGCGCCGTTACCCGAAAGGGATTTACAACCCCTTTAACACGTCGGGTTGCAAGTATTTGTTCTTTGTGTGCAGGTGTTGTTTACGTAGTGTTGCTTGGTTCTCCTACTGGTTCGATAACCATGGTCTCATCACTGAGGGAAATACCTACCGTTGCTGTGCTGCATCATCCCTTCCTCTTTGGGGAAATACCGACGTAGTTCAAGCCAACATCAGACAACATAAAGTAAATTCATTTTTCATTTCGGGACTGGGCATCCCTAATACCTTTGTCGTACTCTCGTGCAATGACAAGTGAATAAACACTCATCTTGAGAATAACACATCTAGCATGGAAAAATATCAGCCACCCCCTACCGTTTCATGAGCGGTACGAGCACACAAAAAGGAAATTATTTTGAAAATTTAGACATGGCACATACAAATTTGCTTAGAACGGCACGGGAATAACGCATACCTATGTAGGTATGGTGGACTCATATGGAAAAACTAGGTTTAAGGATTTTGGATGCACAAGTAGTATTCCTACTTAGTACAAGTGAAGGCTGGCAAAAAGATTGAGAAGCATCCAACCAAGAAAAGAAAAATCACATAAGCGAGCATTAAGCATAACTAACACCAAATAATGCACCACAAGTAGGATGTAATTTCATTGCATAAATTTTGACTTTCGTGCTTGCATAGGGAATCACAAACCTTAATACAAATATTCTTACTAAAGCACAATTACTCATCAACATGACTCACATATCATTATCATCATATCTCAAAAATATTATGAAGAATCAAGTTTATTTTGTCCAATGATCTTCATGAAAGTTTTTATTATATCCCTCTTGAATATCTATCACTTTGGGACTAGTTTCATATGTTGCTTTTGATAGCTCAAACAAATCTAAGTGAAGAACATGAGCATAAAATTTTTCGTCTCTCAAAATAATATAAGCGAAGCATGAGAGAATTTCTTCAAAAATTTGCTAACTCTCAAACAAATCTAAGTGAAGCATGACAGCATTTCTTCAAAAGTGTTAAAGCACACCGTGCTCAAAAAGATATAAGTGAAGCACTAGAGCAATTCCATAGCTCAAAATTTTTAAGTGAAGCACATAGAGCAAGTCTATTAAATCATAGCATAATTTTGGCTCTCTCAAATAGGTGTGTCCAGCAAGGATACTTGTGACAAAACAAAAAGCAAAACAAGCAAGGACTCATAGAATACAAGTCGCTCCAAGCAAAACTCATGATATGTGACGAATAAAAATATAGCTCCATGTAAAATACCGATGGTCGTTAGAAGTAAGAGGGGATGCCACTCAGGGCATCCCCAAGCTTAGTTGCTTGTTTCTCCTTGAATATTACCTTGGGTTGCCATGGGGCATCCCCAAGCTTAGTCTCTTCTTACTCCTTATTCCTTCATCCATCGTGATCTCACCCAAAACTTGAAAACTTCAATCACACAAAACTTAACAAAACCTTCGTGAGATCCGTTAGTATAACAAAGCAAATCACCACTCTAAGTACTGTTGCAAACCCATTCATATTTTATTATTGCATTATATATACTGTATTCCAACTTTGCTATGGCTCATACACCCGTTACAACCCATAGATTCATCAAAATAAGCACACATTGCAACGAAAACAGAATCTGTCAAAAACAGAACAGTCTGTAGGAATCTGAAAACTTCGTATACTTATGTAACTCCAAAAATTCTGAAATATTAGGACAATGTAGGAAATTTGTATATCAATCATGTGTAAAAAATTCAGAATTTTTGTCGCTTCTGTGATTTTTCAAAATTATTTTACTGCACACAAAAGTTTCTGTTTTTCAACAAGATCAAATCAACTATCACCCAACATGATCCCAAAGGCTTTGCTTGGCCCAAACACTAACTAAAACATAAAAAACACAATCATAAAAGAGGCATAATTGTACAAACACTCAATAACAGAAAGAAAAAGGCAAAAATAAATTTTATTCATTGGGTTGCCTCCCAACAAGCGCTATCATTTTACGCCCCTAGCAAGGCATAAAGCATTGATTCAAGTATTGTCATCTTTAGTTTCCAACTCCTCAATCAAACACTTAGAATTCTTCAAAGATTTAGTATACAAATTTTCAATAACAATATTCCTAGGAATAAGTTTGAAAAATTCATTCTTGCAGGTAGGGTCTTTTATCACATCAACAAAATCAGGGTGAATACTAATCATCTTAAGATCTTCTTTGTTATTATTAGAAGTTGCACCCTTGTTTTTAGTGACTTGAGTAATCTTGCCAATTTTTATGGGAGTTTTTTCAATAGTTTTAGCAGAAGTAAAAGCCGTGCTTAGATTACTAAAAATTTCTTCCAACTTATCAATTCTAGCGGGGCTCTCCTCTATTCTCTCGTTGAATGCGGGTTCTTTTTCTTTTAGTACTTTAAGAGCGTCTTCCGCTTTTGACCCAATTCTATTAGCAAGATTGTGCATCCTTTTATCTAATTTTCATTGTTTTCTTTAGTGAGCATTTTCTTTTCAATAGCATCTATCCTTTCCATAACATGCTTGAGAGTTAAAGTTGTTTCATTAATCATAAGAGGTGGTGAACCCACTAGATTTCCCTAGCATTAAAAGCATCTACAGAAGGACACATCAAGAAATTCCCACCGGTAATCGTATCAAGGATGAATCTATACCAAGTAGTGATGCCCACATAAAAACATAGAAGAAGAACAATGGTAGATTGCTTACGAATAGATCTATTATGAGCATTGCAAATCCTATACCAAGCATCTTTAGATTCCCCCCTCCCCTTTGTTTGAAATTAAGAACCTCGTTCTCGGGGGTGCACGCAATAGAAGAAGAACTATCCATAACGACAAAAAGTGGCAAACAAAATTGCACACAAAAATAGATCTGACGAGAAAACGGCGAATGAAAAAGAGGGCGAATAAAACGGCAAATTTTTGTGAAGAGGGGGAGATGAAAACGAGAGGCAAATGGAAAATAATGTCAATTGCAAGGAGATGAGATTTGTGATTAGGAACCTGATAGATGTTGATGATGTCTCCCCAGCAACGGCGCCAGAAATCCTTTCTTGATGGCTCGTGTCCACGTCAGTTTTTCCCCGAAGAGGAAGGGATGATGCAGCACAGCTACGGTAGGTATTTCCCTTAGTTATGAAACCAAGGTTATCGAACCAGTAGGAGAACCAAGCTGTGACGACCCCGGCTTAATCGTGCACTAATCATACATGCAAATGCACATGATCAAGCCTAAGGACTCACTTGAAGATATCACAACACAACTCTAAACTTAAATAAAGTCATACAAGCTTTATATTACAAGCCAGGGCCTCGAGGACTCGAATACATAGCTCGATGGCATAGAAGCGTCAGCGGAAGCATCAGATATCTGGGTACAGATATAAAAGAGAACACAGAAATAAGCCCTTTAGAAGGTGGGGCAAAATAAAAGCTACGATCGAAAGGCGCAGGCCTCCTGCCTGGGACCCTCCGAACCTACTCCTAGTCGTCGGTCGGCTCCTTGTAGTAGTACTCGCTGGGAGGGTTGTAGTAGTATCCATCGGCGGGGGCTGCTGTCTCAGGGGCTCCGTCATCTGGTTGCATCAAAATGGATATGGGGAGAAAAAGAAAGCAAAGCAACCGTGAGTACTCATCCGAAGTACTCAGCAAGCAAGGATCTATACTACATATGCAACATTTTCAAAGGAGGGCTGTATATATGGACTGGGCTGCAGAAATGCCAGAATAGAGAGAGAAGGCCTAGTCCTATCGAAGACTAGCATCTTCATCATCTTCAGCGGTCTTGCAGCATTAGAAGAGTGCAGAATAACATAAGGTAAAGTAATAGTTGTGTCATCAACCTCGCCCAGAGATCCTTCCTCAACTCCCTGCGAGAAAGCAATCCCATAGCCATACTATCTAGTTATCATCTCAAGTGTCAGGTTCTAGTTGTATCGATCAGCATACAACTCCGAGTGTCCGTTACCGTAGGACAGGCTATCGATAGATGTTTTCTTCCCTGCAGGGGTGCACCAACTTACCCACCACGCTCGATTAACTCCGGCCAAACACACTTTACTGGGTCATGCCCGGCCTCGGCCAAACGATACGCCGCAACCCGACCGAATACTTAACAGAGAGGTCAGCACGCCGGACTAACCTATGCCCCCAGGGGTCTTGGGCCATCGCCCCGGACGCTCCTGCATGTTGCGTACACCGCCGGTGAGCAGACCTAGCAACCCCTTAATACAAGCGCGGTTGCGTTCCCAGTCCAACCCAGCGTGTGCCGCTCAGTTGCTGACGTCTACTAAGCTTCGGCTAAAGTATACGACGCAGAACGCCCATACTATGCCCACATGATGGTTAGTGCTATCAGGCCAGAGGCCCCTCGGATCAAATATCCAAACCGTTAGTGAATTGGGGTTGCGGTAACGAGCAGAGACTCACGATCGATGTGACCCCGTTGCCCCGTCTCGAGGACTTGCGGCAAGGGCTAAGAATGCCCGGCCACGCCTCGTAGTTATCTCTCGGGCACCTTCCAGGTCAACACGACTCCCCATCATTCTCATCATATACTCGTGCGGGTACCCCTCAGGGCCGACCCGTCTTTAGTAACATGGTTCAGTGTAAAGTCATAGTATCCACAGTAACTGTGTGTCCAACACCAAAGGGAAAACCCGGGGAATCACCTTCGATGGAATTCCACCTAATGCTATCGTCAAGGTGAACGAAGGAGGAATCACCCTCGAGGTCCACTCTTGAGGAGTTGCTCGACAGTGTCGTTACCAGGAATGGAGAAGGAGGAATCACCCTCGATGACCATAACCAATGAACTAACCTACAAGGTTAACATCAGAAGTGCTGATGAGGTATCACCCTCGGCACTCGATAGTAACGCTGCAGTGTCGTGCAGATAGAGGGGAAGTGATGTGCGGTGGCGGGGCCTGGTCTTCGATCCCGTTGATCGGATCTTCTGATAATCCAGCGGGGCAGTCGGGATAAGTGGGGTCTCTGATGAGTATCTACCCAGTCTATACTAAGCAGTTTAGGATAAACAGGTAGGTTTCAACAGCAAGTTACAATAAACAGGCTATGCAGCAGAAATAGGATAACAGTAATAGTAACCACTTCTAATGCAAGCATAAGAGAAAGAAGAATAGGCGATATCGGTATGCTCAAAACGGGGATGCTTGCCTGGAAGCTCTGCGGCAAGGATCTGGTCGTCAGGGGCGTAGTCGTACTCCGGAGCTGCGTCGGCCTCCGGGACTACGTCGGTGTCGGGGTCTAACGAGAGAGAAGAGGGGGAGGAAACAAATAAATACACAGCAAACAATGCAACACAGAGCATGCTATGCCTAAGATGCAGTGCAGGGTTGCCTAAAGATATGTCTAAGTCATATTAGTTATTTTAGGATTTAAGTTGGATTTATTAACCGGTGTATATGCACTATTCATCTACTGGAGTCAGGCTCAAAGTTGCGGGTTCTCCTGCGTAGGGGGTTCCGACATGGAAATAGACGACACGATCAGATTCGTCTCATCGTTCTGAGCAACTTTCAAGTATTAAGTTTTTCGATCCGAGCTACGATTTAATTATTATGAATTTTTGAAGATTAAAGCATTTTCTGAATTTATTTTTTTTAACAGAAATTCCAGAAAAGGTATATGACGTCAGGATGGTGTCATGCTGGCGTCAGCAGTCGGCTGACCAGCTGACCAGGTCAAACTGACAGGTGGGACCCACCTGTCAGCCTCTTTGGGTTTAACAGAGGGTTAAACTAATCTAACAGAGTTAATTAGTGGGGTGGGCCCCAGTAGTCAGTGACTAGATTAGATAACAGATTAATTTTAAAAGTTAATTAACTTAATTAAGCGCAGGGGGCCCACATGTCATCCTCACTGGGCAGCCCAGTCAGCAGTTGACTGGGTCAACCCATTCAACTGGGGCCCGCTGTCAGCCACCCAGAGGTGGGGCTCGGCCAGCCACGTAGGTGGCCGGCGCCGGAGTTGCTCCGGTGGCCTCCCGTGGCGGCGAGCTCGCCGGAACGCATCAGATTCGCGCTAGGGGGCACCATTTCGCGAGTGGTTTATTGCGTTCGAACGCGGACTCGACGCCGCATCGCGTGGTGGTGGTGTCGGACCAAATGGTCGCCGGAAAAGTGGCCGGCGATGAGCTTTGGTGGCAGCGTGTTCGGGACCTCGATGGAGACTACGCTAGGAGGCACGGGGAGGCTCGGGCGCGGGCTCATTGGGCTCCTGGGAGCACCAGGAGCACGGCGGAGGCCTCAGGCGATCACGACAAAGGCCATGGCCATGGCCACGAGCTCGTCGGCGGCGAACAGAGCTCGGGCGCGGCAGCAGCTAGCTATGGTGCGTTAAGATGCTAATGGAGGGGAGCAGGGGACAGAGAAGCTCACCGAGCGGCACGCCGATGGCCCTTGGAAGATTAGGAGCTGCAGGGGCGTCGTCGGAGCCGGTGAAGAGCGGCGGCGATTGAAGATGGGAACGGAGCAGGCCCGGTGTTGCAGCGCCTGTGAGCTCCAGATGAGACCACCAGTCGACGAGGAGGACGATGACGGAGCCCTATGGCATCACGGCGGGTCGAGGCGATGACAATGGCCGCGGTGGTGACAGAGAACGGCGGCAAGGGCGCTCGGCCTTGACAGATCTGAGGGAGAGGAGGAGCGGAGCGAGCGAGGGAGAGAGGGAGAAGTGGCAGAGAAGGACCAGGGGGGAAGGAACGGGGCCGGGTCCTTATCCCCTCGACGGTGGGGCGTCGATGGCCGTCGTCGTGTCGCCGTTCGACCGGCGCGCGCGAGCTCAACCTCTGCCGAGCTGACACGGCGAGGGAGAGAGAAGGAGGTATGGGCCTGTTGGGCTGGTTCGGGGCACTGCGCACTTAGGCCCAGTGCACAGTGAGTGTATAGTGCCTCTTTCTATTTTCTTTTCTGTTTTAAATAAACAGTAGGCTTTTGCATTTTTGTGAGCATATCAGATGAGTTTGCAAAAATGTGAAACTAGCTCACACCAGTGTATTGCAATATCCAACACTGCCACAAAAAGTTTGGGCATTTTTGGAATCCATTTGAATTTATTCAAAAATGAATAGGGCATTTAATTGCTTTTTTGACTCCGTTAAAAAGCATTAGGCCCATTTATAGTTGATGATGATGTTGTGTTCCTTAACAGTAAATGGTTTTAGAATATTTACTATAAGGTAAACATTTTTCCAACAAGTTTTGAGCAACTTCATTTTGCATTTTTGAATTTGAGTTGAATTTCAGAGAAGTATTTGAATTGAATATTTAACCAATGTGACTAGGCACTGCAAAAGAAAGTGACTTGGCATTATTAGGAGAGTGTCACAGTGATTGTTACACAGGGGTGTTACAAATTCTCCTCCTCTAAAAGAAATTCTCGTCCCGAGAATTCAGGAGGTAGAAGGAAAGAGATCGGGATATTCTTCCCGAAGATGATCCTCGCGTTCCCACATGGCTTCATCTTCAGTATGGTGCGACCACTGCACTTTAAGGAACTTGGTCATCTTCTGACGAGTTCGACGTTCAGCTTCATCGAGAATGCGGATTGGATGCTCCTTATAAGAAAGATCATCTTGCAATTCGAGCATTTCGTGATCCACTGCGCGGTGCGGAGATTCCTTGAAGCATTTACAAAGTTGCGACACGTGGAAGACGTCATGGATATGAGAGAATTGCGGTGGCAACTCCAATTTATATGCCACCTGTCCACGTCTGGCAACAATGCGAAAGGGGCCGATGTAGCGTGGAGCTAGCTTGCCCTTGATTCCGAAACGACGGGTGCCCTTCCTAGGAGTAACACGAAGATAAGCTTGATCACCAGGTTGATTGATCAAACCCCATCGTTTGCGATCATAGTTGCTCTTCTGGCGGTCCTGAGCCGCCTTCAGATTTTCTCGGACAATACGGACTTGTTCTTCGGCGTGTTGAATAATGTCCGGTCCCACGAGTGGTCATTCCCCAGTTTCTGACCAATTTAGAGGGGTTCGACACTTACGTCCGTAAAGCACTTCGAAGGGGGCCATTTTCAAGCTGGCTTGATAGCTGTTGTTATATGAGAATTCCGCATACGGGAGAGATTCTTCCCATTTCTTGCCGAAAGATATAACACAAGCTCGGAGCATGTCTTCAAGAACCTGATTGACTCGCTCGACTTGGCCTTGGGATTGGGGATGATAAGCTGAACTCCAGGTAATATGAGTTCCCATAGCTTCTTGGAAACTTTCCCAGAACTTGGAGGTGAAAAGACCGCCACGGTTCGAACTGATCTCCTTCGGAATACCGTGGAGTGAAACAATTCTGGAGATATAAAGCTCTGCTAACTGGCTAGCAGTGATAGTCTCCTTGACAGGCAGAAAATGTGCAACTTTAGAGAGTTGGTCGACGATGACAAGAATAGCATCGTGACCCTTCTGTGACTTGGGAAGGCTAGTAATGAAATCCATTTGCACTTTATCCCATTTCCACAAAGGAATAGGAAGCAGTTGCAGAATTCCAGCAGGCTTCTGATGTTCTGCCTTAACGCGACGGCAAACATCACATTCAGCAACATATCGAGCAATATCCTGCTTTAGTTTGGACCACCAGTACCTTTAACGGAGATTACGATACATCTTGGTGCTACCCGGATGGATAGATAGCGGTGTATCAAGTGCCTCCTTCATGACTTTGTCAATCATAAGTTCGAAACGAGGTACGACAATTCGGTCTCTGAAATACAAGGTTCCATCTTCAGCAACCGAGAAATCCCTGTACTTCTCAAGGTGAAGCTCTTTCTTCATCAAATCAATTTTGGCATCTTTAGCTTGCGCATTCTTAACAGCCTTTTCAAGATCTGGCTGCACGACCAGGTTATTAAGAGAACCCTGCGAAACAATACAAAGGTTCAACTTGCGCAGTTCTTCATAAAGCTGGGGTTGAGCTCGCTTAACCATGAGGTTGTTGCAATAGGACTTGCGGCTCAAGGCATCAGCCATCACATTGGCCTTGCCAGGGGTATAAGAAATACCACAATCACAGTCCGTGATTGTTTCCAACCATTGTTGTTGACGGAGATTAATATCCGGTTGAGTGAACAAATACTTCAGACTCTGATGATCGATATAGATCTCACACCGGTTACCAAGAAGGTAATGTCGCCACTGCTTCAAAGCATAGATCACAGCAGCGAGTTCGAGATCATGCACTGGATAGTTTTCTTCATGCGGACGCAATTGTTGCGAAGCATATGCAATTACCTTTCATTCTTGCATTAGGACACAGCCTAATCCTTGACGAGAGGCGTCGCAATAAATTACAAAGTCTTTGCGAGAATCCGGAGGAGCAAGCACTGGAGCAGAATTTAGCTTGTCCTTGAGGGTCTGACAACTTTCCTGACATTTGTTTGTCCACTCAAACTTAACACCTTTGTGGAGCAGATTAGTCAGGGGCTTGGCAATCTTCGAAAAATTCTCGACGAATCGACGGCAATAACTTGCAAGGCCGAGAAAACTTCTCACTTGCTTGGCATTCTTCGGAGGAGTCCAGTCAAGAATAGCATGAACACGCTCCGGGTTAACGGCGATACCGTCCTTGGAAATCACATGTCCGGTAGGTTACTTCAGAAAGCAAGAATTCACATTGTTCTGAGCAACTTTCAAGTATTAAGTTTTTCGATCCGAGCTACGATTTAATTATTATGAATTTTTGAAGATTAAAGCATTTTCTGAATTTATTTTTATTAACAGAAATTCCAGAAAAGGTATATGACGTCAGGATGGTGTCATGCTGGCGTCAGCAGTCGGCTGACCAGCTGACCAGGTCAAACTGACAGGTGGGACCCACCTGTCAGCCTCTTTGGGTTTAACAGAGGGTTAAACTAATCTAACAGAGTTAATTAGTGGGGTGGGCCCCAGTAGTCAGTGACTAGATTAGATAACAGATTAATTTTAAAAGTTAATTAACTTAATTAAGCGCAGGGGGGCCACATGTCATCCTCACTGGGCAGCCTAGTCAGCAGTTGACTGGGTCAACCCAGTCAACTGGGGCCCGCGGGGCCCGCTGTCAGCCACCCAGAGGTGGGGCTCGGCCAGCCACGTAGGTGGCCGGCGCCGGAGTTGCTCCGGTGGCCTCCCGTGGCGGCGAGCTCGCCGGAACGCATCAGATTCGCGCTAGGGGGCACCATTTCGCGCGTGGTTTCTTGCGTTCGAACGCGGACTCGACGCCGCATCGCGTGGTGGTGGTGCCGGACCAAATGGTCGCCGAAAAAGTGGCCGGCGACGAGCTTTGGCGGCAGTGTGTTCGGGACCTCGATGGAGACTACGCTAGGAGGCAAGGGGAGGCTCGGGCGCGGGCTCATTGGGCTCCTGGGAGCACCAGGAGCACGGCGGAGGCCTCAGGCGATCGCGACAATGGCCATGGCCATGGCCACGAGCTCGGCGGTGGCGAACAGAGCTCGGGCGCGGCAGCAGCTAGCTACGACACATTAAGAGGCTAACGGAGGGGAGTAGGGGACAGAGAAGCTCACCGAGCGGCACGCCGATGGCCCTTGGAAGATTAGGAGCTGCAGGGGCGTCGCCGGAGCCGGTGAAGAGCGGCGGCGATCGGAGAAGGGAACGGAGGAGGCCCGGTGTTGCAGCGCCTCTAAGCTCTAGATGAGACCACCAGTCGACGAGGAGGACGATGACGGACCCCTATGGCATCACGGCGGGTCGAGGCGATGACAATGGCCACGATGGTGACAGAGAACGGCGGCGAGGTGTAGCGACCCGACCCGAATGGATCGAATCTCTGTGTTCAAGTGTCATCCCTGGATCGGTAATGCTGACACACACAGTACTCGAAGGATTTATAACAGAGTGCAATCACACACTTATTACATCGAATGTCTCAAAAGAGAACTGATTACAATAAATATGGCTTAAGGCCATCTAAATAAGATAACAGCGGAAGGCTTGGAAGATAAGGTGAGTCCATCAACTCCAGCGGCATAGCTGAGTGCACGACAACGACCTAGCACACCTTACTCTTCGTCTGAAAAGTCTGCAACATGATACGTTGCAGCCCGAAACGGGTCAGCACATGGAATATGCTGGCAATATAACACAGTAGAGCAATGAACAGAATAAATGCTAATACTACATGCATATTTGGCTGGTGGAAAAGCTCTAGTGTTATACTGTTTTGCGAAAAGCCAATTTTTCCCTACAACAAAGGAATATATTTTATTTAACTATCATGGTGGTTGTTGAACATTGAGAAGGTAAATCCCCCTCTCAATCCCAATTAAAAGTAATTATTAATCCCAACCAATTTAATTTAGAGTGATGGGATTCAGAGATCCAAGAACCAGATACTCAAGATGTCCATAACGGGGACACGGCTAATCATGACTAGTTTGTACACTCTGCAGAGGTTTGGCACTTTTCCCCACAAGACTCGATCTCCTCCGTTGGATTTCTCGCATCACATGGTGTTTGAGAAACGGATGACCGAGACACAGTCTTTCAGAAACATTTACTCTTTACTCTGGGTAGACAGTTACACCTACTTCCCCTACATCTGCTAGCCTACCACTGAAAGAGGTCATGTAACATACTCAACTATGCTAGAGCCCATAATAGCTTGTGGCTGCACACGGAAGTTTCTAGCATGAATAATCTTATGATCCCTTTGAGCCTGGGTGGCGGACCGTAGGAGGATCACACGGTATATCCCCGGGATCTCCTAGGACAACACTGGTATATCCCCAGGTGCCCAAACAAGCAATCCACCCAGATGTGTATTAAAGTTGCCACCTTAAGTTGAACCATTAATTAAAATCTCACATCTGTCATGGATACACTCAAACCCAATCCACGTCTACGAGCATAGCATGGCAACATAAGCATAGCGTGGAAGTAACTCCCAAGGGTTTGTTATTAAAAGGGCAATAGGTTCTACCTCATCATCTACTTCCCAGTACCCACAAGTTAATCACATCCTAATCATGCAATATTTGAGGGTCGAAACTAATGCATAAAAACTGGGTAACGAAGAAGTATGATCAATGTGTTACTTGCCTTGCTGACGATCTGCAAATCCTAGAGACTCGTAGTAGCACGCTTCGCACTCCGGGATTCTATCGCAAAAGAACAATAGCATACATAAGCAATCACGCGAAGATGCACGGGTAAAACCCAAATGAGAAGACCTAACCAGAAAGTTCAACTGAAGAACTCCGGTTTGCAAAAAGAATCGAATCAAACGGAGCAACGAAACTCAAACTGCGAAAGAAACAAGCTTTGATTGCTAATCTGGACTAAAGTCAAATTTTACAGTAGCAAAAACTTGTTTAAGTTGGTTAAACAGAAAGAGGGCTTCGAGACGAAGATCTAGGCGCTTGAATCGCCTGATTCCGACAAACGAGCGAAAAGTTATACTAAAACGAAAATCGGATCAGAAATCGCGATCGAAAATAATCACGGAAAATCCGAGAAAAAGAAAACTAACGAACAGGCTAACGAACGAACGTTCGCTGTCTGCGGTTAAACGGTGAAAACCGTTCGTTAAAACGAACGTACGGACGAACGTCCGCTAAATAACTAAACCGACGGAAAACCGATCTAAAAAGAATAAACCGGTATTTAAAAAAAACCGAATCTAGATCTAGGGTTTAAACAAAAACCGATCGGTTTTTCTCACGAAAACCGACGGCGGCGGCGGCGGCTACCTTCGGCGGTCGGCGGGACAGCGGCGGCGGCGAGGCGACGGGGCGGGGCGCGCGCGGTGCGGCGGGCGGCGCGACGCGGGCGGCGGCGGGGTGCGGCGGCTCGGCGGCGAGCGGCGGCGGCTGGCGCGGCGAGCGAGGCGGCGCGGCGGCTCGGCGGCGCGGCGAGGGCAGGCGGCGGCTTGGGGCTCCAGGGGGGCCCCGGGTCGGCTTTTAAAGAGGGGGAGGGGTGGCGGCTTGGGGAAGGGGCGAAGGGCAGCGACGGCGGCGGCTCGGACTCCTCCGGCGAGTCCGTCTCCGGCACGGGACGGGATGGCGGCGCGGGGCGGCTGGGCCGGCTGGGCTTCGGCCCAGTTCGGTCCGGCGGATTATTATTTTTTAAATAATTCCGCGCAGAAAAACAAATAAAAGAAATACTAAACGGACTCCAAAATTCCCGAAATAAATTTTCCCCGTCCTCTAAAAATCTCCCGGACAAGGTAAACATTTATTTGGGACTCTAATGCAATTTTGAAAAATGCATATTTTTCTAAATTCAAATAAAATTGCAATAAAAATCCAAATAAATTATTTATTTGATTTTAATATTTTTCCTCCAATATTCCATTTATTTTGGAGAAGTCATATTATCTCCTCTCATATATTTTTAATATGAAATATTTTCGGAGAGAAAAATAGTTAAACCAAATTGATCCCTGTTTCAATATTTGAGAAAATTCAAATATGAAAACGGTGAAATCCCCAACTCTCTCCGTGGGTCCTTGAGTTGCTTAGAATTTTCGAGGATCGCAAAACGAAATGCAATAAAATATGATATGCATGGATGACCTATGTATAACATTCCAAATTAAAAATTTGGGATGTTACACGAGGGCGCTCGGCCTCGACAGATCTGAGGGAGAGGAGGAGCGGAGCGAGCGAGGGAGAGAGGGAGAAGTGGCGGAGAAGGACCAGGGGGAAGGAATGGGGCCGGGTCCTTATCCCCTCGACGGTGGGGCGTCGGTGGCCGTCGCCGTGTCGCCGTTCGACCAGCGCGCGCGCGCGACCTCTGGCGAGCTGACACGACGAGGGAGAGAGAAGGAGGTATGGGCCTGTTGGGCTGGTTCGGGGCACTGTGCACTTAGGCCCAGTGCACAGTGAGTGCACAGTGCCTCTTTCTATTTTCTTTTCTGTTTTAAATAAACAGCAGGCTTTTGCATTTTTGTGAGCATATCAGATGAGTTTGCAAAAATGTGAAACTAGCTCACACCAGTGTATTGCTATATCCAACACTGCCACAAAAAGTTTGGGCATTTTTGGAATCCATTTGAATTTATTCAAAAATGAATAGGGCATTTAATTGCTGTTTTGACTCTGTTAAAAGCATTAGGCCCATTTATAGTTGATGATGATGTTGTGTTCCTTAACAGCAAATGGTTTTAGAATATTTGCTATAAGGTGAACATTTTTCCAACAAGTTTTGAGCAACTTCATTTTGCACTTTTAAATTTGAGTTGAATTTCAGAGAAGTATTTGAATTGAATATTTAACCAATGTGACTAGGCACTGCAAAAGAAAGTGACTTGGCATTATTAGCAGAGTGTCACAGTGATTGTTACACAGGGGTGTTACACAAGCAACACTATGTAAACGGTACCTGCACGCAAAGAACAAATACTTGCAACCCGACGCGTAAGAGGGGTTGTCAATCCCTCTCGGGTAAAAGATAGATAGATTTGTATGATTTTGGATAAATAGATCTCGCGACAAAACAAAATAAAATAAATAAAGAAAAAGTGCAGCAAGGTATTTTTGGGTTTTTAGAATAATAGATCTGAAAACAAAAGCAAATAAAAATAGATCTCAAAGCAAATATGATAAAGAATAGCCCGGGGGCCGTAGATTTCACTAGTGGCTTCTCTCGAGAAAAATAGCATACGGCGGGTAAACAAATTACTGTTGGGAAATTGATAGAACTTCAAATAATTATGATGATATCCAGGCAATGATCATTATATAGGCATCAAGTCCAAGATTAGTAGACCGACTCCTGCCTGCATCTACTACTATTACTCCACACATCGACCGCTATCCAGCATGCATCTAGTGTATTAAGTTCATGGAGAAATGGAGTAATGCAATAAGAACGATGACATGATGTAGACAAGATCTATTCATGTAGGAATAGACCCCATCTTGCTATCCTTAATGGCAACGATCAATACGTGTCTTGCTGCCCCTTCTGTGATTGGGAAAGAACACCGCACGACCGAACCCATCACAAAGCACCTCTTCCCATGGCAAGAAAAATTGATCTAGTCGGCCTAACTAAACCAAAGATTCGAAGAAGAAATATGAGTCTATAGTAATCATGTATATAAGAGATCAAAGAAACTCAATTAACTTCATGGATAAATAGATCTGATCATAAAGTCAATGTTCATCGGATCCCAACAAACACACCGCAAAAAGAGTTACATCAAATAGATCTCCAAGTGACCATTGTATTGAGAATCAAAAGAGAGAGAGGAAGCCATGTAGCTACTAACTACGGACCCGTAGGTCTACAATGAACTAGTGACGCATCATCGAAGATGCACGAATGAGGATGATGAACCCCTCTGTGACGGTGTCTAGATTGGATCTGGTGGTTCTGGAACTTGCGGCGGCTCGAATTGTGTTTCGTCGACTCCCCTAGGTTTTTTGGATTTTCGGGGTATTTATAGAGCAAAGAGGCGGTGCGGGAGGCAGCCGAGGTGGGCACAAGCCACCAGGGCGCACCTGGGCCCCAAGGTGGGTTGTGCTCCCCTTGGAGCCCCCCTCTAGTACTTCTTTGACCCAACAGGTGTATTCTGGTCCAGAAAAATTCTCCAAAAAGTTTCGTTGCGTTTGGACACCTTTTGGTTCTGATATTCTTCAAAGTAAAAAACAAGCAAAAAATAGCAACTGGCACTGGGCACTATGTCAATAGGTTAGTCCCAAAAAATGATATAAAGTTGCTATAAAATGATTGTAAAACATCCAAGAATGATAATATAACAACATGGAACAAGCAAAAATTATAGATATGTTGGAGATTTATCAACATCCCCAAGCTTAATTCCTACTCGTCCTCGAGTAGGTAAATGATAAAAATAGAATTTTTGATGTGGAATGCTGCCTAACATGTTCATCACATATTCTTTTCTTTTATAGCATGGACATTTGGACTTTTATATGGTTCAAAGCAATAGTTTAGTTTTGACATGAAGATTTCAATACTCAAGCATATCAACAAGCAACGATGTCTTTCAAAATATCAACACTAAAGCAATTTATCCCTAGCCCATTATGCTCAATCATTGATCCATTCATGAAACACACTTGCATATTAGCTACACCCAATGCTCAAGTATGATCATAGTACCCCTTAGTTGGTGCTTTATAAGAGAAGATGGAGACTCAAATAAAAATAAAAATTACATAAAGTAAATAGAAAGGACCTTCGCAGAGGGAAGAAGGGATTTGTAGAGGTGCCAGAGCTCAAAGCGAAAAAATAGAGATAAAACATTTTCGGTGGCATACTTTTCCTGTCAACGAAGACGATCGAGTAGTTCCCAATACTTTCCATGCTAGATATATCATACGCGGTTGCCAAACAGAAAATAAAGTTTATTCCTTTTTCCACCATACTTTCACATTCCACCGCTAGCCGTATCCACGGGTGCTGTCCATACCAACACTTTCCAAGGAATTTATTATTTGACAACATAAAGTAAATTCATTTTTCATTTCGGGACAGGGCATCCGTAATACCTTTGCCGAGGATCGCCGCCTGCTGCGAGATGGAGGACGAGCCGGCCAACAAGCAGGGGCGGGTTGAGCTAGAGCCGCAAGAGTCTCCGGCGAACGTGGACTTCATCAGCAGCCTCCCCGATGAGATGTTGGTAACCATCATATCCCACCTCCCCATCAAATATGTGGTGTGGACCACTGTCCTCTCGCGGCAGTGGCGCCCCCTCTGGAACTCCACCCCCTGGAACTCATCGTCGACCACGAGTTCTGCTGTGGGGAGCAGCAACGCCTGGACGCATTGTCCCACGTCCTGGCCATGCACCCTGGGCCGGTCAGACGCCTTGCTATCGGCAGGCTCAGCCCCCACAACAAGACCGAACCCAGGTTGCACTACTGGTTCCTATCCCCAGCCCTGGATCTGCTCGAGGAGCTCAGCTTTCATGCTGGACGTCCTTGCTCACTGCCGCCGTCTGTGCTCCGCCTCGCGCCCATGCTGCGCCGCGCTACATTCAGGCGGTGCATTTTCCCCCGGAATGATGCCGCGCGCGCTCTTCATCTCCCTAAACTTAAGCACCTCGAGCTCATTGATGACCCACAAGTATAGGGGATCAATCATAGTCCTTTCGATAAGTAAGAGTGTCGAACCCAACGAGGAGCAGAAGGAAATGACAAGTGGTTTTTAGTAAGGTATTTTCTGCAAGCACTGAAATAGTCGGTAACAGATAGTTTGATAGCAAGATAATTTGTAACGAGCAAGTAACGGTAACGATAAATAAAGTGCAGCAAGGTAGCCCAATCCTTTTGTGGCAAAGGACAGGCCAAAATGGTCTCTTATAATGAGCAAAACGTTCTTGAGGGTACACGGGAATTTCATCATATCACTTTCATCATGTTGGTTTGATTCGTGTTTGCTACTTTGATAATTTGATATGTGGGTGGACCGGTGCTTAGGTGATGTTCTTACTTAAACAATCCTCCTACTTATGACTAACCCCCTTGCAAGTATCGGCAACTACGAGAAAAGTATTAAGATAAAATCTAACCATAGCATTAAACTTTTGGATCCAAATCGGTCCCTTACGAAGTAGCGCATAAACTAGGGTTTAAGCTTCCGTCACTCTAGCAATCCATCATCTAATAACTACTCCACAATGCATCCCCTTAGGCCCAAATATGGTGAAGTGCCATGTAGTCGACCTTCACATGACACCACTAAGGGAATCACAACATACATATCATCAAAATATCGAACACATATGAAGTTCACATGATTACTTGCAACATGACTTCTCCCGTGACCTCAAGAACAAAAGTAACTACTCACAAATGATAATCATGCTCAAGATCAGAGGGGTATTAAATAGCATAATTGATCTAAACATATAATCTTCAACCAAATAAACCATATAGTAACCAACTACAAGATGTAATCAACACTACTAGTCACCCACAAGCACCAATCTAAGGTTCCGGTACAAAGATTGAACACAAGAGATGAACTAGGGTTTGAGAGGAGATGGTGCTATTGAAGATGTTGATGGAGATTGCCCTCCCAAAGATGGGAGAGTTGTTGGTGATGACGATGACGATGATTTCTCCCTCCGGGAGGGAAGTTCCCCCGGCGGAATCGCTCCGCCGGAGGGCAAAAGTGCTGCTCCCCAAGTTCCGCCTCGAGACGGCGGCGTTTCATCCAGAAAGTCCTCCCCTTATTTTTTCTAGGTCAAAATGACTTATATACCAGAAGATGGCACCAGAGGTGGGCTGAGGAGGGCACAAACCACCAGGGCGCGCCTGGGCTCCCTGGCGCGCCCAGGTGGGTTGTGCCCACTTGGTGGGCCCCCTCTGGTAGTTATTTGCTCCAATATTCTTCATATATTGCAAAAAAATTCTCCGTAAATTTTCAGCTCATTTGGAGATGTGCAAAATATGTAACTCTGACGTAGCTTTTCAGGTCCAGAATTCCAGCTGTCGGCATTCTCCCTTTTTGTGTAGACCTTGCAGATTATGAGAGAAAATGCATTAGAAATACTCCAAAAAGCATTATTATGCATAAAAATAGTATAAATAACAGTAGGAAAACATGATGCAAAATGGACATATCACTCATTGCCGTCCGCATCTCGAAGGAGGATTTGGAGCGCCTGCTCGTCGGGTGTACAGCGCTCGAGTACCTTCGTCTTCATGTGATGGATGGGTTCAGTAGCCTCCACATCACCTCATCAAAGAGGCCCAAAGTGTTCAAATCTGCAGCTAGGCACTAATATGTTGTCTTCGTTTGCAGATACTAGCAGGCCCGAAAGTAGAAAATTTTGGGGAATATAACAATCCCATTGAATGCCTTGATCTTCATCTGATAGAAATTACTTTTAACGAGTACCGAGGCACCACACCAGAAATTAAATTTTCCAGGTTCTTTGTTGAGAAAGCAAGGTTGCTAAAGGTAATGAGGTTTGCCCTATATTTATTGTGCATAAGTGAATGGATTCCTAAACAGCGCGGGATTGTACAGCTGAATGGAAAAGGCTCTGCAGAAGCTGAATTTCAGTTTGTAACTACCTATGACAGATTATTCGGAAGTCACTATATCGAGCCGCTATATGACTTCACGGCGGTTGATCCTTTCGCAGAAATAATGCATGAAAAAGATTCTGAAGAAGATTAATTTTATGTGTCTGAATAGTTTGAACCTTGTAATCTTTGAATTTGGGCCTTGTAATGCTGGAATTTGAACCTTGCAATATTTATGGTATTTGTTCTATAATGTAATTGGATGTTTAATTTGGTTTTGCAATCATGTCCTGTTATAAGTATATATATATATATGTTGTTCTTCTGTACATAGAGCATAGATGTTGTGCAGACAGAGCATATCACATCGCACACGGACCACACTAGGGAAACCGTCGGTGATGAATTCATCAATCACAAACGGTTGTATACCAGCAAGCGTTTGCCCACAACACACACGGCTTATTTCATCACAAACAGCTCGGATGGATCAACTGTATGTCACGTATCGCACACGCAACTCTAATCTGATTCGTGCTTGATGTCTCCGCCATCGCTCGCACAGTTCGTCTTATTTGCCATGTATCACTGTGACGGACTCTGCTCACGTCCCCCGGTGCACTATGCTCGCCGTTAGGCGCCGCAGCACGCTGTGCTCGCTGTTAGGCACCACGGCGCGCTTTGCTCGCGTCCGTCGGTGCGCTCTGCTCGCATACCTCCACGCGCTCGACTTGTGGACAGCTTTTCCTTGCATGTTCAACTGCTATATGCATATCTATGGTTGCTCGTCGTTGAGGCGACCGCGGAGCACTCTGCTCGCATCCTTGCATGCGCGCTCTGCCAGTGGTTGGGGCCTGGGCACGATCACGTTGGGGGCCCATATGCATGCAGTTGCGCCGCACGCGTCGCCACGATGCAGTTACATGCGACACGATGGAGTTACGCGCTGCAAATTAGAACTGCCATCCGGGCGTACGGATATTCCAGACCGTCCAGCTTCCCCATTAATTCCTGCGGCCATTATAACCTTAGTCTCTTCAACCTTTTGATCTCGCCCCACAACACGACAAGCACACCCACGACGACACATACAGAGAGGATATCTAGCGGCGCTCCAATGAGTTCGGCGAGCATAAAGTGGAGACCCACGCGAGGGAGACGGATCTCTCGGTGGTGTACACCATCGCCCCGGCCGTGGTGGAGGACTACATCAACACCATGGAGCAGTTGCTTGCTCGAGACAAGTACAAGGTGGTCGGCATCGACCTGCAGTACACCGGCGGTTATCCCGGCAAAGATCAGAAGGTTGCCGTCGCCCAGTTGTGCGTGTGCCATCATGTCCTCATCTACCACTACTGCAAGGCCACAGAGCCTTGCGACCGTTTTGCCAGGTTTGTCAACAGCACCGACTACAAGTTCGCTATGGTGGAAACCTCCAACGATGTAAAAGTGCTCCTGGTTACGGGCTTGGCCTGCAAGAACCTTATCGAAATCCGTGACCACTACAGGGTCTGGGGCAGCATGAAGAAGGACTCCCTGGTTGAACTCGCCTCGGCCATCATCGATCCCTACTACGAAAAGATGAAGCAGGATGCCAACAAAACAAGTCCCATATCCTGGCATGGAGCCTGGATGCGGCAACTGGATGAACCTCACCTCAGGTTCACGGCTAAGAGCGTGTACACATGCTACGAGATGCATAGGCGGATAATTGACATGAGGAAGTGCCTCGTTCCCAAAATCGATGAGGCCGGATCAAGCCACAAGCAGAGCAGTAGCGGCAAGCGTCACAAGAAGTAGATGATGATCAGATGATCGTTTATCCTAGTTAATTATGCATGTAATATATAGTTTACTTTGGTGTGTGGAAATGTCATGTGTGTAGTAGCCACCTATGTAATTATGCATGTAATAGTTTACTTTGATGTGTGCAATTAAATGTCATGTGTGTAGTAGCCCATATGTAATTTGATGTTTAATTTGGTTATGCAACCATGTCCTTATAAGAGTGTGTGTGTGTGTGTGTGTGTGTGTGTGTGTGTGTGTGTGTGTGTGTGTGTATGTTGTTGTTCTGTATGTAATCCCATCGCACAACACACACGTCTTATTAGCAGCAATCGTCTGTCCTATTATCGGTCTTCGACTCTTCACACACATTTCTAATTACAGACCTGTTTGTCGCGTATCACACACATCTTGTTAAATTGAACCGTTTTTGTTCTCTTGGCTCAATGCATACAGTTCATCCGAGTGAACTGTATGCCTATATCGCACACACCTTGATCTGGCTGACCATTTCTTTTGTGTTGCCTAATCACAAAAAGTTCATCCGAGTGAACTGTATGCCGTATATCGCATACACCTTGATCTGGCTGCCCGTTTCTGTTGTTCCGCCTCATGACAAACAGTTCATCCGAGTGAACTGTATGCCGTATATCGCACACACCTTTATCTGGCTGCCCATTTATGTTGTTCCGCCTCATCACAAACAGTTCATTGAACTGAACCGTATGCCCCGCATCGCACATGCAACTAAAATCTGAACCGTGTTTGATGTATCCGCCATCGCAAATGTTTGGCATCTTTTTTGACGGTTTTTTTACATCACCGTTTGCGATTAATGCATCGCACACAGTTTCGTTGAAGGGTCTCTGATTGTAGTGTCGCGTTAGCAGCATCCTGCAGTAGTGTATAGATCAAAGCTTTGACAAATGATAACATGAATGAAATACATCGTCGCTTTGAGAAGTATGTGATAAGCAAGAGCTCCCCCTAAATTTGTGCATTATTTAAAATTTGCGTTTGAATGCAAATGCACAATCGATTAGGATCATGGGTCACTCTTTCATGTCACATAGATCTTGGTGGAGCGTACAAAATGATAAGAGTAGAATAACATGCACTCATCACCAAAGATACAAGTGATTGATCATACACAAACAATCATAGAGATAGACATGCAAGCACACATTAAGCAAAGTATGATCAAACACATGATCACACAAGGTATCTCACGAACATAACACAAATGTAGCATCAAGTAGCAACAACCAACCAAAGTAGCAAGGTAAATAAGAACCAACAAAGAGGCAAAACGACTCTCTCTCTCTCTCTCTCAGCCTATTATCTATACACTTTCTCCCCCTTTGGCAACAAGTTACCAAAAAGTTTGAAAACATATAGTGCTATACGACACTCTAGGCACGATCTCCGGGAACTCCTGAAGGGGGCTTCTGGCTTGTTGCTCCAGTGTGCGTAGACGGCGTTGAGAGAAGTGCGTCTGCAAATGCTTCCGCTGAAGTTTGTTGAGCAGGAGGTGTTGACACTGATGGTGGCACTATGGCAGTGGTGGCAGGAGCAGAGTGAGCAGGCCTCATGTCTACAACTGGCTCAGCAGAAGACCTCTGTGCCCTTGGAACTATCTGGAATCTATCTGTGGTAGGTCTGTCATCTTTGTCCTCAGCATCATCTCTCAGCTTCTCAACAATGGTCTGAATCTCAGTGACCTTGACATCAAGGCTATACATCTTGTCTTCAACAATCCTCTCTAAGCTCTCCTGATTCTTAGTCAAGTTGGCCAAACTCTTCTCAATCCTCAGGGTTGCTCGTAGCAGATATGTGAGTTGATCTTGTTTGGTCTTGAGATTCACTACGGATGCATCTGGAGAACTTGCTGCTTTGGCAGCCTTTGCCTTCTCAGCCTTCTCCTGGGCCTCAACAGATGTAGGATGTGAAGCATCCATCACATCTTCATTGTCCTCAAATTCTGGCCTAAGAGGTAGATGCTCTCTATCAAGTAGATATGTGCCAGTTTCAACCTTGGAATTGATCAACATCTGAATATGTGGTGCATATCCACATGACCTCTTTTGGTTAGCAGCTGTCCACTTGATTGTCTCAACTATCAGACTCATAACTTTGAACTTCTGGGGTATGCAAACAGATGTAGCAAGTTGATGGAATATCCACGGATCATTCTCTCATCTCCAGACTTGGGCAATAATGTAAGCCTCAAGATGTAGCTGATAGTGCCCAAACCAGCAAGCAGATAGTAGATTGAACCAAACTTGTGAATTTCAAGTGCCTTGTCAGGGATAGGCTTATACATGTGAGCCATAGTGTTGTGGTCCATCCCGGGCTTCCCATAAACATCTGTGTCATTCTCATCTTCTTATGGGGTATTGATAAGAGCATCCCACTCTGAGATTGATGACTGGTACCTGGTGCCTTCAGTCATCCACACTATCTTCCCATCTGGATAGAAGTGTGCAGTGGAGTAGAATTGCACCACCATTTCATCGTTCCACTTGGTGAGCTCTTGTCCAACAAAACCATCAACTCCAGTCAACCTGAAGCTCTCATGAACATGGGGGAAGTAATCCTCATTGGCATCAATGTACTTCCAGTCAACCCACTTCATGTCACTCACAATAGGCTTCTTGTCAAGCAACACTATCTCATAGAAGTCATGTTGTTCTCTAGTGTGGAAACAGTAATCAACAGCAGTCCTCCTCCTTGTGGCATATGGATCATTCTTTCTCCACAATCTCAGTCCATTGTCCTTCCTCAACTTCATGTTCTCAGCCACTGGATGATCATCATTGTGGTCTGGAATCTTGGGCTTCAATTTTCTGAGCACTTGGGGGTCATCTTCTTCTTGAACTTCTGGCACTGGGGCCTTGTCTTCTCTGCAGCAGAAATGTTCCTGGTGGATCTCTTTGGAGCTGTGGTCTTGGGTGCAACAGGTGGAGCTTTTGACTTGGGCTTGGAGGGTGCACCAGTCTTAATGGCATCTGCCATTAACTTCTGAGATTTGGTTGGGGGTGCAACAGGTTCCTCCTCCTCCTACTCATCCTCATCATCATCCCTCATCATGGATGGTCTGCCAATGACACTGGCAATGGTTTTCTTGACTCTCTCCTTTCTCTTCTTCTTCCCATCAGCAGCTTCTCCTTTATCTCTTGGCTTAAGAGTGAACTCCATAGTCTCTTGTGTAACTGTTGACCTTCTGGCTTTTGACATAGGAGCTCTCCTGGCAGGAGCTTTCTTCTAAATACCTGGCTTGGTGGCAGCAGCTGCAGCATATTCCTTCTTGAGCACCTTCTTCTTTGAGGTCACTTCTTCCTCAACAACAAAATCTTCATCCTCACTTTCTGAGGTTCTTTTCTTTCTCTGTCTGGTAGCAGCTTTAGGCAAGTTGCTAGGGGTGCTTTTGCTACCTTCATCATAGCTACCACTACGGCTTGTGCCCTCACTGAGGTTGACCTGTTCCTCTGACTTGTTCTGACTGTCACTAGCTTCTGACATCTCTGCAAACTGACCCTGTGAATAGATGGATATGGGCAGAGTGGATGAGCATCACAAAAAGCAGCTTGTTTTTGTAAAAATTGAGTCAAAATCTTAGTTTTAGTTTTCTGCAGAAGGCATTTCGGAGCTACCGATATGATAATCTCGGTGACACCGAAGCACTTAACAGAGTCTAAACATACAACATCGGTCAGACTGAGTTGCAGTTCGGTGACTCCGAGATGCTAGGATTTCACAAAGAAATTGCTTTCGGTCTCACCGATCAGTACACTTCGGTCAGACCAAGTTGTACTTAGTGCAATGGCCAAGGCCAATCGGTGGGACCGAAAACTCCATTTCGGTTGGTCCGAGATGAGCTCGGCGGAAACCTAACCCTAAGATTTTTCATTGAATCTAGTCTAAAGGAATTTTTGTGTGGATAGAAAGTTCTCATTCATGGCAAGAATTCAGGCATTGACTTTGTGCAAAGAATCAGAAGGGGAAATAGGCACAAAGTAATCGAACCATACCCTAACTTGGTGACGGTTCGCTACAGCGGCAACGGCGGAGAGTATTCCCGTTGACGGTGGCGGAGACCTGCGGCGATGGTGCACAGGCGGAGCCGGCGATGATCCAGAGACCAAGGGGCGGCAGTGCTGGGGCGGGGGCTCGTGCGGTTTGAAGAAATTTTCAATCGTACGGGTACGCAAAGTATATATACCCAGACGCTGTCGGTGGCACCGAATGGAATGTCTCGGTGGCACGACGATGCAAAAAATGCTTGCAGTTGCTGCAACTCGGTGAGACCGAGTTGTTCTAATCGGTAGCACCGAGGTGAAAACCTAGATCAATCAAGTGGCTTCCGTGGGACTAAATATGAGTGTGTTGGTCTGACCGAAATCCATAAGAAGGTTTTGGAAGTCAGCCGTTGACGAATCGGTGGCTCCGAGTGCTCCTCACCCGGAGGGCCCGAAAAAGACTTGTTCAATCAAGGGCAAGAAAATGCATAGATAGCTAGAGGAGGTTCTTAGGCATTCTTGTCCATCCATTTGGCCAAAAAAACCAAACAATCAAACCTACAAATGGATGTCATTGAATGGAGAAATTATGCAAGCAACATGCTCACACAATAAGATAGCAAATGAAATATGTGACCAAGCATGCACAAACAATTCTAGCATCTATCAAGCAATTGGCGATGACTAGGTCATCTATATATGAATATATTGACTTAGGAGTCAAATGAGAACATTTGATCATAGGTCATACTCATCGTTTAAGCACAAGTGGGGTTACCACTTTTACATAAAAGCATTAATGTGTTCACACCATTAGAGTTGCTTTAGCTCAATTCTTAGAGCAAAGCTCCCCTAGATGTGATATCCCCCCTAAGAGGGATGAACTAACCTTGGGTTTTGTCGATGATGACTTCATGTAGATGTTGAAGATGTGGATGCTCAATGTTGATGTAGATCTTTTGGAGCAATCCATTGGGGTGTTGCACTTTCAATACCTGCATGGGTTAGTCCCACAAGGAACATACAAGGATATCCATAGACATAGAGTGAATTACACATGTGATGATGTCCATGAAAGCATTAGGTTACCTTGTCCCTTGTCTTACCAACAAGAGGGTTTGTGACTCCATGAACTAGTGCAAGATATGAAAGTTGATTGCACAAGTCCTTGCCAAGATGAATATGAGTGAAGTATGTTGGCGGAGTCACCCTCAAGAACATCCTAGTTCTTCTTCTTTGGGATCCACATCAACTTGATGGGAATCCTTGGAGTTGTAGTCGTACTTGATGAAGTAGAACTTGACGTAGTCTTGGGAACCCACTTGACCATGGCCTTAGGAGCTTCTTCAAATGAGTCAATCTCTTCTTGAAGCTTGTCCTTGCCTTTTAGCTTGTGGTCTTGTGGTGGAAGATCATCTTGAGCTTGTGTTCCCTTGAAAGAAGTGGGGTCATACTTGTTGAGGAACAAACTTCGTCTTGGGGTATTGATCTTCTTCCCACTCAACTTCATTGGCATTGAACTTTCGTTCAAAACCAACACCTTGATTCTTCCGGTGCCTTCCTTGATTGCATACAATTTTCTCAAATTGCTTACTTCCGGCAAGGCTCTTGTAAACACCTTTCTCTATAATTCCCTTCAATAAGCTATTTTCTTGCTCAAGTGTAACTTGGCTAAGAGAATCGTTAGTGGAATCAAGAGAACTACTAGAAGAAACAATATTGGATTTCACATGGTTATTGTTACTACTAGAGGAAGAATCTTTCTTGTTCTTATTGCTAGATTTTACTTGTGGCATATAAGTAGACAAGAGGAGATGTTTGGCAAGATAAGAAGAACTCTTCTTTCGAAGATCATCATTGATAGCTTTTAGAAACTCATGCTCTTGCTCTAAATTTAGCTTCTCGAAGTGTAGCTTCTCATGAGTCCTTAGGAGCTCTCTATGATCCTCTAGAGTTGTTTCATGATCTAACTTAAGAGTGTTTAGTTCTTTAATTAGACGCTCAATCTCCTTCTTATCATTGTCATTCGTTTCATCTTGATTAGCATGATTATTAGCAAGTTTATCATAGTTTTCATCACTAGTGTTGTCAACAAGTAAATCATCATCACCTAGCAAGTTTATCATAGTTTTTTTTTTCTTAATGAGTCTTTGGTTACTTGGGGGCTTCCGGCTTATGAGCGAAGTTATGATTACCCTTTGAACCGGCTTATAAGCCAATTGAAAAAAAAACTTGGGGGCTTGCTACCCAGGTTAAAGGTACCAAAGAGAGTCTGTTGCAAAATCACAGCTCAAACATAGGTGCCCCTTGAGCACAGCTCAAAAATATTACTTGGGGGCTCCTTGATTCTAAAGAACAAAGAGTTTGTATAACCCTTGTAATAGGCTTAAAAGCCAGGCTTGGAAGCCAGGTGTATTCACCTAAAACCCTGGGTTATCCTGCCTTTTTAAGTAAGCCACTCCGCCCAGGTATTCCTAGCATGACCCGCCGAACGTTTGACAAGTCAATCTTATACAGACCCTGAACTTGTCAAAGTTAAAACGACGATTGGTTATGTGAGGTCCATCTTATAAGGTTTGTATATAGGTTTAACTCAGTGGCTGTGCGGCCCGTGAAAGCACTCGATTTTCGGCCTGGCAGCCCATGAAAAGCCTCATTTTTTCGTTTGTTTTATTCCACAGTTTTTTTGAGGTTTATTTGATGAGGCTTATAATGCTTTATGATCATAATTCATCCGGTGTTTATTAACCCGGCCTGGTTTTTGACTATAAGTCGCCAGTATGAGATAAGATAACATTCGGTGTTTATTAACCCGGCCTGGCTTTTGACTATAAGTCGCCAGTATGAGATAAGATAATATCCGGTGTTTATTAACCCGGCCTGGTTTTGTTCATAAGCCAAGCAATCTATGATAATTACCAGTGCTCAAAGTTTGGGTTCTCCCCCTTACTACACCGGTTTGGTAAACCAACAGTGTGATCAAATATCACAGGTATGATATATTTCAAATTTGGTTATTCTGAAAACCCAGCCTTGGGTATAAGCTATGTTAGTTTCCATGGTTTTATATTGGGCATTATGACCCGTCCAGCGGTAAACCGCCAGGACACTTTTAATCCGTTGCATGCAGGAGCAGATTCCACATTGTTAATATTATAAGCATAAGTGGCATATCTTAACATGGTGGATTAGCAGTGTCATGCAAAGTAAATATGCACGATGGCATAGCAGAACAATAGTTTAAGCTAGCCTATTACAAGGCGTTTGGTGCCCAAAAGAATAATTGTTTTAACAAGTCTTAAAGAAAGCAGCTGCTAAACTGGCCCCCGGTTTACGAGTGCTGGCCTGGCTGACTTGAAGGTTGCGGATCGTCCAGCGCCGGTTCATCTTCCTCCTCTCTACCCAGTGGCTGGAAGTCAATGGTGGTCCAATCGATCCTAGTTAAGGCCTTGAATACAGTTTCATCACTTATAAGTGTGGAGGGGTCAACATCAGGGGCATAGGTATGCTTACGGATTGGAGGAATAAGATTTGGAGCATCATAAGTTGGCGCGTTAACTCTCTTATTGTTGGCATCATAAATCGACTGATAATGTGAAAGATCAGTTTCTTCAGCCAATTTGCTAGCCAATGGGTGCATTTCCCTCGTCAAGGCTCTGAGGTCATCGTTATTAAAGTCTGACCCGTCCTCCTTTATGCTCGGGTAGCCGTTTCCCACATCGGCCGGATCAAGATCAGATATCCAAGCTTTGGCCCGAGTCAGTGCAGTAAGAGCACCCGCCCTGGCAGCTGACTTCTTTAGCTCTTCAAACCGTGCAGGCATCATCGCCAGCCTTTCCAACGTCTCCTTGATCAAGGTTGGGGGCGATTTATTATGGGAAGCTGTGCAGATAACCCGTTGTACGCCGGTATATAATTGTTCTATAAGTGTATAGGCGGCTTTCAGTTTTTGCCGCATATCTGAGCCAAGATGAGCAATGCGAGTTCCTGCATCATCAAAAACATTGGTAAACCGGCAGTCTCTTACATAATACATGTTCAAAGCTTATGAAGAAGTTATTTACCAAATACGGCAGTGGTCATGGCATTTATTTGTTGTTTCAAGCCAGTCAGCTCCTCAGCTACCGGATTAAGGGCAGCCTCAGCATCCTCAGCCCTCTTCAGCAGAGTTGACTTTTCTGTATCCCAACCTGCCCGCTCGTTCTTGAAGCTCTCCTTCAGTTTTTCCATTGCTGTTAAGGCACTGGTCAGTTCTTCCTTGGCTTTGGAGGTCTCGGCTTGTTGCGACTTGATATTTTCTTGAAGGTCGGTGATTTGAGATTCCTTCTTGTTAAGATCAGCCTGCAAGAGGCATGTAATTAATTAGATAGCAGTGCATATTCAAAGTCCCAAGCACATAACAAGTAATATACTTGGCACTTGGGGGCTAATGTCTATTGCTTCTTATCAAAAAAAAATTACAAGTCCCAAGCACATAACAACTATCAGCTTGATGGTCAACCGGATTATAAAGGTCCTAAGTAAGAATTTTGAGCCTTATAGCATAATTAGTCTCAACTTAACATATTTGTTAAGTCGACCCTTGGGGGCTACACAGGCGAAATGGAAAAGTTATTATTCTAAAGTCCCGGTTCATATTGACATTATAAACCGGCCCTTGCGGGCTAGTGGAGTTGATCTATATGGTTCTTGAAAGTTTGTAGAACATTCTATTCTTTTATGTCCAGTAAACTTGGTGGCTAAGGGAAGAATATTTATGCAGAGTTAACAACATTTACCTCATATCGCTCCTTCATCATGTTCAGTAAACCGGCTTCATAATCACGGCTTGTGTACAAACGGTTTAAAAACCCAGAATGAATATCTTGGGCGCTGAGGTGGGCATAGCTTTCCAAGTCCACCTTCCACTTGCCCTTGTCAGCAGCAGAAAATTCTTCTTTGGCACTATGTTTTGACAGAGCAGTGGGGTTGCCTGAGGCTGTATAACTGACACCGGTAACTACAACATCGTCAGCTTTATTATCAGCAGCCTTAGTTGGGCTTGACGGTTTATCAGCATGACCCATCGGATCAATTTCCATCTGTTCAACAAAGATTTCATGATCTTGCGGTGGCGGATCATTAAGAATAGCTTCAGTATTTGGTTCAAACTATTTCGGGTTCTTTTCCGGATCAGTTGGCGTGCTGTCATCAGCCGGTTTGTTCAATTTGGCCTTTTTACTGGGTCTGGCCTTGGCTCTGACAGAGACGCAAATAACAGGTTAGTATAATGATCAAGCATAAGGTATAAGGGGTTAGTTAAAAATGCTCACCCAGCAACAGTTTTGAGGGTTGGAATTTGTGTCCCTGTGGACTCGCCAGAGGATGAATGGGAAGTTCCCTGATAGTTTGAATCAGACGGATTAAGAGGTTGTCGGAAATAACCCGCCTTGGGATAAGATGTGTCAGAAATAGAAGAGACCTCTGGGCGGCGTTTACGAACTGGCGAGTTTGGTAAACCGGAAGAAGTGACCACATGGCCGCTATGCCGGGTTGTGCGGCGAGCTTCGTGTTGCTGCTTCTTCAAAAGAAAGTTTGGATCCAAGTAAGCTTGGGGGTGAGAAAATCTTACTTTCCGGCTTGCTTGTCGGGTTTTCTGTGTGGGCAGAGGTTCTGAACCGGATGAGAGAATAGTTACCTCTACGTCATTTGCGCGGCTAGCTTCTGCGTCGTCCTGATAAAAATCATCGTCAATGAGATGTATGAAAAAGAGCCAAGTGAATCAAGTTCTACCTTTGACTCCGGATTATCATCGTCAATGTTTAACTCGGTAGCAACACGAAGCTTCTTGTTGACCTTGGTCTTGACACGAGGTGTTTTGGCCGGTTTATCCTGCGGTTTCTTCTTCCAGAACGGATCATCACCCTGTTTGAAGATTGAAAAGATCATAAGGGAGTATTAAGAATATGGATTAAAGCAGGAGTGGGGCAATTCTTACAGCTGGCGGTTTATTTGAAGCGCAGAAAGGACTAAGTCTTGTTTTGCTACAGTCGGTCACCGGTTCATCCAACATCTTCTTGACAGATTCAGTAATTTCAGCATCAGTCAGCTGAATATCAGTGTGGCGTTGAGGGTCTTTCACATCCCCTATGTACTCACACATTAAACCGGAGCGACGGCTTAAAGGCAAAATGCTCCAAGATACCCAGCAACGGACAAAATCAATGCTTGTCAAACCGTTTGCCACAAAGGCTCTGAGCTTTGAAAGTTGTGGTGCATATTTGACCGTTCCTTTGCATTGAGTCTTTGGGGGAATGGATGTGCATCGGTAAGCCGGTGAGCACGGTAACCCGGCAGAGGATTCTCGCCAGCTGGAGATGTATCTTGGCAATAGAACCAAGTTTGATTCCAATCTTTGGGATGGCTATGATGCTTAGCGTGAGGGAAGCTGACGTCTTTTCTCTTCTGAATTGAAACCCCGCCAAGTTCAGTATTGGGCCCATCCGTAAATTCAGTACGGCGGTTTAAATAGAAGAAATCTCTGAACAGGTCGACTGTGGGCTCTTCTTGCAGGTAGGCTTCACAAAACACTTGAAAATTGCAAATATTGGACACGGAGTTAGGCCCAATATCTTGAGGGTGAAGTTGGAAGAAGTGAAGCACGTCACGGAATTTTTTTGATCCGGGAGGGCTGAACCCTCGACTCAGATGATCAACAAAACGATCACTTCCCCATCCTTGGGCTCAGGAGGATTTTCTGGACCGGGGGCTCTCCAGTGGATGTCTTCCTTTTTCGCTAAAGCATCGGTTGCAACACACCCATTCAGTTCTTCTTCTGTAACCCAGGATTGAACCCAGTTATAGGAATAAAAGGATTTGGCCATTTATACGATAACCTGGAAAAGATTTGTGCCGGTTTAAGGTTCATGGTTAACAGGCAGAAAGTGTTGAAGCATGCATAAATGTTAAACCGGACAGTGACGTTATCAAATTACAAAGACGAGCACTTGGCGGTTTAAGAGGGGACTAATGGTACCTGGCAGGTTATTATTTTATGAAGTTAAACCACCTACACGGATATTGAAAGTATAGATCTGAGGTTGGAAAATGGCTAAGTGATGAAAAACAGGTTTCACAGATTGGTATTTCAATTTTGGATCTACCGCGTGTCAGAAAATGAAAATATATTCAGACCTAAAATACTGGTACTTGAGCAGTTTATGAAGGTCCAGATCGGATTTTTCTACCTAAAAGAGATGCTCTGATGAGGAAAAAGGGACTAGGATTATTGCCGCACAGGATAAATATCAAGCTTGAATCAAACCTCATGCTACAACGAAGAACATGTGAAGAACAGTGGCGAACCTCCATGAATTCGTTCGAACCCTAATGAGATCTACGGAGGGGGAAGGAGGAAGAACTTACCAAGGCTGTTGAACGGTGGAGGCGCGTGAGCAAAATCTGGACCAAGTCAGGTTGATGCAGCGGCCAATGGTGATGCAGAGGAGAGGGTCGATGGCGGCTGTTGGACTCGAGAGCAGCGCGTCGCGAGGAAGACGATGAAGACAAAGAGGCCGAGGGGGGAAAGTGAAAAGGACCCCTGGCCCTATTTATAAGGTGAATGGATAAGTGGCATGCGCGGGAATCGAGGAGCTCCAAATTGGATATGTGATAGGGCTGACGCCTCGATTTTCGGAGGTTCATTAAAAAGGAGATGCATATATGATTTCTGGATGTTTATAAAATTAATGACAGGTGATGTCATGGCGGGTTATCATGATCTCGGAAGATGATGTCACGGCGAGTTACAAATTTTTGCGAAGGTAATGAAGAAGGAATTTTCCTAAGTGTTGAAGATTGACATGAACAAGTTCAAATCAACGTGGGGCCTAATGTTGGGGACATAACTATTGAGTATAAACCGCCCAGGAGGGGCCGGGTTATGCTCATAGTGATTTACCTGTATTGAAGCCCATGAAGACATAGAAGATGGCGACTTACGAAGGAGACTTAATAAGAAGGCCCAAAGCCCAAAGGCGAGTTAGGGCCCATAGATGTAAACCGCCATAAGTATATGACTTGTATTGTAAGATAGGAAAGAGTGGATACCGAGCCGGACACGTTTATGAGCTGGCCGGGATTCTGTGAACCGCCGGGCGTCAACCTGTGTATATAAAGGGACGACCCGGCGGCGGTTTAGGAAAAAAAGAAAAAGAAGAGATCGAGAGCCAGGTTAAGCGTATTCGCTCCCTGGTCATCGAAACCCTAGCAATACCACCTCAAACTGGATTAGGCCTTCACCTTCACCGCAAGGGGCCGAAGCAGTATAAACTCCCTGTGTCCTTTGTCCTGATTAACCCCTTTAAACTAACCTTATTGCGATTGCTCCACAACTAAGTCCTCACACTAGGACATCTGCCGTGACTATTCCACGACACTCGGGGTGTGATACCTTAGGGCCTTTAGCCATGAAGCATCTTCCAATTCCTTCATTTGGTGAGTCAAATATGTCGTAGGAGTTGGATGACACAAGTGCAAGACCAACAACACCTTCATCTTGAGAATAGTCGGAGTCGGAGTGATAACTTATCTCGGAGTGGTTGTCGGAGTCGGAACCGGATACCCATTCAACAACGTGAGCTTGATGTCTTCGTCTTGTGTAGCTCTTTGATGACTTGTCCTTCCTTTCTGAATCCTTGCTTCTATGAGAGGGTCTTCATTCATAACGATCATCTCTACTCCTTCTCTCTCTTGGAGGTGATTCATCTCTTCTACTCCTCCTTTTTGGTGAATCTTCTCTTTTCTTGTAGGGAGCCGTACACTCATTGGAGTAGTGTCCGGGTCTTCCACAATTGTAGCAATTACAATCACGACTAGAAGATCTTTTGTCATCGCAGGACCTTGACTTGGAGCTTCTCTCTTTGCTTCTATTCTTGTAGAACTTGTTGAAGTTTTTCACCATTTAGCTCAATTCTTCATTGGAGACTTGCTTCTCACTTGATGTTGTAGGAGCACCACTTGAAGCTTTGTAAGCACCACTTGACATGTTGTGGAGCTCTTCCTTATCCTTGAGTGACATCTCATGAGCAACAATTCTACCAATGACTTCCGTGGGCTTAAGATCTTTGTAGTTGGGCATCATTTGGATCAAGGTGCACACAATATCATATTTTCCATCCAAGGCTCTTAGGATCTTCTTGATGATGAATTTGTCGGTCATCTCTTCGCTTCCTAAGCCGGCAATCTCATTTGTGATGAGAGCAAGCCTAGAGTACATCTCGGCGACTCCTTCACCATCCTTCATCTTGAACTTGTCAAGTTGACTTTGAAGCACATCCAATTTGGATTCCTTGATGGACTCGGTACCTTTGTGCATATCAACCAAAGTATCCCAAATTTCCTTTGCATTCTCAAGGCGGCTAATTTTGTTGAATTCTTCGGGGCACAATCCATTGAAGAGAATATCGCAAGCTTGAGCATTGTATTGTAACATCTTCATTTCTTCCGCTGTCGCTTCATGATCCGGTTCTTTTCCATCCTCGAAGAAATCACCTTGCAAGCTAATACGCACAACAGCCCAAACGGCGGGGTTATGACCAAGAACATGCATTTTCATCTTATGCTTCCAACTAGCAAAATTAGTACCATCAAAGTAAGGACCTCTATGGTGGTAATTTCCGTCGCTAGACGCCATACTCTCCTAGGTTGTGAAACCAAGGCTATGATCACCAAAGCTATGGAAATCAAGGCAAATGGAGACCAAAGCTCTGATACCATTTGTAGGATCGAAAGTATGTCTAGAGGGGGGTGATTAGACTACTTGACCAAATAAAAATCTAACCTTTTCCCAATTTTAGTTGTGGGCAGATTTTACCAACTAGCACAAGGCAAGCAATCAACCTACACATGCAATTCTAAGAGTGTAGCAGCGGAAAGTAGAACATTGCATATGAAGGTAAAGGGAAGGGTTTGGAGAGTGCAAATGCAATGAAGACATGAAGATTTTGGCGTGGTTCCGATAGGTGGTGCTATCGTGCATCCATGTTGATGGAGACTTCAACCCATGAAGGGTAATGGTTGCGCGAGTCCACGGAGGGCTCCACCCATGAAGGGTCCACGAAGAAGCAACCTTGTCTATCACACATGGCCATCGCCCATGAAGGACTTGCCTCACTCGGGAGATCTTCACGAAGTAGGCGATCTCCTTGCCCTTACAAACTTCTCGGTTCAACTCCACAACTTGACGGAGGCTCCCAAGCGACACCTAACCAATCTAGGAGACACCACTCTCCAAAAGATAACAAATGGTGTGTTGATGATGAACTCCTTGCTCTTGTGCTTCAAATGATAGTCTCCCCAACACTCAACTATCTCTCTCACATATATTTGGATATGGTGGAAAGATGATTTCAGTGGAAAGCAACTTGGGGAAGGCTAGAAATCAAGATTCTTGTGGTAGGATTGGAATATCTTGATCTCAACACATGAGTAGGTGGTTCTCCCTCAGAAAATGTATGGTGGAAGTGTAGGCACGTTCTAATGGCTCTCTCACAAATGGAGAAGGGGGTGGAGGGGTATATATATAGCCTCCACACAAAATCCAACCGTTAAACACATTTGACCCAACTCGGTGAGACCGAATAGATAAACTCGGTGGGACCGATTAGTTCAAAATGTGAATGTTAGGAATCTCGGTGGGACCGACTGGAACAACTCGGTGGGACCATTGTGCTAAGGCTTTAGGGCAAACATCATCTCGATGGCACCGATTGCATCAACTCGGTGAGACCGAAGTGAAGCAATAAGGCAACAGAGAGAATGTCAAGCCAACTCGGTGAGACCGATTGCATAACTCGGTGAGACCGAAATAAATGCAACAAGTCACAGAGCGTTGGCAAGGCCATCTCGGTGAGATCGAGACCCGTATCGGTGAAACCGAACTGTTAGGGTTTCTGGCAGTGGCTATGTCTTATGAACTCGGTGGCGCCGGATAGAAAGAATCGGTGGGGCCGAGTTGGAGTTTAGGGTTTTGACATATTTGGATGGAGAAAGTGGTTGAGGGTTTTGGGGCAATGTCACTAAGCATTTGAGCAAGCAAGCCATTAAGCAACACCTCATCCCCTTTTAATAGTATTGGCTTTCCTATGGACTCAATGTGATCTTGGATCACTTAAAACAAAATGAAGAGTCTTGAGCTTTTGCCAATATGTGTCCTTAGCATTTTGAGGGGTCCACATTTCTAGTCCATGCCATGCCATTCATTGAACTTCCTAAAATATTCATGTTGAATGGACATTAGTTCAATGAGCTATATGTTGTTATGAATTACCAAAACCACCCGGGGATTAGTTTCACTTTCAATCTTATTTTTCTTAGAACGACGGTAGCATTATAAGATGATCCCTTCACTTAATTTCAAGATAAAAGTGTTCTCCCCGAGTATGCACCATTGCTAAAGTTCGTCGTTGCGAAGCACCTCGTGATGATCTGGTGTGACAGACTCTACGTTCACATACAATGGGTGTAAGCCACTTTTGCATATGCAGAATACTTGGGTTAACCTTGACAAGCCTAGCATGTACAGACATGGTCTCGGAACACTGGAGACTGAAAGGTCGAACGTGAGTCATATAGTAGATATGATCAACATAGAGATGTTCACCATAAATGACTACCCCATCTCACGTGATGATCGGACATGGGTTAGTTGATTTGGATCATGTATCACTTAGGCAACTTGAGGGGTGTTGATTTAAGTGGGAGTTCATTAGTAATTTGATTATTTGAACCAAAATTTATCATGAACTTAGTCTTAATAGTTTTTGCATATCTATGTTGTAGATCAATGGCCCGTGCTACCGTTCCCTTGAATTTTAATGTGTTCCTAGAGAAGGCTAAGTTGAAAGATGATGGTAGCAACTACACGGACTGGACCATAACTTGAGGATTATCCTCATTGCTGCACAGAAGAATTATGTCCTTGATGCACCGCTAGGTGACAGACCTACTGCAGGAGCTACTGCAGTTGTTATGAACGTATGGCAGGCTCGATCTGATGACTACTCAATTGTTCGATGTGCCATGCTTTACGGCTTAGAACCAGGACTTCAAAGACGTTTTGAACGCCACAGAGCATATGAGATGTTCCAAGAGCTGAAGTTAATATTTCAAGCTAATGCCCAGGTTGAGAGATATGAAGTCTCCAACAAGTTCTATAGCTGTAAGATGGAGGAGAGCAGTTCTGTCAGTGAACACATACTCAAAATGTCTGGGTATCATAACCACTTGACTCAGCTGGGAATTGATCTTCCAGTTGAGAGTGTTATTGACAGAGTTCTTCAGTCACTGCCACCAAGCTACAAAGGCTTCGTGATGAACTATAATATGCAAGGGATGACAAAAACGATTCCCGAGCTCTTCGCGATGCTGAAATCGGTGGAGGTAGAAATCAAGAAGGAGCATAAAGTGTTGATGGTTAACAAGACCACTAGTTTCAAGAAAAGGGCAAGGGAAAGAAAGGGAACTTCAAGAAGAATGGCAAGCAAGTTGGCGATCCCGTGAAGAAGCACAAAGCTGGACCCAAGCCTAAAACTGAGTGGTTCTACTGCAAAGGAAATGGTCACTGGAAGCGGAACTGCCCCAAATACTTGGCGGGTAAGAAGGATGGCAAAGTGAACAAAGGTATATTTGATATACATGTTATTGATGGGTTCCTTACTAATGCTCGTAGTAGCACCTGAGTATTTGATACTGGTTCGGTTGCTCATATCTGTCACTCGAAATAGGAGCTACGGAATAAACGAAGATTGGCTAAGGACGAGGTGATGATGTGCGTCGGGAATGGTTCCAAGGTCGATGTGATCGCCATCGGCACACTACCTCTACATCTACCTTCGGGATTAGTTTTAGACCTCAATAATTGTTATTTGGTGCCAGTATTGAGCATGAACATTATATCTGGAATAATGGTTATTCTATTGCGAGACGGTTATTCATTTAAGTCAGAGAATAATGGTTGTTCTATTTATATGAGTAATATCCTTTATAGTCATGCACCTTTGATGAATGGTCTATTCTTGTTGAATCTCGATCGTAGTGATACATAATTGATGCCAAAAGATGCAAAGTTGATAATGATAGTGCAACATACTTGTGGCACTGCCGTTTAGGTCATATTGGTGTAAAGCGCATGAAGAAACTCCATGCGGATGGACTTTTGGAATCACTTGATTATGAATCATTTGATACTTGCGAACCATGCGTCATGGGTAAGATGACTAAAACTCCGTTCTCCGGAACAATGGAGCGAGCTAATGACTTATTGGAAATAATACATACCGATGTATGCGGTCCGATGAGTGTTGAGGCACACGGCGGGTATCGTTGTTTTTTGACCTTCACAGATGATTTGAGAAGGTATAGGTATATCTACTTGATGAAACACAAGTTTGAAACATTTGAAAAGTTCAAAGAATTTCAGAGTGAAGTGGAGAATCATCGTACCAAGAAAATAAAGTTTCTATGATCTGATCACGGAGGCGAATATTTGAGTTACGAGTTTGGCCTTCATTTAAAACAATGTGGAATTGTTTCACAACTCACGCCACCTGGAACACCACAGAGTAATGGTATGTCCGATCGTCGTAACCGTACTTTATTAGATATGGTGCATTCTATGATGTCTCTTACCGATTTGCCTTTATCGTTTTGGGGTTATGCATTAGAGGCAGCCACATTCACATTAAATAGGGCACCGTCTAAATCCGTTGAGACAACACCATATGAATGTGATTTGGCAAGAAACCTAAGTTGTCATTTCTTAAAGTTTGGGGGTACGACGCTTATGTCAAAAGGCTTCAGCCTAATAAGCTCGAGCCCAAATCGGAGAAGTGCGTCTTCATAGGATACCCTAAGAAAACTATTGGGTACACCTTCTACCACAGATCCGAAGGCAAGATCTTTGTTGCTAAAAATGGGTCATTTCTAGAGAAGGAGTTTCTCTCGAAAGAAGTGAGTGGGAGGAAAGTAGAACTTGATGAGGTAATTGTACCTTCTCTCAAATTGGAATGTAGCACATCAGAGAAAACCGTTCTCGTGATGCCTACACCAACTAGAGAGGAAGCTAACTATGATGATCATGAAACTTCGGATCAAGTTACTATTGAACCTCGTAGGTCGACCAGAACACGTTCCGCACCAGAGTGGTATGGTAATCTTGTCCTGGAAGTTATGTTGTTAGACAAAGGCGAACCTACAAACTATGAAGAAGCTATGATGAGCCCAGATTCCGACAAATGGCTTGAGGCCATGAAATCTGAGATAGGATCCATGTATGAGAACAAAGTGTGGACTTTGGTGGACTTGCCCGATGATCGACAGGCCTTTGAAAATAAATGGATCTTCAAGAGGAAGACAGACGCTAATGGTAATATCACTGTCTACAAAGCTCGACTTGTCGCAAAAGGTTTTTGACAAGTTCAAGGGGTTGACTACGATGAGACTTTCTCACCCGTAGAGATGCTTAAGTCTGTCCGAATCATGTTAGCAATTGCAGCATTTTATGATTATGAAATCTGGCAAGTGGACGTCAAAATTGCATTCCTTAACGGGTTTCTTAAAGAAGAGTTGTATATGATGCAACCAGAAGGTTTTGTCGATCCTAAAGGTGCTGACAAAGTGTGCAAGCTCCAGCGATCCATCTATGGACTGGTGCAAGCATCTCGGAGTTAGAATATATGCTTTGATAAGGTGATCAAAGCATATGGTTTTATACAGACTTTTGGTGAAGCCTGTATTTACAAGAAAGTGAGTGGGAGCTCTGTAGCATTTCTGATATTATATGTGGATGACATATTGCTGATTGGAAATGATATAGAATTTTTGGATAGAATAAAAGGATACATGAATAAGAATTTTTCAATGAAAGACCTCGGTGAAGGTGCTTATATATTGGGCATCAAGATCTATAGGGATAGATCTAGATGCTTAATAGGATTTTCACAAAGCACATACCTTGATAAATTTTTGAAGAAGTTCAAAATGGATCAGTCAAAGAAAGGGTTCTTGCCTGTGTTGCAAGGTATGAAATTGAGTAAGACTTAAAGCCCGGCCACGGCAGAAGATAGAGAGAGAATGAAAGTCGGTCCCTGTGCCTCAGCCATAGGTTCTATAAAGTATGCCATGCTTTGTGTCAGACCAGATGTGTGCCTTACTATAAGTTTGGCAGGGAGGTACCAAAGTAATCCAGGAGTGGATCACTGGACAGCGGTCAAGAATATCCTGAAGTACCTGAAAGGACCAAGGATATGTTTCTCGTTTATGGAGGTGACGAAGAGCTCATCATAAAGGGTTACATCGATGCTAGCTTCGACACTGATCCAGATGACTCGGAGTCTCAATCTGGATATGTATTGAACGTGGGAGCAATTAGCTAGAGTAGCTCTATGTGGAGCATTATAGACATGGATATTTGCAAAGTACACACGGATCTGAATGTTGCAGACCCGTTGACTAAATCCTCTCTCACAAGCAAAACATGATCACACCTTAGTATTCTTTGGGTGTTAATCACATGGCGATGTGAACTAGATTATTGACTCTAGTAAACTCTTTGGGTGTTAGTCACATGGCGATGTGAACTATGGGTATTAATCACATGGCGATGTGAACTAGATTATTGACTCTAGTGCAAGTGGGAGACTGATGGAAATATGCCCTAGAGCCAATAATAAAGTTGTTATTATTATATTTCCTTATTCATAATAAAGGTTTATTATTCATGGTAGAATTCTATTGACCGGAAACTTAAGTACATGTGTGAATACATAAACAAATACCGTGTCCCTAGTGAGCCTCTACTAGACTAGCTCGTTGATCAAAGATGGTTAAGGTTTCCTAACCATAGACATGAGGTGTCATTTGATAATGGAATCACATCATTAGGAGAATGATGTGATGGACAAGACCCAACCATTAGCATAGCATATGATCGTTCAGTTTATTGCTACTGCTTTCTTAATGTCAAATACATGTTTCTTCGACCATGCGATCATGCAACTTCCGGACTACGGAGGAATTCCTTGTGTGCCATCAAACGTCACAACGTAACTGGGTGATCATAAAGGTGCTCTACAGGTATCTCCGAAGGTGTCTGTTGAGTTGGCATGGATCAAGACTGGGATTTGTCACTCTGTATGACGGAGAGGTATCTCTGGGCCTTCTCGGTAATACAGTATCACAAGAATCTTGCAAGCAAAGTGAGTAAGGAGTTAGTTACGGGATGATGTATTACGGAAAAAGTAAAGAGACTTGCCGGTGACGAGATTGAACTATGGAGATACCGATGATCGAATCTTGAGCAAGTAACATACTGACAGACAAAGGGAACTATGTATGTTGTCATAAAGGTTCGACCGATAAATATCTTCGTAGAATATGTAGGAACCAATATGGGCATCCAGGTCCCGCTATTGGTTATTGACCAGAGAGGCGTCTCGGTCATGTCTACATCATTCTCGAACCCGTAGGGTCCGCACGCTTAACGTTCGTTGACGATATAGTATTATATGAGTTATGTATGTTGGTGACCGAATGTTGGTCGGAGTCCCGGATGAGATCACGGACATGACGACGAGCTCCGGAGTGGTCCGGAGATAAAGATTGATATATAGGACGATACTATTTGGTCACCGGAAAGGTTTTGGAATGCACCGAAGTTTTATCGGAGTGCCGGAAGGGGTTCCGGGAGGCCACCGGTACTTGGTGGGCCTCATGGGACAAAGGAGGGAGGCGCACCAGCCCACTAAGGGGCTGGGTGCGCTCCACCTCCCCTGCCCATGTGCTAGGAAGGAAAGGGGGGGCGCCAAGGCAGGGCAGCCGCCGGCCCTCCCCTGCCATCTCCTCCACCCCTAAATAAGGAAAGGGGGAGGCGCCTAGAGCAGGAGGCCAGGGCTGGCCGCCGGCCCCTTGGGGGCGCCCTAGGGCTGCCTTCGCTCGCCCCACCTATATATATGTGTGAGGAGGGAGAGGGGAAAGACACACCACGATCCCCAAGCCGTGTGCGGCGCCCCGTCTCCCTCTAGTTCTAGTTCCTCCTCCGTCCACGTACGTTGTGCTTGGCGAAGCCCTGCGGATAGTTTCACCACCACCGTCACCATGCCGTCGTGCTACCGGAACTCATCTACTACTTCGCCTCTCTTGCTGATCGAGAAGGCGAGGATGTCATCGAGCTGAATGTGTGCTGAACGCGGAGGTGTCGTACGTTTGGTACTTGACCGGGACGGACCGTGAAGGTGTACGACTACATCAACCGCGTTGATAAACGCTTCCGCTTAGCGATCTACAAGGGTATGTAGATGCTCTCCCCCTCTCGTAGCTATGCATCTCCATGGATAGATCTTGTGTGTGCGTAGAAATGTTTTGTTTTCCATGCAACGTTCCCCAACATACACTACAAACACCTTGCTGTTCCATTGTCTCCTAGCTAGCTGTGGTCACATCTTTGGTCCCTGTTCTCATTGCTTTGCTCTTTGGCACTCACTGATGAATGACCAATCGATCTGACAAGGTTAGGCCGTCCAGAGCGTGTTCCCTCGCTGCGTTCACGCGGTGACTACGCGTCGGGCATGCCTGTGCGCGTGCTCTGGGCATTGGGGCCCTCGGTCTCATCCGTTCCCTCGCGCTCTTGAACTCTCTTCTTGTCCCGGAGCTTCCCTGTGATCGTGCAGTCACTTATCTACCCTGGCCCCTTCCTCTCTTGCCGTACTCATGCGCCGGCAGCCGCGCCCGTGACCTGGCCGCCTCTGCCACCTCTGTGTCTAGTTGCCTGTGACGCTCTCGAGCGTTCCCGAGCCTCCCCACTGCTATAAGTAGATGCCCCGACCTCGTCCACTCCTCATCGACCTCTCAAACGCCCTCCTAGACCACCGGAGCCGCCCCACCCCTCCTCCATCCGCCATAGCCGCCATCGGCCTCTGCTCGTATTTGAGCTAGGCAGCGCCCCTTCCCCTCCCTTTCCTCCACCAGTAGACTCCCTCGACCCTGGAGCACCTCCCCCTCCCCTCATCTTCTCGTCGGAGCTGTTGTGGCCACGCGGCCCTGGAGCAGCCGCCATCTTTGATCTCGGCCACGGTGAGGAGCCGCGGCCCTGGCCATCCCCGGCACCAGTGGACGGGTCAGGCGGGCAAGGCGCAGCACCCCGAAGCCGCCGGTGCCCTCGCCCTGGCCGAGAGTTGCTGGAGGCAGCGGGCCAGCACTCGCACACCCCCTTCCTTGCTTCTGCTCTGTTTCGCGCGGGTAACGGCAGGAGGAAGGAGAAGATCCAGCCAGGCGGGCCCTACTCCCCTCGTGCCCCCACCCGTCGGTGTCTCCGCGTTGACCAGCCTCGGGACGTGGTTGTAAGTGGAGGCGTATTTGCTGAAATGTGTTTTCCTCTCTGGAAAGCGTATTTTCGTTGTACTTCGGCTAAAAGTGCGTTTTCTTTTGCAAAAAGTGTATTTCCACCAAAGGAGCTTTCTGTTTAACCTGCCAAGGACCTGTTTGTGAATATTCTTTAACCATCCGTATCTCCGTGACTGTAACTCTGAATTAGGTGATTCCAAAGCCCACGTTCTCGTCTCGTCGAGAACGTTCTGTTGGTACCATTTTCACTATGTTTTCACATTCTAAAAATGACCATTTTGCCCTTGCACTTATTTAGCCCCCTCTGAGAGAGAAACACTTCCCGTGAATCGTTCCGCGAGTTCCTCACACTTCTTCCCGGAGAATCCTTCATCCCCAGGCAAGCCACGATAGCCACTTGCATGATGGCCTTGCAGTAGCCATGGTTTTCCATGAATATTTAATAATTGTTGCTTAGTTACTACTGTTATTACTGTTTCGGTTATGCTTGTGGATCCATGCTCATCATCTTGCTATGTTCTTATGCACCCTGTTAGTTATGTGACTACTTGCTAGTATTATTATTCTCATATGCCATTCTTTCTATTATTACATGCTGGTGATAGTGGTGTTCTCTGATGCATTATTATCGTGTGTTATGAAAAGTACCTGTGATATGCATGATCATCGCTATGCCATGTTCATCTGCATCTAGTAGACGATCATCACTATGCCATGTTCATCTGCATCTAGTGGACTAAGTGCTTTATCATTGATGATGCTAATGCTTCATATGTTAAATGGTTATGCTTCCCATCCATACTTATGTTGATATCATGCTCAGATGCATTGTTATTTTATCATTGTTATTTTGTTATTATGACTCAGCTCATCACCATCAAGTTGAATCTGATGCTAATCAAACTTGAACAACTGTTGGTTGAGTCATGGTGCCACCAAATCGAGTTGACCAGTGCAACCACACTTGCCTAGATGGGGAGGCCCTAATTCGGTCTATTATCATGCCTCTCGCCGGTGCCTCGAACTAGGGAAGGTTATGTGCGCGGGCTACCCTGATCAGGTAGGCGGCCATAAGCCTTGTGAGCCCAAGTTTGGTAATGTGCACATGTCCCCGTTTGGGACCTTTTTTGTTTTGCCACGACGGTGGCCGTTTGATGTCCAGAGTGGCATCCGGGGCTACCCATGACTTAGCCCAAAGGGGAGTTGGTCGGAGTGGTCGGGAGAGTGTCATGCAATAGATTGGTTTTGTCGGAACACCGTTGGTCCACCCGAATGGGAGTACGAGGCCATGGGTCCTGTGGTGTGGGTACATTGTACTAACCTCTGCAGAGTGTATAATCTATCGATAGCCGCGCCCGCGGATATGGGCCCAGTTCGTAGTAGGTCACACTATGGGTCAACGGTAATAATAACCTGACTAACAACAACCCCGGTTTGATGAGGAAAGAAGTTGGTTGATCTTTATGTGATCGTGAGAGGATCACAGTGGTATCGTGGATAACGAAGTTGGTTGATATTTATGGTGTCGTGTGATGATCTCGGGTAAAGATCAAGCTCCTTGTGGTCATGTGATCACTATGGTATTGTTAATACCAAGCTAGGTTGAACCTTAGATGATCGTGTGATGTCCATGATGTTAAGTTGATATATGTATGGTGGTTACGAGGTAACCTCCAAACAGAGTAAGTTCAATCATGATAGTTTAGACATGCTGCATGCTAGTACCATCATATGTTCATGCCATGCTTATATTGCTCTAGTATCATGCTGTGAGCTTGCGAGTACATTCAAAGTGCTCACCTGGCGTGTCATGCCAGCTTGCAGGACATGCCATGATTGCTTGCTTGTCGAGGACCCCGAGTTTGCGAGCTAGGATACGCGTTCCAGCCAGAGTCCCTGCAGAGTGAAGTCCATCGCTGTCGCCGTTGTTCCGCTGCTAGAAGTTATTCCGCTGCTTCGAGTTGTTCTGTTGCTAGCATAGAGCTACCTTGGCAGGCGTAGTGTCGCCGTGCCGATGTAATCCATTGTATTATCGGGACCCTTGTATCCTCGAGTATTTGTAATAAGAGTTGATTTGTTCTATGCCAAGAAGTGCCGTATTCCAGAAGACTTGATCTCTGGGCTGGAATACAGGGTGTTCCGGTCTCTCTGAGCCGGGGTGCCACAAAAACCCTACCATCTGTCCACATTTTTCTCCTCCTGTCCGCAGGGGCCGCCACTTTCCACTCCACCCATCCGCCTAGTATCCATGCCCCCACGCCGCCGAGTGAGGAGTGTGCCATTTCTGACGCCGGAGCACCGGCTCGAGCTCCTTGAGTAGATCCGGGCTAGGCGCGAAGCCCGGAATGCCGCGGGGCTACCTCCGGATGTAGTGGATCCGAAGGAGGAGTTGGAGGAGGAGGAGGAGATGGAAAAGGAGGAGGAGGAGGTGGAGGACTTTGAGGAGGAGGGGGATGAGCCGAAAGAGGAGGATGTGGGTGACACTGGCGACGGGGATCTGCAGGCGGAGCTGTAGGCCATCCTTGATTTCCCTCCGGTCGGAGTCGGCTGCGGAGGCAAGACGCCATCGCCGGCAGGAGATGGAGGTGTAGCAGGCCACGGAGGAGGGGGAGATGCTCGCCTACATGGATGAGGCCGAGCAGGAGGAGGATGAGTCGGAGCCATCCGACCCGCCCGTCCAGCCGGCGCACGGCACTGTCGTCGTGGACATCTCCGATGACGAAGAGTAGCTAGGGTAGTATGTAGGATTTCTTTTGCATGCTTTGTATAGATCTGGGGGATGAAATATGAGAGAGGCAGATGCAAAGTCACTAATTTGAGGCGTGACCGATCACTGTCCGCGGACGCGCCTGGTCGCGTCCGCGGGCGTTTGAGGGGCCGGATTTGCAAAGACCGACTGTAGATGCTCTTATGGACCATTCAAAAACAGAGAATGGTTCCAAGGGTCTTGCTAGCATCTTCATCATACTCTCCTTTTTGGGACATCTCCAAAGCAGCCAACCCCAAACTGCCCGCATCCATACTTGATTTGCCATCCAACATTGTGCTCCGTCGGTCCGCGGACTGGTTCGGACCTTCGTTTTTTCGCAAACCGAAGGAAAGCTAGGTGGTTTTGCAGGCGTTCGGACCACTTCCACGCACGCGTCCGACAACCCGGTCCCATCCGAAAACCATTCATACCGAAAAACCCTCAAAGCGAAGCTGTGGCGCCGCTTCAAATGCACACACGGCGACCGAGAAGCCTACTCCGGCCGTTGCGCCGCATTCAAGCCGGCATCAGTCCCTTTGCCTTGCTTTCGTGCCTATTTAAGCAGGCGCCGTCCACACCGCACCACTCTCCCACCCTCTCTGCTCCAACCCTCTCCGCTCCTGCTGAGGTGATAGGTTTCGATTAACTATTTTTTTGCCAACATTGTGCTCCATAAGGTGAACTAACATGTGCTTCCTAAATGAACTAGCATGTGCTCACAAGTGAACTAGCTTCTGCTCCTGCTGAGGTGAAACACACTTGTGATCCCACGAGAAACCAAACATGCGTTCCTCATGGGAAGCACAACCATGCTTTTCCAAAATAAACTAACTTGTGCTCCGCAGAGTGAAACAAAACTCTTTTTTTTTGAGAAACTGGCGAAGCACAACTAAGAGGCGAACTAATGAATGTGCTTCCGAAGTGAACTCACAGGTTATTTTTTCTGGAGTTTATGTTTCATTTTCTAATATGTTTTTCTTCGGTTTTTATTCTTTCCAACTGTTTTCCTTTCTTTCTAATTTTGTTCAATTTCTCATTTCTCATTTTCCTTTTCTTTTTCTTTCCAAGTTTTTCATTATTATTTCGATACATCTTGTAATTGTAAGAACTATTTGGTTCCACTTGTATTTTATTTTCCATATTTCATTTCCTTTTCTTGTCACCCAATTCTTTTTTTTTCATTACACATTAAGAAATGATGATCATGTATTTCGAAAAGGTTCATAGCTTCACAGCACATTTAAAACAATGTTTATCACATATTATAAAATACTCACCATGTATTGCAAATTTCGTCGTCTGTGTACTAAAAAAATATTCACTCTCTATATAAAAATCGTTCATCCTGTAGCAAAAATGTTTCCTAGTTCAAAAGAATAAGTTCATCCTGTCCTTCAAAATTGTTCATCGGGTATTAATAAATCAGCAATTTTTTTTGGAAATGTTCATCATGTAATTTTAAATATTGGTTGAATAGGTTTCAATACCCGGCATTATTTTTTGAGGCAATGTATAAACGCACCTGTTGCCTGCAAGGGCTTATAAGTCGACCGTACCGATTGTTAATAAAAAACCACCTATGGGAGACCCCCTAGCTGGCCGGCCCAGTAGAGAGGTTCCTTCGCTGTGCGTTGTACGTTTCTGTAGGTACGGTTTTCCCTTTTCATTTTCTTTTTTCTCCTGTTTTATTAGTTTTTCCACCAGTTTTCTTCGGTCAGGTTTTCTAGTTTTTTTTTCTGTTTTGGTTTCTTTTTCTTTGGTTTCATTCATTTTTCACCAGTTTTCCACAATTTTTCCTTTTCTTTTTTACTTCATTTTGCTTTGTTTTTCTTTGTTTCCTCATTGGTTATTTTGGTTCATCTTTCTTTTTTTTGCCATACTTTGTTTTTTTTTGTTTTTTCCTGTTTTTATTTATTTTCTTCAGTTTTTTCTTTCCTTTTTGTTTCTTTGTCGGTTTTTATTAAAGAAAATCACACATGCCATTTTTTAGTACACAATGTGCATTTTTAGAGCACACGTGAAACATTCTTGTGGTACACTTTAGAGTTTTTCAAATGCATGATGTACATTTTTTTCAAATACTTTTTTTGAATATTTTTTAAATACACAGTAACTTTTTTTAAACAAATACAAGTTGTAAATTTGTGTAACAAAAATGAACATTTTTTTAAACTATGGGAATATTTTCTTAAATTATATAAGCATTTTATGAAATACATGAACTTTTTTTTTGAATAGCCGTAATGTTTCTTTAAAATGTCACGTTCATTTTTTTAATGGTACAAAACATTTTTTACTCAGTCTGATTTTTCTTACATTATACATTATTTTTACAATGTCAGAAAAACATTTTGGAAACTCATGAAAGTTCTTCTTAAATTGGTACGTACATTTTTTGAAGATAATAACATTTTTTGAATCATGTGGGGATTATATATATATATTTTAATCATTTTTATAATGGCATGTAAAAAAATTAAACACATGAAAAAATCTAATGTAAAAATATTTTTCTTACACTTGATTAAAAAAATTCTTTACATGTTTAGCATTTTCAATGCAAGATTAACATTTCTAAAAAAGAATTTGCAAGTTTGTTTTGTTTTATATATATTTAAAATATTGTGAAATATAAAAAATAAAAAAGAAGGAAAATAAAAATGTGAAGAAAAAATGAACTTGCATGGTGTCATCATGACATCAGCACGCCGCGACAGCTGGTTACTGGGTCGGTCCAGTTCCCGCTCCCTACAACGAGTCGTTCATAGGCATCTCATCGGGCGACCCATAGCCGCGCCCCCAATTGCCCTACACATTACACGATCTCTGCGTATGTGATGGCGTTCATTTTTTATCTTCAAAAAGCACTCTGATCTATTAATCGGACCAACCCTAAAAAATGAATAAATTAAACCACCATTTTCTTCCTCTCGAATGGGTCAGAGGCATGCCATTCGATTATTTGATACAACTTGTCATTATTTATCATTGACAAACATTCATTAAGGCCACGGTCATGCCGGACCATCGTCCTGTAGAAGAAGTCGTCACAACCTAAAGTGTTGCAAAACTAAAAGATCGACTTCCATTAATTCTAGCAGGCCTCACTCCGACACCGTAGGATGCATCGACCTGGTAGAGATTAGGCCGGGGGACCCAACTGCAAATAGATGCCATGGTCATGCCAACATACCCCGCAAAACCTAGCCTCATCATCTGGAATGGATGGTAGGAATCTACTTCAGCGAACCATCAACACCACCGAGATGGAAAAGCTCAAGGTAAAATTATTCGTCGGGTAGACGCCACGACCATTAATGACTTAACACTAGAGACGACTTCATTGCCTGCCGGAATGGCCGAAGCAACGCATGATAAACCCTACTTAAAAGTCCCAAAACAAGAATAAAAAACATGTCTCATTCAAGAAATCGGGGCCGACCACACTCCCATACCAATAAAACTGGCAGAAGAGGGGGGAGCGGCAACTTACCGAAGAAGGAGAAACGACAACATGGCGCATTTAGAGATCGCTTCTCTCTAGTAAATGGTGTCGAGGTTACGATCCTGACAATGAGTACTAGGCGTATGAAAGAGAGGCAGAGCCTAGCTACAGCGCAGGTGTAACACTCGGTGTTTAACAAGTTCAGGCCCCTCTCGGCGGAGGTAACAGCCCTACGTCTCGTGCCTTGAGGCTTGGTTTTTCTTGATGGGGATGGTTACAGAGTTTTCTTAACCCCGGCTCAGGAGGAGAAGTGCAGCTTATATAGAGTGCATTGCACCTCCACGCTCTCCACGTCGCCAGGACACTTAATGCCATTAAATACAACAGTTACAGGTGTAAAGAGCCTCAACTACAACAGTTACAGGTAACAGTGGCCTTGACTCTAGTTTAAGGATGACTTAGGATTCCTCGACCGTTGCAGCTCCCACACCGTCCCTTCATCTCTCTAGTCCGAGTGGTGGCGGTCCAGCCGAGTGACGGGGGGTCGTCTGAGTGTCGTCGAGGTGTCCGAGTGGACCTCCTGATATACGCATCTGAGTGCTAGTATGGTCCAGAGACCTACTAATGATGGTGTGGGGCCCTAGGTTGGCCCATAGGATGGGCCCCTGACCCTACCTGTAGTAGGTGACCTCATCATTAGCCCTCGAATTGGTTGAGGTTTCGTAGGGCAAGCGGACCGATCCTTCGGTTAAGTCTGAGTGCTTCAGGGGCACCCGGAATATGTTTCCGAATCGTGGTTCGCTGCTCCTTAGACAAAAACACAACGGATTCTGGAATAAAGGTTTTCCCGGATGACCGAGTGTCGTTGATCACTGAGAAAAACCTGGTGGCATTCATTTGTCTCTCTGAGGAGATAGAATTAGGGCCCGAGTGAGGGCATGCCATTATAACTCGAGTGGCGACGCCGGCGCGTGGTCTGATTCTCCGGAGAGACGCCACTCCTTATCCCATGGGAACGCCAGCGCAGGCCTCCTACGAGTCTAGATTTACGAGTCATGTGCCTTGGATCCTAATGAAAGGGCCAAGTTAACCTGCTGAGGGGCGTCAAGCTTGTCTCATAGCAATCTTGAAGAAGACTTCAGTCGGGTGTTTAATGTGGCCGAGTGCACGGGTCCCTGCGGAGGGTGGTCAGTCGGGCTGACATGAGTCCTTTAGGAAAGGGACATAAGGCAACCAATCGGATCAATCGGCCCCGGAAATCTCGGGATTTGAATTTGTGTGCGCGCGCGGAAGCAGTAACGACGTACGTTAGTGGGGAAAGTGGGGGCGCGATGCCTCGATTTTCGCCGGCTAAATCCGCCACGTGCCGCGGCTCCTCTGCGTGACGCCTCGCACCGAGCGCTATCGATCCAAAGATCGGCGGCGCAAGATCTGGTCTGTGATTTCGTCTTAGATATAAAAGTTTGGGGAACCGAGGCCAGAACCCTAGGTCCCCTTCTCTCTCCCTCGGCTCCTCCATTTTCTCTTCCCACTCGAGCGCTCAGAGCATCCAAATCCATGGTGAAAGACTCCACGGCCAAGGCAGAGAAACGCGAAGAAGGTCGGGAAGGCCTCCTCCTCGGGCTCCGGCGCGATGGCTGGAGGTGCGTCGGGGGATTGGATCCCTTCGCGCGTCTCGACCAAGCGGCTGGAGGACCTTGTTGCGGAGGGGCTCATCCCGCAGGATGGGTGGCGCCGCCCGAAGGCGGGGGAGGTTGAGCCGGCGCCCCAGGAGGACGAGCGCGTCCTACTGGTCACCCACATCGAGTGGGGCTTCTCGATGCCTCCCCATCCATTCTTCCGGGCGTTCCTCGACTACTTCGGTGCGTAGCTCCACCATCTTCCCCCAAATGCTACCATCTACCTCTCGTCCTTCATCTCCCTTTGTGATAACTTCCTCGGTTGTCGCCCCACTGGGGCCTCTTCAAACACATCTTCACCTGCCGGTCGATGACCGTCAAGAAGGATTCACCGACTGGCGAGAAGACCCATGTCACCCAACTGTGCAGGGGTCTGGGCATCTAGCTTTGGGGCGGCAGCACCTTCCCCAAGATGAGTTTTCCCGACTCTGTCAAGGGGTGGCAGGGAACTTGGTTCTACTGCAGACACAACCCCGACGCCAACAGCCAGTCGGGCCTCCCCTCATACTCGGCGGAGAGGGTGCGGGCTCCCAAGTCTCTTTCGGTGACGAAGGAGGAGAAGATGGAGGTTGGCATATTGGCCGCCGCCCTTGTTGGGGTCGTGAACGCTGGCGTGAACAGGATGGACTTTCTGGATACCTTCCTCACTGGGTGAATCCAGCCGCTGCAGGCCAGGGCCCACCCCATGTGGCTGTATGAGGGGTCGAGTGATCCCACCCGAGAGCACCCAGTAGACCTTGACGAGAAGGATGTGGGGGCCAAGATCCGGGTGATAACCTGTGCCCGAGACAACCCGAGGGGGGCCAGGATTGTGCCTCCATACTCCAAGGACTTGCCGCTAGTCGAGGTATGCATCTTGTGTTTAGTCGGACTGTCCATATGTTACTTTCTGTGTATCGGATTCTGGTGATGTGGTATGTCTGCTCTTCCAGAACATGATCTATGATATCCCGGTAGCTAACCGGTCGCCTAAGGATGTGACAAGTGACACCGATCGCCGGTACTTGGAGGGGACCGATGACGACGAAAGCGACGAGGACGAGAGCTCCGTGGATGGGGAGGAGGCTGAGTCTTCTCTGTCTTAGGAAGCCCCGAAGGCACCCTGCTCCAAGGCGCTGCACGATCCGAGTGGCAAGGCGAGAGGAGCCCAGCAGCCGACTGCCTCCGGGCGGATGACCCGCAGCTCCAAGTGTGCTCGTACCGAGGCGGAGAGTTCCACCAAGAAGCAGCCCAAATAGCCCAAGCAAGCCACCTCCAAGCCTCGGAAGGCCACGGTGCCTCGGATCAAGGTGACGGTGCCGGTGGCCTCGATGTAAGTATCTTCATTATTCCTTCGTTTTTTTGTTATTTCGACTCGGCTGACGACCGAGTGTTGTTGACTTTTGCAGCAACGAGACCTCAACGACGTCAACGGACCCGCACGCTCACAAGCAGGACCAAGGCGACATCGATGCGGCGGATGCCGCCACTTCCAAATGTATTCTCGCGCTGACTGGTTATGATGTCCAGATCATATCTGACTGACCTTCACTAATTTCTCCGACTCATACGCTCATGCAGCTCCACCCGAGGTCATCCTGCTGGATGACGATGAGAGGGACGACCCGCCTAACCCAGAGGCTATCAAGGAAAAGGCGCCCGGTGTTGACGTGGCCATGCAGGAGGCTTCCCCTCGCCGAGTGGAACGTGCTTCTCCAGCCAACACTGCTGTGAAGGCCACGGGGCCGAGTCCCCTAGCTCAGAGCAGCTCAGCTCCTGTGACTGCGGTGATCCCGCCTCCGAGGCCTACACCGGCACCTCCGTCAGCCCCTACCACCGCCTTCCCCCTACACCACGTCCCAGAAGACCAAGTGGGGGCAAGCAAGGAGGCCCTGATCCAGGTGGGGCTGGTGTGCAGTCATCTGAAGGACGTCTACGACGCCAACGAGGCACTGCAGACCAACGTCCAAGTAAGTACCATTGTGAGTAAGATTTTTAGTTGAAGTTTCTTCTTCTTTCTTTCTCTGTGGTAGGGTTTCTGTCAGTGGGTTTGCGTAGGGCACACCCATTGGGCCAGCCGAATGAAAGGAGATCAGGGTGTTGTTGTCCTCGATCTTCTTCATCGCTGACTCGGTGGTCAGCTAAATGATAGTAGAACAGGGTTTTATTGTCCTCGATCTTCTTCATCGCCGACTCGGTGGTCAGCCGAGTGATAGTAGATCAGGACTTTGTTGTCCTCGATCTTCTTCATCGCCGACTCGGTGGTCAGCCGAGCAATAGTAGATTAGGACTTTATTGTCCTCGATCTTCTTCATCGCCCACTGGGTGGTCAGCTGAGTGATAGTAGATCGGTGTTTTGATTTTATCTCCATGCTTTCTGACTCACTATCTTTTGTATGGTGCAGAGGGTCTACGAGCTGGGATCCCACTACGCCGCCCTGGAGAAGGAGGTGGTATCCCTCCGGGTGGACTTGGATGCGGAGAAGCATAAGAGTGCTCGACTGGAGAAGGAGGAGAAGACCTTGGGAGGTCAGTTCTTTCTTTTGGCTGGTTGTTGCACGCTGTTTTCTCCTTTGATCCGAGTCATTCCGCTTCGACAGATGTTCGTACCGAGAACACCCAACTCGTAAAGAGGCTCAGGACTTCTATTTCTTTAGAAACCATGAAGAATGCCCTGGAGAACAAGGACAAGGAGCTGGCGCTGGCCCATAAGGAAGCCAAGACCAAGCTTGCTGACGAGAAATTGGCATCAGTCGGCAAGTTGGAGGAGGAAATCAAGAACCTCAAGGCTGCTGTTGTTGCTACAAAAGGTGAGTCTTCCGAATGGGAGAAGAAGTGCAAGGATCAAGCCGACGCCTTTGAGCAGGAGAAGCAGACTTTGGAGGAGAAGGTCGCATAGCTCCTTGAGAAGAAGAATGCTCTGGAGCAGTACATTAACGACTTCTGCACAGAGATGAACGAGAAGCTTGCTGGTAAGTTTGTCATCCGGATGTGGTCCATTCACTTTCGGTTCTACTCAATCACTGATTTTCGATGTTGTTTCCTTGCGACAGAGTATTGCCTTGACGCTGAGCTGGTGACGGAGAGGATCGAGTGGGAGCTGAACCCCACCAGGCAGATCGTCAATGGCAAGGCTGCCCTTTCCGTCCTTCGACTCGACGAGCGCCTTGATGATGCCTTGGGCTACATCACATGTCTGCGTGGCACCATGGGGAGGATCGACAAGGAACTGCGGCCCGGCGAGTCCGTTCTGATGGATCTAGAGTCCATGATAACTCGACTAAATGAAATCCCGGCCCGAGTGTAGGCGTGAAAGAAGTTGGTGGCCCGGAGCGGTGCAGACGTGGCCTTGTCGCTCGTCCGCGTCCATTGCAAGGATGTGGACGAGGAGAAGCTGAAGAACCTCCGAGTGGCCAACAAGAAGAAACTCAAATTCAAGGACTTCATGCAGATGTTTGCCGAAGCCGCCACGCGCATCACAGACGGGATCGACCTGGAGACCTTCGTCGAGCCAAGCAGCCCCCAACCCGATGCCTGGAAAACTTGATTAAATTTGCCCCGGAATGCCGAGTGGTTGATGTACCCATATACTTTGACGAGCCTTGGGCTCGTTTTACTTTTGCTCTCATCTTTGAACGCTCGAGCTAGTCAGAGCTTTTGATTGAGAACTTTGAGCTTTCATTCATTTTCTTGCTTTTTCAGACTTAGGCGAAGACTGGTTCGCAGCTATGCCCCCGAGTGTGGAGGTTGTCCTCACTCAGTTTGGTTTAGAACTTAGGCGAAAACTGGTTCGTGATGTCGCTTGAACTACGTCGGTATTTCCCCAAAGAGGAAGGGATGATGCAGTACAACTACGGTAGGTATTTCCCTCAGTTATGAAACCAAGGTATCAATCCAGTAAGAGAACCAAGCAACACTATGTAAACGGTACCTGCACACAAAGAACAAATACTTGCAACCCGACGCTTATGAGGGGTTGTCAATCCCTCTTCGGGTAACGGCGCCAGTAATTGTCAAGTTGACGGGATAAAATTTGTGTATATTGGATAAATAGATCTTGATAAAACTCGAAATAAAAAAGTGCAGCAAGGTATTTTTGGGTTTTTGGAATAATAGATCTGAAAACAAACTCAAATAAAAATAGATCTCAAAGCAAATATGATAAAGAATAGACCCGGGGGGCGTAGATTTAACTAGTGGCTTCTCTCGAGAAAATAGCATACGGTGGGTAAACAAATTACTGTTGGGGAATTGATAGAAGATCGAATAATTATGACGATATCCAATGCAATGATCAATATATAGGCATCACGTCCAAGATTAGTAGACCGACTTCTGCCTGCATCTACTACAATTACTCCACACATTGACCGCTATCCAGCATGCATCTAGTGTATTAAGTTCATGGAGAAATGGAGTAATGCAATAAGAACGATGACATGATGTAGACGAGATCTACTCATGTAGGAATAGCCCCCATCTTGTTATCCTTAATAGCAATAATACATGCGTGCCTTGCTGCCCCTTCTGTCACTGGGAAAGAACACTACAAGACCGAACCCATCACAAAGCACCTCTTCGCATGGCAAGAAAAATCGATCTAGTTGGCCTAACTAAACCAAAGATTCGAAGAGGAAATACGAGGCTATAAATAATCATGCATATAAGAGATCAAAAGAAGACTCAAATAATATTCATGGATATAGATATGATCATAAACTCAAAGTTCATTGGATCTCAACAAACACACCGCAAAAAAGAGTTACATCAAATAGATCTCCAAGAGACCATTGTATTGAGAATCAAAAGAGAGAGGAAGCAATCTAGCTACTGCCTACGGACTCGTAGGTCTATGATGAACTACTCACGCATCATCGGAGAGGCACCAATGAGGATGATGAACCCCTCTGTGATGGTGTCTAGATTGGATCTCGTGGTTCTGGAACTTGTGGCGGCTGGAATTGTGTTTCGTCGACTCCCCTAGGGTTTCTTGAATATTTGGGTATTTATAGGGTGAAGAGGCGGTGCGGGAGGTCACCAAGGGGGGCACAACCCCCTGGGCGTGCCTGGGCCTCTTGGAGCGCCCTGGTGGGTTGTGCCCACCTCGGGCCTCCCCTCTGGTACTTCTTTGGCCCAATGTGGTGTCTTCTGGTCCAAAAAAAATCTCCAAAAACTTCTGCTGCATTTGGACTCCGTTTGGTACTGATATTCTGCGAAGTAAAAAACAAGCAAAAAACAGCAACTGGCACTGGGCAGTCAATAGGTTAGTCCCAAAAAATGATATAAAGTTGCTATAAAATGATTGTAAAACATCCAAGAATGATAATATAACAGCATGGAACAAAGAAAAATTATAGATATGTTGGAGACGTATCAGTTCGCAGCTAAGCCCCCGAGTGTGGAGCTTGTCCTCTGATGACCCACAAGATTAGGGGATCAATCATAGTCCTTTCGATAAGTAAGTGTGTCAAACCCAACGAGGAGCAGAAGGAAATGACAACTGGTTTTCAGCAAGGTATTTTCTGCAAGCACCGAAATAGTTAGTAACAAGTAGTTTGATAGCAAGATAATTTGTAACGAGAAAGTAACGGTAGCGGTAAATAAAGTGCAACAAGGTATCCCAATCCTTTTGTGGCAAAGGATAGGCCAAAATGGTCTATTATGATAAGCAAAGCGTTCTTGAGGGTACACGGGAATTTCACCATGTCACTTTCATCATGTTGGTTTGATTCGTGTTCGCTACTTTGATATGTGGGTGGACCGGTGCTTAGGTGTTGTTCTTACTTGAACAAACCTCCTACTTATGATTAACCCCCTCGCAAGCATCCGCAACTACGAGAAAAGTATTAAGATAAAATCTAACAATAGCATTAAACTTTTGGATCCAAATCGGTCCCTTACGAAGTAGCGCATAAACTAGGGTTTAAGCTTCTGTCACTCTAGAAACCCATCATCTAATAACTACTCCAGAATGCATTCCCTTAGGCCCAAATATGGTGAAGTGCCATGTAGTTGATGTTCACATGACACCACTAAGGGAATCACAACATACATATCATCAAAATATCGAACACATATCAAGTTCACATGATTACTTGCAACATGATTTCTCACGTGACCTCAAGAACAAAAGTAACTACTCACAAATGATAATCATGCTCAAGATCAGAGGATATTAAATAGCATAATGGATCTGAACATATAATCTTCCACCAAATAAACCATATAGTAATCAACTACAAGATGTAATCAACACTACTAGTCACCCACATGTACCAATCTGAGGTTCCGGTACAAAGATTGAACACAAGAGATGAATTAGGGTTTGAGAGGAGATGGTGATGTTGAAGATGTTGATGGAGATTGCCCTCCCAAAGATGAAAGAGTTGTTGGTGATGACGATGGCGATGATTTCCCCCTCCGGGAGGGAAGTTCCCTCGGCGGAATCGCTCCGCCGGAGGGCAAAAGTGCTCCTGCCCAAGTTCCGCTTCGAGATGGCGGTGCTTCGTCCCGAAAGTCCCCTCCTGATTTTTTTCTAGGTCAAAATGACCTATATACCAGAATATGGGCACTGGAGGTGGGCTGGGCTGAGCACAACCCACCAGGGCGCGCCTGGGGGCCTGGCGCGCCCTGGTGTCTTGTGCTCACCAGGTGGCCCCCCTCCGGTAGTTATTTGCTCCAGTATTATTTATATATTCCAAAACAATTCTCCGAAAAGTTTTAGCTCATTTGGATATGTGCAGTATAGGTAACTCTGACATAGCTTTTTCAGGCTCAGAATTCCAGCTGCCGGTATTCTCCCCCTTTGTGTAAACCTTGCATATTATGAGAGAAAAGGCATTAGAATTACTCCAAAAAGCATTATTATGCATAAAAACATTATAAATAACAGTAGGAAAACATGATGCAAAATGGACGTATCAACTCCCCCAAGCTTAGACCTCGCTTGTCCTCAAGCGAAAAACCAAAATCGAAAACACGCCCACATGCTTAGAGAGAGAGGTGTCAATAAAAACAAAATACGGACATAGAAGCATCATGCTTACTATTATAACAACAAAGAACTTTCACATAAACTTTATCACAAAACTTTTATCATATAACTTCTCATGAACAAGTAACAATTCATCACAACATTGAAGTATAAAGCATAAACCTTATTGAAAACCAACAAACTATGTTCTCAGTCAACTTTGCAACTACAATTCATCATATTTTCAGGAAGGGTCATGTATCGGAGCCTTTAGGAAATTCCACATACTCAACCATCATTTAACCTTCTATGATTGCTAACACTCACAACATACCCATGAACAAAAAGTTTCAACTGAACACATAGAAAGATAGGGGCTTATAGTTTCGCCTCCCAACGTATTCACCTCAGGGGTGATGTCAACAATAATAACTCATGCTCACTCATATCCAACTGTATATATGTGCCTAGATCTTTCCTCACCACATGATGCTTGCAAAAAAACAGAAAAATAAAAGGAATAGGGAAGAATACTTTGACTCTTGCATAAAAGTAAATACAGAAAAGTAAAAGATAGGCCCTTCGCAGAGGGAAGAAGAGGTTGCCATGCGCTTTTTGTTTGTATGACAAATCCCTTAATGCAAAAGAACATCATGTTGTATTGCCCCTTATGATAGCAACCTTTATTATGCAGTCCGTCACTTTTATTATTTTGCCGTCACAAGTTCGTACAACGCTCAATTTTCTCTTACACTAAATGATCCAACACATTTAGAAGCAATTTTTATTGCCTTATTGCACCGATGACAACTTACTTGAAGGATCTTACTCAATCCATAGGTAGGTATGGTGGACTCTCAAAATAAGATTTTGGGTTTAAGGGTTTTTGGATGCACAAGTAGTATCTCTACTTAGTGCGGAGTTTTTGGCTAGCAAAGATATTGAGCAAGCACCACATGTTGAAGGATCTATGAAAATATAACTTCTATGTGAATATGAACAAACATAAATCATTTCGTTGTCTTCCTTGTCCAACGTCAACAATTTTGACACATAATATTTAATGGGGGCTCACAATCATAAAAGATGTCCATGATAGTGTATTTGCATGTGAATCTTCTCTTCCCTTATTAATTCTTTCATGAATTGCATTATTGACCAATGCTATGTTTGTCAATCTCCAATAAATTTTACCACTTATACTTTTCCTTATGTGATGTCATTACTTACCATACGATCAGCATATGATCTTATTCATTTAGTTTACTTTCTTTTTATTGGAACAAAAGAGTAAAGAAACAAAACTCAAACTACTCTTTATTATATATCTCGCACACGATTACATAGATAGGTAGATCACTAAGCAAGTACTCGAAAATAGATCGAACTAAACTTTTATTCAACTAAATCATCGGATAACTAAAGATCAAACTAAAATAGATAAAGGCAAATATAGTGGTGGTGATACGATACCGGGGCACCTCCCCCAAGCTTGGCACAAGCGAAGGGGAGTGCCCATACCATGAACTCAAGGCTCCTTTGTTGGGGAAGATGATGATGGTGGTGGTGATGAGGTAGCGTCACACTTCAGGCTCAGGAGGTACTCCAATGTACGAATGATGCTCCGGAGGGCGATGACATGCTCTTGCAATAGAATATTTTCACGAGTGAGATATTTATTTTTCACATGAACCATTTCAATGATCCTAAAAGCTTCAATTTCTGTAGGGGTAAGATGATCGTAGTATGGTTAAAGGATGTCTTCTTCTTCTGCTGCTGGAACGGCCTGCCCTACTTCGGGAGCTTGACCTCCCGCGACCTTCTTGACCTTATCACTTTTGATGGTTTCCTCTGGTTCCTCTCTCTTTAGTTCTATCTTCATCAACCAAGCGTCCCCTTCTACTTTGTTGGAGGAGGGAGAAGACATGACGCCTGGCTTGACAGATCTAACAGAAAATAGCAAGAAAGAAGAACGGAAGATTTCTCCGCGATACGGTGGTCAATACATCAAGACAAAATTAGTTTTCTCACATCTCTGCAAAACTCGATCAAGGTTGCTCAAGCAATCATCAAAAGAAGTTTCATAAACAGAAAAATCATCCATGAAAACCTCAACAATATTTTCACAAAAATCAAAGAATATAGCAATCATACATCTTGGAACGGTAGCAGGTGACTTGCATAAACCAAAAGGCATACGTCTATAAGCATAAGTTCCAAAAGGGCAAGTAAAGGTGGTTTTCTCTTGATCGGGTTGTGAAACAGGTATTTGAGAAAAACCAGAATATCCATCAAGAAAACAAAAGTGTGTGTGCTTAGATAATCTTTCCAACATTTGATCAATAAAAGGCAGAGAGTAATGATCTTTTCTAGTAGCTTTATTTAATTTTCTAAAATCAATTACCATTCTATAGCCACTAACAATTCTTTGTGGAATAAGTTCATTTTTATCATTAGGAACAACAATAATACCTCCCTTCTTAGGGACACAATGACCGGGACTTACCCATCTACTATCAGCTATGGGATAGATTATACCTGCTTCCAGAAGCTTTAATATTTCAGTTCTTACCACTTCTTTCATCTTAGGGTTCAAACGCCATTGGTGATCAACAACGGATTTAGCATCAGGTTCCATATTAATCTTGTGCTGACAGAGAGTGGGACTAATGCCCTTAAGATCATCAAGAGTATACCCAATAGCAGCACGGTGCTTCTTCGAAATTTTCAATAATCTTTCTTCTTCATGTTCTGAAAGGTTAGCACTAATAATAATAGGATATATCTTTTTCTCATCGAGATAAGCATATTTCAAAGTGTCAGGCAATTGTTTCAATTCAAACACAGGATCACCTTTAGGTGGAGGAGGACCTCCTAGAGTTTCAATAGGCAAATTGTGTGTGAGCAGAGGTCGTTGTTCAAAGAAATTTTTATCTATTTCATTTCTTTCATGCATATACATATCATTTTCATGGTCTAGCAAATATTGTTCTAGTGGATCAGTAGGGGGCACGGCAATAGAAGCAAGACCAATTATTTCATCCTTACTAGGTAATTCTTTCTTATGTGGTTGTCTACTAAACTTGGAGAAATTAAACTCATGAGACTCATTACCAAAGCTAACACCGACGGTTTGTTTTTCACAATCTATTTTAGCATTCACGATGTTCAAGAAAGGTCTACCAAAGATAATGGGACAAAAATCGTCTTGTGGGGAACCAAGAACTAGAAAATCCGTACGGTATTTTATTTTCCCACACAAGACTTCAACATCCCTAACAATCCCAAGGGGTGTGATGGTGTCTCTATTAGCAAGTTTAATAGTAACATCTAGTAAAAGAAGTATCGAGCATGGATTGATCATCATGAGAAAACCGAGCATAAAAATTCTGAATAATAATTTCTCTAGAGAGCTCATGATTAGGGCATGAATATAACATTGACTTAAGCCTCCCCCATGCTAGAGCGATACTTTCTCCTTCACGAGGCCAAAAATTATATATATAATTCCGATCACGATGAACTAGATGCATAGGATAAATTTTTTGGTGAAATTCCAATTTCAATCGATTCCAGTTCCAAGATCCAATATCATCGCATAGCCTATACCATGTCAATGCATTTACCTTAAAAGATAAACGGAAAACCTTCTTCTTAGCTTCATCTCCGGATAAACCTGCAAGCTTAAATAATCCACAAATTTCATCCAAATATGTCAAGTGCATATCAGGATGTTCAGTTCCATCTCCTGCATAAGGATTAGCTAGCAGTTGTTCTATCATACCCGAAGGAATTTCATAACCAATATTTTCAGTAGGTGCAGTAGGTTGAGGGGCAACTAATTGTGCTTCCGGTCGAGGTGAAGATACCCCAAACAAACCCCTCAAAGGATGGTTCTCCATAGAAACAAGTGACAATAAATTTCAGCACGTAGTAATAATTTTTCCTTACCAATTTCCACTTACCAAGAGCACTTCACTCCCCGGCAATGGCGCCAGAAAAGATTCTTGATGACCCACAAGTATAGGGGATCAATCGTAGTCCTTTCGATAAGTAAGAGTGATGAACCCAACGAGGAGCAGAAGGTAATGACAAGTGGTTTTCAGCAAGGTATTTTCTGCAAGCACTGAAATAGCCGGTAACAACTAGTTTGATAGCAAGATAATTTGTATCGAGCAAGTAACGGTAACGGTAAATAAAGTGAAGCAAGGTAGCCCAATCCTTTTGTGGCAACGGTCAGGCCAAAACGGTCGCTTATGATAAGCAAAGCGTTCTTGATGGTACACGGGAATTTCACCATGTCACTTTCATCATGTTTGTTTGATTCGTGTTCGCTACTTTGATAATTTGATATGTGGGTGGACCGGTGCTTAGGTGTTGTTCTTACTTGAACAAACCTCCTACTTATGATTAACCCCCTCGCAAGCATCTGCAATTACGAGAAAAATATTAAGATAAAATCTAACCATAGCATTAAACTTTTGGATCCAAATCGGTCCCTTACGAAGTAGCGCATAAACTAGGGTTTAAGCTTTTGTCACTCTAGCAACCCATCATCTAATAACTACTCCACAATGCATTCCCTTAGGCCCAAATATGGTGAAGTGCCTTGTAGTCGTCATTCACATGACACCACTAAGGGAATCACAACATACATATCATCAAAATATCGAACACATATCAAGTTCACATGATTACTTGCAACATGACTTCTCCCGTGACCTCAAGAACAAAAGTAACTACTCACAAATGATAATCTTGCTCAAGATCGGAGGGGTATTAAATAGCATAATGGATCTGAACATATAATCTTCCACCAAATAAACCATATAGTAATCAACTACAAGATATAATCAACACTACTAGTCACCCACAGGTACCAATCTGAGGTTCTGGTACAAAGATTGAACACAAGAGATGAACTAGGGTTTGAGAGGAGATGGTCCTATTGAAGATGTTGATGGAGATTGCACTCCCAAAGATGAGAGAGTTGTTGGTGATGACGATGGCGATGATTTCCCCCTCCGGGAGGGAAGTTCCCCCGGCGGAATCGCTCCACCGAAGGGCAAAAGTGCTCCTGCCCAAGTTCCGCCTCAAGACGTTGGCGCTTCATCCTGAAAGTCCCCTCTTGATTTTTTCTAGGTTAAAATGACCTATATACCAGAAGATGGGCACCGGAGGTGGGCTGGGCTGAGCACAACCCACCAGGGCACGCCTGGGCGGCCTGGAGCGCCCTGGTGTCTTGTGCTCACTAGGTGGCCCCCTCCGGTAGTTATTTTTCTATATTATTTTTTATATATTCCAAAACAATTCTCCGTAAATTTTCAGCTCATTTGGAGATATGTAGAATAGATAACTCTGACGTAGCTTTTTCAGGCCCAGAATTCCAGCTGCCGACATTCTCCCTCTTTGGGTAAACCTTGCATATTATGAGAGAAAAGGCATTAGAATTACTCCAAAAAGCATTTTTATGCATAAAAACATTATAAATAACAGTAGGAAAACATGATGCAAAATGGACATATCATCCTCACCCGGTTTGATTTAGAACTTAGGCGAAAACTGGTTCGCAACTAAGCCTCCGAGTGTGGAGCTTGTCCTCACTCGGATTAGTTTAAAACTTAAATGAAAACTAGTTCGTAGCTAAGCCCCCGAGTGTGGATCTTGTCCTCACTCAGATCGGTTTAGGACTTAGGCGAAGACTGGTTCGCACCCGAGCCCCCGAGTGTGGAGCTTTTCCCCACTCGGATCAGTTTAGGACTTAGGCGAAGAATGGTTTGCAGCTAAGCCCCTGAGTGTGGAGCTTGTCATCACTCGGATTAGTTTAGGACTTAGGCGAAGACTGGTTCGCAGCTAAGCCCCTGAGTGTGGAGCTTGTCCTCACTCAGATTACTTGAGAACTTAGGCGAAAACTGGTTCGTCGCTAGGCTCATTCTCATTCACCCACTGAGAGTGTGTTAGTTTCCGAATACAGTTAGTCACCTGAGTGAAAATGCGGCTCTAGGCTGAACTAGACGATATACAGGAAAAGTAAGACTTTTATTCATCTAAGTTCATTTGGAAAACTATTACAACGGAGAATTTTTATTCTAAGTGTAAAACTTGTGGAGAAGTTCCGCGTTCCAAGCTCTGGGCTCTTCTGTCTCTTTGCTGAAATTTTTGAATCGGTAGGCTCCGTTATGTAGTACCTTCGATATGGTGAAGGGCCCCTCCCACAGGGGAGCCAGTTTGTGAGGCTTCTGTTGATCCACTTAGAGGACCAGACCCCCCTCCTAGAAATCTCGTCCCCAGACGTGTCTGTCGTGGTAATGACGCAAGCCTTGTTGGTACAATGTTGACCTTATGAGAGCCAATTCACGTTCGTCCTCCAAGAGGTCAAGACTGTCTTGTCTTGCTTCTTCAGCTTCTGCTTCCCAGTACAGGTCCACTTGGGGGGAGTTGTGGATTAGATCACTCAGTAGGACCGCTTCTGACCCGTACACCTGTTGGAAATATGCCCTAGAGGTAGTAATACTGTATTATTATATTTCCATTATTCATAATGAAGAATTTATATTTCAGGCTATAACTGCTATGATCCTGGAATATGCGATTCAGTGGAAAACTCATATGAACGTGTGGAATGATAAACAGTCAAACAATAGGTTCCCGGCCCGGCCTTTAGGACTGGCTCAAGTGTTGTTGGTGATCACGTTTTCCGGATCTTAGGATATTGTTAGGTGCAACGATAGTCCTAAAAACAACATTGAGGGTATGACATTAGAAGAACGATCATATTGAATCGACCCAATCTTGTATGTTATACTTTGTGATCATATCATCTGAAATCATCTGTTATAACACAAAGTGTTAGTATGTGTACTTTAGTTCCTCAGACCATGAGAGTTTCTCGGTTACTTCTTACGAGACGGTGGACTTTGGGGTTACTCAAACGTTATCTGTAACAAGGTGATCATAACGACGACTTTCAGGTTCACTGGAAAGTTTGACAAGTGAACGAACAACTCGAGAGTGGGATTTGCTCCTCCGACAATGGAGAGATATTCTTAGGGCCCTCTCGGTGTGATGGCATCCATCATCGTCTGGCCAGACATAGGTGACTACGTCACGGGGATGCCGGAACGCGTCAACGAGAAAGAAGAACAAAACCGGTAATGGGAGCAACGGTATAGTGAGCATGGTGATGATCCAAGAGGATACCGATGCACACCGGGTTTTATAAAGTATCGCAAAGCAATGGGAACGTCACATGATAACCAAAGGTTCACTCGAATATCATTCATGTAATCATAGGGACCGATATGGACGTGCACGCTTCCGCGATCAGTCATTGAGCGAAGGGATTTCGTTCATGTCTATGTTTTACCGAACCTACGGGGTCACAAGATTAAGGTAATCATGATCTGCTGAGAGTTAGTGGAACGGGAATTATGAGAATATATTTGTGAAATAGTTTCATTAATATCCAGAATAGTTCCGAGAGGTTCCGGAAGCGTTTCTGGGTCACCGGAAGGGTTTAAGTGAATATCGGGTAATACAGGGTATTACCGATTAATTATATATAGGTGGAAAATGTTTCCGGGGATGTTAAATTATATATATAATGCTCTGAAAATGTTTAAAGTATTTTATATATTAATTAAATATCAACGGGCCTTAAAAGGCCAAGAAGGGGAAGGAGACTTGGGCCATAAAGGCCCAAGTGGAGGTGGCGCCCCCCTTCCCTTGTGTATGTGTGGGGGGTGGGGGGCGAATCCTACTAGGGGTGGGAGTTGGACTCCCCGCTAGGCCGGCGCACCAAGGGAGGACTTTCTTCCCTTGGTGGTTGCCCTCTCCTCCCTCCTAAACCTATATATACTAGAGGTTTTCCACCCTTTCGAGTACAAGTTTTTGGGTGCCTCTTCTAGTTGATCTAGTTCTAGTTCTAGTTGGTCCTAGAGTAATTAGAGCTAGCCCTAGCCACCTCTAATCCTCACAATTAGAAGCCCAGTGTGGTTCTAATCTCCTCCCTCTAATACTCTGGCGACGATTAGCTCTGGACGGTGAAGCGTTGCCGAATCGTGAAGACCGTACGCTTGCAACCAAGTAGATAGGCCGTGCTTTCGGTCTTCTGTTCGATGGATCGTTCGAGGGCGGTTCGCGGGATTGTCATCATTGTTCGAGGGACTTCGAGCACAATCTACACTGACTCTTCTTCTTCCGCTGCACTCCGGAGTTGGTAACGATCGTTAATCCCAACCCTTATGCATCTTCATATTGATCTTGGTGATCGTAGGTGCGATTTTTTTGTTTTCTACTACATTTACCAACAGTGGCATCATAGGTTTATGAGTAGATGCAGGTTGCGATCTAGATCACATGTGATATGCGAGGGTTGATGTTCTTGCTATGCTTCCCACGAGTGTTGCTTCGGTTCAGTTCATCGACAGAATGATGTAGTTTTGCTACAAGGTTCAGACAATCGATCGGTTCTGGCTATCGACGATCTGCTAACAGTTCCTTGGGCTACATCATAGTCGGGAATAGTGAACTGTCACGTACATAAGAGCGTGGCAAAGATGGATGATCTTCTAGGGGGTCACGCGTATTAACAAAGTTTAGTGTGGGGGACGAGACTTTTAATTAAGTCTCTCTTTCACACACCCCAAAACTTAATCTTGCATCAAGAACATCGCCTTGTTGTGCTTGCGTAGGTAGCTAGTCTTAATCATTAAAATTGGTTAACCACGTAACTAAAATTTTGCTAAAACTGATTAGAGGACGTCTAACTTGGTTTTGCAGGGTTTGCATATGATGTGGTATAGCCTTCATCATGATAATGAGTTTATGTATGAGATGGTTATATGTTGTAATGTTAAGTGGCCTGTGCGTCACGGCATGATGGCTGGAGCCACGGGATTGCCACCTTAATGTAAACATCGTAGAATTAGGTTACAGGTGATGGTGGCAAAACGTACACGGAGGACCCCGACAAGGAGAAGGTGTACCTGGCACGGGACGAGGAGCTATACTTTCATACCATGGCGGAATTTCAGATTTTGTTTCCACGACAACATTTTCTGAAACGGTCGCCACGGCAACATTTTCTGAGATTTCCACCACGGCAATGTTTTTGAAACAATTGCCTTGGTAACGAAATATTGGCCGTCACATCGCTTCAACTGGAGATTGAAGATGAGCATGGAGGACTCCCGGCGTCCAGGGCTATACCATATCATGCTATTATGAATTGCCTGAGATGTTTATCCCTTTGTTGTTTGCACCCTTTGATTGTGTAGTAGTCAATTATTAGGGTGATCTCTCACTAAAATATCAAGTCAAAATAAGGTGCTCTTCCCAGTGTAGCAACCATCTATAACACTTAACGATCTGGAGTGCGTCATGTCCACATGAGTACAAACGGATTGTTGGGTGTAAGGCGGCAATGGTCAGACCATACATGCAGATTGCACGGGGTTGTCTTGAAGTTCTGGCAGAATAGTTCTGAGCTCGGAGCACAAAGCATCGAAAGATGAATATGAGTCATATGGAGATATGATCGGCAAAAGCTTGCCCACCGGTCAAAATTCTCGTCATCAGTGATGCACACGTCAATGGCTGAGAACAAGACTTGGATCTTGAATCACTCACAATTAATTATGAGAGATATTAATTTGAGTGGGAGTGCACTTTATATTAGAACTTGTTTATACATTAGTGCTACAATTAATTATGAATTTTGTCTAAAATTATTTGTGTGTTTGTCGTTGTAGATGGCTCGAAATATGTTCAACTTAGCCCCTATACTTGAGAAAGAAAAGTTGGCTGCAAATGGTGGGAACTATGCGGATTGGATTCGAAACCTGAGATTTGTTCTCAGGAGTGCTAAGAAGGAGTACATGCTGGATCAACCCCTAGGTGAAGCTCCTTCAAAGGATGCTGACCAGAAGAAGTTGCTGCTTATGCTACTCGTAGTGATGACTATGAGTCAGTCAAGTGCCTCATCTTAACTTGCATGGATCCTGAACTACAGAAGCATTTTGAACAATCCACCACCCAATTCATAATTGGGTCACTGGAAGTTCTGTACAAGAAACAAGCAAGGACCGAACGGTTTGAATTAACCAAGGCCCTGATAGAATGCAAGATGAAGGAAGGTTCCTCAATGAGTGAGCATATTGTGAAGCTTGCTGGCTATGTTGATAGGCTTGCTGGCTATGTTGATAGGCTTGCTTCACTGGAATTTTGAATTCTGCCAACACTCGGTATAGATATTGTGCTTGCTTCACTCCCCCCATCTTACGATGGTTTCATCATGAATTACAACATGAACGGGATGGAGAAAAGTGCAAACGAGTTGTTTGCTATGCTCAAAACTGCGGAAGCTGGGATGCAGAAGAACAAAGCAGTGTTGATGGTCAACAAGACTACCAGTTTCAAGAAGAAGGGCAAGTCCAAGAAGAAATCTACTGGTGCCGGTAAGACCGCCTCCCAGAAGAAGAACAAGGGCAGGGCCAACAAAGAGACTGACTGTTTCTACTGGAAATAGAAGGGTCACTCGAAGCGGAACTACAAGAAGTACTTAGCCGATAAGAAGAACGGTTCTTCAGACAAAGGTATAATAGTTATACGATATTAATGTTATTTTGCTTGTTTTTGTATGTCATAAGTATTTTATACTAATTGATTGCTTTTAATTTGCAATCTGATATAGGAACTACAGAAAGCTCACAAGTTGAGAAGAAATAAAGACAAGATGATAGTCAAGGATGGTGATGAGATCGCTACTCAAGACTGATGGAGTCTATCTTCAAGATTTATCTTAGGATCGAATAATAGTTATTACATTCCGGAGTTGTATAAGACATTATGTTTTGGATTATGCAATGGGCATTCTTATAAAGTTTTGAACAATAGTTTTTGAAGTTATTATAAGAATATGTTTTGGATTTACCACAAGTTTCAATGGTTTATTCTTGAAATCTTGATTTAAAATATTACAACATTTATGCTAAACATCGTAAGAAGACTGATAAGTTCCACATGAATATATCTGTGCCTGGATACATCGGGAATAATCTTCATATAGATGAAGTATTCGATCATCGTGATCGATAAAATACATAATGATGTATAAAACCGATAGACAGAAATAGAGTATGGTGGATAAATTAACTTCATTAAAATAAGTAAAAATGTTTTACTCAGATTGAAATACTTGAATAGTTCAACAGAATTTAGAATCTATTTGAAGAGTTCAAATATTTTAATGAAGATTAAGGATCATTATGACAATTGATATTGTGATTCTTCATTTGAAGAAATAGATCTAAAGTCATAAGTTTAGCAGGATCATTTAAATAAAAATGAAATTATTCTATCTGCTATTCATAACCTGGGTGTAACCGAAATAGCAAAATATACACTAAAATAGAAAACCACGTATAGATCTTGTTAAAATGAAATCATATGATACATGAACATTATTTAACAAGATGATAGTTGAATTGTAGGCTTATATGATTTCTCCCAATAAAATATCCAAGAGACAAAAATGTTTGTCACGGATAGACATTGTTTAAGAAAAGGGTTTTCTTGTCAAAGGAATAAGTGGGAGGATGTTATAGCTTGAAAAATTAGTGAATCTTTAACGGTACAAAACTAATCGGAATTTGTTCCAATAAATTATTTACATGACATACCGTTAATTTCTACATTAGATGTAGAAAAATTCTAAAAAGCTAAAACATGATCATCAACATCGTTGAATTTATGAAATGACACGACAAAGTTTTTCATCTTGTGAGAAGATGAATGTGAACACTACAAGGAAACAAAGGTGGCGCCTAGCTCATATGAAATGGCCCTTGGTCATGCGCACCGGAATGAAAATTCAAACAAGTTTGGAACTTAGTTGTTATTTTCTGACAAGTTAAAACTTGACAATACTTCAAGGAGTGTGAAGTAAAAGAAGGATTTCAAAACAAGTTTCCTTAATTGGGAAAAGGATGTATGAATGATACAACCAGAAAAGTTTTTATCCTCAAGATAACCAGATGAATGTGCAAACTTCAAAACCCGTTTGAAGATTTGAACTAGCATTGTATTTTGGACTTGTCCAAAAGTATTTTTGTTTAAAATTCAGTGGGAACTATAAAATATTTCTAAGTCATATATGTAAGACATATCATGAAATAGAAATAATATAAAACTTCCAAGTACTGACAAAATAGTTTTGTAGAACTCAGTGGGAGCTGTATAAAGTTTTTGATCCTATATGTATATGACATATTATGGAATAGAAACAATATAAAGTTTCTAAGCACATAACAAAATGATTTTGAAACAAATTTTCCATCAAAGTGTAAAGCAAAATATTGGGCATGAAAGGATCTATGAAGATAGATCAAGATGTCTGATTAAGCTAAAAACAAAGTTTATATATATTTTGACAAAATTTTAAAAGGGAGTTTTAAAATATAGAGAAAATTCTTTTCTCTAAATGTCATATAACTTGATGCTTGAATGATACTTGGAAGATAAAATTATCTGTGATAAGTTATGATATATAATGGCCAAAGTATTTACTAAAGTTAGTAAATAAAAACATCAAAGGATAAAATGCTTATTTCAAGGTATTGAGGTTGAAATTCATTATTAAGAATATAGAATATCAAACTTCATAGTTGGCTATAATAATTCAGAATTATATATGAACAAATTTGTTGAATCTATAAACGATAAGGATATACGTCTTGAAAACATGAGATGTTTCAATTTTTATTTCAATTAAGAATTGTCTTGATATAAATGTTTTGTCTGAATAGATGTTGCAAGAGTTGTAAGTGACCCATAAAGGTTATGCAAGAAGAATCTTTATAAAATGGGTTAATTCAAGATATGATCAAGAAGAGTCTTGGCATAAGAATATCATGATCGTAAATCCAATAATATTTATATTATGAATAAAATATTATGGCTAAAAAGCTAGACGGCTTAAGATCTGAGAAGCAAACAATACCGGCACAAATATCACAAAGTTTTGAGTTTGTCAAAACTAATGACGAAGGCTCTGCCACAAGCAATGCATTAATAACACAAGATAAGTTGTTAAGTGTTATGCAACTAGATTATTGACTCTAGTGCAAGTGGGAGACTATTGGAAATATGCCCTAGAGGCATTAATATTGTAGTATTATATTTACGTTATTCATAATTAAGAGTTTATATTTCATGCTATAACTGCTATGATCTTGGAATATGCGATTCAGTGGAAAACTCATATGCACGTGTGGAATGATAAACGATCAAACAATAGGTTCCCGGCCCAGCCTTTAGGACTGGCTCAAGTGTTGTTGGTGATCACATTTTCTGGATCTTAGGATATCATTAGGTGCAACGATAGTCCTAAAAACAACATTGAGGGTATGACATTAGAAGAACGATCATATTGAATCGACCTAATCTTGTATGTTATACTTTGTGATCATATCGTCTGAAACACTACTATAGGATGCTGCTAACGCGACACTACAATCAGAGATCCTTCGACAAAACTCTGTGCGATGCATTAATCGCAAACGGTGATGTAAAAAATCTGTCAAAAAAGATGCAAAATGTTTGCGATGGCGGATACATCAAACACGGTTTAGATTTTAGTTGCGTGTGCGATGCGGGGCATACGATTCAGTTCAATGAACTATTTGTGATGAGGCACAACAACAGAAACGGGCAGCCAGAAGAAGGCGTATGCGATATACGGCATACAGTTCACTCGAATAAACTGTTTGTGATGAGGCGGAACAACAGAAACGGGTAGCCAGATGAAGGTGTGTGTGATATACGGCATACATTTCACTCGGATGAACTGTTTGTGATTAGGCAACACAAAAGAAACGGTCAGCCAGATCAAGGTGTGTACGTTATACGGCATACGGTTCACTCGGATGAACTGTTTTCGATTAGGCAACGCAACAGAAACGGTTCAGACAGATCAAGGTGTGTGCAATGGAGGGCATACAGTTCATTCCGATAAACTTTTTGTGTTGAGCCAAGAGAACAGAAATGTTTCACATACACAAGATGTGTGTGATACACGGCAAACATCCAATTACATAGGTGGCTAGTACACACATGACATTTCCACACACCAAAGTAAACTATTACATGCATAATTAACTAGGATAAACAGAACCGTATTCTTTACTGTGAATAGTGTGCTCTGTGGGGCACACAAGTATACGGATCATGGCCTTGGGCGAGCAATGTGCCCGCACGCGTCGTGCTAGCTCGATGTTCCTTCTATGCTAAGTTTCCATTAATTGATAGCATTTTATGAACATGCCACCATTTCCCGCCATTTTCTCACTGGTTACCCGCCGCCGCCCAGCGATATTGCGCATAAACCTAGGCGGTGCGCGACGCACGGAGGCAACAAGCGCAGCTTGTAGCACATCCACCTTTTCCAAGCATGCCAACCCACCAAAGCGCCGCCTCTGCAATCAACCTCCTCGACGAGGAAAACGAGAAGGCGCCATGGCCCATCAAGGCCGAGGTGCTCCCCGGCAACACAATGGACGACACCATGATGCGCGTCATCGCCTGGGTTGAGCGGAGCCTTGGCGCATGGCGCTTCAGCGCCGCGGATCAAGATAGGCATGTCAGCGCTGAAAGGCTGCAGCTCGCCGCACAACATGATCGATGGCGTGCCGTAGAGCAAGGTAGACGCGTCCACGCCGATAGGCTGCGGCTCGCCGCACAGCGAGACCATTGGAGCACCGCAGAGTGAGAGGCGCGGCGTGCCGCACAGCAAGAGCGGATCCATCGGCGCTTGCCTGCTGTCGACAGGGCGTCACAGCTGGGTACACGTCCCGTCAGTACCCCCATTCCTCGCCAGGAGTGGGCAGAGGTCGTCTGCGCCGTACATGCACCAGAGGCCGGCCACGCCGTACTTGCATCGGACGCCCGCCGCGCCGTTCGCATGGGTCGCGCCGTTCACCTTGTCCGCGGCCCGCTCGATGCCAACGCGCTGGTCGCTAGGCTCGACCGCCTCCTTGGCCCAGGTGTCCACCTGGGTGCGGTAGAGGAACATGGCCGTCGCATCCTCGAGCTGGTGATCTCCGATGAAATAGCCAACTTGGAGCTCGAGATCGCGCTCCAGATGTTCATCGAGCATGTTGACCGCTTGGATGAACGCCTGCACGAGTTCAGGCAGAGCCAAGAGCTACCGTAGGCAAGGGCTGCTGGTCAAGGTCTCATGGACGCGTTTTATTTTGTTGAGTCGTTTCGATGTGGATTGCTATGTATTCACAGCAATCATAATATTGCTCTGTTTATTGCTCTGTTTCAATGTGTGTACTCTGTTTTCCGTTCTTATATGTTCTTTTTCAATGTGTGTATATATGATTTCCATTCTGTATATGTGGATGATAACAGCTAGATACAAATTGGTATACAAAAATAGATAGAAAATGGAATTCATAATATATATTAATTGTTCATTAGTTCATCATAGAATATATATAATATCATCACATATACGTGATGATACTTAACTACTAGGTACAATGCATAAAATTGAAAACGAACAGTACTAAAACTAATAATCCCTCCCGGGGGCAGTATTCTGGCAGCCCCTCGCCAGTAGCTCCCTGGTGCACGGCGTCTTCCCGGTGCAGGGCAGTACTCCGCCTCCTCCGCCTCACAACGCTTGACGTACCGATCTGCCTCTTGCTGGCGGATGAGCGCGAACGATCTTGCCATTTCATTGGGAGCCCACCGGAGCTCCTCGTCAGTGGCACGCTGGAGCTTATCGGCCCACCTCCACACAGCGATGAGGTGCCTAGCGCCTTTGACCTTCCTCGCGAAGTACCCGTCTTCGTACACCTCTTCCGCACGACGACGCGCCCGCCCCCGAAGCTCCACCGCCTCCTTTTTTCAGGCGGCATCACGGGCTTCACAGGTCGCCTGGTACCTGGCTTCCTCCTCCGCCATCTCCTTCTTGAACGCCACTTGCCTGGCTTTCTCAGCTGGCGGCAGCGACTTCCACAGACAAAGATTGTACTGGCCCCAAAATCACTCCAAATTTGGGGGGTCCGGTGCAACCTCGTTCGGCGGCGCGTAGGGGTCCTCCTCGTCGCTGCTCTTCGACTGAGCATCCTCGGGGGGTGGCGCCTCCTTGTCGGTGCGTGGGCAGATCGGCGGTGCCATGGCAGAGATTTGAGAGAGAGAGAGAGAGAGGGCCAGTGAGGGGAGGATGTACATGAGAATGCAGGCGGGACAACATGAGCAAGGTAGTATTTATTGGCGGCTGGAATCTAGATCGACGGGAACAGTACACACGCCGGTCGCCGAAATTTATGAGTATTGTAGTTTGAATTACACATGATTCCCGCAGCAAAAGCCATGTGTGAACTTAATAGCTGACGGTTTCCAATACAGAACCGTGTCTGATTAATAACCCGCGCCACTCACCTTCCAAACCTCGAGGCGCGAAATAGAGTGCCAATCGTGTGGGGCCCTGTCTTGCCAGATCTTTACATTTTCTTTTTTGAACACCAGATATTTACATCGTCTGATCATTTTTTAATTTGTTGGAATTTAAATGCCATGGCACTCCATGCATGTGTCCAAGCTGTGACACCAATATGTTTGAAAATTCGTTCCAATTTACTGCACATGGAATTAACTTGCACACAAGTACACAAATATATTTTTTCAAACCGTTATGGTTAACCGCTGCATGTAGATGTAGTTCAAATTTGGATTACGGTCAATAACTGGCTAGAAAATCACTTAAATGTCTTAAAAACGTCAAATGACCCCTGAAATTTTCCAAATTTTGACATGACAGTTGTATTGGTGCATGTTAACTATAGAAATTTTTTGAAGGCCATAAGAGGAAGCTATCATCGATTCGTCATCAAACATGCATTGTTCCCTCTCGGAACCACGAGGCTTCTAGTGAGTTGCTCTGGTTTGTGAGGGGTGTGTGTCCAAACTTTCGTCAAACGAGCCAATTTTTTTACCACATCATCTTGGTGGCATGACATTACGTCAAGCAAGATTTCATGTGTTTCTGATCATTTTTTATTTTTTTGGAATTTAAATGGCATGGCACTCCATGCATGTGTCCAGACCGTGACACCAATATGTTTGAAAATTCCTTCCAATTTAGTGTACATGGAATTAACTCACACACAAGTACACAAATATGATTTTTCAAATCGTTATGGTTAAATGTTGCATGTAGATGTAGTTCAAATTTGAATTACGATCATTAAATGGCTAGAAAACCACTTAAATATCTTTAAAAGGTCAAACAACCCCTAGAATTTTCCAAATTTTTACATGACAGTTGTATTAGTGCATGTTAAATGTAGAAAAAATTTAAAGGCCATAAGAGGAAGCTATCTCCCGTTCGTCATCAAACATGCATTGTTCCCTCTTGGAACCACGAGCCTTCTAGTGAGTTGCTCCGGTTTATGAGGGGTGTGTATCCAAACTTTCATCAAACAGGCCAATTTTTTTACCACATCATCTTGGTGGCATGACATTATGTCAAGCAAGGTTTCATGTTTTTTTGAACATTTTTTAATTTTTTGGAATTTCAATGCCATGGCACTCCATGCATGTGTCCAGGCCGTGACACCAATATATTTGAAAATTCCTTCTAATTTAGTGCACATGGAATTAACTCGCACACAAATATAATTTTTCAAACCATTATGGTTAGCCGTTGCATGTAGATGTAGTTCAAATTTGAATTACGGTCATTAAATGGCTAGAAAATCACTTAAATGTCTTTAAAAGGTCAAATGACCCATAGAATTTTCCAAATTTTCACATGACAGTTGTATTAGTGCACCTTAAAGGTAGAAAAATTTTGAAGGCCGTAAGAGGAAGCTATCTCCCGTTCGTCATTAAACATGCATATTGTTCCCTCTCGGAACCATGAGCCTTCTAGTGAGTTGCTCCGGTTTGTAACGGGTGTGTGTCCAAGCTTTCGTCAAACAGGCCAATTTTTGTACCACATCATCTTGGTGGCATGACATTACGTCAAGCAAGGTTTCATGTGTTTCTGATCATTTTTTTATTTTTTGGAATTTAAATGCCATGGCACTCCATGCATGTGTCCAGGCCGTGACACCAATATGTTTGAAAATTCCTTCTAATTTACCGCACATGGAATTAACTCGTACACAAGTACACAAATATGATTTTTCAAACCGTTATGGTTAGCCGTTGCATGTAGATGTAGTTCAAATTTGAATTGCGGTCATTAAATGGCTAGAAAATCACTTAAATGTCTTTAAAAGGTCAAATGACCCCTAGAATTTTCCAAATTTTCACATGACAGTTGTATTAGTGCACATTAACTGTAGAAATTTTTTGAAGGCTGTAAGAGGAAGCTATCGCCCGTTCGTCATCAAACATGCATTGTTCCCTCTCGGAACCATGAGCCTTCTAGTGAGTTGCTCCGGTTTGTGAGGTGTGTGTGTTCAAACTTTCGTCAAACATGCCAAATTTTTTCCCACATCATCTTGGTGGCATGACATTACATCAAGCAAGGTTTCATGTGTTTCTGATCTTTTTTATTTTTTTGGAATTTAAATGCCATGGCACTCCATGCTTTGTGTCATAGCCGTGAGACCAATATGTTTGAAAATTCCTTCCAATTTACTGCACATGGAATTAAGTTGCACACAAGTACACAAATATGACTTTTCAAACCGTTATGGTTAGCTGTTGCATGTACATTGTGACGCCCCCGATTCAATCGTACACTAATCATACACGCAAACATGTACGATCAAGATCAGGGACTCACGGGAAGATATCACAACACAACTCTAAAAATAAATAAGTCATACAAGCATCATAATACAAGCTAGGGGCCTCGAGGGCTCGAATACAAGTGCTCGATCATAGACGAGTCAGCGGAAGCAACATATCTGAGTACAGACATAAGTTAAACAAGGTACCATAAGATGGCTAGCACAAACTGGGATATAGATCGAAGAGGTGCAGGCCTCCTGCCTGGGATCCTCCTAAACTACTCCTGGTCCTCGTCGGCGGCCTGCACGTAGTAGTAGGCACCCTCGGTGTAGTAGGGGTCGTCGAAGGTGGCGTCTGGCTCCTGGGCTCCAGCATCTGGTTGCGACAACCGAGTATAGAAAGGGGAAAAAGGGGGAGCAAAGCAACCGTGAGTACTCATCCAAAGTACTCGCAAGCAAGGATCTACACTACATATGCAATGGTATCAATGAAAATGGGTAGTATCTGTGGACCGAACTGCAGAATGCCAGAATAAGAGGGGGATAGCTAGTCCTATCGAAGACTACGCTTCTGGTAGCCTCCATCTTGAAGCATATAGAAGAGAGTAGCTGGTAAGTTCACCAAGTATCATCGCATAGCATAATCCTACCCGATGATCCTCTCCTCGTCGCCCTGTGAGAGAGCGATCACCGGGTTGTATCTGGCACTTGAAAGGGTGTGTTTTATTAAGTATCCGGTTCTAGTTGTCATAAGGTCGAGGTACAACTCCGGGTCGTCCTTTTACCGAGGGACACGGCTATTCGAATATATAAACTTCCCTGCAGGGGTGCACCACATTACCCAACACGCTCTATCCCTCTGGCCGGGCACACTTTCCTGGGTCATGTCCGGCCTCGAAAGATCAACACGTCGCAGCCCTACCTAGGCCTAACAGATAGGTCAGCACGCCGGTCTAAATCCTATGCGCGCAGGGGTCTGGGCCCATCGCCCATTGCACACCTGCACGTTGCGTGGGCGGCCGATGAGCAGACCTAGCAACCTCCATTACAAAGGAAGTCGCATTACGCGGTCCAATCCGGCGCGCGCCGCTCAGTCACTGACGTCTAGGAGGCTTCGGCTGATACCACGACGTCGAGTACCCATAACTGTTCCCGCGTGGTGGTTAGTGCGTATAGGCTGGTAGCCAGACTCAGATCAAATACCCAATCTCGTTAAGCGTGTTAATTGATATAACCGCGGACGTCGACCAGGACCAGGCCCACCAGTCTCCTAGGTGGTCACAACCTGCCCTGTCGCTCCGCCACAAAGTAACACTCGGGGGCCGTCGGGAACCCAGGCCCACCACTACCTGGATGGAACCACCTACCCCTTCAGCCCCCATCTCCGAACAGAAACATAAGTATGTAATAGTATATAATATAAACCCGTGATCACCTCCCGAAGTGATCACGACCCAGTAGTATAGCATGGCAGACGGACAAGAGTTTAGGGCCACTGATGTAATTCTAGCAACCTATACTAAGCATTTAGGATTGCAGGTAAGGTATCAACAGTAGTAGCAAAGACAGGCTATGCAGCAGAATAGGATTAACCGAAAGCAGTAACATGCTACACTACTCTAATGCAAGCAGTAGAGAGAAGGAATAGGCGATATCGGGTTGATCAAGGAGGGGGCTTGCCTGGAAGCTCGGCAGAGATGGACAGGTCGTCAACACTGTAGTCGTTCACGGCAGCGTCGTCAGCGGTCTCAGCGTCTATCGAGAGAGAAAGAGGGGGGGAGGAAAAAGTAAATACAAAGCAAACAATGCTACACAAAGTATGACATGACAATATGCAGTGTCGGGTGTGTTCTAACGTGGGGTTGCACGTTACCGAGAAAGGGGGATCCCATCCGGGAAAGTTTTCCCGGTTCCGGACATTTGTCAAACAGATGACCGGAGGGGGACGGTTGCACGTTCGCTATGTTAGGGACGTGTGACGGACGAACGGACTGCGTATTCGGATTCGTCTCATCGTTCTGAGCAACTTTCATGTACAAACTATTTTCATCCGAGCAACGGATTATTTTATATAAATTTATAAAGATTTAAACATTTTTGAAATTAACAGAATTAATTTAATTCAAAAATATGTTTACTGCATCAGCATGACGTCAGTATGACGTCAGTGGTCAACATTGACCGTTGACTTAGTCAAGCTGACGTGTGGGTCCCACTCTCATTGTCTAAGACTAACTAAACAGGTTTAATTAGTTTAGTTAAATGATTAGGTTAATTAAACAAAATTAATTAGTTTAATTAATTAATTAACTAATTAATATTATTATATTTGAAATTTCTTTTTTTTTTGTTCTAAGGGGCGTGGGCCCCATTCGTCATAGTCACAGGGGGGGCGGGCCCAGCTGTCGGTGGCCCATAGGCCAAAGTGGGTCGGGCGCAACGGGCGTCGGGGGTCCGCCCGAACGGGACTGGCGAGGGGGCGCGGCGGACGAAGGCCGCCGGGGTGCGGCGAGGCACCGGCCAGGGGGAAGTGGTGGTGGCCGTAGCGGCCGGCGGAGAGGCGGATGCCGGCGGCGCCGCGTGCTGCGGCGAGTGGGCAGCGTCAGCGCGGGGAACGCGGCGGTGCAGGCGAAGCCGAGCAGCAGGGGCGGTCGACGGTGAGCGACAGAGGCGAGCGATGGCGCATGGCGGTAGCAGGCGGAGCGGGGCGCGCAGGGGCAAGCTGCAGGCGAGCAGCAGGTGGCCGTGCGAGGCCGTGGTGGAGCAGGCAGCGGATGGTCACAGCAGGCGGGGCCGGCGAGGCTGCGAGCGGGTTAGGCGCGCGACGGCGAGCGCAGTGGTTGGCCGGGACGGCAGGGGGCACGAGCGGGGCGTCGGTCCAGGCGCGGCGCGGGGAGGAGGCCGCGGCCGTGAGCGCGTGCGCGCGCGGAGAGCGGTGACCGCGACGATGGGGACGGGGAGAGAGGGAGAGGCCGGGGGCCTCACCGCGGGGCTGTAGGGCAAAGGCAGTGGGCTCGGGGAGGTCCGGCGAGGCAGATCAACCACGGGGGTGAGGTGGCGGCGGCGGCGAACGGCGTTGGCGTCCGGGCGTGGTTGGAGAAGAGGTCGAGGACGGGGAGTCACGACAGCCATGGCGATGGCTGGCGTCGGGAGGAAGCAGAGGCGCCAGGAGGCCGGTCGGGGAGGAGGGTTGAGGAGGCGGGTGCCGGCCACGGCGGGGCGGCGATGCGCGTCGAGGCGATGGGGTCGAGGCGCCGTTTCCCCCGATCTAGATCGGGGGGCAGAGGAGGTCGTGGGGGGGAGTGGACCGAGTGGGGGAAATGGGGAAGGAATCGGGCTAGGGTTTCGGGTGTGTGTGTGGGGGGGGGGGTTTGCAGCCCGGCCGGGGATGGGCCTCTGGTCTCTGGGGGGGGCCAGCTGGGCCTGTTGGCCGAGTTGGCCAGTGGGTCCTCTTTCTTTTTGTTTTTGTTTGTACCTTTTTTTGTAATGTTTTCCTTTTCTTAATTTTCTTTTACTTCTTATCTGTTTTATTTTAGTTTTAATAAAATACAAAAGTGGCACCTAAAATAGTGTTACAATTTATGCCACTGCCACAAATAGTTTAGTACTGAAATAAAATAGTTTTGAAATTATTTATTATTTTAAAAGCATTTGAATAACTGTTTTGCCACTGTTTATTTATTATAGTGCATTTAAACGCTTTATAAAAGTGTGGTTTCTCCACCAATATTACATATGATTTATTTGTCACATTTAGAACATTTTAGTTTTGACATTTGAAATCTTTTATTGTTTGCTTGATTTTGAATTTGAATTCGAACCGGTTTCGAACTAACGCGAGATTATCAACAGTAACCGAGGTGACGTGGCATCATTAGCAGGGAATTACTGTAGTCTAATTATCCGGGCATCACATACATGTAGTTCTAATTTTAATTACGGTCATTAAATGGCTAGAAAATCACTTAAATGTCTTAAAAGGTCAAATGACCCCTGAAATTTTCCAAATTTTGACATGACAGTTGTATTAGTACTACAAACTTTCTCGTACATTTAAAACACCATCCGTTGCCACTTTACTCCAAATTCGTCTTTCGCAGCTAATAAAAAATATCAACAACATCACACACAGTTTGTTTGTAAGAACCGTTTACGATGAAAATTCGTGGGTCTATTTAAGACTTCCTCCTTAAGCTTCGCCGGTTCGTCTACTCCAGTGCCGACAACCCCCGAATCCACGAATCCCGATCCCCATTCCCGCAATCCCTTCTTGCAAATATGACGCCGTGGAAACGCTTCGTGAGGGCCCGTACGGTGGCCGCGTCCTCCCCGAGCGCCGCCGCCTGCGCCGAGAGCGCGGCCGCCTACGCCGAGAGTGCCGCCGCATCCGCATTGAGCGCGTCCACATCCCTCGAGAGGGCGTCTGCGGTAACCGACAGGGCAGCTGCAGCAGCCGAGACGGCTGCAGCAACTGCTGCCACGACGGCTGCAAACGCCGAGAGCGCTCGAGCTGCCGTCTGTGCTACCGATGTTGCCTTGACCCGGGTCGAGGCCATCCGCGCCAAGATCGAGGACGCACACGCCAAGATATTCCAGGCCACCTCGGAATCCAGCATGCAACCCACGTTCGAAAAGGCGGCGGTGGCCAAGGATCACCTGCTTCCTCATGAGATCGCCGAGCGGGAGCTGGAGATGTAGGATGCGGCGGAGATCGAGGAGCGCCGGGAGGAGGAGTTGCGCGTAGCCGAGGTCGAGGTAGAGAAGAGTTTGTCTGTCGAGGAATCGGTGTTGGAGTAGCAACGCGAGCTCTGGCGCGACCACTACTACGAGTACTACAACCTTGAGGGCGGCGCCGAGGACGAGGACGAGGATGAGGACGCGGTCGACTTCAGTAGGGGGAACGCGGAGTCTACCAACGGTGGCATGTCGCCAGGACAAGTCATCGACGTCTCATCTCACACTGGCGATGCATAGGCCGGCGCGGCGGCGGCTTTGTTAAAATTATGCATACTTAGGCTTTGTTTTTAATGCTGGTCTTTTGTTAGAGCAATGTTTAGGTCAACTGGCTCTGTTTAATTAGTAAAATTGCTCGATTCAGTAAGTGTGGTCTGTGTGCTGTACGCTCTTTTGTGTGCCCAAATTAGCAAGTGATGTTAAATTATGCAATGGCGTGGATGAGGACAGTACCCAGGGAAATTTCCACACAATTTGAATTGTAAAACTCATCCCATGCGCGTAAAGCAGAAGAATCGTTTGCGATGCACACAATCGTTCAAAGTGAATGGTGTCCGGCGGCACCGTGCGCAACGTTTCCCTCCACATTTCGAAATTTTTGGCCTACCGCCAAAATATCTACCCCCCTTCCCCACCCCCTTTTCTTCCCGACCACAAGTCACATTTCCCCTGTTTCCTCCTTCCTTCCTTCCGAAGCTATAGCCGCTTCCTCGCTTGCTTCCTCGCTCTCGCCGTCTCGCATCCTATCGCCGGGTCGCCATGGTCTTCTTCAATGACCTCTCTAGCGGTTCCTCCTCCGACGACGACTCCTTCACCACCCGGATATGCCTCTCTTCTCTCTCTCTCGGGTTATGACTTGGAATGAAGGATTTTAACCCCGGCGGTCAATTTGAGTCATTTCTTCCTCTTGTAGCTCCCTAGGACCATCAGTTGCAATGAATGGAGCGAGGTGGCTGAAGATCTACCTGCTCGTTATCACCATCAATCTCCATGCATGAAGTTAGTTGCGTTTGAATCTGTGGACAGTGGGAGGAACTTTCTGGCATGTGCAGAGAAGGTTAGCCCCACTTTTGTTGTTACAAATCATTTGTTAGATGTGATTCAGACCTTGTCACTATGCTATGTTATTCTGGATGTTAAGACAGTGTCACAGTTTGTACCTAGTATCTAAAAATGTTGCCATCTCATCAGCGGTGCCATTAGAAAATTATTTGGCACCGCTTCAGCAGTTTGTGCAGCCAACTTTGGTCCACACATCCGAGCAGCCAAGCAGTAAAATACTAAATCTTTATGGAACGAAGGAACTGGGCATCGGAGCAACTAGGTGCTCCGGAGTCCGAGTCCCTGTTTTTTTTCGCTGCATCGGCTCGCCAGTGCAGGGCACCGGTGCCAAATGTAGCAACAGTTGTCTTTACACTGGTTTTGGCATACATAGTGGACGGCCTTAGTGCTATTAGTTCTATGTTACTAAATTTGTGCATGTACACACCTGTTAGTATCAATTTGATTTCATCCAAACACTGTTGCTATGCTATTGCAGTTATATTTAGCTTCCTCATAAAATGTTCAATTTGTTATTTATAGTACATGATTAAGAACTTGTAGCATTGTTGTAGTTAATTATAGCTTCTGATGTTTCAGAATTTGGTTGTTGTCTCAGTAGCAATTAATTCATTTGCACATTGATCTTTTTGAGAAGATATGTCATAATTAACCTGTTTCTTCAGTTTTTCAAAATATGTATTTGGTGATTTTCTATGTTGCTAGAAACCCATTTCCCCAACAATTGTTACTGATCTAGTTTTAAATATTGTAGGATGAACGGAAGTGTTCTTACCTGGAGTGGGTTGATCAAGAGTGGCCACAGTCTTTGAAGAAGTGCCTAGCAAAGCTCTGGAGCATGTATGAGGAAGAGAAGAGAGGTAGGCTTAGAGAAAGTGTTGTCAACGCTGAAGAATATTTGAAGATGCGGGATAAAAAGAGGAAGATGGAGAATGAGCTTAGATTTTTTAAATTATACTTTGCTAAGATGGTGTTGGCGAAGGAGGAGGCACTTTCCCAGTTGGCCAGTGCAAAACAGGTTCTGACTGAACTGAAAGCAGAGGTCGATAAGACGAGCCTGGATGACCTCGATTAGGGAAATGAATATATTGTTCTAATATTGTTCTTATGAAGGTGAACTAGCTATATGTTGTACTGTGCTGTTTTCAGGTAGCTATCGTACTGTGATGTTAAAATATATTTATGTGCATGATATGAAATTGGCAAACAGCTGTTCGATATGAAATGTGAATTTGCGTAATACTAGAATTATTAATTGTAAACTAATAAACCTGCTAAATGGGTCATGGAACTTTGCAAACGGTTCTAGCGGTAAAAGCATTTGTGATGGATAGCCCAATGCCATACAGTTTTCTTCATCAAATTGTGTGTGGTGTAGTTGAATAAAAGCAAACGGTTAACCGAGGCAGAGCATGTGTGATAGTGATAACCCACAAGTATAGGGGATCGCAACAGTTTTCGAGGGTAGAGTATTCAACCCAAATTTATTGATTCGACACAAGGGGAGCCAAAGAATATTTGCAAGTATTAGCAGCTGAGTTGTCAATTCAACCACACCTGGAGATTAATTATCTGCGGCAAAGTGATCAGTAGCAACGTAGTATGATAGTTTTGATAGTAGTAGCAACAGTAATAGTAACGGTAACAGTGATAGCAATGATTTTGTAGCAAGTGCTACAGTAACAGTAGCAGTAGTAACTTAGCAGGAACAATATAAGAGAAAATCATAGGCATTGGATCGGTGAATTCATTGGATGATATTCATCATATAACAGTCATAACCTAGGGCGATACGGCACTAGCTCCAGTTCATAAAAATAATGTAGGCATGTATTCAGTAAATAGTCATATGTGCTTATGGAAAGAACTTGCATGACATCTTTTATCCTACCCTCCTGTGGCAGCGGGGTCCATAAGGAAACTAAGGGATATTAAGGCCTCCTTTTAATAGAGAACCGGAACAAAGCATTAACACATAGTGAATACAAGAACTCCTCAAACTACGGTCATCACCGGAAAGTATCCCGACTATTGTCACTCCGGGATTTGCGGATCATAACACGTAGTAGGTGACTATAACTTGCAAGATCGGATCTAGAACATAGATATAATGGTGATAACATAAACGGTTCAGATCTGAAATCATGGCACCCGGGCCCAAAGTGACAAGCATTAAGCATGGCAAAGTCATAGCAACATCAATCTCAGAACATAATGGATACTAGGGATCAAGCCCTAACAAAAGTAACTCGATTACATGATGAATCTTGTCCAACTCCTCACCGACCAGCGAGCCTACGAAGGAATTACTCACTCCCGGTGGGGAGCATCATGGAATTGGCGATGGAGAAGGGTTGGTGATGATGAAGATCAAAGATCCCCCATTCCGGAGCCCAAAACGGACTCTAGATCTGGCCTCCCGATGAAGAACAGGAGGCAGCGGCGGCTCCGTCTCGTGAAACACGATAATTCTTCCTCCCCTCTTTTTTTCTCTGAAATTATGAATTTATAGCATTGGAGATAGGGTCAGCGGGGCCACCAGGTGGGGACAACCATCCTGGGCGCGCCAGGAGGGGGGGCGCCCTGGTGGGTTGTGCCCACCTAGGGACCCCCCCCCCCCCCTCCGGTGGTTCTTGGCTCCAGTAATTCTCTTTTATTATATAAAAAATCCTCGCAAAGTTTCGTTCCAATCCGAGAACTTTTATTTCTACACAAAAAACAACACCATGGTAGTTCTGCTGAAAACAGCGTCAGTCCGGGTTAGTTTCATCCATATCATGCAAATTAGAGTCCAAAATAAGAGGAAAAGTGTTAGGAAAGTAGATACGACGGAGACGTATCAACTCCCCCAAGCTTAAACCTTTGCTTGTCCTCAAGCAATTCAGTTGATAAACTGAAAGTGAAAAAGAAAAACTTTTACGAACTCTTTTGCTCTTGTTTACATAAATAAGCTTATGTAGCACCCAGGTTTTCAGCAAAGATCATGACTAACCATGCCAACAATAACTCTTAAAAATTACATTAACTCATATGAGTGACATAAACAACTAGTGAGCAATAATGAAGCATCTCAAATGGCAACACTTTGTCAAAACAATCATGGTACAATATGACAACAGTGGTATCTTGCTAGCCCTTTCTGAGACCGCAAAACATAAATGCAGAGCACCTCCAAAGTTCAAGCAGCGACTAAACATTGTAATTCATGGTAGAGAAGATCCAGTCATGATGCACCCAACATTAGCTATACACAATGCATGAGGATGACAATAGTGATCTCAGGTCTGGCGCTTATTTGAGAAGGTGATGACACAACATAAAAGTAAATAGATAGTCCCTTTGCAGAGGGAAGCAGTGATTTGTAGCGGTGCCAGAGCTCATATTTTTAAAAACAGAGATAAATGAAATTTTGAGAAATGCACCCTTCCTGTTTACCTCGCGACCATTAGTTATCAGTATCTTCCATGCTAAACACATTAGTGGCAGTTCCCAAGCGATAAAAAGTAAAGGTTTACTCCCCCTCCACCAACAAACACACTCCACAGCTAACCGAATCCATGGGTACCATCCATACCAACAACAATCCTCGGGGAGTTTTGTTTAATTATTTGCAATTTTGAATTCGGGACTGGGAATCCCTATTACCGCCCCCTCGTGCGAGGACGAGTGAATAAACACTCATCATGAGAATAACCCGCTTAGCATGGAAGATACTGACTACCTCCTGTCACTCTATGAACAATCCAGACACACAAAAATAGATGTTTATTTGAAGTTTTTAGTGGTGGCACATGTAAATTTACTTGGAACGGCAGGGTAATACCGCATATAGGTAGGTATATGGTGGACTCATCTGGAATAACTTGGGTTTCAGGATTTTGATGCACAAGCAGTATTCCCGCTTAGTACAGGCGAAGGCTAGCAAATAGGTTGAGAAGTGGTCAGCTAGAGAGCGAAAACGGTCATGAACATGCATTTTGCATAAGTAACATTGGATACTAGCATGAGTAGGATATGAACACCATGAACATAAATATCATAGAGGCTATGTTGGTTTTGATTCAACTACATGCATGAACATGTGCCAAGTCAAGCCACTCGAACATTCGGAGGAGGATACCATATCATCATACCACATCACAATCATTTTAATGCATGTTAACATCCAAGATAAATCATTATCCACTCCTAGCTACTTAAGCATAGCATGAGAAACTATAATCTCTAATTGTCATTGCGAACATGTTTAATCATAATAGGCTGAATCATGGATGCTAGGTTAAACATATTTACAAAAACAGAACAAGTTGAGTCCACACCCGTTTCTCTTTGCCACAGCCAGTTCATCAAATACAGACATTATTACCTTTCACTTGCACAACTGAAAGATATGGAAATAATAATAGTGCAAGAGTGCCGTGGACAAAGCTGGAATCTGCAAACACTTTATTCAAAGGAGAAGACAAGGTAATTTGGGCTCTTTGTTAGATTAGTAATAATGCAAATGAGAGCCACTCAACGTTTTCATCGTGGTCTTCTCCTTGGTATGACTCAATAAACGGAAAAGAAATTCAGAGAAACACACTGAAATATTTTTGGAGTTTTTAGTTTTTCTAGAAGAAAGCAAATTAAAGAAGGAAAAACAAAAAAATAGAAAAAATATTTACACGGGAAAACTCCCAACAAGCAAGAAGAAGAATCGAGAAATCTTTTTGGGTTTTCTTTTAATACTACAACTAATTTAAACTAGAAAGAAAAACCGAAAAGAAGCAGGAAATATTTTTGGATTTTCTCAAAAAAATTCAAACACACAAGAAGAAAGCGAGAAAATAAATCTAACATGGATAATACAATGAAAAAGTGTGGACACCGACAACTGGAATGAAATTTGTGAACATGAATGTAATGTCAGTGGAAATACGTACTCCCCCAAGCTTAGGCTTTTGGCCTAACTTGGTAATCACCACTCGCGGCCGACGTAATAATCAGAGTGATAGCTCACGGAGACTCTTGGTGCAGACTCCTTAGCCCGCCGAGCAGCCACAACCTCTGCGTTGTGTGCGCGGGCCTCGCTCTCAAGAACATAATACCTTCCCTTGCTGTGAAAGTCAAAGAGAGCAGGCGCAGGCAAAAAGGTGTCCACAACGGACTTTTTATTGAACAATAGGTTATAAGTATAATCATGGATTTCCCCAGTAAGGGACTTATCGCGTTTCATGGCATCAAAGTCTAAGTACTGAGTGGGAAGGGTGGGGTCATTAGGCTCAAGTGACACACCTAACTCTTCTGCTAAACGTGAAGCATAAATCCCACCATAAAAATATCCACTATCAGCATTGTGTTGCAGTCTACGTGCAACAATCACTCCAAGGTTATAGCGTTTAACACCAGTGAGAGCAGTGCATATGAGGCTCAAGTCAGGAGCACAAAGTGTACTACAGTCTTGTTTGCCTACGATGCATTTTCCATTAAACAGTGCAAAGTATTGAATTGATGGGAAATGATTACTTTTTATTCTACCTTGTGTCACCCCTCTATTCTCACCGTAGCAAAGACTAGTTAAAAATAACTCATACTCAGCCCTTGGTGGTTCGTCCATCAAACCCCAATATGGAATTTTACATGCAACACAGAATGAATCTAGAGGCATAGTGACTAAACAATCATAAAGTTTAAACGAAACTCGAGACTCATGAGGATAAAATCTAAACTCTTTAATAAATGATTCTGTGAGACTGAGGTACTGGTTGCACTTATCTTGAATGTAGGGGCCGAGCTCGGCATTGTGAACATATTGCTCAAATTCTTCTTTAATACCTGCACTTAGCATGAAATTGACGCACGGCCATAAACATGATTTGGTAGCGGCATCTCGTATTGAACTTGCACTTGGTTCAACATAAGACCGGTGGGTTGAGCCACTACTAGAAGATGCCTCCGAGGACCTCCACCTCGAAGAACTCCTTCCAAAGAAGTTCATCATATATGCGTACAAATTTCTGAAAAAATTTGACCACAAAATTTTATTAACAAAACTTTGCAAGATTGATAGCAACTACTCATAGACATGCATAAAGGCTATATTGAGCATTCAAACTACTTAGAACTCTAAGAATTCAACATGCAAGCCCATCTACAGCAGCATCAAGAGTAGCTAATTATTCAAAATATAAACCACTAAAGCAAAAACTAATTGGACAAACATGGGAGTCACATACCAAGTAGCACTTCCCCGAAAAAGTTTCGGAAACGGAGCTTCGAGCAAAGAGATCGAAATCCGCGGGTTTGAGAGCAAGAACATGAGAGAGAGAGAGAGCAATGGTGAATTTTTTCTGGAGGTAGGTGGTGACATGGGATAAAGAGATAAGTGAGGGGGCCCACGTGGGGACCACAACCCACCAGGGCGCGCCTGGGGTTGCTGGCGCGCCCAGGTGGGTTGTGCCCACCTGGTGCACCCCCCCCCCCCTCTGATGTTATTTGCACCAAAAATTCTTAAATATTCAGAAAAATCATATTAAATTTTCAGGGCATTCTGAGACCTTTTATTTTTGGGTCATTTTTTATTGTACGGGAAATTCAGAAAACAGACAAAACATGGTATTTTATTTTATTTAACTAAGATAAATAGAAAACAAAAGGTAAGGACAGAAGGTGGTGCCTACTAAATTCATCAACTTCATACCTCTCAAGAGTGATCCATTAATAAGGTTGATCAAGTCTTATTAACAACCACCTTCGATTAGCATGAAACTAAAGAACTTTCGTAAAACACTAAGTTACCTCAACGAGGATATGCTTGTCCCCAACAATAAGTATTTCATATTTCTTTCTGGCAGAAGGTAGAGGTAGTTGAAAACTTCCAATAGTGATTGTCGGAGATTTTTCAATAACATTAATACCATTCACTTGGAATTGTTTCTTCGAAAAGTGCACCGTATGCTCATTACCATTAATCTGAAAAGTGACCTTGCTTTTATTGCAGCCAATAACAGCCCCTACAGTATTCAAGAAGGGTCTACCAAGGATAATCGACATGTTGTCGTCCTCGGGCATCTCAAGTATAACAAGTCAGTCAAAATAGTAACATTAGCAACAACAACGGGCACATCCTCACAAATAAAGATATTTCAGTAGGTGTGAGTTTATTCAAATCAAGTTTTTTATATAAAGAGAAAGGCATAACACTAACACCAGCTCCTAAATCACATAAAGCAGTTTTCACATAGTTTCTTTTTATGGAGCAAGGTATAGTTGGTATTCCAGGATCTCCAAGTTTTTTAGGTACTCCATCCTTAAAAGAATAATTAGCAAGCATGGTGGAGATTTCAGCTTCCGGTATTTTTCTCTTATTAGTGATGATGTCTTTCATGTACTTTGCATAAGGGGCCATTTTTAATATATCAGTCAAGCGAGTACGCAAAAAGACTGGCCTAAGCATTTCAGCAAAGCATTCAAATTCTTCATCATCTTTCTTCTTAGTTGATTTAGGTGGAAAGGGCATGGGTTTTTTAACCCATGGTTCTCTTTCTTTACCATGTTTTCTAGCAACAAAGTCTCTTTTATCATATCTTTTATTCTTGGGTTGTGGGTTATCAAGATCAACAGCTGGCTCTATCTCAACATCATTATCTAGTTGTTTATCATTGTCTGGTTGAGTATCTTCATGAACATCATCATTACCTTTTTATCATCACTAAGTGAATGTTCATTACCAGATTGAGTTTCAGCATCAGATATAGAAACATCATTATCATTATCAGGAGGTTTTTCTATTTCAGATTCACTAGAGGCATGCAAAGTCCTATCATTTTTCTTTTTATTCTTCTTCTTAGAAGGACCAGGTGCATCAGTGTTAATTCTTTGAGAATCTTGTTCAATTCTTTTAGGGTGTCCTACAGGATAAAGTGGTTCCTGAGTCATTTTACCTCCTCTAGTTGCTACTCTAATAGCAAAGTCATTTATATTATTATTCATTTCATCTAGCAACTCTCTTTGAGATTTATGTCGGGGGGATGAACCCCGGGCAGGCAACGGAACCCGGATCCTTTTCAAAAACTTCAGGGCTAGCAACGCCCCTCAATCCGGCCAAGTCCCGTAACCCGGCCAGACCCGCTGGTGCATGCCGGCCGGACCCGGCAAGTCAAATACTTCTTCGACAAGCAAGCGCAACCACAGTGCGCCCCTCAACCCAACCGCGGGTCAGCTCCCGTCCCATCCAGGGCGTACGACGGAACAAGCCCCATGAAGGGATGAGCATGGCCACAGTGGCCCACCAACTCCGCTGACCGGCAGGAGCGTGGCAACAGTGGCCCACCTACTCCGCTGACCGGGGCCGGCATGGCTACAGTACATCCCTCGTCCTACTAACGCAAGCCGACGGTGACCAGGCGACGCGCCACTGTAGCCAAGCCGGTCCAACCACTCCGTGACGCACGACAAGATGGGAAACAGTGCCCTCTGGCGCGCGGGGTCTGCGCCCGGAGAACCCGGCGTACCCTGGTACCCGGCGGGCCCCAGCACCGGCTTCCCAAACGCTGACATCCCGGCCCCGCGCCCATGTAACTTTACCATTGTAACCCTGGGGGTTGACCTATAAACCCCCCAGGAGGCCTCCATGCGGGGGAGCTCATGAGAATCAGTAGAACACACACACACACCAGGAGGAGGAACAACCTATGCTTGGGCCTGTCTTCCTTCCTCCCCAAAACAGCTCTAGGAGCAAGCTTGTAGCATCCACATATAAACCACACTCGGCAGAACTTGGGGTGTTATCTCTCCAGAGAGCCCCGAACCTGGGTATGTCTTGCGTCCCTCGCTCGCTCATGCCGACCTCGCCTCTGGAGCCCACCGGTGCCCTCGAGCATGTCCCTCTCTTTAGCCATCCTTTGGAATCTGCCGTGCGCCCACCACGACAGTTGGCACCCACCGTGGGGCAGCTCGAGGTCCTTCATCGACTCCGGTGAGCCCATCGCGCACTGCGCGTTCCCCGTGCCTGGTGCGCCGATGGCCAACGTCATCAACCTGCCCACCGCCTCCTTCACCGCGCTGTGCATCTCCGACGTGTCCACAGCTGATGAGTACCCCAGCGGGGTGCTCGACGTTACCAACTCGCCTATTCCCCTCGGCGAGGAGATCTCCACCAGGGTGGCAGATCTCTGCACCAGGCAAGAGGTGCTCGTCACCGGCTCCGACTCCGGCTGGTCCAGCACCGCGCAGAAGGCTGCCCAGGCTGCAGCTGCGCGCGCCGGCGGGACCGACCCGCTGCGCACCATGGTGCAAAACCTCAGCGTCCCCATCGCCACCGACATCAACGCCGCCAACGCTGCAGAGGCGCGGGCCCGGCTCAAGGATGAACTCAAACGCCTGCTGGATGAGGTCGCGGTGCTCGCTGCTATGCAGCGCGGGTTGGAGTCCTCCTAGCGGGAGCGCGAGGCCGGGTACGGCTTCACACCGGCCGTGGCTGAAACCAGCCGAGTTGCCGAAGTGCGGAACCGTGGCGCCGCCATCGGCCACGCGCGGGGGGCAGTCCCACCCGTCTATGACACTCCCATCAAGAACATGCGTGCCGCGCAGGCGGCCGCCGTCGGCATGGAGCAGCTGCAGGGCGAGGAGCTGCAGGAGCGCCTACAGCGCATGACCGAGCTTCTCGACGCTGTGAATGCGCAGCAAGACCGCCTCGACCGCCCCGCCGCGTCCGGCTCGCGCCGCTCCAAGGACCCTGAGCAGCGGAACACGGCGTCTTCCCCGCGCCCGACCGACGCCCACTCCGGCCAGACGAGAACCCGGCGCAACCGCACCGCGACGGCCGGTGATGGCTTGGGCGACGAGCCGGCTGCCGAAGACCGGCGCTAGCAAGACCCTCCCCCGCCATCCGGCCGGTGTGGCAACCCGGCTTCGGCCAACCCGGCCCCCCGCGGCCCTGTCGCAGGCCAGCTGGGTCAGCGCGCCATCGATGACGCTGACGCTCGCCACCGCCTTGATCAGCTCGCCCTCTCCCTCGAGCTGGAGGAAGACAACGCTGCTGGGCCGGCTTGCTTCGGGCCATGCATCCGGGATGAGCCCTTCCGCAAAGGGTTCACGCTCCCCCGCGACACCCCCAAGTACAACGGCACCGTCAAGCCGGAGGACTGGCTCATCGACTACACCACCGCCATCGGCATCGCGGGCAGCAATCGCCGCCTTGCCGTGCGCTATGCCCCGCTCATGCTCCTGGGTTCAGCCTGGACGTGGCTCAACAGTCTGCCAGCCGGTAGCATCAACGTGTGGGTTGACTTTGAGTAGGCCTTCGTGCGCAACTTCACCGACACCTACAAGCATCCTGGCCGTCCCAGCCAGCTCGCCATGTGCGTGCAGGGGCCGGCTGAAACTGGCCGCGAGTACCTCGCACGCTGGACTGAGCTCCGGAACAGCTGTGAGGGCATCCATGAGGTCTAGCCCATTTAGTAATTCGTGAGCGGCTGCCGGGATGGCACCCTCCTCAAGCACAAGCTCCTACGCTCCTAGCCAACCACCATGGCCGCACTCATGGTCATCGCGGACAAGTATGCCAACGCCGACTTAGCCATCAAGATCCAGGTGGTGCTGGATGAAGCCGGCAAAGCGTTGCCGGCGCCATCCGCCAAGCCGGCTGGCGAGAGTAGCCGCCAGCAGAACAACCAGCAGAATAACAAGTGCAAGGCCGATCAGCAGGCCCCACGCTACGACAACTGCCTCGTCGCGGCCGCCGAGCAGGCGCCTGTGGCCTAGCCGGCCGGAAGGCGCCGGCAAGCAGGCAAGACGGTGTGGCAACCCACCATGAGCTCCGAGGAGATGCTCGACGCTCCCTGCAAGCACCACAGCGGCGCGAGGCCGTCCACGCACACGCTCCGGCAGTGCGCCATCACCAAGCGCATTATGAGGGGCGACATCCCGCCGCCTCCGGCTCCGGGTGCGGGGCAGCCGCCTCCGCCTCCTCCCCCACCCTCGGCAAACGGCGCGATGCGTGATGATGTCTTCCCCAAGCAGAACATGAGCTACATCGTCTTCACCAGCCTCGGTGACGACAAGCGTAGTGAGCGCCTGCTCCGGCAGGAAATGAACACCGTCGTCCCGGCCGTGCCGGAATACATGCACTGGTCGGAGCGCCCGATCAGCTGGACCCGGGAGGACCACCCGGCCGTCATGCCCAACCCGAGTGGCTACGCCCTTGTCCTCGACACTACCATAGTCGCTGCCAGGCGCACCTGCAAGTTCTCGCGAGTCCTCATTGACGGCGGCAGCAACATCGACATCCTCTACCGCGACACCATGACCAAGCTCGGCCTCGAGGCCAAGGACCTGGAGCCTTCCCGGACGGAGTTCCACGGCATCGTGTCAGGTCTCTCCTGCTCTTCCATCGGCCGGATTCGGCTCGACGTCCTCTTCAGCACGAGCGATCATTTTCGGCGCGAGCCGATCTGGATCGAGGTGGTGGACCTGTCTAGAGCATACCACGCGCTGTTGGGCCGGCCTGCACTCGCCAAATTCATGGCGGTCCCCCACTACGCCTACATGAAGATGAAGCTGCCGGGACCCAAGGGCCTCATCACCGTCGTCGGCAACTACCGAAAATCCCTATAGTGCGCTCAAGTCGGCGCCAGATTGGCCGAGTCGCTGGTCATAGCCGAGGAGCGGCGCCAGCTCGACCGGATCGTTGCACTAGCCAACGAGATGCCGGCTGTGCTGGCTTCAGCCAAGGAGTCGGCTGGCGAGGCCTCGTTCCAACCGTCCAAGGAGACTAAGAAGGTCAAGCTGAACCCGGAAGACCCCAGCTGCAGCAAGTACTTCATCGTGGGCACCCGCCTCGACAGCAAATAGGAAGGCGAGCTCACCGACTTCCTCCGTGAGAATCGGGATATCTTTGCATGGACCCCAAAGGACATGCCGGGAATTCCGAGGAAGTACGCCGAGCACAAACTACACGTTTGCAAGGACGCCAAGCCTGCCCATCAACCCTTACATCGCTTTTCTGAAGAGAAGAGAAGAACCATCGGTGAAGAGGTCGCCAAGCTACTCGTGTCCGGCTTCATCATGGAGGTGTTTCACCCCGAGTGGCTGGCCGACCCGGTCCTCGTCCTAAAGAAGAACAACACCTGGTGCATGTGCATAGACTACACCAGCCTGAACAAGGCCTGCCCCAAGGATCATTTCGCTCTCCCGCGGATAGATCAAGTGATCAACTCCACCGCCGGCTGCGAGCTCCTCACCTTCCTGGATGCTTACTCCGGCTATCATCAGATCAAGCTGGACCCAGCCGACGCCCTGAAGACGTCCTTCATCATGCCCTTTGGGGCGTACTGCTACATCACCATGTCGTTCGGCTTAAAGAATGCCGGCGCCACCTTCCAGCGTTGCATGCAGAAATGCTTGCTGACGCAACTCGGCCGCAACATCCATGTCTACGTCAACGACATCGTGGTGAAGACCAAGCAGCACCTCAGGCTCCTCGATGACCTGAAGGAGACCTTTGCCAATCTACATGAGTACCAGATCAAGCTCGACCCGAAGAAGTGCATCTTCGGCGTGCTGGCCGGGAAGCTGCTCGGCTTCCTTGTCTCGGAGCATGGCATTGAGGCGAACCCGGAGAAGATCAAGGCCATCGAGTGCATGCGCAAGCCAACCCGGCTGCGAGATGTCCAGAAGTTTACCGGCTGCTTGGCCTCGGTCAACCGGTTTCTCAGTCGACTGGGCGAGAGGGCCTTGCCCCTATACCAGCTGATGAAGAAGACGTCGCCGTTCGAGTGGAACGACCAGGCGGACGAAGCGTTTCGGGATCTCAAGCGCATGCTCTCAACCGCGCCTGTCCTGGCCACGCCGGCCGATAAGGAGCCGCTATTGCTATACGTTGCCACCACCTCGTGGTCAGTTAGCACGGTGCTGGTGGTCGAGCGACCAGAGAAGGGCAAGATCCAGTCTGTCCAGCGCCCTGTCTAGTACCTGAGTGAGGTGCTCTCCGCCTCCAAGCAGAACTACCCGCACTACCAGAAGATGTGCTATGGCGTGTACTTCACCGCCAAGAAACTGAAGCAGTATTTCCAAGAAAATGCCATCACCGTAGTCAGGACGGCCCCCATCGGCGAGATCATGGGCTGCCGGGATGCCTCTGGCCGGGTTGCCAAATGGGTCATCGAGCTGGCCAGCCACACCATCCTCTACGAGCCCCACACCACGATCAAGTCCCAGGCCCTGGCCGACTTCCTCGTCGACTGGACAGAGACCCAGTACCTACCACCGCCGCTGGATTCAACGCATTAGCGCATGCACTTTGACGGCTCCAAGATGCGCACCGGCTTGGGAGCCGACATCGTGTTGTCTTCCCCAAAGGGCGACCGGCTGCGGTACGCGATCCAGATCCACTTCGCCACCTCCAACAACATCACCGAGTACGAAGCCCTTGTGCACGGCCTCCGGCTTGCCAAGGAACTCGGCATCCGGCGCATCCTATGCTACGGTGACTCGGATCTGGTGGTGCAGCAGTGTTCAGGCGAGTGGGACGCCCGGGAGGCCAACATGACCTGCTACCATTTCCTGGTCCAGCAGCTCTCCGGCAACTTCGATGGTTGCGAGTTCCTCCATGTCTCGCGCGTGGAAAACGAAGCCGCCGACACGTTAGCCAAGATTGGCTCATCCCGGTAGGCCATACCGTCCGGCGTCTCCCTCGAGCACTTGCGCAAGCCGTCTGTCAAGCCATCTCCGGATTCTGAGTCCATCTTCATCCCGGACGACCCTGCAGCGCCCCTCCCCAACCCGGACCCGGGGGCTGCCACTCCAAGCTAGGGGGCTGCCACCCACAAACCAGTGTCGGGGGCTGCGGATCCCGATCCGGGGGCTGCTGATCTCGGCCCGGGGGCTGCCTTCTCCAACCCGGCTCGGGGCTGCCGCCGCCAATCCGGCCATCGCTGTCTCCAACCCGGGGGCTGCTCAACCCGGCTCGGGGGCTGCCGCCCCAGAACCCGTCTCGGTGGCCATCTTCACCATGGTGACGGCTCCGTCGTGGGCCCAGCCAATCTTAGCATTCCTGGAGAGCGGAGTACTCCCCATGGACGAGACCGAGGCCCGGCAAGTGCAACGCCGGGCGTCCGCCTACAGCATCGTCAGCAACGAGCTCATCAAGCGCAGCACGACAGGTGTGTTCTAGCGCTGCGTCGAGCAAGACAAGGGCATAGAGATCCTCCTCGACATACATCAGGGCGAGTGTGGGCACCACGCCGCCTCCAGGTCTCTGGTGGCCAAGGCCTTTCGCCATGGTTTCTACTGGCCCACGGCCCTCAAAGATGCCAAGTCACTCGTCCTCAAGTGTGAGGGTTGCCAACGCTTCAGCAAGCGCAGCCACCAGCCGGCTTCGGCCCTGCAGACCATCCTGATCACCTGGCCCTTCGCAGTCTGGGGGCTCGACATGGTAGGCCCCTTCAAGACTACTCGGGGCGGCATGACGCATTTGCTGGTGGCGGTCGACAAGTTCACCAAGTGGATCGAGGTGCGGCCGATCAAGAAGCTAGACGGGCCAACGGCCATCTGGTTCGTCAAAGACATCGCGGTACGCTACGGCGTCCCGCACAGCATCATCATCGATAACGGCACCAACTTTGCCAAGGGCGCTCTGGCACAATACTGCTCTGTCTCCGGCATCCGGCTTGACCTGGACTCCGCGACTCATCCTCAATCCAACGGCCAGGTCAGGCAGGCCAACGGCCTAATCTTATCCGGCATCAAGCCATGGCTCGTCGAGCCCCTCATCCGTTCACCCGGTAGTTGGCTTGACGAGCTGCCGGCCGTCCTCTGGAGTCTCCGGACAACGCCGAACCGGTCGACCGGGTTCACCCCGTTCTTCCTCGTCTACGGAGCAGAAGCCATCATCCCGACCGATGTCGAGTTCGACTTGCCACGAGTCGTGATGTACACAGAAGCTCAAGCCAAGGAAGCCCGCGAAGACGGCGTCGACTTACTCGAAGAAGCACGCCTCTTGGCCCTTAGCCGATCCGCCATCTACCAGCAAGGTCTGAGGTATTACCACAGCAAGAAAATCAAACCCCTCGCCTTCCGCGAGGGTGACCTCGTCCTCCGGCTTGTCCAGCAGCAAGCCGGCCAGCACAAGTTGGCCTCCCCATAGGAGGGCCCCTTCATCGTCAGCAAAGCCCTGTGTGACTGCAACGCCTACTACCTCATCGACGCCCGCAAGCCGAACAAGCGCAAGAGAGATACCGCCGGTGAAGAGAGAAGCCGGCCCTGGAATGCAGAGCTCCTCCACCCATTTTACAGTTAGCTGTATGCACGTATGTATCGCTACCTTTTGTAATTCTATGAAAGACAATGGGACCCCCGAACGACACTCGGGGGCTACCCTTTCCTATCAAGTTATTGTGTTTCACACACCCCTGTAAATTTTCTTAAAACCTCCACCGCCGGGTTGGTGCGATCAACCCGGGGGTTCGGGGGCTGGCCGGCTTGGCCACAACCCACCATCCTCCTTAGCACATCCCGGCATGTTCGGGTAGCCAAGGCCCTCCACTTCGCCCTACGCCACAGTCCGGCTTCGGCTGTTGGCCGGCACGAACTATGGGCCAAAGAACCTACACGCCGCGAAACACTAAGTTGGATCTGCCGGATTGGCCAACCCGGCCTCACCGCGCTAAGTTGCTGCACGGCTGGCTGCTCGCAAGCCGGCTTCGCTGGCTGCCGCCAGCCGGCCCAGTGGGTGTTTCGCTCGTGCTCAACGTTCGAAGGGCCAAAGTACTGCGCGCTCTTTCCAAGGACCGAACTCCTTGTCACAGACTGGAATCCGGCTGTTCGACTCATCGGGGGGAGGCCCAAAGAAGGAGCAAGAAAGGAAAAGGGCTTAGAAAACAAAGAGCAAAAGCGCAAACATTCGCGAAAATATTTACATTACAGTAATATGGGCCCAAGGCCAGAGTTCATTACATTCACCAACACACCCCAGTGGGTGAGTGGACCTGCTACCTAACAAAATTAGGAAAAAGGTAAGCAGGACGGCCTCGGCTTCAGATGGCTCCTGCGTCTGGTTGCGCAACCGCCGGCTCCTCCTCCGTGGCCTCCGGGTCCATCGAGACGCCGGTAACGGCCAACCCGGCGTCGTCATCCACATAACTCCTCGAAGCTGCCCGACAGGTCATCCAGTAGCAAGCCGAAGTTGTCAGGCGGCACCACCTCACCGTCTTCGGTCCGCTCTACCTGGAACTCGTCATGCAATGCAAACGAGGCCAGGTAGCTGGCCCGGGCGGTGATCCGGCCCGCCTCCGCCTGCAGCTGGGGCTCCGTGCCGGCTCGCTGACCCGCCAGCCGGTCCAGCGCCAGATCTGGATACCAGGACATGACAAACCTCAACGCCAACGGTCCGGCTTCCAGCCACCGCGCCAGCCACGTGAAGCTGTTGGGCTCAACGGTGCCGGGCCAGAAGGCCGCCGTCATCCCCACTCCGGCATCGGAGAGCCTCGCCGTCTGCTCATCCAGGGCGTGCAGGCAGACCTCCGCCGCTTGCATGATCTCCGAGAAAGACCAAGTGGCGCGCGGATCATTTGCGGCACCCGCGTCCGCCTGGGTCGACCGGTGGTCGCGCACCGCCTGTTCCGCCCTCCCCTGTGTTTCCGGAAAGTATTCTGTTGAACAGAAAAGCAAGACAGTTAGCAACGAAAAAGCAAAGCCGGCTTCATAACCCGACGAAGTCAACGAAGAAACACTTACTGCCGAAGGCCTCATCCAGGTGATGCGCTTCGAGGAATGTACCATGCCGCTCCAAGTCCCCGGCACGGTTGCGCGCTTTGGGCACCTTCTCCAGCTCGACGCACTTGTCAACGGCCGCCTTCAGCTCGATGTCCTTAGCGGCGGCCGCCTTCTCGTGCTCCTCCTTGAGGCAGAGGAACTCTGCCTGGTGGGCCTCCGCCACACTAACGGCCTCCGCCTTCAGGCGCTCCACCTCAGCCTGGAGCTGGCTCTTGTCACCGGCCAGCTGGTCGCGCTGCTGTCGGATTCAGGGCTCCGCAGACCCAAGGAAGGATCGAACTCTGGGGCGTGTGCGAAGAACTCAATGTATCCAACCAACCGAACGCGTCGCCCTGCAGCCTAGCTCGAAGAACAGGGAGGAAGAAGGACACGGCAGTTTACCCAGGTTCGGGCCACCTTGCGGTGTAATACCCTACTCCTGCTTTGGGGTGGATTTGCCTCACGAGGGGCTGAGGAGGAACTAGTACAAGGATGAACAAGCTCGCGAGGCTTGCTCTGGTGAGGATGTGAACTCTGGGTCCAATCCCCTTTCTATGGTGGTGGCTAACCTATATATAGCGGCCTCGGTCCTCTTCCCTCGTAATGAAGGCGGGAAGGGATCCCACAACGGCCAAATTTGAAGGGGGGCAAGTAGTACATCTTATCCTGACAAAAGGTGGCCTTCGCCTGCAAAGCCTCTGGTCATGGCGCTGCTGTGGGCTCGGTGATGACATCCGTCCTGCCGCCCTGGGAGTCCTGGTCTTGTTACACGAAAATGAAAACCTTTGGTTGATTCCTCGGGACCCCGCGCTTGCGCTTGCCTCCTTAGCACCAAAGAGGAAACCTGCTGCTCTACGCCCGCTGGCGCCCACCTGGCCTTGGTCGTCATGGCTTGCATCACCTCAACCTCATGAGGTGGGCACCTGCATAGAAATATCCGCTCCTCAGGAGCTGGCCTAAGGAGGCCGCTCCCTCCGGAGGTCTTGGCGTCGCCCGCCTCGTGAGGCTTGGCCTCTCGCGAGGGTCTTGCCTTGAAGGTGGTGTAGATGGGCCGTACCAGGCCACCAATGGAGCCATGCCGTGGGCCGCAGGCAGGCAAGTCTGGGTACCCTGGTTCCCAAAACGCCGACAATAGCCCCCGGGCCCAAGGCGCGCTCGGACTTGGCTTCGAGGCGAAGCCAAAGGGCAAGGGCGAAGCGCCGCGGGCCCCAATCGCCTGCGGATCGAGCCGACGCATGGCGCTTGATGGGACATGGGCGTCCCCACTTCCCCATGCCACCTCGGCAACTGTGCAACTTGACAACTGCCTGGCGCACGCGGCCCAGCCATCATTGCCCGCCGCGCTCGCCTTAGGCTCCCTTCCTTTTCTTTAGACTTGCGCTTCCCCCACCAGGTTCCTCGCCAGCTTCAATCCCCGCCGCCATGGCTCCTAGGACAAAGAAAGGGAAAGCCCGCATGTCTGCGGGGCTCTCGCCGGGGTCGGGACCAGCGCTGGATCGGTCCACGGTGATCAACCAGGAGGGCTTGGACAAGGTCCGGCAAGCCCTTGCCGCTGATTCCAACGAGTGGAAGGTGACAACGGTCTGGCCTGCCTCCCGGTGCCTAGCAGACATGGAGGCCACCGAGATCCCCCTTCACCTCCACGCTCTCTTCGCCGGCCTGCTCCCCCCTTTTTCAGATTTCTTCAATGCCGTGCTCTCGCACTACCAGATCCACGCGCTGCATCTGGACCCCGGGTCCATCGTTCGTCTCTCTGCCTTCGCCTTCTTGTGCAAGGACTTCGTGGGTATCGCCCCGTCCGTGGCCCTGCTCCGCCATTTCTTCTCACTCCACTTGGTCGACGGCAGACAACGCTCGGGGTGCACGTCATTTCGGGCAGTGGCGGCGACGGCCGGCTCCTGCATCGACTTCACGCTCCGCCCGGATGCGATGGGATTCCGGAAGCATTGGGTGTATGTGGACGCCACCGTGCGCAGCCCTCTGCTCCTTCTCCCATCGGCGCCGGTGAAGCCGAGTTTCGGCTGGGGGCACGCGGAGCTCGTTGACCGTCGGCTTGCGCGTATCTTATCCAGGCTGGGCAAGCTGAAGGAGGCAGGGGTGACGGCGGCGATGGTGGTGAGGGGGTTTGTTCGACGGCGCATCGCTCCGCTCCAGCGCCATTCTCGCCCGATGTGCGCCTTCCCCGGCCCTGACGACCCCATGAGGCTCCAGGTGCCTTCGCTCCTTTTAAAGATGTTGCGCACAGTGCTTCAGCTCCTGACGGGTGACCCCGCTCCTGTTGTGCTCCCTACCAAGGGGTGCCCTCTGTACAACTGCTCGAACTGGAGGGCCTTTGTCGAGAAGATGTCGCGCTTCGATGAGTGGGGGCTGCTCCCCGAGGGCCACGAAGGACCTCGCGAGAACCCCATCTTGGTGGCTCCTATGCTCGCCGGCCCTGTGGCGCGCGTTCCTGCCGAGGCCGTGGGGGAGCAAGCATCACCGAGCACTCCTGAGGTGACGGCCTACTCCTCTGCAGGCGGCGTGGGAGCCCCGCCTACGGACGCATCCGCCGCCCCCGCCGGGAAGGGCTCCTCATCCGCGTGCGGCGCACCCCTTCCAGACCTTGGGGTACCCCGCAAGAGGAAAGGGCTCGGGAGCCATCGCGGCGACACCTCACAGGCCCTGAAAAAGAGGAAATGGATAGCCGTGGATGAGTAAGTACCTTGCCCTTCCAGATTTTCCCATACCATGTCCTCCTCTGACTTTTGCCCCTGAGGATCCCTTCCGCCGAGGAGGTGAGCCCGCCCGGTGCGCGACCTCCGGAGGCCCCTGGTTTGGCAGCGACGTCGGGCCTCTCGAGCCGGACGGCCGCGCATGAGGTGGTGCCGGCTCACGAGCCGAGGCCGCCGCTGGAGGGCCGCAGGCCCACACTCCTGGCGTCCTTCTTCCGGAGCAACCCATGGCGCACGGAGGCCGTGCCGAGGGCTCCTCCGCTGGTTCTTGCTGGTGGTTGGGCGATCCGCGCGACAGCTCCGTCTTCAAGCGGCGGGTCTGGACCACGCCGCGCCGCGTCCGTGGCCCAGGGAGCGGCCGAAGGAGCTACGGCCTCCGGTCCCCTGCCGGAGATGGGTGAGTCATCTCGCGCCCCTCCGGCGGACCGGGGCATGGAGGATGGGCCCGGCCGAGCACTGGAGGTCGCACGTGGGCGCAGCGCCGTCCGTCACGACCTCTTCCGGGAGGCGACGGGCGCGTTAGGCCGCCTCGGGGCAGAGCTTGCCGACATCGACATGCGCCTCGAGGTGGAAGGCCTCCGCCTGGCGTGCGAATGGCACCAACTGAAGGTTGCCATCAACCTTGGGCGCTCGCGGCATGAGCGTGCCCGTGCGAAGGCGGAGGAGTCCCATGCAGTTTCTCAGGAGGCTTGCGCTCGCGCCCTGGAGGACGCCCGGGCCACGGATAGCCGTCGTGAGGCAGCTGAGGAGCGCGAGAGGGAGCTTCAAGCCTCGAACGCCGCCCTTGAGCGGCAAGTCCAGGCGCGTAGAGCCGCCCTCGCAGCACCGCCAGGCAGGACCCCCGCAGACGAGGCGGGAGCCCGGTCGTTCGAGGACGCACTGGCGCTCGAGGTATTGGAGCACAGCCTGGAGCGAGCGACTGGAGGTGATGGAGCACCAAGTAGCCGCCGCCGAGGACGCCCTTGCCTCTCGGGAGGCGAGGATCCAACAGGAGGTCAACCAGAAGGTAGCGGGGATCCGCGCGGGCCTCGTCGAGGAATACCGCCGAAAGCTCGGGCTCCAGGAGGCTCGCTTCCAGCAGCGGCAAGCTGAACTGCGGGGCAAGGCCGATGCCCTTAAGGTGAAGCTGGCCGCGGCAGAGCGGCGTGAGAGGGCCGCCAAGGAGGCCCGGGCCACCGTCGAGGCCGAGTTGTCCTCACTTCATCAGCAGGTCGCAGGTGTTACGTCCCTCGTGGAGAGAGCCTCAGACGAGGCGGGCCGCCGCCGGACGCTGCAGCGCGAGCGCTCCTTGATGTTCAAGGACCTCAGGGTCAGGGCCAACCGGGCCCTGGACACGATCTGCGACGAGAGTAACTCCCGCCCTCATGAAGCCGATGATGCTGGCTACCTCCGCTTCATCACCCAGGTCATGACCTGCCTCGAAGGCGGGGCCACGAGGATGCGCCAGCTCATCGAAGAGAAGAGCCGAGACCTTCTTGGGTGCGCATTCTCGCGTGTCTTCAGCTACCTTCTTAGCCTCGATCCTGACTTTGACTTCAACGCCGCAATAGCCCCCATGCCCAGAGTAACCCAAGGCGACCTGGCGAGCTGGGTGGACGATCATGTGGATGACCTGATCGCGGAATTTGCCCTTGCCGACGACGTGGCTGCGCTCACAGTGACGCCGGCGGTAGCGCGTCTTGCTAGGCTTGTATTTCCCTGCCTGCCTGCCAAAACTTTGGGTATGGCCCTGCGGGGTGTGAAAGTATTTTTGGAGGGAGGGCCCTTGTAATGAATGAAACAATGATATGCCTTCTAAATTAATTTCGAAACGTGTCGTTGTGAGCCGGAGGGCCCCTGACCGGAGTAGTTGGTGTGGCTTAGCTTTTGTGTTCGCGGCCTTGGACAGGTTCTTGTATCGCAGAGACGCGTTTCTTTTGAGATGGGCCCTCTGAAGCCCCCAGTCCGCAGGATCCCAGGAGGGACTTGTGAGGGCTTAGGGCCTCCATATGCGCCTCTGCCAAGCGTCGAGCTTCACGGGAGTGCAGGGGGGGAAGCGCCCACCGCCGAGTGCCCCTGAGGCCCGGGCTGAATGCCGGGCCTGGTGCGTGCCTGCTGTCTTGCTCGAGAGCACCGCGAGAGGAGCCAAGTGCCACCGCTTTGGCGAGGTGTGCGCACGGGCAGACCCATGGCAGTTATGTGCTTGGCCCCGAGGGGCCCTGATGCCGCTCGGGCTAGCTCAGATGCGCATGCCACACCCAGCCCCCGCTCGCGGGGCACTCTGGGGGAGAGCAGCAGGCAGAAACCGTGCCTCCCAAAACATGTATCGAAGGAAAAGGAAACACTGCGAGTCAAAAAAAAATTCCCCCCTTTTCTTTTAATAAGTGCAAGAAGTTTTAAATTTCGTTCCAAAGGCAGCAAATTGGAATACAAAAGAGGGCAAAACAAAGACGGCCGCGTCCGGCGTCTACACTGGTCTTCTAGTCTTCCCCCAGCGTGGAGCATGGGGCCTCCACTGGGCGTGGGCATAGCCATTGGGGGGCAGTGTCGACTACCAGTGCGGAGCATGGTGCTTCCACTTGGACGTGGGTGGGAGCCCCCGTGAGGCTCAAGTGCAGCGCTCAGGAGACTCCGGGGCGTGTACAGCCCCACTCATTATTACGTGGGCGGAGATCTTGAGAGGCGCCCCTTGCCCCCTGGGCAGGAACCCCGCTCCGCGCATACCCCGACCACCGTTGGGGCGTCCGGAAACCAGGACAGGACCAAGGGGCAAGGGACTACGCGAGCGGTGGTGAGGGGGCCGTGGGCCTCCCCCTGGGGGGAGGGCTCGCCGGTGCCTCCCCCAGGAGGGGACCCGCTTCTGGGTGGCACACACCACCACAGTGGTGACGCCACACGCCCCGCGACATGGTGGAATCCTCGGCGCCGGGCCCCCACTACGTTTGGGGCGCGCCCTTGCGCGACCTCCTGTTGCGTCTCGCCAGCCCAGGGCGAGCCTAGCCCCCGGAGGCGCGCCGTCCTGGCATGATCTACCTGCGATCCAAAGTTAGTGCGACATATCCCGAAGGTACGGGTTGTAACCGATAACTGTTGCTGTGGGGGGGTCGTCGGGGCGTTGGGTCGGCTCGTGGAGGGCCCTAGCCCTGCGTGGCCTTGGCGACTCCATCGTCCAGGCTGATGAGGGGAACACGCACGGGCTTCTCCTCTGCCCGTACAGCGAACCCGTCGGTGGCGGCATGGAGGCTCCAGGGGCCATCATCCCGAGGCCAGCCCCTGGTCCCTCTGTTCCGCCGCCCATCATCCCTGGCACCCGACCGTGCCGATCAGGGGGCGATCCTTCGGCGTGGCTCCAGGAGGGGTTGCCTACCCTGTCGCGCGCCAGGCCACCGCTGTGTGACCCTCAAGACCCCCTTCGGAGGGGCTGGCCGACGCAGTGGGGGCGGGCGCGAACCCCGGGCGTCGCCCGCGACGTGGGCAGGATGCAGAAAGGCGTCGCGCCCTCGCAGGCAGTGTCAAGCAGCTCGGCGACCTGCTCAAGCAAGGCGTCGTGGCCGCCTTCCGCCAACCTGCATCACAGGAACTCACGCGCCATGATGAGTGCAGCTCGCGTGTTTGCTTGTTCCTGACGAGCGCGCAGGGTCGACGCCACGGCATAGCCAGAAGACCACGCGGTGACACGATTGCGGCGCCGCACGGGAGAGGGCAGGGGTGGCCCGTACAGCCGATGTTCGGTGACTTTGGCGACTGTGCTGGCCGCGAGGAGTGCGGGGTGGTGAGCTCCGTGGCCGGGGAGCGCCGCCTGGGCAGGGCGAGCGGCCCAATGCTCGGTGCGAGCTCGGGGATCCTCCGCCATGGGTGCGATGAGGCGAGGGCGGGATGCGATTGACGAAGAGGCCGAGTTTCGACACGCCCCTACCTGGTGCGCCAAATGTTGGATTCAGGGCTCCGCAGACCCAAGGAAGGTTCGAACTCTGGGGCGTGTGTGAAGAACTCAACCTTTCCAACCAACCGAATGCGTCGCCGTGCAGCCCAGCTCGAAGAACAGGGAAGAAGGACACGACAGTTTACCCAGGTTCGGGCCACCTTGCGGTGTAATACCCTACTCCTGCTTTGGGGTGGATTTGCCTCATGAGGAGCTGAGGAGGAACTAGTACAAGGATGAACAAGCTCGCAAGGCTTGCTCTGGTGAGGATGTGAACTCTGGATCTGATCCCTTTTCTATGGTGGTGGCTAACCTATATATACCGGCCTCGGTCCTCTTCCCTCGTAATGAAGGTGGGAAGGGATCCCACAACGGCCAAATTTGAAGGGGGACAAGTAGTGCAACTTATCCTGACGAAAGGTGGTCTTCGCCTGCAAAGCCTCTGGTCGTGACGCTGCGGTGGGCTCGGTGATGACATCCATCCTGCTGCCCTGGCGGTCCTGGTCTTGTTGCACGAAAATGGAAACCTTTGGCTGATTCCTCGGGACCCCGCGCCTACGCTTGCCTCCTTAGTACCAAAGAGGAAACCTGCTGCTCTGCGCCCGCTGGCACCCGCCTGGCCTTGGTCGTCATGGCTTGCGTCACCTCAACCTCATGAGGTGGGTACCTGCATAGAAATCTCCGCTCCTCAGGAGCCGGCCTAAGGAGGCCGCTCCCTCCGGAGGTCTTGGCGTCGCCCGCCTTGCGAGGCTTGGCCTCTCGCGAGGGTCTTGCCTTGAAGGTGGTGAAGATCGGCCATACCAGGCCGCCAATGGAGCCACGCGTGGGCTGCAGGTAGGCAAGTCTGGGTACCCTGGTTCCCAGAATGCCGACAGCTGCTGGCCGGCTTCGGCGAGCGCCTGCTGGGCCTCCGCCGCCTTGGCCGCCTCCGCCTTCAGGCGCTCAACTTCATCCTGGAGTTGGCTCTTGTCGCCAGCCAGCTGGTCACATTGCTGGCCGGCTTCGGGAAGCGCCTGCTGGGCCTCCGCTACCTTGGCGGCTTCCGCCCTCAGCTGCTCCACCCCGGCCCGGAGCTGGCCGGCGTCGACAGCCGCCTGGTCACGTTGTTGACCAACTTCAACCAGCCGGGTTCGCAGGTCCGGCACCTCGGCCGCGGCGGCTGCACGGCAAAGATTCAAAGTCAAGACAACTAAAGAAAGGACAAGAACACTTTAAGATTCGACACAACTACTACGCAGTTGACCTGAATCTCGAGGGCTACACCCAGTGGGTGCGCTAGCCCACTCCCACTAAGAGCATGTGAAACGTACCATCGGCGAGGCGGAGCGCCTCCTCCTTGGCGGCAAGCTGCGCCATGACCTGCTGATGCTTCTCTAGAAGCCGGTTGTAGATGCCGACTCGGAGGCTATCCAGGTGCTGCGGAGAATCAAGAGTTAGCACGAGAAGCTCTTTAAGATTCGACCCAACTACTACATAGTTGGCCCGAATCACGGGGGCTACACCCAGTGGGTGCGCTGGCGTGCCCCCACTAAGAGCTACAGAGGAAAAAATTAAAGAAAGAAGCCTTACGAAGATGGAGCGCTCCAGCTCCCGCGCCCGCTTCGTCTCGGATTGGGCAGAGATGCCGGCGCATGGCATCCATCGACACCTCCTCCTGCATCAGCGGCCCGAAGATGGCTCGCCTAGACCCAGTGGCAGGATGGCTTCCCGGCGCCACTGGCGGCTGCTTGATCACCAAGGCATGCTCGGCCCCCGCCGTCTCCTCCGCGGCGGGCCTCGATTCCGGCACGCCGGCCGGCGTCGCCTGTGGCACCACGTCTGGCGTCACTTGCGGTGCCCCGCCCGACGTCGCCTGCGGTGCCCCGTCCGCCGTCGCCCGCGGCGCCCCTTTTGGGGCAAACCCAACGCCGCCTCCTCCGACCTCCACCCGCTCGACCACGTCGTCCCGGGGCAGGGTGTCGTCATTGATCTCCATGACCTCCCGGTTGCCCACCGCCACCTCCACCCGATCGTCCGGGTTGCGCCCTTCCTCCGTCAGCGGCACGAAAACCGTTCTCGTCGGCTCCAAGCCCGCCGGCATCTCCGACCATGTCGGCTCCCCGACGGCCCGCTCCCTCGCCTCCACGGCCCTGGCCCAGGCCTAGGTCGACGCCGCCTCCATCTCCTCCATGGCCCTGTTCCGGTCCCGCCAGGCCATGCCCTCGGCATCCTCCGGGTCCAGGCCAAGGTCCTCCTCGGGCGCGTCCTCATCCCGGTCGACGGCGCTGCTCCGGGTCCGCCGGAACGAGAAGCCGCCCCCGGACGCGGCGTCCATCGCCGCCAGCGCCAGCGCCAACGGCGACCTGGATCACAGCAAGAATAGCATGAGAAAAGAATGGCTCGGCGGTTCGCCGGGGCCAGCAAGAAAGCGTACCCGATCGCCGTCGGGGTGGTCGGTCTTGCCGGCGCCACCGAGATAGCGTGGCGCCCCTTCTTGGCGACCGGCTTGCCGCCTGCGGCCAGGTCCGCCGAGCGCTTCACGGCCGGCTTCCTTGGGGCCACGTCCGCCTTCCTATGCGGCCGGCTAGCCGCGGCCGGTACGCGGGATGACCTGGACTCGGCCGTGTTCTTCAGTCGTCTTGGGGGGGCAACGTTGCCGTCTCCGCCCCTCGATGGTGCTGCACCACCAGCTTGCGTCAGAATATCCACGTCGTCGTCATCCGACCAGTCTCGCAAGAGATCTGGGCGCGAAGACTTACCCGCTCGGCGGGTCGCGTCGGCCGGCTCCGGGTTCTCGGCGTAGGACTCTTCTCCCTCCGATCGGGCCCGCTCGACGGCAAGTACCTGCGCCCTCGTCCAGTCACGCGTTGGCCAGATTGCGTTCCGCAGCACCTCCTGCGTCGCATCTGAACAAAGAAGGAGATGGCACATAGCGAAATATGGGGACCAAGGACTCACCGCGGGCGCCGGGTACTCGTCGTTGTAGGGCGCCTTGCCGAAGTGCCAATCCGGAGCTAACCCGGCCTTGGAGATGGCATTCACCCGCTCGACGAGCTGCTCTGGGTCCAGCCTCCTGGACGACATTCGGGTAGGGTCCCGGCGGTCACCCATCCGCCCGATGATGTGCGCCCGGCGCTGCAGCGGCAGAACCCGGCGCGCGACGATGGCGGCAACAAGATATGTCCCCTTGAGGCCCTCCCGCGCCGTCATCTCCCGAATCCGGTTGCATAGATTCAGCATCCCCTGCGGCGGGTTCTTGGGCATGTAGCCCCAGTTCATCTTGACGGCGTCGCCTCCTTCGCCGACACGACGAACATAGAAAAAGGTATTCTGCCACTTCTTGGCAGAATCCACGATAGGCATCTTGGGGAACACCCTGTTCGGCCAGACCGAAACGACGGCGGCCCCGTAGTCCAACATAACCCCGGCCTCCGGCCCCTGCTGCTTGAGGAAGAAGAGGCGGCTCCAGAGCTCCACATCTGGCTCCACCCCTAGATACCCCTCGCAAAGGGTGACGAAGCACGAGAGCTGCAGCACAGCGTTGGCGCCTAGGTGGTGCGGCTGTAGCCCAAAAAAGGAGAGGAAGGTGCGGAAGAAGGCGCTTGCAGGAAGGTCGAGCCCGCGCTCGAAGTGACTATAGAAAACCACGCGCTCACTGTCCTGCGGCTGCGGCTCCACCTCCCCTCCGGGCGCGCATGCGGCCACCTCTGCCACCAGCGGCAGGCGTCGGGTGTCGCGAAGATACTGGATATCGTCATCAGTGACGTTGGATCCCTCTCACAAGCCTTTCGGCGGTGCCATCCGTGGTGCTCGGCATGGGTGCGAGGCGCGTTGTCAAGAAGGAGCTAGCGCGGCAGGCGGGCGACTCGAGCGGCGCCTAGTTCTCCGGTGGGCGGTGAGCTCAAGAACTGGGCGAAGGAAGAAGAAGGAGGTGGGGAGCGCGTGCATGAATGATTTCCGCCGCCCCCTCCCCCCGATTTATAACCACGGGCAGAACGTGGGGAAGTGGGATCGGTTGCGCCCACCCCTCCCACTTCCCCGCATTGAGTGGGCACGATCTGCGCGCGAATTAATTGCATTGAGAAGGGCAACCGTTTGCGGCCGCCACATTAAATCCCCGCGTGGGGGCCAAGGGCACGGAGTGGCGGGCCCCATCCCGTTGTCGCGTCCCATCGCGCGCGTGGCCTGTCAGGGCCTCTTCAACTACTATTCGCCATGTGGCGCCCGCGCCGAAACAAAGGGGTCACGTCCCTTCCCCTCCAAGATTCGGCGGACTCTTCGGTTTCTCGCCCATGCCGGGATGCCGCGATCTGGCTTCCGGAAGCTTGCACACAGTGGGTGTTGCCGGACCTGGCGGTCACAAGATTCATCAACATCAGGCACGTCCTCAGGGGGTGAAACTGCGAAGTCCCCCCTGCTCGAAGCCGGCGAGCCTTCACTGTCGGGGGGATGAACCCCGGGCAGGCAACGGAACCCAGATCATTTTCAAAAACTTCAGGGCTAGCAACGCCCCTCAATTCGGCTTTCCCTTGGCCGGGTTCCTCAACCCGGCCAAGTCCCGTAACCCAGCCAGACCGGCCGGACCTGGCAAGTCAAAGACTTCTTCGACAAGCAAGCGCAACCATGGTGCGCCCCTCAACCCGGCCGCGGGTTAGCTCCCGTCCCATCCAGGGTGTATGATGGAACAAGTCCCCATGAAGGGATGAGCATGGCCATAGTGGCCCACCAACCCCGCTGACCGGCAGGAGCGTGGCAACAGTGGCCCACCTACTTCGCTGACCAGGGCCGGCATGGCTACAGTACATCCCTCGTCCTACTGACGAAAGCCGACGGTGACCAGGCGACGCGCCACTGTCGCCGAGCCGGCCCAACCACTCCGTGACGCACAACAAGATGGGAAACAGTGCCCTCTGGCGCGCGGGGTCCGCCCCCGGAGAACCCGGTGTACCCTGGTACCCGGCAGGCCCCAGCACCGGCTTCCCAGACGCTGACATCCCAGCCCCGTGCCCATGTAACTTTACCATTGTAACCCTAGGGGGTTGACCTATAAAACCCCCCAGGAGGCCTCCATGCGGGGGAGCTCATGAGAATCAGTAGAACACACACACAGACACACACACCAGGAGGAGGAACAACCTATGCTTGGGCCTGTCTTCCTTCCTCCCCAAAACAGCTCTAGGAGCAAGCTTGTAGCATCCACATATAAACCACACTCGGCAGGACTAGGGGTGTTATCTCTCCGGAGAGCCCCAAACCTGGGTATGTCTTGCGTCCCTCGCTTGCTCATGCCGACCTCACCTCTAGAGCCTACCGGTGCCCTCGAGCCTGTCCCTCTCTTTAGCCATCCTTTGGCATCTGCCGTGCGCCCACCACGACAATTTAGCAACTTGTTCTAATTGAGTTTGAACCATAGAGGCATGCTTTCCTACACCTCTAACATCATTGGTGATTCTAAATAACAAGTCACGCAACTGAGCAATCATATCAGAATTATACTTCAATTATTTCATAACATTTTCATTGAAGTGATCTTGCTTTCTAATGTAATTATCAAACTCATAAAGGCATTGACTAGGATGCATATTATAGGGATTATCTTTTTCATTGAATTTCATTAAAGAATTTACCTCTACCACCTTGGGTGGTGGTGTGTCAAGTCCATGTATTTCTTCAATATGAGGTAAATTTTTAACATCCTCTGCCTTAATACCCTTTTCCTTCATGGATTTCTTTGCCTCTTGCATATCTTTAGGACTGAGATATAAAATACCCCTCTTCTTTGGAGTTGGTTTATGTGGTGGTTCAGGAAGAGTCCAATCATCAAAAAAATTCAATATATTATTCAATAATTCCTCAGCTTGTTCAACAGTTCGTTTCCTGAAAACACAACCAGCACAACTATCTAGGAAGTCCCTAGAAGCATCAGTTAGTCCATTATAGAAGATATCAAGCATTTCATTTTTCTTAAGAGGATGATCAGGCAAAGCATTTAGCAATTGGAGAAGCCTCCCCCAAGCTTTTGGGAGACTCTCTTCTTCAATTTGCACAAAGTTAAATATTTCCTGTAAGGCAGCTTGTTTCTTATGAGCAGGAAAATATTTTTCAGAGAAGTAATAAATCATATCCTGGGGACTACGCACAAAACTAGGAGCAAGAGTATTATACCAAGTCTTAGCATCACCCTTTAATGAGAACGGAAATAATTTGAGAATATAATAGTAGCGAATTTTCTCATCATGAGCAAATAGGGTGGCTATATCATTTAATTTAGTGAGATGTGCCACAACAGTTTCAGTTTCATAACCATGGAAAGGATCAGATTCAACCAAAGTAATTAACTCTGGGTCGACAGAGAATTCATAATCCTTATCATCAACAAAGATAGGTGAAGTAGCAAACTTAGGATCACATTTCATTCTAGCATTCAAAGATTTCTCTTTCAGTTTGCATAATACTAGAATTATTAATTGTAAACTAATAAACCTGCTAAATGGGTCATGGAACTTTGCAAATGGTTCTAGCAGTAAAAGCACTTGTGATGGATAGCCCAATGCCATACAGTTTTCTTCACCAAATCATGTGTGATGTAGTTGAATAAAAGCAAACGGTTAACCGAGGCAGAGCATGTGTGATAGTGATAACCCACAAGTATAGGGGATCGCAACAGTTTTTGAGGGTAGAGTATTCAACCCAAATTTGTTGATTCGATACAAGGGGAGCCAAAGAATATTTGCAAGTACTAGCAGCTGAGTTGTCAATTCAACCACACCTGGAGATTAATTATCTGCAGCAAAGTGATCAGTAGCAACGTAGTATGTTAATTTTGATAGTAGTAGCAACAGTAATAGTAACGGTAACAGTGATAGCAATGATTTTGTAGCAAGTGCTACAGTAACAGTAGTAGTAGTAACTTAGCAGGAACAATATAAGAGAAAATCGCAGGCATTGGATTGGTGAATTCGTTGGATGTTATTCATCATATAACAGTCATAACCTAGGGCGATACGGCACTAGCTCCAGTTCATAAATATAATGTAGGCATGTACTCCGTAAATAGTCACACGTGCTTATGGAAAGAACTTGCATGACATCTTTTGTCCTACCCTCCCGTGGCAGCAGGGTCCATAAGGAAACTAAGGGATATTAAGGCCTCCTTTTAATAGAGAACCGGAACAAAGCATTAACACATAGTGAATACATGAACTCCTCAAACTACGGTCATCACCAGAAAGTATCCCGACTATTGTCACTCCGGGGTTTGCGGATCATAACACTTTGTAGGTGACTATAACTTGCAAGATCGGATCTAGAACATAGATATAATGGTGATAACATAAACGGTTCAGATCTGAAATCATGGCACCCGGGCCCAAAGTGACAAGCATTAAGCATGGCAAAGTCATAGCAACATCAATCTCAGAACATAATGGATACTAGGGATCAAGCCCTAACAAAACTAACTCGATTAAATGACGAATCTCATCCAACTCCTCATCGACCAGCGAGCCTACGAAGGAATTACTCACTCCCAGTGGGGAGCATCATGGAATTGGCGATGGAGAAGGGTTGGTGATGACGAAGATCGAAGATCCCCCACTTTGGAGCCCCAAATGGACTCCAGATCTGGCCTCCCGATGAAGAACAGGAGGCAGCGGCGGCTCCATCTCGTGAAACGCGATAATTCTTTCTCCCCTCTTTTTTTCTCCAAAAATGTGAATTTATAGCGTCGGAGATATGGTCAGCGGGGCCACCAGGTGGGGACAACCCACCTAGGCGCGCCAGGAGGGGGGCGCGCCCTGGTGGGTTGTGCCCACCCAGAGACCCCCCCCCCTCCCCTCCAGTGGTTCTTTGCTCCAGTAATTCTCTTTTATTATATAAAAAATGCTCGCAAAGTTTCGTTCCAATCCGAGAACTTTTATTTCTGCACAAAAAACAACACCATGGTAGTTCTGCTGAAAAATAGCGTCAGTCTGGGTTAGTTTCATCCAAATCATGCAAATTAGAGTCCAAAACAAGAGGAAAAGCGTTAGAAAAAGTAGATACGACAGCGACGTATCAGATAGTTACACCTATCACACACGAGGCTATACATAAAACTGTGTGGGATGTATATACGAACGGAAACATTTTCCCTGGATTGACTGTGTGGGATGTACATACGAACGGAATCGTTTTCCCTGGATTGACTGTGTGGGATGTACATAAGAACAGAAACGTATTCCTTGGATTGACTGTGTGGAATGTAAATAACAAACGGAAACGTTTGTTTCGGACTGGCTGTGTAGGATGTACTTACGACCGGAACCGATTTGGCCTGTATAACCGTATTTGATCGCTCGCCCATCGCACACGACCTCATTTTGCCGAGCGTGTGTGACCGGAGGGCCTATCCCTGATGGTTTCTTGGTCGTGTGGGAAGGACCCCCCTATCGCACACACTCACTTGACAACGGTTCAAAACGCCGTCGCGGAAAGGAGTTAAAAACCGTTTGTATAGCACCTCGCTGTACCAGTGAAATCATTTGTTATAACACGAAGTGTTAGCATGTGTACATTAGTTCCTCAGACCATGAGAGTGTCTCAGTTACTTCTTACCAGACGGTGTTCTTTGGGGTTGCTCAAACGTCATCTGTAATAAGGTGATCATAACGACAACTTTCAGGTTCACCGGAAAGTTTGACAAGTGAACGAACAGCTTGAGAGTGGGATTTGCTCCTCCGACGATGGAGAGATGTTCTTAGGGCCCTCTCGGTGTGACGGCATCCATCATCATTTGGCCAGACACAGGTGACTACATCACGGGGATGCCGGAACACGTCAACAAGAAAGAAGAACAAAACTGGTAACGGGAGCAACAGTATAGTGGGCATGGTGATGACCCAAGAGGATACCGATGCACACCGGGTTTTGTAAAGTATCACAAAGCAAAGGGAATGTCACATGATAACCAAAGATTCACTCAAATATCATTCATGTAATCATAGGGACCGATATGGATGTCCACGGTTCCGCTATCGGTCATTGAACGAAGGGGTTTCGTTCATGTCTATGTTTTACCGAACCTATGGGGTCACAAGCTTAAGGTAATCACGATCTGCTGAGAGTTAGTGGAACGGGAATGATGATAATATATTTGTGAAATAGTTTCATTAATATCCGGAATAGTTCCGAGAGGTTCCGGAAGCGTTTCGAGGTCACCGGAAGGGTTTCGGTGAATATCGGGTAATACCGGGTATTATCGATTAATTATATATAGGTAGAAAATGTTTAGGGGGATGTTAAATTATATATATAATGCTCTGAATTTTTTAAAAGTATTTATATATTAATTAAATATCAACGGGCCTTAAAAGGCCAAGAGGGGGAAGGAGACTTGGGCCATAAAGGCCCAAGTGGAGGTGGCGCCCCCCCCCCCCCCCTTTCCTTGTGTGTGGGGGGGGGGAATCCTACTAGGGGTGGGAGTTGGACTCCCCCCCTAGGCCGGTGCACCTCCCTTGGTGGCTGCCCTCTCCTCCCTCTAAACCTATATATACTAGAGGTTTTCCACCCTTTTGAGTAAAAGTTTTTGGGTGCCTCTTCTAGTTGATCTAGTTATAGTTCTAGTTGGTCCTAGACTAATTAGAACTAGCCCTAGCCACCTCTAATCCTCATAATTAGAAGCCCAGTGTGGTTCTAATCTCCTCCCTCTGATTCTCCTACGACGATTAGCTCTGGACGGTGAAGCACTGCCGGATCGTGAAGACCGTACGCTTGCAACCAAGTAGATAGGTCGTGCTTTCGGTCTTCTGTTTGATGGATCGTTCGAGGGCAGTTCACGGGATCGTCATCATCATTCGAGGGACTTCGAGCATGATCTACACCGACTCTTCTTCTTCCACTGCACTCCGGAGTTGGTAACGATCTTTAATCCCAGCCCCTATGCATCTTCATATTGATCTTGGTGATCGTAGGTGCGATTTTTTTTGTTTTCTACTACGTTTCCCAACAACACCATGAAGAATGAGGTGCGGTTGGTGGACCGGTTCAGGGTCGTCCGCAGGCCCCAGAGGACCGATGGTAGTTTGGTGACCCAAGCCACCGTGTGCTTTAGGTCGCGCATGAGGCGGGGCTTCAGTCCTTGGAGTATCAGTCTATTCGCCTTCCGCCTTCCCGTTCGACTTCGGGTGTGCCACAGAGGCATAATCAACCTGAGTGCCCTAGGAATAACAGAACTCATGGAACTCATCCGAGTCGAAGTTATATCCATTGTCGGTGATGATGCTGTGAGGGGCTCCGAATCTGAAGATTATTTCCTTGATGAATTGAATGGCGGTTGCGGAGTCCAGCTTCTTTCACTGGTACAGCGAGGTGCTATACAAACGGGTTTTAACCCCTTTCTGTGACGGCATTTTGAACCGTCACCAAGCCAGTGTGTGCGATAGGGGGGTCCTTCCCACATGACCCAGAAACCGTCGGGGATAGGGAGCCATGATGCAGAGGCCTTGCCAAATGTAATCGTATGAGATGCAGCACACACTAAAGTCTTTCACACGTGTGGGATCGGTGATTAAACATTTCTAATGACGTAGTGAAACCAAACGGTGTGTCTTAATGAGCCGTTTGGGAAAGAGTATGTAAGGCACATGGGCCAACATATGAACCGTGTGCGATATTTTCCCCATCGCACACGAGTTTTCTGCGGAACTCGTCTGCCATGCAAGACTCCATCGCACATGTTTTCGAACAATTACCGTGTGCGATAATGTTCTATCACAAACGGTTCAGGAGCCCCTTCGCACACATACAAGTGTTGCAGACCGTTTGTGATTTGTTGTGTATCACCGACGGTTGCAGTAAGAGTGACGTGTGCTTTTCGTTTGGGATCCCACACATTTCCTGAAAAATTTATGACTGGGATTGTATTTTACATTGGGCACGGTTTACTCCGAGCTCTCGTGTGCGATAATGTTGTATCACAAACGGTTCCGGAGCCCCTATGCACATGTAGTAGTGATGCAAATCGTCTGCGATCTGCTGTGTATCATCGACGGTTCCGCTATGATTGATGTATGCTTTCCGATGTGGATTGCACACACTCATTTAGTTGAACCATGTGCAGAGCAATTGCCAGGTTAAAGCAAAAATATCCCATTTGAATCGGCATGCAAAAAGCAAATTCGCCACAATATGCAATTGAACAAATAGTGTCCACAGAAAGAACATTCATCAGATTTTGCAACAATTGCAATTGAACAAATGGTAGCTAAATTCCAATGATTTGTCGACATATATATGCATTATATAATTAATCATAGTGTACGAAATACGAAGACTTCATCAGATGGAAAACAATGGATCCATGCGTATATGTTTAGCGGCTAACTCTTACTCAATGTTTCGGGAGAAGGCATGCTGAAATCTTCATTATCACCAGTGGGATTGATGTAGTGATTCAAGAAGAAGTCACTGATAAATCTCCGAACCATCAGCAATTCACCAGCGGGGAGCGGTTCAGAGGTCCTCGGTTCTAAGATGAGCTGCAGTATTTTTAAGATCAGAATGTGCCATATGAGTGGAGTAGAAGATATTAATTAAGATAGACTTACTGTTACTAATTCGCGAGAATCTTCACAACTATCAGCATATTTGCAGATGAAGATCATGTGTCTGCAAACATAGTATCCACAAAGGTTGGTCCCTGCTTCTTGCTGAGGACACTGAAATATTTTGTACAGAATTAGTCATGTATTTGTCTTGTTTGGAACAACCTAACCGGTGTTAGATGTATTTTTTCTTTGGACAGAAATAAAAAGAGGTTTATTTAGAAGCTTGATCATTTGACTAGCGTAAGAAAAGGTATTTGCAGACTATTGGATACATTTTTTGAAAATAACGGATTTCGGTGTGTTACGGGAGAAACGATCTCGTGTTGCAGAGGTAGTTCCCTCTTGAATAGGTTCCCTTGTTTAGTTTTCCACAATGTGAGCACACTGCAAATGACAATGAATTTTGACAACTTCAATTATTGAACCAGATATGAATGCAAATTAATTTCAACATCATAGAATTCAATACCTATCCATGAATTGCTGAAGATGCGTCAGATCATGAGCGTTTGTTGACTCTCTGAGAGAATCTATGTAGTAAACTGTGTTCTTGTTTGGAACAATGAATACCAAGATCCAGTGATTGCTACATATTAAGATAGCCATGAACTTAAGAATTATGTCGAAATCTGAAAGACAATCAGTGTATGCATGGTTGTTTATTTGACTTACCGTTCATGATATGGCCAGAGAAATGATTCTACATGGGACGTGTTTTCGAAGATACGGGCGACCGTGTTAATGGCCCACTCCCGTTGATCCTTATACCATGTAATGTTGTGCCATTTGCTAATTTAGGATCTACAAAATACACACTCTCCCTTTTTCTTCTCTGCCTGTTCAATCCCCTGAGAGGAATAAAATGCAGTTAGCTGTTTATCATTTACAACCTTGTATGGAGAAGTTGAACAGAGTTTGTTAAGTACTTAAAAAATCAGGCAACTAACAAGAGTGGCATCGAGCTCGTTGAAGTTGAAGAAGAGATGTAAGTCCTCGAAACTCACACTGATGGAACCAGCATCGTGTCGGAAATGATCTCTGTTGTAGCAGACTAGCAGAACATGATGACATGCTAACATTTGATCCAGGCAATATTTATGTAACTCGCGGCAACTGGAGCTGCCCTCATCGAAGTATTCGCCAACAAGAAATGGCTGGCCATGGACGTAATTGCGTGCTTCAAGTACGTCTGCTTTATTTTTAGCAAGCAGCAAAGCTATTTCTGCATCATCCATGCCGTCAGAAATAATATTACTCTCCGATTCGAACAACTTGCTGTTAATTTGGTTCTGGGCAATGAGTGCTTTAAGTAAGAGGTAATCGTTCTCTTTCCTCTTCGCTCTCGGGGCACGCTTTCTCATGGGTGCATCCTTTTTGCCCGCTTCCTTCTTGGTACTTGAAGCACTTCTGGTCTAAGGTCTGGATGGCTGAAAGGCAGACTGCGGAGCAGACGGTAAAGCTTCAATGGACTGCTTAGTAGACGGTTTAGCTATGCCGGGCTGCTGAGCTGGCGGTGCTGCTGTGACGAACTGCTAGGCTGTATGTCATGGATTTGTCACGGCAGATGTTCTTAGTGTCAGGACAGTCATGAGGCCAATGCACCTATGTGGTAGCTTGAGAGGGGTTGAGTGGGACGAGAGACGCGAGGTTTTTTACCTAGGTTCGGCCCCTCACGGTGGAGGTAAAAGCCTACACCCTGCTTCATTGATATTGATGATGATGATGATCACGATTACAAGGGTGCTCTATCTTGAGAGCTATTGATTTGTCTGTCTAGACTTGTCCGACTTGTCCCTCTTGGGGTGCCCCGCCCCTCCTTATATAAGTTGAAGGGGTGGGTTACATGACTAGTCCTAGTAGGTTTAGGATTACTCTATTACAAGTAGAGTCCTAGTCTTGCCTCCTCTGTAGGAGAATATCCCTTATGCCTTTCATCTTAAGCCGGCCCACCATAACACAAGCCGGTCTTCCATGAACCGCCTTCTGAGCCTCTGAGTCTTGTCGCTCCTCTAACCCGCCTGCTGGGTCACCAATGAGTCACCTGGCTCGACCGGGTCATCAGTGAGTGGAGAGATCCGGGCGGGTCACTTAGTGAGCCGCCAAGTCAGGGCGGGTCACCAGTGAGTCGCCAAGTCCGGCCGGGTCATACATCCGGCCGGGTTACACCGCGGGGTATATCCCCGACATTAGCCCCCAGTTTAATTTGGATTTATCCATGTTAAACTCATCCTACAAAATAAACCCAAGAACATATTTGATAGGTTGCGCTTTGGGTTAAAAGTTTTTCTGAACCGGCACCTGATCATCCTTAAGTCCTTGTCATTTCCTTCTTGATACGTGCCCATGAACTCACAGCAAATCTCCTTTAGCAGATATGTTCGCACTTTGCTAATGCAAAAAATCTGGGCACTGCTTCTGAAAATTCCGGGTCAATAGACCAGCTTCATAGTCAATTTGTTGACATTAGCTTCTTGCAGAAAAATATTATAAAGCATAATCCACTTGACTCAGCTTCCAATGCTCTAGCTTGACAAAAATATTGGTCTTGAAATACTCATCTGATTTTCAGCCAGCTTAAAGATGTAGAGCTTGCCGAGTTGTAATTGCCAAAACTGCCGGTTTGTAAATATTGATAGCACCGAGTCATAACTGTTGCTAACACCAAGCTTGAGAGTGTACCTCCCTTATATGTCTATCACCTGTAGCCCCCAAGTCTTAAGAAGGGAGCGTAGTAACGGCTTAAGACTTGCTTGAATGTTAATGCTGCAACTTTGGAGAAACCCGGGTTGTTCATGTAAGTCGCCAATCATAAACTGAACACTTTGTACTTCCCATGTGTAGCCCCCAAGTGCCGGGTCATTATGCAATAATGAGCAGGGACTTTGTAGATATGATCATGTAGACTTGAGCAGCAACTTGTAGCCCCCAAGGGACGGCTCAGCAAGATAATACTGAGTTGGGACTTTATATATACTTCATTGAAAATAACATCATATGATGTAACCCCCACCGTGGGGCTCAAACCCACAACCATAAGGTTAAGAGCCTTGTGTTCTACCAATTGAGCAGTGGACCCATCAATATAATGGATTAAGGCTTGTGTATTTTGAATTTTTGACAGGAGCAATTGGTAGCCCCCAAGGGCCGGCTCATTACGATGTGATGAGTCGGGTCTTCAATGAGGCGAGTTAAAAATGACCTTGCATTAGCCCCCAAGTGCCATGGTGCATGCTTGCAGTGACATGGGACTTGCATACTTGATATAATCATGATTTGAATAATGTAGCCCCCAAGTGCCGGGTCGTAAGCCTGCAGCGACTCGGGACTATTTCTTCCATTGCAGAATAAAATCATATCCACTGTCTGGATGATGTTGCTGAAAACCTTGCATATCAATGTTGAACCATGCTCCTTGCTGTAAGCTGGTATTTTTTGGATGAAGGAATAATAGCCATTACTCTGAAATAGCTTTGAAAACCTCAATCATCCAATACTGGTTATGACAACCATAATGAAAATCCAGCTATGTTAGCTACTAATGATTTGAATAATATAACCCGGTATGAAAACCTCAATCATTCAATACCACAATGAAAATCCAGCCAGGTTTGGCTATTAAAGATTTGAATACTTTATCTGTTGACAAATAAATCCGGAGTTTAAATACCCGGCGGCTCTTGGCCGATGGCGACTTAATACGCATCCATTATAATTCGGGATTTTTGTAACCCGGCGGCTTGTAGCCTTTGTAAAAATCAATAACTAATAACCCATCCATGGCGGCTCATAGTCATGTCCAGTTTTTGAAAAGATCACTTTGCCGGCTCATAGCCTCAATAAACTCAATATTGAGGAATATAACCCGGAGCTGGATAATCCGGCAATATCTTCAGATGGCCAGATGATAGGTTTAAATGCAATGATTCATATGAGCAATAGCAGTATTCTTACTTATGTGTAAAGCTCTGCATGTCCTACACAGTTTAAACAACATATGCCCTGGCGACTTAACGTCAAAAACCAGGGCGGGTAACAACCCAAACATAATATAGTCTTATGCAATTATGGAAAAGACTAGAATTAAGGTCATTCAAGCCTAAACATACTGGCGACTTAAAGTCAAAAGCCAGGGCGGGTTATCAAACCTCGCATTTATATATAACCAGGAAAACATACCTGTAGAATTGGCTCATACTGCCGGCTTACATTACCATATCCAATGAGGGTAACAATCCAATGATTTATAAGCGCATGAATCCAATGGCGCAATCCAAAATATACTGGCGACTTAACGTCCAAAGCCAGGGCGGGTTATCAAACCTCGCATATTCATCCAACAAGTAAAAACATACCTGGAGAATTAATACCATGGTGATGCCTTGATAATTATAATCCGGAGCCAATATCAACCCGGAGTCATGAAATATCATCATTTTGATTGCTCAAGGCAAAATATCCTGCCGACTTAAAGTCTGCTATCAGGGCGGGTTATCAAACCCAAAGATGCTCAATGATGAGTCATATAATCAAGACTACATGGCCTGTGAAATCAGTTCATACTGCCGGCTTATAGTGCCATATGCAGTAAGGGTAATAGCCCAAAGACTTAGAGCGCAGCGCCCTGTTCAATTTATTCATACTGCCGGCTTACAACGCCATACGCAGCAAGGGTAACATCCCAAAGACTTAGAGTGCAGAGCTCCAAGTGTATAATCAAATCATACCGGCGACTTATCGTCCAAAGCCAGGCCGGGTTAATAAACTCCGGATAAGTTCATATATAAACCATAAGGCAACATAGCCCTCATCGGTTTTCAATCATGTATTAACATGTCACAAGAGATGAACTTCGAAAAATATTCAAATCAAATATAAATCAAAAAACAAGGCTTTCATAGGCCGCCAAGCCTCAAAGTCAAGTGCTGTTCAAGGGCCGCACAGCCGCTGAGTTAAACCTTCATTCAAACCTTGTAAGCCGGGCCTCACATGACCAATCGCCGTTTTAACTTTGATAAGTTCAGGGTCTTTATAAGATTGACTGTCAAGAGTACGGCGAGTCATTCCAGAATTACCTGGGCGGAGTGGCAGGCATACAAAGGCAGGATAACCCGGATTTTTGGTGAATACACCTGGCGTCCAAGCCAATTACAAGGGTCAACAAAGCTCTGCTCATTTAACGAGGAGCCCCCAAGTAATATTTTGACCCAGGCGTACAAGCCGGACCGATAGGGTAATCATAGTTATGCTCAATGAGCAGGAAGCCCCCCAAGTATTTTGCAATCTAGGCATACAAGTCGGATCAAAAGGGTAGTCATAGCTATGCTCAGTGAGAAGGAAGCCCCCAAGTGACCAATAATGTGATAAGCCAATAAGGCAGGATACCCATGTTTGAACCGCGCATCATGGCAGCAAGTCCTCTTTGGTAACCTTTAATTTTTCCTGAGAACTCGAATTTGCGAGAGATGGATTCTTTTTGAACCGGAATTTTAAACTGGATATTGAGAGCTTCAAAGCTTTGTGAGAAATAGATTTCCCTTGAGCCGGATTTTAAACCGGAATTCTTCATTTTAAGCCGGAAATTTTCTGACGGCCTTTAAATTTCCATCAATATAGTAACAGCCTCCGGGACCGGGTTATCTTCCCTCCAATGACTCGGGCTTCTTGAATTTGCTGGAACTGGTAAGATTTGCTGAGTCATGTCATTGTAGCCTCCAAGTCTTAAGACGACTCGAGGAGTTGGCTTAAGATTCTTCATATTTAACCGTGACGTAAACCAGCATGAGTCATTCAAAAAACTCCGTGACATGACGGTCACCTTTGCAGTAAACAATTTGTCCATGGTGAAGCTGAAGTAAATCACGGGCGAGTCGGCCGCGGGAGCAGACAGATGAGTCGGCCGCGGCGTTGTAAGCCGGTGCGGACGGGCGAGTCAATCACAGGCGCGGTCAGCCGCGCGGACGGGCGAGTCAGCCGTGTCGTGTTGATGTAAATTGGGCCGCAGAGGCGGCGGCTTGCACATATATTCGTTGAGCATCATGGTACGGTCAGATGCTAGCGCATGATAATGATGGCGCGAGCTATATATTTATGACACGACCATCTTTATTGAAGTGAATAATTGTCATGCATCCAAAAAATATCATAAGCCAGAGTACTTGTTTTTTAAAGAATAAAAAATGTATCAATAAAAATTGATCAGATGGATTTCACCTGATTTATCCACACCACGTATGATCGTAGCGTCCATAAATCCCCTGATCGCTTGTGGTCCGCGTGGCATAGTCAGAGGCCGACATATGACAACACCGCGCGAGCTCCATATCCACTGTATGAAGTTACTTTTGCCGTGGAATGATCCCCGTCTTGGTACTGTCCAGTCGTGGACGAAACGTCAGTAGCGGGCGGAGGTTGGCACTTCTCCTCATCCGTTTTGATTGGTGATATTTTGGATGTACGTAGACTAGCCCTGATGAACCTTTGTATTTTGGATTTGCTTCTCATCAGAAAGTGGCACATCTTAACGCATTGGTTGATCCGGCTTGTACGCCGAACGATGGCAGCAGTGAGTGGGGCGCCTAGCTCCCAAGTAAAGAAAAACACGGATTTTTGACCGTGGTTGATCATAGGCCCCGCTTGCATCTCGGTAATTGTTGGTTTGGGTGGATTGCTTCTGCACGATGCATCCGCCGAATACGGCCAGCAGGCAAACTTCTCGGCGCTGCCACGATCACGTCTCCGTCTTAGTACATGTTTTGATGCGTACTGTCCTTTGATTTTTGATGTGATGGCTTGTCCCTTGTGACCACGTGAGAGCTTCCCTGGAGGTCTCGCTGGCAGCATACTTCTGAGTATATGTAGTAATTAAATATGAAAAGTCCAAAAACTGAACTATCACTCAGCTTTTAGCCTTCACGTGATGCAGCAGCAGCGTAGCACCTCAACTGGGATCAGACGGTTTAGAGGCACGGCGCGGGCGGCTCAGTAGTGCGGCTGAGGGGGCGTTTTGAAGTAAACCATGGCGAGAGACGGCCGCGGCGACCCGCAACAGAGGAAAGGAGACCCGGCGGCTTGTCGACAAATGATTCGGCCCCGACCGCGGGAGCAGCGACTCGCAGGTGAGGCCGAACCCTTGGCGACTCATGGCAGTAGTTGGGCAGGCCGGGTCACGGCGGCTCAACGGGGTCCATCAGAGGCGGGCACGGCGGCTCGGCAGCTTGGAGGCAGGGGAGCTCGAGGTCGGCCATAGCGGAGGCGGCTTGGCGCGCCGGCGCAGCTCGCAGGCGGAGGCAGGCGGCTCGGAGGCGCACCGGCGTGGGTGGAGCCCAGCGGCGGAGGCGGGACGGCGAGGCCAGCAGAGTCCGAGTCGATCCCCCCGTCCCTGTGCTCTTCCTGGTCGTTGTTGGTTTGACCATCCCCGATCCGTGTCCGCCAGGTCGTGGGCTCGTGGCCCTTTTTTTTGGCGTGAATAATTTGACGGATCACGCATATGCTTTGGCAATAACTCTGACTGTTACGCGTCGGCTGATGCACAGTTTTCCCATAACCTTCCTTGGATGATGGAGGAACAGGAGCGGCAGGACATCCGGCGGCAGTTTAGCCGCTCGTGCCAGGCAACAGCATGGCCGGACCGTTGTAGAAAATCCACTAGACTTTGATTTTTAATAGATCTTGGGGTCTGCATGTGAGCTGGCTATTAAATCCTTCCTCGAATTTCATGCGTGTACAGTGGCCGTACTAGTTGATGTCTCTTGTCATGCAGGAGCTAGGGAATCCATCAAGCTTTGTTTTTTGCGTTGATCAGCACTTGGACCCTTGATTCCTGAGCGTGTGCTAGGTCGATCCGGAAACTTCACGGGGCTGAAGCAACTGTCTTGATCGCCGCTGTACCACAGATGGCGCTCGTAACGCGTGTTTAGCTGTCTTTGATCACCTCGGACTTGGACAGCTGTACGTAGAGCAGCGAAAGCAACCCAGCGGACCGGACACGGCGGCTAGATTTGATAGCGGCGCAGTAAAAGTTCGAGTCGGCCTCGGTGTACTGCTGCAGTATGATCGCCGCAGCGGAAAATCCAGTCGATCTCAGCGACCGGTGGCGGTGCTATGTAGACATCTCGGTGGAATAGCAAGACGCCGCAGCCTTGAGCGACTTCCATGCGTAGCAGATCCTGTCCAGGCCGTCGCGCAACTGCAGCATCGATATACATAATTCTTTCAAATCCTGTACTGCCGGCTCAAAAAAGTTTTTATCGCCGATCTGATAAAAAAACAATGAATTTGCCAATTCTTCTTCGTCCGACAAATTGCATATCCCTCAAACCCTGGGAGAGCGCCCTCCAAGAACTTAACACCATCGTGTGCAGGCCCCACGGTGGGAGCCAACTGTCGTGGATTTGTCACGGCAGATGTTCTTAGTGTCAGGACTTAGTCGTGAGGCCAACGCACCTATGTGGTAGCTTGAGAGGGGTTGAGTGGGACGAGAGACGCGAGGTTTTTTACCCAGGTTCGGCCCCTCACGGTGGAGGTAAAAACCTACATCCTGCTTCATTGATATTGATGATGATGATGATCACGATTACAAGGGTGCTCTATCTTGAGAGCTATTGATTTGTCTGTCTAGACTTGTCCGACTTGTCCCTCTTGGGGTGCCCCGCCCTCCTTATATAAGTTGAAGGGGTGGGCCACATGACTAGTTCTAGTAGGTTTAGGATTACTCTATTATAAGTGGAGTCCTAGTCTTGCCTCCTCTGTAGGAGAATATTCCTTATGCCTTTCATCTTAAGCCGGCCCACCATAACACAAGCCGGTCTTCCATGAACCGCCTTCTGAGCCTCCGGGTCTTGTCGCTCCTCTGACCCGCCTGCCGGGTCACCAATGAATCACCTGGCTCGGCCGGGTCATCAGTGAGTGGAAAGATCCGGGCGGGTCACTTAGTGAGCCGCCAAGTCAGGGCGGGTCACCAGTGAGTCGCCAAGTCCGGCCGGGTCATACATCCGGCCGGGTTACACCGCGGGGTATATCCCCGACACTGTAGGAGCAGAGGCATCGGACTACTGACCATGCGTTGAAGCTATGTCGGGTTTCTGCGCAGGTGGTGCCAACTTGTCGGTGTGCTGAGGAGTCCGTGCCAACACGTTGGTTTGCTGAGCAGGCAGTGCTGACGCATTGGTATGCTGATCACGCGGCTGCGGACCGACGGACTGATGAGCAGTCGGTTCTGGACCTACAGACTGCTTAACAGGCGGTTCCGAAGCATCAGACTGCTTAGCAGTCTGTTCCACCAGGTTGGTCTGCTGAGCATGTGGTGCAGCCGGGTCTCCCCCCGCTGCTTCAGCGACCGGCATCTGAACTGGTGGTGCGTCTTCAGCAGTTGTAGGCCTTGCCACTGGCTGCACTGGGGCGGACGATGACATGGCATGTATGGCACAAAGTCGGGCGGGCTGATCACAGGTTGATGCATCAGCCGTCGGATTACGAGTACTAGGCTCCTTGGGGGAAGCACGCGAGAGCTGTTGTGGCAAGAAGAGCGTCACCGGTTGAGGGGCGACACTGGTTGCTGTTGGCGGGGCTTCAGGGATCTCATCCATGAAGTCTATTTCCTTTCGTGGCCACTGGATGTGATGTAATAGTGTTTCTCCTGAGGTCCTATGCTCATCAAAGTCCCCTAGGACATTATTCATGGCAAATTCATTGAATCCAGGCTTTACTTTGATCACATAGCACTTCACACAGCCCGGCTTCAATGGCACATTGTCCAATAAGAGGCCCTCTTCCAAGAAGGGTGGGCAAACCCAGGCTGTTGCACATTTTAATGTACCTTCATAATGTGTAAGCACGCCCTTCAGTCTGTCTTTCATTCCAGGTAGATCTGATATAGCATCATCATGAGTAGCTGCAGTCTCAGTGTCACTGGGGTCAGCTGATGCACAGCTACTCTTGTGCGGTGTTGTCGCGTAATAACCAGCATCCTCCATGCCCGCCTCCCCTCCCATCTGCTGGCTATCTGTCAGTGTTAGAGTCTTCTGCATCATCATTGACTCCCCAGTTTCCTTTTGAACAGCCGGATACATGTCCTTCCTCAATCTTTCATACAATTCATTCTGCTTCATTTCACTCCTCGCTTTTTTCATGCTGAGTCTCTCTTCTTTGCTGAGTGTGAAAGCCCTCTTGTGCGGGATATTAACACCTATACCCCTTGCACGGCCAGGGGGCTCTCTTGTTTTCAGGGCATCGGACAGAATGTCACATGGCCCTGAGTTCCTGTAGAACCTTCTAGGGATCTCGAAAGCCTTTAACATCACACGATACAGTTTTTCGTCATGTGAGTTTTCAAAGTAATAAGTTCCATCATCACGCCTCCTTGCACGTGCCCGCAAGTAGTCTCTAGCGTGTTCGCCCCTGATTTCACTAAAGGCCAGTTTCCCACCCGCAGCTACTCCTTCTTTGTCCTCCTGGTCCCATATCAGTTTCATGCCGTAGTATCCTGCAACACCCATACGGAAGGGGTGTCTGTTCCTCTTCTGAAGTTCCGATTGCTTGGCACTCTTCTTAGCAAACTCTGCAGTTGCCCTGACCCTTTTGAATTCTGCCCAGTCTGCCTTTGTAATTTGGGGGTATGAGGGGATTGGGTCCTTGCCTTCACTCAAGTACTTCTTGTACAACACATGCTTCCAGTTTCTCCAAGCATCCCTAGCCTTCTTCAGTGCAGCGTGTTCCACCTGCATTCTCCACTGCTCTGGAACGTTGAAGTGATCCATGATCTCTCGGACTATCCTTTGCCGTGTTTCTGTGTCAGCCTTCCGAAGCCCCGATAGATTAATGTTGAGCCTTGCCCTGCCAACAAATCCACACACACTCCTGAACCTCGTGCGTGCTTTATCTGCTTTAGTTGGAGCCCAAGACTTTAAATCGATGTCGGTTACTTCATATACACCTTTAGGCTGGTGTGTGGGCTTCCTTGGAGTGTTCCTCCGTGTCCTGACCGGAAGGGTAATTGCTACAGCTCTATCCCGTTCCAGATTACTTGATCCCTCACCATCTGCTGAAGACCTAGGGTTGTCGGAATCAGATGAAGATACATCGCCTGAAACATGAGTGTTGTCGCTGCTACTCGGCATCTACAGAGAACACATGCAAAACTCAGGAAAGGAGGATAAGCATAAAGCTAACAACTTGGTATCAAGCTGTCTAAACATGTCATGCAATATTTTAGAAAATGTATGGCTAATTTGTTAAGTTTGTGTGACTCGGGCGCCCACGATCTGTAAGTCGACAGTAACTTATTAGAACAAATACATCTTATATGTACTTGTTAGGAAGGTAGATAATGAACATATATACGCTCTTCGTTATTTTATAGCCAATTTGGGAACATACGGAACGAAATAGGAAGAGGGATTGCGAGGAAATATGCCTCACCGTGATGGAGAGCAATAACTAACAGGTTTCTTCATGCTAACCCAGCAGGACCACAGGAGAGACGAGGGTTACAGGATCGATATGCTCGAGGGTGGCTGGCGAGCAAACGAAGACGACGAGGCGCGAGCAGCCGCGTGTTGGGAACGGCAGTGACGGTAGGGTTGACGCCGAAGAGCGGGCACACGGCCGGGTTGAGCACGCCGGTGCCGGAGAGGGTTCTGCTGTGGATCTGGGGGAGGGGGGAGCTGGCGATAAAGATTGGGTGGACTAATTGAGTGAAACGCGGGAAGGGGTGGGGGTGTTGGCGGCCTAGGTGAAAAGGGTGAAAAAATATCCCCGCTCGCCGCACGGAAAGGCCTATGCAAATGGTTGCCTCTAAGCGCTTGTGTGCACAAACAACATAATTTCGTTTGAAATGAAGACGTGCTAATTTTGAAATGAAGACGTGAGTTCATCGTTTCGCCTCTAATTTTTTCCCACGGTAAGGAATCACCATTATACCACAGATTTGATTTGCTGGCGCATTTCAGGTCTCGTGTGCTATATTTAAACCATATTTGGCATTTACCGTGCATTTTGGCATATAAATCAAATCCTAGCCGAAACTATATGTGCTGATGAAAGGGATGAGGATATGAGGATTGACGTTCGATCTGGGAGCATCCAACGGTGCAGACATACGATCCGTGGGGTTTGGGTTCTGGCCAATCAGAACGCACGACTCAGATCGCGTGCGCAGCAGGGGGGCATCAGCCACGGTTTGGTAGGCACACGGCTATCGTGTGTGAACCGTGTGCTATTTGAAAACATTTACATGAACTAACAGCATATTTTTGTTTGAATGAAAACATGAGTTCATCCTTTCGCCTCGAATTTTTTTCCATGGTAAGAAATCATCATTGTACCCTATGGTTCGATTTTCTGGTGCATTTGAGATCTTGTTTGCTATATTTGAGTCATTTTTTGCATTTACCATATATATATATATATATATATACTACACGTGGTTGTTAGCAAGATCATTTGTGTGTCGCTTTGCGAGTTTTTATTCATTGTCCGAGTAACGGGAAAAAACTTCAAACAGTTCGGCCGCAGGGTGCGGCCAGAGGCGTAGGCCTTGTTGGTATTTTAATTACAGGAAATGCATATAGAGTCCGAAAATAACGAAAATTGGTGTGTCACCATGGCGTGCTCTCAGGATCCCATGAAATTTTTTTGGTAAAGTTTGGCACAAGTTTTGATCCCATGGAAAGAAGGATCATGGTTTCCAAAAGGAGACGTGTCAATTCAAACTCCAGTGGCCGGGGACTTCATCGTTTGGCCTCATAAAAAAATTCACGGTACACAATCACCGTTATACCACGGGTTTGATTTTCTGGCGCATTTCAGGTATCGTTTGCTATATTTAAGAATTTTTTTGAGTTTAACGTGCATTTTGTGCTTATAAATAAAATCACAACCGGAACTGCATGTGCTGTCGAAAGGGGTGAGGATTGTCGTTCGATCAGGGAGCATCCAACGGTGCAGATGTATGATCCGTGGGGTTTGGGTTCTGGCCAATCAGAACGCACGACTTCGATCGCGCGCGCGGCAGGAGGGGTGGCATCGGCCAAGGTTTAGTAGGCACACGGCTTTCGTGAGTGAACCGTTGTGGCGCCCCGCCTGATTACCACTGTAGCCAGACGGTCGCCACGCATACCAGCCCAGGAAATCACTCTGGCATGCGCGTTTACCACAAGTATCATGAACACATGCATTTCTATTAATGGATATATAAGTCTTACATGAGATATATTACAGAGGTGATGGCAGCGGAAAGGCTCTATCTAAGGCAGCATGGTCCTGGTGCGGCTCCAATCCACAGGGATCAGACTGGGTTACGCTCCTGGCCCGCAAACGCTCCGGCTCCTCGTCGTCGGACGATGGATCCTTATGTGAACCTGACCACATTGAAGGCCGCTGAGTACTTTTGAATGTACTCGCAAGCAAACCAAACTAACATATACACCAAGCAAAGCAATCCATGGCATTCAAGCATGTATTTGTTATTAGAGTACATTAATTATCATGGCGTAACTAGCTAGCAATATAACTACTAAAGTAAAATACAGTAAAGCATATCAAGTAAATGATCCATACTCCGAACAATATCAGGATCCAATCCAACTCTTTTGGTCATCTGACCATCTCTTTCATAGCCATTCCCTGGCTATCATAACATATCCCTGACATCATCTGATGTCTGTGCATCTCCACTGTAATTCTGATAAACTTACTCTCTTACGGGTTGTTCCACAATCTTCGGAATACTCATGAGTCGCTGAGTACCTCCGATCATAAGACAAGTTCTTCCATCATTATTATCTTTGTTACGGTTGACCACCTAGTGAGGTCTGGACGGGCTGTCCAATACCGTGGACGCGGCTATTCAAATAGATTTTACAATCTGCAGAGGTTGCGCACTTTACCCACCCTATGGAGCACTGACCTCGTGATCCCATTCGGGTGGACCAGCGTTGCTCCAACGAAACCTGCCTGACCCGTGACTCCTCTACCATACCACCGACAATCATACCCTCCCAGGGTCATGTCCTGGGTGGCCCCTGTGTCACCTCGTGACACCTGCCACCGTCGTGGCCAAACTAAACTGTCCCAAACGGGGACGCCGGTAAATAACTCAACTGGGGTCACAAGGTTATCGTCGCCTACCGGGCCAGGGCAGCGCGCACGCATAACCTTCCCTAGTTGGTGGTACCGATAAAAGAGCACGCGATCAGACCAAGTCAAGGCCGTCCCATACCGGCAAATGTGGTTGCACGAATAACCCCGGACAGGTGACTCTAGATCAACCGACTAAGTTCATTCAGCAAGCTTAGTGATTCATCACAATAACTTAACATGGTGGTAACTAAGTGTGGGATAACAACTGTGGAAACATAACCACCTATCTCCATATAACATCACAATGAGTCATTAGTGAAACAATATTTAAATGGCAAGTTATCAGTTTACAAGTTCTAGCTGTAAGTGACGACCATCGGAACCCTTGCACAAAACCGGCAAAGAAACCAGTAGCCACCAGAACGGTCTTTACAACTCAGATCTGGGACATTACCGGAATAACTCAACCCCGGCTCAAGACGGCTGAAAAGTAACTCAGAGCATGAGGCGGTGTTGATAAAAAGAAGGTAGCAGTTCCCTAAGATGGCCGAGAAACAGCTCAGAGCATAGGGTCATCGCTACAAAAAGAAATTCAACAACTGCCCGAGACGGCCGAAAAGCAGCTCAGAACACGGGCCAGTTGCTGACAAGAGAAATATAAAATCGGCATCCACCCCGGATGGTCGAAAACAGCTCAGACTCAGGCGTGGTGCCGTCATCGAAGAAAGTGCAAGCAAGGGTTCGTCAGAGTCACATACAGCTCACCACTACACAAGCAAGCATAAGCATATTGATTTAAACATGCAAGAAATATCACAGAGCAATGCTTTAGGGCATATATCAGATGGTCGGCTTGCCTGGGGGCCGATGATTACTCCGGGAAGAAGTGCGGTGAAGCCGCGGAAGAATTCGCCGGAAAAGATTCCCTCTTGGAAAGGCTGAACGAAAGGCAAGGGCAAAATGGTCATTTTCACAGTGTGGAAACATTATGAAAATGATACCATCGGATCGGGCTCGACGAACTGAAGACGTGGGCGTTGGTTTCACCTGAATCGGAGCTACGAGCAAAAAGTTGCAAGGGTTTTTCTATCAGGGACCTATTTGTAAAAAGAATATTTCCCATGGGGTCCCTGGCAGCTCAGCGGGTCGCGCATTTCAGGGAAATACGCTTCCCAGTGGGGAAGGCGTGCTCGCCCGCGGACGCCGCCACTTAACTGACGTGGCTGCTGCTGTAGTCACCGGCAGCCGGGCCCCACACCCCTTCTCTCTCCTCCCTCCCTTTCTTCTTCCTTCTCCTCTGCTCCTGCCCGACGCCGCGGCTGGGCGCCGCTGCCCCGGTGGCCACCGGTGTTCCAGTGGGCCTTGGGGTCTGGCGACCGGACGGACGGGCCCTTCGGCGACGACCGCATCCGAGGGTGGGTCGCGCAGGCGCCGAAGATGGCTGGAGAGGCGGCGGCGAAGGGCGGCAGTGGGTGGCTGCCCCGAGACAAGGGGGCGCTCCGGCGAGCAAGGCGGCTGGGAAATGGGCTTGGCGGGGTCACCGGATGGAGGCGCGCGCAGGGGTGGGCTCAGACGACGCTGGGGGTGGCCGGAGGTGGGGATTGTGCGTGGAGGCCGAGCGGCGGCCATGGCTAAATTGCGGAACTCCGGCGAGGTAATTGGGCGGGCGAGAGTGCAGGGGTGGTCCGGAGGGAGAGGTGAGGCTGGTGAGGTGGTGCTGGGTGCTCGAGGAGGCTCGAGGCCTCGGCTTTTATAGCCGGACGAGGTGAAGCGATGAGGACGGCCGCGGGATGAGCTGGCCGCGGTCCTGGAGCTCGGATGCGACGACTCCGGCTGGCGCGCGGTTTCGGGGAGCGTCACGGGCGAGCAGGGAAGCTAGCTGGTGCTTCGGGAGGGATCGAGCGCGTCCGGAGCCGCGTGGCAATAGTGCGGCAACAGTGGCAGAGTTATGGCGTTCGTCGCGGTGCGGCGAGGAAGAAGACGGAGGGGGAAATGACCGGAGATGAGGGTGTGGACGACGGGGAGTCAGGTCGGCACAAATGGACAAGCCATGGCTGGCTGGAGCGGTCGGCAGAGGCAACGCGCGGCACAGAGCGCCAGTTCTGCCTTCTGCCTACGCGGTCCCCACGCTGTCCGCGTGTTCTGGTATGACTCACCCTCTCTAGGCTTGTCAAACAGATGCCTCACTGCTCAATTAGATAAGAGAAGTGACTGGAAGAAGCTAGGTGGCTCTGAGGTGAGTGAAACTAGCAGAAACAGACTTTAACAGCAAACTTTACTGGATACTAGAGGAGAAATGAATGAGGGTGGGGAGTTGAAACCTTGTCACAGTGTAATGTGGTAGGAAGGAGTATATGCTGGCAAAATTTGAAGTCATTTAGAACCCATTTGCATATACTTCCTTCACAACTGCCAAATCTGGTCCAGAAAATGGAATTTGAAGCTGCACTCATCTGGCTTGATGAAATGAAGTGAATTTTTGTAGAGAGTGATGATTTGAATATATGGAGATACTGGAAAAGTTTCAGCTCATTTGGAAATGCCTACATGGTACTTCCTTCACAGCACTTCCAAATGGACAGAAACTTGAGAAAAATGTTGTGGATGAATGGATGGATATATTGAGCTGATTTTTGGTATCCATGGATTATTTGTCAATGTTAAACACCATGAAAAATTTCAGCTCAAAAGGATCAAGGGTTCAAGCACTTCCTTTGCAAACTGAAAATCTGGACAGAATTTGTAAATGGATGTTGTGCTCAAACCTAGAACTATGGGACTTGGGTTTTGATGGAAATGGTGAAGATATGGATAGGATGAGCTCCACAATTTATTTGGGATTTTTCCTGACCACCAAAATGGTAGTTCCTTTAGAAACTGCCCAAAGTGCAATATTGGCATTAAATAGGAAAATGCAATTTCCCTTATTTAATTATGGCCAATATTTTATGGGAGCTCAATATGATCACAAAGAATATCTCCACAAGTTTTCATGAACTTTGAAGATGGATATATATTTTCCTGGATTTAATTCCTTTAAACAGCATAAAAAGGAATTAATTATAAATAAAAAATATTGCTAATGACTTGGCAATATTTTTGCCTATCCAGGGTTTATAGAGATAGGATGATCACTGAGAAAAGTTTGGGAGGCAAAAGATCAAAGAAAAATTAGGGTTCCTATGTAACTGCAGGAGTTAGGGTTTTCCTTCCGATAACTCGGAAGGTAGGGTTTCGACGGAAAAATCCTGAGAATAGATCTTGGGTGGCAAGGTTGATCTGAAGAGAATCTCCGGCTGGATAGGAAAGGCAAGGCTATATGACCATCTTCATATACCCAGGAGCTGGAGAAATCTGATAACACCGAGAAAAAAGACGGGAGTCAAATCCCGCGAAGGAAAAAAAACAGGAGCGAAAACCAGGGTGTTACAACCGTGTGCTATTTGAAAACATTTACATGAACTAACAGCATATTTTCGTTTGAATGAAAACATAAGTTCATCGTTTCACGTCAATTTTTTTTTCATGATAAGAAATCACCATTGTACCCTATGGTTCGATTTTCTAGTCCATTTGAGATCTCGTTTGCTATATTTGAGTCATTTTTTACATACATACATATATATATATATACATACATATATATAGTCGCAACTACACGTGGGCGTTAGCAAGCTCATTTGTGTGTCGCTTTGCGAGTTTTCATTCATTGTCCGAGAAACAAAAAAAACTTCAAACAGTTCGGCCGCAGGGTGCGGCCAGAGGCGTAGGCCTTGTTGGTATTTTAATTACAGAAAATGCATATAGAGTCCGGAAAAATGAAATCATTGTGTCACCATGGCGTGCTCTCATGATCCCATGGAAAAATTTTGGTAAAGTTTGGCACAAGTTTTGGTGCTCGCACCTTCCAAACCGGAGCATCTCGCAAGAAGGATCATAGTTTCCAAAAGGAGACGCGGCACTTCGGACCCCAAATCGTCGGTGACTACATCGTTCCGCCTCAAAAAAAAATCATGGTAAACAATCACGGATATACCCTTGGTTTGATTTTCTGGCCCATTACAGGTCTCGTCTGCTATATTTAAGTCATTTTTTTGCACTTACCTTGCATTTAGTGCATACAAAGTCAAAACCCTATTACAACTACATGCGGGTGTTAGTTAGCAAAGAAGGTGTACAAATCATTTGTGCGTCGCTTTGCGAGTTTTCATCCGTTGTCCGACAAGCGGGGAGAAGTTTGAAACATTTCGGCCGCGAGGTGCGGCCACCAGCGTAGGACTAGTTGGTATTTTAATTACAGGAAATTCAGATGGAGTCCGGACATCGTCAAAATCGGTGTGTGCCCATGGTGTGCTCTCATGACCCCGTGAAAAAAATTGGTGAAGTTTGACACAAGTTTTGATGATCGCTCATTGGAAACCGGAGCATCTCACAAGAAGGATCATGGTTTCCAAAAGGAGACGTGTCAATTCAAACTCCAGTGGCCGGGGACTTTATCGTTTGGCCTCATAAAAATTTCCATGGTACGCAGTCACCATTATACCACGAGTTTGATTTTCTGGCGCATTTCAGGTATCGTTTGCTATATTTAAGACATTTTTTGAATTTAACATGCATTTTGTGCATATAAATAAAATTACAACTGGAACTGCATTTGCTGTCGAAAGGGATGAGGATTGTCGTTCGATCTGGGAGCATCCAACGGTGCAGACGTACGATCCGTGGGGTTTGGGTTCTGGCCAATTAGAACGCACGACTCAGATTGCGCGCGCGGTTTGGTCGGCACACGGCTTTCATAAACGAACCGTGTGCTATTCGCAAACCAGATTGCATATCTTCTGTTCATACATACTGGAGTGAGATCAATTGAGTGTGCTACCTCTATGGTATAATAATAATAATAATAATAATAATAATAATAATAAACAGTTCAAATTCATTGCCTGAGCTGACAGCATATCAAGGTCAACATATTAACGGTTCTTACATCAACAGAAAACCGGGCATAACTCACACATTCAGTACACGCGACACTTCTAATATGAACGAATTAAGTTGCAGGGTAGGCATAAAAACTAGTCTTACGGTTTAATTCCCATGTACATGGGGGAACTGGGATCATTACGTTGACCCCGAATGAACTTGGGTTTTCTGATGATTTTGCGCTTCCCTGTTTGAGGGGTGTGTGATCCCTTGGCTGGCAACTCAGCAAATTCATCATACTCGTCCTCATCGGCAACATCCTCGACACCCAGTACCCTCCTCTTCCCATGCATCACTACATGGCAGTTCTTATGCAAGGGATCTTCCACATAGAAAATATGGGTAGCGTCGCTGGCAAGAATGAACGGGTCCGCGTGATATGCCATCGTTTTCCTGTTAACACAAGTCTTCCTGTAATCATCAACCTTTACCTAACTAAGAGGGATCCATGTGCACCTGAATAATGCCACCTTAACTTTCACATAGTTAAGCTCCCAAATCTCTTTGATGGTTCCATAGTATACCCTTTTATCAGCTTCATCTACAGCCATGCATTTTGTTCGAACAGAGCTATTCTGATATGAGGTCTTCCCATCATGTTCCTCAGTGTAGAACGTGTAGCCATTTATGTCATATGCTTGGTACGTCAACACCGTAGGTGATGGCTTTTGTGCCAACCATGTAGCAATGTCATCCACGGATCCTTGTGCCAAACGATTCTTCAGCCATTCGGCGTAGTTCTTAGTGTGCTCCTTCATCTCCACATCTAATGGATTCACCATTGGTAAGAAGCTATGGCATATCTCCACCAAGTGTTCGTCGGCATAAGCGCTGAGAACTGGGATGTTAAGCAGTACCGTCAAATGGGCTTTCTCTACCAATTCTCCGGGTGTAGCCTTTTGCGTGCCAGCAAGGACCGGCTTACCTTTCAGCCTTCCCTCATGGTGAGAGAGGGGCAAACCTATAGGTCTTTGTTTCATGTATTCGGTGCAAAACTCAACCACCTTCTCTGCGGTATAACCTTGTAGGATTCTTGCCTCTGGATGGTTTCGGTTCCGACAATAGTGCTTCAGTATTCCCATGAACCGCTCAAAGGGATACATATTGCGAAGAAACACAGGACCACAATACTTTATCTCGTCGACAAGGTGCATAGTGAGATGGACCATGACATCAAAGAACGACGGTGGGAAAAACATCTCTAGGATGGACAATATTCTTGCAATATCCTCTTGCATATGATCCAACTCTTCAGGATCTACAACTTTCTGGCATAGTTTGTTGAAGAAATCACAGAGCTCAATGAGTGTGTTTGTTATATCTTTGTCCATCAGATTCCTGATGGCCACCGGGAGGATTTGTGTCAACATTACGTGGCAATCATGTAATTTCATGTGTCTCAACTTTATTTTACCTGATCTCACATCCACGAGACTTCTGATGTTTGCGGAGTAGGAAGAGGGTGTCTTAACTGACAACAAATAGGTGAAGAACTCTGTTGCTTCTTTTGTACTGAAATTATAACTCTGGCGAGCGTGGATGAATTTGTTATCATCTTCTGCTTCACTCTTGCGTTTTGATTGATCAGCAAGCATATCGAGCCGTGCACCATCACCATCCTTTGTTTTACCTTTAATCTTGAGCAGAGTACCAAGGATGCTTTCACATACATTCTGATCTACGTGCATAACATCGATGCAGTGACGTACACAAAGAATCTCCCAGTAAGGTAATTTCCAGAACACCGATTTCTTCTTAAACACTTGACCCTTGGGTGTTTGTTTCATCATCAAAGCGTGCTTCTTGCCAAGCACAACATTAATTTGTTTAGCCATGTTGTGGACCACCTCCCCAGCATAGGGTCTTGGGCCCACGCATACCTCTGTCGTACCATCAAATACAGCTTTCATCTTTCGGTATGGGTGATTTCTCCGTAAGAACCTGCGATGACGCAAATACATGGTTTTGCGCGAGTTGGGAAGAAATCTGCTAGATGTCCTATCCATGCATGTGACACACCCTACATCCCCCTTTGTTTTCTGCCCCGATGTGTTGCCTAATGCCGGCATATCTTGAATGGTGTGCAGCAGCATCGCATGTAGATCGAAAATCTCTTTTTTGTAAGCATCATAACATTTACAGCAGGCCCATCTACCCACACTGTCAGCAGTTCTTCTACCAGTAGCTGAAAGTAAATGTCGATGTCATTTCCATGTTGCTTCGGGCCTTGGATAATCATTGACATCATAATGTATTTTTTCTTCATACACAACCAAGGAGCTAGGTTATATATGCACAGAAGCACCGGCCATGTGCTGTGATTGGTGCTCATATCGCCAAAAGGATTCATCCCGTCAGTACACTCCCCGAGCCTTATACTTCTAGGATCCTTGGCAAAGTCTTCAAACTTGTTGTCGATTAATTCCCACTGAGCCCCATCTTTCGGGTGCCTCATAAATTTATCCGCAGTTCGCTCATCATGATGCCACCTCAACCTCTTTGCCTCTCTAGGGTTTGCAAACAAACGCCTCAACCTTGGAATTAAAGGCAAGTACCAAACAACCTTGAACAGGATTCCTGTCTTGATCTTGTCATCCAATTTGTACTTGTCCTTTGCTCTCCCGCGCTTGTATCATGCATGCTTGCATGTGGGACATGCACGCAAATCTTTGTACTCACCACGGTACAATATACAATCATCCACACAAGCGTGTATCTTCTGTACTTCAAGTTCCAATGGGCAAACAATTTTCTTCGCTTCGTTCGTGCTTTTGGGGTGCACATTATCTTCCGGAAGAATTTCTTTGAAAAGACCTAACAACTCTGTGAAGCCCTTGTTTGATAGACCGTTTGCTGCTTTAAATCTGAGAAGCGCCAGGGTGGCACTCAACTTGGAATATTTCTTTTTGCAACCTGGATACAATTCCTTCTTGGAGTCCGCAACAATGGTTGGCAGATCCTTGTACCCAATCATATCCTTTTTTGGGCCCTTGAAATCTGCAATCATAGCAGCAAAATCTGGCATATCAAGATCGTCGTCGTCTGCGTCGCCGTCTTGGTTTTCCAGTGGGCGTTTCAGCTTTCCGGTGTTCCATTGGTAGCTTGACGCCTCTGCCCTGATGTTAGATTCAACATCCATGTGACACTGACTGGGGTTTGGCATCTCGCAGCCCTAGGTATATTCATCCATGACCTGCTCTTCATCGTGTCTGGTCCAACGTGTATATCCATCCATGAATCCCCGAGAGAGTAAGTGCGACTGGACATCTGCAACTTCATGTGACTCTGTATTGGCACAATGACTACATGGACACAGGATGTAATCCTCATCACCAATTCTCTTCTTTGTACTTTCAACCAAATTCATGAACTCCTTCACGCCACTCATAAAATCTAAGCTTCTCCGATTCTTCATCCATTTAGATCATTCCATCTGCACCACACGGAGGGTAATTAAAAACAAAACAACAACATTAATACACGGATTAACTAATGCCCAAAGATGCATGCATAAATCACAAGGTTTTATTTTCATAATTACTGAGGGCGCTCCATATTGTTATCCAGACATGCAATGACAAAAATTAATGGCCAGTCAATTTACACGCAGAGTACTACAGCACTACCCTTAGGAATTGAATACCTTAATTAAGCCACTCATGAAAAGAATACCTTAATTAATTAGCCACGCGGCGACCTCCACCCAGCAGATAGAGAAGCGCGATGCGGCGGCACGCCGAGACAGCAGGGTCGAGGAGCAAAGCTTAGCGCGGCTACCGCCTGAAGTTCGACCTCCACTATCCCGCCATCGACCGCGATGGATGTGCTCCAATCACGCTGCCGCCGACCTCGATGGTTGAGCTCCTCCTATTTCCCGCCGCAGACCAAGGATTGACCTCCTATGACGCCGCCACTGCCCATCGATCGAGGATTGACCTCTTATCCGATAGCCGCTGCCGCTGCCGCCGCCATCTCTATCTGTAGAGTAGCTGTTTTATTTTTTGACGGATATCCGCAGAGCGGCTGTTTACACGGTATTACTGTAACTCAATTATATGTACAGAGTAGTACATCACACACGTTTATGTCACGACAACCGTGTCTCACCTACGTTGTCTTCTCACACGGTTTGGTGCGGAAATCGTGTGTGAAGTTGTAATACCTAACACAAACGACATGTATAAACAGTGTGTCGTATACAACATATAGTGCGATAAGCAGTTCCCGGTCGTTAGCTTATCCCCACAGTTTCCCCAAATCCCTAGATAGCCTCCAAATTCCCTCGCGTGGCGCTGACATTGGGGGAATGCGGACGAGTGGTGCCGATGGTTTCGGTGCGGCTGCTCCTGCTCGTATTGCCACCATGACGGCGGTCACCGCCGAGCACTTGCCTAAGGTCATCAGAAGGCAGGTGTACTACGGATCCGAATCGTCCTGTCAGGTTCCAATCTATCCCGATCTTTTTTAGCATGTCCAAAGTAGCTCCCTGCTAAATCCGTCCTGAATGACCCCCCCCCCCCAGGAAAGCGATCTGCCGCCGGATCCGAAGCATGACTCCAGACTCCCGCAACACGAGTTCGATTCCGAGTTTTGCGGCACTGAGAAGTACCAAAGGCTGAGTTGTGTGCACGGGCACACTCCCGCTCGACGTGTATGCATGGATGGATTCGACATTGGCAGGCGGTTTCTCAGTTGCCGCTTAGAGGTTAGTGCTAAGTTCATCATTTTACTTGAGTTAATGCCACCGTTCATCCTGAATACTATTTAACATTGGCAGTGATATGAGGCTTGTGCCTTTGTTAACTGGCTGGATGAAGAATGTCATGGCAGGGCTCAGAGTGTTATCACCGAGCTTGCAGAACATAACATAAAGCTGAAGAAGAAACTGGCTGATCTGGAATGTACAATCAGTACGATGAAGCAAGAAAGAATCAATCACAGGTAACAAATGAAAGCAAGAGACAAGAAGGAACTAGAATGTGTAGTTGTGGTTGTCGCATTAGCCATGTTCTATGCACTGCTTGCAATGATGATTAGGGGTTTTGTTTGACAGTATTGCTAAAGCACATCTAGATGTGCTCTAAGTAATGCACATCTAGGTCCTATGCCATTGATGTTACGCGAAGATTCGTGCAGATATTTCCTTTGTCTTTTTTCTTTTCCTTTGTAGTTTGATTATTACTGGCTTCATCAATAAGAAGAGCTCAATGTATTGCTTGCCAACTGTCCTACTCCATTCGTACCGGTGCATAAGTCATATTATGAAAACCAAATAATCCCAAAACTCGTTCCTTATTTTTGTCCTGAAAAAAGAAATCAGCCGATAGGAGTCCTGCGGCTAGTATGCATTCAATGACCTCAGACTACTTAGCATAACATGCATGCAATGGTCAATTCTCTGCACGCAATGGTATTGATTACCAAATAATCATCAAGTTCTCTCGTTTTTTCCCCACCTAGATCGCCGGTACGGAGGGAGTAGAAGTACTATGAAAAATGCTTGTTTCATATTTGGACGCTCCAACGCATGTGCGTAATTAATTATCACATTGAGAACTGCGCAACCCCAGGAATTTGGAGCGACTGGGTACAAATAATTGCGGTTGATTATATTAGCGGTTAGATAATACGTCAACCCCCCTTCAATTGGCATTCCTCTTCTTTGCATACCTCGCTTAAGTGTCCACCATCTTCATCGTCCCCGGCAGACCGCGCTACACACTTGCACACACTTTGTAATCTCGCTTTCTCGCGGTTTTTATATGACCGCGGCCATGTCGAGCGACAGCGAGGACGACAGTTCCGCCAGCAGTCTGGCGCCCGATGATAGGTCAACATCGGAATCATCCCGCTCGTCTTCCATGAGTCCGGCATCAAGCCCAGACCTCAATTATATCCGGATCATGGAAGGGACGCCACCTCCAGAGTCGTCAAATGACAACCAGACGGACAAGGAGCCGTCGGAGGATGAAGAAGAGGACGACGATAATGAGGAGGAGGAATGGTCGAACAAGGAGGAGCACTGTAACACCCCTGTGTAACTACCATCGTGATCAGCTGCTAATATTGCCAAGTCATATCATTTGCAGTGCCTAAACATAGTGGTTAACCAAAGCAAATCAACTCCATTTTTAAAATCAACTCAAATTCAAAAGTGAAATATGAAGTTGAGCAAACACTGTTGGAAAAATGTTCATTAAATGGCAAATAATTCAAGGACATTTGTAAAACCATCATCAGCAAAGTTGGACTTAGACAAGTGCCTCAAACAAGATGGAACAGCACCAAAACAGCAATTTTAAATCCATTTAAAATCATGTCAAATTCAAATGAATTCCAAAACTGTCCAAACCACTTTTTGGTGAGAGCTAAAATTGCACTGTAATATTTGGACCAAGTTCCATATTTTACCAAAGTGCAATAGAGGCCCAATCATTTTTGTAACAGAAAATAGAAATAAGAAAAAGGAAGAACTACTGTGGACTGGGCCTAAGTGCACAGTGCACTTAGACCCAGCCCACCTAGCTCTCTCCCTCTCTCTCTCCGTCGCCGTGTCGCCTCGTCCATGGCCGCGCGCGCTCGCTCCGGTCGCCGCTCGACAGCGCGACGCCGCGGGCGCCGCGAGAGGATAAGGGCAGGCCCGTTCCTTCCCCCTGGCCTCCTCCCTGTCACTCCTCCCCTCTCTCCCTAGCTCAGCCGAGCTCGCCTCCTTCCCAGATCCACGCGGCCGAGAGCGTTCGCCGCCGCACGTCGCCGTCCACCGCGGCCACCGACCGCTTCGAGCTGCGTCGACATGCCCTGAGGCACGGCCGCCGTCCGCTACGTCGTCTCAGCCCACGCACGCGAGCTGGGAACCCCTTGGAGCGCTCGCACGCCATCTTCTTCCTCCTCCAGACGTCGGAGCTCCGTCGCCATCCCCGTCCACCACTGCTGCTACTAAGCTCCCACGGGTCTTACGTGACCGCGCGGTGAGCCTCCCTCGCCCTTCTTTTTCCCCCTTGCGCTTCGTTTCTGCCGTGGCTAGCCGGCCATGAGCCGAGCTCCGCCGCCCGCCATTAATGCCGTTGCTCTCGCGTCCGAGCTTCTCAGCTCGAGCCAGTGGCTCCGACGAGCTCTTGGAGCGCCGTAGACCTCGCCTAGCTTTTTGCTTCACTCGCACGCGCTCTGCATCGCCGGTTCCGAGCTTCGCCCGAGAGCACTGCCGCCTCCGCTCGTCGCCGGCCCCGATTTTGGCGATCTCCGAGCAAACCACCGCCATCCCGAGATGCGCCTCGCTACGCTCGTTCGAACGCGCCAAGCCCCGTAGCAAATCGAGGCCTGTGGCCGTTTTCCGGCCAAGTCCGGCGAGAAACACCGCGAAAATGGTCGCCGGAGACAATTTCGGCGCCTTTCCGGCGACGCTGACGTGGCCGCCCACGTGGGCCTCCCCACAGATGCTGCCACTGGGCCCCCTGGGTCCCGTTGACCCAGTCAAATGCTGACTGGGCAACGCCCAGTCACTGACCAGTGGGCCCGCGCGCTTAATTAACTAAACAGGATTTTAAAAATAAATCTAAATACTAATATCTCACTGACACCCGGGGCCCACACCCCTAATTATCCCAGTTAATTAGATTAATCCACTGTTAGTCTAAACAGAGACTGACATGTGGGTCCCACTGGACCCACATGTCATGTTTGACTGGTCAGCGACGCTGTTGACCGCTGACGTCACAGTGACATCATGCTGACGTCATAATTCATTTATGTAAATAAAAATAATTCCAGAAAATCAATAAATCTTTAAAAATTGATAACTTTTAAACCGTAGCTCAGATCGAAAAAGTTAAAACATGAAAGTTGCTCAGAACGACGAGATGAGTCTAATCGTGTCGTCTGTTTCCTTGTCAGAACCCCCTACGTAGGAGAACTCGTAACTCCGAGCTCGATTCAGGCCGATGAATAGTGCACACACACCGATTAATAATCCCAGATTAATTCTAAAAATAACTAAAATGACTTAGAGGCATATTTAGGCAACCCTGCACTACATCATAGCATCGCACACACTGTGTTACATCTGATTGCATTATATTTACTTGTTTCCTCCCCCTCTTCTCTTTCGGTAGACCCCGACGTTGCCGTAGCTCCTGAGGCAGACGCCACTCCGGAGTACGACTACGTCCCCGACGATCAGGCCCTTGCCGTCGACCAGACAGGCAAGCACCCCCAATTTGAGCATTCCGATATCGCCCACTCTCTTCTCTCTTATGCTTGCATTAGAAGTTACTGCTGCTACTGTTGTCCTATATCTGCTGCATAGCCTGTTTTATTGTAGCCTACTTTTGATACCTGCCTGTTCTCCTAAACTGTTTAGTATAGGATGGGTAGAGCCTTATCAGAGACCCACTTGTCCCGACTGCCTCGCTGGACTCTCAGAAGACCCGAACAACGGGATTGAAGATTAGAACCTGGCACCGCATGTCACTTCCCCTAAGATGCTCGACACTACTGGGTTACCATCGAGTGCCAAGGGTGATACCTCGTCAGCACTTATGATGATAACCTTGTAGGTTAGTTAATCGGTCGTGGTAAGCGAGGGTGATTCCTCCTACACCACCCCCGATAACGACATCGTCATGCAACTGTTCAAGTGTGGACCTCGAGGGTGATACCTCCTTCGTTCACCTTGACGAGAACATCAGGTGGGACTCCTTCGAGGGTGATTCCTCAGGGTTCCCCCTTGGTGTCAGACACACGGAGACTTTGGATACTATGACTGATTACTGAACTTTGATACTAAAGACGGGTCGGCCCTGAGGGGTACCCGCGCGAGCATGAATGCGAAGTGATGTGGAGTCGGGTTGACCTGAGAGGTGCCCGCGAGATAACTACGAGGCGTGGCCGGGCATTCTTAGCCCTTGCCGCAAGTCCTCGAGATGAGGCGACGGGGTCACATTGATCGTGAGTCTCTGCTCGTTACCGCGCGCTCCTAATCCACTACGGTTTGGATATTTGATCCGAGGGGCCTCTGGCCTGATAGCACTAACCATCACGTGGGCATAGTATGGGCGTTCTGTGTCGTACACTTCAGCCGAAGCTTAATGGACGTCAGCGACTGATGCGGCACACGCTGGGTTGGACTGGGAACGCAACCGCGCTTGTATAAGGGGTTGCTAGGTCTGCTCACCGGCGGTGCACGTAACGTGCAGGAGTTCCCGGGGCGATGGCCCAAGACCCCTGGGGCATAGGTTAGTCCGGCGTGCTGACCTCTCTGTTAAGTATTTGGTCGGGTTGCGGCGTGTTGCTTAGCCGAGGCCGGGCATGAGCCAGAAAAGTGTGTCCGGCCGGAGTTAAGCGAGCGTGGTGGGTAAGTTGGTGCACCCCTGCAGGGAAGAAACTTCTATCGATAGCCTGTCCTACGGTAACGGACACTCGGAGTTGTATCCCGATCGGTACAACTAGAACATGACATGAGATGAGAACTGGATAGTACGGCTCTGGGATTGCTTTCTCGCGGGGAGTCGAGGAAGAACCCCCGGCCGAGGTTGATGACATTACTGCTATAATTTACATTATGTTATTCTGCTCTCTTCTACTGCTGCGAGATCGTTGGAGATGCTGAAGATGCTAGTCTTTGATAGGACTAGGCTTTTCCCCTCTATTCTGGCATTTCTGCAGCCCAGTCCACATATACAGCCCCCTTTGAAAATGTTGCATATGTAGTGTAGATCCTTGCTTGCTGAGTACTTCAGATGAGTACTCACGTTTGCTTTATTTTCCTTTTTTCCCCTTTGTTCCCTTTGTCGCATCCAGACGACGGAGCCCCGGAGCCTGATGTCCCCGTCGACGACCACTACTACTACCAGCCCGGAGAGTACTACTACTACGAGGAGCCATCTGACGACCAGGAGTAGGATCGGAGGGTCCAGGGCAGGAGGCCCACGCCTTTTCGATCGTAGTTTTCATTTTACCCCGCCTCTGTGAAGGCTTATCTCTATGATCTGTAATATATCTGTACCCAGATATCTGACGCTTCCGCTGACACTTGTATGCCATCTAGCTTTGTATTCGAGCCCTCGAGGCCCTGGCTTGTAATATTAAGCTTGTATGAATTTATTTATGTTTTAGAGTTGTGTTGTGATATCTTCAAGTGAGTCCTTAGGCTTGATCGTGTGCATTTGCGTGTATGGTTAGTGCACGATTAAGCCGAGGTCGTCACAAGCACGACGACGACAGCAACGACGATGACGACGGTGGCGGCGATGAAAAGCCAACGGTCAGTGGCAAGAAGCGTCCTCGCCAAGACAATGTCGCGGGGCCATCCAACAACAACAATAAGAAGAAGAAGGACTAAATTAAGCAGATTGTATATATCTCTGTTTCCGTTCGCTCATATTAATTCGTTATCTCTGTTTCCCCTGTCAATCTCATCGCAGACGGTTAGTAATACGTATTTGACAGAGATCTTTTACATTATCGCCCACAGCTTGGTTTCTTGAATTGTGTACCCTGACGAGCACACAATTCACAAAAAAAGATCGTATGGGCTGTCTATAATGATCGCACACAATTCTGATTACCGACCTGTTTGCCGGGTATCACACACATCTTTGTTACGCCGAATCATTTGTGTTCAACTCCATCATCGCAAATGGTTCATCGGAGCGAACTGTATGTTGTATATCACACACACCTTGATATGGCTACCCGTTTCTGTTGTTCTGTCTCATCGTAAACAGTTCGTATGGATCAACCGTATGCCCCGCATCGCACACGCAACTAAAATCTGAACCGTGTTTGATGTATCCTTCATCGCAAACATTTTGCATCTTTTTTTACGGGTTTTTTACATTGCTGTTTGCGATTAATGCATCGCACACAGTTTCGTCAAAGGGTCTCCGATCGTAGTGTCGCGTTAGCAGCATCCTGAAGTAGTGTTTATGGGCTTCGCTTCAATCCACTTGGTGAACTTGTCAACCGCCACCAACAGGTGTGTAAAACCACTTGCCCCAGTCTGGAGAGGGCCGACCATGTCGATCCCCCAGACAACAAACAGCCAAATGAGGGGGATTGTCTTCAGAGCGGACGTCGGCTTGTGCGACTGATTCGCGTAGAATTGGCATCCAACGCATTGATCCACTATGTCTCGGGCGGCCTCATTGGCTCGGGGCCAATATAACCCAGCCCTGAACAACTTGGCAACCAACGTTCGAGAGGACGCATGGTGCCCACAGGTTCCCAAATGAATCTCTTGCAGAATCTGTTGTCCTTCTTCTGGTGATATGCAGCGCTGAGTGACTCCAGTAGTGCTTTTCTTATAGAGCTGATCTCCCATGATGGTGAAGGTTTTAGATCAGCGGACGATCTGACGAGCCTCAGCTTCATCCTCTGGAAGTTCTTGTCTGGTAAAATAAGCCAGATACGGCTCGGTCCACTCGGGAGTGATTACAAGGATTTCTTGGACCACATCGATCACTACGGGAATGTCCACCTTGGCCAAATCCGCCAGACCGACTGGTTGTAGGGGATCCTCCACGAAAGGGTCTTCCTTAATCGTGGGCGAGTGTAAGTGCTTTAGGAACACATTTTTAGGGACTGCCTTCCGAGTGGAACCGATCTTGGCCAAATCATCAGCTGCTTGATTCTTGAGTCGCGGTATATGATGGAGTTCCAGTCCTTCAAAGTGCTTTTCCAGCTTCCTGATGGCGTTGCAGTAGCCTGTCATTGCTGGACTACGAATATCCCATTCTTTCATGACTTGGTTGACCACAAGGTCCGTGTCACCGTAGACCATCAATCGGCGAATCCCCAGAGAGATTGCCATCCGCAGCCCGTGCAGGAGAGCTTCATACTCGGCTTCATTGTTGGAGGAGTCGAAGTGAATCTGAAGCACATAGCTGATTCGGTCGCCTTTGGGGGTCACCAAGACAATTCCAGCTCCGGAGCCGTGGAGCATCTTAGAGCCGTCGAAGAACATCGTCCAATGCTCTGGGAGACTCGGGACAGGCTGCTCCTGCTCCACCCATTCGACGAGGAAATCCACCAGGGCTTGTGACTTGATGGCTTTCTTAGCTTCAAACTTGATATCCAACGGGAGGAGGTCGATGGCCCACTTCGCCACTCGGCCTGTAGCATATCTGTTGTTCATGATCTCAGACAAAGGGGCGTCACTTATCACTGTGACCGAGTGCTCTTGGAAGTAATGTGCCACCCTCTTTGCAGTTAGATAGATCCCGTACACTAACTTCTGGTAATGTGAGTACCTTTGCTTGGAAGGGGTCAGAACTTCAGAGACGTAGTAGACTGGTCGCTGAAGCTTGAAGGCTTTGCCCTGTTCTTCCCACTCCATAGTGAGCACAGTGCTAACAACTTGGCTCGTGGCCGCGATGTATAAGAGCAAGGGCTCTTTGCTGCTCGGAGCAGCTAGCACCGCCTGGGTGGAAAGCAGGGCTTTGAGTTCTTGGAACACGGCCTGCGCTTCGGGAGTCCACTCGAATCTGTCAGACTTCTTCATCAATCGGTCAAGCGGCAGGGCTTTTTCACTGAGTCTTGAGATGAACCTACTCAGGGCTGCCAGACAGCCCGTGAGGCATTGTACTTCAAGGAGACGCTCTGGTTGTTTCATTCGGACAATCGCTCCGATCTTCTTGGGATTTGCATCGATCCCGCATTCAGAAATGAGGAAACGTGTAACTTGCTGGCAGGGACCCCGAAGGTACACTTAGCTGGATTGAGTTTTATGCCGAAAAGGCGCAAGTTTGCGAAGATCTCGGCGTGATCAGTCAGGAGGTCGGAACCTTTCCTAGACTTGACCACGATGTCATCCATATAGGCCTCCACATTCCGACTGATCTGCTTTTGCAAGCACTTCTGAATCATTCGCTGGAACGTAGCCCCAACATTTTTCAATCAGAATGGCATAGTGATATAGCAAAAACACCCGACTGGCGTGATGAATGCTATTTTTATTTCATCAGAACCATACATTCTGATCTGGTGGTACCCAGAGTACGCATCCAGAAATGATAGCCGCTCACACCCGGCAGTAGAATCTACTATCTGATCTATGCGAGGGAGAGGGAAATGATCCTTCGGGCAGGCCCGATTGATGTGCTTGAAGTCGATGCACATCCGAAGAGTTATTCTTCTTCGGCACCATGATGACATTGGTGAGCCACTCGGAGTGGTGCACCTCCCGGATGAACTTGGCGGCTAAGAGCTGCGCGATTTCCTCGCCAATCGCCTTGCGCTTCTTGGTGGAAGATCGTCGAAGGTGCTCTTTGACAGGCTTCATCTTCGGGTAGACATGGAGTCTATGCTCAGCCAGTCCCCTAGGCACACCCGGCATGTCAGAAGGCTTCCATGCGAAGATGTCCCAGTTCTCATGGAGGAACTGGATGAGCTCGCCTTCCTACTTGTTGTCAAGGGTGGTGGAGATGTTGGTCGGGGCGGCATTCAGATCTTTGGGGTGAACATGCATCGGCTTCGTCTCTTCGGCCAACTGGAAAGTGGATTCCACAGTCGGCTTCTTGGACTTCAGTAAATCACTCGAATCCACCGCTTTCTTGTACTCATCCAACTCGGCCATTGCCATCTGCTCGTCAGCGATCTGTGAGCCCTTCTGGAGACACTCTTCGGCTAACTTCTGATTGCCTGTGATAGTGATCACACCAGTCGGCCCTGGCATCTTAAGCTTAAGATACACGTAACATGGACGGGCCATGAAACGTGCGTAGGCTAGCCTACCCAAGATGGCGTGGTAAGCGCCCCGAAAGTCAACCACTTCAAAAGTCAGTCGCTCCTTTCTGAAGTTCCGCTCTTCGCCAAATACGACGTCAAGGGCAATTTGTCCAAGTGACTTGGCCTTCTTCCCGGGGATTACCCCGTGGAACTGCATATTGCTCTTGCTGAGTCAGGACATTGGAATGCCCGTCGTCTCCAAAGTGTCAGCATAGATGATGTTAAGCCCGTTGTCGCCGTCCATCAGGACTTTGCGTAGTCGGACCCCTCCAACAGCCAAGTCAACCACCAAAGCCTGCCGCCCAGCGGTCGGTACATGGGTCGGGTGATCCGACTGATCGAAGGTCACGGGCATCTTGGCCCAGTCGAGGTAGTTGGTGATAGTCGGAACTGCCATTTTGACCTCTCGGTTTATGACCTTGAGGCGGCTCTTGCTCTCGACGTCGCCAAAGACCATCAAGACTTTTTCGACGTTGGGATACCTGGAAGTACCCTTGTTTCCACCATCGTCATCGTCCTCATCTTTGTCCCCGGAGGGATCTTGCTGCATCTCCTGCTTCAGGAGCCGACACTCCTGAGTGATATGCTTGGGAAAAATCAAATTGCCCTCCTCATCTCTCTTTGTGTGTATCTGGCAAGGTTGATCGAGGATGTCACTCATCTGGGTGACTTGTTTCTTCCCTTTCCACTCCTTCTTCTGCTTCTGTGAGCCCTTGCCTTTGCCTTGGCCGGCCAGAGCCGCAGCCTCAGCGTTGCCTGCTGCCTCAGCTTTCTGCTTGTGCTTCTTGCCCTTGTTGTTATCCGACTGATTAGCGTCGCCTGCTCGGCTCTTGCCACTTCACAGTCGGTCTTCTTCCTCACTGTTGGCGTACCGATTGGCTATCTAAATAGCCCGACCGAGAGTCGGGGTCTCGGTATGGCTGAACTTCATGTTCAGCTCTCGATATCTGACCCCGGCCTTGAAAGCGCAAATCGCCTGGTGCTTGGTGACGTTCTCCACCGTGTTGTGCAGGGTGGTCCACTGCTGAATGTACTCTCAGAGAGTCTCGTTTTGCCTCTGCACACAATGCCGCAACTCGGCCAGACCACCCGACCGCTTGTACGTGCCTTCAAAGGGCTTGATGAACACTCGCGCCAAATCGTCCCAGCAGAATATGCTACCTGGCGGGAGCTGAGTGAGCCAGGCCCGGGCAGAACCTTCGAGCATCAGCGACAGATGCTTCATGGCTACGTTGTCGTTGCCGCCGCTGATCTGGATGGCCACTCAGTAATCCTCTAACCAGATTTCCGGCTTGGACTCGCGGGTGAACTTGCTGATCCCCATGGCCAACCTGAAGTTGTTGGGAATCTCGACCGCCCGAATGTACCGGCTGAAGCACTCGGGTCCTGAGGGTGCAGAACCACTCGGCGCGTTAGCATCTAGGCCTTCTCGCAAAGCCTGGGCCCTATCGACCATGTTCTGAGAGAGAACGGATCTCGTGTTGTACTGCCGGTCTCGGGTGTCCCTCGTGTGACGAGGAGGACTCGACCTTCGATCGCCGCCACGTGTCTTCCCGTCGTCGTAGGGCTGACGTCCGTACGCACCATCTCACGGTGGGGGCATCAGGGCGCGATCGTAATCGTCGTGCCGCCGGGGCGACGCAACCCGATCATGCCTCCGATCTTCGTAGTGATCTCTCGAGGAAGATGTGGCTCGGTGCCTTCCGGAGCCGAGCGGGCTGTGAGCCGACTCAACGTTCTCCGCTCGCACCGACGCGCTATGGATGCGATCCCTGGACTGGGACACCGCCGCATTCTGCGACAGCGCCATCTTCAGGAGCGCATGTATCTACCGAATCCCTTCTCCGGCGGTGGAGCCGGAGGGCTGATGGAATCAACGATCCGAGTAGCAGCCGCCAAATTTTGCAGCGGAGTACTCAGGACATGATACTTCCGAGGCTGGTCACTCGTGAAAAGCCGGCGCTTGTGCCGACTGGAGCTGGGCTGGCGGCGCACGCGATCATCCAGCTCCTTCTAAAGCCGCTCGAGGTGGTTGCGCTCGGCCAGGGTGGCCAGGCGCGTCGACTCCATGGCCAGGGCCTCGGGAGTTGTCCCGATGATGGGGGTGTTCAATACCTGCTCATTTCTACGGCGAAGCTCCTCACGCTGCTCCTGAGTGAGAGCCTGCGGGACGTACGGCTCATGAGCGGGGCCGCGATTATCCGTGCCGCCGCCGTTGGTGTTCCCGTGTGAGGTGCCCTCCGATCTTCGGTTGTCATCGTCGAGGATCTGACAACATGGGATCTATGCCCTTAATGCTATCAAACCACGAGGAATCTTAACATCATATCCAACAACTCTCTTTTTCGTAATAAATTCCTGATATTAGAGGAGTTGAGCCAAAAAAAAACCCAGCTCCAATAGCTCCCTTTTCCCAATATTTTTTTGGTGATCATCGAGAAAACAACCCATCTCCCCCTATATGGAGGGAGAGTTGGTCTTCTCCCGATATTCACCCCAATACAGTCATGTCATCAATTACCTGAAAAGTCACTCCCGTCATCGTGCCCATCTTCGTCCTCGGCCACCATGTCGTCACATTTTGAGCATTTGTTATGTTTAATTTTGAATTTAATTTAGTAAATTGTGGATTTGAAATGTTGTTTCACTATGTGAGTATGAAGTATCATTATTTGAATTATTATTTTGATAGAATGAACATGCACATGTAGTTCATATGCAAGTTTAAGGAGAAATAGGAAAAACACAAATTATTGAAAATAATTATCGGGGATCTGCTCAAGCATCCATCCTAATAACCAGAAAAGTGCTATTGATTTTTCTAAAGCTGTTTAAAGATGCTACTGGACCACAAATCAAACGACATCGTGCATGCCTAGTCAGGAAGCAGACTAAATTACAAACCACGCGAGCGGGAGTTCCTCCGCGGTTCGTAGCAATTGACTGAAGAACCCGTGTGCCTGCCGACCATTTTAGCAATACATGAAAGTCGCGTAGAACTTTGGATCAGACATGAGACTTGTCCGCTACAGTTCGATTCAGTATGACAGTGGTAATGTTTTTGCCTCTTATCTTCGTACATTGCTACCGCCACTATTTTTTTTTAACTGGTCACTAAGAGCAAGTATATACAATAAGCTTACATGAGCAGACTACAAGAGTTAAAATATTATTTTTCAGCTGACATGGAGGGAAGATAAAAGAAGAGAAAAGATGAGTCTACTACAGAATAAGAGCCAACTGCGGCACGTGCTCTTAGAGTATGTGAGAGTGAAAGGTTAACCATATATTAATAAAGTAGAACATCTTTATATCTAACTATTATACGTGTCGACTATAAGCATCTCTATAGATGGTGTGCAACATGAGCGATGGCGGGCCGTCTTTACACACGACCTAGCCAGCCGCCGCATCCCCCAAAAAGCTAGGGTTTCTCTGCCTCCCGCCGGCGCCATCGCGGTCCGCCTCGTCTCCGGTTGACTTAGGGCCATTGGGACGGAGTGGATCCTGGCCCTTGACGGTGGGAGGGCTTTGTTTTTAGATTCTTTTTCGAGTTTTGTTAGGTTTGTGTCCTGCTCAGGAAGGCGAGACGGCGGCGGCTCCCTTAAGTTGAAATAAAGGTCTTCCCGGCTCGCCCCCGTTTCGGTGATGCCTCTAGCATTGTCGGTAAGCCTGTGGAGGTGTGTCTCCGGCGGATCTGTTTTTGGTGGATTTGCTCGAATTTGTTCGTCGTTCGTGTATGTTCGTGTGTCTTCAGTTAGATCCTTCTGATCTAAGCTCTTCATCGGCGGCGGTTGTTGTTCTGGTGCGTTGATTCTATGTGGCCTTAGCATGACGACTTCCCGACTGTCTACTACAACAAGGATTGCCCTGCTCTGGCGAGGGAGGGGCAATGACAGCGGCGCGCCTTCGGCTCGCTTCAGTGCTTGTAGTCGTTGCTAGGTGGTCTACGAAATTGAATGTAATTTTTATTATTTTTAGTGTTCGTTGTACTACTATGATTAAAGATTAATATTTATCTTGAGACACTTATTTTGGGACGAGCGAGTATAAGGGAAGATTTTTTTTTTTAAAAAGCATCTATATAAGTAGATGACATATAGCCATCGCTGTACTGTCAACCAATTCTCTTCTAAAAGGAAAGGTGAAAGCGCGAAGCGATTCCCGCGTCCGAGTCGCCCAACAGCGAACACGAGATCCGGAGCGCAGTGGCCGACCTCCTCCGTAGCCTCGCGAGCCTCCAACTCTCCATTCCCTCGGTTTCCCAGTCGCCACCCTCCGGAAACCGCGAGGCTCCAAGTCAACACTCCCACACGCCTCCGCGCTCCCCGACCACCGTCATGCCACTCCACCACCACCACCTCCTACTCCTCCTCGCCGCCGTCGCCTGCACGCGGCTGTCCGGCGCCGCGTCCAAGCCCACGCTGCTCGAGCCCTGCGCCTCCACCACGGTCTGCCCCGCGCTGCTCTCCTACACCCTCCACGCCGACCTCAAGCTCGCCGAGCTGGCCGCGCTCTTCGCCGCCGACCCGCTCGCCATCCTCGCCGCCAACGCCATCGACTTCGCCGTCCCGGGCCCGGCCGGCCGCATCCTCCCGGCCGGCCTCGCGCTGCGCGTGCCGGTCCCCTGCGCCTGCTCAGGCGGCGTCCGCAGGGCCACCTCCGCCCGCTACGTCTCCCGCGCGGGGGACACGCTCGCCTCCATCGCCTCGCGCGTCTACGGCGGCCTCACCGCCCCGGACTGGATCCGGGAATCCAACGGCGTCCTCGACGCCGACGGCGCCGTCGACGCCGGGACCGCGCTGCTCGTGCCGCTGCACTGCGCGTGCTTCGGCGGGGTGGACAACGGGGTGCCCGCCGTGTACCTAACGTACGTGGTGGCCAAAGGGGACACCGTGCCCGCCATCGTGAAGAGGTACCAGACCACGGCCACCGACGTGATGAGCGTCAACGACATGGCCACCGCCGACGTCGCCGCCGGGGACATCATCGTCCTCCCGCTGCCAGGTGAGGCGTTTGCGTTGCCTCTTCGTGGAGATCCAGTAAATTTTGGTTTTGTTTGTTTTGCCATGTTGAGACTGACAACACTCCACGTACGTAGCCCCGTCGTGGTTGGTTGGTCAGATCCGATGTTTGCCGACAAAATTGGTCGGTGAACATTTATCGTTTACTCACGCACTCTTGTTGACACGGATGCCATTCTGGCACAAACCATTGCTCTAGACTAATCTATCATCAGTGTCCATGAACAACTTGATGTTTGCACTTCAAAGTTCAAACTTAGTTTGGTTTGGCGGCAATGCAACGTTTTGACAATAAGTCTGCCGGATTCAGAAACAGACATATGAGCCATTTAAAGTGCCCCATACTGAATCTCGAACAAAAAAAAAATCCCCATAGTTGTCCTCGAATACCAAACAACTAAACGTAGTATGAAGTTTTGCAGAATTAACAATTCAGAGGCATACTGGTAGCAGTGCTGTGCTCTGACTGCCAGTTTTTCCTGCCATTTTGTTCATCATGTTACCCCAATGGAGATTGTTAAAATTATGGGGTATGCAAATCTCATCTGTCTTTTCTGAAGAAAGCGAGGACAAAATTGGATCCATCACTATTCCCAGATGCTCTGTCAGATCATGGGCTAACAGGACGAGGATGGCATCGATTATTAACCAATGACTAGTTACTATACTTACTAGTAGTCGGCAAACAGGACGAGGATATGCATCTTGTTCTCGTCTCTAATCTTGTCGTTGCAACTTACCCTACCATCTGCTGCTTACTGACAATCTGACATCCTTCCATTTCGTGTTCCTGTACTGTACAGCGTGCACCTCGTCGTTCCCCACCTTCACGTCCGACTACGGGCTGGCCGTGGCGAACGGGACCTACGCAGTGACTGCCGACCGGTGCGTCCAGTGCAGCTGTGGTCCGGCCAACTTGGAGTAGGCACCATCGCGGACCTGCCTTCGTTCAACGATCTTTTCTACCAAGTTTTATTACTGACGCCGTCGCTCGATCCTCGCTGCAGGCTGTTCTGCGTGCCGGCGCCGCTGGCGGACGCGGCGTGCTCCAGCATGCAGTGCGGCAACAGCAGCATGCTGCTCGGCAACTTCACCCTCGTCATGACCGGCGCCGGGTGCAGCGTCACCTCCTGCGGCTACGGCGGCTACGCCAACGGCACCATCCTCACCACGTAACTAATCCAGCGCCATGCCATGTCATGTCACCAAGCGAAACCGCATCACGTTCTGCGATTCATTGACAGTTCCGTTCCATCTCTGCATCTTTCAGGTTAACCACGGCGCTCAAGCCCCTGTGCCCAGGTATTTTCCCGTAACTGTAACCACTACTCCAGTGCTGGTCGTTTGCTCAAACATCGTGCTGTTCTTGTGTGCAGTCCCGCACCAGTTCCCGCCGCTGATCCCGCCGCCGACGTCGTCCTTCTTCCAGACGTACCTCGGCCCTTCACCGGCGCCGATGCCGTCGGAGGGGGGAATCAAGAGTCCGACGATGGCTGGGATGGCACCAACGGCCAGCCCGGACGCCGTCGCCGGTGCTCCTCCCACGGGTCGGCACCTCAGCGACGTCTTCAGAGTGCTCGCGCTCTGCCTTGTCACCAACATGCTGTGGTGACTGACCACCGAGCAGCCGAACGCGCGTACGGACGGCTTGCTTCGATTCGAGTTATTCTTTTTGTACAGGAGCAGCCGGCTCTTCTGCAGGGGCTGCGCTGTGCCAAAATTTTGTTGCTGCTCATCTCATTTGTGGTTCTCTGTGAAACTGAAAGCACTCTCGCTGAATTCTCTCTCGCTCAGTTCGTCTGATTCGTTCAACGAGATCAAAATGTAGGAGCGAGCTATTACCACAGCGTAAGCGAAACGAGAAAATGGCTCTCAAACTAGACTTCCAAACAAAATACTGCTAATATTAGTATGAACAAGTAAAGGGCCCCATTAGCCAGCGAACATTTGCTATGGGACATTGGCAATTGCAAACGTTTTGTATGGCAAATTCTTCTAAAGCACATGGCAATTTGTTCACAGATTCATGGCAATTTCTGGCAAACAGAGGATTCTGTGTGAAAATTGCCCTGTTCGCTTGAAAAATTGCCATGCTCCTAACACATAGATTGCCGCAAAAAATGTTCGTTTCGGCACGCACCCCCAATGAATGTTCGTTTTGCCAAGCACCCCAATGAACGTTCGCTGAATAGCGTTACCCATAAAGAAAGAGAGAGAAAATTACACACACACACAATTTTTAGGGCTGACATAACACAAAACTCTAGTAACAAGATACACATAATTGCTCTGATTAGTCATTTAATGTGAAATACGATGAGCGGGTCCCACTTTTCAGAGACAGAAGGAACGGCTTTGCTCAGCTCTCCAAAAAAATTAAAATTTAAAAAGACAGAGATATAAAAAACAAAAAAGGCAAAAAAAAAAGTAATTCTAATCAACTTCACTAATCAATTCCGAAATTTGGCTCAAAATTCATCAATATTTTCCATTTTTTAGGAAAAAAATCAAGTCCATCTTCGTGAACCAATCATGAAAATTTTCAACCTATTTTGCCTAGTCGTTTTACAGTTTGGATTTTTTTTGTAAGTCACTCAAGTCACACTCATACAAAAGTTCTCCAGACTTTAAAACGATAGTACAATATGGTCTGCAAATTTCCTACATTTATAATTGAGGATGGATTGAATTACTACATTTTTTCCAATTTTTTAAAAAGTTGTGAAATTTTGAGCCAAATTTTACCCAAACATATATAATTTGTCCAAAGATTAAAATGGTTGGGTAAAATGGGCTAAAAGTTTCTCAGACTGAACAGTGAACATGATTTGAATTATTATTAGAAAAAAATCAGATTTTATGAAAGTTGCTTAATTTTATTTAGAAATTCTGAGAAAACCTATTTTTATATTTAAAAAATTAAAATAAATTAGAGAGTTGAGCTTAGCTCGTCGTAATTAGCATTAAGCGACTAACTAGATAAAATATGTGTTTTATTAGTACTTAGTCTTGATCACTGATTTATCAAACTAACAGATGTTTCAATCTTGATCATTGTTCTCATTCGCCTGATACTACAGTAGTGTAGAGTAGACTACGACTGGAATTAACACGTGAAGCTTGCGAGCAAAACTAGTTGTCGGTGCAATAATTTGACTCCTTATGTTTTGGAGACTGTTGTCATAAACAGTATGGAACTAATGTGTTTGCTAGTGCACATAGAGTGACAAGTCTGTGAAGTCATGTGGAGTTTGATACAAACTCCGAATATAATCTTCTGCGAGGCAGCGAAGATTATCACCAAAGATTATGTTTGTCGAAAGTGACCCCCCAAAATTGCTGACATGAAGCAATTGGTTCGGTGACTGTTCGAAGAAATTGACCGCAGCCAAGAAGTTGAAGAAGCAAAGACGTAGCATTTGTTTCATCGTTCTTCTTTCTCTTTCTTGAGTCATAGGACCACCATACTATTAAGAGGGTTATAGTGTTCGAAACTTACTGTTTGCTCATGCTAAACCCAAAACCTATGTGAGCTGAAAGAAATCTCTTTGTGTTTCGAATTTATACTCGCCAGCAAGAGACGAAGTTCCTCTTCGCTGCGAGAGACTTGATTCGGACCGAGGAGTTAGCATTACGTGCTCCGCAAGTAATGTTAGCATTGTGCTAAAAAATCCGGCCGTTGGTTATGTGTCGGTTGGGCATTGGCCGAGTGGTCATGTCCAAAATGGTCTTTTTCCATCGAAAAGACCGCGGCTATAAATAGCCCAACCCTTCCAACGTGCACCGTTGGCTGCTCCGTGTGATTCCAAGAAGACTGTGTGAGCACCCCTCTCTGAGTGATTTTAATTTAAAATCCACCGAGAGAAAAAAATCCAGAGCCGAAAAAATCGATTGTGGTTAGCATCACTCGAATCTAAGTCCAGTACGATCCGCCTATTACTCTTAATTGAGAGTTGCAAACTCTCTAGACGGTTAGGTGTCAAGTCTTTCAGTAACCAAGAGTAATTATGGTTCACGAAGACAAAGTCTGTGAAGGTTTGGAGATCGCCTCAAGTATCTACCACGAGTGATCGACACTGATTGATGAATCAGTTGTCGAGGAGAATAGGGCGAACAGAGTTTATCTTCTATGTTCAATCACGAACCCCTCCAACGAGACGCAGTCATTTTGCAGAAGGGAGAACTGGTCTACCAAATCATTTGTCACCATCGAGCAACTCTGGTCACTTCTTCACTCTATTTACATTCGTTCATCTATTGTGAATTACGTTTCGACCATGTGATTGATTCTCGATGCTTTTGGTAGTTCTCGTTCGATAGTTGTATCTTGTTATTTGTTCACTGTTTATTTTCGTTCCGCTTGTGGTAGTTCTCGTTCAGTAGTTGTATCTTGTTATTTGTTCACTGTTTATTTTTGTTCCGCTACTGGATTCTGAGAGATTTGAAGTTTCCGAAAGAAATTTTAATTCTCTCATTCACCCCCCCCCCTCCCCCTCTGGTAGGTGTACTTCGCTCCTACACTAGTAGCTCATGACTGGGCTCAAACTCTTTGACTAATGAGTTGAGCTGAGGTTTAATCTGACCTCATTAACATAACGAGTTCAACAAGCTAGGCTAAGTTTCTGGTTTGACTCATTAACAGAAGGATGATGTGATAGGTACCACATTATTGTTAATTATTGTCATTTGTGAAGTGCACCATGTGGCCTTATGGTGTAAATTGTTGATTGTTGTGGTTTGGGAAGAAAAATATGCACCCATAATATTTTTTAGATGGGTGTTAATATGTCCTGAGTGGGAAGAGCATTATCCTTTTTCTTAGCTAGAGAGGTGTCCGATCATACTAATTTGATTCTTGACATTGCATCTCATGGTGTTACTCAACCCATTTTTAGGTTTGAAAATTCTTGGATGTTGAGAGAGGGTTTTAAGAATTTTGTTTCAACATTAGGATGATCATTATGAATGGTATAACATTAAACAATGGCAAAAAAGACTTAGAACTTTGAGGAGGAAAATTAGGGGGTGCAATAAAAATGTTGATGATGTATATAGAAAATTTAAAACTGAGTTACTTGCTCAATTGAACATCATTGATAGAAATTCTAAGATCAATGGTTTGACTGCACATGACTCAAATGTGCAGAAAAAACTTAGATATGAGCTTGGAAAAATTTTGAGACAAGAAGAATTGAAGTGGTTGCAAAGATACAAAGAGAAAGAAATTATAGGAGACTACAACACTAGATATTATCATGCCAAAGTTAATGAAAGGAGAAGAAAAAAATAGAATTATTTCTCTAGATCAAGAGGAGGGAGTGATGAAGGGGAGGAGAATCTTCTCAAATATATCACTTATTTTTGTAAAAAAAAAATTGGTAATGCCGAGGAAACAACAATCACTTTAAATATCCAGGATGCTCATAAAATCTCTAATTTAGAAGCTGAGAAATTAACAGAGCCTTTTTCTATGGAAGAGTTACATTCTGTAGTTTTCTAGATGAAGGGGGTGGTTTTCTACATGAAGCCAAATGATTTTTTGAAGGGGGTTCTTGTGGAAGATTTAGATAAAGGGGTTAATATGTTGCCAAATGTTGATGATAATGGGGTTAATTTGTTGCAAAATGTTGATGCTACTAAGGATAAAACGAAGAGGTTTGAACATATTAATTGGTCTTACTTTGTCTACATTATGTCATCATGCTCCACGCATTACTCTGTTTGTTATGAACTTAATACCTTAAGATGCATGCTGGATAGCGGTCAAGGGGTGGAGTAATAGTAGTACATGCAGATGGATTTCGGTCTACTTGTCTCGGATGTAATCCCTATATATTGACCACGCCATGAAGAATCATCATAACTATGTGTTACCCTATCAATTTCCCAACAGTAATTTGTTTACCCACCGTACTACGCTCATGAGAGAGATGCCTCTAGGGAACCTATGGCCCCCAGGTCCATTCACTTTGTATTTACTAAAACCCTAAAAATACCTCGTTGTTTTTATTTACTTTTTATTTCTATTTCTATTTTATTTATCTATCGCTACCATATTTAATTCTTGCAATTGGCGAGAACAAGGGGGTTGATAACCCTCTTACTGTCGTGGGGTGCAAGCATTTGCTTTATGTGTGTGCAGGTACCGTTTATCTCATCTGTCTGGTGTCTCCTATTGATTCGATAAATCTTGGTTCTTAACTAAGAGAAATACATTTTGCTACTACACTACTTCGCCCTTCCTCTTTGGGGAATCCCAACACCTATCACAAGTAGCAGTAGCTGTAGAACTTTGGTTTATCTTAATGAAATTGAAGAGGGGGACACATTAAAAAAATTGATTATTGCATGGATGATACATATAATTTATTTTTCACATTTATAGCCATTTTAATGAGTTATTAAGCAAGCTAGCCAATTTTGAATATCTACATGTTATGTTAAAGAGTCAACTTGAGCTTTTTTGATAAAGGGTGGATTTTATTTACTCAGAATGAAACATAAAGAGGATACAAACACAATAAGCACACAGCAGCCTCGGCATAGTTAGGATGCACACACCCAATACCAACGCGCTCACACAAAAACTCATCGGTGAATAGCAAAGTCATGTAAGACCAAAGCAATGCATAGGCAAGGAAAAAAGGAAAAAGAACCCCAAAGTGACCGGATTCTTGATAAGAAGACTACAACAATGACCATATCCACACTAACCATCTCCTGACACCACACATACGACGAGGTTCTTCAACTGCAACACCTTCAGGAAGGGAGCGGAGGTCCATCGCCACCATCATCGGATCTAACCATTGAAGGCTAGAATCTATGTTCTTACCCTGAAGAACCAGTCTGAACATATCCGAGCAATGCCTTCAACAAGGTAACGACGTAAAAACCTCTTCATTCCCGGGTATAACTAACACAGGTCGAACCTAAGCTTTCACCCTGATGCTCGAGACCGGGTGCTTGAATAGCACCGCCATCGACGTCACTTATGTGCCACCATCACCACTTTCCATGATCCCAGCAGCTACATGCGATGTGCGACTGCCATCGCTGCACAACCATTCCTCTGCGTCAATTCGTCGCCCGTAGTTTGCAACTCTCCACTGAAGACAACCACCGGGTCTAGAGAGAGGACCCTCACGAAGACCTTTAAATGGTCACCACAATCTGCGGAGAACCACCGCCGTAGACCAGAGTGGTGTAAATGATGGAGCCACAAGATCTGCCATTGCATATGACCTCCAAGGCCATGGCGGCGGCGCCATCACGCCACAGCCCCACTGGAGCAGCACCCCAATAGCCAGTCGCCTCCTATCACCGTGGACACGGCGACGACGGCCCCATCCAACTCCAACTCCGATAGGACGGGCAGATCGAGCAGACCATAAAACGGATCAACATCCAACCATTTCACACGTAGCTCTGGCACCTCCATGGCGCCGCCCATTCCCCTTGCCCCCTAGTAGGGCCTAGCCCATGCTGGCATGCGTCACCTCAAGCCAATAGCAACACCGCCGCATGCTTTTGGCAGCTGCGACCGGCACGCATCGCCCGCTGTACGTCTGCGCAAGCCTGCAGGCGGCCGAGAGCCACACTGATCGAGCCGGCCTCTGGCGGGATTCCACCCGACAACCAACACGAGCGAAGGGCGACCGTCGTTGGAGATGGGGTCGAGGAGGGGCGAAGCTCACGTGGAACGGCCTTGGAGTTGGAGGGGGACACACACCTTGTTTGAGGAGCCGCCTTCGCCGCCGCCGGCGGCACGGCAGTGGCATGGTTGTGGTGGTGGCGATCAGTGGCGGCTAGGGTTGGGGCGCCCCGATGTCGCCCTACGAGGGACAAGAAGGGAGCTAGCGCAAGGTCAGATAAGACTTTGCCAAGAGTTAAGTTGAGGTGACTTGTTATCTTAACAAATGTTCAAAAAACTTGTTATCTTAACGAGCTCTAACTGAGCCGAGCCAAGAGGCTGGAATTCCATCCCTAAACCAGACATGCCCCTGAAACTTTATGCATTCGTTTTGGCTCCAAACACTGGTATAACTTGGTCTGCACACCTCTGGAGAATTCAAAACTGCTCGTGCATCCACATGGCAACATGGCATTGCACGAATGCTTCCTTGATGCCACCCAAGCAAGCCAAGTTGCGAGCTGCCGTGCCCATTACGCACGGGCTCCAGCATCCGAGGGGCAGAAATCAAAATCCGCGCAGAATTCGGTGACGCAAACGCGATTGAATGTTCAGATTGCGGCGTCCCTGGCGTGCCCCGTTGCTCGCTCCGATGGAACCGATCCCGGAGGCACCCGTTGCACATGGCTCGGGCCTCGCAAACCCTCTCCGTTAGATCGACGCACCTCACTCACCTCCGAATTCTGTACACTGATTGAAGTTCCATATGCGCACGATCGCAGATCTCTATACCTCCCACGCTAGCCAGCGTCGATTCAACGGAGCAAAGAGCCGGGGTACTTATATTTTACCGCGGTGCATGCATCATTGCAGTGTGCAAGTGCCAAGTTTTCCACTCCCCAAAATTCCCTGCTCCATGACCAGATCACCGTAACGTAATTCCCTGCTCTACGTTAGCTTTGTTAATTCACAGGACTGTGCCCAGACCTTGATTCCTCCGGATCAGTGTCGATCTACTCACACGCATGTGCATGGAGCGGACACGGTATATATAACAGGAACCCGAGAAGCCTTCACGCTCACTGCATCCCCATCACAGCCGTAGCGTGCCGCGCTCGCCACTGCGCCGCTCCAAAATGGCAAGCATCGCGACGGTCTTGCTCGTCCTGCTTCCGTTGCTCCTTCCCGCGGTCGCGCATTCCGACGGCGGCTTCGGCTTCCAGGCCACGCTCACCCACGTCGACGCCGGCGCGGGGTACACGCACGCGCAGCTGCTCTCCCGCGCGGTGCGCCGGAGCAGGTCCCGCGTGGGCGCGCTGCAGTCGCTGGCGACGGCGGCGGACGCGATCACCGCGGCCCGCATCCTGGTGCAGGCCAGCCAGGGCGAGTACCTGATGAGCATGGCCATCGGCACGCCGCCGCGGCACTACTCCGCCATCCTCGACACAGGCAGCGACCTCATCTGGACGCAGTGCGCGCCGTGCATGCTCTGCGTCGACCAGCCCACGCCCTACTTCGACCCCACGCGCTCCAGCTCGTATGCGAGGCTGTCCTGCTCGTCCCCGATGTGCAACGCCCTCTACTACCCGCTCTGCTACCAGAACACGTGCGTCTACCAGTACTTCTACGGCGACAGCGCCAACACCGCCGGGGTGCTCGCCAACGAGACCTTCACGTTCGGCACCAACGGGACGTGGGTCACCGTGCCGAGGATCGCCTTCGGGTGCGGGAACCTCAACGCGGGGTCGCTCTTCAACGGCTCCGGCATGGTCGGCTTCGGGCGGGGGCCGCTGTCCCTGGTGAGCCAGCTTGGGACACCCAGGTTCTCCTACTGCCTCACCTCGTTCATGTCGCCGGTGCCGAGCCGGCTCTACTTCGGCGCCTACGCCACGATCAACAGAACCAGCACCAGCGACAGCGGGCCGGTGCAGTCCACGCCGTTCATCATCAACCCGGCGCTGCCCACCATGTACTACCTGAACTTGACGGGCATCAGCGTCGGCGGCGACCTGCTGCCCATCGAGCCGTGGGTGTTCGCCATCAACGAGGAGGACGGCACCGGCGGGGTCATCATCGACTCCGGCTCCACGATCACGTACCTGGCGCAGCCGGCGTACGACATGGTGCACGAGGCGTTCGTGGCGCAGGTCGGGCTGCCCCTGGCGAACGCCACGTCGCCGGACGACCTGAACACGTGCTTCAAGTGGCCGCCGCCGCTGCGGAGGATGGTGTCGATGCCAGAGCTCGTGCTCCACTTCGAAGGGGCGGACATGGATCTGCCGCTGGAGAACTACATGCTGATCGACGGCAGCACGGGGAACCTGTGCCTGGCGATGGCGCCGTCCGACGACGGCTCCATCATCGGCAGCTTCCAGCACGCCAACTTCCACGTGCTCTACGACAACGAGAACAGCTTGCTGTCCTTCATCCCTGCGCCGTGCAACCTCATCTAGTCATAGCTCTGCTCACGGAGGCACGTTTAGCGCACCTCCTCCATTCTGTACGTTTATTATGCATAATTCCGCCATTTTTCATGTCTGCTGATTATCTGTATCCTACGAGGTTTTGGTTGACGTATGGCTCTGGCGTTGTCCCCTCAGTGCACACATACTAAGGCTAGTGGGGTAATTTAGACTAATGTCATGCATATGACTCTGGCGTTGTCCTCTCATGCACACATACTAAGGCTAATGGGATAATTTAGACTAATGTCATGCATATGAAAAAATGCATTACAACATTCGAGTGCCATGCAAACCTATGTGAAAATAGCATTAAAAATATATTAGAAAATTTCAAAAAATTATGAAATTTTGGTATGTCAAACCTGAGTTCCCATTGTACACACGTATTCATTACGGTCTGACGTACATTACATTCTTTTTTTTTTTTCTATACTTAGAGTTTTTTTGTCTTTTTATTGACATTACATGGGCACCCATTCCCCACGAAACTGAACGCGAGTGTATAACGGGTACCCATGTGTCATATCCTAAAATTTCAGAAAATTTTAAAATTTTCTAATATTTTTTAATGCTATACTCATATTGGGGGCGCCTGGCACCTGTGAGCCAAAAATCATCTTCCCGTGCATATGAAACTAGTTTATGTTACTATCTTCATAGTGCAAAGTGTCAGTGCTAATGTCATATATTGTTAGGGCATCTCCAACGCGGACCCTCAAACCGTCCGCATACCCGGGCTGCAGAAGTCATCCAACACGGGCCTATATCGATGCGCAAGGCGGTCCGGACGCACTTTCTCCAGCAAACCGGACACAAACACGTGTGTGTGTGTGGGAGGGGGGGGGGGTGGTTTTGCTGGCGTCCGGACCGCTGCCACGCCCGCGTATGACCATCTTGGCCCACCAAGAAAACCATCCACCTCTCCCACGCTTTCTATCAAACGCCTGCAACGCATTCATACCAGCCCAGAGCATGCAGCGGCCGACATTGATGCCCGCGATTTGACCGGACGGGAGGGCGGCGCAGATGAACGCGACCTCTCACTGCCGGCATTGAAGCGGCGCGCCGGCCGAAAAGCGCCGCCCGTTGTACGCCCGGCTGAACACGCCTCCTCGCCGCATTCAAATGGCAACAGACTGCTCACCTTCCCCCATTAAACTCGCGCGTGCACCAAGAAATCTACTCCAGCCACAGGTCCGTTCGGGAGCCGCCCATCATTAAACACAATGCAAGTTGGCTCCAGCCATCCGTCCACTATTTAAATAGTGCCAGACGCCCGGCAAAAATCGCAGCATACTCCGCTCCCATCTCCTCCTTGCACCATTTCTCCATAATCTCCATGGCATCCGGCGAGCAGAAAGAGGAGTTCTCCGGCATAAAAGCCGGTTGGGTGGCCCGTCGAGCGAGGCAATGCTCTACTCCCCATCCTCGATGATCCAGGCCGTTGCAGGCCAGCTCGCGGATGCAGAAGCTCCAAGTCGGGACGTTGTTCAACAACTCACCGCTCCAAGCCAGCTTGCCTGGGAGCACGGCGGCACGGGCGGTGTGGCCATCATGGACGATGTCGTTTCGTACCATTCCTCCCGTGCCCGGGACCATGGCATCCACCCGTCAACATACACGTAACCGCGCCCTGCCGGTGGAAAAAGAAGTCGGCTTCACGGAGATGGACGAAACCGTGGCCAGCAGGTCCGCAGTCGCCGTCATCATCGAGAAGAAGTAGAACACGTGAGGCCGCCGCCGCTTGGGTTCCATGAAGGCCATCACCGAGGCGACGCCGGCGTACACAACCGGTGTCTCGCCGGTCACAGGCCATCCTCGTCCCCTTCCCCTCCGCTGAAGCACATCGTGGGGGTTCAACTCTGATGAGCGGAGCCGCTAAACATGGGGAAGCGAGCCGCCCTTTGCGCTGAAGCATATACCTTCGATGACAGCCTCTTGTAAATCTCTTTGCTGCCTTTTATAAAAAATATCATTTATGCCACTAGTTGTGTCTCACTACTCAGTTTTGCCATTAGAAATTACAACTACTCAAATATGCCATCGATCCCTGAGATGCTTGCTAAAAAATGCCATTAGATATCTCAAAAATGCCATCGTTTCGTTAGATGTTTGCTCAAAAATGCCATTAGACATTATTATTTTCACGTCAAACCCGCTGACCATGTTATATGACAAAAGCCTAGACCCACATGTCGGTTCTCTCTATCTCACAATGATAAGTGTGGCCCCACTTGTCAGGAGTAACCAAACCAATAATTTTACAGGAAAATAAGAACACTGTTGGGATTAAGTAGGCCCCACACTTTATTGTAGTGAGATAGAGAGAGAGCTGGCATGTTGGTCCATAGGTATTTATGTCATTATAACATGGCAAAAGAGATTTGAGATCACAATAATGGTGTACGGTGGCATTTCTGAGCATGTGTGTAACGAAACGATGGCATTTTTGAACGGTTGAAATTTCTAGTGGCAAAACTGAGTAGTGGGACACAACAGGTGACATAAATGATAAAAACCCAAACTATAAAAATAAGGGACTGACTACTGGTAAGGTGACTGAAATATTATTTTGGGTCGGTCACTTTTTTCAACTAACGTGAGGCCCCGCCCCGCTGCACTCCATCTCCTCTAACACGCCATGCATTGCAAGCTCTAATGCGGTTAGTAATCAAGTAATTAATGACAAGCTCTAACACGCCATTAAAAGCCTCAGTATGCCTCATTGACTGGCCGCATGCAGCGCTAACATGACATACGCATCAGATGCATGCAAGCTCTGCATATGTTGGATGATGCTACATGCCTTCGTATATACTAGATGGGATCGCAGCTTGGCGCGAGGGTGCCGGTCCCAACAATGTGATCAAGCAAGTAATGTTCATGTTAGCAGGAATCCTTCTTTAGCATATGTATTCATCATTAACAAAATAAAAGAAAGAAACAAGACATGATCTGAGTCCAACATCATCAACAGATTATAAGGCAACAGAGTTCAAGTCATGTGCGTTCATGAGACCATAAAAGGTAACCACTTGATACTAAGTTCAATACTAATAGCGCAAACATGAGAGGAAGTACTAATGTAAAACAAAGTTTGCAGCTTATCCATATATAGGATAGACAGCTACCCAATATAGGCCAAAGTAATACCAAAAGCAACTTCTCTAAAAAGGAAACATCTCAAAATGCACGAGGTAGTAAACACTTACTAATGTTCAGTACAAAGCATCAAGGTTCATCACACGCCATTGGCAAACACTTACTAATGGTCCCAACGATGTGGTCAAGTAGGTAATAATCAAGTTTGTAGGAAGCATGGTTCAGCGCATATATTCAACAACGAATTTTTTGGTTCGAAAGAAAGAATAAGCATTCACTTGTCCAGAAGCAAGATATCACCAAGTTCAACATAGTCATGAGATTATAAGCATTCATAAGACCACAAAAGCAAATCACTTGGCATCAAGTTCAAGACTAAGAACACGAAACATGAGAGGGCAAGTACTCAGAGCAGGAACATAATAAGAAAGAAAAAGCCAAACACAGTGGCAATAGAGATGGTAAAACTACGAAGTCATAGCTATTAGACAAACTAATAAGTAACTCCATTCTACTGTCTTGTCGATCAACTTCATAGGTGGCAATACATATGAACCTGGCATAAATAGTATGTGAGATACACAACATAGAAGTGACTTTGTGAGTTGGCAGATAATATGAACATGGCATAAATGATCACTACTTATTTAGTCTTTCATATCAGACTGAGGTAAAGTAATAATATGATTTCCACTAATTATTTATTCCCGAATATCAGACTATAATATTTGGTATGGAATCGTTACCCATTCATGCAACGAATACAGTAGTTGCAAAATCAAACATTTAAGATCGGTAGCAGAAATTAGCAACTACTATACTCCCACAGATTGTAAACCTTCGTCATCGCTTACGTAAATCGGGACTCTGATCCTTGCTCCTTTCATAGCGCAATTGTTACTGAAGCCTTAGCAAGAGCAGACTGTGACAAGAAAAAAAAAGCAAAAGATCATATTCTGTTATGAGCCTACACACACTTGTCACCGCCAGCAAACAATTTATGATGGACGTGATATAGAATCTATTCATCTTATAATTTGAAACTAAAAGTAAGAATATTTGTAAGAGCAGAGTGTGTACTGCTTATATGGCTAAACCATGGTATGTACCATCAGTAATCGTACCATTTAGACCAAGCCATAAGTTGGACTAGAAGTAATCAAACTGTTGAGTCACGTATGTGTTTAGTATTGTAAATTAACAGATTTATACATAATAAAGTGTAGTCGCCAATGTTTTTAATCTTTTTTCTAAGGAACACAGAAGAAAAGATAGAAAACACAAGATGGAGAGGGAAGGAGATTGTATGTAGAGGCCATGAGAATAGGAACTGGTATTCTACTTGAAAGAATCACAGTTGAACCTGAGGGCGACCGCACATCACTATTTTCTCTCTGCCATCACCTTTACAATGCTCATGAACAACAAAGTATCATTTCATCCAAATGTTGTAATATTTTTCCTTGAATGTGTGGGATTCAGTTTCTTGAGCTATTGCATCCATCCTAAGTGCATGTGCATTATTTATTAGACAACAGAAACATGGAAAAAGCAAGAGGACCAAATATACATGAGATTCGCTTATTTTTCTTCTGAAAACAGGAATATACCTCTTTTTTGCGGGAAAGGAACACGCCTTATTAGCCTATAGAATTGCAGTGAGTGTTCTTCAGTAGATGGGAGAGAGCCACCTTCTGAATATCCAATATGATAGTTGATTGGAAATTGGAATACTAAATAGGCAATTTGCAGAGAGACGCGTATGGGTCTTGTAAATTAGCAGAACCCTTTCAAGCATATGGAAAGCTCTGTTTTGTCTGTAAGATTCAGATCAGGAGAATCCACATGATCAAGATCTACTGAAGTGCCGCCTATTGACCTTTGTGTCGCCTCAGGCCTCAAGCTTCTGCATAAGGAACCTAGCACTAAAGCCTAACCACAACCTGCACAGCACAAGCGAATCAACATACACGGCACACGGCGAGCAGAAAAGGGGAAAAGTGGAGAGAGTGCTCACCGTTGCCTTGCCGGTGTTGCCATCGATGCCCCAATGCTTTTGGAGGTGTCAGCGGTGGTGTCGAGGCTGAGGGCGAGGATGAAGGGTTGGTCGCCGGTTCCAGTTGCATCTGCAAAAACCCAAGAACTAAACATCAACCACATGATGTGCAGTGAAGACTATACGTGGTTGAATGAGTTTGTATCAGGAAACATGTTAGCCAAAACCAACACTTGCACAAGAAAAATACTCTCAGTGATAGTGGTTGTTTATCACTACGGATGAGACTGATTATGTAGTGTGGTCCTTTGATTTTGTAGATGCCATGCATAACTCCTATGCATGAAATTTATACTGAGACAGGGCTGCTAATCTTTCTAGTCTAGCCAAGACCAAATCAGCAACCTCCATGAGGTTTTCTTCAATCAGAAATGCAACCATTATTAAGGAAAGAGACAGACGCTGGATAAAACATCATGGAGGGATGGTTCCTGACATTGGAATTCTAAAGCAAAACAGAACTATATATGTATGTTCATATGTGCATTCATCGGCATTCCATCGATGGAGAGCCACATAAACGAAATCTCCCACGACTGAAATGGTTAATGGAAACAAAACCTTGACGAGCGAGAGGACGAGAGTGGTATGCCTAGCTTGCCATTCGTTCAGATCACGGGAAAAAGAAAGCAATGCGGGAGGGGGACAATTACCTAACCAGCTTCCATGCAAGGTAAAGGAAGGGCTTCTCAAAGTTGTAGTTGCTCTTGGCGGAAACTTCATAGTACTACGGGTTCTTCTTCCTGTGGAATGTGACCACTTTGTTAAAGAATTATCATAACAGAGGCGGCAAACGACTTGGATAAATAACTCTAGAGGTGCACGAAAACATATGGGCAAAATATCTGAACCCCAAGCACAGTGCAAGCAACACAATTACTGTACATACTTGAAACTGATTGAATAACCCAAACATTCGAGAGTTATGTGAACAAATAAGTCTTCTTTATATATGCATTCAAAATTGGAAATATGATAAAATTCTACTGGTGTCTTATTTCTATGTTCAGCAAGGATTCTAGAAAAATGGCATTATAAATAAAAATATGTTGACATGAAATATACCAAAATTGGATACATGCATCACTGCCATCCACTGGGCAACATTGCAAATAGAAATAACATACAAAAGTATGCGACCACAATGCTAATAGCTAGACCAACGACATATATATGTGGAACACACGCACACGCACACGCGCGCACACACACACACACACACACTGTGCTCAGAATGCAACAGCAATCATCATGTAACCAAAGTGCAACTAAATATAGTACTGCAGATTATGAAATCACCAAGGCCATCCGAAAGGTACAAAATAACAAAGAAATTTGCAATTGTGACCGAGCCGACCTACTGCTGCTACTCCTTGCTGCCATAGTGCCATTCATTGATTTTCAAATGCAAGTAGCAAGCAACCAACCAAAAGCGCGCCTTGGCGAGCGCGGTGCCCGTCCCAGTGCCGTGGCCCAACATGTAAGACTTCAACATAATAAAACATTTGGTACATCAAAAGAAAATTGGAGTAGTTGTTCAATTTTAGTAAGTTTAGTATCGATCACAGACCATGAAGATATACCAAAAGTAGTTGAGTTATGGGCAGTGAACTAATTGATCTGCAAGCACATGTCAAAGAAGAAAATTTTAATTTGTTCCCAAAGCAAAGCACAGTGGTTGTCCAAGACAACATATCCACATCAAGTTCATTACAAAGAGTAGAGTTGTAAGAAACCTATATATAGTTCTAGTCACGCATAATACGTATTTGATAGATTGGTTCTGTTGCCTTGTCATTTAACTCCTCGCATGCTGTGTCATATGGACCCGTTGGACCTATTTTGTAAGCCAAAGAAGTCATGAACTGTTTTTAAGGATAATGCAATTATGCCAATCTAAGATTTTTGTGACAACACATAACTAAAGTGTGTAAACACACAAAAAAATAGGGATCTTCCTTACTAAAATGCATACTGTAACACCAGCTACCAATAAGCAAACTGGACATTGTATCAAGTAAAACAAATATAGAGCTCAACAGCTCAACAACCATCATTAGAAGAGATTCATGTCTCATATCTCAGGAAATTTGTTTGAGATACAAAACACTCTATCCACCAAAAGTTCATACAAACACTAATCATGTGAGATAATGTATTCTACATGTGACCAAGAATACGAAAAATACCATATATACTTTAAATTGCAGTTGGCGTAGTCAGTCGATTCTGCCACAACAATCTTTGCAATGGCCTCCCATCCACCTCTCAACATGACACAAACCAGGTAGAGATTAGAGTAAACCATATTTTATTAAAAGATAAATTAATTAGCAGTTCATGTAGTCCTATAAGTGAAGTTTGTAATCCATCATACAATTCATCTACAGAGATTGTTGTGGGCTCGAAGAATAATGTAATCCCTCTTTAGAAGACATGAACAATACATGTATTGGTTAATAATAATGACTAAAGGTGTGCCTTCAAATAAATACATTTAAGAAAAAGTAAAAACAAATGGACAGATTTAACCTGCTTCCACATGTATGTAACAATAACTTGTTGCTTGCATGGAAAAGAAAAGAAAGCAGGTCACATGATCTGAAGTAAGGGAGCTGAAGATTTCATCGATAGCAAGGGCAGCAAACCTAAATGACATGAAAATGCATTATCAATAAGAAAATTTGTACTGTATTAGTACCTTTTCTGCTGAGACGTTGAATACATTGACAGAACCAGCATAGAAGATAGTTAATTGCGCTGTCTTCGGCTTTGGCATGTCCCTTTACAAATAAGACAAGTTATTATAGTTCAGTTTGAAAGTTGGATTTTACATATAGTATTTTCTGCAAATCAAACAGAGCAAATTATCTACCTTGATTTATAGACACCAACCATCGAAGCAGCCACCGCATTGTTCATCCCTAATAGGTGGTTGATTTGAACGGGCTACCAGCAGCAACACCATTGGGGAGGTTAGGCGAACTCTGAACCCTGAACATCGAATCGTTGGCATTGAAAGGCGACCACATTGGAATCATCCTAGCACCATTAGGAGCGTGCTGCTGCTGTGGAGATTGTACGCCTTAAGCGGCACGGGCGGCGGCGTACTGCGCACTGCCATCGTTCTCAGCACCAAACGATCTCTGCACAACATAGACAGAGCAATCAATCAACAAAACTGCCAGGCAAAACATGAACCGTGCATAAACCGAGGGCAGCAGCAGCTCCAGCTACCTGTGGAGTCAGGACACGAGAGGCCTGCTGCTTGGGGAACGCAAGCTCGCCCAGCTGCTCCTCCCTCGCTGTCGACCTGAAGGACATGACCGCTGGTGCGGCCCCAGCACTGCTAGCGAAGGACCAATCCATGGGCGACACTCCTCCTCCCCCAAAGTAAGTTGCCAATTGCACACACAGATACAGAGATAATTTTTAGTTACATTGGCTGTTCCATATCCATACCTGACTATATGATGTCAACTGGTTTATGTATTGGAATGGTTTATGTATTGGAATGCTGACACAATTAGAAGAAGGCCAATCAACACAGAACGAGTATCCTATCACAAACAGGAGGAGCGTTAGCTGCAGTAGTATATGAATGATGCAGAGTAACGCCCCCGCAGATGGAATCAATATTCAACAGTGCTCAATTGAAAGGAAGAGCAGTCTCGTGAACGCCCGCTCCTCGAATCGATCGGCTTGATTTTTTTTCCTTCCCTCGAATCGAATCGAATCAGGCGTTTTGTTGATTGATTGCTCTGTCCCAACAGCGAGACGTATAGGAGGACGGGCACGCATGAAGCGAGAGAATCACAGGATCCGTTAAACATCCCCATCCCAGCAGCGAGACGGAGGCTAATCGAAATCAGCAAAGCTAGATGCGCGGGCACCGGAAAGATTTGGCGTGTCTCTTCCTCCCTGGAGCCAGAACCGTTGCTTCCCCGAGGCGAGCAGGCCCAAATCGAGAAAGGGGAGGAGGGAGGAGCATACCTGACTCCTTTCTGGTGGCATCGTCCACGGCGGCGGCGTGCTCGACATAGGAGGCGGCGCAGGTGACTCCTCTCGGCTCGACGTAGGAGGCGACTTCGATGGGGTTGCAGAGGCTGAGCAGGGCGGGCACGGCGACCGGGCGGCGGAGAGGAGCACGACGACCGGGCGCGGGAGAGGAGAACCAGACGGGAGCAGGCGGCGGCTGCGAAGGGGAGGGGCGTAATGGGGATGGCGGCTAGGGTTCTCACCCAATCGGGTGCCCTCTTCTCCACCCCACCCACAGAACGCCACGTACGGGAGAGGAAGCGAAATCTCTCTAATGCCCTCAGCGGGATCCAAGGATTACAGGCGGTGGCACGCATTTTTTATCGTGAGCCACCCGCACCGGGCGTCGGCGCACCCAAGTAGCAGACAGGGGTGGCCCACAACATTGCCAGACCCAGTAGTCAGTGAGGAGCGGTCGAAACACAGAGGTGAAAAATAGATGCCACTGTTCATTGCTCCGATTGCAAATTTTATCCAACGGCCCAGCTCATCCCAGGGGCAGATCCGACGACCCAAACCGCATCAAGCAAACGATCCGACGGCCAGAAGTCGCTAAACTTTCCCAACGTCCAACGGTCCCTTCGTTTCTTCTCTTTTGATGATTGTACCCCTTCAGTTTGATAAGAAATGATTTTTCAAACATGGCAGGCATAAGAACGAATTAGTGGCATCGGTATTATCCTTTAAGAAGAAAGAAAATAGCATAAAACAAATAACGACAAAATTACAAACAATTTGCACACAAATTGAGCTTTTTTTATAATACGCTAGAATAAGAATGTAATAGTAAAATTTTCACCAAAAAAAAGCTTTCGAACCAAGAACTCTAAGAATAGTGTTGATATGAATGAATTAGTGGCAATTGCATTTCCCTTTAAGAAGAAGGAGAATAAAAAAACAAATAATGAAAAAACTTGCACACTATTTAGACAAAAATTGCACTTTTTTAAATGTACAAGAATAAGAAATTGATAGTGCAATTTTCAAAAAAAAAAAGAAGCCTTCGAATATGTAATGAATTAGTACCATTGGTATTACCCGCAAAATAAAACTAAAACAAAATCAAAATCAAATAATGGAGTTTATCTAAGAAAGAATGAATTAGAGGCACTGGTATTACCCTTTAAGAAAAAAATACAAAATAGATAAAACATAAAAAAATTGCACACAATTTAAACAAGATACATGTTTTTATAATATGCCAGAATAAGCATATAGTGAATTTTTGCAAACTAGTAGTTTTCTTGGAAGGAATGAATGGTGGCATTGATATTACCATTTAAAAAGAAATGAATAAAACTAAAAAAAAACAATGAAGTTTTCTAACTAAAAATGAATTAGTGGCATTGGTATACCCTTTAAGAAGAAAGAAAAATCAAAACTTGAAAAAAAAATCAAAATAATGAATTTTTCTAAGGAAGAATGAATTAGTGATACTAGTGTTACCCTTTAAGAAGGAAGAAAATGAAAACAAAAACAAAAAACTTGCACACAACTATGCACCAAAATTGTAATTTGTTAATATGCAAAAAATAATCGTATAATAGTGCAACTTTTGCACTCTAGTATAATTTACACACATATTGCAAAGTACTTGTGTACTATTTACACCAAAAAAAATTGAAATAAGTAATTTCCTAAAAAAATGTATTAGTGGCATTGGTATTACACTCTAAGGAAAAGGGAACTGAAAAAAAGTAATGGCAAATTTTGCACACATTTTACATATAAATTGCGCTTTCTTTTTATAGGAAGAATAAGCATTTAATGGTGGAATTTTTACAAATAAAAAATATCCGAAGAAAGAGAAGAATTGGTCGCATTGTTATTACCTTGATGAAGAAAGAAAATGAAACGCAACTAAAGATAATAAAAAAATGAATTTTTCTAAAATGTAATGAATTACTGACATTGGTATTCCCCTTTAATAAGTAGAAAATTATACAAAAACTTTAAAAATACTAGCACACAGCTTTAAGAACTAGAAAATGAAGTTTTCTAATGAATAATGAATTGGTGGCATTGATATTACTCTTTAAGAAGAAAAATAAAATGAGTTTTAAACTTTTTAAAGGATAAATGAATTAGTGGCAGTGGTATTGCCTTTTAGGAAGATGAAAATTAATTTAGAATAAGTCAAATAATGTCAAAATTTGCACATAATTTACATTGATTTTTTATAATAAGCAAGAAACAAGCATATAATAGTGAAATTTTTGCAAAAGAGTTTGCTAACAAGGAATGTATTACCATTTAAGAAAAATAAAATGAAACAAAACCATTACACAACTTTGCACTTCAATTGCATTGTTTTTTATGCAAAAAATAATCATATAATAGAGTAATTTTCACATATATTGTATGTATTTATGTGTGTACATTTACACTCACCCAACATCCCAAAAATACCAACAAAAGAATAGAAGGAAAATCAACTAATAAAGAAAAGGGAAAAAAAGAAAAATGCATAGAAACAGAAACAGAAAAATAAAGGGACAGAGAGGAAGCCTGAGGAGTCAGATGGGCCAGACAGAGGCAACCATGAAGGAATTGCTGACCAAAAACAGGGGTCAGTCAAAACAGTTCAGCCCAAAACAAGACACCACACAACAGAAAAAAAAGTGTGAATCTTAGAGCGGCAATCAACGGTCAGAAAATTGACTGACCCAAATTTAATTTTCAGGCGACTTATGTTTAGCTAAACTGTAAAAATATGGTACGTCATTGGTGTACTTTCGAAAAAAAAATTGTGTGAACATCACACATAGGATGCAGCACTTGCACTGATTAATAAGCTGAAAGTTTTTGGATAATGCTAGCTAGCTGATGCTGATGGCCGGTTTCATCCTCGATCCATGCAGTCGTGTACAGCACATATGTGTTTTCTGTGTTTGACCATCCAGAACATATCCAGTCAACTTGCATCAACATCACACCAGCCAACGTTCCATTACGCAAAGGGCAAGGCATAATTCATTCCGTGGCCAGCTGATGTAACCGGGGCGGCGTCCTGCACTACTCATGCCCACACAGATGCTTTGTGTAGTGCCTTCGTTCACTAGGCGGCAAGCCAAGCATAATGCACGATCGCAGGAAGTGGTGGCCGGCCCGAGACGGTCGGAAAGACTGCTTGATGACGTACTCTCATGACACCATCTTGAGGAGTACATTGGATTTTTTGTGTACTGCCTTTGAAAGTTTAGACTGGCCACAGTGAGAGTAACTTCAAAAGTAACATCATATCCAAGTCAATAAATTTGCGTATGTGGCAATGAGTTAATGAGAAGAGAGATAAATTGTTTAACTTACCTAGTTACTCATTATATGAGTAACATCACAATCGACCCGTTGGTTGGGCAGCTGGGGTAGCTGCTAGCCCGCCCGGGTTCAAGCCTCGGCTCTAACACGCGGCTCCGCTCGCGGAGTTTCTTCTATAAAAAAAGCCATCAAGGATTAGCCTTTGGGTTGTTCTTATTTTTATTTTTTATTTTTACTATTCACTATGAAGATAGTAACATAATCTAGCATAACATGTAGTAGTATGTTACTAGTGGTGTAAGTTACTCTCCACTGCAACTAGTTTTAGATTAGGTTCGAATTAGATCCGGACATCGAATATCTTGGATCTGGCGGCGCGCATTGCTAGGGCCCGAGCATCTCTTACCGGCAAACCTTATCTATGCGGAGTTCCCCTCTAAGTTCGGTGGTCACATCAAGAATTTAGCCGTGATCTTAGTGGTGCCTGCGGTCGATGAGGTGCAGGTCGCCAAACTCTCCATCGCTCGGCTCCACACACCGAGCGATCGATCGGTGATGCCCGCCCCGGGGCCAAGAGCATTCCCCTACTTTGGTGCTTCGTCCACCATTGACAAGAGAATTTTCTAAAGCCGCCCGGACCATCATCGTCTTGGCCCTGGCAAGGTTGCTTTCGTGCGTCCGATGCGTGTTTGCGTCCGAGCGGTGCAGGAATAAATCGTGCGAGCGTGGATGGATATATATGCGACGCCTTGCCGCGCGAACTAGATATTCCAATTCGTTCGGGAGCTGGATTGATCGTGGAGGGCAGCATGAAGCAGGCATTGGTGGCGCTGGCCGTGCCGCTGCTCCTCGCCGCGTCGCTCTACGCTTCGACGCCGCCGGACACGCCCGAGGCCTTCGCCGGGGACGTCCGCGTCTACCTGACCCACGTGGACGCCGGGAAGCAGATGTCCAGGCGCGAGCTGATCAGGCGTGCCATGCAGCGCAGCAAGGCGAGGGCGGTGGCGCTCTCCGTGGCGAGGAGCGGCGGCGGCCGCGTCGCCGGCAAGAGCGCGCAGCAGGACGAGCAGCAACAGCCTGGCGTGCCGGTCCGCCCGTCCGGCGACCTCGAGTACCTCATCGACCTTGCCATCGGCACGCCGCCGCAGCCCGTGTCGGCGCTGCTCGACACCGGCAGCGACCTCATCTGGACGCAGTGCGCGCCGTGCGCGAGCTGCCTCGCGCAGCCGGACCCGCTCTTCGCCCCGGCCGCGTCGTCGTCGTACGTGCCCATGCGCTGCTCCGGCCAGCTCTGCAACGACATCCTGCACCACAGCTGCCAGAGGCCGGACACCTGCACCTACCGCTACAACTACGGCGACGGGACGACCACGCTGGGCGTCTACGCCACCGACCGCTTCACCTTCGCGTCGTCGTCCGGAGAGAAGCTCAGCGTGCCGCTCGGGTTCGGCTGCGGCACCATGAACGTCGGCAGCCTGAACAACGGCTCCGGCATCGTCGGCTTCGGCCGGGACCCGCTCTCGCTCGTGTCCCAGATGTCCATCCGGCGCTTCTCCTACTGCCTCACGCCCTACACAAGCACCAGGAAGAGCACCCTCTTGTTCGGGTCCCTCTCCGACGGCGTCTTCAACGGCGACGACGACGCCACCGGACAAGTCCAGACCACGAGGCTCCTGCAGAGCCGCCAGAACCCGACCTTCTACTACGTGCCGTTCACGGGCGTGACGGTCGGCGCTCGGCGGCTGCGGATACCGCTCTCGGCGTTCGCCCTGAGGCCCGACGGCTCCGGAGGGGTGATCGTCGACTCCGGCACGGCGCTCACGCTGTTCCCGGCGGCGGTGCTCGCCGAGGTGCTGAGGGCGTTCCGCGCGCAGCTGAGGCTGCCGTTCGCGAACAGCAGCAGCCCGGACGACGGCGTCTGCTTCGCGACGCCGATGGCCGCAGGCGGGGGGAGGCGCGCATCGGCCGCGAGGGCGGTGGTGGCGGTGCCGAGGATGGTGTTCCACTTCCAAGGCGCGGACCTCGAGCTGCCGCGCCGGAACTACGTGCTGGACGACCCGAGGAGGGGGAGCCTGTGCATCCTCCTGGCAGACTCCGGGGACTCGGGCTCCACGATCGGCAACTTCGTGCAGCAGGACATGCGCGTGCTCTACGACTTGGAGGCGGAGACCCTGTCGTTCGCTCCGGCGCAGTGCTGATGCGCGCGGGCGCGGCATGCGACCGAGGACGTCCATATATGTGTATCAAAGCAGATGTGTCATTTATGGTGGCGCGCGCATGCATCAAATGAGAGCATCCGCCTCAAGGGAAGTTGTAATAAGTTTAGCTAGTACTAGTACTAGGATTTAGGAAATGCTAATAAATAACCAATGTTTTGTTACGGCTATGAACACGGGCAGCAACTTTAAGCTACACGGTGGTTTTTCCCCGAAGAGGAGAATCAACTCTCGCACCTCTTCATTTATTGAGGGCATCTCCAACGGCAGTTAGATGGCGTCCTCCCGCATCCATGTCCGCAGACTGGCCCCCTGTCCGCAGACGGATGGGGGTGGTTTTTTGTGGGTTGTAGCCGTATTCTGTCTGTCAGCAAATTCAAATTCAAATCTACGCTGACTCACACAACGCCCTGGATAGATCCCCTCCGAATGCTGCTCTCCGGCGGCCCAATGTTGTTGTTGTTGTTTGTCATCGCCGGTCTGGGTGTAAGACTGCTGCGTGGTCGTCTGGGTGTAGGACTGCTGCTGCTGGTAGTTGCCGGACTGGGTGGGATCCAAGTCTTCCACCTGCCCGTCCTCATAGCCCCTTCCTCCTCGCTCGCCTCCGTCGTGGATGATATCGAGCATCTCCCTGTCCGCGTCGTACGCCGGCTCCCCCGCTCTCGGCATTGCAGCAAACAACGCGCGGGCACCCATCTGATCTCCGCCCGCCGTCCTCGCCCGGACAAGCGATGACAAAGAATATTCGGAGAAGAGCGGCGTCGCGTTACCATCGACGATGTAAGGAACCGTACCGGCGGGGTTTGCGAGTTGCTTGGCGGCGTAGTAGTTCGGAGGCTTGTAAGGCTCCGGGCACGGTGCTGTCTGTACTATGGGCGCGCCCGTCTGGCGGCGTCCGCCACGGCCTCGCTGACCGCCTCGTCCGCCACGCCCATCGCCACCAACAGGCCCACCGGCGGCCAGACGCTTCCTCATCTTCTCCTCCTTTGCGGCCTTCGCTTTGATGCGGCGATTTTGCCGCGTCTCCGAGCTGATCTTCCGGGCGAGCGTGATGCTCGGATCCTCCGGCACCTTCGCCGCGTCCATCTCCGACCCGACGGTTCCATTGATCGGCGGCGGAGGGAAGGAGAGGGTGGGAGAAAAGAGCAGGAATTGGGCGGAGAGCGGCGGGGAGTGGAAGAAGAGAGTGGGGGATTTTGGCGCGGAAACAGTGCGGGATGCTACAAAAGCGCGGGCTCGACCTTCCTTTTGGGTGGGCCAGGGTGGCGGAGAGCGACGTTTCGCGTGTCCGGACTCCCGCAAACCTCCCCCATGTTTGTACTCGGTTTGCGGGAGAAATCGCGTACGGATCGCTCCACGGACCGATACAGGTCGGCGTTGGATGGCTTTCGCGGTCCGGACAGCACAGTCCAGACGGTTACGGGAGGTTTACGGGTCGGCGTTGGAGATTCCCTGATGCACATAATCATATATTATGGACGTTAGTGGAGAGAAGACTTATCAACGCTGGTGCCCTTGAAGCGAATGATTATTCGCTCTTGAGACTCTCGGGAGTGAACGGATGCGTTCACGCTGGGAGGCAGCCGCGCGCAAACGAGGGAAGGGCCCTCCCCACACATCACTGACCCCTCTTCCCCTCCTCAATACCTTCTTTACTTTGAAAAATAATAATTTGACATGCTATTAGAGAGAATTGTCATGCTATGAAAATGTTATCAGCAGAAAAAAATTACCATGCTATAGCAGAGATTTGTCATGTGTTTACAAATTGTCATGCTGCAACATAGAAGAATTGCCATGTTATATGAGAGGAATTGCCTACATGTTAAGGAGTTGCCATGCAAGAGCGAAAAAAATGACATCTTGCATGAGAAAAAGTTCACATATGTCCATGATTTGTCATGCTACAACATGAAGAATAGAGAAAAATCCCATGCTACAGGAAAAAACACTGTTACAAATCCGAATAGCACTGACCTCTCATCATTGACCGTCCCGTGACCACGCCTCAGTGATGAGCTTTAGCACCGACCGGACACTTTGGAGGCGTCGGCGATAAACTCTTTTGGGCTCGGTTGGAGGTTTATCACAGAACAAAATAAAATTGGCCAGATTATAATAATGTGTTTAGATGAAAAAAATTGAATTGAACGTATCACCGACCGTCTGCTAAATAACCCGTCTGTGTGGCCTATTCAAATCAGACCTTTCGATTTTGGCGGCGGTTAGTGTTCGTTTGTGCGTGACCTGGTATAAATGGCCTACTGCATGTCCCCATTTTGCAAACCCTCACTGCCCCTCCTTGGCACCACTCTTTCCCACCCTTCACCGTTCCTTGGACTCCCGCCGTTGTGGATCTCTCTACCTCCCTTCTACCCTGGTGCCGATCCGTCGCTCGGGAGAGTCCGACGTCGTGGTTGGCACCGTGCGCCGTGACGCAGATCAGCCACACCATGCTTCGCTACCACCCGGCACTGTCGCGCTTTCACTCCTATCCCTTCGTGGATGTCGCCTTCTGTGGCGTCGTCGATGGTGACATGTGGGCTCTGTCCGGCCGTTGCATTCCGCACGATAGTCGGACACCAGGTCTCACACACATGTGTGCACGGTCATAGACCCAACATATGATTCTTAATTCTTCGATGGCGGAGGTGGCCACGATGGTGAGCTTTATTCCATTATTATTGCTGAAATTCAAAGATTGCTATGCATCTTACGGAAGACTCTTTATTACTAGTATAAATTTGCATGCTATTTTACTATGCATGTTAGAAATTTATTTGTGCAGATTAAGGATAGATTTTGAACCTTAAGGCCTGACTATGTTGGTTTTGTTCATATAGTCGGTGATAAAAAGAACTAAAATATGTCTTGGTAATTTTATACACATTATTAAAATAATCGATATGGTTGACTAGAGGGGGGTGACTAGCCGACTACCAATTTTTAGCTCTTTTAACAAATTAGGGTTAACAACAAAATAGGTTATCTAGATATGCAACTAGGTGGACAACCTATATGGTGAGCACAATAATAGCAACACAAGCAAGCATAAGATACAAACACAATGTAGCTTGCACAAAGTAAAGGTTAGAAATAACCACAAGTGGAGTCGATGAAGACGAGGATGTGGTACTGAAGTTCCCACCCTTTAGGGGGAGGTGTGTCTCTGTTGGACGGTGTGGAGGCACAATATGCTCCCCAAGAAGCCACTAGGGCCACCGTATTCTCCTCACGCCCTTGGACAATGCAACATGCCATGATTCCACTAGTCATTCCCTTGAAGGCGACGACCGAACCTTTACAAACAAGGTTGAGCACTCTTCACAACTTAATTGGAGGCTGCCAACACCACCACGAATCTTCACCACAATTGAATGTGCCTCCGAGGTGACATCTTCCGTCTAGGGTGCCCAAACACCCAACAGTAACAAGATCCGCAAGGGATTAGTGGGGGAAATCAAATTTCTCTTGGTGGAAGTGTAGATCGAGGCCCTCTCCTCCAAACCCTAGAGAATCAACACGTTTTGATGGCTAAGGAGAGAGATCGGGCGAAAATGAGCTTAGTGGCAACAATGGAGTCAAGGGATAAGAGGTATGTCTTCTTGGGGGAAAAGACTCCCTTTATATAGTGGGGCTCGAATCCAACCGCTACAGCTCTCAGCCCGCACTCAAGCGGTACTACCTCTCGAGGGAGCGGTACTACCGCCTGGAGCGGTAGTTCCTGCCATAGCAAGTGAGCACGGCAAGTACTGGACCGGTAGCGCAGCCGGAGCGGTACTACCAGCCATCCGAGCGGTACTTCCGCTTCGGATCACATGGCACAGATGAACTACGGTACTGAGGTGGTGCCAGAGCGGAAGTACCACGTGAAGCGGTACTACCGTGTAACAACCTCTCAACAGCCCTTTATACTGAGTGGGCAACAACAACGTGAAAATAGGCGGAAGTAACAGCGGTAGAAAGAAGCGGAAGTACCGCGAAGCGGTACTACCGTTCTACTACCGTGCTACTACTGCTAATTGTGACAGGCTACAGAGGTTCAACGGTAGTGAACCAGTCCTAGCGCAGAAGTACCGCGTGAGCGGTACTACCGTGCTACTACCGCGCAACTTCCGCTTATAAACCATAGAACAACATAAGTTTTCTCCCAAGTGGAAGTACGAGCGGCACAAGTCTGCAGAAGTACCGCTGAAGCGGTACTACTGTGGGCCTGAGCGGTACTACCGCCTGGGTGCTGCAATTTTGCCCATGCAAGAACAATTGAATCCTCCATGTTGCGAGAAGGGTATGTGGGTGCATATGTGGTTGTGTACGTGTTGATTCCACCCAAACCTTTCCAAAGCGGACCACCTCTTAATAGTGTGAATTTCCTATGAGTCAAGTCAACGAAAAGAAACACCGGAAAACCGTCTTCGCTCTTTCTTTCACCGAGGAGAATAAAACGGTCTTGTGCCATATATAAGAATATCCGAAATGCTCAATGCACATGGTTAATCCACAAAACGTATTATCATCAATCACCAAAACCATTAGAGAAGAATATGCCCTAACAATTTTTTTTTTGATAAATGGCACTTTTATTATCTCAAAATGTAGCATCAAGTGGATTCAAATCATGATGAGCGACACCCGGCCTCTGCACAGCTAAGATGCACACAACCACAAAAAGAACAGTCTGACAAAGTATGTAAAAAACGATAGTTCGGCAACAATAAATCCATATGAGACCAAAACTATGCCTATGTCGACGAAGGGGGTGGACCGATCCGAAGATTATGCTGCCACCGATGTTTGGTAAAAACCTCCCTGGCCACCCGCTCCAACCGCATACATGCCACCTTGAACAACGACTGGTACTCCGTTCGGTGCAGCGTAGACCACATACGAAGTCAATGCGTACAACGGTAGATAACCTGCATAGGAGAGGATATTTTTCCATTAGAAACACAATCATTTCTACATAGCCAAAGCGACCATAGTAAGGCAGACGCTCCCACCTGAATTAGCGTACTAATCTTATTTGGTATTCCGTCAAGCCAGTGACCATATATACTGGCAACACTTGTCAGCGGATACAAACTGGACGCTATTTGGATGACGGACCATGTAGAACGTGCAAACTTGCATTGAAAGAAGAGGTGTTTGATTGTCTCATCGTGAGTACAAAAGCTACACTTCTTGCTTCCTTGCCAGTTGCATCTAGCAAGATTATCTTTAGTTAGCACAACTCCTCTCCGAAGATCTCACATTAAAGTCTTCACTTTCAATGGCATCTTTGATTTCCATATTAGTTTATTATTGTCCACGGGAATCTCTTAGTGCGATAGTGCACAGTACATAGAGTCAACTGTGAAGGACCCCGATGTAGTTAGATTCCAGCGAAACAAATCTCATCCTCGCGTCAAGTTAATCAAATCCAAACGAGATAGTAAATGTTGCCATGACATAAGGAGGGGGCCAATTAAATCCCTCCTAATTGATACATCCAGTGGGGAAGAGCTGAGAACATGTGCAAGAGTATAATTCTTATCGTGTACTATGCGGTACAAGGCTGGACATTGTTTCCGAAGAGTGGCGTTTCCTACCCACTTGTCCTCCCAGGAACGTATCTTAGAGCCGTCCTTTATCGTGAACGATCCGAAGCGAAAAAGATGTTTCTTTAATACCATCAGACTAGCCCAAAAATGCGAGTCACTAGGCTTCCAATATGCTTGGGATATTGCTTTTTGGCCTAGATACTTGTTGCGTAGTAGAGTTTGCCAAACACCATCCTCAGTAAGTAGCTTGAATAGCCATTTACTAAGTAAGGCATCATTTTTGACCTGGAGGTCCTGAATACCTAAACCTCCTTGGTCTTTTGGTCGACAAACCATGATCCATTTGGTTAGCCTGTACCTTTTCTTTTCACTATCTCCTTGCCAAAAGAATCTAGATCTGAAGTAATCCAGTTTTTGCAGAACCCCTTTGGGAAGTTGAAAAAATGAGAGCATGTAGAGAACTATGTTTGTGAGAACAAAATTGATCAAAACTAGTCATCCTCCAACGGAGAGCAACTTGCCTTTCCAATTGCTCAACCGTTTCTCCAATCGCTCTTCAACATGTTTCTACTCTGCATTAGTTAGACGCTGATAAGGAACAAGAATTCCCAATTATTTAATCGAGAATTGGCATTGCGCACAACTGAATAATCCAGCGTATTGTGCAGTCGCGTCCTTGGCCTCTCCAAAACAAAATAATTCACTTTTATCGAAGTTAATTTTCAGACCACACATTTGTTCAAAAGCTGAAAGCAAGATTTTCAGATTTTGATCCTTATCTAGGTCATGTTCCATAAAAAGAATCGTATCGTCCGCATATTGCAAGATAGAAAGTTCTCCATCCATAAGATGTGGCACTACTCCTGCAATTTGGTCGTCCTGTTTGGCGCGTTCTATCAAATTAGCCAACATGTTAGCGACAATGTTAAATAACACCATAGACATAGGGTCACCCTGACGTAATCCCTTTTTCGCGCGGAAGTAATGGCCTACATCATCATTTTCTAGATGATAACTTAGACAAATTGTTCATTTTTTTCGTTTGTATTACCCTCTCTCACCAGATTTTTTTAGTCGTATCAACTGCGTAAAGTCATAATGTTTGCAGTCGTTTTTTAGAGAAAGTCATTCTGTTCGTGGGAAAGAAGTAGTTGGTCTGAATTATTCTCTGGTGATATCCGTAGGATGAAACAACTAGCATATGATATCGCGTGGCTAATATCTGAGGCAAATAATATATACTTTATATTGTATTTTTTTTCATCTTGACATTAATACTACACTTTGTAAGCCAATATGATGATGAATCTTGTGACCTCATGAACTAAGTATATGCCTAGCTTCCGATGCAAGTGTTCGGTAGTCGCTTCAGTTCTTCAGCTCACACATTTATACGCAGGCACAATTTTTTTACTATCACTTTCAATTACTATGACTATCAAGTATAACAAATGAACTTGTTCTTATTTTGTGCGAATTGGGTTGTGAAGAAATATTGTTGTTGTTGTTGTGATATTTTAGTGTACTGCATAAATCACTTTTTTATAAGAGTATTTTTTGCGGTAATACTAATATGTCACACATATTTTAGTGAACATTACTCTATTCTTTGGCAATACATAATTTTTTAAACCAAATCACACAACAGCTGCGACTTGAGTTAGGCCCTTTTGGCAATTTGGAAGCAATCGTAAGTTTGCCACTAAGTCCAACTTTGAAAAAGTCGTCGCCTTTCCCTACCCCGTTGTTCCGTTGACATATCTATCTTCTATGTCAACCTAAAATTTACTCACTCAAAGGAATCCCATCAATATGAATTCCAATATTTCTTTGTCATTGACACATCTTGTTAGAAGTCAAAGTAATTTTGTGTTTCACCGGTTTGATGCATACGTTATCTCAAAACATTTCAAGTGAAATATGTATGGAATGCAATACTTTTATGATATGAATAATGTGAATGTGTATGTGTATGTGTATGTGTATGTGTATGTGTATATAAGTGTCTTTTACTAGAAGTGCACCCCGAAGCTGCAAAAGCAATTATATGTCATCATTGGGCGACTTGCTTGGATAGGATAGTCAATGATGAACCCACTCATTGGCGCCATTTAGATGCACATCAGTGACATGTCGACGGTCAGTGGTACCTACTCACTAAGCGACCAACTGGCCTGTCAGTGGTGAAGAAGTCATCACTGACCAGGAGACACTGATGGGCCGCAAGTAGAAAGTCATTACCACTTTTGGCTGGTCAGTGCTATTCATCCATGTAGTAGTGTGCCACACATGTTTCACAAATTACCATGTTACATCATAGGAAACTGCTATGTTTCAGAGAAAAATTGCCATCTCCATCAAAATGAGTCATTTCATAATTGAATAAAAATGAGGAGACGAAGATTCTAGGGGGCTACAGCTGCGCTTTTGCAGCATTGAACATGGTCCCAGGTACTCAAGATATTGTGTTTGTGTTTGGAGAGGTGTAGGTTGTAGATTCTAGCCGAGAAGACCAGTAAAAGATAAGGATAAAGACGTCAGATGGAACTACCATGTTACATAAGAGAGACATTGCCACAGATGTTTAAGAAAATACCATGTTACATTAGAGGAAAATGGCATGCTACACATAAGAATTTCCATGCTCTAGATTAAGAATTTGCCATCCAGATGTGATTTTAGGGGAGGGGGGAAGTGTTGGGGAACGTTGCATGAAAAACAAAAAAAAATTCTACGCACACGCAAGATCTATCCATGGAGATGCATAGCTACGAGAGGGGTAGAGCATCTACATACCCTTGTAGATCGCTAAGCGAAAGCGTTTATCAACGCGGTTGATGTAGTCGTACACCTTCACGATCCGTTCCGATCAAGCACCGAACGTACAGCACCTTTGCGTTCAGCACACGTTCAGCTCGATGATGCCCTCGCCTTCTTGATCCAGCAAGAGGGGCGAAGTAGTAGATGAGTTCCGGCAGCAGGACGATGTGGTGAAGGTGGTGGTGAAACTATTTCCGCAGGGCTTCGCCAAGCACAACGGATTTAGAGCGGAGGAGATTAGAACCACACTGGGCTTCTAATTATGAGGATTAGAGGTAGCTAGGTCTAGCTCTAATTAGTCAACTAGGACCAACTAGAACTAGAACTAGATCAACTAGAGGAGGCCCAAAAACTTGTGTTCTAGGGGTTATCCCTGCTCCTCTATTTATATGTTGCGCCCTGGGGTCGTTACTTGGGGAGAGGACCTCCCCAAAGTCGGTTTGGAACGCAAAGAAGAGTCCGTCTCGGATTCCAGCACCAGACGCCATGGTCCTTGGCATCTCGCCCAGGGCCAGACGCCAGGGTCCCTGCCGTCTGGTCCCCGACCTCCGCAAAACTTCCTTTTTCACTGACCTAAAGCCCCGTGGGCCTTACCCCTTGGCCCAACTATCATCCTATATATCAATCTTTACCTCCGGACCATTCCGGAGCTCCTCGTCATGTCTATGATCTCATCCGGGACTCCGGACAACATTCGGTCACCAACATACATAACTCATAGAATACTATATCGTCAACGAACATTAAGCGTGCGGACCCTACGGGTTCAAGAATGATGTAGACATGACCGAGACGCTTCTCCGGTCAATAACCAATAGCGGGACCTGGATGCCCATATTGGTTCCTACATATTCTACGAAGATCTTTATCGGTCGAACCTTTATGACAACATACATAGTTCCCTTTGTCCATAGGTATGTTACTTGCTCGAGATTCGATCGTCGGTATCTTCATACCTAGTTCAATCTCGTTACCGGCAAGTCTCTTTACTCGTTTCGTAATATATCATCTTGTAACTAACTCCTTAGTCACTTTGCTTGCAAGCTTCTTGTGATGCTGTATTACCAAGAGGGCCCAGAGATACCTTTCTGTCATACGGAATGACAAATCCCAATCTCGATCCATGCCAACTCAACAGACACCTTCGGAGATACCTTTAGAGCACCTTTATGATCACCTAGTTACGAAGTGACGTTTGATACACACAAGGCATTCCTCCGGAGTCCGGGATTTGCATGATCTCATGGTCGAAGCAACATGTATTTGACATTAAGAAAGCAGTAGCAATAAACTAAACGATCATATGCTATGCTAACGAATGGGCCTTGTCCATCACATCATTCTCCTAATGATGTGATCTCGTTATCAAATGACAACTCATGTCTATAGTCAGGAAACCTTAATCATCTTTTGATCAAGGAGCTAGTCTAGTAGAGGCTTACTAGGGACTTGGTATTTGTTTGTGTATCCACGCATGTATTTAAGTTTCTGATCAATACAATTATAGCATGAATAATAAACCTTTATCATGATTAAGGAAATATAATAATAACCACTTTATTATTGCCTCTAGGGCATATTTCCAATAGGAAGGGATAAGATGGGGCTTGCATCATTCCCTCAGATTGCCAAAGGGAGCGAATGTTTTATGTTGTTCGCTCAGGGGGTGCATTTGAGCATAAGGTGCACCCACTGCGATTGCCACGTGTCAACACATTGAGATTCACGCGCGGGATTGAACGCACCACAAATCTTTTCATCGGAAAACCGTTCCCAGAGAACGTCCACTCTATATTATTTCTGTATGTTATTGATTATTTAATAATCTCAACCAAAGTCCGACATTAATAACAAGCAAATCGACTTATAAAATGGAGAAATTAAAAACATGGGGCCATCTAAAGAAGGAAAGCCTCATGCCTCAGGACATGATTTCCATAATTCTACCATGAATGCTATCACAAGTGACCGAACAACTTGCACTAGTTTTAGTTTGAGATTATATCAACATGACATGCTTTTAGCACTACCACATGCTCATTTTTGCCAACAAAAAGAAAGTAAACATTGCTTAGGGTCGTTATGCCTTGTATACACTTTTCGTTTCTGAAAAGTTCCATTTTCTTGCAAATTTTGGAAAACCATGTACCAACATTCAAAATAGATTGTGTGCCAAATTTTAGAAAAATTCAAAATGTTTGAAATTCAAACTTTTGGGATTTTCAACTATTAGAAATTAGAAAAAAAAACATTTTTTAAATCTTTTGTACTTTCAGGAAATTTTAGCTTTTGAAAAATAGAATTTCTAAAATTTGAACTTCCCTAACTTTGAACTTGTAAATTTTGAAATTTCAATTTTTTTTTAGATCTTGACATAGGAGAAAGAAAGCCGTGAAAAAATATATGTGAATGCCACCGATATATATATATATAGAGAGAGAAAGAGATGGAAAGCCACATGGTGGTCCTTTGGCCTATCCCAACAGCCCCATGGTCCTAGCGTGTGTCGAGGTTGATCATGAGCGCATTTAACTGTGAGGAAGGCTTTTTGCATTGCTCATGTCTCTAAATTTTGATAAAAATGTGTGCGAGTTTATTCTGTTATAGTTATGATAATTCTGCCAATCGAGATTTTGCAACAAAATCTACACATAGTCGACGACAATTGCACTAGTAGTGTGCAATTTACTGAGACCATGAGACCACGGCAAGGGACACATGAACTGCAAATAAGTTGTGTTTATGTGTCATTTAGGGGCGACAAAATCAGATGACTCGATGATCCAAAGGTTTGCTGTATGTAAATTCCAGATTTGCTAATCCATAATTGTCTAAGAATAGAACCTGGATTAGTCGATTTCATTAAAGAGAGAGAGAGCAGGGCCTGGCCCGAGGCCGACACAGGGACAACGTGGCCCATCACGACATCCTCGGTAAGATCGAGCCATGACCTTGCCAAAGACAAGGACAAGGGTTGATGGGTTCGGAGGGAGGGGAGGGGCCTTCGGGGCTGCCGATGAGGACTTGGCACAAATGATGCACCGTCAGAGGATAGGCAATGGCGTACAAGGAGAATGGAGGAATGATGACCCACAATTATAGGGGATCAATCATAGTCCTTTCGATAAGTAAGAGTGTCGAACCCAATGAGGACCAGAAGGAAATGATAAGCAGTTTTCAGCAAGGTATTCTCTGCAAGTACTGAAAGTAGCGGTAACAGGTAGTTTTGTAGCAAGGTAATTCGTAACAAGTAACAAGTAGCAATAGTAACAAAGGTGTAGCAAGGTGGCCCAGTCCTTTTTATAGCAAAGGACAAGCCGGAACGGTCTCTTATAATAAGCAAAGTGTTCTCAAGGACACATGGGAATTATCATCTAGTCGGGTTCATCATGTTTAGTTGATTCGCGTTCGCTACTTTGATAATTTGATATGTGGGTGGACCGGTGATAGGGTGCTGCTCTTACTTGAAAAAGCAACCCTCTTATGACTATCCCCTCTCACAAGCATCCGCAACTATGAAAGAAGAATTAAGATAAATCTAACCATAGAATGAAACATATGGATCCAAATCAGCCCCTTACGGAATAACGCATAAATTAGGTGTCGGTGTCAAAACCGGTAGACCTCGGGGTAGGGGATCCCAAGCTGTGGATCTCAGATCGGTGGTAACAGGAACAAAGGAGACAAGTGTTTACCCAGGTTCGGGCCCTCTCGAAGAGGTAATACCCTACGTCCTGCTTTGATTGTATTGATGATGATGTATCGAGTACAAGCTTGATATACCTGGAGATCGTAAGGAGAGATCTAACCCTAGGGCTAGGTGAATGTAATTGCGATTGGATTCCCTCTACAGACTGAACCCCCTGGCTTATATACATGCCAGGTAGGGCATCTAGGGTTACATGGTCGGTATCCAGGGCGCGTATGGAGGCGGCAGGAGATGTCTTGGAGTATACGGCAAGTCTTCGGTGGGTGCAGTCTTGATTACGTCCAGACATGTAGCTTTCGGAGTCCACCTTAATGAGAATGGGGGCCTACAGGCCCAGCCCGAGGACTATGGGCCGACAAGGTTACTACCCCCTAGTTCAGGACATCGTCAGTAGCCCCTGAACTGGTCTTCGATGCCGAGGACGACATTTTTGCACTTCGGCTCCGGAGTCTTTGGCTCGACACGCGAGTTCCTGCACACTTTCTTTTAAGTCGGCCTCAAAGTCTCCTGTCTGATCGGCGGGTTTACTTGGGGTCCGGTCCCACTACATGTAGCTTCCAATCCCTGGCCTCGATCACCGCACCTTTTGGGGAATCGAGTCGCTTTATGGCGAGATGTTGAAGCGTTGGCCTCTTTTCCTTTATTTATAAATACACAGCCCAGGATTACGACAAAGCGCATCTTGACGCCCTTTCGACAATCCATGCAAGCCTTTCCTTCTCTTCCAAGGTCCAGACCCGATAGTTCTAACAATGGCAAGCAACACGGGATCCTCGAGGCGACCCCATGGCCCCCTCAAGGGCGATTGGGGGAGCTGATCTGTCACGCGTCTCCACCTGGAGCGCCTAGCCACCCAGGGCTATCTGCCAGATTCAGATCTGGCTTCCACTCGCCCAGGATTAACATGCATGAACGGGCAAGCGAATGCCGAGAGTCACTCACTACTAGGGAAAAGCTTATAGGTAGACGCTTACTAGTAGCGCGGGTTTATACACCTCGCTACTACTAAGTTGATAGTAGTAGCGCGGGTTTATAACCCTCGCTACTACTAAGTGGTCTCTACCGTGTCCCCCCGGGACATGCCATAGTAGTAGCGAGGGCTATAAACCCGCGCTATTACTAAGTTAATAGTAGTAGCGCGGGTTTATACCCCTCGCTACTACTAAGTGGTCTCTACCGTGCCCCCCGAGACATGCCATAGTAGTAGCGCGGGTTTATACCCCTCGCTACTACTAGGTACAAGGTAGGTGAAGTCCCCATATCCTCGATCGAATCCCTCCTCTCTCCCTCACTCTCCCTCCTCTCTCCATAGGCTCTCCCATGGTGCTCCTGCCCAGGCACATCTCCTCCTCCATGGCGCCCAACGAGTCCGCCTCCTCGCATCGCTGGCGTCCAGGAGCTCGCCCGTCTTCCCCCTCGCCACCATGCCACCACGACGGAGCACCTCACCACCGGTGACCAGCCCCGATGCGCCCTCCATCTCCTTCCTTTCTCCCTTGTTTCTCTTTTTCCCTCTCCCTCTCCCTCCGGTTTTACTCACCTCCCATGCCCATGCCTGCGCAGGTCGTCGACATTGCCAACCAGGAGCTCTCTGCCTTGGTCGCGAAGAGGATCCTCACACCGTCGTCTTGCTCTGCACTGGATATGGTCCCTCTCCAACAGTTATCGCCGGATCTAATTTGCCGCTACCCGTCCACACCTCCGGCGACCCTTGTCGTCGCTGGATCGAACCATTGACACCATTAACAGCACGCACAGGGTCGAGATTTTTTTTTGGTTTTTGAAATTAATAGTAGTAGCGCGGGTCACAGACACGCGCTACAGATAGTTAGTAGTAGCGCGTGTGGAATCCGCGCTACTACTAACACACGTACTAGTAGCGCGGGATGCACCGTGCTACTACTACTAGTTAGCTGTAGCGCCGTAGTAGTAGCGCGGGCACCCGCGCTACTACTAGTTGTTTAAGCCGTGCTACTACTAGGCTTTTTCCTAGTAGTGACTCTACCACACACAGGGACGGGTGGGTATGCTTTGTTCCTTTCCTCCTCCACGTCCTTGGATTCCTCATTCATCCTTTTATTCGGGGCTTGCTTGAATTCTATGGGCTACAACTCCACTACATCACCCCAACTCCATCTTACATATCGCTGGGTTTGTTGCCCTTTGTGAAATGCACCTCGGATGCGAGGCACACTTCGGGCTGTGGCGAACATACTTTTGCATAATGCCCTTCTCCCCAACCAGGAAGCTATACGAAGTGGGTGCAGCCGAGGTCTACCAAATTGATGTGACCGACTACCAATCAGGTACACCTCGGAATGATACTGACATCTGGCCGTGCGAATGGTTTTACATAGATGACGTTTCGCTATATGACCCAGTGCGGCCCGGGCTCCAAGCATTCTCCTTGGAGCCCCCGAAGAAGCGCTACAGCTAGAGACCGCGGAGCGTCGCTCAGGAGGACGATGCCAATATAGCCAGCTTGGCAGCTCAAGTGAAGTTGCTATCAAGCACCAGCCTTACCATCATAGATGTAATGGCCATGGTGATCACCTGAAGAGTCCAACCACTTCGGCAATGCCGGCACCTGTTGTGCATGTATAACTGATGTCTACTACACAACTTGTTCTTGTAGACTCGTGTTGGGCCTCCAAGCGCAGAGTTTTGTAGGACAGCAGCAATTTTCCCTCAAGTGGATGACCTAAGGTTTATCAATCTATGGGAGGCGTAGGATGAAGATGGTCTCTCTCAAACAACCCTGCAACCAAATAACAAAAAGTCTCTTGTGTCCCCAACACACCAAATACAATGGTAATTTGTATAGGTGCACTAGTTCGGCAAAGAGATGGTAATAAAAGCGTAGTAATGATAGTAGATATTGATTTTTGTAATAGAAACAATAAAAAACAGCAAGGTAGCAATTAATAAAATGGAGCACAAACGGTATTGCAATGCTTGAAAATGAGGCCTAGGGTCCGTACTCTCCTATGCATAGGACGAAAACATAGATGAAACAAGGACGAAAACGTGCATCAACCCCTATGCATAGATTACCCCAATGTCACCTCGGGAATCCGCGAGTTGAGTGCCAAGACATAGATCAAGTGCTCTCAAATCCATAAAAGTATTCAATCCGATAAAACGAAATCTCAAAGGGAAAACTCAATTCATCACAACAAGATAGAGAGGGGAAAACACCATATGATCCAACTATATTAACAAAGCCCGCGATACATCAAGATCATGCCATCTCAAGAACGCGAGAGAGAGAGATTAAACACATAGCTACTGGTACAAACCCTCAGCCCCGAGGGTGGACTACTCCCTCCTCATCATGGTGGCCCCCGGGATGATGAAGATGGCCGCCGATGATGATTTCCCCCTCCGGCAGGGTGCCGGAACGGGGTCTAGATTGGTTTTTTGTGGCTACAAAGGCTTGAGGCGGCGGAACTTCTGATCTAGGGTTATTTCTGATGGTTTCTCTATTTATAGGATTTTTCAGTGTTGGCATCACGCGAAGATGGGCCTCGAGGTGAGCACAACCCACCGGGGCAAGACAGGCCCCTCTAGCGCGCCCTGGTGGGTTGTGCCCACCTCGTGGGTCTTCTGGCCCTCCCACGAAGCTTTTAGTGCCTCTTTTGTTCCAAAAAAATCGTCAAAAAGTTTCGTTGCATTTGGAGAACTTTTATTTCTGCACAAAAAACAACACCACGGTAGTTCTGCTGAAAACAACGTCAGTCTGGGTTAGTTCCATCCAAATCATACCAAAACCATATAAAATTGTTGTAAACATGGCATGAATACTTCATAAATTATAGATACGTTGGAGACGTATCAGCATCCCCAAGCTTAATTCCTACTCGTCCTCGAGTAGGTAAATGATAAAAGAAATAATTTATGAAGTGTGAATGCTAGCAAAGTGCATAAGTTTGATCAATGATAATTTCAATAACTTTTCCTAGCATTATAACAGCAATTCTTTCTCATAAAACTTCTCATGTTAAAGTAGCAACCAATTCACATGTTAAGATTCAAACAATGAATTCTCTTGAAACTCAACAACCTATATTCTTAGTCACCAAACAATTGCAATTCAACTTATTCAACATAGTCTAAGTAAGAGCTCCACATACTCAATCATCATATACTCTTCTATGATTGCTAGTACTCAAAGCATATTCTTAGAACAAATGGCATCCATCGAACACAGAGAAAGATAGGGGCTTAATGTTTCGCCTCCCAACTCATTTATCGTAGAGATAATTGTCAACAATAATAAATCATGATCAAATATATTTGACTGGCCATATGTGCCTAGATCTTTCCCCACCACATGATGCTTGCCAACTAGAGAATAATTGAGGTTGAAATGAGAATGCATTCTATTGACTCTTGCATAAAAGTAAATACTGAAAAGTAAAAGATAGGCCCTTCACAGAGGGAAGCAGAGGTTGTCATGCGCTTTTTATTTTTGGATGCCCAAGCTCTTAATGCAAAGGAACGTCATGTTATATTGCCCCTTATGATAGCAACCTTTATTATGCAGTCCGTCGCTTTTATTACTTTGACATCACAAGTTCGTACAACGCTCAATTTTCCCTTACAATAAAAGATCAAACATATTTAGGAGCAATTTTTATTGCTTTATGCACCGATGACAACTTACTTGACAGATCTTATTCAATCCATAGGTAGGTATGATGGACACTCATGACAAGAAACTGGGTTTATGGGTTTTTGGATGCACAAGTAGTATCTCTTTTTGGCTAGCAAAAGATCCTAGGCAAACACCACACGTTGGAGGATCCATGACAATATAACTTCTATGCAAATATACACAACCATAACTCATTATGTTATCTTCCTTGTCCAACTTCAACTAATTTACTCAAGTTTGAAAATAATTAATGGGTATTCACAATCATAGAAGATTTCCAAGATAATATATTTGCATGTTAAAGTTCTCTTCCTTATACTAATCATTCATGAATTGCTTGTATGACCAATATTGTGATTGTCAAGCTTCAAAAGATTTCACTTTCTAAACCCAATGTGAAGCTACTACTAGGTATGATACAAGCATGTGAAGCACATATACTTTCAACTTTATGATATTCAATTCATTCAACAATTTACTCATAGGATATAAGTGAAGCACAAGAGTAAATGACAAACTACTCCAAGAAGATATAAGTGAAGTTCAAGCGAGTAGTTAAGTAAATGGGTAGCTATTTGAGGACTCTCTCTTATTTAAAAACTTTCAGATCTAAGTATTTTATTAAAACAGCAAGAAAAATAAAATAAAATGAAATTCTAAGAATAGCACACATCATGTGAAGAAGCAAAAACTTAGGCTCAACCGATACTAACCGATAATTCTTGATGAAGAAAGGTGGGATGCCTACCGGGGCATCCCCAAGCTTAGATGCTTGAGACTTCTTGAAATATTATCTTGGGATGCCTTAGGCATCCCCAAGCTTGAGCTTTTGTGTCTCCTTAATTCCTTTTATATCACGGTTTCCCTAAATCTTAAAAACTTCATCCACACAAAACTCAACAAGAACTCATGAGATACGTTAGTATAAATCAATGCAACACCTTATCATTCTCTACTGTAGCAATCACTAAAATTATTATTTAACATTGCATAATAATGCCTCTGCATATTTAATACTCCTATCCTCAAATAGAATCATTAAACAAGCAAACATATGCAAACATAACATCAATCTGTCTAAACAGGATAGTCTGTAAAGAGTGTAATTTTACTCACAATTCCCTAACTCCAAAAATTATGAAAATTTAACACACTGTATAAAATTTATCATAGCTTATTTTTTTTAAAAAATCAACATTTTATCACACTCTGAATTTTCTCAAGAATTCACGCAATAGCGTGCAACACTCTGTCTTGAAACAGCAACATATGGACTTGCAAAATAAGCATGGCAAAGGCTATACTTGACATTTTTATTGAAATAAAAGATGCAAAACAATATTATAAATAACAGAAAGCAAATCCTAACAAAATATAATGATGCTCCAATTAAAACACATATCATGTGACTAATGAAAATGTAGCTCCAAGTGAGGTTACCGATAATGTTGGAGACGAAAGAGGGGATGCATTCCGGGGCATCCCCAACCTTAGTTACTTGGATATTCCTTGAATATTACCTTGGGGTGCCTTGGGAATCCCCAAGCATGGGGTCTTGTCACTCCTTATTCTCCTCATATCGATATCTCACCGAAAACTTGAAAACTTCAATCACACAAAACTTAACGGAACTTCATGAGATGTGTTAGTATGATAAAAACAAATCATTCACTTTGGTACTGTCAAGATAAGATTCATAATTGTTCTCACACAATGCCTACTGTACTATACAATTTCCACAATTTATATTAAGCAATATAAGCCATAGAAACCATAAAACAAGCAAACTATGCATTGAAAACAGAATATGTCAAAAACAGAACAGTACGTAAAGATCTGAATTTTAGTAATACTTATGCAACTCCAAAAATTCTTAAAAATTACAAAAACGTAGGTAATTTGTACATAAATCATATGTAAAACATTCAGAAGTTTTAGATGCTCCAGTGAATTTAAACAATTCTGTTACTAGAAGCACAAGTTTCTGTTTTTGCACAGAATCAAGTCAACTATCATCCATACTATCCCAAAGGCTTTACTTGGCACTTTATTGAAACAAAACCTATAAAAGATGATTACTACAGTAGCCTAATCATATGAACACACAAAAACAGTAGGGAGAAATGTTGGGTTGTCTCCCAACAAGCGCTTTTCTTTAATGCCTTTTAAGCTAGGCATGATGATTTCAATGATGCTCACATAAAAGATAAGAATTGAAACATAACGAGAGCATCATGAAGCATATGACTAGCACATTTAAGCCTAACCCACTTCCTATGCATTGGGATTTTGTGAGCAAACATCTTATGGGAACAAGAATCAACTAGCATAGGAACGCAAAACAAGTGCAACTTCAAAACTTTCAACATAAAGAGAGGAAACTTGATATTATTGAAATATGTAGAAGCATAAGTTCCTCTCTCATAATAATTTTCAGTAGCATCATGAATGAATTCAACAATATAACTATCACATAAAGCATTCTTTTCATGATCCACATGCATAATTTTTTTACTACTCTCCACATAAGCAAATTTATTCTCATCAATATTAGTGGGAGCAAACTCAACAAAATAGCTATCATGTGATACTTGATTGACATAATCATACTGAGCATTAAAATCATGATGACAAGTTTCATGGATATCATTACTCTTTATAGCATACATGTCATCACCATAATCATCATAAATAGGAGGCATGCTTTTGTCATAGTAAATATTCTCATCAAAACTTGGGGGACTAAAAATATCATCTTCATCAAACATAGCATCCCCAAGCTTGTAGCTTTGCATATCATTAACATCATGGATATTCAAAGAATTCATACTAACAACATTGCAATCATGCTCATCATTTATGCCAAACATTTTATTGAATTCTTCTTCTATCAATTGAGCACAATTTTCCTTTCCATCATTTTCAAGAAAGACATGATAAAGACGAATAATATGAGGCCACCTCAATTCCATTTTTTTTGTAGTTTTCCTTTTATAAACCAAACTAGTGATAAAACAAGAAACTAAAAGATTAAATTGTCAGATCTAAAGATATACCTTCAAGCACTCACCTCCCCGGCAACGGCACCAGAAAACAGCTTGATGTCTACTACACAACTTGTTCTTGTAGACTCGTGTTGGGCCTCCAAGCGCAGAGTTTTGTAAGACAGTAGCAATTTTCCCTCAAGTGGATGACCTAAGTTTTATCAATCCTTGGGAGGCGTAGGATGAAGATGGTCTCTCTCAAACAACCCTGCAACCAAATAACAAAAAGTCTCTTGTGTCCCCAACACACCAAATACAATGGTAATTTGTATAGGTGCACTAGTTCGGTGAAGAGAGGGTAATAAAAGCGTAGTAATGATAGTAGATATTGTTTTTTGTAATAGAAACAATAAAAAGCAGCAAGGTAGCAATTAATAAAATGGAGCACAAACGGTATTGCAATGCTTGAAAATGAGGCCTAGGGTCCGTACTTTCGCTAGTGCAATCTCTCAACAATGCTAATATAATTGGATCATATAACCTTCCCTCAATGTGCGATGAAGAATCACTCCAAAGTTCCTATCTAGCGGAGAACATAAGAAGAAATTGTTTGTAGGGTACGAAACCACCTCAAAGCTATTCTTTCCGATCAATGTATCCTAGAATTCGTACTAAAATAACACCAAGCTATTCTTTCTGATCGATCTAACCAAGAGTTCGTACTAAAATAACACCATATGATACACATCAACCAACTCTAATGTCACCTAGATACTCCAATGTCACCGCGAGTATCCGTGAGTTGATTATGCGATATGCATCAAACAATTTCAGATTCATAATACTCAATCCAACACAAAGAACCTCAAAGAGTGCCCCAAGATTTCTACCAGAGAAACAAGGACAAAAACGTGCATCAACCCCTATGCATAGATTACCCCAATGTCACCTCGGGAATCCGCAAGTTGAGTGCCAAGACATAGATCAAGTGCTCTCAAATCCATAAAAGTATTCAATCTGATAAAACGAAATCTCAAAGGGAAAACTCAATTCATCACAACATGATAGAGAGGGGAAAACACCATATGATCCAACTATATTAACAAAGCCCGCGATACATCAAGATCGTGCCATCTCAAGAACACGAGAGAGAGAGAGATTAAACACATAGCTACTGGTACAAACCCTCAGCCCCGAGGGTGGACTACTCCCTCCTCATCATGGTGGCCGCCGGGATGATGAAGATGGCCACTGGTGATGATTTCCCCCTCCGGCAAGGTGCCGGAACGGGGTCTAGATTGGTTTTTCGTGGCTACAGAGGCTTGCGGCGGTGGAACTTCTGATCTAGAGTTATTTCTGATGGTTTCTCTATTTATAGGATTTTTCAGCATTGGAATCATGCGAAGATGGGCCTCGAGGTGAGCACAACCCACCGGGGCAAGCCAGGCCCCTCTGGCGCGCCCTGGTGGGTTGTGCCAACCTCGTGGGTCTTCTGGCCCTCCCACGAAGCTTCTAGTGCCTCTTTTGTTCCAAAAAAAATCATCAAAAAGTTTCGTTGCATTTGGAGAACTTTTATTTCTTCACAAAAAACAACACCATGATAGTTCTGCTGAAAACAGCATCAGTTTGGGTTAGTTCCATCCAAATCATACCAAAACCATATAAAATTGTTGTGAACATGGCATGAATACTTCATAAATTATAGATACGTTGGAGATGTATCAATATCAGAACCAAAGATGCCTCCTGATCGATTAGGGAGAGCTTCAACGACTAGATGGCCTTTGGGACCGCACTGGCCGGTATTTACCAAGGGTCAGCGAAGGATTTTGCAAGGTGGCAGTTCCGAGATGCGCTGTCTTATTACAACCCTGCCGACATAGTAAGTTTTCTCTTCATCTATCCCAGTTGTTTCATGGTTAACTCCTCTAACCGGCCCTTTACTGAATCCGAACAGAGATGGAGGCGCTGGGTTGAAACTCTAAGCAGCCCCGTGCCTGAACCAGAGACACATCGTCGGGCGGAGGACCCTGCCTTCCATGAAGATGAAGAACTGTCCCTTATATACGAAGGGGGGAAGTTCTATCTGGAGAGCCTTGATGGCTCAAGGGTGGCCGTCACTCCCGATGTACCAGGAACGCGGCCGGCCTCATCGGTAAAGCCCCTTACCTCTACTCGAAAGAGAGCTTCTCGTCCTGAGGCCCCAAGCCCCCTGACTTCCCTAAAGGGACGACGTTCAAAACATCCACGCGGAGAACCGGTCCCTCAAAGGAGCCCTCCACTGGAGACGCACGGAGCTCGGGTGCACGTGGCGACCGTGGAGGCAGACCGAAATGCTTCCTCAGTTCCCAGGTAATATCCTTGTTATTGTGCCCCCAAGAATAACATCATGGATTTTGATTCTTTTAATCCATTTGCAGATAGCCCATTCCTCCTTCGGCAGTGGAGGATACAAGGGCTGAAGGACGTCGCTTCCGAGCAGTGGTATGGGGCTCCACCCCACCTTGGGAGCTACTCCCGAAGTTCCCTGGCTAGAGGATTTATGGACCTGCTCGGCCACCCCATCCGAGGTCGAAAGCGCCATGAACCACCGATGACGGAAGGCCTGCGGAGTAATTCCGCCTTCACCAGTTGGGAGTTTAACGCTCTTAGTTCGGTAGATACATGATACGTCTCCAACGTATCTATAATTTTTGATTCTTCCATGCTATTATAGTATCAATCTTGGATGTTTTATATGCAGTTATATATCATTTTTTGGGACTAACCTATTAACCTAGTGCCAGTTGCTATTTTTTTTGCCTGTTTTTGGTTTTCCAGGAAATCAGTACCAAACAAAGTCCAAGCGCTACGAATTTTTTTCTGGACAAGAGAGACCCTAGAAGCTTCGGGGGGAGGCCAGAAGGCAAATGAGGAGACGGCAAGGCACTAGGGCGCGCCCAGGGGGTAGGTGCACCCTAGTACCTTATGGGTCCCACGGGGCTCCGTCTCACCTAATTCCACCTCTATAAATTCTCTAAAATCAGGAAACCAACAGAGAGCCACCCAAAATACTTTTTTCGTCGCTGCAAGTTTCTATTATTCAGCGATCCCATCTGGAGGCCTTTTTCGGCACTCTGCCGGAGGGGGAATCGATCACAGAGGATTTCTACATCAACCTTGCTACCCTTCCGATGATGTGTGAGTAGTTTAACACATACCTATGGGTCCATAGTGTAGCAACCCAACCTGAAACGATCAAGTCTCTGTGTATCTGTGCCATCCCTGGATCGGTATGCTAGCACACACAATACTCGATGAAAAATAACAGAGTTCAATCACACACTTTATTACATCGAAGTCCTCCAAAGGAGTATTTATTACATAAATATGGCTGAAGGCCATCTAAATAAAAATAACTGCGGAAACATCGAAGGTGAATGCGTCCATCAACTCCATGGCAAAACTGAGTGCAGAACAACGACCTATCGCACCTTACTCTTCATCGGAAAGATCTGCAACATGAAACGTTGCAGCCACAAAGGGTCAATACATTGAATGTATTGGCAAGTCACACCCAAAGTAATAAAATGGCCTATCATCTACATGCAAGGAAAACATGAAGTGGAAAGCTCTAGGGTTTATTTTGCATAAACCCAATTTTGACTTACTTCTACTCACTAGCCAAGTTTTATTTCTTTTCATTTTAATTAACCTATTGTTAAATTGGACTGCCTCCAATTTAACCCACCTATGAGAGCCTCCGAGGATCATAGGTTCCCAAATTGTTATTACCATGAGAGCCACTAGGGATCATGGTTTAATTAAATCCACATCATATTAATTATTTGTGATGAGAAGATCTTCCACAGGTTTCAAGTTCAGTTGCTCAAAATTTTCCGTAACTGGGGACACGGCTAATCGATTAGTTTTACACTCTGCAGAGGTTTGCGCACTTTTCCCACAAGATTCGATTGCCTCATTTGAAGTCCTCACACTGCATGGTGTTTGAGAACCGGATGACCGAAACATGGTCTTTCAAATAGTTCCTCTGGACCACCGCCAGTGCCCATCCAACCCTACCGTTCGTCTACATCTCGTAGCACTAGTCCAGTCAGAGTCAGAACTAAGATCAACCAAGTCAGAGCCCATAATGGCTTATGGCTGCGCACGGAAACTACTTGATATGAAACATGTCCAACCTTTTTGAACCTGGGCGGCATTCCCCACCTTTTTCCTGAGTAATGCAGAGCCTCCCAGAGGATACATACTTGTCGACTGGTCCCGACAAACCTTTCCGCCCAGATGATTGATTAATTGGTATTGCAGAGCCCCCAGGGGAATACAATACATGTAAGTTGTTAATGTAGTCATTGCTTAAGTTCTCTTGCAACTTTCATGAATCACACGGTACCCAATCCATGTCAACCATAGCATGGCTAAGCAATAACTACACTATAACGATTCCCAATGTGGCGGCAAAGATTATCAGGATCAGGCTAAACATATGGCTATCCTATCTGGGTTTAACATAGCATAGTAGTCCTACACATGCATACTACAGTGTTGATAGAAGGCACTACATGCAAAGTGAAAACATAAGATTGGTATGATCAAAATTGCAACTAGCCTGTTAAGTTTGATGAAGTCCTTCACACTCAAAATCCTGACAATTCTAGTCTTCACACTCCAAACAATCTATCGTAAACAAACAAGTGCACACAAATAATCAATCAAAGATCCAAAAAGAAAATGAGGAAAATACTCATGAAAACTCCAAAAACAATCAAATAAAGTCTCCAAACAGAAACATATTTTTAATAGTAGAAAAATTATGTGATTTCAATCTCAACAGAAAGTTGGTGTCATAAGCTTCGATTTGCAAAAAGAATCAACTAAATTGGAGTTATAAAACTCAAGTTATAGCCAAAACAAGTTTAAATTTGAATCTGATCTAATTTAAATTTTAAAATTTCAAAAAGTTAATTATATAAGTTCTTTGGATAGTTTAGATCCCGATGAAGAATTTGGCATTGGTTTCATTGAATTTGGACAAATAGTTGAAAAGTTGTGAGGGTTTGAAAAACAGTAACAAATCTGCAAACTTTCTATTTAAAACAAAATCACTGACACATGGCGCGATACTACTGACTAAAAACCGTTCGCTGCATGGCCTAAGCGGCGGATGGCCGAGGTTTAAGCAAATCAGCGCGTGCTGTGGCTAACAGAGAAAACCCGGTGGCTCGGTTAAACAAAAATTCGGTCGGTTTAATCTAACCAGAAATAAACCATACTGATTCGGTTATATATATGTGTATATATATATACTAAAAAAACACGATCTAACCTAGCCCTACGATCTAAATCGAATGGCGGAGAGCGACGGTGGCTTATTGCGGTGGTTGGGCGGCAACGTGGGCGGTGGCTTACTGCTACTTCTTGAGCTTGCGTTGGTTTTTCCCTTGAAGAGGAAAGGGTGATGCAGCAAAGTAGAGATAAGTATTTCCCTCAGTTAGAGAACCAAGGTATCAATCCAGTAGGAGGCACAAGCAAGTCTCCAATCTATGCACCTACACAAACAATCAAACACTTGCACCCAACGCGATAAAGGGGTTGTCAATCCCTTCACGGTCAATTGCAATGGTGAGATCTAATAGAGGTAGATATAAAAGATTACTAAAACGTAAGATAAAATAAAAGTAAATAAAATGCAGCAAGATATTTTTGGTATTTTTGGTTTATAGATCTGAAAATATATAAGGGAAAATAGACCCGGGGGCCATAGGTTTCACTAGAGGCTTCTCTTTTGAAGGAAAATAATACGGTGGGTGAACAAATTACTGTCGAGCAATTGATAGAAAAGCGCAAAGTTATGACGATATCCAAGGCAATGATTATGCATATAGGCATCACGTCCGTGTCAAGTAGAACGAAACGATTCTGCATCTACTACTATTACTCCACACATCGACCGACTCCTGCCTGCATCTAGAGTATTAAGTTCAAGAGAACAGAGTAACGCATTAAGTAAGATGACACGATGTAGAGGGATAAACTCAAGCAATATGATGAAAACCCCATATTTTTATCCTTGATGGCAACAATACAAATACGTGCCTCGCTACCCCTACTATGTCACTGGGTGAGGACACCGCAAGATTGAACCCATAACTAAGCACCTCTCCCATTGCAAGAAATACCAATCTAGTTGGCCAAACCAAACCGATAATTCGAAGAGAAATACAAAGATATCAAATCATGCATATAAGAATTCAGAGAAGATTCAAATAATATTCATAGATAATCTGATCATAATCCACAATTCATCGGATCTCGGCAAACATACCGCAAAAGAATATTACATCGGATAGAACTCCAAGAACATCGAGGAGAACATGGTATTGAAGATCATAGAGAGAGAAGAAGCCATCTAGCTACTAGCTATGGACCCGTACTGAGGTAAACTACTCACGCTTCATCGGAAGGGCAATAGGGTTGATGTAGATGCCCTCCGTGATCGAATCCCCTTCCGGCAGATCGCCGAAAAAGGCCCCAAGATGGGATCTCACGGGAACAGAGGCTTGCGGCGGCGGAAAAGTATTTTTGTGGATGCCTCTGATGGTTTGGTAATATTTGGGACTTTATAGGCCGAAGATTAGGGTTAGAGGAGCTCTGAGGGACCCACAAGGCAGGGGGCGCGCCCTGCACCCTTGCCGTCACCTCGGGACTCCTTTTCCTTGGTCTCCAAGTCCTACGTGTGTCTTCTGGTCCAAGAAAAAATCATCATAAAGTTTTATTCCGTTTGGACTCCGTTTGATATTCCTTTTCTGCGAAACTCAAAAACAAGGAAAAAACAGAAACTGGCATTGGGCTCTGGGTTAATAGGTTAGTCCCAAAAATAATATAAAATAGCATATTAATGCATATAAAACATCCAAAACAGATAATATAATAGCATGGAACAATAAAAAAATATAGATACGTTGGAGACGTATCAAGCATCCCCAAGCTTAATTCCTGCTCGTCCTTGAGTAGGTAAATGATAAAAACAGAATATTTGATGTGGAATGCTACCTAACATATTTATCCATGTAATTTTCTTTATTGTGGCATGAATATTCAGATCCATAAGATTCAAAACAAAAGTTTAATATTGACATAAAAACAATAATACTTCAAGCATACTAATAAAGCAATCATGTCTTCTCAAAATAACATGGCCAAAGAAAGTTATCCCTACAAAATCATATAGTCTGGCTATGCTCCATCTTCATCACACAAAGTATTAAATCATGCACAACCCCGATGACAAGCCAACAAATTGTTTCATACTTTTGATGTTCTCAAACTTTTTCAACTTTCACGCAATACATGAGCTTGAGCCATGGATATAGCACTATAGGTGGAATAGAATATGATGGTTGTGGAGAAGACAAAAAGAAGGATATAGTCTCATATCAACTAGGCGTATCAACGGGCTATGGAGATGCCCATCAATAGAAATCAATGTGAGTGAGTAGGGATTGCCATGCAACGGATGCACTAGAGCTATAAATGTATGAAAGCTCAAAAAGAAACTAAGTGGGTGTGCATCCAACTCGCTTGCTAACGAAGACCTAGGGCAATTTGAGGAAGCCCATAATTGGAATATACAAGCTAAGTTCTATAATGAAAAATTCCCACTAGTATATGAAAGTGACAATATAGGAGACTCTCTATCATGAAGATCATGGTGCTACTTTGAAGCACAAGTGTGGAAAAAGGATAGTAGCATTGCCCCTTCTCTCTTTTCTCTCATCATTTTTTTTATTTTGGGCTCTTTGGCCTCTTTTTTTCTTTTTTTCTTTTCTTTTTCATCCGGAGTCTCATCCCAACTTGTGGGGGAATCATAGTCTCCATCATCCTTTACTCACATGGGACAATGATGATCATCACACTTTTATTTACTTACAACTCAAGAATTACAACTCGATACTTAGAACAAAATATGACTCTATATGAATGCCTCCGGCAGTGTATCGGGATGTGCAATGACTCAAGAGTGACATGTATAAAAAATATGAATGGTGCTTTGCCACAAATACGATGTCAACTACATGATCATGCAAAGCAATATGACAATGATGAAGCGTGTCATAATAAACGGAACGGTGGAAGTTGCATGGCAATATATCTCGGAATGGCTATGGAAATGCCATAATAGGTAGGTATGGTGGCTGTTTTGAGGAAGGTATATGGTGGGTGTAATGCACCGGCAAAAGTTGCGCGGTACTAGAGAGGCTAGCAATGGTGGAAGGGTGATAGTGCGTATAATCCATGGACTCAACATTAGTCGTAAAGAACCCACATACTTATTGCAAAAGTCTATTAGCTATTGAAACAAAGTACTACACGCATGCTCCTAGGGGGATAGATTGGTAGGAAAAGACCATCGCTCGTCCCCGACCGCCACTCATAAGGAAGACAATCAATAAATAAATCATGCTCCGACTTCATCATATAACGGTTCACCATACGTGCATGCTACGGGAATCACAAACTTTAACACAACTATTTCTACCAATCCACAATTACTCACTAGCATGACTCTAATATCACCATCTTTATATCTCAAAACAACATGCAAGGAATCAAACTTCTCATAGTACTCAATGCACTTTATATGAAAGTTTTTATTATATCCCTCTTGGATGCCCATCATATTAGGACTAAATTCATAACCTAAGAAAATTACCATGCTGTTTAGAGACTCTCAAAATAATATAAGTGAATCAAGAGAGTTCAACAATTTCTATAAAATAAAACCACCGCCGTGCTCTAAAAAGATATAAGTGAAGCACTAGAGCAAATTGCCTAGCTCAAAAGATATAAGTGAAGCACATAGAGTATTCTAATAAATTCATGATTAATGTGTGTCCCTCTCAAAAGGTGTGTACATCAAGGATGATTGTGGCAAATTAAAAATCAAAGACTCATATCATACAAGACGCTCCAAGCAAAACACATATCATGTGGTGAATAAAAATATAGCCTCAAGTAAATTTACCGATGGATTGAAGACGAAAGAGGGGATGCCTTCTGGGGCATCCCCAAGCTTAGGCTCTTGGTTGTTCTTGAATATTACCTTGGGGTGCCTTGGGCATCCCCAAGCTTAGGCTCTTGCCACTCCTTATTCCATAGTCCATCAAATCTTTACCCAAAACTTGAAAACTTCACAACACAAAACTCGACAGAAAACTCGTGAGATCCGTTAGTATAAGAAAATAAAATCACCACTTTTGGTACTGTTGTGAACTCATTCTTTATTTATATTGGTGTAATATCTACTGTATTCCAACTTCTCCATGGTTCATACCCCCCGATACTACCCATAGATTCATCAAAATAAGCAGACAACACAAAGAAAACAGAATCTGTCAAAAACAGAACAGTCTGTGAAGATCCGAATTGTTCTAATACTTATTTAACTCGAAAAATTCTGAACAATTAGGAAAACAGAGTAAATTTGTATATAAATATTGTCTAAAACATTCAGAGTTTTTTGTTGCTTCTGTGAATTACTAAAATTCTGTAACTGGATGCAAAAGTTTCTGTTTTTCAACAAGATCAAATCAACTATCACCGTAAGCCATCCCAAAGGTCTTACTTGGCTAAAACACTAATTAAAACACCAAAACACAATTACTACATAGGTAATAATGTGTATTTTTTTTAAGAACATAAGCAAAACAAAAAACATAAAAAATAAAATTGGGTTGCCTCCCAACAAGAGCTATTGTTTAACGCCCCTAGCTAGGCATAATGCAATAGATCTAGGTATTGTCATCTTTGGTATGCAATCCATAAGTAGCTCTCATAATGGATTCATATGGTAACTTAATTTTCTTTCTTGAAAAGTTTTTCATGCCCTTCCTTAACGGAAATCGAAATCTAATGTTTCCTTCTTTCATATCAATAATTGCACCAATTGTTCCAAGGAAAGGTCAACCAAGAATAATAGGACATGTAGGATTGCAATCTATATCAAGAACAATGAAATCTACGGGCACATAATTCCTATTTGAAACAATAAGAACATCATTAATCCTTCCCATAGGTTTTTTAATAGTGGAATCCGCTAGATGCAAATTTAAAGAGCAATCATCAAATTCACGGAAACCTAGCACATCACATAAAGTTTTCGGAATAGTGGAAATGCTAGCACCCAAATCACACAAAGCATGGCACTCATAATCTTTAATTTTAATCTTAATATTAGGTTCCCACTCATCATAAAGCTTTCTAGGGATAGAAACTTCCAACTCAAGTTTTTCTTCAAAAGATTTCATCATAGCATCAACGATATGTTTAGTAAAAGCTTTATTTTGATTATAAGCATGAGGAGAATTCAACATGGATTGCAACAAGGAAATACAATCTATCACAGAACAATTATCATAATTAAAATCCTTGAAATCCAAAAGAGTGGGTTCATTGCTACTTAAAGTTTTGACCTCTCCAATCCCACTTTTATCAATTTTTGCATCAAGATCTATAAACTCCGAATCATTGGGACGCCTTCTAGCTAAAGTTGACTCATCTCCAGTCCCATCTTTATCGAGATTTATATTAGAAAACAAAGATTCAATAGGAGTCACATCAATCACTTTAAGATCTTCATCATTATTTTCATGAGAAATTGAAGAACACGCTTTTACAAGCCAATCTCGCTTAGCACGCATCCTAGCGGTTCTTTCTTTACATTCATCAATAGAAATTCTCATAGATTTAGAGACTCATTAATATCATGCTTGGGTGGAATAGATCTAATTTTCAAAGAATCAATCTCAAGCGAAATTCTATCAACGTTCCTAGCCAAATCATCAATCTTGAGCAGTTTTTCTTCAACCATAGCATTGAAAACTTTTTGGGAACTAATAAATTCTTTAATATTGTTCTCAAGAGCAGAGGGCATCTTATTATAATTTCCATAGGAATTATTGTAGGAATTACCATAATTATTAGAGGAATTACTAGGAAACGGCCTAGAGTTGAAATTACCTCTATACGCGTTATTACCAAAATTGTTCCTACCAACAAAATTCACATCCATAGATTCATTATTATTTCCAATCAAAGAAGACAAAGGCATATCATTAGGATCAATAGGAGCACTCTTGCTAGCAAATAATTTCATTAATTCATCCATCTTTCCACTCAAAGTATTTATTTCTTCAATTGCATGCACTTTTTTACTAGTGGAAGATCTTTCGGTATGCCATTGAGAGTAATTTGCCATAATATTATCTAGGAGTTTAGTGGCTTCTCCTAATTTAATTTCCATAAAAGTACCACCCGCGGCGGAATCCAAAAGATTCTAGATGCAAAATTCAATCCCGCATAAATTTTTTGTATAATCATCCATAAACTCAAACCATGCGTAGGACAATTTCTTATCATCAATTTCATCCTCTCCCAAGATTGTGCAACATGCTCATGATCAAGTTGCTTAAAATTCATTATATCGTTCCTAAGGGAGATGATCTTGGCGGGCGGAAAATACTTGGAAATAAAAGCATCTTTACACTTATTCCATGAATCAATACTATTTTTAGGCAAAGATGAAAACCAAGTTTTAGCAGGATCTTGTAGTGAGAACGGAAATAGCTTCAATTTAACAATATCATTATCCACATCTTTCTTATTTTGCATATCACACAACTCAACGAAAGTATTTAGATGGGATGCGGCATCTTCACTAGGAAGGCCGGAAAACTGTTCTTTCATAATAAGATTCAGCAAAGCGGCATTAATTTCATAAGATTCCACACTAGTGGCGGGAGCAATCGAAGTACTAATAAAATCATTATTATTAGTGATGGAAAAATCACACAACTTGGTATTCTCTTGAGTCATCGTGACAAAGCAAGCAATCTAATACACGAGCAACCAAAAAGCAAACGAAAAGAAGAACGGAAGAAGGGCGAATAAAAAGGCAAATCTTTTGTGTTTTTCTAAAAATCGTTTTAGAAGTGGGGGAGAGGAAAACAAGAGGCAAATGGCAAATAATGTAATGCAAGATATGAGAGTTTATGATGGGTACTTGGCAGGCTTGATGTAGAACCTCCCCGGCAACGGCGCCAGAAATTCTTCCTGCTACTTCTTGAGCTTGCGTTGGTTTTTCCCTTGAAGAGTAAAGGGTGATGCAGCAAAGTAGAGATAAGTATTTCCCTCAGTTAGAGAACCAAGGTATCAATCCAGTAGGAGGCACAAGCAAGTCTCCAATCTATGCACCTACACAAACAATCAAACACTTGCACCCAATGCGATAAAGGGGTTGTCAATCCCTTCATGGTCAATTGCAATGGTGAGATCTGATAGAGATAGATATAAAAGATTACTAAAACATAAGATAAAATAAAAGTAAATAAATTGCAGAAAGATATTTTTGGTTTATAGATCTGAAAATATATAAGGGAAAATAGACTCGAGGGCCATAGGTTTCACTAGAGGCTTCTCTCTTGAAGGAAAATAATACGGTGGGTGAACAAATTACTGTCGAGCAGTTGATAGAAAAGCACAAAGTTATGACGATATCCAAGGCAATGATTATGCATATAGGCATCACGTCCGTGTCAAGTAGACCGAAACGATTCTGCATCTACTACTATTACTCCACACATCGACCGACTCCTGCCTGCATCTAGAGTATTAAGTTCAAGAGAACAGAGTAACGCATTAAGTAAGATGACATGATGTAGAGGGATAAACTCAAGCAATATGATGAAAAACCCCATCTTTTTATCCTTGATGGCAACAATACAAATACGTGCCTCGCTACCCCTACTATGTCACTGGGTGAGGACACCGCAAGATTGAACCCAAAACTAAGCACCTCTCCCATTGCAAGAAATACCAATCTAGTTAGCCAAACCAAACCGATAATTCGAAGAGAAATACAAAGATATCAAATCATGTATATAAGAATTCAGAGAAGATTTAAATAATATTCATAGATAATCTGATCATAAATCCACAATTCATCGGATCTCGACAAACACACCACAAAAGAATATTACATCAGATAGAACTCCAAGAACATCGAGGAGAACATGGTTTTGAAGATCATAGAGAGAGAAGAAGCCATCTAGCTACTAGATATGGACCCGTAGGTCTGAGGTAAACTACTCACACTTCATCGGAAGGGCAATAGGGTTGATGTAGATGCCCTCCGTGATCGAATCCCCCTCTGGCAGATCACCGGAAAAGGCCCCAAGATGGGATCTCATGGGAACAGAGGCTTGCGGCGGCGGAAAAGTATTTTTGTGGATGCCTCTGATGGTTTTGGAATATTTGGGAATTTATAGGCCAAAGATTAGGGTTAGAGAAGCTCCGAGGGACCCACAAGGCAGGCCCCCCCGGGGCGCGCCCTGCACCCTTGCCGTCACCTCGAGACTCCTTTTCCTTGGTCTCCAAGTCCTACGTGTGTCTTCTGGTCCAAGAAAAATCATCGTAAAGTTTTATTCCGTTTGGACTCCGTTTGATATTCCTTTTCTACGAAACTCAAAAAGAAGGAAAAAACAGAAACTGGCACTGGGCTCTGGGTTAATAGGTTAGTCCCAAAAATAATATAAAATAGCATATTAATGCATATAAAACATCCAAAACAGATAATATAATAGCATGGACAATAAAAAATTATAGATACGTTGGAGACGTATCACTTACTGCGGTGGTTGGGTGGCGACGTGGGCGTCGGTGGTCGACGGTGGCGGAGCCTCCGATGGCCATTGGCGGTGGAGGTGGTGTCCCTCGGATGCGGCAAAGTGTGGGGAGTCTAGTGGTGCTAGTGTTGCTCGTCCAGGGCGTCGGAGTGAGGCTCCCGGCGCTGGCGGGGTCGACCAAGCTCGGCTACGTCGCTGTGGTGGAGGAGAGCTGGCAAATCCTTGTCAAACGGATGTGCGCCGACGACGTCGGAAACGATACAAAAGAAGAGGTCGCGAGGGGTCTCACTAGCATTGGATTTTTTTCGGCGAAGTTGCGTCGGTGGCGGAGATTCAAACGGCGACGAAGGGTGATATGGGTGGTCTCAAGCTCGGGGTTTTGGGGCAAATGATCGAGGGGGTCTCGGGGTATTTATAGGACAGAAAACTTGGGCGAGAGGCGAGCTCTAACTAGGGTTTTGGATGGGTGAGGTCGTGGCCGTGCGTGAGCTGGACTCCGGCTTGGCGTGTGGGAAAAGAAGATCGGGCGGAGGAAAGAGATGACGCGGGCCCCACTGGTCAGTGAGCGCGAGGGAGAGAGAGATGCAGCGGCCGGCCGGTGCGAAGCTGTTTCGTGGGCGCGACACTGACGGGCCTGAAGGCTGGCTGGGCCGGCTAGGTGCATTCGGCCTTGGCGCAGGTTAGTTTTTTTAACATCATTTTACTTAAAATAAAAACAGAGTTAGAAAAATAACAAAAATACAAAGTAAACTAGCTAATAAAATTCCAGAAAAATTCACAGGATTATTTGCCAATATATAGAGCCATGTGAACCTTTTATTTTGGCCTAAATGCAAGTTTAAAAGAAAATAAACATTTTTTGCTATACTAATAAAATTAGCATTAAAATAATTTGCAAATGAGCCCAATTAAATAAATTTTGATTTCAACTACAAATTTCAATATTTCATTTCTGTTTTTGAAGAAGTCCTTTTATCTTCTCTCTTTATTTTATTTTTTTGAAATAATGGAAATGAATTTGTGAAACCAATATTGATCCAAATTTGAACTTTGAATTTAAGAATTTTCAAAATGGATTTAAGGGAACTTCCAACTCTCTCTTTTGGTCCTTGAATTGCACAAAGTACGTTGGATCAATTTCAAATGAAAATCAAATAGGGGGCAAAAATGCACAAATCATGGATGCATAGGAATGACCTATTTATAAACATCCAAATTGAAAATTGGGATGTTACATATAGGTAGTAGCTAGATGGCTTCTTCTCTCTCTTTGATCTTCAATACAATGTTCTCCTCGATGTTCTTGGAGTTATATCCGATGTAATCTTCTTTTGCGTTTTTTTGTTGGGATCAAATAAATTGTGGGTTTATGATTAGATTATTCATGAGAAATATTTGAGTCTTTTCTGAATTCTTATATGCATGATTGTTATATCTTTGTATTTCTCGCCGATCTATCGGTTTTGTTTGGCCAACTAGATTCATTTATCTTGCAATGGGAGAGGTGCTCTGTGATGGGTTCGATCTTGCGATGCTCAATCCCAGTGACAGAAAGGGACATGACATGTATTTTTATCATTGTCATGAAGGATAAAAAGATGGGGTTTAATCATATTGCTTGAGTTTACTTTGTCTACATCATGTCATCTTGCTTAAAGCGTTACTCTGTTTTTATTAACTTAATTAATACTCTAGATGCATGTTGGATAGTGGTCGATGAGTGGAGTAATAGTAGTAGATGAAGGCAGGAGTCAGTCTACTTGTCTCGGATGTGATGCCTATATACATGATCATTGCCTTGAATATCATCATAACTATGCGGTTTTCTATCAATTGCCCAACAGTGATTTGTTTACTCACCGTATACTTTTTGTTCGAGGGAGAAGCCTCTAGTGAAAACTATGGCCCTCGGGTCTACTTTTATCATATATAAAATCCAAAAATACCTTTCTGCAATTTATTTACCGTTCTTTTATTCTGTGTTTTATTTTATCTATCTATCACAACGAGATTTGATCCTTGCAATTAACAGCCGAGGGGATTGACAACCCCCTTGTTTGCATTGGGTGCAAGTATTTGTTTTTGTGTGTGTAGGTGCTGCTAACGAGGTTTCGCGTGGTTCTCCTACTGGATTGATAACCTTGGTTCTTAACTGAGGGAAATACTTATCTCTAATGTACTGCATCATCCTCTCCTCTTCGAGGAAATCCCAACGCAGCTCACAAGTAGCAGGAAGAATTTTTGGCGGGGAGATATCACTAAAACCTATGAAGTACGTGCACCCAAACTATCATCTACTTGCATTTACTTTTATTTGCCATTTGCCTCTCGTTTTCATCTCCCCGCCTTCTAAAACAATTTTACAAAAAACACAAAAATATTTTCATTTGCCTTTTTGCTTGCTTTAAGTTGCCATCATGTCTGAGTTTGTTATTGAAAAAGGTGATGATGGTAAAACTCCTAAAATAGAAATTCCCACAAAATTGGAACCTAAAACTTTTGTGACGGGAAGTGGGAACATCATAGGAAAAATCATTATTTAGGAATTCTTTAAGTGTATGAGAACTTTGGTTTGCGATGATATTACAATTCTAAAAAGAACCAATAGTTACGCCAAAGCTATCTCCACACTCATTCTTAAACTTGAAAGAAGATTTAGCGTACTCATCCCACTTTGCAAAGATTATTTTATGAGTTGTCGGTTATAAACAACCATATGGCTAAGAAGATAGCAACTCTTATCCTCATAAATGAATTTGATTACATAGCGCGAGAGGCTAGAGAGGTCTTTGATTTTTACAATATGAGCCATGAACATCTTGTGATATGAGATTTTATACAATGAAGATTATTTGTTGAGGAATTTGTTCCGTGATAACCACACTTTTGATGAAAATACTAAAAAGGAAGTCCCTCATTTAACATAATCCAACAAGTTTTCAATGCTATTAATCAACAATATTCTTGGATTGTAAAAGGGAACCAACAAGGGTTTGAGGATAGTTATCTTAATAATTAATGCTAAGATTTTGGCTGATGATGTGTTCCATATTGTTTTTGAAAAGCCTCCTGATAAACACACGTCACAAGATGAGAAAATGAAAGATGACAACACTTGAAACTATGCATTAAGCCTAGCTAGGGGCGTAAAACAATAGCGCTTGTTGGGAGGCAACCCAATAGTATCTTTATTTTTCTTGTTTCTTTTTCTGTTTTTGAGTGTGCACACAATTATGCTACTGTTATGGTTGTGTTTTTGTGTTTTAATTAGTGTTTATGCCAAGTAATGGCAATATATCATTTATATCATTTTGAGAGTCTTTACAATAGTAATGGCAATATGCACGAGTTATGAAATTGGTCCTAATATGATAGGTATTCAAGAAGGATATAATAAAACTTTCATGTAGATCACTGAATATGATAAGTTTGATTCCTTGCAATAGTTTTGCGATATTAAGATTGTAATATGTGGGAGGTACTAGTTGAAAGAACATGCGGTGCCCCCATGTTTGGTTTTGGTAATTGATGACAATCTCTATGGACTAATGGTTTCCTTGAGTTATATTTGAAGGGTTTGTCCATAGGCTTTTCTTGGAGTTCATTTGTTGGTTTCAAGGAGAGTTTGTGATGACCAAGGTGCTATTCAAGGAATTACCTAAAGATTGGTCATGTGAGAGGTTGATCAAGACCAAGTCAAAGAGTGAATCAAGTTGATCAACACACAAAGTGTAGAAGATGTACCGAGAGGGGTCAAGTGATCCCATGGTATGGTAAGCATTGTCCATTACGCTTTGTGTACTAACCCATGGTCTTCGTGAGAGTTCTATGTGAAGGAAATATGCCCTAGAGGCAATAATAAATTTGTTATTTATATTTCCTTATATCATGATAAATGTTTATTATTCATGCTAGAATTGTATTAACCGAAAACTTGATACATGTGTGGATACATAGACAAAACACTGAGTCCCTAGTAAAGCCTCTACTAGTCTAGCTCGTTAATCAAAGATGGTTAAGTTTCCTAACCATAGACATGTGTTGTCATTTGATAAATGGGATCACATCATTAGGAGAATGATGTGATGGACATGACCCATCCGTTAGCTTAGCATATTGATCGTTCAGTTTTATTGCTATAGCTTTCTTCATGTCATATACATATTCCTTTGACTATGAGATTATGCAACTCCCGGATATCGGAGGAATACCTTGTGTGCTATCAAACGTCACAACGTAATTGGGTGATTATAAAGATGCTCTACAGGTATCTCCGAAGGTGTTTGTTGGGTTGGCATAGATCGAGATTAGGATTTGTCACTCCGAGTATCGGAGAGGTATCTCTGGGCCCTCTCGGTAATACACATCATAATAAGCCTTGCAAGCAATGTGACTAATGAGTTAGTTGCGGGATGATGTATTACAGAACGAGTAAAGAGACTTGCCAGTAACGAGATTGAACTAGGTATGAAGATACCGACGATCGAATCTCGGGCAAGTAACATACCGATGACAAAGGGAATAACGTATGTTGTCATTACGGTACGACCGATAAAGATCTTCGTAGAATATGTGGGAACCAATATGAGCATACAGGTTCCGCTGTTGGTTATTAACCGGAGAGGTGTCTCGGTCATGTCTACATAGTTCTCGAACCCGTAGGGTCTGCACGCTTAACGTTCGATGACGATTTTGTATTATATGAGTTATGTGATTGGTGACCGAATGTTGTTTGGAGTCCCGGATGAGATCACGGACATGACGAGGAGTCTCGAAATGGTCGAGAGGTTAAGATTCATATATAGGACGATAGTATTCGGACACCGGAAGTGTTCCGGGGGTACCGGGTACATATCGGGTCACCGGAAAGGGGTTCCGGGCACCCCCGACAAAGATATGGGACTTATGGGCCAAGAGAGGGACAGACCAGCCCCTGGTGGGCTGGTGCACCCCCATATAGGCTGAAATAGGAGGAGAAGGAAGGAGGGGAAGGGAGAAGGAAAGGGGAGCATTCGGCCTCCCCCTTTCCTTCTCTCCCCCCGCTCTTTCCTTCCCCCTCCGACACTTATGGAGGGGGGGGGGGGGCGAATTGGACTAGGCCCCCAAGTAGGATTCCTCCTACTTGGGGCGCCCTAGGGCTGTTCCCCTCCCCCTCCCACCTATATATACATGGGGAGGGGGCGCCTAGAACACACACCAACAATTGATAGCCGTGTGCGGCGCCCCCCCTCCACAGTTTACGCCGGTCCTTGTTGAAGGTTAAAACAGCAAACTTGACGAAACACCGTTGTGGTTTTGATGCGTAGGTAAGAACGGTTCTTGCTAGAAGCCCGTAGCAGCCACGTAAAACTTGCAACAACAAAGGAGAGGACGTCTAACTTGTTTTTGCAGGGCTTGTTGTGATGTGATATGGTCAAGACATGATGTGATGTTGTATGAGATGATCATGTTTTGTAAAAGTTATCGGCAACTGGCAGGAACCTTATGGTTGTCGCTTTATTGTATGAAATGCAAACGCCATGTAATTGCTTTACTTTATCACTATGCATTAGCGATAGTTGTAGAAGCAATATTTGGCGAGACGACCACGACGCTACAATGGAGATCAAGGTGTCAAGCCGGTGACGATGGAGATAATGATGGTGCTTTGGAGACGGAGATCAAAGGCACAAGATGATGATGGCCATATCATGTCACATATTTTGATTGCATGTGATGTTTATCTTTTATATGCATCTTATTTTGCTTAGTACGGCGGTAGCATTATAAGATGATCCCTTACTAAAATTTCAAGGTATAAGTGTTCTCCCTGAGTATGCACTGTTGCGACAGTTCTTCGTGCTGAGACACCACGTGATGATCGGGTGTGATAGGCTCTACATTCACATACAACGGGTGCAAGACAGTTTTGCACATGTGGAATACTCGGGTTAAACTTGACGAGCCTAGCATGTACAGACATGGCCTCGGAACACTGGAGACCGAAAGGTCGAACGTAAATCATATAGTAGATATGATCAACATAGAGATGTTCACCATTGAAAACTACTCCATCTCACGTGATGATCGGACATGGTTTAGTTGATTTGGATCACATGACCATTTAGATGAGTCAAGGGATGTCTATCTAAGTGGGAGTTCTTAAGTAATATGATTAATTGAACTTAATTTATCATGAACTTAGTCCTGATAGTTTTTGCATATCTATGTTATAGATCAATGGCCCGTGCTACCGTTCTCTTGAATTTTAATGCGTTCCTAGAGAAAGCTAAGTTGAAAGATGATGGTAGCAACTACACGGACTGGGTCCGTAACTTGAGGATTATCCTCATTGCTGCACAGAAGAATTATGCCCTTGATGCACCGCTAGGTGAAAGGCCTGCTGTAGGAGCAGATGCTGATGTTATGAACGTCTGGCAAGCTCGATCTGATGACTACTCGATAGTTCAGTGTGCCATGCTTTACGGCTTAGAATCGGGACTTCAAAGACGTTTTGAACGTCATGGAGCATATGAGATGTTCCAGGAGTTGAAGTTAATATTTCAAGCAAATGCCCGAGTTGAGAGATATGAAGTCTCCAACAAGTTCTATAGCTGCAAGATGGAGGAGAACAGTTCTGTCAATGAACACATACTCAGAATGTCTGGATATCATAATCACTTGACTCAGCTGGGAGTTAATCTTCCAGTTGATAGTGTTATTGACAGAGTTCTTCAATCACTGCCACCAAGCTATAAAGGCTTCGTGATGAACTATAATATGCAAGGGATGGATAAGACAATTCCCGAGCTCTTCGCTATGCTCAAAGCTGTGGAGGTAGAAATCAAGAAGGAGCATCAAGTGTTGATGGTTAACAAGACCACTAGTTTCAAGAAAAAGGGCAAAGGAAAGAAGGGGAACTTCAAGAAGAATGGCAAGCAAGTTGCCACTCCCGGGAAGAAGCCCAAGTCTGGACCTAAGCCTGAAACTGAGTGCTTCTACTGCAAAGGGATTGGTCACTGGAAGCGGAACTGCCCCAAGTATTTGGCGGATAAGAAGGATGGCAAAGTGAACAAAGGTATATTTGATATACATGTTATTGATGTGTACCTTACTAATGCTCATAGTAGTGCCTGGGTATTTGATACCGGTTCGGTTGCTCATATTTGTAACTCGAAATAGGGGCTACGGATTAAACGAAGATTGGCTAAGGACGAGGTGACGATGTGCGTTGGGAATGGTTCCAAGGTTGATGTGATCGCCGTCGGCACGCTACCTCTACATCTACCTTCGGGATTAGTTTTAGACCTGAATAATTGTTATTTGGTGCCAGCGTTGAGCATGAACATTATATCTGGATCTTGTTTAATGCGAGATGGTTATTAATTTAAATTAGAGTATAATGGTTGTTCTATTTATATGAGTAATATCTTTTATGGTCATGCACCCTTGAAGAGTGGTCTATTTTTGTTGAATCTCGATCGTGGTGATACACATATTCATAATATTGATGCCAAAAGATGCAAAGTTGATAATGATAGTGCAACATATTTGTGGCACTGCCGTTTAGGTCATATTGGTGTAAAGCGCATGAAGAAACTCCATGCGGATGGACTTTTGGAATCACTTGATTATGAATCATTTGATGCTTGCGAACCATGCCTCATGGGCAAGATGACTAAAACTCCATTCTCCGAAACAATGGAGCGAGCCACTGACTTATTGGAAATAACACATACCGATGTATGCGGTCCGATGAGTGTTGAGGCTCGCGGCGGGTATCGTTATTTTCTGACCTCCACAGATGATTTAAGCAGATATGGGTATATCTACTTAATGAAACACAAGTCTGAAACATTTGAAAAGTTCAAAGAATTTCAGAGTGAAGTGGAGAATCATCGTAACAAGAAAGTAAAGTTTCTATGATCTGATCGCGGAGGCGAATATTTGAGTTATGAGTTTGGCCTTCATTTAAAACAATGTGGAATAGTTTCACAACTCACGCCACCTGGAATACCACAGCGTAATGGTGTGTCCGAACGTCGTAACCGTACTTTATTAGATATGGTGCGATCTATGATGTCTCTTACCGATTTACCACTATCGTTTTGGGGTTATGCATTAGAGACAGCTGCATTCACGTTAAATAGGGCACCATCTAAATCCGTTGAGACGACACCATATGAACTGTGGTTTGGCAAGAAACCTAAGCTGTCGTTTCTTAATGTTTGGGGTTGCGATGCTTATGTGAAAAAGCTTCAGCCTGATAAGCTCGAACCCAAATCGGAGAAGTGCGTCTTCATAGGATACCCAAAAGAAACTGTTGGCTACACCTTCTACCACAGATCCGAAGGCAAGATCTTTGTTGCTAAGAATGGATCCTTTCTAGAGAAGGAGTTTCTCTCGAAAGAAGTGAGTGGGAGGAAAGTAGAACTTGATGAGGTAATTGTACCTTCTCTCAATTTGGAAAGTAGCTCATCAGAGAAATCAGTTCCCGTGATGCCTACACCAACTAGAGAGGAAGCTAATGATAATGATCATGAAACTTCAGATCAAGTTACTACCGAACCTCGTAGATCAACCAGAGCATGTTCCGCCCCAGAGTGGTATGGTAATCCTGTTCTGGAAGTCTTGTTACTAGACCATGACGAACCTACGAACTATGAAGAAGCGATGATGAGCCCAGATTCTGAGAAATGGCTTGAGGCCATGAAATCCGAGATAGGATCCATGTATGAGAACAAAGTATGGACTTTGGTGGATTTGCCCGATGATCGGCGAGCCATAGAAAATAAATGGATCTTCAAGAAGAAGACTGACGCTGATGGTAATGTTACTGTCTACAAAGCTCGACTTGTCACGAAAGGTTTTCGACAAGTTCAAGGAGTTGACTACGATGAGACCTTCTCACCCGTAGCGATGCTTAAGTCTGTCCGAATCATGTTAGCAATTGCCGCATTTTATGATTATGAAATCTGGCAAATGGACATCAAAACTGCATTCCTTAATGGATTTCTTAAAGAAGAGTTGTATATGATGCAACCAGAAGGTTTTGTCGATCCTAAAGGTGTTAACAAAGTATGCAAGCTCCAGCGATCCATTTATGGACTGGTGCAAGCATCTCGGAGTTGGAATATACACTTTGATGAGGTGATCAAAGCATATGGTTTTATACAGAATTTCAGAGAAGCCTGTATTTACAAGAAAGTGAGTGGGAGCTCTGTAGCATTTCTGATATTATATGTGGATCACATATTGCTGATTGGAAATGATATAGAATTTCTGGATAGCATAAAAGGATACTTGAATAAGAATTTTTTAATGAAAGACCTCGGTGAAGCTACTTACATATTGGGCATCAAGATCTATAGAGATAGATCAAGACGCTCGATAAGTTTTTCAATGAGTACATACCTTGACAAGATTTTGAAAGAGTTCAAAATGGATTAGTCAAAGAAGGATTTCGAGCCTGTATTGTAAGGTGTGAAGTTGAGTAAGACTCAAAGCCCGACCACGGCAGAAGATAGAGAGAGAATGAAAGTCATTCCCTATGCCTCAGCCATAGGTTCTATAAAGTATGCCATGCTGTGTACCAAACCGGTTGTGTACCTTGCCATGAGTTTGTCAAGGAGGGTACAATAGTGATCCAGGAGTAGATCACTAGACAGCGGTCAAAATTATCCTTAGAGGACTAAGGAAATATTTCTCGATTATGGAGGTGATAAAGAGTTCATCGTAAAGAGTTACGTCGATGCAAGCTTTTTACCGATCCAGATGACTCTAAGTCTCAATCTGGATACGTATTGAAAGTGGGAGCAATTAGCTAGAGTAGCCCCATGCAGAGCATTGTAGACATAAAAATTTGCAAAATACATACGGATCTGAATGTGGCAGACCCGTTGACTAAACTTCTCTCACAAGCAAAACATGATCACACCTTAGTACTCTTTGGGTGTTAATCACAAAGCGATGTGAACTAGATTATTGACTCTAGTAAACCCTTTGGGTGTTGGTCACATGACGATGTGAACTATGGGTATTAATCACATAAAGATGTGAACTATTGGTGTTAAATCACATGGCGATGTGAACTAGATTATTGACTCTAGTGCAAGTGGGAGACTGAAGGAAATATGCCCTAGAGGCAATAATAAAGTTGTTATTTATATTTCCTTATATCATGATAAATGTTTATTATTCATGCTAGAATTGTATTAACTGGAAACTTGATACATGTGTGGATACATAGACAAAACACTGAGTCCCTAGTAAAGCCTCTACTAGACTAGCTCGTTAATCAAAGATGGTCAAGTTTCCTAACCATAGACATGTGTTGTCATTTGATAAACGGGATCACATCATTAGGAGAATGATGTGATGGACATGACCCATCCGTTAGCTTAGCATATTGATCGTTCAGTTTTATTGCTATAGCTTTCTTCATGTCATATACATATTCCTTTGACTATGAGATTATGCAACTCCCAGATACCGGAGGAATACCTTGTGTGCTATCAAACGTCACAACATAACTGGGTGATTATAAAGATGCTCTACAGGTATCTCCGAAGGTGTTTGTTGGATGTCATAGATCGAGATTAGGATTTGTCACTCAGAGTATCGGAGAGGTATCTCTGGGCCCTCTCGGTAATACACATCATAATAAGCCTTGCAAGCAATGTGACTAATGAGTTAGTTGCGGGATGATGTATTACGAAACGAGTAAAGAGACTTGCCGGTAACGAGATTGAACTAGGTATGAAGATATCGACGATCGAATCTCGGGCAAGTAACATACCGATGACAAAGGGAATAACGTATGTTGTCATTACAGTACGACCGATAAAGATCTTCGTAGAATATGTGGGAACCAATATGAGCATCCAGGTTCCGCTGTTGGTTATTGACCAGAGAGGTGTCTCGTTCATGCCTACATAGTTCTCGAACCCGTAGGGTCCGCACGCTTTACGTTCGATGACGATTTTGTATTATATGAGTTATGTGATTGGTGACCGAATGTTGTTCGGAGTCCCGGATGAGATCACGGACATGACGAGGAGTCTCGAAATGGTCGAGAGGTAAAGATTCATATATAGGACGATAGTATTCGGACAACGGAAGTGTTCCGGGGGTACCGGGTACATATCGGGTCACCGGAAAGGGGTTCCGGGCACCCCTGGCAAAGATATGGGCCTTATGGGCCAAGAGTGGGATAGACCAGCCCCTGGTGGGCTGGTGCGCCCCCATATAGGCCGAAATAGGAGGAGAAGGAAGGAGGGGAAGGGAGAAGGAAAGGGGAGGATTCGGCCTCCCCCTTTCCTTCTCTCCCCCTCTCTTTCCTCCCCCTTCCAACACTTATGGAAGGGGGGGGGGGCGAATTGGACTAGGCCCCCACGTAGGATTCCTCCTACTTGGGGCGCCCTAGGGCTGTTCCCCCCCCACCTATATATACGTGGGGAGGGGGCGCCTAGAACACACACCAACAATTGTTAGCCGTGTGCGGCGCCCCCCTCCACAGTTTACGCCCCCGGTCATATTCACGTAGTGCTTAGGCGAAGCCCTGCGCGGATCACTTCACCATCACCGCACCACACCGTCATGCTGACGGGACTCTCCCTCGACACTTTGCTGGATCAAGAGTTCGAGGGACGTCATCGAGCTGAAAGTGTGCAGAACTCGGAGGTGCCATACATTCGGTGCTTGATCGGTCGGAACGAGAAGAAGTTCGACTACATCAACCGCGTTAACAAACGCTTCCGCTTTTGGGATACGAGGGTACGTGGACACACTCTCCCCCTCTCGTTGCTATGCATCTCCTAGATAGATCTTGCGTGAGCGTAGGAAATTTTTTGAAATTGCATGCTATGTTTCCCAACACTATGTTGTGTTAGGTATGTTTCCATGGACTTGCGTCAAGAGGAAGATATTATACAACCCATGGAGGATGACATCAAGTGGTGATCGTCATCAAGATTGCAGTGTGCAATTTCAAGTGGAGCATCACAAAGAGATCAAGTGCTTGAAGCTTTCCATCCATTGTGGTGTCAATGGACTTGTGAAGATGTGCCGAAGAGTGGCTCACCCATAGTGGAGTATGGGGGAGCAATCTACTAGTCTTCACCGAGCCAACGCAATCAAGAAAGGTGGTCCAACTTGAGGAGGTTAAGATCGTCATCATCTAGCTCAAGTGGACTTGGTGCAAGGCAAAGGTTTGCCCTTGATAGGTTTTCTATTTTACCGGTCTCATGCGGTTGTTTGGAGAACGGGTTATAGGATCGATTGCCGTACTATCAAGGGGGGCTCTCAAGTGAGTAGCTTGATTGTATCGTTCGTAGAGAGCTCAAACCATTGCATGCTTGCATCATCTTTCTTGGTTCTTGTTTGGTTTTTCTCCTTGTGAGATTTGGAGCTTATGGTCATCTTTTTGACAAGCTCGAGTTCATCGAAAACGGAGTTCACATGCATCTTCTATGATGTTTTCGATGTTGGAGGTTATGCCGGTTCTTCTCTGATGGAGGGTTCACTCCTCTATATCTTAGGCATACCTCCCCTGCCTCTTCTTACTATCCAACAAGCTTGAGTTTGCTCAATTCGGAGCTCATATGCAGAAGTTCTGGCAGTTCTGGTTTTATTGTATCCTTCTATTGTCTTTATCTGTGATATGAAGGCAGCCAAGTGCTAAAGCCTCTGTGGCGTGCGGTAGTACTGCTCAAGGGAGCGGTAGTACCGCAGGGGCCAGCGGTAGTACCGCTCCTTGTGAGCCGTAGTACCACTGCCCCCAGCCCTGACGCTGACGCATGCGGAAGTAGGCGCGGATGTAATTTTTTACATCCGCCCTCATGCGGTAGTACCGCGACTCCTGTCCGGTACTACTGTGCCGGACTTTCGCACAGCTCCAACCTCAGTGAAAGTTGTCACGGAAGTAATTTATTACTTCCGTACGTTTTCCGGGCCAGTTGATGCCTGCCTTACGGTAGTACCGTAGGGGCGCGCGGTAGTACCGCTCCGGCGGTTCTACCGCTCGTTGCCCTGTGCAACAGGCCCTGATCTGACCTCTGCCGCGTAAGCGGTAGTACCGCAACCTGCAGTAGTAGTACCGCAGCCCTCTGTGGTAGTACCGTGGCTGTGTGCGGTAGTACCGCGTCGCGCGGGCTGAGAGAGGGGATAACGGTTGGATTTTTCCCCTCCTATAAAAGGGGGTCTTTTTCCCCATTGAGCCTTATCCTTTGAGCTCGTGTTCTTCCCCCATTGTTGACCTTCTTCGAGCTTGCTATCTCTCAATCCCTCCATGGATTCTTGCTAGTTTTTGGGGGAAAAGAGAGAGGAGATCTAGATCTACATTTCCACCAATCACTTTCTCCTCTAGGTGAGGGGAACCCTTTGGATCTAGATCTTGGAGTTCTTCATGTTCTCTTCTTCGTTCTTCCTCTCATTTTCCTCCCTAGCATTAGTTGCTTTGGTGGGATTTGAGAGAGAAGGACTTGGGCACTCCGTGTGCCCTTGCCATTGCATTTGGTGCATCGGTTTGAGTTCTCCACGGTGATACATGGAAGTGAAGTTGAGTAGCTTATTACTCTTGGGTGCTTGGTACCCTTGAGCTTGTTCCTCTTGGGTGCTTGGGCGCTCTAGATGGTTGGTGGTGTTCGGAGCTCAATCATTGTGGTGTAAAGCTCCGGGCAAGCGTCGGGGTCTCCAATTAGGTTGTGGAGATCGCCCCGAGCAATTTGACGGGTACCGGTGACCGCCCCCAAGGGTTGCCAAAGTGTACAGGTTCGGTGACCGCCCCCAAGGGTTGCCATTTGTATGGGTTCGGTGACCGCCCTCAAGGGTCCCTTAGTGGAATCATGGCATCTTGCATTGTGCGAGGGTGTGAGGAGATTACGGTGGCCCTAGTGGCTTCTTAGGGAGCATTGTGCCTCCACACCGCTCCAAACGGAGATTAGCATCCGCAAGGGTGTGAACTTCGGGATACATCATCGTCTCCGCGTGCCTCGGTTATCTCTTACCCGAGCCCTTTACTTATGCACTTTACTTTGTGATAGCCATATTGTTTCTTGTCATATATCTTGCTATCACTTAGTTGTTTATCTTGCTTAGCATAAGTTGTTGGTGCACATAGGTGAGCCTAGTTGTTGTAGGTTTTGTGCTTGACAAATTAACCGCTAGGTTTATTCCGCATTTGTTCAAGCCTAAACCGTAATTATTTTAAAGCGCCTATTCACCCCCCCTCTAGGCGACATCCTCGATCTTTCAATTGGTATCAGAGCCTCGTCTCTCTTTATAGGGCTTAATCGCCTAGAGAGTAAGCATGTTGACTAGGGGCTTAGGATTCTTTGACACTCTTCATTTCGATGGCACAAATTTTGATGTTTGGGTAATTCGCATGCTTAATCTCTTTAGGGTCATGGACCCAAATTTAGAGCGAATTGTAGATATGGGTTTTTCTCCTCCAAAGGATCCCCAAAGACTATCTTTAGAGGATGAGAAAAACTCTTATCTCAATGCTCAAGCTTCTAATCTGCTTTTCGATGCTTTGAGCAATGTAGTTATCTTTCAACTCATGCCGTTTCGGGATGCTCATGAGTTGTGGACAAAGCTTCAAGATAAATATGGCGTGTCCAAGATTTGTGGGGATGATTGTCCTCCTTCCACCTTCGGTCATATAGTCTTCTCAACTTCTTCTACTTCACCTACATGTGGTTTGCCACAAGGTAACGATATGGTGAGTAGTGTTGGTCATTGCAATGATGATAGTATGCTTATTGTGGATGATCCTTCATCACTATCTTATTGCAATGCTCCTTTGGGCTTTAACACTTCGAGCACTCCAAATGTTTCACATGCGTGTGTTGATAGTCCTTGCATATCATGTAGAAATTTCTTGACTAAATCTCATGATGATATGCTTGCTATGTCTTGTTGCCATGATAAAAATGCATCTATTTCCTCGAATTGTTGTGCTAACAATGTAGAGGAAACCCAACACTCCATGGAACAAGATGTGGTTTTTAATGGTGCTTCAAGGGATCCTACATTATCATCTATTGCGTTTTGCCTTATGGCCAAGGCTTCAAAGGTATCTCCTACCTTGAACCCCAATATGTCTCTTGATGATGATGTTGATGCTAATGATGATGAGGATAATGATGAAGAGAATGATAATGTTGCCTCCTTAAAAACTAAGGGGGAAATGATTTTTAAAGCTCTTCATAAAAATAAAATTGCTCGTTCAAACTTCATGGAAATCATGTCCATTGCCATTGAGGGCAAGAAATATATTGATGAGTTGGAATCTCGGCTTGAGGAGCATGAGGTCACCATTAAGAAAATGGAAGGTCATGAGCGTGATTACGCTAATGAGATCGCGGACCTCTCTCAAGCTCTTGAACTTGAACAAACTACCAAGGAATCTCTTGAGGTGACCTTTGCTCTAGAATTATCTAGAATAAAGGAATCCCTTGATAGAGCTCTCGAGGTGGCTAATGGTTTCAAAAATAAAATTGCTAAGCTTGAAGTTGCTCATGCTAAACTCCTTGAGGACTTTAAGCACCTCGAAAATGGCTCAAGGGTCATTAAGAGTGAGCTCATCGAACTCACCGAGTCTCATGCTCAACTTAAAGCTTCTTATTCTAAAGAGCTTGCCAAGTTGCCTTCTCCTCTTGTTGTTAATGATGATGCTTGTGCTACTAACTCTATTTCTAGTGAAGCATCCATTTTGAAGGAGAATGTTGAGCTAAGGGCTCAACTTGAGTTGCTATCTAGCAATTATGGGAAATTAGAAGAAAGTCATGTAAGGCTCACAAGCTCTCATGATGATCTTCTTGTATCCCATAATGTGCTAAAGATAGCTCATGAGGCTACGATCACTAAGGTAACATCTAGTGAGTCTCATGTGGGTACTAGCACTACTAGTCAAAATGCTAAATTGCCATGTGCTAGTCCTTGTAATTCATCTACTCACAATGTTGGTACATCTTGTGATGAATAACTTTCCTTGCCTTGTTGCTCTAACGGTAAAGCTTACACTTCCTCTAGTACTTGTGTTGATACTAACCATGTAGAGGAAATCAAAGAGCTCAAGGCCCAGGTCACTTCCTTGAAGATTGACTTGCAAAAGTGTCATGAAGGGAAGTCCACACTCAACAATATCTTGAGTGTGCAAAAATCCCCCAATGACAAAGGTAGACTTGGATTCAACTCCAATAAGAAGAAGAAGTCCAAGAGAAACAAGAAGAAGGGCCAAGAACAACTCAAGAATTCGGCCAAGATTATTTGCTTCAAGTGCAAAATTGAAGGGCATCATGTTAGATCTTGCCCATTGAAGAAGAAGGCCATTAGTGACAAGCAACAAGGGAAGAGGCCACAAGTTCAATCTCATGCTCAACCTCAAGTTGAAGAAAGGCCACTTCCCAAGAAGACCCAAGTTAATGCTTCTCTTGTTGAGAAATCAAGTGAGAAGAAAGTGAAGAGTAGACGTTGCCACTTATGTCGTGAGAAAGGTCACATCGCTTCTTCATGCACTAGTGGTAACTTATCCAACCCAATTATTGTTGATGATATCTATTCTCTTGGGAAGGATAAGGTTGGCAATGTGTTTGCCAAGTTTGTTGGTACTCAAAGTGGTGTCAAGAAAAGAACCATTTGGGTAGCCAAGCCTATTGTGACTAACCTCTTAGGACCCAACTTGGTTGGGGACCACCAAGCTCAAACTTGATCAATAGGTGTTGTTGGAGGGCATTGGAGACTTGGCTACATTATGAAGAGTTAAGGGGTCTTCATCATTCATATTGTCTCAAGCCAAGTCATTCGGATTATCAAGTTTCTATCTTATATCCAATGTTCCTCCTTGCGGTAACTCGTGCTTAAATTGTTTACATTGAAAGTTACTTGCCCCTTTTGCATGTTTTGGTTTTGTACCATGCATGTGTTTGTATATGTTGTGCTTCCAACTTGCTTATCTTGAGCAATCAAGTTTGTGTGTGTTGGTTTGCACAGCATGTACGTGTGTGTCGTGCGTTGAGCCTTTATGCTTCTTGTTTGTATCCTAGTTGGCTCATGTGAGAGATTAATGGAACATCCCATTTTGGGGGAGTGATGTGCTTTGTGCACCTCACAATCCTATAAATGTGTGTACATGAGAAATACCATCTAGTATTGATATTACAAGATTATCTAGTCGCTAGGTGGTATGTCTCTCATGAGAAATTCAAATTCTAAAAAGTCCTTTAATTATCTCTTGTTGGATACTCTTATTGCCTCTTGTTAAGTTTTCCTTGGTATCACATTATGGGGGAGTAATATGCTATGTGCATATTACAAGCCTAGAAAATGTGTACATTTGAGATATTGTCACTTAGAGTTGATATTATTAATTATCTTGTTCCTAGGTGACATGTTAGCTCTACTAGTTGCAATTTGCTTGTGTTTGTTGTGAAGATGATGTTGGATATCCTTGTTATCTACCACCGGGAATTATTTCCAAATACTTCTTGTCTTTTGACAATTGGTACTCACTTATGTGTGGTAGAATTTATTGATCATCTTTACATTGGCTTTTGTTTTTATTTGCCTTATCTCTTGCCAAGGATCGTGTCAACTCCCGTTGTCTTCCATACCACTTGTGGATCTTGTTAATTTCTTGTTCTTGTCTAGTGTTTTCTAGATATAGTGAAAGTGGTGATCCCACCTTGTGCATTTTGTATTCAAATGCAAATTCTCTATAATGCACAACTCGTGGGGGAGCTATCCTATTTTCTTTAGAACACTCTTCTTGTGATCCTTATCAAGTGTGTTTTGGTGGAAGGCAAGCCGTTTCTTTTTGGTACTCTGTGCCATCATGAAACTTTGTAGAGGGCATGATTTGTTTGGAACCATCCTCTCTTTAAGGAGTTCGATATCCTTCTTTTTGCGTGTATCAATGGATATCTCATTCCTTTTTGCGTGAGGGAGCGAGGGAGGCCTGGGCCATGGTCAAGACGCGGTACACCGGTGTGGATACAACACACCTGGCCGAGGTAGAGCCCATAGGGCCTGACGGGGAAGAAATACCCACAAGCCTGGTGTATGAGAATGTCATGCCTGCCGCTCGCTCTTCTCAGAAAGACTGCGCCTTAGATACCTTAATAGATGGGCTGGACCAAGTGTAGTCAAGTATTTGTGTATGACACTCTATGTATCAAAGTACTTTACGTCATTAATGAATCAATCTGCGCATCCAAATCTGTCAACCAGCCATCGGCTTCTACCTCCTCGTCTAGTGGCCGAGGAGTGTACCTTACTACTGTCCAAACTAGCCGGACCTGATAATTTGGGTGACAAGGCAATCCGGCTATATGGTTCGAAAGACAAGAGTGGGGTAGAGAGTTATGTTATATTACTACTTAACGTAAGAAACATCTTCCGAGAAAAATAGTTCTTCCAACAGTTCCTTTTCTCGGGTGATTGTCCCAAGCACTTGTGTTCGAAGACGAGTGACCTCGGGGGTAAAGTCCCTTGCCGGGGTTTGAAATACACCCTCCACTCTATTCCTATGTCACGGCCGACCAATTTGTATGTTTAAGAATGCTAGCTTTTGGCTTTATCCGTCTGAGGTACTGCTCCGGGTGACCCGGGAGTAACAATCACAGCGGTGCTCCCTTTGCCCCTTAGCCGAATAATTGGGTACGTAAGGGGCAAGCACAGGAACCGGGCAACCTAGCTTGGACAAATCTTAAGTCAAATCGGTGCATATTTTGTCTTTAAGGACGATAGGATAGAAGAGATGGAAAAAACACACGTTTTGAAAGAACATGTTATGTTTTGGCCTAGCCCTCAAGGAAAGACATATAAAGATGCCCCCGAGGTGGCCAAAAATCAAATTACTGCTAAATGCAAGAAGGGAAATAAAAGGTATGTACATGTTAGGGGAAGATTCTTGAGTTTTTAACCGTAGAAACGCCGGAGCAGTGCGACATTCCAGGGATTGGGCTCTAGACGCCCGTCCATCGGATCTCGGATTCGATAGGCGCCTCCAACAAGGACCTGGTCGATGATAAATGGCCCATCCCATTTAGGTGAGAGTTTATGCTTTTGCTTCTCCAGGTGTAGCCTCATGACCAGATCTCCTATATTGAATTCCTTGGCGCGGACGTCCCTGCTGTGATAGCATCTTGCTTGCTGCTGATAAAGCGCAAAACGTGCTCGGGCTACGTTGCGTTCCTCTTCTAGGGCGTCCAAGGCATCTTGCCGATCTAGCTCGGCCTCCCACTCCTCGTACATGTGTACCCGAGGTGCGTCATGGATTATGTCACAAGGGAGTACTGCCTCGGCGCCGTATACCATAAAGAATGGGGTGTATCCCATAGATCGATTTGGCATGGTGCGCACCCTCCATAGGATGGAATCGAGTTCATCTACCCACTTGCAGTCTACTTCTTTAAGGGAGCGTACTATACTTGGCTTAATGCCGCTGAGGATTAGTCCGTTGGCGCGCTATAGACTGACGCATAGTCGAGCTTTATGCCCATTTTTGTGCAGCATGCTTTGACCTCCTTGGCCGTGAAGCTTGTCCCATTGTTTGTTATGAGACTATGGGGGATAGCATAACAGTGTACTACCCCGGAGATGAACTCAATTAGTGGGACTGCTCCAGCCTAGGTGACTGGTTTTGCTTCGATCCATTTAGTAAACTTGTCTACCGTGACGGGTATATACTTATTTTTTCGTGACCCGCCCTTAAGTGGACCAACCATGTCGAGCCCCCAGACCGCGAAAGGCCAAGTGATCAGAATAGTCCGTAGGGCTGCAGGGGGCATGTGGCTTTGTTTGGCGAACACCTCACAGCCGGGGCAACACTTTACTAGCGTTTTAGCATCGGCCCCTGCTGTAGGCCAGTAAAAATCAGCTCGGAACGCCTTGCTGACCAATATCCGAGCAGCGACGTGATGTCCGCTCATGCCTGCATGTATTTCTCTAAGCAACAATCTCCCTTCCTCTTCGGATATACATCGCTGGAGGACGCCCGTGGTGCTTTGCTTGTAGAGCTCACCCTCGTGGACTTTGTAGGCCTTAGACTGCCTTACAATCCGACATGCATCGGTTTGGTCTTCGGGGAGCTCTTTGCGGAGTAGGTATGCGAGGAGGGGCTCGGTCCAGGGTGCAATGACTGCCATAACCTCGTGTCCCGAAGCCGTTTCCTGGGTGGCCGATCCTCCAATTATATCTTGTTCTGGTTCATCCTCGGGTGGGGCAGAGTGCCCTGTGTTGTTTGACTCCGACGTTTCTTTGTCGTCCTGCCTGACCACATATGGCTTGAAAAGTCGTTCAAGGAAGGTGTTTTCAGGGACCTTGTCCCGTTTGGCGCCCATTCGGGCGAGGATATCAGCGGCCTAGTTGTTGTCACGGGAGATCTGATGAAATTCAAGCCCCCTGAACCTGGCCGAGATTTTTAGGACGACATTCGTGTAAGCAGTCATTTCTAGGTCATTTGCATCGAACTCGCCATTTACCTGGGAGATGGCGAGGTTGGAATCTCCTCAGACCTCGAGGCATTTAACGCCCATCGAGACAGCTATCCGGAGTCCGTGTAGGAGGGCGTCGTATTCGGCCGCATTATTGGAGTTGGTGTACATGATCTGTAACACATATCGAATGTTGTCACCTGTAGGCGAAGTAAGCACTACTCTAGCCCCTAGCCCAGCGAGCATTTTGGAATCGTCAAAATACATGGTCCAGTGCGAATATGTGTTGTACACTCTAGGGAGCTCGGCCTCTGTCCATTCGGCTACGAAGTCTGCCAGCACCTGAGATTTAATAGCTCGGTGTGGCCGGTATGTTATTTTAAAGGGTAAGAGCTCTATGGCCCACTTGGCTATGTGCCCCGTTGCATCCCTCTTATTAATGATGTCACTTAAGAGGACATCAGATGCCACGGTTATCGAGCACTCTTGGAAGTAGTTCTTAAGTTTCCATGACGCCATAAAGATGGCGTAGGCTATCTTCTGATAGTGCGGGTAGCGTGTCTTGCATGGCGTTACGACCTTGGAGATGTAATAAACAGGTTTTTGGACTTGGAACTTGTGGCCCTCCATGTCTTGTTCGACCACGAGCACTGCACTGACCACCTTGTTAGTGGCCGACATGTACAATATCATCGACTCACATATGCCTGGTGCCGCCAAGATGGGGTTCATGGCAAGGAGTGTTTTAATACCTTCCAGGGTAGTGGCTGCCTCATCGGTTCATTTAAAACCTTTGTTTGCTTTAGTAGCCTGTACAGGGGTAAAGCTTTTTCCCCGAGTCTCGAGATAAAGTGACTTAGCGTGGCCACATAGCCCGCTAGCCTTTGAACATGTTTGAGCTCGGTTGGCACCTCTAATCGGGCCAAGGCTCGTATTTTTGCTGGGTTGCCTTCGATTCCTCGGCTGGACACAATAAAGCCGAGGAGTTTGCCCACTGGTGCATCGAAGACACATTTCTCTAGATTGAGCTTGATTTGATATTCCCGTAGGCTGGTGAATATGTCGCGGAGGTTGTCGACCAGTTTCCCTACATGTTTAGTTTTGACAACCACATGATCGACGTAGGCCGCAACGGTCTTTCCGATGTGTTTTCCAAGCATGTTTGGATCATGCGCTGGTATGTCGCACCAGCGTTTTTCAGCCCGAAAGGCATTGTGTTGAAGCAAAACGATCCATAGGGCGTAATAAATGTTGTCGCAGCCTAATCGGATTCCTTCATCTTTATCTAATTATATCCTGAGTAGGCGTCTAGAACGCATAGCGAATCGTGTCCAGTTGTGGCGTCCACGATCTGATCAATGCAAGGTAATAGGAAGGGGTCCTTGGGGCAAGCTTTGTTAAGGTCTTTAAAATTGACGCACAACCACTAGGACCTATCCTTCTTGGGCACCATGACCAGATTGGCGAGCCAATTGGGGTGTTTTATGTCTCTTATGAATCTGGCCTCAAGAAGTTTGGCCAGTTCTTCGCCCGTTGCTTGACGCTTGGGCTCAGAGAAGTGCTGAAGTGCTTGTTTAACAGGCTTGTAGCCCTTCAAGATATTCAAGCTATGTTCGGCAAGTCTGCGGGGTATCCCTGGCATATCCGTAGGCTGCCAGGCAAATATGTCCCAGTTTTCCCTAAGTTGCATAGGGTCTCATCAATCTCCGGCTCAAGGTTTGCCCCAATTGACGCCGTTTTAGCTGGGTCTGTAGGGTGTACTTGAAATTTGACTACGTCATCGGCCAGCTTGAATGAGGTTGACTTTGGCCGCTTGTCGAGGATAATATCATCTCGGTCGACTTCGGCTCGTAGTGATGTTAATTCCTCGGCCGCGAGGGCTTTGGATAGGGACTCTAGGGCGAGCGACGCCGTTTTGTCTTCGGCTTTGAGTGCTCTGTCAGGGTCATTGAGATGGTAATGATCCCGTTTGGGCCCAGAATTTTGAGCTTCATGTAGCCGTAGAGTGGAATTGCTTGAAACCTCGAGAAGGCGTCCCGTCCCAGGAGGGCATGATAACCGCTTTTGAAAGGGGCGATATCGAACGTCACTTCTTCGGATCGGTAGTTATCGGGCGTTCCGAAGACCACATTCAAGGTGGTTTTTCCACTGCAACATGCCTCTCATCCTGGTATTATGCCTTTAAAGGTGGTATGGCTCTGTTCAATGCGCGATTTATCGGTTTGCATCCTGTCCAGAGTATCTGCGTATATTAAGTTTAAGCTACTGCCCCCGTCCATGAGCACTTTCCAAAGACGACAGCTGCCCATGATTGGGTCAAGAACCACTGCGGCGGTGCATCTATTCAGGGTGGACCACGGCTGATCTTTATGACAAAGGTGATTGGCGTGTCTATCCACGCGCCCCGAGTTGTTACTTGCCGGATAGAATTGACTTCCCGGAGAGCCCGCTTCCTATGGTTATTGGACGTAAATGTTTCGTATATCATTAGGACCTTGTCATCGCCCGAGGACTCCTCTGAATGCCTAGGCATGCCAGTGAGGAGGGTTAGGCCTCCCCTAGCCACTTGCCTCACACCCAACAGTCGTGAAGGCTGTGGGTTGGGCAGGTGTTTAGCAGAACGGAATGGATCGGGCATGGCTTATCCAGGAGGCCATCAAGGGCGGTCCTAGAGCAACCAGCGGTTTTCTTCTTCTTCCGAGGTCATTCGACTGGTGTGCGCTGCGCACGGAGTTCGAGACGAGGTATAAGCCTGCCACGCTTCAGTTTGTTGTCACAGATCGAATCTATTTGTTTTTTCCGGGCCAGCCAGGCGTCTTCAATGTTGCAGAATTTTGACACTAGATTGGATAGTTCTGGGAGTGTTTGACCATAGCGGTGGGTGAGGGTGTTCGAAACTCCTTTATCTTTGCATCCACGCTAAAAGGCTGCTATTATTTCTGAGTCCCGGTAATCCGGTATGTCATTTTTTTACGGACAAAAACCTGGCCCAGAATTGCCTGATCGATTCATCAGGTAGTTGTTGCACAGAGGCCAGATCCCAGACATTGGAGGGGCCCGAATTGTTGGGGCAATATTCAATGTGGGAGGTGGTGGGAGAGGAATTTTGATTTCCAAGAACTGCGGGCTTGAAGTCCCGACGTTCTTATCCTATGAAGGACGCGTAGCTGCCGGATCGGCCGAGCTGATTTGAAGATCAGACTTGTCGGCTGTTCCTAGCTGGCCACTATCAGGATCGCTCTCCAAAGAATACCTCAGCCCTTCCCCTTTTATGGGGGGGCCGGCTGGGGCGGGAAAAAGGTCATGGATCGCACCTTGCTCGTAAAGGATGGGGGTGATCCGGCGATGGGGGTTTCGAGCATGGAAGCAGTGCCCTTGGAGTCATTGACCAATGATCCCATCGATCCTTTGTTGATCTCACAGCGGAACTCTCAATGAAAGCACCATTGTCGGCGTCAAAACTGGCAGACCTCGGGATAGGGGGTCCCGAGCTTTGGATCAAGGATCGGTGGTAGCAGGAATGAAGGGGACAGGTTTTTACCCAGGTTCGGGCCCTCTCGAAGAGGTAATATCCTACGTCATGCTTTGATTGTATTGATGATGATATCGAGTACAAGCTTGATCTACCTCGAGATCGTAAGGAGAGTTCTAACCCTCAGGGTAGGTGAATGTAATTGCGATTGGATTCCCTCTACAGAGTAAACCCCCTGGCTTATATATACGCCAGGTAGGGCTGATGACCCACAAGTATAGGAGATCAATTGTATTCCTTTCGATAAGTAAGAGTGTCGAGCCCAACGAGGAGCAGAAGGAAATGACAAGCGGTTTTCAGCAAGGTATTGTCTGCAAGTACTGAAATTATCAGTAACAGATAGTTTGATAGCAAGGTAATTTGTAACGAGCAACAAGTAGCAACTGTAACAAGGTGTAGCAAGGTAGCTGAATCCTTTTTGTAGCAAAGGACAGGCCGGAACGGTCTCTTATAATAAGCAAAGCGTTCTTAAGGACACACGGGTGAGCTCGACACCGAGGCCAGCGCTCTACACGCTTGCTGACGCGGTGGTCATCGAGGTCAACTCGACGGCCAGTGTAGTACCAGGAGGAGTGGATGTGAAAAGGCGGTGCAAAGTGTGCCTTACGATGCTAGGAGTTGTGCATCTACTTTTCGCTGGTGCACGGTTGCTTTTGAACCACCTCTCTTCTTTGTAATTAGTCATTTAGGCTGCAAGAATGTTGCATCTCTATTCATATAAGCTTATTCATATATATGATGCTCCTGTCTTTGCTCACCAGATGTGTTTTATGAATGTGCATTGCACCAACAATGCATTTTTACTGCTGTAACTTATTTTTCTAATCAATAAGATGGTACTGTCACTTCTGTTGGATTGCTTTGTTTTCTAGAGTTTAGTACATTATATAAGTTGAACAACAGTTGCATGAAAAGGACACTGCATAGTGACGCCTCAGAAGCAACAGCAAGATTGGTGCGCCCAGTCACGCAGAGGAGGCGTGCCCAGGGCGCGCCCCTGCCACTAGTCCGCAAATTAAACTACCGCCTCTTCCTCGCGCATCCCGTTGCTCACCTCCTTGTGGCTCTCCCTCCCCAACACACACATACATAAATTTGGCTACCGTGACACAGATCTAGGTCTCTCTCTCTATATTGTTTACTCAATCACCAGATCGAAGGTACAAGGGGTAGCTAGGGTTCATAGCAGCAAGAAAGGGGATCGAGGGAAGAGACAGGAGGTGGGAAGAGGTCTCGCCCAACGGCGTCGATACAGAGTAGTGATCCAACGATGCCCTCTCCTCCACACACGCAGCCCTAAGTACACACTCACTGGACCCAGTCCTCTCCTTGTACTTGATGGTTGGGCCGACACCCTCGCTTGGGCCGGCTCTGCTGGGCCGGGCGGTGTGACGTTCCCGTGACATTCCCCCCTCCTTGAGATGTGGCTTGACCCCAAGCCAATGCTCTGGGAAATCTTGACTTGAGAGGAACTTCGTCTTCCCAGGAGGCGAGTGACTCTGGAAAGCCTGACCTTTTGATGAACACTTGATCGACCGTGCGTGTCCCTCGAGCCACCATTCGCCCCCTCAGAATGGCTTCAGGAATTTGAAACCGAAGAAGGTCTTGGTGCAGCACGGGTAGCTCAGGAAGTACCGTCGTGGAGGGAGGCAGCCCATCTCGAAGTTGAGAAACATGGATGACCGGGTGGATCTTGGCTTGGTCAGGTAGGGCAAGCCGATACGTCACCTCTCTCACGCGTGCAAGAACCTGAAAGGGACCAAAATACCTGAAAGCCAATTTATGGTTAGCACGAGCCGCCACGGAGGATTGCGCGTAGGGTTGCAGCTTCAGGTAGACCCAGTCGCCAACTATGAACACACGATCCAAGTGGTGCATGTCAGCTTTGCTCTTCATAACCAGATTTGTCTGATGTAGATGTTGCTTAAGGAGGCCCATCACTGCTGCTCTGTCACGGGTCCAGGCAGCCAGATCTTTGATTGTGTTGTCAGCAATGGTGGTGATGCCAAAGAAGCGCGGTTTGTGACCGTACATAACCTCGAATGGAGATGTTTTCAACGTCAAGTGATACGACGTGTTGTACCAGAACTCTGCCAAAGCCAGCCACTCCACCCACTTGTTCGGACAGTTGTGGACAAAGCAGCGTAGATAGAGCTCCATACACTGATTCACCCGCTCCATGGTACCATCAGTCTGAGGGTGGTGCGCCAAAGATATGTTTAGAGTGGTATGAGTCAACTTGCATAGTTCCTGCCACACCTTGCTGGTGAAAACCCGATCGCGGTCGGATACCATCTTATCCAGGGGCCCATGCAGTTTGAACACATTGTTCATGTATGCCTTGGCCACCTGGAGAGCTGTGAATGGATGTCGAAGTGGGATAAAATGCGCATACCGAGTCAGTTTGTCAACGACGACCAGGATGGAGTTGTATCCCATGGATGTGGGTAGCCCCTCAACAAAGTCTAGAGTCACCATCTCCCAAGCTTGTTCGGGAATGGGGAGAGGCTGAAGTAGTCCCAGATACAGGACGTGTTCAGGTTTGGCTTGCTTGCAGACGGGGCAACGAGCGATGAACGCCTTGACTGTGTGCTTGAGTTTGGGCCAGGCAAAGAGCTTGATCACTCGGCTGTATGTTGCTTGCACTCCAGAGTGTCCTCCTATTGCTCCAGCATGCAATTCTTGCAACACTTTCTGTTGGCTATCCACATCATTGCCCAGCCAGACTCGCCCTTTGTAACGGATCAGCCCATCAGCGACAGAGAAAGGCCCTACTAACTGTGCTCCTCGAGCATGTGAGGCAAGCATGCGACAGCAATCAGGATCCTTCCTGTAGCCCTGTTTGATGTCCTCTAGCCATGTCGGCACGCATACCGAGACCGCGGCTACCACCACGTGAGCTGTGGGTTGTCGCGAGAGAGCGTCTGCTGCCAAATTGTTAGCCCCCTGCCGATACTCAATCTTGTATTGCAGTCCAAGCAGTTTGGTCAGAGCTTTGTGTTGCCATGGGGTAGTGAGCTTCTGTTCATCCAAGCAAGCAAGACTCCGATGATCCGTGTGAATAGTGAACTCTGACAAGAGAAGATACAGCCGCCATCTATCCACCACCATCAGAAGAGCGAGGCATTCTTTCTCATACGTGAATAATGCCCGATGTCGCGGACCCAAGGCTTGGCTGAGGAAAGCCACTGGGTGTTGTTGTTGCATCAAAACAGCGCCGATTCCAATGTCTGAAGCATCCGTCTCCACCACGAACGGCTTGGCAAAGTTGGGCAAAGCCAGCACAGGGGCTGTGGTCAGCGCTGTCTTTAGGGCCCTGAATGCTTGCTCATGATCTTTCGTCCACATAAAAGGAATGCCTTTCTTCAATAGCTCTGTGAGGCATCGACTGATCACCCCATAGTGTCGGACAAACTTGCGATAGTATCCTGCTAACCCAAGGAACTGGTGGAGCTCTTTAACAGATGATGGCGAAGACCAGTTTTGCACCTTATTGATGTTGCGTGGATCTGTGTGCACTCCTTCCGCACTGATGACATGGCCTAGGTATCGGAGTTGTGGCTGCGCAAAGGCGCACTTCTTCAGCTTGACCTTGAGTGAATACTGCTCCAGCCGTTGGAAAACTGCTCGCAACAATAACACGTGCTCCTTCAAAGTGGCGCTGAAGACGAGGATGTCATCGATATACACTAGGACCCCCTTGGGCAAGAATGGTGCGAGAACCACATGCATAGCAGACTGGAATGTGAAGGGCCCGCCGGTGACACCTTGTGGCATAACTTTGAACTCGAAATGTCCATGATGGGTCTAAAACGCTGTTTTAGCTTCATCTCCTGGCTGCATCCGGATTTGATGATGTCCGGAGCGCACATCCAGACTAGTGAATACTGTGGTAGCATGTAATTCATCCAGGAGCTCGTCAATGACTGGGATTGGGTAGCGATTTTTGACAGCAATCGCATTGAGGAAGCTGTAGTCGATGCAGAATCGCCACTCCCCATCCTTTTTCTGAACCAAAAGCACCAGGGACGAGAAGGGACTGCGGCTGAGCTGTATGATACCTTGATGAAGCATCTCCATCACCTGTCACACGATTTCATCCTTCGGTGCTGGACTGTACCGGTACGGGCGTCTGTTGACTGGTTGCGCTCCAGGAATGAGCTCAATAATGTGGTCGAATTCCCGATGAGGTGGTAGTCCACTGGGTTCCTCGAACAGCTCAGGGAAGTGTTTGAGCAGCTCCTCAATAACTGCTGGGATCGGAGATTGATCTAGTTCTGGTTTACTAGCTGCCAGCAGAAGGACGTGAGCGATGTCTGTGCGCGACTGTAAGAGATTGAGCTGAGCCATGGAGATCGCATTGCAGGTTGCTGTTTGCTGAGATCGCCCTGACAAGTGAACCGTCTACCCATTGTGTTGGAACAACATTTGTTTCTCAGACCAATTCACTATCATAATGCCTCTGGACTCCAACCAATCCATCCCAAGGACTATATCATAACAACCCAAAGGAAAAAGGTTGAAAGTGGAACTGAACATGACCCCCTGAACCAAAGCCCAACTAAAATTCTGAAATTCTCTTGGCCCATTCATGCACACATGTGAGTGGTGTGAGTGGGACTAAAATTTAGTCCCACCCCGAAAGTTGAGTGAGACTTGCACCTCTTTATAAGGTGAGCTCTTCTACCACTTGTATGAGCATGAGAAGGGGAGACCTACACGCGCGCTCCTCCTCCTCGCCACGCCACCCCACGCCTCGCCTCGTCACGACGCGCCGCGGGTTGCGGGAATGAGCCGAGCCGAGGACAGAGCTATGCATGTTGTCTATATTTTTGCTGCTCGGGAAAAATTAATACATCATTAATTAATAATTAATGGACGCGTTAATTACTCAGCCGTTTCCGATTCTTTTGGATCGTGGGGCTGTTACTTGGACGTGGGTTTTTCTACACGCCCTACCCGGCCCGCATTATATAGTCAGGCAGACGTCTACCCTAGCTGCCGCCAGGCAAGTCTTCTCCATCCCTCCTTTCGGCGTGCACCGCGAGAAGGGACAGCAGGCCTCCGGAACCCCGCCTCTCGTGATCCTGTACGGGAGAGGGGCGATCAGGTTTTTGGGGAGCGCACCCGCGCGACTGCTGGCAACGATGACTTTTTCCCCGACCTCGGCAACCTCTTCCTCAACAACATGGGCGACAACATCAACGCCGGCGGTTTTGCTCCCACTGGACCGTATGTGATCTTGTCCTCTTTGTTCGAGATCATGCTAGAATTCTTAGTTCTAGTCTGTGCCCTAGATATGATCTGTTCTTCTACTATGCTAGTCCGCATGATTAGTTTAATCTCTGCTTTTGTCGTCATGATTTATTTACTGTTTACTCGGATTAAATCTCGTAGTAATTTGCTCATACATTCAACAATCCAAAAACCTGATTATAGGCAATTTACTCCGAGTGGTTTTGCTGCGCATCTGAAGCCGCCTACCTTTAAGGGGGTGCAATATAAGAGGTGGCGCACGAGAGCAGTTTACTGGTTCCAAACCATGTACTGCTATGACGCCACCAAGGGCAAGCCTGAGGGCGTTCTTAATCTTGCACAGCAGGAAGCTTTTGAGAAGATCGTTACCCTCTTTAAAGGCGCCCTTCTAAGTGTTCTTGATGATTCCATTGTGGATTCGTATATTTGGTTTGACAACGACAAGGACATGTGGGCTGCGCTCGAGGCCAAATTTGGGGCCTCGGACGCTGGCAGTGAGTTGTACGTCATGGAGCAATTCTATGGCTACAAGATGACTGATGAGCGCTCTGTTGTCCAGCAGGCTCATGAGATACAGTTGCTCACAAAGGAACTTGAGTACTTCCAGTGTGTGTTGCCGGACAAATTTGTTGCCGGAGGCATCATTGCCAAGCTTCCACCTTCGTGGAACAATTTTGCTACTTCCCTGAAACACAAGAGATAGGAGTTTTCCGTTTCGGATCTCATTGGTACTCTTGATGTTGAAGAGAAGGCGAGAGCAAAAGACACACGTGCTTGAGTTGCTGAGGGACCTTCTAGTGCCCACATGGTGCAGAAGAAGAACTTCCAGCCCAACAAGTTGAAAAACAACAAGAACAAAACTCAGGGCAAAGGCAAGTTTGATGCAAAGAACAAGCCATCACATTCTACCAAATTCAAGAAGAATTCTCATAAGAAGGGGAAGGGACTTTGCCAGGTCTGTGGTGATCCTAATCACTGGGCTCCGAAGTGTCCTAACCGCTTTGAGGAGCATGAACATGAGAAGAGCGGCAAGTCCGCTAATGTTGTCATCGGTGATACTGATATGAAGGAATCTGGGTACGATATTCTTCCTACCATCCTTTCAGTATTTCAATTTCCTTATTGGTTAATTGACACCGGTGCCAATGTACATGTTTGTGCTGATGCCTCCATGTTTTCTTCTTACCAGGTCACAGGGACTTCTCCCGTGCTGATGGGGAATGGTTCACATGCCATTGTTCGAGGTGTCGGTACGGTCGATCTAAAGGTTACTTTGGGGAAGATCGTGCGCCTAAAGAACGTTCATCATGTGCCCTCCATCAATAAAAATCTCGTTAGCGGTTCCGTTTATGTCAAGATGGTTTTAAGTTGGTTTTCGAGTCCAATAAAGTTGTAATTTCTAAGTATGGACAATTTGTTGGAAAAGGCTATGAGGGCGGAGGCTTGTTCTGCCTGTCTTTGTCAGATATTTGCACTAAAGTTATTAATAATGTTTGCCACGATAACGAGTCCAATATTTGGCATTCAGGACTTTGTCATATTAACTTTGGTTGCATGACGCGGCTAGCAAACATGAGTTTAATTCCGAAATTTACTACTGTCAAGGGCTCCAAGTGCCAAGTGTGTGTGCAAGCTAAGCAACCTCGCAAGTCCCATAAGACTGCAGAGGCAAGAGACTTGGCGCCACTAGAGCTTATACATTCTGATCTTTGTGAGATGAATGGCGTGTTGACAAAAGGTGGAAAGAAATACTTCATGACATTGATTGATGACTCCACTAGATATTGTTATGTGTATCTTCTGAAATCAAAAGATGAGGCTTTAAATTTCTTCAAAAACTATAAAGCTGAAGCAGAGAACCAACTTGATCGAAAAATCAAACGGCTTAGGTCTGATCGTGGTGGAGAATTGAAAGTGCTAGTAATCGACTAGAGGGGGGGGGGGTGAATAGGCGATTTTTATGAAAGTCTTCAAAGCACGAGGACTTTGAAGATAAACAATCAAATTGAACCTATATGATATGCAGCGGAAGATGAACTATACTAGATAAACCATAGTCAAGTGAGCATAGTAATGAAAGCATGAAGACTAATAGCAACTAGGTAGTACAGATTGGAATGGAAGACAGAATGAAGCCAAACAGATAATAGTCTTCGCACAGTGAAGTAAAACAGATCAGACAAGCAAGCAATGACTTCACGAAGACAAACTGAAACGAAAAGGAGGAGGGGGATAGAACCAGGAGGTTGGTGAAGACAAGGATTTGGTAGACCAGTTTCAGTTGCTGTGACAACTGTACGTCTGGTTAGGGAGGCTGAGATTGAACTCAGAAGACCACGTCTTCACCTTATTCCCCTTGAGCTAAGGACACCCAGTCCTCGCCCAATCACTCGGGTAAGTCTTCAAATTAGACTTCCAAACCTTCACAGACTCTGTTCACCGGCAATCCACAATGACTCTTGGATGCTCAGAACGCGACGCCTAACCGGCTGGAGGATGCACAGTCCTCAAGTGTAACAAGTATTTAGGTCACACAGACAGAAAGACTTCAGTGATGCCTAACACTCTTTGGCTCTGGGTGTTTTGGGCTTTGTCCTCGCAAGGATCTTTCTCTCAAAGGCTTCGGAGGTGGGTTGCTCTCAAACGACAAAAGCCGTGCACTAACTCTGAGCAGCCACCAATTTATGGTGTAGGGGGTGGGCTATTTATAGCCAGGAGGCAACCCGACATGATATGTCCGAAATGACCCTGGGTCACTAAGGAACTAACACGTGTCCAATGGTCGGATTTCAAACACACGCGGCAGCTTGGCTTGGGCTACAAGCAAAGCTGACTCATCCAACTCTGGATAAGATTTGCTCTCATTGTCTTCGCTTGAAGACATAGGATTTTGGTTGAGCATCACATCAGTCTTCTGACTTTGTTCACTTGGACCCCACTTAACAGTATGGTGGTTCCTATGACTCAATAAAGAAGAAAAGGAAACTACGAAAGAAACTATGTCTTTGCACTCCATAGTCTTCAAGTGAATATCTTCACAGGTCATTATCTTCAACGTGAATGTCTTCACGAACCACCATTGTCTTCAATGTCTTCATACATTTTTAGGGGTCATCTCTGGTAGGTAAACCGAATCAATGAGGGACTTCCACCTGTGTTATCCTGCAATTCTCACAAACACATTAGTCCCTCAACCACGTTTGTCGTCAATACTCCAAAACCAACTAGGGGTGGCACTAGATGCACTTACAAGAATATTTTTCCAATGAATTTGATTTGTTTTGTACGGAACATGGTATAATCCATGAGAGGATGCCTCCCTACTCACCTCAGTCAAATGGGGTAGCCGAAAGAAAGAACTGAACTCTAACTGATATGGTTAACACCATGTTAGACACATCGGGTCTCTCCAAGGCATGGTGGGGGGAGGCGCTAATGACTGCATGTCATGTCCTAAACTGAGTTCCCACAAAGCATGAGACCATGACTCCTTTTGAGGAATGGGAAAGGAAAAGATTTAAACTCTCCTACCTACGTACTTGGGGTTGTTTGGCGAAAGTCAATATACCAATTCCCAAGAAGCGCAAGCTGGGACCAAAAACCGTAGATTGTGTTTTTCTGGGCTATGCTTTTCATAGCATTGGCTATAGATTTTTGGTAAAAAAATCTGAGGTATCCGACATGCATGTTGGTACGATTATGGAGTCGAATGATGCAACTTTCTTTGAGGACATATTTCCTATGAAGGATATGTCTAGTTCATCAAATCAGGAGATACCTACTCCATCTAGTGAGGAATTCACTGTAATTCCTGAACCCACCATTGCGATCAAACACATTGAGAATCCTGTTGAGGATGACAATGAAACTCCTGTAAGGAGTAAGAGACGGAGGCCCGCAAAGTCCTTTGGTGATGATTTCATTGTGTACCTTGTGGATGACACACCCAGGACTATTTCAGAAGCCTATGCATCTTCTGATGTTGACTACTGGAAGGAAGCTGTCCGTAGTGAGATGGATTCCATCTTAGCTAATGGGACCTGGGAAATCACTGATCGTCCTTATGGGTGTAAACCTGTAGGATGTAAGTGGGTTTTCAAGAAAAAGCTTAGACCTGATGGTATGATTGAAATGTACAAGGCACGGCTAGTGGCCAAGGGTTATACCCAGAAAGAAGGTGAAGATTACTTTGATACTTACTCACCTGTGGCTAGACTGACCACTATTCGGGTGCTACTATCACTGGCTGCCTCACACGGTCTTCTCCTTTATCAAATGGATGTTAAGACGGCTTTCCTCAATGGAGAGTTGAAGGAGGAAATCTACATGGATCAGCCAGATGGTTTTGTAGTACCTGGTCAGGAAGGAAAGGTGTGCAAGTTATTAAAGTCTTTATATGGCCTCAAACAAGCTCCTAAGGAGTGGCATGAGAAGTTCGAAAGAACATTAACTGCTGCCGGCTTTGTAGTAAACGATGGTGACAAGTGTGTGTACTATCGCCATGGTGGGGGCGAAGGAGTTATTCTTTGTCTGTATGTCGATGACATACTGATCTTTGGAACCAAACTTGATCTAATCAAGGAGGTTAAGGATTTCTTATCTCGCTATTTTGAGATGAAGGATCTAGGAGTAGCTGATGTTATCTTAAACATCAAGCTGTTGAGAGATGAGAATGGTGGGATCACACTGCTTCAGTCTCACTATGTGGAAAAGATCTTGAGTCGCTTTGGGTATAGCGACTGCAAGCCTTCTCCAACTCCAGATGATTCTAGTGTGTTGCTTCGAAAGAATCGACAGATTGCTAGAGATCAACTAAGGTATTCTCAGATTATTGGCTCGCTTATGTATTTGGCGAGTGCCATGAGGCCTGACATCTCTTTTGCTATGAGCAAGCTGAGTCGGTTTGTGTCAAAACCAGGAGATGATCATTGGCATGCGCTTGAGAGAGTTATGCGCTACTTGAAAGGCACTGCGAGCTATGGGATTCACTACACTGGGTATCCAAGGGTACTGGAGGGTTATAGTGACTCAAACTGGATATCTGATGCTGATGAGATTAAGGCCACAAGTGGTTATGTTTTTACACTTGGTGGTGGCGCTGTTTCCTGGAAGTCTTGCAAGCAGACCATCTTAACGAGGTCAACTATGGAAGCAGAACTCATAGCATTAGACACTGTCACTGTTGAAGCAGAGTGGCTTCGTGAGCTCTTGATGGACTTACCTATGGTCGAAAAACCAATACCCCCTATCCTGATGAACTGTGATAATCAAATTGTGATCGTCAAGATAAACAGTTCTAAGAATAATATGAAGTCCTCAAGGCATATGAAGAGGAGACTAAAATCTGTCAGAAAATTGAGGAACTCCAGAGTTATTACGTTGGATTATATCCAAACGTCAAAAAACTTGGCAGATCCCTTCACAAAGGGTTTATCACGTAATGTGATAGATAATGCATCGATGGAGATGGGTTTGAGACCCACCGCATGAGTTGTCCATAGTGGTAACCCACTCTATGTGATCGGAGATCCCGTGAAGTAGAAGTGGGAGACAAGCTGTTGGTCAGCTGAGAGGAGAGTATTCCTATTTTAATTATCCCACCCCGTGAAGATGCAATACTCTCCTGATCTGCATGGCAGGTTCATAGTTATCTTAATGTGTTCCAAGTGGCTTATTTGAGTAAGCAAAGATGTTGTCCTGCAGAGCATCTCCTGAGGAACACACCTATATGAATTTGACTGTTAACGTCGCAGTCTGTGAGAATTGGGTGTTCTCTAATAAATTCATGAAAGGCCCTGGAGTATGACGTATACGCTCCACCCGCGGGGAAACCTTGCAGATGCCCAGTATCGGTCAAGAATTTGTGTGAAACTAGTCTCGCAGAAAACTTGTAGTTCAAGGCATAATCCACTATTCAAGTTGTGATCTAGTGTAGCATAAAACTCTAAGTGGAAGTTCAACTTCACAGTCTCCACTAAGCACCGGTATATAAACAATGATTTGGAACTAAATGATGAGATGTGCCAATGAGACTTTGTGGGGGATTGTTGGAATTTGCTAGTGGGCCTTTGGCCCAAAGCCCAACTAAAATTCTGAAATTCTCTTGGCCCATTCATGCACACATGTGAGTGGTGTGAGTGGGACTAAAATTTAGTCCCACCCCGAAAGTTGAGTGAGACTTGCACCTCTTTATAAGGTGAGCTCTTCTATCACTTGTATGAGCATGAGAAGAGGAGACCTACACGTGCGCTCCTCCTCCTCGCCACGCCAGCCCACGCCTCGCCTCGTCACGACGCGCCGCGGGTTGCGGGAATGAGCCGAGCCGAGGACAGAGCTATGCACGTTGTCTATATTTTTGCTGCTCGAGAAAAATTAATACGTCATTAATTAATAATTAATGGACGCGTTAATTACTCAGCCGTTTCCGATTCTTTTGGATCGTGGGGCTGTTACTTGGACGTGGGTTTTTCTCCACGCCCTACCCGGCCCACATTATATAGTCAGGCAGACGTCTACCCTAGCCGCCGCCACACAAGTCTTCTTCATCCCTCCTTTCGGCGTGCACCGCGAGAAGGGACAGCAGGCCTCTGAAACCCCGCCTCTCGTGATCCTGTACGGGAGAGGGGCGATCAGGTTTTTGGGGAGCACACCCGCGCGACTGCTGGCAGCGACGACTTCGTCAACGACGACTTCTTCGCCGACCTCGGCAACCTCTTCCTCAACGACATGGGCGACAACATCAACGCCGGTGGTTCTGCTCCTGCTGCACCATATGTGATCTTGTCCTCTTTGTTCGAGATCGTGCTAGAATTCTTAGTTCTAGTCTGTGCCCTAGATATGATCTGTTCTTCTACTATGCTAGTCCGCATGATTAGTTTAATCTCTGTTTTCGTCGTCATGATTTATTTACTGTTTACTCGGATTAAATCTCGTAGTAATTTGCTCATATATTCAACAACCACCACCACCAGCAGCAGCAGAGAGGGGCGGGGCACCATGTTCGCAGCGACGCAGTGGGGAGAGCTGGAGCAGCAGGAACCGATTTTTAACATAAGTAAAACATACTCATGTCTCAAGTTTATCATGGAACCTTTTGCCGTGTCACAAACACATATAGACACGGCAAACAAAGCACAGCTTTATAAAATGCAAAATTGACTTAAGATTTTTTCTGAACTCAAACTAGTATATGAAAATTAATTCCATGATTTAGTATTTTTAGATAGCTTTCTTTATCAACTTGGTAAAACTTTACGAATAATTACTTAAGAAAAAACATATATGCAGAGTTAAAAGAAACGGATGAAGCACATGCACAATGGTTCACATCATCCTTTGTACCAACACAAAAAAGATAAACACTATTAAGGTCATACAACCGGCTCTTGCGGGAAGAACCACGTCGGCTTGCCATCCCATATAGTAAACCGTTGAGATCTTGAATCAACCCCCACATTATGCTCATCTACAAAGTGGTGGATAAACTTCTTTCCCGCCTCTTGGTATGTGGGGACATGTTTTGAGTAATGTTTGCTCACGAAGAATGCACCTGGCGCGCCGTCGATCTGTAGAATCCATACGCCTGTTTTGACGTCTGCCTCGAAGACCTCGATCTTAAGATTGTAGCGACGAGAGCGTATAGGCACATATTGTTGCCGCCTGAGCATGAATAACTTGCCATTCGACTCAAATAGATGTCGACTAGTCACGATGCCATCTAGGTCTTTTCCGTGTGAACAATAGAGCTGCTCAGTGCCGTCTGGAACCCTGTAGTCCAAGGTGTTCGGTCTCATGCCTTGAAAAAATGAATCACCTAAGATACTCGACTCATCATCGTAATCTCCATCATCCACGTCTTCTTCATCCTCATTGCTCGACACTTCTTCGTGGTCATCAATGTTAAAGTTGTTGTCCTTGTTTGTCGGTTTGTTCATTGTTACCTTGTCATCGCCAGAGTCGTTGTTGACAATCGATGCATCGTCCAACTCTTCGTCGTCCTCATCGATGCATGATGCTTCACTGTACACCACCTCTTCTTCTTTTTCATTGCTCGACACTTGTCCATCGTCTTCGTATTCTTCCTCCTCCTCATCATCATCACCTGGTGGGTGCTTGATAATATACTTTACATTTTTTACAACGGGGATTCCGCCGTTGTCTTCACCAATATCCATCACAACAAGATCATTGCCCTTAGTGATCCCACATAGTTTGCCTCTGTAGAACACAACATCAAATATAGACGCATACAGCATCTCTCCCCGTTGGGGCCACCATGCGCCGGGCTTCCCAGGGCGACACAAGATGATCGGGTAATTGCAATTGCTGGTCGTCACCGCGACGATATCATCTTCGGTCGATGGCATGATTACCTTCCGAACCTTGAACAGGTTAGAGGTATCGTTGATGACGGAGTCAAGCCCTGGGAGCGGCACCGTTGATTTTGTGAAAGGGTTATGCAAGAGATGAATACGCCTACCGTTAATGATGCGGTAAAAGGCGAGCCAGCTGTGACAGACGCCAATGAAGGTTGTGTCGTCGGGGAGTGATAGCCTGTGATGAATACCATGATCAGGGAAGGTGACAAAGGTGCCATCCAAGTAGATGATCCATGGCAGCTGCGGGCGATTATGCTGGCGCACGGCGAGGTGCCATGGACGGCACACGACACGGAAGCGAGCACGATCATCGAGGCGCGGGAGGCAGGCGATGACCCGTCCTAGGAGGTCCGGTAGGAGGTCGGCCCACTGTTGAGAAGAAGGCCGCAAAGTCGCCGGCATGGCTCGAGCCGATCTACTGTGGTGCCGATGCTAGTCCACAGATAAAAGCTGCGTCGTACGTGTACCTACGTGGTAATATATAGAGTATATAATAGGTGCGTTCAAGGGGGATTTGCGTGGAAGAGGGGAAGGAAATCCGACTCGGTATAGAAAGGATCTGCAAAGAATCTTCATATGTAAAGGACGCACCGACCACACGTCGATACAGATAGGACACGATTTCAACCACGTCGTTTAGGCGCACGAGAACGGAGAAAGAAAAAAAAAAGTATCCTCAAATTCGTAGCAACCGAGCACATACACCTGTGTTTCGTTCATCTTTTTTTTGCGGGGGGCGTATGCGTCTCTCCGCTAATGAAGTGTAGCCAGCTCTGAGTGGTTCTTTGGATTAGAAGATTAAACGTTGGGGTTTCCGGAAACAGGTTTTGAGAGAAATTTTAGGAAAACAAGTTTTAGTTAGGTTTTTTTTTTGTTAAGATAAGTTTACATAGCTCTTTGTTTGGACTAAAAACATGCTTTTACAAAACCATGTTTGGTTCAATCATGTGAATAAAATGATTAGGATTAGTCACTTAACTCTGTTCTCTTCCTTCCACGGCCGCCAGCGAAGTAAGGTATCTCCAGCGACCAACGCAGACCCTCAAACCGCCCGTAACCGTCTAGACCCGGCGGTCCGGACGCGTTTTGTCATCCCAAGAGGCGGCCCGTGGAGCGGTCTGGATTCCCGTTTTCCCGCAAACTAGACGCAGACCAGGGGCTTTGCGAGTGTTCGGACCGTTGTCACGCACGCGTCTGACACCCCGGACCCACCCAAAATCCTCTCCGCGAGAAGCGGTGGTCACGCATTCATGTCGGTCAGTGCATCTCCAGTGCGGGCGTGACTCAACGACATTCATGTTGGTCAGAGCGACACGGACGGACGAGCGGGCGGTGGCGCTTCAATGATGATGCGGTGGTCGAGAAGCCTATTGATGTCGGCTTTGCGTGGCTTCATGTCCTCTCCCCGGGCCTGGTCGCGCCTATTTAAGCGGGGATCCATCACCGTCTACACCACACCGCACCATTCCTTCTCCCCTCCGCTCCTCATCGTCGCGGGCATCGTGTCAGCCGAGAAGAGGGCGGCCAGGGAGGTGGCGCAGCGGAAGCGACGCACCGCTCTGCGTTCGTTAAGTCCGATGAGGCATCAAACACCTTGTCCTAGTTTCTTGATATCTCCAAGGCATCAAACACCTTGTCCTTGCAGTTTTTTAGTTAAATCTGGACACCAATATCATCAAATACATCGATCAAATCCAACTATGTCAGATCATGGACAAACTTTGTGTTTCTACTAGTGGTGGTAGCCATCTCGTGAAAGTTTTCAAAATAGAACTTAGTGGCAGAAAGATGAACCACATACAACGATCATGTGGAATTGGTTCCATTGAACCATCAACAATGGTCTTAAAGATATGGTTGCTTATGTTGAGATGCAAACAGGTTATACAAGAAGCAATATCACTAAGATATTGTCCAAAATTGCAAGGAGGGGGGGGGGTCTTCCTGAAATATAACCTATTCAAACATATTACACCCTTGTTTATTTTATGAGTTTACTCTCAAGGTTTCCATCAATGTTTTTAGTGAGGTAATATCAACACAAAAATATATGGCATACCTCCTATTTTCCCCACCGGGGTTTTTAATGGATGCCTACAAGGCATATTGGTTGTCTTCTAAACTTACCAATGAGTTTTATCCCAATGATATTTTCTCATATAAGTTACAAAGAGACAATTACCATCATATGTCATATCATTTTCACCTTATTTCTTCACACTGGGTTCTAAACAAGTTTTCAATGGCATATCAAATCGCACTGTTTTCCCTTATGGTTTTCTTCCAAAGTTTCTCATAAACGGTTTTAATGAGGCGATATATGCGATACTTTCAAAAGCTTTCACTTGGATTTTTGAAAGAAAAGTATACAAAGCATATATATTGTTCTCCAAACTCATCAACGAGTTTTTTCCTACTTCAAAGATTTTTCTCGTATGAGTTATCAAGGGGACAATAATCATTATATGTTGCATCATTTTCTCCTTATCATTTTTCCACTTGGTTTAAAAGAGTTTTAGTAACATATCAAGCATTTTCTCCCAATATTTTTCCCACAAGGTTTTCGGAGGAGTTACTATACAATTGTGATCAAGATCAAGGGATTGTCAAGACTATACAAGGAATAGAAGACATACCAGAAGAAGCTTTGTGCAAGGGGGGGGGGGGTGTTAGAATTAGATTATATCTTCCTTAAGCAGTTATTTAGTGCCCAAAGTGACGTGCAGACGCACGGATGCCTTCTCTATGTAAGGGCGCATGCATGTTCCCTACGAACAAACACCTATTCATTCGACTGGCACCTCGTACAGGCGCCTCTTGTAACAGACATCTTGAACAGACGAAAATCCTCGTGTAAATACCTCAAGTCAATGATCAATGAATCACAAGTTCTTTTCAGTCAATTCAATTCTTTACATCAAGGTTGCAAATGGATCCCAAGTGTTGGCTGCTTCGGTAAGGGGTGGAAATAACAACATGTTTTCTCTGGATTTAGTAGTGGTTAATGTTGAGGATATCGACAATTGGACATGGTTTCTAGAGAAACTTGAGTCAGCAACTGGCCAAGGGGAGGAATATGGTGGATGGACAATCATGTCAGACAGGCAAAATGGCTTTGCGGACGTGAATGCGAGTTTTGGTGGGGTGGGTGAAAGTGATGGTGGTCGTAGATGTGGTGGGTGAACTGGTGGAAGTGAATGAGATGGGGTTTAAACATGTTGGTTATGTGTTAAATTTTGCACGACTCCTTCTGGTCATCTTCATCCGCCATACCGTCATCGCATCAGCAGCATTGAGGGCAATGGAGGCAATGTATGCAACACTAAAGGAGCTCCTCCTCCCATGATGCGTTGGCCAATGGATGCACTGTACGAGTTGTACACATCTTGCAATAAAATCAACACTTGCTCGTCAGGAACCCTAACCCAAGCGAGCGAGTGGGAGGCACCATGAATACACGTGAACATGATAGATACCATGATTGTGATAAGAGAATCATTAGTGGAATCAACAGAACTACTAGAAGCAACAATATTGGATTTAACATGGTTATTGTTACTACTAGAGGAAGAATCTTTCTTGCTCTTATTGCTAGATTTTACTTGTGGCATATAAGTAGACAAGAGGAGACGTTTGGCAAGATAAGAAGAACTCTTCTTTCGAAGATCATCATTGATAACTTTTAGAAACTCATGCTCTTGCTCTAAATTTAGCTTCTCGAAGCGTAACTTCTCATGAGTCTTTAGGAGCTCTCTATAATCCCCTAGAGTTGTTTCATGAGCTAACTTAAGAGTGTTTAGTTCTTTAGTTAGATGCTTAATCTCCTTCTTATCATTGTCATTCGTTTCATCTTGATAAGCATGATTACTAGCAAGTTCATCATAGTTTTCATCACTAGAGTTCTCAACAAGTAAATCATCATCACCTAGCAAATCATCTTCATCACTATTGAAATCAACATACTCGGGGTGTGATACCTTAGGGCCTTTAGCCATGAAGCATCTTGCAATTCCTTCATTTGGTGAGTCAAATATGTCATAGGAGTTGGATGACACAAGTGCAAGCCTGGCAACACCTTCATCTTGAGTATAGTCAGAGTTGGGGTGATAACTTCTCTCGGAGTAGTTGTCGGAGTCGAAACCGGATACCCATTCACCAACGTGAGCTTGATGTCTTCGTCTTGTGTAGCTCTTTGATGACTTGTCCTTCCTTTCCGAATCCTTGCTTCTACTAGAGGGTCTTCGTTCATAACGATCATCTCTACTCCTTCTCTCTTTGAGGTGATTCATCTCTTCTACTCCTCCTTTTTGGAGAATCTTATTTTTTCTTGTGTGGAGCCGTACACTCATTGGAGTAGTGTCCGTGTCTTCCACAATTGTAGCAATTACGATCACGACTAGAAGATCTTTTGTCATTGTAGGACCTTGACTTGGAGCTTCTATTCTTGTAGAACTTGTTGAAGTTCTTCACCATTAAGCTCAATTCTTTATTGGAGACTTGCTTCTCACTTGATGTTGTAGGAGCATCACTTGAAGCTTTGTAGGCACCACTTGACTTGTTGTGGAGCTCTTCCTTATCCTTGAGTGACATCTCATGAGCAACAATTCTACCGATGACTTCTGTGGGATTGAGATCTTTGTAGTTGGGCATCATTTGGATCAAAGTGCACATGGTATCATATTTTCCATCCAAGGCTCTTAGGATCTTCTTGATGATGAATTTGTCGGTCATCTCTTCGCTTTCCAACCCGGCAATCTCATTTGTGATGAGAGCAAGCCTAGAGTACATTTTGGCGACACATTCACCATCCTTCTGTAACATCCCCAGCATCACACCACAGTGATCACCCTCTGTTAATGCCAAGTCATCCTGTTCAACAGTGCTTGATCATCATTATTGTCATATCCCATTTCAAATTCCAATTCAAATGAATTTCTCAAACTTTAAGTGATAAATAAAAGTTGTTCAAATCCAGGAACTAAAATGTTCCTACTGTTGCAAATATTCCCAAAGCAGTTATAAAAATAATTGCTAGATTAATTGAATTAGTTAAATGACCCTAACATCATGAAACAGTACCCAAAACAGCAATATTTAACTCCTTTCTATTTATGCAAAATTCAAATGAAATCATATAAGCCCCAAACTTTTTGTGATAGTGAGGACTGTTGCATATCAATTATTGAGACAAGTGTCACATTTTACAAGAGACAGTTAATGCCCAAAAGAAATGGAAAACAGAAACTGAAAAAGAAAACAGAAAAGAAAGAAACAAATAAAAAGGAAAGGGCCACTGTTGGCTGGGCCTCAGTGCACAGTGTGCAGGCCCAGCCCAACAGCGCTGTCATCGTCTCACTCCTCCCCGTGTCGGCCGTGCCAAGGCTGGGCGCGCACGCACCAGCCCGCCGACGACACGGCGACGGGGCAGGTGGGCGAGGGGATAAGGACTCCCCCAAGCCCTCCCCCCTGGACGCCTCCGCCACTCCTCCCCCTTCTCCCTCGCGCGCGCTCGCCTCTCCTCTCTCTCTCCAGTACACTACCGCCGCCGCACGCTGTCGATCTCGTGGTCGCCGCCATCCCCCAGTAGCACCACCATGACCGTCGTCTTCGCCGCGCTCGACCACGCAGTTTGGTGTTTTCAGGCAGAGACGGGAAGCTTTGCGTCGTGCAAATCGGGCCGCCCCCTTTCCGCTACTACCACCGGCGACCACCAGCGATTCCGATGCCGCTCTGTGCTCCTAAGCCTCCGAAGAGCCTCCTTGAGCTCCCTCGGTGAGCGGCCGTCCCTCCCCTCTCTTTTTCCCTGTCGTTCGCGAGCTCCAGGGCGACGTTCCCGATGCGACCGAACCCATCGCTGCCAAGCTCGTCGTTGGCCATGGTCCGGTGACCGCACGCCCGCGTAGCGATGTCCGTCGAGCTCGCCGCGTCACGTAGGCCTCACCTAGCCTCTTCTTTTGCTCGCGCGCGCACCGCAGCAACGAAACCGAGCACCGCCCGAGAACCCCGCCGCCCGACGTCATCACCGGCGACCTTTCCGACCGCCTCCGCCCCTGCCGTGGCTCCCATTCAATGCGCGGCAAAGTGCACTTTCGAAAGGACCTAACCCCGCGCGATTTGGACCACTGTGGCGCGATTCCGGCCAAGTCCGGCCAGCTCCGCCACTGTTACGGCTGGCCGGCACTGCTCCCGTCATCGGAGATGACCTGGCCGCCACCTGGCGCCCCCTGTGTCACTGCCAGCGGGCTCCATGGACCCAGTTGACTGGGTTGACCCAGTCAACTGCTGACTGGGCACCCCTGTGACGCTGACATGTGGGCCCCACCGCTTAATTAGTTAATTAAAACATTTTTATAAATAAAAGTAATTAGTTACCTAATCAGTCACTGATATGTGGGGCCCTACTAGCTAATTAACCTCTAGTTAGTCTAAATGAACTCTGTTAGGCCACTGTCAATGACAGGTGGGCCCCACTGGTCAGTTTGACCAGTCAGCGGCCCAGTTGACTGCTGACGCAATGCTGACCTCATGCTGATGTCATAATCTAATTTAGTATTTCTGTTAAATTGAGATAATTTCAGAAAATGCTAAAATCTTTAGAAATTCGTAGAAAATAAACCGTAGCTCGGATCGAAAAACTTTATACATGAGAGTTGCTCAGAACGATGAGACGAATCCAACCATGCCATCTATTTTCGTGTCGGGACCCTCTACGGAGGTGAACCCACAACTTTTCGCCCGTTTCCGGTAGATGAATAGTGCATATATACCGGTTAATGAATCCAACTTAAATCCTAAAATAACTAATATGACTTAGACATGCTTTTAGGCAATCCTGCACTTCACGTTAGCATAGCATGCTCTGTGTTGCATATGTTTGCTGTGTATTTATCTATTTCCTCCCCCTCTTCTCTCTCGGTAGACCCCGGTACCGATGTAGTTCCCAAGACCGACGCAGCTCAGGAGCCCGACGACACCGTTGATGACCTTGCCTTTGCCGCTGAGCAACCAGGCAAGCACCCCCCTTTCACTACAGAGATCAGGAGATTTGCCGTCTGCCATGGCATACAGCAAAAGCATGCCTGGCGGACGGCAAAGGCCTTTGCCGTTAGCCAGCAGACGGCAACACATCCGGCTGAAAAGACTATGGCAAAGGGCTCTTTGCCATCTGCTGGCGGACGGCAAAGATGCAAAGGCCTTTGCCGTCTGCCAGCGGATGGCAAAGAGCCTGGACGGCACACGTGGCAGCTTAGGTCCGTTAGGGGGTTAACGGCGTGCTTTGCCATCTGCCAGCAGACGGCAAAGTGCCCAAATAGGCCAGCCCAGGTAGCTGCCACGTGGCTTGCGATGCTGTCTACTGGCAGACGGCAAAGATGCAAAGGTCTTTGTCGTCTGCCAGTAGACGGCAAAGCTGCCAAATAGGCCAGCCCAGTACACCCCAGGTTGCACAGGTAGCTGCCACATGGCAGCTTTGCCGTCTGCTGGCTGACGGCAAAGAGCCTGTACAGCCCCTTTTTTTTTTTCTGTTTTTTCTTAAATTCATTCAATTTCACAGAATTTCACAGATATATATAACAAGTTTCCAACAACATATATATAACAAGTTTCCAACAACATATATATAACAAGTTTCCAACAACAAGTTATCCAACAACATATCCAACATAAAATGGTTTCATCCATACATACATATCCAACAACAAGTTTGCAACAAGTTTCCAAAAACATAAAGGAAGCACAAGGAGAAGAGTAGACTCCATCAATGCAAGCTTCCTCATCTAAAGAAAATCTGCAAATTGGGAAAGAAGAAAGTTAGAAGAAGAAGAAGAAGAAGACTAGCTAGAAGAAGAAGAAGAAGAAGAAGAAGAGGAATTTTTCTTCTCTTTCTTTTTCTCCTCTTCTTTATCTTCTTCTTCTTCTAACTAAGGTAGGTAAAAATGCCATTTTTTAGCTAAGCTAGGTAAAAATACTAAGTGTAGGTCATTTTAGAGCTAAGCTAGGTAAATAGGTCATTTTGGAGCTTAGTAAAGTTATTATGTCATTTTGGAGGAAAATAAGCTAAGTCTATGTCATTTTGGAGATAAACCAAGGTTATCATGCCATTTTTTACCTAAGTATGCTAAGTATGTCATAAATAAACTGAAGAAGCCAAGTCTAGGTCATTTTTGAGCTAACCTAGGTAGTTATGCCATTTTTGAGCTAACTAAGCATATTAAGTCATTTAGGAGGAAAAATGCTAAGTATAGGTCATTTTATAGCTATCCTAGGTAAAGTATGTCAGTTTGGAGCTAAGTAAGGTTATTATGTCATTTTCGAGGAAAATAAGCTAAGTATAGGTCATTTTGGAGCTAAACCAAGGTTATTATGCCATTTTTTTACCTAAGTGAGCTAATTATGTCATAAACGAACTAGCTAAGCTAATTATAGATCATTATTGAGCTATCCTAGGTAGTTATGCCATTTTTTAGCTAACTAAGCAAATCAAGTCATTTTGGAGGAAAAAATGCTAAATATAGGTCATTTTATAGCTATCCTAGGTAAAATATGTCATTTTGGAGCTAAGTAAGGTTATTATGTCATTTTCGAGGAAAATAAGCTAAGTATAGGTCATTTTGGAGCTAAGTAGGTCATTTCTTAAGCTAAGTATGCATTTGTTAAGCAAAACACTTGGGAAAACTTACCATCATCACGGAGGTGAAGGACCGGTCGGGTTTGCGCCAGTGCCAGACGGAGAAGGACCGGTCGGGGTTGTGCCAGTGCGAGATGGAGAAGGATCGGTCGATTCTTGTCGGGAGGCATGCTGCACCAAAGATCAGTTGCAATGTCTCGTTAGCATGATGCAACTGAAATGTGAATACTAGTAACTAATGACCATTCAAATGAAACTCACCGTGTCTGCTATACCAATCTGGGGCGTCGGCGGAGGGATCTAACCATTTTTCTCACACACGGGCTGCACATTTTGTTTTCACGAATCAGTCATATTAGTTAGTAATGAAACGAACATTACGTGCGTGATTTGGCTAATATGCAGGAGAAACTTACCACGAGGAGCTCGTATAGGGCCTGGTGAGACGCGTTGTTCCAGTTCCTCTCTGCCTCCAACATACTAGCCGTCCTCTCCTCCAACTCCCTCTCCCTCTGCGCCGCCTGCCTGTTTGCCTCCGCCAGAAGCTCCTGGGCCCTAGCCTCCATGGCGAGCTCCATTGGCCGTGGACGAGGCCTTATCTCAGGATCAGAGCTCGTCTGGTGCTTCTTGATCTCCGGGAGAGTTTTAGGACAACGTATGAGTCCATCCCCAATGGCTACCGAGCCATGGTACCTCCCGCCACCAGATAGCATCACGATCTCTGGATCAAAAGGACTCTGGCTTGGGTTGAAGTCCTCCCCTTTCCTCGTCTTCCCAACGTCTCTGTACCTCACGAGCTTGTTGTGGGAGGAGATGTTGGTGAAGCTCTCTGGATGATCGAGGTCATCCTCAGAGAATGCCTTGGCCTTCTTGTACGGGGCAGTATGGGCCATGGCATAGAGGTCGTACAGCGGTGGCACGTCCTTCTTGTTGTGTCACGCCTAAAAGAGAGGAACAAAATATTAGTTAAGGGCTCAAGCTAGCATGAAGAATGAAATTGCATGAATCGTGAAGCAAACTACATACCCAGTGATCCCCGTACTCAAATAGGTTGGAGCTCCCTTGATGGTGTGGCACACCTTGCTTTTGGGCACGCTTATCCCTGGCCTTGTTGTGGATGGCTAGCCATTGGGGAGAGTACCACTCATCCACCAACGCCTCCCAACAGTCCACCCTATCCGCACACCATCTCGGGGGCACCTAAGTTAGACAAAGAGAAATTTCAGTGCTACGCCTATGAATCAAATCAAGGAAACTAAGTACAAGGCCTTAAGAATAGGTAATTACCTTCATGTACTTCTCCTTACTCAGATACTTGGCGCGACACTTCTTCTTGGCCCTCTTAATGTTAGTCGAGGCGTAGTAGTCTCGAACAACCTGCACCCGAGCCTCGTGCCATAAGTTCTGAAGTAGGCGCTTGCACTCGGCTTCGAGAACCATAGCCACATACGCCTCGTGTTCCTCAAGACACCTGTAGAAAGTCTGCAATCAAACAAGACAACACTGATTAGTACAATCACTAGGTACTGTTGAATTTTAATTCTGTAAAGGAGAAATTACCCAAAACCGCCGGATCACAATGTCGGCCACCGTCTCGCACAAGACACCGTCGACCCTCTCCTCCGGCGGGGCCGGGGCAGCCATGTACAGCTCCCAGCTCAGTGCTAGCTGTGGAACCTCACCCTCACCGGGCAACGTGACCCACCCCGGGAAGTGGTGCCGGCAAAGCACACCAAGGACCTGGTTGGGCCTGCGGACACCAGGGGCGTGTTTCCAACCCCTGCAGTATGACAAGGCCAACACATTAGATATTAATTTGAAGAAACATGAAGGCAAAAGGTTAAAAAAGAGTAAATGCACTTACTTCTCCCCGTTAGGCTCAATCAACCACCTCTGATCGCGGGTCGGCGGCACGGACGGGAGCTTTGTACCACCACGCTGGCAGACCTTCTTGCCCCCCTCAACCAGCTCGCCCTCGCTATAGCTATCGTCAGAAAAGGTGTCCTTGCCACCATCAGCATGGCCACTAGCCTCCGGAGTCACGTGGGACGAAGACTCTGGGACCGGAGTCTCCTGGGACGAAGACACTGGGACCCGAGTCTCGTCGGACGAAGGCTCGGTGACCCGAGGCTCGTCGGCCCGAGGCTCGCGGACTGGAGTCCGAGACGGGTCCAAGTTAGACGGGTCCACCTGAGACAGAGCTGGGGTGGCGGCGAGGAAGGCACAACAGCCTTCCTACCTCTCCCGCCGCCACGTCCACCTCTAGCAGCCCTCTTCGTCTTCCCCCAACCTCTCCCGGTCGAAGAAGAAGCACCCGCCGGTGTCTGCATGCTGTCTACCAGCGCTCTCCGAAGGTGTTGGGGTGGAATAATAGCACCCCGCCCAGCACGCGCCGAGGAAGGAGGCTCGGAGCGCTCTCGACCCGAACCCACCATTTGTCAACACCTGCAATGACAAAGAGTAAATAAAATTAGTACAACATAAACATAATAAAATATTTTAAGTGTGTATCATCATCATGAACATAATACCGCCGGGGTGCTGTGTCAGGGTCGCGGTGTCGGGGTGTCGAGGCGGGGTCGGGGTATCTTGTCGGGGTCGGGGTGTCGGGGTCAGGGGGTCGGGGCGGCGACCCTCGACCGGGGTCAGGGGGTCGGGGCGGCGACCCTCGACCCCTTTTCCCCTCGACCCCTCGACACCTCGATCCTCGACCCCTAGACCCTCGACTCATTTTCCCCTCGATCCTCGACCCCTCGGCCCCTTTTCCCCTTTTCCCCTCGACCCCTCGATCCTCGACCCCTAGACCCTCGACTCCTTTTCCCCTCGATCCTCGACCCCTCGACCACTCGGCGATCCTCGACCCCTCGGCGACCCTCGACCATCGGCGACCCTCTTTTTCTACTTTTCCTACTTCTTTTTTTCATCTTCTTCTACTTCTTTTTTTTCATCTTCTTCTTTCTTCTTCTTCTTCTCCTTCTTCTTCTACTTATTGTTCTTTTTTTCATCTTCTTCCTCTTCTTCTTCTTCTTTTACTTCTTTTTTTTCATCTTTCTTGTTTATTCTTAAAAAATAGAAAAAAAAAACCTAAACTAATTAAACTAAACTAACCTTTTTCCTTTTTCCTTTTTCCTTTTCCTTTTCCATAACACACTTCACTGCTTCAACCTAAACTAATTAAACTAAAAAACCTAAACTAACTAAACTAAAAAACCTAAACTAATTAAACCTAAACCTAAACTAAAAAACCTGAACTAATGAATGATCATACAATGGATGGAACATCACAATATGTCAAGTGTCAGTTGAATTTTTTTTATCTCCAATATTTTTATAGTCCTTTGGATTAACATCCAACCACCGAAATATCATTTCTCACATATTAAACATGGACTAAATTTTCTCTAACAGTCCATTTGGAATGTGAACTTTCAAAGATGAATTATATTTAAGAAATGAGATTGCGATGGTTGGAACACCACAATATGTCAAGTCTCAGTTTGTAAGTGAATTGTTTTTATGTCGGATACTTTTCTAGTCCGTCGGATTAACATCCAACCATCGCAATCTTCTTTCTCACATATTAAACAGGGACTGAATTTACCCATAGTCCATTTGGATTGTGAACTTTCAAAGATGAATTATACACTAACTAATGTGCAATTTTAGTCGGCTGAGTACTTTTTAAAAATTCAGGCAACTCAAAATTAGCAAAAGCTAGTTAAAAAGATATACATCTACTCGCAAAAAAAACATCTAATTTTGCTCCAGGCCTCCAACCAAACACAAGCAGGGGTATACATAGGTCTTTAGCTTAATCTAATATCTAAAACAGAAAAGAAAAACACAAAAAAACACAAAAAAAACAGGAGAAGGGGGTGGCAGGGGCTCACCGTGGGAGGCGGCGACGAGGCGGCGGCGGGGCGGGGTGACGACGGGGCGGGGAGGGGGCGGCGACGGGCGGCGCTCCTCGGGGGCGGCTCGGCGGCCGACCCGCGGCTGCGGCGGGGAGGCGGCGGCGGGGAGGCTCGGGAGGGGGTGGAGACGCAGGGAGGGGGCGGCGACGGGGCGGGGAGGGGGCGGCGACGGGTGCAGCGGCGACGGCGCGGGGTGGCAGGGAGGAAAGAGGAGAGGAGAAAGAGAGAGAGGGCGACGGCGGGGGCGCGGCCGTTAAGTTATTTTGAAGCTTTGCCGTCCGACTCTCCTTTGCCGTCTGCTAGCAGACGGCAAAGAGGGGGCCCGTTAGGGTTTGACAGCCAGTGGGCCAAACCCCCTCTTTGCCGTCTGTAGCATACGGCAAAGCTTCTTTGCCGTCTGCTAGCGGACAGCAAAAAGATGGCTGATGGCAAAGCCTTCCTTTGCCGTCCGCTGCCTCTTTGCCGTCTGCTTTCTACTGGCTGATGGCAAAGCCTTTCTTTGCCGTCCGCTAGCAGACGGCAAAGAGGGGGCAGACGGCAAATCTGCTGATTCCAGTAGTGTTTGAACATGCCTATATCGCCTATTCTTTCTTCCTTCTGCTTGCATTAGAATTTGCTACTGCTTTGAGTTATCCTATTCTGATGCATAGCCTGTTTATTGTAACCTGCTATTGATACCTTACCTGCTTATCCTAAACTGCTTAGTATAGGCTGGATAGAGACCCACCAGAGACCCCACCTTGTCCCAGTTGCCCCCGCTGGTTTATCAGATGACTCGATCAACGTGATCGACAACCAGGCCCTAGCACCGCACATCACCCCCCTAGTTGTACGACACTGCAGCGTTACTATCGAGTGCCGAGGGTGATACCTCGTTTAGCACTTCTGATGTTAACTCTGTAGAGTAGTTATTCGTTCGTGGTCATCGAGGGTGATTCCTCCTAAGTTCACCTTGACGGATACATCGAGTAGGAATCCAACTAGGGTGATACCTCGGATTCCCTGTTGTTATGGACACACGGATACTTGGACTTTGCAACTGTTACTTGGAAAGGCGGGTCGACCCTGAGGGGTACCCGCGAGTGTTGTGGAGACGGGTTGACCTGGAGGGTGCCCGTGAGATAAAATTACGAGGCGTGGCCGGGCATAATTAGCCCTTGCTGCAAGTCCTTGAGACGAGGCGACGGAATCACATCAATCATGAGTCTCTGCTTGTTACCGCACTACCAAAACACTAACGATTTAGATATTTGATCCGAGTGGGCCTCTGGCCCGATAGCACTAACCATCACGCGGGAATAAGTTATGGGCACTCTGCGTCGTACGTTCCTTCCGAAAGCTCTGTCAAACGTCCAGCTCAGCATCATCGCCAGGACGGACCGGCGCCACCCAGGAGAAAGGTGGTGCCTGGCTTCACCCTGCTCGCAACGACCCGGAGTGCACAGGGCGATGGCCCAAGACCCCTGAGCGCTTAGGATATAGACCAACGGGGACCTCTCTGCTGAGCCTAGGTAGGACTACGGCGTGTCGTTTAGCCGAGGCCGGGCATGACCCCAAAAAGTGTGTTCGGCCGGAGTTAAGCGAGCGTGGTGGGTAAGTTGATGCACCCTGATATGTCTCCAACGTATCTATAATTTTTGATTGTTCCATGCTATTATATTATCTGTTTTGGATGTTTTATATGCATTAATATGCTATTTTTTTTTGACTAACCTATTAACCTAGAGCCCAGTGCCAGTTCCTGTTTTTTTCCTTGTTTTTGAGTTTCGCAGAAAAGGAATACCAAACGGAGTCCAAACGGAATAAAACTTTCGCGATGATCTTTCTTGGACCAAAAGGAAACCAGAGGACTTGGAGTGCAAGTCAGAGAAGCCACGAGGCGGCCACAAGGACGGAGGGCACGCCCAGGGGGTAGGGCGCGCCCCCCACCCTTGTGGGCCCCTCGTGCACCTCCTGACCTAATTCTTTCGCCTATATATACTCTTATATGCCCAAACCACCAGAGACATCCATGAAAAGACTTTTCCACCACCGCAACCTTCTGTACCCGTGAGATCCCATCTAGGGGCCTTTTTCGGCGTCCTGCCGGAGGGGGATTCGATCACGGAGGGCTTCTACATCAACACCATTGCCCTTCCGATGAAGCGTGAGTAGTTTACCTCAGACCTACGGGTCCATAGCTAGTAGCTAGATGGCTTCTTCTCTCTCTTTGATTCTCAATACCACGTTCTCCTCGATGTTCTTGGAGATCTATTCGATGTAATACTTTTTGCGGTGTGTTTGCCGAGATCCGATGAATTGTGGATTTATGATCAGCTTATCTATGAATATTATTTGAATCTTCTATGAATTCTTTTATGCATGATTTGATATCTTTGCAAGTCTCTTCGAACTATCGATTTGGTTTGGCCAACTAGATTGGTTTTCTTGCAATGGGAGAAGTGCTTAGCTTTGGGTTCAATCTTGCAGTGTCCTTTCCCAGTGACAGTAGGGGCAGCAAGGCACGTATTGTATTGTTGCCATCGAGGATAAAAAGATGGGGTTTTCATCATATTGCATGAGTTAATTCCTCTACATCATGTCATCTTTCTTAATGCATTACTCTGTTCTTCATGAACTTAATACTCTAGATGCAAGCAGGAGTCGGTCGATGTGTGGAGTAATAGTAGTAGATGCAGAATCGTTTCGGTCTACTTGACACGGACGTGATGCCTATATTCATGATCATTGCCCTAGATATCGTCATAACTTTGCGCTTTTCTATCAATTGCTCGGCAGTAATTTGTTCACCCACCATATTATTTTCTATCTTGAGAGAAGCCTCTAGTGAAACCTATGGCCCTCGGGTCTATTTTCCATCATACAATCTTTTTACTTTCCAATCTACGAGTTTCTGATTTACTATTTGCAATCTTTTACTTTCCAATCTATAAAACAAAAATACCAAAAAATATATTTACTTTACCGTTTATCTATCTCTATCAGATCTCACTTTTGCGAGTAACCGAGAAGGGATTGACAACCCCTTATCGCGTTGGGTGCAAGTTTGGTGTTTGCTTGTGCAGGTATTCGGTGACTTGTGTGTTGTCTCCTACTGGATTGATACCTTGGTTCTTAAAACTGAGGGAAATACTTACTCTACTTTGCTGCATCACCCTTTCCTCTTCAAGGGAAAAACCAACGCAAGCTCAAGAAGTAGCAGGAAGAATTTCTGGCGCCGTTGCCGGGAAGATCTACACCAAGTCAAGACATACCAAGTACCCATCATAAACTCCCATCCCTCGCATTACATTATTCGCCATTCGCCTCTTGTTTTCCTCTCCCCCACTTCTAAAATGATTTTCGAAAAGTTTGCCTTTTCTTTGCCTCTCTCTTTGCCTTTTCTTTGCCCCCTTTCTGTTCGTCTTCTTCGTTTGCTTTTTGTGTGCTTGCGTGTTGGATTGCTTGCTTGTCACGATGATTCCTCCAAAAAACATTGGTCCTCACCTCAAGAGGTTGGATGAAATTGAAAATAATGTTAGAAGCTTCATGTCTTTGCAATTTGAGCATAATAATTTCTTTAGGAACGAGCTCAAGTAGCAGAATTTTTTTATGGAATACATGAATAGAGAGCTTGATGATATGTCTAAGGAATTTTATGGTTTGAAATCTCAGTTTGCTCATCTTGAAAATCTAGTAGGCCAAATTTCCGATAAACAAGCTATCTTAGTAAATAAGATGGCCGCTAAACCAGAAGCATTAAATAATGACGAAGATCTTAAAGTGATTGATGTGACTCCTATTGAATTTTTGTTTTCCAATATAAATCTTGATAAAGATGGGACTGGAGATGAGTCAACTTAGTTAGAAGGCATCCCAATGATTCGAAGTTTTTAGATCTTGATGCAAAAATTGATAAAAGTGGGATTGGAGAGGTCAAAACTTTAAGTAGCAATGAACCCACTCTTTTGGATTTCAAAGAATTTAATTATGATAATTGTTCTTTAATAGATTGTATTTCCTTGTTGCAATCCGTGTTAAATTCTCCTCATTCTTATAAACAAAACAAAGATTTTACTAAACATATCGTTGATGCTATGATGCAATCTTTTGAAGAAAAGCTTGAATTGGAAGTTTCTATCCCTAGAAAACTTTATGATGAGTGGGAACCTACTATTAAGATTAAGATTAAAGATTATGAATGCCATGCTTTGTGTGATTTGGTTGCTAGTGTTTCCACGATTCCAAAAACTTTGTGTGATGTATTAGGTTTCCGTGAATTTGATGATTGTTCTTTAAATTTGCATCTTGCGGATTCCACTATTAAGAAACCTATGGAAAGGATTAATGATGTTCTTATTGTTGCAAATAGGAATTATGTGCCCGTAGATTTCATTGTTCTTGATATAGATTGCAATCCTACATGTCCTATTATTGATATGAAAGAAGGAAACATTAGATTTCAATTTCTGTTAAGGAAGGGCATGGAACACTTTCCAAGAAATAAAATTAAATTGCCTTATGAATCTATTATGAGAGCCACTTATGGATTGCATACCAAAGATGACAATACTTAGATCTATTCTTGTTTTTATGCCTAGCTAAGGGCGTTAAACAATATCACTTGTTGGGAGGCAACCCAATTTTATTTTTGTTTTTGCTTTTTAGGTTCTGTTTTGCAATAAATAATTCATATAGCCTCTGGTTAGATGTGGTTTTATGTTTTAATTAGTGTTTGTGCCAAGTAAGACCTTTGGGATGGCTTACGGTGATAGTTGATTTGATCTTGCTGAAAAACAGAAACTTTTGTGTACAGTATCAGAATTTTAATAATTCACTGGAGCATTAAAAAACCCTGAATTTTTTATAAGAGATTTATATACAAATTTCCTCTGTTTTCTAATTTTTAAGAATTTTTGGAGTTACAGAAGTATTAGAACAATTCGTATCTTCACAGACTATTCTGTTTTTGACAGATTCTGTTTTTCTTTTTGTTATTTGCTTATTTTGATGAATCTATGGGTAATATCGGGGGGTATGAACCATGGAAAAGTTGGAATACAGTAGATATTACACCAATATAAATAAAGAATGAGTTCACAACAGTACCAAAAGTGGTGATTTATTTTCTTATACTAACGGAGCTTATGAGATTTTCTGTTGAGTTTTGTGTTGTGAAGTTTTCAAGTTTTGGGTAAGGATTTGATGGACTATGGATTAAGGAGTGGCAAGAGCCTAAGCTTGGGGATTCCCAAGGCACCCCAAGGTAATATTCAAGGACAACCAAGAGCCTAAGCTTGTGGATGCCCCGGAAGGCATCCCCTCTTTTGTATTCGTCTATCGGTAACTTTACTTGAGGCTATATTTTTATTCATCACATGATATGTGTTTTGCTTGGAGCGTCTTGTATGATTTGAGTATTTGCTTTTTAGTTTGCCACAATCATCCTTGATGTACACACCTTTTGAGAGAGATACGCATGAATCGTGATTTATTAGAATACTCTTTGTGCTTCACTTATATCTCTTTGAGCTAGGCAATTTTGCTCTAGTGCTTCACTTATATCTTTTTAGAGCACGGCGGTGGCTTTATTTTATAGAAATTGATGAACTCTCATGCTTCACTTATATTATTTTTGAGAGCCTTTAAAACAGCATGGTAATTTGCTTTGGTTATAAATTTAGTCCTAATATGATAGGCATCCAAGATGGATATAATAAAAACTTTCATATAAAGTGCATTGAATACTATGAGAAGTTTGATTCCCTATGATTGTTTTGAGATATGAAGATGGTGATATTAGAGTCATGCTGGTGAGTAGTTGTGAATTTGAGAAATACTTGTGTTGAGGTTTGTGAGTCCCGTAGCATGCACGTATGGTGAACCGTTATGTAACGAAGTTGGAGCATGAGATATTTTTTGATTGTCATCCTTTGTGTGGAAGTTGGGATCGCGCGATGGTTAACTCCTACCAACCCTTCCCCTAGGAGCATATGTCTAGTACTTTGTTTCGATGACTAATAGATTTTTGCAATAAGTATGTGAGTTCTTTATGACTAATGTTGAGTCCATGGATTATACTCACTCTCACCCTTCCACCTTTGCTAGCCTCTCTAGTGCCGCGCAATTTTCGCCAGTACCATAAACCCACCATATACCTTCCTCAAAACAGCCACCATACCTACCTATTATTGCATTTCCATAGCCATTACGAGATATATTGCCATGCAACTTTCCACCGTTCCGTTTATTATGACACGCATCATCATTGTCATATTGCTTTGCATGATCATGTAGTTGACATCGTATTTGTGGCAAAGCCACCGTTCATAATTCTTTCATACATGTCACTCTTGATTCATTGCACATCCCGGTACACTGTCGGAGGCATTCATATAGAGTCATATTGTGTTCTAGTATCGAGTTGTAAGTAAATAGAAGTATGATGATTTTCATTATTAGAGCATTGTCCCATGTGAGGAAAGAAAAAGAAAAAAAAGAAAAAGAAGAAAGAAAAAAAAGAAAGAAAGAAAGAAAGAAAAAAAGGAAGGAAAAAAAAGAAAGAAAGAAAAGAAAAAATGAGAGAAAAAGAGAGAAGGGGCAATGTTACTATCCTTTTTCCATACTTATGCTTCAAAGTAGCACCATGATCTTCATGATAGAGGGTCTCCTATGTTGTCACTTTCATATACTAGTGGGAATTTTTCATTATAGAACTTGGCTTGTATATTCCAACGATGGGCTTCCTCAAATTGCCATAGGTCTTCATGAGCAAGCAAGTTGGATGCACACCCACTTAGTTTTCTTTTTGAGCTTTCATAAACTTATAGCTCTAGTGCATCCGTTGCATGGCAATCTCTACTCACTCACATTGATATCTATTGATGGGCATCTCCATAGCCCGTTGATACGCCTAGTTGATGTGAGACTATCTCCCTCTTTTTGTCTTCTCCACAACCACCTTCTATTCCACCTATAGTGCTATGTCCATGGCTCACGCTCATGTATTGCGTGAAAGTTGAAAAAGTTTGAGAATACTAAAGTATGAAACAATTGCTTGGCTGAAACCGGGGTTGTGCATGATTTGAGTATTTTGTGTGATGAAAATGGAGCATAGCCAGACTATATGATTTTGTAGGGATAAGCTTTCTTTGGCCATGTTATTTTGAGAAGACATAATTACCTTGTTAGTATGCTTGAAGTATTATTGTTTTTATGTCAATATTAAAATTTTGTTTTGAATCATACGAATCTGAACATTCATGCCACAATAAAGAAATTACATGGATAAATACGTTAGGTAGCATTCCACATCAAAAATTCTGTTTTTATCATTTACCTACTCGAGGACGAGCAGGAATTAAGCTTGGGGATGCTTGATACGTCTCCAACGTATCTATAATTTTTTATTGTTCCATGCTATTATATTATCTGTTTTGGATGTTTTATATACATTAATATGCTATTTTATATTATTTTTGGGACTAACCTATTAACCTAGAGTCCAGTGCCAGTTCCTGTTTTTTTCCTTGTTTTTGAGTTTCGCAGAAAAGGAATACCAAACGGAGTCCAAACGGAATAAAACTTTCACGATGATCTTTCTTGGACCAAAAGGAAACCAAAGGACTTGGAATGCAAGTCAGAGAAGCCACGAGGCGGCCACAAGGACGGAGGGCGCGCCCGCCACCCTTGTGGGCCCCTCGTGCACCTCCTGACCTAATTCTTTCGCCTATATATACTCTTATATGCCCAAACCACCAGAGGCATCGACGAAAAGACTTTTCCACCGATGCAACTTTCTGTACCCGTGAGATCCCATCTAGGGGCCTTTTTCGGCATCCTGCCGGAGGGGGATTCGATCACGGAGGGCTTCTATATCAACACCATTGCCCTTCCAATGAAGCGTGAGTAGTTTACCTCAGACCTACGGGTCCATAGCTAGTAGCTAGATGGCTTCTTCTCTCTCTTTGATTCTCAATACCATGTTCTCCTCGATGTTCTTGGAGATCTATTCGATGTAATACTTTTTTGCAGTGTGTTTGCCGAGATCCGATGAATTGTGGATTTATGATCAGCTTATCTAAGAATATTATTTGAATCTTCTCTGAATTCTTTTATGCATGATTTGATATCTTTGCAAATCTCTTCAAACTATCGATTTGGTTTGGCCAACTTGATTGGTTTTTCTTGCAATGGGAGAAGTGCTTAGCTTGGGGTTCAATCTTGTGGTGTCCTTTCCCAGTGACAGTAGGGGCAGCAAGGCACGTATTGTATTGTTGCCATCGAGGATAAAAAGATGGGGTTTTCATCATATTGCTTGAGTTAATTCCTCTACATCATGTCATCTTTCTTAATGCGTTACTCTGTTCTTCATGAACTTAATACTCTAGATGCAGGCAGGAGTCGGTCAATGTGTGGAGTAATAGTAGTAGATGCAGAATCGTTTCGGTCTACTTGACACGGACGTGATGCCTATATTCATGATCATTGCCCTAGATATCGTCATAACTTTGCGCTTTTCTATCAATTGCTCGGCAGTAATTTGTTCACCCACCGTATTATTTTCTATCTTGAGAGAAGCCTCTAGTGAAACCTATAGCCCCCGGGTCTATTTTCCATCATACAATCTTTTTACTTTCCAATCTACGAGTTTCCGATTTACTATTTGCAATCTTTTACTTTCCAATCTATAAAACAAAAATACCAAAAAAAAAATTACTTTACCGTTTATCTATCTCTATCAGATCTCACTTTTGCGAGTAACCGAGAAGGGATTGACAACCCCTTATAGCGTTGGGTGCAAGTTTGGTGTTTGTTTGTGCAGGTATTCGGTGACCTGCGTGTTGTCTCCTACTGGATTGATACCTTGGTTCTCAAAACTGAGGGAAATACTTACTCTACTTTGCTGCATCACCCTTTCCTCTTCAAGGGAAAAACCAACGCAAGCTCAAGAAGTAGCACACCCCTGTAGGGAAGAACTAAACTATGCATAGCCGGATCCTCGGTAATGGACGCTCGGAGTTGTATCCCGATCGATACAACTAGAACTGGAAATTTGTGATGAGAAATGGATAGTATGGCTCTGGGATTGCTTTCTCGCAGGGAGTCGAGAAAGGATCTCTGGCCGAGGTTGATACTTAATACTGCTACTACTTAATACTGTACTATTCTACACTCTTCTAATGCTGCAAGACCGCTGAAGATGCTAGTCTTCGATAGGACTAGGCCTTCTCTCTATTCTGGCATTTCTACAGCCCAGTCCACATATACAGCCTTCCTTTGATAATGTTGCATATGTAGTGTAGATCCTTGCTTGCTGAGTACTTCGGATGAGTACTCACGGTTGCTTTGCTTCCTTTTTTTCCCCATACCCGTTTGATGCAACCAGATGATGGAGCCCCGAAGCCAGCTGCCCCCGCCGACGACTACTACTACCATCCCGAGGGTGGTTACTACTACGAGCTTGCCGACGACCAGGAGTAGGATCGGAGGGTCCCAGGCAAGAGGCCTGCGTCTTTTCGATAGTAGTTTTTGTTTTGCACCACCTTCTTAAAGGCTTATCTGTTTCTCTTTTATATCTGTACTCAGATATCTAACGCTTCCGCTGATGCTTGTTGACATCAAGCTTATGTATTCGAGCCCTCGAGGCCCTGGCTTGTAATATAATGCTTGTATGCCTTTATTTATGTTTTAGAGTTGTGTTGTGATATCTTCAAGTGAGTCCTTAGGCTTGATCGTGTGCATTTGCGTGTATGGTTAGTGCACGATTAAGCCGGGGGCGTCACACCTTCATCTTGAACTTGTCAAGTTGACTTTGAAGCACATCCAATTTGGATTCCTTGATGGACTCGGTACCTTCGTGCATATCAACCAAAGTATCCCAAATTTCCTTTGCATTCTCAAGGCGGCTAATTTTGTTGAATTCTTCGAGGCACAATCCATTGAAGAGAATATCGCAAGCTTGAGCATTGTATTGCAACATCTTCATTTCTTCCGCTGTCGCTTCACGATACGGTTCTTTTCCATCCTCGAAGAAATCACCTTGCAAGCCAATACGCACAACAGCCCAAACGGGGTTATGACCAAGAATATGCATTTTCATCTTATGCTTCCAACTAGCAAAATTAGTACCATGAAAAGAAGGACCTCTACGGTGGTAATTTCCCTCGCTAGACGCCATACTCTCCTAGGTTGTGAAACCAAGGCTATGATCACCAAAGCTATGAAAATCACGGCAAAAGGAGACCAAAGCTCTGATACCACTTGTAGGATCGAAAGTATGTCTAGGGGGGTGATTAGACTACTTGACCAAATAAAAATCTAACATTTTCCCAATTTTAGTTGTGGGCAGATTTTAGCAATTAGCAAAAGTCAAGCAACCAACCTACACATGCAATTCTAAGAATATAGCAACGGAAAGTAGTGAAGGAAATATGCCCTAGAGGCAATAATAAAGTTGTTATTTTATATTTCCTTATTCATGATAAAGGTTTATTATTCATGCTAGAATTGCATTGATCGGAAACTTAAATACATGTGTGAATACATAAACAAATGCCGTGTCCCTAGTAAGCCTCTACTAGACTAGCTCGTTGATCAAAGATGGTTAAGGTTTCCTAACCATGGACATGCGTTGTCATTTGATAACGGGATCACATCATTAGGAGAATGATGTGATGGACAAGACCCATCTGTTAGCTTAGCATAATGATCGTTCAGTTTTATTGCTATTGCTTTCTTCATGTCAAATACATATTCCTTCGACTACGAGATTATGCAACTCCCGGATACCAGAGGAATACCTTGTGTGCTATCAAACGTCACAACGTAACTGGGTGATCATAAAGATGCTCTACAGGTATCTCCGAAGGTGTTTGTTGAGTTGGCATAGATCAACATTAGGATTTGTCACTCCGAGTATCGGGGAGGTATCTTTGGGCCCTCTCGGTAATACACATCATAAGCTTGCAAGCAAACGACTAAGGAGTTAGTCATGAGGTGATGTATTACGGAACGAGTAAAGAGAGTTGCCGGTAATGAGATTGAGCTAGGTATAGAGATACCGACGATCGAATCTCGGGTAAGTAACACACCGATGGACAAAGGGAATTACGTATGTTGTCATAACGGTTCGACCGATAAAGATCTTCGTAGAATATGTAGGAGCCAATATGGGCATCCAGGTTCCACTATTGGTTATTTACCGGAGAGGTGTCTCGGTCATGTCTACATAGTTCTCGAACCCGTAGGGTCCGCACGCTTAACGTTCGTTGATGATATAGTATTATATGAGTTATGTGATTTCGTGACCGAATGTTGTTCGGAGTCCCACATGAGATCATGGACATGACGAGGAGTATTGAAATGGTCGAGAGGTAAAGATTGATATATAGGACGATAGTATTCGGACACTGGAAGTGTTTCGGGGGATACTGGGTACTTATCGGGTCACCGGAAAGGAGTTTCGGGCACCCCGGCAAAGTTATGGGCCTTATGGGCCAAGAGAGGGAACACACCAGCCCACAAGGGGCTGGTGCGCCCCCATAGCAGGCCAGCCTATGAGGAGGAGAAGGAAAGAGGGGAGGGCAAGGAAAGTCTGGAGTAGGACTTCTCCTTCCTTCCCTCTTCCCCCCTCTTTCCTTCCCCCTTCTTCATACAAGAAAAGGGGGGGCGCAGGAGGGCAGGAGCCCTTGGGTCGGCGGCCAGCCCCTTGGGGCGCGCCCTGGCTGCCTAGGCTGCCTCTTCCCCCCTCCCACCTGTATATATGTGGGGAGGGGGCACCACACAAGGACACAACATTATCTTAGCCGTGTGCGGCGCCCCCGACCAACGTTTACTCCCTCGGTCATATTTTCGTAGTGCTTAGGCGAAGCCCTGCGGAGATCACTTCACCATCACCGTCACCACGCCGTCGTGCTGTCGGAACTCATCTACTACCTCGCCGTCTTTCTGGATCAAGAAGGCAAAGGACGTCACCGAGCTGAACGTGTGCTGAACGCGGAGGTGCCGTGCGTTCGGTACTAGATCGGTTGGAGCGCGAAGAAAGTTTGACTACATCAACCGCATTGTGAAACACTTCCGCTTACGGTCTATGAGGGTATGTAGACATACTCTGCCCTTCGTTGCTATGCATCTCCATGGATAGATTCTTGCGTGTGCGTAGATTTTTTTTCCATGCAACGTTTCCCAACAGTGGCATCATGAGCCAAGTCTATGCGTAGATGATATGCATGAGTAGAACACAAAGAGTTGTGGGCGGTGATAGTCATACTGCTTACCACCAACGTCTTATTTTGATTCGGCGGTATTGTGGGATGAAGCGGCCCGGACCAATCTTACATGTCCACGCACATGAGACCGGTTCCACCGATAGACATGCAACTAGTTTTGCATAAAGGTGGCTGGCAGGTGTCTGTTTCTCCTACTTTAGTTGAATCGAATTTGACTACGGCCGGTCCTTGAAGAAGGTTAAAACAGCAAACTTGATGAAACACCATTGTGGTTTTTGCCGTAGGTAAGAACGGTTCTTGCTAGAAGCCCGTAGCAGCTACGTAAAACTTGCAACAACAAAGTAGAGGACGTCTAACTTGTTTTTACAGGGCATGTTGTGATGTGATATGGTCAAGACATGATGTGATATTCGTTATTGTATGAGATGATCATGTTTTGTAAGTTATCGGCAACGGGCAGGAGCCTTAAGGTTGTCTCTTTATTGTATGAAATGCAAAAGCCATGTAATTGCTTTACTTTATCACTATGCATTAGCGATAGTTGTAGAAGCAATAGTTGGCAAGACGACCACGACGCAATGATGGAGATCAAGGTGTCGAGCCGGTGATGATGGAGATCATGAAAATGTAGGAGATATGCCCTAGAGGCAATAATAAATATTATTGATTATCTCCCTGTTCATAATTAGGTTTACGTTCCATGCTATAACTGCAATGATTCTCGAGTCTGCAAATAAAACGAGGCTTGGAGGGAAACTCATGTGCACGTGTGGGATAATAAACGGTAAAATGTATTCCTAGTCAAGCCTCTATGACTGGCTCAAGTATTGCATGATGATCCTGTTTTCCTGATCATGGGCATGACTATGCCGGCAATTTTGAGGGCACAGTGTTAGCAGAACATTTGTGTTGAATCGACCCGAATTGATGTTATGCTATGAGGTACATTCATCATAAGTTAATGGTTAATAACACAGAGAAGTTAAAGTTTGCATAATTCCTTAGACCATGAGAGTATCGAGTTTCTTCATACTTACTTCATGAACTTTGGGGTTTGTTAAACGTCATCCGTAAATGGGTGGCTATTACGGCGGCTTATGGGTTCATGGAAAAGTGTGTCAAGTAACTTGATAGCTCGAGATTGGGATTTGCTCCTTCGACGATTGAGAGATATCTCTGGGCCCTCTCGGTGTTACGGTATCCATCATCGTCTGGCCAGACACTTTGTGATTTGATCACGGGGATGCCGAAACACGGGAACAAGAAAAGAGAACATACCGGTAACAAGGGAACTGGGATAGTGGACAAGTTGTTGACCCACAGGGATGCCAACATGTCTCACCTCGGGTATTTGTAACATATCGCGAAGCAACAAGAATAGCACACGGCAACTGGAGGTTCACTCGAATATTCATTCATGTGGGTATAGGGGTCAATATGGGTGTCCACGGCTCCAATGTTGATCATTGATCGGAAGGGGTTCCGTGTCATGTCTATACTTCACCGAACCTATAGGGTCACACGCTTAAGGGTCATCTATCTGCTGAATATAGACAGGGAGTCTGAGAGAAAGTTTCCGGGAAAAAGTTTTTCGGAGACAACGGAAAAGTTCCGAAAAGAGAGGTCACCGGATGAGTTTCGGTAAAACTGAAAAGTTGTTTCAGGGGATACCATTAAGTCAAATTGGTTTTGGCACATGCCTGATAATTCTTGGAGGGTGCCAGAATCATTCTGGAAACTTCTGGGAATTTTCTGGAAGAAAAACCGGAAATGTTCCGGAGCTGCCGGAACCACTTTAGATGCTTTTCGCAGATGAAAATCACTAAACCAAAATTGTTCTGGAATGCGTTGAAAATTATTTTAGTGGGTACTGGAAATGTTCTAAGCCCACATAAATATTTTCAGTTCGAACGGACGCTGAAAAATGTCATCATGAATAGTGAAAGTGATTTTTGGATTACTTTATGGAAAGCCATTTTTTTGGGCTTTGCTCAAAAGATCTTGGGGTGTGATATGGATGGATAGGAGCCCCTTTGGGGGCCCCACATGGGGGAGTGGCTGGCCACACTTGGGGCTCCACCTTGGAGCCCCTCTTGTTCCTTGGTTTCACCCTTATGCCCTTGAGGAAGGACTTCATTCATGTGCACTTTGGGTTTTTGTGTTAAACTACCCTACCCCTTTAGATTTCCTATAAATAGAGGTGGAGGAGCAGCCCTCCACACTCATCCCTTCTCACATACAAGTGCCATTGCAATGATCTGGCTTCTCTCTCCCTCCCTGCGAAATAGTTTCGTAGAGCCGAAAGGTTGTCTGGGTTCCGGCAGGAACTAGTTCTGGACGGCGAAGCCCTGCCGGATAGATGACACCGTATGTGTGCAACTCTGTAGAGAGGTCGTAGTTTCGATCTTAGTGCCCGAGGGGCTGTTCGAGAGTGCCTCCCGAAGGGCTGTCCAAGTGACGCTCCGAGTTCTGTGAGTCCTCCTGAAGGGCTGTCCGAGTGACCGTCCGAGTTTCAAAGGTCCTCCCGAAGGGCTGTCCACGACACCGTCCGGGGGACTGTTCGACCGCCTCCCGGAGGGCTGTTCGAGGGGAGGATGAGGGTATACATCCTCGCGGTTGGGAGGTTGTAAATCCTAGCTGCGGTGATCTGCACCGCCGATCGTCATCGACTCTACTTCCACTGCGCTACCAGTCGGTAACGAAAAAGATCAAACCTTGTATGCAGTCTTCATAGTGGTCCTGGGCTGGTGCGTAGGTCGGAATATTTTTTTGTTTTCTGCTGCGTTACCCTACAGACGATGCTTTGGAGATGGAGATCAAAAGTACAAGATGATAATGGCCATATCATGTCACATATTTTGATTGCATGTGATGTTTATCTTTTATGCATCTTATTTTGCTTAGTACGGCGGTAGCATTATAAGATGATCCCTTCACTAAATTTCAAGGTAAAAGTGTTCTCCCTGAGTATGCACCGTTGCTACAGTTCATCGTTTCGAGACACCACGTGATGATCGGGTGTGATAGACTCTACGTTCACATACAACGGGTGTAAGCCAGATTTACACACACGGAATACTTGGGTTAAACTTGACGAGCCTAGCATGTACAGACATGGTCTCGGAACAATGGAGACCGAAAGGTTGAACGTGAGTCTTATAGTAGATATGATCAACATAGAGATGTTCACCATTGATGACTACCCCATCTCACGTGATGATCGGATATGGGTTAGTTGATATGGATCATGTATCACTTAGACAACTTGAGGGATGTTGATTTAAGTGGGAGTTCATTAGTAATTTGATTAATTGAACTTAATTTATCATGAACTTAGTCCTGATAGTATTTGCAAATCTATGTTGTAGATCAATAGCTCGCGATATAGCTCCCTTATATTTTTGATATGTTCCTAGAGAAAACTAAGTTGAAAGATGATAGTAGCAATGATGCGGACTGGGTCCGTGATCTGAGGATTATCCTCATTGTTGCACAAAAGAATTATGTCCTTGATGCACCGCTAGGTGACAAACCTGTTGCAGGAGCTGATGCAGACGTTATGAACGTTTGACAAGCTCTATATGATGACTACTTGATAGTTTAGTGTGCCATGCTTTACGGCTTAAATCGGGGCTTCAAAGACGTTTTGAATGCCATGGAACATATGAGATGTTCCAAGAGCTGAAATTGGTATTTCAGACTTATGCCCGTGTTGAGAGGTATGAGACCTCTGACAAGTACTTTGCCTACAAGATGGAGGAGAATAGCTCAGCCAGTGAGCATGTACTCAGAATATCTGGGTACTACAATCGCTTGAATCAAGTGGGAGTTAATCTTCCAGATAAGATAGTGATTGACAGAGTTCTCTAGTCACTATCATCAAGCTACTAGAACTTCGTGATGAACTATAATATGCAAGGGATGACAAAAACGATTCCCGAGCTCTTCACGATGCTGAAATCGGCGAAGGTAGAAATCAAGAAAGAGCATCAAATGTTGATGGTTAACAAGACCACTAGTTTCAAGAAAAAGGACAAAAGGGAAAGAAAGGGAACTTCAAGAAGAATGGCAAACAAGTTGCCGCTCCCATGGAGAAACCCAAAGCTAGACCCAAGCCTGAAACTGAGTGCTTCTACTGCAAAGGAAATGGTCACTGGAAGCGGAACTGCCCCAAATACTTGGCGGATAAGAAGGATGGCAAAGTGAACAAAAGTATGTTTGATATACATGTTATTGATGTGTACTTTACTAGTGTTCATAGTAGCACCTGGGTATTCGATACCGGTTCAGTTGCTAAGATTCGTAACTTGAAACAGGAGTTGCAGAATAAATAGAGACTAGTTAAGTGCGAGGTGATGATGTGTGTTGGAAGTGATTCCAAGGTTGATACGATCACCATCGGACACTCTCTCTACCTTCGGGATTAGTGTTGAACCTAAATAAATGTTATTTGGTGTTTGCGTTGAGCATGAATATGATTAGATCATGTTTATTGCAATACGGTCATTCATTTAAGTTAGAGAAAAATTGTTGTTCTGTTTACATGAATAAAATATTCTATGGTCATACACCCAATGTGAATGCTTTATTGAATCTCGATCGTAGTGATACACATATTCATAATATTGATGCCAAAAGATGCAAAGTTGATAATGATAGTGCAACATACTTGTGGCACTGCCGTTTAGGTCATATTGGTGTAAAGCGCATGAAGAAACTCCATGTAGATGGACTTTTGGAGTCACTTGATTATGAATCATTTGATACTTGCGAACCATGCCTCATGGGCAAGATGACTAAAACTCCGTTCTCTGGAACAATGGAGCAAGCTAATGACTTATTGGAAATAATACATACCGATGTATGCGGTCCGATGAGTATTGAAGCACGCAGCGGGTATTGTCGGGGCACGACACCTATGGGATCCCGAGAGATCCCTTTACGATTCGGCGGGGGGAGAGGTATACGCAAAGAGCAGAACCAGTGATCGACGCGGGAAGTTTTTACCCAGGTTCGGGCCGCTGATCAGCGTAAAACCCTACTCCTGCTTTATGTTCTTATTGATGTTCTTGAGCCCAGCCTTCAGGAGCGCTCGCAATGAACGGTGCGTTCAAAGAGCAGCTAAGCATGCAGAATGGGCCAGAAGTTCTCCTCCTCTGTAGCAGTTGCCTTGGGCCTCCTTTTATATGCTCAAAGGGGTCTCCACAGTGGCAAAATGTACATACATTGAGGTGTAAAGTAGCTACAGGGTATCATACCTAACCCCTGACGGATTAGGACAAGCGCATTTAATGCACCATGAGGTGTCCGTTTAGGTGTCCTCACTTTCTTGGGGATGGAAAAAGGGGCCATCCCATCAGCACCGCTTAAGCTCTCCTCCACTGGCGCGTTGCCACGCATCCAGAGAAGGACCCAGAATGTCAGGCTCGTCACTGTGCCGAGGCGGTGGCACAGTGGCAGAATCTCGCCAGGCGCCGATCCTTGCCGGGCACCAATCCTTGCCGGGCGCCAGGGCTTGCCGGGCGCCGAGCTTTGCTGGTAACCAAGCCTTGCCGGGCGCCGAGGCTTGCCGGGCTCCACGGGCCATTCTGGCAAGGATCTTGCCGGGGAGGCTGGCCTTTGATTTCCAGCTTTGCTTATTTGCTGATCCTCAGATCTCTGACTTAATGATTTCCTTGATGACTTAAATCGACCTCAAGCTGATCCCGACAAGCCTTGCCGCGAGGATGGCTACAACTGCCCGTGCACAAGTAAGGGGTACTAGTGGCCCAATACTTAGTACACCGACAGGAGCCCCCGGGCCTGGGCCACACACGAGTGCGAGGCGTTGTTGGGCTAGGCCCAAACAGTGCACGGGCACGCGTGGCAGGGAATTAACTGCTCGTAAAATATCTTGTTTTACTGTGCCCCCACTACGCGCACGGAGCGCGCGATGTGGGAATTGTGCCAAAAAGGCTGCAAACTGTTTCGCGCCCACAGAGGCGCATTCATATTGGGGGATAAACAAGGTGGCCCCGCTCCTCGGCCCAGGACCCCTCCTCCGTCTCCCCACTCAGACATCGCAACGGAGGTCGACTTCGACATCTCCGGCTTCAGTCCGGAGCGAGAGGAAGAAGAGTGAGTACCTGTCACAACCTCCACCTTCCAATCTGCATCAGTCATACTGACTCACTTGTATTGTTTCTGCAGTGACACAGAAACCTTGCTGGAGAGGATGGCGAAGAGGTCAAGGACTTCTACGGGCGACGAGCCCCCGGCAGGCTCCACTAGCGTGCCAGAGACCGTCATCATGAGCCCGGAGCCTAGTCCTCAACGCAGCCCCCAGCGTAAGTTCATTGTCCCTTTTTCTGTTGGCTGGTGCCGAGGCTTCCATTCTTGTCGCTGATATCTTTGGGTTCGCAGGAGAAGAACGGCAACAAGGAGAAGATTGCCCCATTGTGCCTCCTTCATCGACCGCTCCGCCCACAAGCACATCTCCGGCAAGAGATCCTGCCGACGAGCCTGTCCGGATTGAGGAGGAGCCGACAAGCACGGACTCCGGCAACCCACCCCCGGCAACCGGAGTTGCCGGGAGAGGCGAAGCCACCTCTCGACAGCCCGACGCAGGTACTCGATCGCCTCAGAGTGCTAGTTATTCTTTTTCCCTTACTTCTTTATCTTTGATCACTTCAAACTTCAACCTTGATCTTATTCTGTTTTCCTCCTTCGCCCTTCAGAGTTCTCTGAGATGGAACATATGGACGTCGACGCCGTCATCGAGGAGACCGCCAGGGATGCTGCTGCCGAAGCGGACAGGATCACTGCCAGCGAGGCCACCAAGGATGATGTTGCCGGGGCCAGTGATGCTCTTGACGGGGAGGTCGCCAAGACAGCACAAAAGGAAATCGCGGAAGAACCTGCTGAAGAGGGCGACAGGGAAGCTGGAGACCATACTGACGGCATTCCTGCCGCAGGAGCGCCAGGCGCTGCATCGGCCGCGGAGCCCCCTGCCACTGGTGAGGTGGCCTCTGAAGACCAGCCATCAACATCTGACGAGCCCTCATCCAGCAAGTATCTCAAAGTTGGCGAAAACCTATTCATCAACTTGCCAGGGACGGCAAGCGCCGAGGCACCAGCTGAAGGAGAAATTTTTGAAGAAATCATCGCTGCTGCCGGGCTTGAAGTTGTCGACAATCCCAGCACTAGCAGCAGCAAATCTGAAGAGGATCAGCTCCTTCAGGCCATGGGCGAGAACTTCCGCAAACTCCAGGCTCTCCATCGTGCCCGGAGAGACAAGGCGGACTCCAGAATGGCAGTTGTTGAGGCGGCCGAAGCAGATTTCCAAAGGCGCGTCGCACAAATGCAGATCTGGCACACCGAGGCCCTCCAAGAGTTGGTTGCCGGCCGGGAACAAGTGAGCCAGCAGTGGAATGAGATCCTCCTGAAGCAATCAGACATGGAGAAGGCGCATGATGAAACTGTTCAAAGGATTGCTGCCGAAGATGCCCTCCTGATGGGGCGCCGCGTTGCTCTTGATGCCCATGAGGAAGATCTCACTGCTCGTGAGCAGGCGCTCACCGCCAAGCTTCGCAGCAAGGATGAAGACATTGAAAATCTTGTCGCGTGGCGGACCCAGGAGCTGGAGCAGAAGCACAAGGAGGCGCTCGAAGCTCTAACTGCAAGTCACGCCGGCAAGCTCAAAGAGGCCGTCGATGCTGCCGAAGCTGCAGAGGCCGCCAAGAACGAGTTGAGCGACAAAGTAAAGAGGCTGGAGACAGATCTTGACGAGCATGGCAAGGAGCTCTCGACGCTCAAGGGGGACAGGGAAAAAACCCTCCACTCCTTGGCGGAGATGCAAGTCGCCCTGTCTGACAAGACCAATCAGCTCTCCTCTGCGGCTGATGATATTGCGGTTCTGGAGCTGAAGCTGACCACGCTGCAGAAATCTCTCGAGGTCGGCAGGGCCCGTGAGAAGGCTCTACTCAAGGATCTCCAAGGAGAGAGGAATCTGCTCAAGAGCGCCGCCGCTGCCCAGAACGAGTACGAGAAGGGAGTGGAGATCTGGACTGGTCGTCTTATCGCTGCCGCGGAGAAGCTTACCGCAGAACTGTCAACCATGGGCTTGTCGAACTTCAGATATTCTTCCGAGGAAAGAATATCTCCAAGCGCCAGGTTGACGATGTTCTTTGAAAGCATCATCAACGCGTTGAGGGCGCTCCAGTCCAGCCGGGCGACCCAACTGGCGAACGAGACTCGCCGGCTTTGCCGGGCCGTCCTTCGCAAGGTGCTCCTCAAGGTGGTGCACAGCAATCCCGGCATCGACCTCTCCAGCGCACTCGGCCACCTGCCCAAGGATGCAAATGTTGAGGCGCTTGAGAAGTGCATCGCGCCGATCCTTGAGAAGGTGGACTCCATCAAAAGGATCGAAGGCCAGCGCAGGGATTGAGTGCTTCCCTTTTATTCTTGCCACCATCATCTCATGTAAAAGACAGTTAAGTCTCGAGTTAGGACTGCGGCAACTCATGGATGTAATATAATTTAACTATGTTTAGGCTCATGCTAGCTACTTTCCTTGTCTGATTCCTTTATGTATGGAGTTCATCCTACGTTACTGAAAAACTTGCCGGCGCGCAACCTGCCGCGAGCGCTGGGTGCGGGACTTCAGCAGCCTGCCGGAGGCGCAGCGGCCGGCAAGACTCCTTGGCGTTCTCAGTGCAGCCACTTAAGTCGTTGAGCGGACTCGAAACAAAATAAGGGCGCAACTGATTACAACAAGGGTTCCTTCGCGTGCAGATTTTCCATACAAGGGTCGGAATCGTCCAAGGAAATAACTTGGTAATAAAAGAAAAACTTGCTCTGAGTTTTTAGGACTTAGCTTTCTGTCTTTGTCCTTCCTCCGGCAAGCATACGATTCCGAACGTCACCAACTGGTATTCATGTCTCCCTTCCCCCCCGGCAAATGTGCACGCGAGGAATCCTTCTGTCTTTAAGAAAAAGAAAGAAGAGAAAATGAAGAGATGAAACCTTGGCGGTTCGTTAGAACTTACCGGGATCAGGTGTTATACAACATCTTAGACAAACATGCATATATGAATGTGAACATGAGAATCAATAAGGAAATGTACAACACTTAAATTTATTCCTCTGTGCTCAGGGTCTGCGCCTGGCTTTGTGCAAAGGATCACATGCCTTGCCGGCAAGACTTGTACAAAAGGGTGGTTGCCGGGAGCCCCCGGCAACCGCGCCTTATGGATAGAATTTGCGAAGATGTTCGATATTCCAGGAATTACTCACTGGAACGCCATCCTCGGTCTCCAGGCGGACAGCGCCAGGCCTGGTGACTCGTACTACCCGATAAGGGCCTTCCCACTTTGGCGTCAACTTGTTTGAATTCTTGGCGGACTGAATCCGTCGAAGAACAAGGTCGCCTTCCTCAAGGCTTCGGGCATGAACTTTGCGGCTATGATAGCGGCGCAAAGCTTGCTGGTAGCATGCAGCTCGCACAGCAGCCTGAAGACGATTCTCCTCAAGGAGCACAGCGTTATCTTGCCGCAGTTGCTCTTGCTCGAGCTCATCATAAGCGAGCACTCGAGGAGATCCGTATATGAGTTCCGTGGGGAGAACTGCTTCCGCTCCATACACTAGAGCGAAGGGCGTCTGGCCGGTGGCTCGATTTGGTGTCGTTCTGATTGACCAAAGAACCGCCTGCAACTCATCAATCCAGCGTCTTCCGCACTTTTTCAGCCTGTCAAAAGTTCTGGTCCTGAGACCGCGCAGCACTTCAGCATTGGCCCTCTCCGCTTGGCCGTTGCTTATCGGGTGAGCAACAGAGGCAAAACAAATCTTGCCGCCAAGGTCTTGGACGTACTGCATGAAGGTGTGACTTGTGAACTGCGTGCCGTTGTCGGTGATGATCCTGTTAGGCACACCGAAACGAGAAACAATTCCTTTGAAGAACTTGACAGCCGACTGCGCTGTCACCTTCCTCACTGCTTCCACCTCCGGCCACTTTGTGAACTTGTCGATAGCAACGTACAAGTACTCAAAGCCCCCGGCAGCACGGGGGAAGGGGCCCAGTATGTCGAGCCCCCAGACCGAAAATGGCCAGGAGAGAGGGATTGTTTGAAGAGCTTGAGCTGGCTGGTGTAATTTCTTCGAATGAAACTGGCACGCTTCACACCTGGTTACTAGTGCAGTCGCATCCTGGAGGGCGGTGGGCCAAAAGAAACCTTGCCGGAATGCTTTCCCGGCAAGCGCTCTTGACCCTATGTGAGAGCCACACATGCCCCCATGTATCTCTGCCAACAGCTCTAGTCCATCCTCCCGAGGAATGCACTTCAATTTCACACCGTTTGGTCTCTTTCTGTACAGGACGTCATCGACGAACTTGTACATAACAGACCGACGGGCTACTCTCTCCGCTTCTTCTTGTTCCTCAGGGAGTTCACCTGTCTGAAGGAAATGGACGATGGGCTGCGCCCATGCTGGAGCCTGAGGCTCGACAGCTAGGACTAAAGGCATCTCCTCTGCTGGGGGGACACTTGTCTCGACAGCAAGGGCCTGTGGCCCTGCCGGAGCCTGTTGTTCCCCGGCAGGCGTGTCGATCCCGGCAACTTCCTTGCCGGCGGCTTCGGGGAGCTCTGCCGGGAAGCACTGGCCAGAGTTCAACTTTCTTCTCTTTTCTTGCCGCATCAATGGCGCCACGGATGGTTGAGTCAACTGGAGCACAAAAGTTCCTGGTTCCACAGGCAACTTGAGGGCAGCACGCTTTGACAGGTCGTCAGCAACGCTGTTCTCGGCACGAGGGACATGCTCCATTTGGAGACCGTCAAAGCGCTCTTCCAATTTCCTCACTTCATCTACGTAGGCCTGCATCAATGGACTTTGATAGTTCTTGTTGACCTGTCTGACGACAAGCTGTGAATCACCTTTGATAATGAGCTTTTTTATACCAAGGTCTGCCGCGATCCTGAGACCGGCAAGCAAACCTTCGTACTCTGCAGTGTTGTTGGTTGAACTCTCTCGGGGAAAATGCATTTGGACTACATACTTGAGGTGCTCTCCGGTGGGTGCGACAAGCAGCACACCAGCACCGGCGCCTTGCAGCGAAAAAGCCCCGTCAAAGTACATAACCCATTGCTGATCGATTTCCTTGCCGGGGAGACTTGTTTCTTGAACTTCTTCGTCTGGCGTCGGGGTCCATTCTGCAATGAACTCCGCCAAGGCCCTGCTTTGAATTGTGGAAGTACTCTCAAACTTAAGACCAAAGCTGGACAGCTCCAACGCCCACTCCACGATCCTGCCGGTTGCCTCCGGATTTTGCAAAATCCGTTGCAATGGAAAGCGAGTGACGACGGTGATCTCATGTGCTTGAAAATAATGGCGCAGCTTTCTCGAGGCCATAAGGAGGCTAAAAAGCAACTTCTGCACACCAGAATATCTTGACCTAGCCCCTTGTAAAAGCGAGCTAACAAAATAAACTGGGCGCTGCACCACCTTTTTCTTCTGCACGGGCTCTTCTGTTTGCGCAGGTCCTGTCTTGCCGGGATCAACCCTTGCCGGGGAAGATCTTGCCGCGTCACTTGGCGGTCTTGCCGCTGGTGTTGCTTCCTCATCAGCTTCTCTCTGCACCACCAGCGCAGCACTAACCACTTGATTTGTTGCCGCCAGATACAGCAGCAACGGCTCTTGTGGTTTAGGTGCGACTAGAGTCGGCGGAGAAGAAAGGTATTTCTTCAAATCTTGTAGCGCCGCCTCCGCTTCCGGAGTCCATTTCATTGGACCTGCCTTCTTCAAAATTTTGAAGAAGGGCAGGGCGCGCTCAGCAGATTTGGAAATAAACCTGCTTAGAGCAGCAACACAGCCGGCAAGACGACGCACATCCTTGACACGCCTCGGCGCTTCAATTTGCTCAATGGCTCTGATCTTGTCGGGGTTAGCTTCGATTCCCCGGCAAGATACAAAGAATTCGAGGAGCTTGCCGGAAGGAACACCGAACACGCACTTCTCAGGATTGAGCTTCAAGTTGATCTTGCGCAAGTTCGCAAATGTTTCTTCTAAGTCTTGAATGAGCGTTGCTTTATCCTTAGTTTTGACCACTATATCATCCATATACGCCTCCATATTTCTATGGAGTTGTGGCTCAAAACCAATCTGGATTGCTCTGGCAAATGTTGAACCAGCACTTTTCAACCCGAAAGGCATTCGTATAAAACAATACGTACCCCATGGGGTGATAAAGGTGGTCTTCTCTTCATCTTCCTTTGCCATAAAAATCTGATGATACCCTGAATAGGCATCAAGGAAGGACAGGAGATCACAACCAGCGGTGGCATCCACAATCTGGTCGATGCGCGGCAAGGGAAAGGGATCTTTTGGACAAGCTTTATTGATATCTGTATAATCGATACAAAGCCTCCATTTCCCGTTCGCTTTCCGCACTGCAACCGGATTGGCCAACCAGGTTGGATGAAGCACTCCTTTGACCAGTCCTGCCGCCTCCAGCTTTTTAATCTCTTCGGCAATGAATTCTTGCCGCTCCAAAGCCTGTTTCCTCACCCTTTGCTTGACGGGCCGCACATGAGGGCAGACAGCAAGGTGGTGCTCAATCACTTTCCTGGGAACACCGGGGATGTCAGACGGTTGCCATGCAAACACGTCGACATTTGCCCGCAGGAAAGCAACGAGCGCGCTTTCCTATTTGTCATCTAGGGTGGAACTTATGGTGAAAGTTCCCCCCGTTTCGTCCCCCCTGGCAGGCACCTTCTTGGCTTCTGGCGGGGCAGCCTTGGACTTCTTGTTCTTGCCGGTGGAACTCTCTGGCACGTCCTCGACGGAAGCGCAGCACTCCGAGGAGGTGCGCTTGCTGGAGTTGGCGCCAAGGTTCCTGCCGGTCTTCTTCTTCCCCCCGGGAGTTCCAGCGGCAGGAGCAGATGCCTTGATGGCAGGTGCTGCAACTGCTTCCCGGTAAAGTTGGTCGGCACAGATGAGCGCATCCTTCTTATCGGAATGGATAGTGATGACGCTCAACGGCCCAGGCATCTTCAAGACGTTGTATGCGTAGTGTGATGCCGCCATAAACTTAGCCAGCGTTGGCCGACCAAGGATCCCATTGTATGACATAGGGATCTTGGCGACATCAAACACCACCTTTTCGGTCCTGAAGTCAAGCTCGCTGCCAAATGTTACCGGCAGCGTGATCTTGCCCTTAGGCTGGGATCTTCCCGGATTGACCCCTTGAAATGTACTCGTTTCCTCGAGGTCTTCGTCGGGAATCTGAAGCTTTGTGAGCACATCTGGTGAGATTAAGTTTAGGCCGGCCCCGCCGTCAACTAACATCTTCGTCACCTTGAGGTTACGAATTGTTGGGGAAACCAACAATGGCAAGCACCCGACCGCAGTTGTGCGATCAGGGTGATCCTCGTCGTCAAAGATGATAGGCGTGCTGGACCACTTCAGAGGCCTACATGCATCGGGGGATGGCTCTGCCGCATTAACCTCCCGCATCCACTGTTTAAGTTGGCGGTGGGAAGAATGCAGCGAGGCACCCCCATCAATGCACATAGCCTCTGTAGCCTTCTGGAATTCCTGCTCACTGGACTCGTCATCTTCTTCATCATCATCTCCTTCTTTATCTCGGCCCCGAGCGGGCCGATCCTTCTGCTGCTTGGCCTTGCCGCGGCGACCTCCTCGGCCACCGCGTTTCTTGCCGGACCCCTCAGCACCATCTTGGGCCCTCTCCTTATCTAGCCTCTCGTATTCGGCCTTCTGCTTCTCGGCAAGCTGCTCAACTTGCCGGCAGTCCTGGAGATCGTGGCCCTTAGTGCGATGGATCTTGCAATACTGCTTGCCGGAGTTCTCCGACTTGTCGGCAGCCGCCAAGGCCTGACAGGAAGGGCACCCGGCAAGATCCTTGCCGGGGTCACCAACCTTGGCCTTCTTGGCGGCGCCAGGATTGCCGGATTCCTCGACGGCAAGCACGGCCTTGCCTCCGCGTTTCCTATTCCGCCGCCGGCCCTTCCTTGACGGAGCCGCGGCATCTTCTTCTTCTGAGTCGCCTGTCGCACCAACAACTTCACCGGGGAGTTTCCTCCCCTCTTCAGCTCGAGCACACTTGTCGGCCAAAGTGTAAAGCTCGGCAATACTCCTGACTTTGTTCATTGCCAGCTCTTCCCGCATCCTGCGGTTACGCACGTTCTGATGGAACACGCTAATGACAGCGGCAGGATGAACATCAGGAATATTGTACTGCACCCGGCTGAATCTCTGCATAAACTTGCGCAGGGACTCGCCCTCCTTCTAAGGGATGATGTGCAAATCACTTTCTTGGCCAGGAGCTTGGTAGCCTCCAACAAAGGCGCCAACAAACTGATGGCACAGATCTGACCAGCAAGAAATAGAATCCTCCGGCAGATGCATCAACCACGACCTAACGTTGGGTTTGAGCACCAACGGGAAGTAGTTGGCAAGTATCTTGTCATCTCGGCCCCCGGCAGCTTGCACCGCAATGGTGTAGATGCTCAGGAACTCCGAGGGATGGGTCTCGCCGTCGTATTTCTCCGGGACCTCTGGCTTGAAGGTTCGGAGATTGGGCCACTGGACTTGCCGCAGCTCACGGGTAAACGCTGGAGGTCCTACCTCGTAAGGTAAGTCTCCTACGTTCCCTTGCGCGGGCTCGTCGACAACCGGCCCCGCGCGCTTATCGGACTGATAGCGCGCTTCCCGTCGCCGCTCGATGGTTGTTCGAGCGTCCTCCTTGCCTCGTTCCTGGAGAACCAGACGCTGATCACGGCGCATCCGTGGATCGGACGACGCCGTGGAAACTTCTTCATGGCGATCGACTTGCTGAGTCGTCGGCTGCTGCTGACGCCGCGGAGGAGAGTGCACTGTAGTTGCACCACCTCCGGTTTTCTCTGCACCGGCTCGCGTCGGATCGATGGGCCTCCGCTGAGAGGGCCCTGCCTCTTGCGGTCTATCCTTGTTAGCGAAGCCGATAAGGCTCTGGATAGTAGCTCGCCACTCCTCCATCTTCTCTGGAGCGGGAGGAAAATCGAGGAGTAGCTGTGCACGTGCCAAGGCTTCCGCTGGCGTAGGTGGCGGCGACAAGTGCGAGGTACGTGAGGTGCTCTGACTCCTAACCAAGTTAGAAGGAGCACCGCCACGGTCACGCGACCGCGCGCCACCTTCGCCGGCAGCTCGGTGTGCATGCTGGTCCCGCGCATCTTGGGATCTATGCGCAGAAACCTTTTCGTGGGGACGCCCCGAACCACCAGCGCCATGATGTCGCTCATCTCGCACGACCTGGGCAGGTTGCGAGGCTCGTGCCGGCGCGGGAGCTCCAGCAGGCGCTCTTCGATCTCTAGAGTTTGTTGTGCCACCCGTAGGCAACACAACGCCATCTCTAGATCTAGCGGCGCGCAAGTTACCACTGCCACTGTGAACGATACCGCTTGCTTGGCTTGGGTCACCAAAACGCCGCGGGGGTTCCAGTCCTCTTCCTTCTGCACCCACACCATCGCCTGTCTGCGAAGGCGCGGGCAAAATGGACCCGGACGGTTGTGCTGCTGCAACGTTCTTCTTCTTGGGCGGCATGACGATGAAGATGATGAAGGAACTAGGGCGTCGACCACCAGATCAGGTTCACACAAACCTCAATCCCCCTACCTGGCACGCCAAAGATGTCGGGGCACGACACCTATGGGATCCCGAGAGATCCCTTTATGATTCGGCGGGGGGAGAGGTATACGCAAAGAGCAGAACCAGTGATCGACGCGGGAAGTTTTTACCCAGGTTCGGGCCGCTGATCAGCGTAAAACCCTACTCCTGCTTTATGTTCTTATTGATGTTCTTGAGCCCAGCCTTCAGGAGCGCTCGCAATGAACAGTGCGTTCAAAGAGCAGCTACACATGCAGAATGGGCCAGAAGTTCTCCTCCTCTGTAGCAGTTGCCTTGGGCCTCCTTTTATATGCTCAAAGGGGTCTCCACAGTGGCAAAATGTACATACATTGAGGTGTAAAGTAGCTACAGGGTATCATACCTAACCCCTGACGGATTAGGACAAGCGCATTTAATGCACCATGAGGTGTCCGTTTAGGTGTCCTCACTTTCTTGGGGATGGAAAAAGGGGCCATCCCATCAGCACCGCTTAAGCTCTCCTCCACTGGCGCGTTGCCACGCATCCAGAGAAGGACCCAGAATGTCAGGCTCGTCACTGTGCCGAGGCGGTGGCACAGTGGCAGAATCTCGCCAGGCGCCGATCCTTGCCGGGCACCAATCCTTGCCGGGCACCAGGGCTTGCCGGGCGCCGAGCTTTGCTGGTAACCAAGCCTTGCCGGGCGCCGAGGCTTGCCGGGCTCCACGGGCCATTCCGGCAAGGATCTTGCCGGGGAGGCTGGCCTTCGATTTCCAGCTTTGCTTATTTGCTGATCCTCAGATCTCTGACTTAATGATTTCCTTGATGACTTAAATCGACCTCGAGCTGATCCCGGCAAGCCTTGCCGCGAGGATGGCTACAACTGCCCGTGCACAAGTAAGGGGTACTAGTGGCCCAATACTTAGTACACCGACAGGTATCGTTATTTTCTGACCTTCACAGATGATTTGAGTAGATATGGGTATATCTACTTAATGAAACACAAGTCTGAAACATTTGAAAAGTTCAAAGAATTTCAGAGTGAAGTGGAGAATCATCGTAACAAGAAAATAAAGTTTCTACGATCTGATCATGGAGGCGAATATTTGAGTTACGAGTTTGGCCTTCATTTAAAACAATGTGGAATTGTTTCACAACTCAAGCCACCTGGAACACCACAACGTAATGGTGTGTCCGAACGTCATAACCGTACTTTATTAGATATGGTGCGTTCCATGATGTCTCTTATCGATTTGCCACTATCGTTTTGGGGTTATGCATTAGAGACAGTCGCATTCATGTTAAATAGGGCACCGTCTAAATCCGTTGAGACGACACCGTATGAGCTGTGGTTTGGCAAGAAACCTAAGTTGTCGTTTCTTAAAGCTTGGGGTTGCGACACTTATGTCAAAAGGCTTCAGCCTGATAAGCTCGAACCCAAATCGGAGAAGTGCGTCTTCATAGGATACCCTAAGGAAACAATTGGGTACACCTTCCACCACAAATCCGAGGGAAAAATCTTTGTTGCTAAGAATGGATCCTTTCTAGAGAAGGAGTTTCTCTCGAAAGAAGTGAGTGGGAGGAAAGTAGAACTTGATGAGGTAATTGTACCTTCTCTCAAATTGTAAAGTAGCACATCAGAGAAATCCGTTCCCGTGATGCCTACACCAACTAGAGAGGAAGCAAATGATGATGATCATGAAACTTCAGATCAAGTTGCTACTGAACCTCGTAGGTCAACCAGAGCACGATCTGCACCAGAGTGGTACAGTAATCCTGTTCTGGAAGTCATGTTACTAGACCAAGGCAAACCTATGAATTATGAAGAAGCTATGATGAGCCCAGATTCTGATAAATGGCTTGAGGCCATGAAATCTGAGATAGGATCCATGTATGAAAACAAAGTATGGACTTTGGTGGACTTGCCCGATGATTGGCAAGCCATAGAGAATAAATGGATCTTCAAGAAGAAGACTGACTCTGATGGTAATGTTACTGTCTACAAAGCTTGACTTGTCGCAAAAGGTGTTCGACAAGTTCAAGGGGTTGGCTACGATGAGACTTTCTCACCCGTAGTGATGCTTAAGTCTGTCCGAATCATGTTAGCAATTGCCGCATTTTATGATTATGAAATCTGGCAAATGGACGTAAAAAATGCATTCCTTAATGGATATCTTAAAGAAGAGTTGTATATGATGCAACCAGAAGGTTTTGTCGATCCTAAAGGTGCTAACAAAGTGTGCAAGCTCCAGCAATCAATCTATGGACTGGTGCAAGCATCTTGGAGTTGGAATATACGCTTTCATAAGGTGATTAAAGCATATGGTTTTATACAGACTTACGGTGAAGCCTGTATTTACAATAAAGTGAGTGGGAGCTCTGTAGCATTTCTGATATTATATGTGGATGACATATTATTGATTGGAAATGATATAGAATTTCTGGATAGCATAAAAGGATACTTGAATAAGAATTTTTTCAATGAAAGACCTCGGTAAAGCTGCTTATATATTGGGCATCAAGATCTATAGAGATAGATCGAGACGCTTAATAGGACTTTCACAAAGCACATACCTTGACAATGTTTTTGAAGAAGTTCAAAATGGATAAGTCAAAGAAAGGGTTCTTGCCTGTGTTGCAAGGTGTGAAGTTGAGTAAGACTCAAAGCTCAACCACGGCAGAAGATAGAGAGAGAATGAAAGTCATTCCCTATGCCTCAGCCTTAGGTTCTATCATGTATGCTATGCTGTGTACCAGACCTGATGTGTGCCTTGCTATAAGTTTGGCAGGGAGGTACCAAAGTAATCCAGGAGTGGATCACTGGACAGTGGTCAAGAACATCCTGAAGTACCTGAAAAGGACCAAGGATATGTTTCTCATTTATGGAGGTGACGAAGAGCTCGTTGTAAATGGTTACGTTGATGCTAGCTTCGACACTGATCCTGATGGCTCTAAATCACAAACCGGATACGTATTTATATTGAATGGTGGAGCTATCAGTTGGTGCAGTTCCAAGCAAAGTGTCGTGGCGGGATCTATGTGTGAAGCGGAGTATATAGCTCCTTCGGAAGCAGCACATGAAGGAGTCTAGATGAAGGAGTTCATATCCGATCTGGGTGTAATACCCAGTGCATCGGGTCCAATGAAAATCTTTTGTGACAACACTGGAGCAATTGCCTTGGCGAAGGAATCCACGTTTCACGACAGAACCAAACACATCAAGAGACGCTTCAACTCCATTCGTGAAAAGGTCAAGGATGGAGACATAGAGATTTGCAAAATACACATGGATCTGAATGTGGCAGACCCGTTGACTAAGCCTCTTCCACGAGCAAAACATGGTCAACACCAAGACTCCATGGGTGTTAGATTCATTACAATGTAATCTAGATTATTGACCCTAGTGCAAGTGGGAGACTGAAGGAAATATGCCCTAGAGGCAATAATAATGTTGTTATTTTATATTTCCTTATTCATGATAAAGGTTTATTATTCATGCTAGAATTGTATTGATCGGAAACTTAAATACATGTGTGAATACATAAACAAATACCGTGTCCCTAGTAAGCCTCTACTATACTAGCTCGTTGATCAAAGATGGTTAAGGTTTCCTAACCATAGACTTGTGTTGTCATTTGATAACGGGATCACATCATTAGGAGAATGATGTGATGGACAAGACCCATCCGTTAGCTTAGCATATTGATCGTTCAGTTTATTCCTATTGCTTTCTCGATGACAAATACATATTCCTTCGACTATGAGATTATGCAACTCCCGGATACCGGAGGAATACCTTGTGTGCTATCAAACATCACAACGTAACTGGGTGATCATAAAGATGCTCTACAGGTATCTCCGAAGGTGTTTGTTGAGTTGGCATAGATTGAGATTAGGATTTGTCACTTCGAGTATCGGAGAGGTATCTCTGGGCTCTCTCGGTAATAGACATCATAAGAAGCCTTGCGAGCAAAGTGACTAAGGTGTTAGTTGCAAGATAATGTATTATAGAACGAGTAAAGAGACTTGCCGGGAACGAGATTGAACTAGGTATGAAGATACCGACGATCGAATCTCGGGCAAGTAACATACCGACGGACAAAGGGAATTACGTATGTTGTCATAAGGTTCGACCGATAAGGATCTTCGTAGAATATGTAGGAGCCAATATGGGCATCCAGGTTCTGCTATTGGTTATTGACCAGAGAGGTGTCTCGGTCATGTCTACATAGTTCTCGAACCCGTAGGGTCCGCACGCTTAACGTTCGTTGACGTTATAGTGTTATATGAGTTATATGATTTGGTGACCGAATGTTGTTTGGAGTCCCGGATGAGATCACGGACATGACGAGGAGCTCCGAAATGGTCCGGAGTGCACCGGGTAGTTATCGGGTCACCGCAAGGGGTTCCGGACACCCCCGGTAAGTGTATGGGCCCTAATGGGCCAAAGGGGGGACAGACCAGCCCACTAGGGGGCTGGTGCGCCCCTCTACATGGCTGGACGGCCCTAGGGGAAGGAAAGGGGAGGGGTGGCTCTTCCTGCCTTTCCCTCCTCAGGAGTGAAAGGAAAGGGGAGGGCGCCACCTCCTCCTTCCTTCCTCCCGCACTCCAATAAGGAAGGGGGGGCGCCACTTGGGGAGGACCCCAAGTAGGATTCGGCCTACTTGGGGGCACCTCCTGGCTGCTCCCTCATCCCCCCACCTATATATATATGTGGGAGGGGGCGCCTAGCACAATCACAACAATTCCTTAGCCGTGTGCGGCGCCCCCCTCCACCGTTTACACCCTCGGTCATATTTTCGTAGTGCTTAGGCGAAGCCCTGCGGAGATATATAGCTTCACCATCACCGTCACCACACCGTCGTGCTGCCGGAACTCATCCACTACCTCGCCGTCTTGCTGGATCAAGAAGGCGGAGGACGTCACCGAGCTGAATGTGTGCTGAACGCGGAGGTGCCGTACGTTCGGTACTTGATCGGTTGGAGCACGAAGAAGTTCGACTACATCAACCTCCTTACTAAACGCTTCCGCTTACGGTCTACGAGGGTACGTAGAGACACTCTCCCCTCTCATTGCTATGCATGTCCATGGATAGATCTTGCGTGTGCATAGAAAAAAAATTGTTTTCCATGCAACGTTTCCCAACAGTACGACGGTAGACTTGGGGGTTGTTCTGATGACGAGTCGGCCCTGGACGATCGTGAGCCGACCCGGGTGACCACAGTCTACATGGCAGGCACTGCGCCGACTCTTGACTCCACTACAGCAGGCACCATGGGAGGAACCGGCATTGCAGCAACTAATCCAAGTGCGTCTGGACCAGAAAAAAACCCCGGCTCAATTCCTCTCTGAGATGGTTGCTTCGTTGACAACTCTCCTCGAGTCGCCCGTGACAACGGAGAATCAGGAAGAGCATAATACAGAGATAGCTAAAATCCGTGAGAAGATGACTAAGGCTCAAGAGGACCTCAACGTTGAGAACGCTTGCATGGTGCAGCTACGAACCCAGATTCATAATGAAACCGAGGGCCTAAGGACAGAGGCATGGCGCATAGGCCTTTGGCAGAATGCTTCTAAGGTGGTTCACACAAGGAGACATGAGAGTCGCCTGCCCCCTGGTTTCTAGCCCAGACGTTTGTTCAACACGCCTACACCAGGCGCCGGGACGAGCACCCCCGCGGCACCGGTTATACCCCAATTGAACTGGGTCATCCCCCAAGATGGAGATGGTCGCCCACCGGCAGCTCAGCCACACCAGTCAACTCAGCATCGTCAGCTCGAGCCAGCCCAGCACCCGCCGCCTGTTCGGACGACTCCAGACCGCTTCATGATGCCGGTGAGCCACTTCTCCAATCCTGTTGATTACCTGTTGGCAGCGGCTACCAACCTCGCCACACTTCCAAGAACAGGAAATACTCCAGTTGAGAGGGAAGCTTTGCATGCCATTGAGTTGTTGAAAACTGCGGTGGCCCAACAGGCAAACTACTCCTACAGTCAGCAGCGACTACACTCCACCCCTCATCCAAGCTGTAGCAGGAGCCGCCATGCCAAGTCGCCGGCAGTCTCCAGCAACACCCGACGGATACGTGAACAACAGCGTGACCCACTCCGTCATGGAACCCTGGATGCTTAGGAGATCGTTGATACGTCTCCAATGCATCTATAATTTTTGATTGTTCCATGCTGTTATATTATCAATCTTGGATGTTTTATATTCATTTTATAGCAACTTTATATCATTTTTTGGGACTAACCTATTGACATAGTGCCCAGTGCCAGTTGCTATTTTTTGCTTTTTTTTACTCCGCAGAATATCCATATCAAACGAAGTCCAAATGCAGTGAAACTTTTTGGAGATTTTTTTCTGCCCAGAAGACACACAGGAGGCCCAAGAAGTGCACCAGAGGGGCCTTGTGGGGCCCACTAGGCACCAAGGCGCGCCAGGGCCCCTAGGCGTGCCCTGGTGGGTAGTAGGGCCCACAAGCACCCCCTCCACGACCTCTCAGCTCTATAAATACTCTAATATTTCAGAAACCCTAGGGGGGTCGAGAGATTAGAGTTTCCACCGTCGCAAGTTCCAGAACCACGAGATCCAATCTAGAGGCCTTTTCCGGCACTCTACCGGAGGGGTCAACAATCACGGAGGGATTCTTCATCAACACCCTTGCCCCTTCGATGATGCGTGAGTAGTTTACCACAGACCTACGGGTCCATAGGCAGTAGCTAGATGGCTTCTTCTCTCTTTTTGATCTTCAATACAATGTTCTCCTCGATGTTCTTGGAGATCTATTTGATGTAACTCTTTTTTGCGGTGTGTTTGTTGGGATCGGATGAATTGCGAGTTTATGATCAGATCTATCTATGAATATTATTTGAGTCTTTGTTGAACTCTCTTATGCATGATTGTTATAGCCTCGTATTTCTACTCCGAAACTTTGGTTTGGTTTGGCCAACTAGATTGACTTTTCTTGCATTGGGAAGAGGTGCTTTGTGATGGGTTCGATCTTGCGGTGCTCAATCTCAGTGATAGAAGGAGACATGACACGCATGTACCGTTGCCATTAAGGATAAAAAGATAGGGTCTATTCCTACATGAATAGATCTTGTCTACATCATGTCATCGTTCTTATTGCATTACTCCGTTTTTCCATGAACTTAATACACTAGATGCATGCTGGATAGCGGTCGATGTGTGGAGTAATAGTAGTACATGCAGGCAAGAGACGGTCTACTAATCTTGGACGTGATGCCTATATACATGATCATTGCCTTGGATATCATCATAATTATTTGCTTTACTATCAATTGCCCAACAGTAATTTGTTTACCCACCGTATGCTATTTTCTTGAGAGAAGTCTCTAGTGAAATCTACGCCCCCCGGGTCTATTTCCTATCATATTATTTTCAGATCTATTAATCCAAAAATCCAAAAATACCTTGCTGCACTTTTTCTTTATCTATTTTTTTGTGTGTTTTTGTTAGATCTATTTATCCGATCTCATACAATTTAATCTATCTCAATACCGAGGAGGGATTGACAACTCCTCTTACGTGTTGGGTTGCAAGTTTTTGTTATTTATGTGAAGGTACCGCTTACATAGTTTGGGTGGATCCTTCTACTGGATTGATACCTTAATTTCATAACTGAGGGAAATACTTACCGTTGCTGTGCTGCATCATCTTCTTCTCTTCGGGGAAATATCAACACAGATACAAACAATAAATCAAGGAATAATTCGAGCACCAGGATTTGAACCCTAGTGGTCTGGGGATACCACTATCCTCATAACCATCCAACTAGAGTTCGGTTCATGAGAACTGCATCACTTAACTTGTGGATGATGCTGCGTGCAACAATCACCAAGGAAAAACCAAGTTAAATTGTCACGTTAATTAATTCAAGTGTTTTCACAGAAAAAAATTCAAGTGAGCGAAAAGAAAAACCCATACGGGCAGCACGCATGCAGTGTGCCGCTGGCCCATTGCAAGCATGTCTTGTGCCTTTTTTTGCTCGATGTGAACGTCGCTGAATATTCTCACACAGAAAAAATCATGATATAGTATAGTAGGCTGTTTCTTTTGCCACTAGGAGCAGTAGTTCTCTGGTACGATGTTATCCTAGGTGTATATAATTTCCCTTCCGGGAGAGTAGCCAGGAGATCAACGCGTGGTATGCAGCACTGGGTGGAGTATTGGAATCGGATCCATGGGGAAGTCGCCGTGCTGCGACAAGGCGAGGGTGAAGTGGGGGGGGGGGCGTGGTCGCGGGAGGACGACACCATCCTCACCACCTTCGTCGCCAGGTTCGCCAACGCCGGCAACTGGACCACTCTACCACACAAGGCAGGGCTTCGTCGCTGCGGCAAGAGCTGCCGCCTACGCTGGCTCAACTACCTCCGCCCGGCGCTCCGGCGCGGCGGCTTCACGGAGGAGGAGGACGGCCTCATACTGTCCCTCTACGGCCACATCGGAAGCAAGTACATATACATGCATCAGTTACGTGCGTCTGAATCTTTCTTATAACTGAACCATCGCCGCTAGGTACTTACTACTACTTTCGTGGTTGTTTGCATTGCAATTGAAACCCGGCCAGGTGGTCGATGATTGCGGCGAAGCTCCCCGGCCGGACGGACAACGACATCAAGAACCACTGGAACACCAAGCTCAAGAAGAGGCACCTGATGCTGATGAGCACCGCAGCGACACCATCGACTCCTCCAACCGGAGTTGCTCCCCCGGCCACTCCTCCTCCCGCGCTTGTCGATCTCAAAGCGGCCCTCGCCACGGTCGACGATGGCGGGGAGCTCACGTGCGAAGCGGAGCAGCTCTACGCCGAGCTCATGGGGCTCATCGAGCAGCAGCCCACGGGCCACGGCCAGCAGCGCAGTCTGTTATAGCTACCGCTTAAAACCTCTTGACTCAGCGCAACCAGCAGAACACGATGAACATACGATGTTGTTTTTGTGCCGCCATCTTTGTGTTTCGTCTCCCTTTTTATTATGGGGCTCGCTAAATCTCAGTCGACATGTTAAACCGTTGAGTCAATATAAAGCTACTGCATGCCCCCAACACGACTGCAACTGGGCTAGTGATACGTCTCCGTCGTATCTACTTTTCCTAACGCTTTTCCTCTTGTTTTGGACTCTAATTTGCATGATTTGAATGAAACTAACCCGGACTGACGCTGTTTTCAGCAGAACTACCATGGTGTTGTTTTTGTGCAGAAATAAAAGTTCTCGGAATGGAATGAAACTTTGCGAGGAATTTTTATACAATAAAAGAAAAATATTGGAGCCAAGAACCACCGGAGGGGGGCACCTGGGTGGGCACAACCCACCAGGACGCGCCACCCCCTCTAGGCGCGCCCAGGTGGGTTGTCCCCACCTGGTGGCCCTGCAGACCCTGAAACCGACGCTATAAAATCACATTTTTCCAGAAAAAATCAAGGAGAAAAAATTATCGCGTTCCACGAGACGGAGCCACCGCCACCTCATGTTCTTCATCGGAAGGCCAGATCTGGAGTCCATTTGGGGCTCCGGAGAGGGGGATCTTCGGTATTCGTCATCACCAACCCTTCTCCATCGCCAATTCCATGATGCTCCCCACCGGGAGTGAGTAATTCCTTCGTAGGCTCGCTGGTTGGTGAGGAGTTGGATGAGATTCATCATGTAATCAAGTTAGTTTTGTTAGGGCTTGATCCCTAGTATCCATTATGTTCTGAGATTGATGTTGCTATGACTTTGCCATGCTTAATGCTTGTCACTTTGGGCCCGGGTGCCATGATTTCAGATATGAACCGTGTATGTTATCACCATTATATCCATGTTCTAGATCCGATCTTGCAAGTTATAGTCACCTACTACGTGTTATGATCCGGCAACCCCGGAGTGACAATAGTCGGGACCACTCCCGGTGATGACCGTAGTTTGAGGAGTTCATGTATTCACCGTGTGTTAATGCTTTGTTCTGGTTCTCTATTAAAAGGAGGCCTTAATATCCCTTAGTTTCCAATATGGACCCCGCTGCCACGGGAGGGTAGGACAAAAGATGTCATGCAAGTTCTTTCCATAAGCACGTATGACTATTTACGGAATACATGCCTACATTATATTTATGAACTGGAGCTAGTGCCGTATCGCCCTAGGTTATGACTGTCACATGATGAATATCATCCAACAAATTACCGATCCAATGCCTATGATTTTCCTACATATTGATCTTGCTAAGTTACTACTGCTGCTGTTACTATTGCACTTGCTACAAAACTACTGCTATCACTGTTACCGTCACTGTTGCTGTTGCTACTATTATCAAAACTATCATACTACTTTGCTACTGATCACTTTACTGCAGATAATTAATCTCCAGGTGTGATTGAATTGACAACTCATTTGCTAATACTCTCAAATATTCTTTGGCTCCCCTTGTGTCGAATCAATAAATTTGGGTTGAATACTCTACCCTCGAAAACTGTTGTGATCCCCTATACTTGTGGGTTATCAAGACCTTTTTCTGGCGCCGTTGCCGGGGAGCATAGCTATATTTGTTGATCACTTGGGATTATTATCAAATTATCACTATGAAGAATCTGAAGGATGCGAAGACTAAGATTTTTCCCTCTAAGACGAGGGGAGGTAAGGAACTGCCATCCAGCTCCGCTTTAGATTCACCTTCTATTATAAGTAAACTTGCAACACCACCACATGCTATCAATTCTGATATGTCGCAAGTTATTGATGATGCTACTTCTGCTATGAATGCTACTCATGATGATGCTAGTACCTTGCCTGATGATAATGTGCCACTAGGTGAATTTCTTGATGAACAAATTGGTAGAGTAAGACAGCATGATATTGTTGAAACTGATGATGAGCTTGAAACTGAAAATCTTGAAACACCTGTTAGAACTAGTCCTCCTAGATATGAATTGCCTAAGGTACCGGAAGGTTATGTTGTGGGTGAGGAGGCAACTAGAGATATTCTTGCTTGCAAAGATAGAGATGATCTAGAAAAATTATTAAGCAAGTATAAAGAAAGATCTTTGAATGCTAGAATGAAATGTGATCCTAAGTTTGCTAATTCACCTATCTTTGTTGATGATAAGGATTATGAATTCTCTGTCGACCCAGAGTTAATTACTCTGGTTGAATCTAATCCTTTCCATGGTTATGAAACTGAAACTGTTGTGGCACATCTTACTAAGTTGAATGACATAGCCACCCTTTTTGCTCATGATGAGAAAAATCGCTATTACTATATTCTCAAATTATTTCCATTCTCATTAAAGGGTGATGCTAAAGCCTGGTACAATACTCTTGCTCCTGGTTGTGTGCGTAGTCCCCAGGACATGATTTATTACTTCTCTGAAAAATATTTCCCTGCTCATAAGAAACAAGCTGCCTTGCAGGAAATATTTAACTTTGTGCAAATTGAAGAAGAGAGTCTCCCACAAGCTTGGGGGAGGCTTCTCCGTTTGCTTAATGCTTTGCCTGATCATCCTCTTAAGAAAAATGAAATACTTGATATCTTCTATAATGGACTAACCGATGCTTCTAGGGATTTCCTAGATAGTTGTGCTGGTTGTGTTTTCAGGGAACGAACTATTGGGAAAGCTGAAGAATTATTGAATAACATATTGAAAAATTATGATGATTGGACTCTTCCTGAACCACCGCCTAAACCCACTCCGAAGAAGAGGGGTATTTTATATCTCAGTCCTGAAGATATGCAAGAGACAAAGAAATCTATGAAGGAAAAAGGTATTAAAGCCGAGGATGTCAGAAATTTACCTCCTATTGAAGAAATACATGGGCTTGATACGCCACCACCACCTAAGGTGGTAGAGGTAAATTCTCTAATGAAATTCAATGATAATGATAATCCTCACAATATGCACCCTAGCCAATGCCTTTATGAGTTTGAAAACTACATTAGAAAGCAAGATCACTTCAATGCAAATGTTATGAAACAGTTGAAATATAATCCTGATATGATTGCTCGCTTGAGTGACTTGTTATTTAGAATCTCAAATGATGTTAGAGGTGTAGGGAAGCATGCTTCTATGGTTCAAACTCAGTTAGAACAAGTTGCTAAATCTCAAAGAGAATTGTTAGATGAAATGAACAATAATATCAATGATCATGCTGTTAGAGTAATGACTAGAGGAGGTAGAATGACTCAGGAACCACTTTATCCTGAGGGACACCCAAAAAGAATTGAACAAGACTCTCAAAGAGTTGACACCGATGAACGTAGTCCTTCTAAAAAGAAAAAGAAGAAGAAAAATGATAGGACTTTGCATGCCTCTAGTGAACCTGAAGTAGAAAAACCTCCTGATAATGATAATGAAGTTTCTATCTCTGATGCTGAAACTCAATCTGGTAGTGAACACTCACCTTCTGATAATGAAAAAGATAATGATGAGGTTCATGAAGAAACTCAAACAAATAATAAAGAACCAGACAATGATGTTGAGATAGAACCAGCAGTTGATCTTGATAACCCACAACCTAAGAATAAAAGATATGATAAAAGAGACTTTGTTGCTAGAAAACATGGAAAGGAAAGAGAACCATGGGTTCAAAAACCTATGCCCTTTCCACCTAAGTCAACTAAAAAGAAAGATGATGAAGAATTTGAACTCTTTGCTGAAATGATTAGGCCAGTCTTTTTGCGTACTGGCTTGACTGATATCTTAAAAATGCCTCCTTATGCAAAGTACATGAAAGACATCATTACCAATAAGAGAAAAATACCGGAAGCTGAAATCTCCACTATGCTTGCTAATTATACCTTTAAATATGGAGTACCTAAAAAACTTGGAGATCCAGGAATACCAACTATACCTTGCTCCATCAAAAGAAATTATGTGAAAACTGCTTTGTGTGATTTAGGAGCTGGTGTTAGTGTTATGCCTTTCTCTTTATATAAAAGACTTGACTTGAATAAACTCACACCTACCGAAATATCTTTGCAAATGGCTGACAAATCAACTGCCATACCTATCGGTATTTGTGAGGATGTGCCCGTTGTTGTTGCTAATGTTACTATTTTGACTGACTTTGTTATACTTGAGATGCCCGAGGATGACAACATGTCGATTATCCTTGGTAGACCCTTTTTGAATACTGCAGGGGCTGTTATTGATTGCAATAAAAGCAAGGTCACTTTTCATATCAATGGTAATGAGCATACGGTGCACTTTCCGAAGAAACAATTCCAAGTGAATGGTATTAATGTTATTGAAAAATCTCCGACAATCACTATTGGAAGTTTTCAACTACCTCTATCTACTGTCAAAAAGAAATATGAAACGCTTATTGTTGGGGAAATTCATATCCCCGTTGAGGTAACTTAGTGACTTACGAAAGTTCTTCGGTTTCATGCTAATCGAAAGTGGTTGTTAATAAGACTTGATCAACCTTATTAATGGATCATTTTTTAGAGGTATGAAGTTGATGAATTTAGTGAGCACTACCTTCTGTCCCTACCTTTAGTTTTTTGTTTTTATTAGTTAAATAAAATAAAATAAAATGCCATGTTTTGTCTGTTTTCTGAGTTTTTCGTGCAATAAAAAAAAGATGACCCAAAAATAGAAGTTCTCGGAATGCTCTGAAAATTTAATATGATTTTTTTCTGAATATTTAAGAATTTTTGGTGCAAATAATATCAGAGGGAGGTGCACCAGGTGGGCACAACCCACCTGGGCGCTCCAGGACCCCCAGGCGCGCCCTGGTGGGTTGTGGTCCCCACGTGGGCCCCCTCACTTATCTCTTCATCCCACATCATCACCTACCTCCAGAAAAAATTCACCATTGCTCTTGCTCTCAAACCAGCGGATTTCGATCTCTTTGTTCGAAGCTCCGTTTCTGAAACTGTTTCGGGGGCTTGTTGCTTGGTATGTGACTCCTCCGTTAGTCCAATTAGTTTTTGCTTTAGTGGTTTATATTTTGAATAATTAGCTACTCTTGGTGCTGCTGCAGATGTGCTTGCATGTTGAATCCTTAGAGTTTTGAGTAGTTTGAATGCTTGCTATGGCCTCTATGCTTCCCTATGAGTAGTTGTTACCAATCTTGTAAAGTTTTGTTAAGAAAATTTTATGGACTAAAAATTTCAGAATTTTTGTTCATAGGAAAAACATGAGTATCTTTAGGAAGTTTGCTTCCAAGAAGAACTCCAAGGGGGTGATTGGAGAGTCATCTGACAGTGATCTCCGCACCTGGAGGTTGGCAGAGCTACTGCCGTGCGAATGGCCGCATACCCCGTTCATGGAAGGGGCCGGAATCCTCCAAGAGTTTGCACAATATGCTGCTAATGCCGGCCTCACCAACTTCATCATGGCTGAATGCACGGATACAGGATTATGCCTGAGGACATCATCGCTTACCGGAACAACCAGGCTGCAGCACAGGAGGAGCCCCAACAGTGGGATCCGCAGGTGCCCGCACCTCAGCACTTCAACATAGGACCTCATGGTTTCTACGACTGGTGATTACCAAGCTAGGCCAAAAGCCTAAGCTTGGGGGAGTACGTATTTCCATCAACATTACATTCATGTTCACACATTTCATTCGTCGGTGTCCACACTTTTTCATTGTATTATCCATGCTTAATTTATTTTCTCGCTTTCTTCTTGTGTGTTTGAAAAACTTTGAGAAAATCCAAAAATATATTTCTCGCTTCTTTTTTATTTTTCTTCCTAGTTTAAATTCTTGTAGCACTAAAAAGAAAAAAACCCAAAAGATTTCCTTTTGCTTGTTGGGAGCTTTCCCGTGTAAATAGTTTTCTCGTTTTTGTTTTTCCCCTTTTATTTGCTTTCCTTCAGAAAACTCAAAACTCCAAAAAAAAAATCAGTGTGTTTCTATGAACTTATTTTCTTTTATTGAGCCGTACCGAGGAGAAGACCATGATGAAAATGTTGAGTGGCTCTCATATGCATAATTGTTAATCTAACAAAGAGCCCAATTTACCTTGTCTTCTCCTTTTGAATAAAATGTTTGCAGATTCCAGCTTAGTCCACGACACTCTTGCACTATTATTATTTTCAAATCGTTCGGTCGTGCAAGTGAAAGGCAATAATGACGATATTTGATGAACTGGCCGTGGCAGAGAGAAACGGGTATGAACTCGACTTGTTCTGTTTTTGTAAATATGTTTAACCTAGTATCCATGATTCAGCCTATTATGATCAAACATGTTTCCAATGACAATTAGAGATTATAGTTTCCCATGCCATGCATAAGTAGCTAGGAGTGGATAATGATTTATCTTGGATGTCAACATTGCGTTAAAATGATTGTGATGTAGTATGATGATATGGTATCCTCCTCTGAATGTTCGAGTGGCTTGACTTGGCACATGTTTATGCATGTAGTTGAATCAAAACCAACATAGCCTCTATGATATTTATGTTCATGGTGTTCATATCCTACTCATGCTAGTATCCAATGTTACTTACGCATAATGCATGTTCATGACCGTTGTTGCTCTCTAGCTGGCCGCTTCTCAACCTATTTGCTAGCCTTCGCATGTACTAAGTGGGAATTCTGCTTGTACATCAAAAACCTTGAACCCAAGTTATTCCAGATGAGTCCACCATACCTACCTATATGCGGTATTACCCGGCCGTCCTAAGTAAATTTGCATGTGCCACCTCTAAAAACTTCAAATAAATATCCTTTTTGTGTGCCTGGATTGTTCATAGAGCGAAAGGAGGTAGTTGGTATCTTCCATGCTAAGCGGGTTATTCTCATGATGAGTGTTTATTCGCTCGTCCTTGCACGAGAGGGGCGGTAATAGGGATTCCCAGTCCCGAACTCAAAATGCAAATAATTAAACAAAACTCCCCCGGGACTGTTGTTGGTATGGACGGCACCCGTTATTTCGGACAAGCCGTGGAGTGTGAATGTTGGTGGATGGGGAGTAAACCTTTACTTTTATCGCTTGGGAACCGCCACTAATGTGTTTAGCATGGAAGATATTGATAACTAATGGTCGCGAAGTAAACAAGAAGGGTGCATCTCTCAAAATTTCATTTACCTCTGTTTTAAAACTTGAGCTCTGGCACCTCTGCAAATCACTGCTTCCCTCTGCAAAGGGACTATCTATTTACTTTAATGTTGTGTCGTCACCTTCTCAAATAAGTGCCAGAACCTGAGAGCACTGCTGTCATGCTGATGCATTGTGTATAGCTAATGTTGGGTGCATCATGACTGGATCTTTTCTACCATGAATTACAATGTTTAGCCGCTGCTCAGACTTTGGAGGTGCTCTGCATTTATGTTTTGCGGTCTCAGAAAGGGCTAGCGAGATACCACTATTGTCATATTATATCATGGTTGTTTTAATAACGTGTTGTTGTTCGAGATATCTTATTATTGCTCGCTAGCTGATTATGTCATTGTTATGAGTTAATATAATTTTTAAGAGTTATTGTCAATATGGTTAGTTATAATCTTTGCTGAGAACCTGGGTGCTACTTAAGCTTATTTATGCAAACAAGAGCAAAAGAGTTCGTAAAAGTTTTTCTTTTTCACTTTCAGTTTATCAACTGAATTGCTTGAGGACAAGCAAAGGTTTAAGCTTGGGGGAGTTCATACGTCTCCGTCGTATCTACTTTTCCTAACGCTTTTCCTCTTGTTTTGGACTCTAATTTGCATGATTTGAATGAAACTAACCCGGACTGACGCTGTTTTCAGCAGAACTACCATGGTGTTGTTTTTGTGCAGAAATAAAAGCTCTCGGAATGGAACGAAACTTTGCGAGGAATTTTTATACAATAAAAGAAAAATACTGGAGCCAAGAACCACTGGAGGGGGGGCACCTGGGTGGGCACAACCCACCAGGGTGCGCCACCCCCTCCAGGCGCGCCCAGGTGGGTTGTCCCCACCTGGTGGCCCCGCAGACCCTGAAACCGACGCTATAAAATCACATTTTTCCAGAAAAAATCAGAGAGAAAGAATTATTGCGTTCCACAAGACGGAGCCGCCGCCACCTCCTGTTCTTCATCGGGAGGCCAGATCTGGGGTCCGTTTGGGGCTCCGGAGAGGGGGATCTTCGGTATTCGTCATCACCAACCCTTCTCCATCACCAATTCCATGATGCTCCCCACCGGGAGTGAGTAATTCCTTCGTAGGCTCGCTGGTCGGTGAGGAGTTGGATGAGATTCATCATGTAATCGAGTTAGTTTTGTTAGGGCTTGATCCCTAGTATCCATTATGTTCTGAGATTGATGTTGCTATGACTTTGCCATGCTTAATGCTTGTCACTTTGGGCTCGGGTGCCATGATTTCAGATCTGAACCGTTTATGTTATCACCATTATATCCATGTTCTAGATCCGATCTTGCAAGTTATAGTCACCTACTACGTGTTATGATCCGGCAACCCCGGAGTGACAATAGTCGGGACCACTCCCGGTGATGACCGTAGTTTGAGGAGTTCATGTATTCACCGTGTGTTAATGCTTTGTTCCGGTTCTCTATTAAAAGGAGGCCTTAATATCCCTTAGTTTCCAATATGGACCCCGCTGCCACGGGAGTGTAGGACAAAAGATGTCATGCAAGTTCTTTCCATAAGCACGTATGACTATTTACGGAATACATGCCTACATTATATTTATGAACTGGAGCTAGTGCCGTATCACCCTAGGTTATGACTGTCACATGATGAATATCATCCAACAAATTACCGATCCAATGCCTACGATTTTCCTACATATTGATCTTGCTAAGTTACTACTGCTGCTGTTACTATTGCACTTGCTACAAAACTACTGCTATCACTGTTACCATCACTGTTGCTGCTGCTACTATTATCAAAACTATCATACTACTTTGCTACTGATCACTTTACTGCAGATAATTAATCTCCAGGTGTGATTGAATTGACAACTCAGTTGCTAATACTCTCAAATATTCTTTGGCTCCCCTTGTGTCGAATCAATAAATTTGGGTTGAATACTCTACCCTCGAAAACTGTTGCGATCCCCTATACTTGTGGGTTATCAACTAGTAGGGGGTTATCGGCCAGTTGCATGTTCACCACTAGATACGCAACTGTAAGTGTTGGAACTGGACTACAACTGGATGCACCCCCCAACGTGACTGTAACTGAGCTAGTATGGGGTTATCGGCCAGTTGCATGTCCATCACCATATATTCAACTGCAAGTGTTGGAACCGGGCAGTAACTGCATGCCCCAATGCGACTGCAACTCGATTAGTTGGGGGGTTGTTGGCCAGTTGCATGCCCATCACTAGACATGTAACTACAAGTGTTGGAACCGTATCGCAACTACATGACCCCAACACAAATGCAACTAGACTAGTAGGGGGTTGTCGACTAGTTGCATGTCTATCACTAGACATGCAACTGCAAGTGTTGGAACGAGATTGCAACTGCATGCCCCCCAACGCGACTGCAATAGGGCTTGTAGTTGGGTTGTCGGCTAGTTGCATGTCCATCACTAGACCTGCAATTGCAATTGTTGGAATGTGACTGCAACTGCATGCCCTCGAACGCCACTGCAACTGGGCTAGTAGGGGGTTGTCGGCCAGTTGCATGCCCATCACTACATATGCAACTGTAAGTATTGGGACCAGACTGCAATTGCTTGGCCCCCAACGCGACTGCAACTAAGCTAGTAGGGGTTTGTCGGCTAGTTGCATGTCCATGCCCCCCCACGCGAATGAAACTGGGCCAGTAGGGGGTTGTCGGCTAGTTGATGCCCGTCACTAGACATGCAACTGCAAGCGTTGGAACCCGGCTGCAACTGCATGACCACCAACACGACTGCAACTGCATGACCCCTAATGCGACTGCAACTGCTAGTAGGGGGTTGTCGGCTAGTTGCATGTCCAACATGACACATGCAACTTCAAGTGTTGGAACTCAACCGGAACTGCATGACCCCAGTGTGACAACAACTTCATGACCCCTAGTACGACAGCAACTGGGTCAGTACGTAGCATCTCAGCCAATTGAAGGAAATATGCCCTAGAGGCAATAATAAAGTTGTTATTTTATATTTCCTTATTCATGATAAAGGTTTCTTATTCATGCTAGAATTGTATTGATTGGAAACTTAAATACATGTGCAAATATGTCGGAGTAAATGACCACGGGCAGCCTCATCAGCTCCCCTGGGTATTTCAAGAAATCGGGGCAGGCTGCGCCCCTCGAACATCAAAGACGAAGGACCGCCTTCTTGGGGCCAGCTGGTCCAAGCGGCTGGTTGCCAGGAGGCGGCGGAATCCAGAAGACAGCCATGAAGTGGGCCGACTCCTAGCAGGTGGCTTCCTGGGAAGCTGGGTCCTAGCAGGCGGCCCCTCGCGCCCTCAAAGTTAGCACTCACATAAACATGACGAGACGGGGCGTGGCTACAGTACAAGCCTGCCACCCCCAGATCCAGGGCGGAACGTGGCCACAGTGCAGCGTACCAAGCGAACATCCCACGCCCGACGCGACACTGTTGCCATGCTGCTCATGACATCACCCGAGGCAGAGGAAGCCATGCTCCCACGACGGGCAGTCGGTATGGCCCGCAGGCGGCGGGCCCTACCTGTCCGTGAGAGGCCAGAGGGCGGCGAGCCCTGACCAGTCGGCTCAGGGGGAGGCCGGCCCCTGGCAGGCGGCCCTCCCCCTTCCTCGAAGTTTGTGCGCCATTAACCAGAAGGGACGGGGAGTGGCTACAGTGAAACGCCCGCCAGGCGACGGGACCGTAGCCACGCTCTCTCCGACCAAGCATGCATCATCAGTAGCACGGCTACAGTGCTATGCAGCCGACAGGACCCGCAAGCGGCGGGCCCGGCTTGTCGGCCAAGTACGAGACAGCTAGGGGGACCCACCAGGCGGCGGGCCCCTGCAGTCGGCGGAGAAGCCGGCGGCCAGAGACACAGACGACTGGGTCCTACGCCCGGCCGGATTACCATTGTATCCCTGGGGGGTAGGCCTATATAAACCCCCCAGGTCACCCCATGCAAGGGGTTGGGACCTTGGTGGAGAGGAGATAGCCTTCCTAGTTCAGCACCCCCACGCACACATAGAGAGTGGAGTAGAGCTAGCCTCTCCCTTCTTCCTCCTCTAGCAAAACAGCTCAAGGAGCAAGTTTGTAGCTACTTGTTGAGGTAGTGATCATGAGAAGACCCCGCAGAGCAGGACTAGGGGTGTTATCTCCTAGGAGAGCCCCGAACCTGGGTAAGATTCGCAGGCATATGCGGTCTCGCTCACTCCCGCCTCTAGAGCCCGGCAACGTACTTTTGTCCCTATCCACGATAAGCCACCCCCTGGCATATGTCGCACGATATCCCCGACATTTGGCGCCCACCATGGGGCTAGGTGCACCGTCGTCCGGAAACACGTTCTGGACGGGAAGCCTCTTCCTTCCTGGCGAGCGCAGCCAACCCGGCATGCCTGACGGCATTTGTGCTGACACGCTGCGCGGCATGGAAGTTGCTTGTGCCGCAAGCAGCCTCGCTGATCTCATCGGCGGGATCCGCCTCTCCGACAAGCCCGCACTCATCGTGGGCACGGCCAGCCCTGAGAGCCGTCTCGTTGACTCCCTCGGCAGGCTTCGCATCACCAACGAGCCGGTCTCCGACCTGGGGGCCGTTGGCTCCACCGGCCCGTCCGCCGACATGGTCATCAACGCCGATGTCGCACTTTCTGATGCCTTCCCCGGTGATGTGGTGATCTTCAATGACCCGCTCCCTGCTGCAGACAGCAGCGCCAGCACCAGCACCATCACCGCGGTGCTGGTCATCAGCCACGATGGAGCCTCCGACCAGGCCGGCCGGGACCCGTTGCAGGCGGCAATGTGGGACCTGTCCGCACCCGTAACGCCTGGTGCGAACGGCGAAACGCTGGAAGCGTGCCGTATCGCACTCCTCGACAGCGCCAACAAGTTGGCGGCCATGAGACACCTCACCGAGGCCTACCACCGCGAGATCGACCGTGCCGTCTGCGGCACGCCGGCTGCTACCGAACCCAGCCGCACGGGCATGGTCCGGCAGCGCGGCACGGCCATCGCCAGCATGTTGGGGGCCGACCGCCCGGTCTACGCCACGCCAATGGAGAACTTACGCGCCGCCCAGGCGGCAGCGGACGAGCTGGACCGCCTGGAGGGCGACGAGCGTCGCTGCATGACGGAGCGCGTCCAGCAGCTCATCGACGCGGCTGCCGCGCAGCAAGAAGCTGGCCGCCGCGTGGAGGAACCCGACTTACAGGCAGGGAACCTTCTCCCTCGCCGAGAGCACGGCGCGACCTCCCGGACGCCGACAGGCGGCGCCCGCGACCGAGGAGACCAAGAGCCGGCGGTTAGCCGCAGCCGCACCCGCATCTCCATCGAGCGCGACCAAGACAGCCGCCCACGAGCAGTGGAACGGCGGGACGGTCGTCCGCCTCCCCCGCGCAGAGAGAGGCGCGCCTCCCCACCGCCTGTTGAGCATCCTACTCTTGGAGGCCGGCTGGGCCCCCGTGAAGGAGTCGGAGAGAACGACGCCCGCAACCGGATCGACCGCTTGGCTCGATCCCTGGCGTTAGAAGAAGAAGATGTGATCGGCCCGCCTTGTTTCGGCCCCCGCATTCGCGACGAGCCCTTCCCCAAAGGGTTCTCGCTCCCCCGGGACACCCCCAAGTACAACGGCTCTGTGAAACCGGAAGATTGGCTGGTCGACTACTCCACTGCCGTTAACATAGCAAACGGCAACAAGCGCATTGCCGTGAAGTATGTCCCGCTCATGCTCCAGGGCACGGCCCGGACATGGCTGAACAGCCTCAAGCCCTACAGCGTCAACAGCTGGCTAGACTTCACCAAAGTTTTCAACTTCACCAGCACCTACAAGCGGCCGCCCAAGCCTCGCCAGCTCTCCCTATGCATCCAAGGCCCGATCGAGTCCACCCGTGAGTACTTAACACGGTGGGCCGAACTGCGCAACTCCTGCGAAGGGGTGCATGAGGTGCAAGCCATAGAGTACTTCACTACCGGGTGTCGAGAGGGCACCCTACTCAAGCATTGACTCCTCTGCGACGAGCCGGCCACCCTCGACGAGCTGCTAATCATAGCGGACAAGTACGCCACCACCGACTCCTCCATGAAGTTGGAGCTCCGAGTGGACGCGTCAGGAAAGATGCTCCCTCCGGCCCCTCAGACGCCGGCTGGTGATTCCAGTCGGCACCAACAGTCAAACGACAACAAGTGCAAGGCCCAGCAGCCGGCTACCACCAGCCGACAGGTGGCGACAGTCGAAGACCCGCAGCCAGAAGAGCAATCCGGCCCCAAGCGCTAGAAGGGCGGCAAGCCTTCCTGGTTGCCCGCCTTCTTGTTTGAGCAAACCCTTGATGCTCCCTGCAAGTTCCACAGCGGCGCGAAGCCATCCAACCACACTACTCGGAAGTGCCACTGGCTCGCCCGCATCGCCAGGGGCGAGGGACTGCCTCCCCCGCCTGCTGGCCCATTGCCTCCGCCTCCCCAACAGCCGGCAGTTCGGCCAGTCGGCGCGATCCAAGATGAGTTTCCCGAAGAGCACGGAGCTTACGTCGTCTTCACCAGCGTGGCTGACGACAGGCACAGTCGGCGTCAGCAGCACCGAGAGGTGAATGCTGTCGCCTCTGAAGCCCCAAAGTTCATGCACTGGTCCGAGAGGCCGATCAGTTGGAGCTGAGCTGACCACCCGGAGGTGATGCCTTCTCCGGATTCCTACGCTCTGGTGTTGAATGCCACCTTTGCAACAAAGAGGCGAGCTGCTCGTTTCTCCCGGATTCTGATAGACGGCGGCAGCAGCATCAACATCCTCTACCGTGACACCATAGAGAAGTTATGCATCAAAGAGAAACAGCTCCAGCCCAGCCGGACTGTCTTCCATGGCATCGTGCCTGGCCTTTCCTGCTCACCAATCGGCAAGATCAAGATAGACGTCCTCTTCGGAGACAAGAATCACTTCCGCCGAGACCCAATCTGGTTCGAAGTGGTTGACCTTGAGAGCCCCTACCACGCATTGCTTGGCCAGCCTGCCCTGGCCAAGTTCATGGCGGTTCCCCACTACGCCTACCTCAAGATGAAGATGCCGGGTACCAAGGGCATTATCACTGTAGCCGGCGACTACCAGAAGTCTGCCGAGTGTGCCGCAGCCAGCAGTCAGCTGGCCGAGTCCCTTGTCATCGCTGCAGAAAGGCAGCTCCTCGACCGGGTTGTGGCCATGACCGGCAAGCAGCCGGACCTATCACCAGATCCCAAGGAGTCGGAGACCCAAGGCTCTTGCCAGCCAGCCAAAGAAACCAAGAAGATTCCCTTGGACCCTGGGCACCCGGAGAGGTTCGCTGTCGTGGGGGCCCACCTCGACAGCAAATAGGAAAGCGAGCTCGTCGATTTCCTCCATGAGAATAGGGACATCTTTGCATGGTCTCCAAAGGACATGCTGGGTGTTCCGACGGATTTCGCCGAGCACAAGCTACATGTCAGAGCAGATGCAAAACCAGTCAAGCAACCCCTCCGCCGCCTGTCGGAGGAGAAGAGAAGAATTGTTGGTGAAGAAATAGCCCGGCTTCTAGCAGCCGGCTTCATTATGGAAGTGTTCTTTCTAGAGTGGCTTGCCAACCCAGTCCTTGTACTGAAGAAGAACAACAAATGGCGCATGTGTATTGACTATACCAGCCTCAACAAAGCTTGCCCCAAAGATCCGTTTGCCTTGCCTCGGATTGACCAAGTGATAGACTCCACAGCCGGATGCGAGCTGTTGAGTTTTTTGGATGCCTACTCAGGGTACCACCAGATCATGCTGAACCCGGCCGATCGGCTGAAGACCGCCTTCATCACACCATTCGGAGCCTTCTGCTACCTGACCATGACATTCGGCCTGAGAAATGCCGGTGCCACGTTTCAGCGTTGCATGCAGAAGTGACTCCTCAAGCAACTCGGCAGAAATGCCCACGTCTATGTAGATGACATTGTGGTGAAGACGGAGAAGCGTGGCACCCTCCTGGAGGATCTCAAGGAGACCTTCGATAACCTGCGCCGTTTTCAAATCAAGCTAAACCCAGAAAAGTGTGTCTTTGGAGTACCAGCCGGCCAGCTCCTCGGTTTCCTTGTCTCAGAGCGCGGCATAGAGTGCAACCCTGTCAAGATCAAGGCCATCGAGAGGATGGAGAGGCCCACCCGACTGCGAGACATTCAGAAGTTCACCGGCTGCTTGGCATCCATCAGCCGCTTCATCAGTCGGCTGGGCGAGAAGGCCCTTCCCCTGTACCAGTTGATGAAGAAAACCACTCATTTCGAGTGGAACGACAAGGCGGACAAGGCTTTCCTCCAGCTCAAGAAGATGTTGACCACGCCGCCCATTCTGGCCGCTCCGGCTGCCAAGGAGCCCATGCTTCTTTACATCGCCGCCACCAGCCGGGTGGTCAGCACAGTCATGGTGGTAGAGCGCCAAGAGGACGGCAAGGCATAGTCGGTCCAGAGGCCCGTGTACTACTTGAGTGAGGTGCTGTCAGCCTCCAAGCAGAACTACCCCCACTACCAAAAGATGTGCTACGGCGTGCAGTTTGCCGCCAAGAAGCTCAAGCCATACTTTCAAGAGCACCCCATCACGGTTGTCTGCACCGCCCCGCTTGCGGAGATCATAGGCAGCAGAGATGCGTCGGGCCGGGTGGCCAAGTGGGCCATCGAGCTGGCCCCCTACACCATCTTCTACCAGCCTCGCACCGCCATCAAGTCCCAAGCACTGGCCGACTTCCTCGTCGACTGGGCCGGACCTAGTACCTGCCGCCAGCTCCAGACTCTACTCATTGGCGGATGCACTTTGATGGCTCGAAGATGCGCACCGGTTTGTGAGCCGGCATCATCCTCACCTCTCCTAAAGGCGACAAGCTCAGATACACGTTGCAAATCCATTTTGCCGCCTCCAACAACGTGGCCGAGTACGAGGCACTAGTATACGGACTCCGGCTTGCCAAGGAGATTGGCATCCACCAGATTCTGTGCTACGGCGACTCGGACCTGGTGGTCCAACAGGCGTCTGGCGACTGGGACGCCAAGGATGCAAACATGGCGAGCTACCGCTCCCTCGTCCAGCAGATCAACGGATATTTTGACGGGTGCGAGTTCCTTCATGTGCCACGGGCTGACAACGAGCAAGCAGATGCCCTGGCGCGGATCGGCTCCACCCGGCAGGCCATACCAGCCGGCGTGTCCCTTCAGTGCCTCCGCAAGCCGTCTATCAAGCCTTCCCCGGAATCAGAATCCATCTTCGTGCCGGCTACCCCTGAAGCAGTCGGATCCGACTCGGGGGCTGAAGCAGCGGGCCCGGGGACTTCGGCAGGCGGCACGGGGACTGCAGCAGTCGCACCCGGCCCGGGGACTTCGCAACCCGGCCCGGGGGCTGCAGTACCCGGCCCGGGGACTTCACCAAGCGGCTCGGGGACTGCAGCAGTCGCACCCGGCCCGGGGACTCCACAACCCGGCCCGGTGGCTGCAGCAGTCGGCCCGGGGACTTCAACAACACAGCAAGACGTGGCCGACTCCTCCCCGCCACCTCCCAACCCAGCCGCCCTAGTTTCAATGGCCGTAATGACAGTGGATGAAGTCGAAGCACCATCATGGGCGCAGCCATCCTCAACTTTCTGGAAAACGGAGAGCTGCCAGCTGATGAGATCTCGGCCCGGCAGGTGCAATGCCGGGCAGGAGCTTACACGATAGTAAATAGAGAGCTTGTCAGGCGCAGCGTGACCGACGTCTTCCAACGCTGCGTCGAACCAGAGAAAGGCAAGGCAATCCTCAGAGACATACACCAAGGAGAGTGCGGCCACCACGCGGCCTCCAGATCCCTTGTCGCCAAAGCTTTCCGCCATGGTTTCTTCTGGCCGACTGCTTTGGAGGACGCCAAGGATCTGGTCAAGAAATGCAAGGGGTGCCAAAAATTCAGCTCCAAGCAACATCTGCCGGCTTCTGCACTCAAGACCATCCCCCTTACCTGGCCTTTTGCCGTCTGGGGGCTGGACATGGTGGGCCCATTCAAGATAGCACGCGGCGGAATGACCCATCTGCTTGTCGCCATCGACAAATTTACCAAGTGGATTGAAGCAAAGCCAATCAAGAAACTGAATGGTCCGACCACTATGACCTTCATCACAGATATCACCATCCGGTACGGTGTACCACACAGCATCATCACCGACAATGGCACTAACTTCGCCAAAGGCGCCTTGGCCCGTTTCTGCGCGACACAGGGCATCCGACTGGACTTAGCGTCCGTTGCCCATCCGCAGTCAAACGTCCAAGTCGAGCGAGCAAACGGCCTCATCTTATCCGGCATCAAGCCCCGACTGGTCGAGCCACTGGAGCGCTCGGCCGGCTGCTGGATCGACGAGCTGCCGGCCGTCCTCTGGAGCCTCCGCACCACCCCGAACAAATCAACCGGCTTCACTCCCTTCTTCCTCGTGTACGGGGCTGAGGCCGTCATCCCAACTGACATCAAGTTCGAGTCACCTCGTGTCACCATGTACACGAAGGTGGAGGCGAAGGAAGCACGTGAAGACGGCATCGATCTGCTGGAAGAGGGCTGGCTGTTAGCACTCAGCCGGTCCGCCATCTACTAGCAGAGCCTGCGCCGCTACCACAGTCGGAAGGTCAAGCCATGATCCTTCCAAGAGGGAGACCTTGTGCTCCGGCTGATCCAGCGAACAGCCGGCCAGCACAAGCTCTCGGCCCCTTCATCATCAGCAAAGCCTTGGGCAACGACTCCTATTACCTGATCGACGCGCAGAAGCCCAGGGCGCACAAGAGGGACGATTCCGGCAAGGAAACAGAGCGCCCATGGAACGCAAATCTCCTCCGAAGATTTTACAGTTAATGCAGTATGTACCACACTACCTTTTGTATTAAGCGCAAAGACACCAGGTCCCTCGAGGAGCACTCGGGGGCTACCTTTCTTATCTATATGATAAGTTTCATGCCTGTGAATGAGTTATTTCATTCCTCCACCCGGCACCGGGTCCGACCAGTCGGCCCGGGGGCTTACCGCCTTGTACTATGTCAGCGCTACCTGCAATCGGACAAGTAGTGTGCCGGCAGCTAAGCCCTCTCTTGCCATAAGCCGCAACTCTCAGAGCGACTGTCTGGCTGGCAAGAGTCAAAGGCAGGAAATGGTGCCCACATGAAAAATGACTAAGGACGAAAGCACTCACATAGGCCAAGCCGGCCCCTCGCCTAGCCGTCTGGTTGCTGAGCAGCCGGCCGGCCAGCTTCTCACTTAACTTGCTACGTTCTAAGCGGCCAAAGTACTTGCCTTCCCAAAATGGCCAAGTACCTGACCCAGCCAACAGACCGAAGAGCGGCTGTCTGGCCGGCAAGGTGGCAGCCAAGGGAAGGCGGCAAAGGAAAAAGCCAAAAGAACAGAAAGCAAGACAAGTCGGAGCTCGGCAAAGCACAACTTGTGCGAAAATTAAATTACATAGCAAGAGGCCCTCGGCCAGCATTCAACAAAGTTTGAATACACCCCCAGTGGGTGGAACTGCGCAAATTTAACAAGTTCATTCTAGAGACCACAAAAGCAGGAGGAGATAAGATAAAGTTGGCAGCCTAGGCCAGAGGAGCAGCAGGCGGGTCCGGCAGGTTGGTGGAGTCGGAGGCGCTGGCTGGTGGAGTGGCTGTCTGGCGACTCTCGGCTTGGTCGCCATCAGCAGCAGTCGGTGCACTCGCACACGGCTCGTTGCTCGAGGCCCGATCGAGCTGAGGCTAGCCGTCCGCTCCGCCCTCCGGTGCGTCGTCTTCACCATCCTCGTCTTCCTCGTCCTTGCCTTCATCACTGGAGGCGATTTCTTCCGCCGAGTCCTCGCCCTCGTCCGGGTTCAGCCCGAACCAGTCCGGCAGCACCTCGGCACCCTCCTCGTCCAGCTCGGGGAGGAAGACACCGGTCTCGGTGTACTCGGCGATCGCCGCCGCACGTTGAGTGAGCACAGGCCCCACTGCCACCAACTCTTCACTGGCCTCCTGCCGGAACATGGCCAACTGGGCTAGGTTCAGCCTAGGATACCACGCCTTGATGAACTCCAAGGCCCTTCGGGCGCCTGCCCGAGCGGAGGAGCCCTTCCAAACCTCGAAGCGGCCGATCGCCACCTCTAACCAGTCGGCGGTCCGACTGGGGGTGCGTGGGGCTTGGACGCCTGGCCAGAGGGCGGAAACCAGCTGGGACCCGGTGCGCTGAAGGCGGCGGAGCAGATGGTGAATCGGCTACAGGCGCGTCCTGACGGCCAGGAGCTGCTCGTTCATGTTTCGAGGCGCGTCGAGCGGGATCTCCACTCCTTCCCTCCTACGCTGGTCATGCCGCGCCTCGATGGCCTGGCCGATGGCGACGGCGTGTCCAGGAAAGAAGTCTACACAAAGAAAAAACAAAGATCAGAAGTCGGAAGCCGACTCTTGATGCAGTCGGCAGCTATTCCGAAGAAAGAAGTTTACCATCGATCATATCCTCAATCTCGCCATAGCCAGCGGCGAGGATCGCCTCCTTCTCGATCCACTTCGAACGCTCAGTCTCAAACTCGGCCTGGAGGGCGCCTTCCGCCTCCTTGAGTTTCTGGAGCTCCGCCTTGTGCTGGTCCGCCTGGTCCGCCAACCTCTTGGCCAGACGGTCGCGCTTCTGGGCCGCCTTGCTGCGCTCCTCCTCCTTGGCGCGTAGCTCGGTCTGGACTTTGCCCAGGTGCTGTTGCAGTGTGGCGTTGGCTCCTGTGAAATTGAGAAAGAGAAGACAATCAACAAAGTTGACCAAAAAGAAAAGTGGTTGCCGGAAGATCCGGCCCGACTGCTCAGCAGTCGGCCCGAATCTCGGGGACTACACCCAGCGGGTGCGCTGGCGCGCCCCCACGAGGAAGAAGACGGAATGCCTACTCCGGCTCTCGGTCAGGTCGGCAGTCTGCTTAGCCAGCTCCTGGACTTGGGAGTTGAAGGCGGCTGCGCGGATGTTGTGGTAGTCCTGCAATGAAGACAAAAGAAGAGAAAACAAGTTAGCACTCGGAACTTACCTTAAAGTTCCGAGCCGCCTGCTCAGCAGCCGGCCCGGAACTCGGGGGACTACACCCAGTGGGTGCGCTGGCGCGCCCCCACGGAAGATTGCAAGAATCAAATAAAAAACAAAGCAAAGAAGTGTACCCGGACGGCCGCTCGCGTCGCCAAGAACGCCTTCGTATACTACTGGAGGGCGGTGCCTTGGGCCTGGAGCTGGGCCTGAACGTCCTGCGCGGCCTTGTTCAGCACGCCCGTCCCGCCCCCAGACGTCCATTCTGGTGGGGCAGCACTGGTGGCCTCTGCATCTGGGGCCGACGAGCTCACGGCCCTGATCTCCTGCGCCCGTGGCGCTGAGGCCGCCTTTGCCGCACGCCGGCGCCCCGGAGGACGGACCACAGGGGTCGCCCCCACCACCAGCTCGCCACTGACTGGCGGCGCCGGTAGCATGTCAGACCGACTGCCTCGGGCCTCGGCAGTCGGCGCTTGCGGGGGCACCTCCGCCCTTGGGACGATGACGTCGCCTCCTCTCCTCTCCACGACCGGCTAATCGTTACCGGCTCCTCCAGTCGGCGCCGGGTTCTCTAGCGCTGGTGGCACTGCGCACAGCGGGATGACAAGTTGCGGAGTCCGGCCGCGTGCGGCCTCTTCCAATTGCACCTTGGTGGCCGCGTCCGCCTGGGCCTTGGCTGCGGCGTCCGCCTGGGCCTGGGCTGCGGCGTCCGCCTGGACCTTGGTCGCAGCGTCGGCTTGGGCCTTAGCCGCCGCATTCGCGTCCGCCTGCGCCGCCTGGGCCGCCTCCGCCTTCTGCCGCTCCACCTCCTCCTGCTCCTCGCGCGCCTCCCACGCGTTCCTCTCCGTCGCCTCCTGGAGGTCGGCGAGCGGGTCCACGCCGCGGGTGTTGGCGGAGCCTTCCGCCGCCCCGATCACTAAAGCAGCGGTGGACCGCTCAAGAGAGAATGGGGCCCTGTTCAAGAAAGACAAAAGGAAACTCAGAAAGAGTTTGCAAGAAAGAAGAAAAGAAAACACAAGAGAAACCAAGCACTTACGCGGACACCATCAGGGGCCGCTTCGGGGTCTTCTGGAACTGGGCCGCCTTCGCGGCGGCCTCCTGCTACTTGGTTGCGGCGGCCGTGTTCTTGGACCTCTTCGGCCGGCTGCCGAACAGCAACGAGCCGGCTCAGCGCTTTGGTGCGCCGCCTGGTGCAGTCGGCGCAGCTGAAGAACTCGCGCCCGCCTTGTCGGAGCCATGCGTGCGGCGCGGCTCGTTCTCCTCCTCGTCGTCATCCGGCCAGGCCTCGAGGCCGCCTCCTCCTCCGGAGCCGCCTGCTCCACCGCCGCCACCTGTGGCGTCGTCCTCCTCCATGGTGGCTGCCCCCAAGTTGGGGTCGTCCACGTCGCTCCTTGTTCGGTCCGACATATACTGCTGACCTGGATCCGGAGCGCCGGCGGCCGACTGGGCCGGGAGGACCTGCACCATGGCCGACTGGTCAGATGGCAAAACAAGAGCTCGGACCAGCAAAAGAGAAAAAGAATCGCAAGACTCACCACAGGCGGCGGATGTGCGCGGTCGTACGGCCGCTTGCCGAACCGCCAATCCGTCTCCGATAGCTTGTAGTTGGAGAAGTAGTTGACCAGCCGGGCCACCTCCATGTCCGGTAGCTCCCGTGTGCACATCCGACATGGGTCCCGGTGCCCGCTCATGCAGCTGGCGATGTGAGGCCGGGCTTGGAGGGGAAGCACCCGGTGCGTCACGAAGGCGGCCAGCAGGTCTAAGCCCTTCAGGCCCTCCGACTCCGTCATCACCTGAAGTCGGGCGAGGGCGGTGGAGGAGGCGGCCGATAGGGAGCCCGGCCTGTACTGCCAGTTGGCGCGCGGCTCGGCTGGCGGGCCGGCTACGTAAGCCGGCAAGTTGATGTAGTCGCTCGTCGGGTGGATATTCTCGACGTAGAAATAAGATTTCTGCCACAGTTTGGCTGACTGCAGCAGGGAGATGGGCGGGAAGCGGTTCCCGGTGCCCGGACGCCGCACCGCCACACAGGCTCCGCATTGAGCCGCCTGGCCCTTGGTGGCGGTGCCGAGTTTGAGATAAAAGCACTCCCCCAGAGCTTAAGGGTGGGGAGAGTGCCGAGGTACCCTTCGCACATGGTGACGAAGGCGGCCAGCAGCACCACCGTGTTTGGCGTGAGGTGGTGCAGCTGGACTCGGTAGAAATCAAGGAAGGAGCGGAGGAAGCCGCTCGCCGGAAGGCTGAAGCCGCGAAGAAAATGGGACCGAAAGACGACGCGTTCATTGCCCTCCGGCACCGGCGAGATTTCTGCCTCGGGGGGGGACACGTACCCGCACGTTCGTCTCCCGGGGCAGCCGCCGTGTCTGACGAAGGAAAGAGAGGTGATCCTCATGGACGTTGGAACCATCCCAGTCGCCGACCCATGAGCGCGCCATGGGCGAAGGAGCTCGTCGCAGGCGCGGCGCGGTGACGAGCGGGCGAAGCCGCGGCGGAGCGAAGAAGCCGCTGCGAGAAGAAGCTCGACGACGGTGGGCTGCGGCAGTGCCTCGGCAAGAGGAAGAGGTGTTGCGGCAGCGGAGAGGAAGAAGAATGGCGAGGGGAGAGGAGGGCGCGCGTGCGTCTGCCACCCCCCTCCTCCCCCTACTTATAGCCCCAAGCGACGGAGCCGAGGGGGCGAGAGCGTGGGAGATCGTGGGATTAACTACGCCCACTCCCCCACGATCCCACGATTGCGGCGCCAGTAAAGGCGTGTATTAATTACCGCAGAAGCCCAACCGTCTATAGTGGCGGGCCTCGGCCTGCAGCGACGTCCCGTCGCGCGCGTGGGTTGGCGGGCCGGCTTGGCCTGCTGACACCGCGTGGCTTGCTGGCACGGGCGGCGAGCCTGACGTCTGGCTAGCATGCCACCTGGCCCCCACCATGGCGTTTCGAAATCGCCAGGCGGCCTGCCTGGTCACGACCGACACCTACCAGTCGGCACTTCAGAAGACGGACGAAGCAGAATACCAGACAACCCGGAGTAGGAAGCTGTTGGGGCTTCTCGCCCCTTCGGCCGCAGCACCCCACCAGCTTCGGGGACTACTGTCGGAGTAAATGACCACGGGTAGCCTCATCAGCTCCCCTGGGTATTTCAAGACATCGGGGCAGACTGCGCCCCTCGAACATCAAAGACGAAGGACCGCCTTCTTGGGGCCGGCTGGTCCAAGCGGCTAGTTGCCAGGAGGCGGCGGAATCCAGAAGACAGCCATGAAGTGGGCCGACTCCTAACAGGTGGCTTCCTGGGAAGCCGGGTCCTAGCAGGCGGCCCCTCGCGCCCTCAAAGTTAGCACCCACATAAACACGACGAGACGGGGCGTGGCTACAGTACAAGCCTGCCACCCCCGAATCCAGGGCGGAACATGGCCACAGTGCAGCGTACCAAGCGGACATCCCACGCCTGACGCGCCACTGTTGCCATGCTGCTCATGACATCACCTGAGGCAGAGGAAGCCATGCTCCCACGACGGGCTGTCGGTACGGCCGCAGGCGGCGGGCCCTACCTGTCCGTGAGAGGCCAGAGGGCGGCGAGCCCTGACCAGTCAGCTCAGGGGGAGGCCAGCCCCTGGCAGGCGGCCCTCCCCCTTCCTCGAAGTTTGTGCGCCATTAACCAGAAGGGACGGGGAGTGGCTACAGTGAAACGCCCGCCAGGCGACGGGACCGTAGCCACGCTCTCTCCGACCAAGCATGCATCATCAGTAGCACGGCTACAGTGCTACGCAGCCGACAGGACCCACAAGCGGCGGGCCCGGCTTGTTGGCCAAGTACAAGACAGCTGGGGGGACCCACCAGGCGGCGGGCCCCTACAGTCGGCGGAGAAGCCGGCGGCCAGAGACACAGACGACTGGGTCCTACACCCGGCGGGATTACCATTGTATCCCTGGGGGGTAGGCCTATATAAACCCCCCAGGTCACCCCATGCAAGGGGTTGGGACCTTGGTGGAGAGGAGAGAGCCTTCCTAGTTCAGCACCCGCACGCACACATAGAGAGTGGAGTAGAGCTAGCCTTGCCCTTCTTCCTCCTCTAGCAAAACAGCTCAAGGAGCAAGTTTGTAGCTACTTGTTGAGGTAGTGATCATGCGGAGACCCCGCAGAGCAGGACTAGGGGTGTTATCTCCTAGGAGAGCCCCGAACCTGGGTAAGATTCGCAGGCATATGTGGTCTCGCTCACTCCTGCCTCTAGAGCCCGGCGACGTACTTTTGTCCCCATCCACGATAAGCCACCCCCTGGCATATGTCGCACGATATCCCCGACAGAATACATAAACAAATACCGTGTCCCTAGTATGCCTCTACTAGACTAGCTCGTTGATCAAAGATGGTTAAGGTTTCCTAACCATAGACATGTGTTGTCATTTGATGACGGGATCACATCATTAGGAGAATGATGTGATGGACAAGACCCATCCGTTAGCTTAGCATTATGATCGTTTAGTTTGATTGCTATTGCTTTCTTCATCTCAAATACATATTCCTTCGACTATGAGATTATGCAACTCCTGGATACCGGAGGAATACCTTGTGTTCCATCAAATGTCACAACGTAACTGGGTGATCATAAAGATGCTCTACAGGTATCTCCGAAGGTGTTTGTTGAGTTGGCATAGATCGAGATTAGGATTTGTCACTCCGAGTATCGGAGAGGTATCTCTTGGCCCTCTCGGTAATACACATCATAAGCTTGCAAGCAAAAGACTAAGGAGTTAGTCACGAGGTGATGTATTACAGAATGAGTAAAGAGACTTGCCGGTAACAAGATTGAACTGGGTACGAAGATACCGACGATCGAATCTCGGGCAAGTAACATACCGATGGACAAAGGGATTTACGTATGTTCTCATAACGGTTCGACCGATAAAGATCTTCGTAGAATATGTAGGAGCCAATATGGGCATCCAGGTTCCGCTATTGGTTATTGACCGGAGAGGTGTCTCAGTCATGTCTACATAGTTCTCGAACCCATAGGGTCCGCACGCTTAACGTTCATTGACGATATAGTGTTATATGAGTTATATGATTTGGTGACCGAATGTTGTTCGGAGTCCTGGATAAGATCACGGACATGACAAGGAGTCTTGAAATGGTCGAGAGGTAAAGATTGATATATAGTATGATGGTATTCGGACACCGGAAGTGTTTCGGAGGGTACCAGGTACTTATCGGGTCACCGGAAAGAAGTTTCGGGCACCCTCGGCAAAGATATGGGCCTTATGGGCCAAGTGAGGGAACACACCAGCCCACAAGGGGCTGGTGCGCCCCTATAGAGGCCGACCCTATGAGGAGGAGAAGGAAAGAGGGGAGGGAAAGGAAAGTGTGGAGTAGGACTCCCCCTTCCTTCCCTCTCCCCTCCTCTTTCCTTCCCCCTTGTTTATATATGGCAAGGGGGCGCGGCTTGGGAGGGACACCTCCTTTGGCTGATCCTCCCTCCCTCCCACCTATATATATGTGGGAGGGGGGCGCCTAGCACACAACATACAATTGCCTAGCCGTGTGCGGCGCCCTCCTCCACCGTTTACACCCCCGGTCATATTTTCATAGTGCTTAGGTGAAGCCCTGCGGAGATCACTTCACCATCACTGTCATCACACCGTCGTGCTGTCAGAACTCATCCACTACCTCATCGTCTTGCTGGATCAAGAAGGCGCGGACGTCACCGAGCTGAACATGTGCTGAACGTGGAGGTGCCGTACGTTCGGTACTAGATCGGTTGGATCGTGAAGAAAGTTCGACTACATCAACCGCGTTGTGAAATGCTTCCGCTTACGGTCTACGAGGGTACGTAGACACACTCTCCCCTCTCATTGCTATGCATCTCCTTGATAGATCTTGCGTGGGCGTAGGAATTTTTTTTGTTTTCATGCAACGTTCCCCAACAGTGGCATCATGAGACAGGTCTATGCGTAGATGATATGCACGAGTAGAACACAAAGAAGTTATGGGCGGTGATGTTCATACTGCTTACCACCAACGTCTTATTTTGATTTGGCGGCATTGTGGGATGAAGCAGCCCGGACCAACCTTACATGTCCACGTACATGAGACCGGTTCCACCGACTGACATGCAACTAGTTTTGCATAAAGGTGGCTAGCGGGTGTCTGCTTCTCCTACTTTAGTTGAATCGAATTTGACTGCGGCCGGTCCTTGAAGAAGGTTAAAACAGCAAACTTGATAATTCACCGTTGTGGTTTTTGCCGTAGGTAAGAACGGTTCTTGCTAGAAACCCGTAGCAGCCACGTAAAACTTGCAACAACAAAGTAGAGGACGTCTAACTTATTTTTGCAGGGTATGTTGTGCTGTGATATGGTCAAGACATGATGTGATATACGTGATTGTATGAGATGATCATGTTTTGTAAGTTATCAGCAACCGGCAGGAGCCTTATGGTTGTCTCTTTATTGTATGAAATGCAAACGCCATGTAACTGCTTTACTTTATCGCTATGCGTTAGCAATAGTTGTAGAAGCAATAGTTGGCGAGACGACCACGACGCAACGATGGAGATCAAGGTGTCGAGCCGGTGACGATGGAGATCATGACGATGCTTTGGAGATTGAGATCAAAAGCATGAGATGATGATGGCCATATCATGTCACATATTTTGATTGCATGTGATGTTTATCTTTTATGCATCTTATTTTGCTTAGAACGACGGTAGCATTATAAGATGATCCCTTCACTAAATTTCAAGATATAAGTGTTCTCCCCGAGTATGCACCGTTGCAAAAGTTCGTCGTTTCGAGACACCACGTGATGATCGGGTGTGATAGACTCTACATTCACATACAACGGGTGTAAGACAGTTTTGCACATGCAGAATACTTGGGTTAAACTTGACGAGCCTAGCATGTATAGACATGGTCTCGGAACACTGGAGACCGAAAGGTCAAACATGAGTCATATAGTAGATATGATCAACATAGAGATGTTCACCATTGATGACTACCCCATCTCACATGATGATCGGACATGGGTTAGTTGATTTGGATCATGTATCACTTAGATAACTTGAGGGATGTTTATTTAAGTGGGAGTTCATTAGTAATTTGATTAATTGAACTTAATTTATCATGAACTTAGTCTTAATAGTTTTGCATATCTATGTTGTAGATCAATGGCCCGTGCTACCGTTCCCCTAAATTTTAATGCGTTCCTAGAGAAAGCTAAGTTGAAATATGATGGTAGCAACTACACAGACTGGGTCCGTAACTTGAGGATTATCCTCATTGCTACACAGAAGAATTATGTCCTTGATGCACCGCTAGGTGACAGACCTGCTGCAGGAGCTGATGCAGATGTTATGAACGTCTGGCAAGCTCGATCTGATGACTACTCTATAGTTCAGTGTGCCATGCTTTACGGCTTAGAACCAGGATTTCAAAGACGTTTTGAACGCCATGGAGCATATGATATGTTCCAGGAGTTGAAGTTAATATTTCAAGCAAATGCCCGGGTTGAGAGATATGAAGTCTCCAACAAGTTCTATAGCTGCAAGATGGAGGAGAACAGTTCTGTCAGTGAACACATACTCAAAATGTCTGGGTATTATAATCACTTAACTCAGCTGGGAGTTGATCTTCCAGTTGATTGTGTTATTGACAGAGTTCTTCAGTCACTGCCACCAAGCTACAAAGGCTTCGTGATGAACTATAATATGCAAGGGATGGATAAGACAATTCCCGAGCTCTTCGCAATGCTTAAGGACGTGGAGGTAGAAATCAAGAAGAAGCATCAAGTGTTGATGGTTAACAAGACCACTAGTTTCAAGAAAAAGGGCAAAGGAAAGAAAGGGAAATTCAAGAAGAACGGCAAGCAAGTTGCCGCTCCCGCGAAGAAACCCAAAGCTGGACCTAAGCCTGAAACTGAGTGCTTCTACTGCAAAGGAAGTGGTCACTGGAAGCGGAACTGCCCCAAGTATTTGGCGGATAAGAAGGATGGCAAAGTAAACAAAGGTATATTTGATATACATGTTATTGATGTGTACCTTACTAATGCTCGTAGCAGCACCTGGGTATTTGATACTGGTTCGGTTGAAATAGGAGCTACGGAATAAACGAAGATTGGCTAAGGACAAGGTGACGATGCGCATCGGAAATGGTTCCAAGGTCGATGTGATCAGCGTCGGCACGCTACCTCTACATCTACCTTCGGGATTAGTTTTAGACCTGAATAATTGTTATTTGGTGCCCGCCTTGAGCATGAACATTATATCTGGATCTTGTTTATTGCGAGACGGTTATTCATTTAAGTCAGAGAATAATGGTTGTTCTATTTATATGAATAATATCATTTATGGTCATGCCCCCTTGAGGAATGGTCTGTTCTTGTTGAATCTCGATTGTAGTGATACACATATTCATAATATTGATGCCAAAAGATGCAAAGCTGATAATGATAGTGCAACATATTTGTGGCACTGCCGTTTAGGTCATATTGGTGTAAAGCGCATGAAGAAACTCCATGCAGATGGACTTTTGGAATCACTTGATTATGAATCATTTGATACTTGCAAACCATGCCTCATGGGCAAGATGACTAAAACCCCGTTCTCCGGAACAATGGAGCGAGCTAATGACTTATTGGAAATAATACATACCGATGTATGTCGTCCGATGAGTGTTGAAGCATGCGGCGGGTATCATTATTTTCTGACCTTCACAGATGATTTGAGTAGGTATGGGTATATCTACTTAATGAAACACAAGTCTGAAACATTTGAAAAGTTCAAAGAATTTCAGAATGAAGTGGAGAATCATCGTAACAAGAAAATAAAGTTTCTACGATCTGATCGCGGTGGCAAATATTTGAGTTACGAGTTTGGCCTTCATTTAAAACAATGTGGAATTGTTTCACAACTCACGTCACCTGGAACACCACAGCGTAATGGTGTGTCCGAACGTCGTAACCGTACTTTATTAGATATCATGCGTTCTATGATGTCTCTTACCGATTTACCACTGTCGTTTTGGGGTTATGCATTAGAGACAGCTGCATTCACATTAAATAGGGCACTGTCTAAATCCGTTGAGACGACACCGTATGAACTATGGTTTGGCAAGAAACCTAAGCTGTCGTTTCTTAAAGTTTGGGGATGTGACGCTTATGTCAAAAGGCTTCAGCCTGATAAGCTCGAACCTAAATCGAAAAAGTGCGTCTTCATAGGATACCCAAAGGAAACTATTGGGTACACCTTCTGCCACAAATCCGAAGGCAAGATCTTTGTTGCTAAGTTTGGATCCTTTCTAGAGAAAGAGTTTCTTTCGAAAGAAGTGAGTGGGAGGAAAGTAGAACTTGATGAGGTAATTGTACCTTCTCTCAAATTGGAAAGTAGCACATCAGAGAAAACTGTTCCCATGATGCCTACACTAACTAGAGAGGAAGCTAATGATGATGATCATGAAACTTTGGATCAAGTTACTACAGAACCTCGTAGGTCAACCAGAACATGATCCGCACCAGAGTGGTACGGGAATCCTGTACTGGAAGTCATGTTACTAGACCAAGGCGAATCTACGAACTATGAAGAAGCGATGATGAGCCCAGATTCCGACAGATGGCTTGAGGCCATGAAATCTGAGATAGGATCCATGTATGAGAACAAAGTGTGGACTTTGGTGGATTTGCCCGATGATCGGCAAGCCATAGAGAATAAATGGATCTTCAAGAAGAAGACTGACGCTGATGGTAATGTTACTGTCTATAAAGCTCGACTTGTCGTAAAAGGTTTTCGACAAGTTCAAGGAGTTAACTATGACGAGACTTTCTCACCCGTAGCGATGCTTAAGTCCGTCCGAATCATGTTAGCAATTGCCGCATTTTATGATTATGAAATCTGGCAAATGGACGTCAAAACTGCATTCCTTAATGGATATCTTAAAGAAAAAGTTGTATATGATGCAACCAGAAGGTTTTGTCAATCTTAAAGGTGCTAACAAAGTGTGCAAGCTCCAGTGATCCATCTATGGACTGATGCAAGCATCTCGGAGTTGGAATATACGCTTTGATGAGGTGATCAAAGCATATGGTTTTATACAGACTTTTGGTGAAGCCTGTATTTACAAGAAAGTGAGTGGGAGCTCTGTAGCATTTCTGATATTGTATGTGGATGACATATTGTTGATTGGAAATGATATAGAATTTCTGGATAGCATAAAAGGATACTTGAATAAGAATTTTTCAATGAAAGACCTTGATGAAGCTGCTTATATATTGGGCATCAAGATCTATAGGGATAGATCGAGACGCTTAATAGGACTTTCACAAAGCACATACCTTGATAAAGTTTTGAAGAAGTTCAAAATGGATCAGTCAAAGAAAGGGTTCTTGCCTGTGTTACAAGGTGTGAAGTTGAGTAAGACTCAATGCCCGACCACTGCAGAAGATAGAGAGAAAATGAAAGTCATTCCCTATGCCTCAGCCATAGGTTCTATCATGTATGCTATGCTATGTACCAGACCTGATATATGCCTTGCCATAAGTTTGGCAGGGAGGTACTGTCGTTGAATAGTCACGGCAGATGTCCTAGTGTGAGGACTTAGTCGTGGAGCCATCGCATTGAGGTTAGTTTAAAGGGGTTAATCAGGGCAAAGGACACGGGGAGTTTTATACTGGTTCGGCCCCTTGCGGTGAAGGTGAAGGCCTAATCCAGTTTGAGGTGGTATTGCTAGGGTTTCGATGACCAGGGAGCGAATACGCTTAACCTGGCTCTCGATCTGTTGTCTCTTGTCCCTAAACCGCCGCCAGGTCGTCCCTTTATATACACAGGTTGATGCCCGGCGGTTCACAGAATCCCGGCCGGCTCATAAACGTGTCCGGCTCGGTATCCACTCTTTCCTATCTTACAATACAAGTCATATACTTATGGCGGTTTACATCTATGGGCCCTAACTCGCCTTTGAGCTTTGGGCCTTCTTATTAAGTCTCCTTCGTAAGTCGCCATCTTCTCTGTCTTCATGGGCTTCAATACAGGTAAATCACTATGAGCATAACTCGGCCCCTCCTGGGCGGTTTATACTCAATAGTTATATCCCCAACATTAGGCCCCAGGTTGATTTGAACTTGTTCATGTCAATCTTCAACACTTAGGAAAATTCCTTCTTCATTACCTTCGCAAAAATTTGTAACTCGCCGTGACGTCATCTTCCGAGATCATGATAACCCGCCATGATGTCACCTGTCATTAATTTTATAAACATCCAGAAATCATATATGCATCTCCTTTTTAATGAACCTCCGAAAATCGAGGCGTCAGCCCTGTCACATATCCAATTTGGAGCTCCTCCATTCCCGCGCATGCCACTTATCCGTTCACCTTATAAATAGGGACAAGGGTCCTTTTCACTTTCCCCCCTCGGCCTCTTCGTCTTCATCATCTTCCTCGCGACGCGCTGCTCTCGAGTCTAGCCGCCGCCATCGACCCACTCCTCTGCATCACCCTTGGCCGCTGCATCAACCTGACTTGGTCCAGAGTTTTCTCACGCGCCTCCGCCGTTCAACAGCCTTGGTAAGTTCTTCCTCCTTCCCCCTCCGTAGATCTCATTAGGGTTCGAACGAATTCATGGAGGTTCGGCACTGTTCTTCACCTGTTCTTCGCTGTAGCATGAGGTTTGATTCAAGCTTGATATTTATCCTCTGCGGCAATAATCCTAGTCCCTTTTTCCTCATTAGAGCATCTCTTTTAGGTAGAAAAATCCGATCTGGACCTTCATAAACTTCTCAAGTACCAGTATTTTAGGTCTGAATATATTTTCATTTTCTGACACGCGGTAGATCCAAACTTGCAATACCAATCTGTGAAACGTGTTTTTCATCACTTAGCCATTTTCCAACTTCAGATCTATACTTTCAATATCCGTGTAGGCGGTTTAACTTCAGAAAATAATAACCTGCCAGGTACCATTAGTCCCCTCTTAAACCGCCAAGTGCTCTTCTTTGTAATTTGATAACGTCACTGTCCGGTTTAACATTTATGCATGCTTCAACACTTTCTGCCTGTTAACCATGAACCTTAAACCGGCACAAATCTTTTCCAGGTTATCATATAAATGGCCAAATCCTTTTATTCCTGTAACTGGGTTCAATCCCGGGTTACAGAAGAAGAACTGAATGGGTGTGTTGCAACCGGCGCTTTAGCGAAAAAGGAAGACATCCACTGGAGAGCCCCCGGTCCAGAAAATCCTCCTGAGCCCAAGGATGGGAAAGTGATCGTTTTTGTTGATCATCTGAGTCGAGGGTTCAGCCCTCCCGGATCAAAAAATTTCCGTGACGTGCTTCGTTTCTTCCAACTTCACCCTCAAGATCTTGGGCCTAACTCCGTGTCCAATATTTGCAATTTTCAAGTGTTTTGTGAAGCCTACCTGCAAGAAGAGCCCACAGTCGACCTGTTCAGAGATTTCTTCTATTTAAACCGCCACACTGAATTTACGGATGGGCCCAATACTGAACTTGGCGGGGTTTCAATTCAGAAGAGAAAAGACGTCAGCTTCCCTCACGCTAAGCATCATAGCCATCCCAAAGATTGGAATCAAACTTGGTTCTATTGCCAAGATACATCTCCAGCTGGCGAGAATCCTCTGCCGGGTTACCGTGCTCACCGGCTTACCGATGCACATCCATTCCCCCAAAGACTCAATGCAAAGGAACGGTCCAAATATGCACCACAGCTTTCAAAGCTCAGAGCCTTTGTGGCAAACGGTTTGACAGGCATTGATTTTGTCTGTTGCTAGGTATCCTGGAGCATTTTGCCTTTAAGCCGTCGCTCCGGTTTAATGTGTGAGTACACAGGGGATGTGAAAGACCCTCAATGCCACACTGATATTCAGCTGACTGATGCTGAAATTACTGAATCTGTCAAGAAGATGTTGGATGAACCGGTGACCGACTGCAGCAAAACAGGACTTAGTCCTTTTTGCGCTTCAAATAAACCGCCAGCTGTAAGAATTGCCCCACTCCAGCTTTAATCCATATTCTTAATACTCCCTTATGATCTTTTCAATCTTTAAACAGGGTGATGATCCATTCTGGAAGAAGAAACCGCAGGATAAACCGGCCAAAATACCTCGTGTCAAGACCAAGGTCAACAAGAAGCCCGCTAAGAAGAAAAACACCGAGCCTACCGAGTTAAACATTGACGATGATAATCCGGAGTCAGAGGTAGAACTTGATTCACTTGGCTCTTTTTTCATACATCTGATTGACGATGATTTTTATCAGGACGACGCAGAAGCTAGCCGCGCAAATGTCGTAGAGGTAACTATTCTCTCATCCGGTTCAGAACCTCTGCCCACACAGAAAACCCGACAAGCAAGCCGGAAAGTAAGATTTTCTCACCCCCTAGCTTACTTTGATTCAAACTTTCTTTTGAAGAAGCAGCAACACGAAGCTCGCCGCACAACCCGGCATAGCGGCCATGTGGTCACTTCTTCCGGTTTACCGAACTCGCCAGTTCGTAAACGCCGCCCAGAGGTCTCTTCTATTTCTGACACATCTTATCCCAAGGCGGGTTATTTCCGACAACCTCTTAATCCGTCTAATTCAAACTATCAGGGAACTTCCCATTCATCCTCTGGCAAGTCCACAGGGACACAAATTCCAACCCTCAAAACTGTTCCTGGGTGAGCATTTTTAACTAACCCCTTATACTTTATGCTTGATCATTATACTAACCTGTTATTTGCGTCTCTGTCAGAGCCAAGGCCAGACCCAGTAAAAAGGCCAAATTGAACAAACCGGCTAATGACAGCGCGCCAACTGATCCGGAAAAGAACCCGAAATAGTTTGAACCAAATACTGAAGCTATTCTTGATGATCCGCCACCGCAAGATCATGAAACCTTTGTTGAATAGATGAAAATTGATCCGATGGGTCATGCTGATAAACCGCCAAGCCCAACTAAGGCTGCTGATGATAAAGCCGACGATGTTGTAGTTACCGGTGTTGGGTGTACAGCCCCAGGCAACCCCACTATTCTGTCAAAACATAGTGCCAAAGAAGAATTTTCTGCTGTTGACAAGGGCAAGTGGAAGGTGGACTTGGAAAGCTATACCCACCTCAGCGCCCAAGATATTCATTCTGGGTTTTTAAACCATTTGCACACAAGCCGTGATTATGAAGCCGGTTTACTGAACATGATGAAGGAGCGATATGAGGTAAATGCTGTTAACTCTGCATAAATATTCTTCCCTTAGCCGCCAAGTTTACTGGACACAAAAGAATAGAATGTTCTGCAAACTTTCAAGAACCATATAGATCAACTCCACTAGCCCGCAAGGGCCGGTTTATAGTGTCAATATGAACCGGGACTTTAGAATAATAACTCTTCAATTTCGCCTATGTAGCCCCCAAGGGTCGACTTAACAAATATGTTAAGTTGAGACTAATTATGTTGTAAGGCTCAAAATTCTTACTTAGGACCTTTATAATCCGGTTGACCATCAAGCTGATAGTTGTTATGTGATTTGGGACTAGTAAATTTTTTTTGATAAGAAGCAATAGACATTAGCCCCCAAGTGCCAAGTATATTACTTGTTATGTGCTTGGGACTTTGAATATGCACTGCTATCTAATTAATTACATGTCTCTTGCAGGCTGATCTTAACAAGAAGGAATCTCAAATCGCCGACCTTCAAGAAAATATCAAGTCGCAACAAGCCGAGACCTCCAAAGCCAAGGAAGAACTGACCAGTGCCTTAACAGCAATGGAAAAACTGAAGGAGAGCTTTAAGAACGAGCGGGCAAGTTGGGATACAGAAAAGTCAACTCTGCTGAAGAGGGCTGAGGATGCTGAGGCTGCCCTTAATCCGGTAGCTGAGGAGCTGACTGGCTTGAAACAACAAATAAATGCCATGACCGCTGCCGTATTTGGTAAATAACTTCTTCATAAGCTTTGAACATGTATTATGTAAGAGACTGCCGGTTTACCGATGTTTTTGATGGTGCAGGAACTCGCATTGCTCATCTTGGCTCAGATATGCGGCAAAAACTGAAAGCCGCCTATACACTTATAGAGCAATTATATACCGGCGTACAACGGGTTATCTGCACAGCTTCCCATAATAAACCGCCCCCAACCTTGATCAAGGAGACGTTGGAAAGGCTGGCGATGATGCCTGCACGGTTTGAAGAGCTAAAGAAGTCAGCTGCCAGGGCGGGTGCTCTTACTCGGGCCAAAGCTTGGATATCTGATCTTGATCCGATCGATGTGGGAAACGGCTACCCGAGCATAAAGGAGGATGGGTCAGAGTTTAATAACGATGACCTCAGAGCCTTGACGAGGGAAATGCGCCCATTGGCTAGCAAATTGGCTGAAGAAACTGATCTTTCACATTATCAGTCGATTTATGATGCCAACAACAAGAGAGTTAACACGCCAACTTATGATGCTCCAAATCTTATTCCTCCAATCCGTAAGCATACCTATGCCCCTGATGTTGACCCCTCCATACTTATAAGTGATGAAGCTGTATTCAAGGCCTTAACTGGGATCGATTGGACCACCATTGACTTCCAGCCACTGGGTAGAGAGGAGGAAGATGAACCGGCGCTGGACGATCCGCAACCTTCAAGTCAGCCAGGCCAGGACTCGTAAACCGGGGGCCGGTTTAGCAGCTGCTTTCTTTAAGACTTGTTAAAACAATTATTCTTTTGGGCACCAAACGCCTTGTAATAGGCTAGCTTAAACTCTTGTTCTGCTATGCCATCGTGCATATTTACTTTGCATGACACTGCTAATCCACCATGTTAAGATATGCCACTTATGCTTATAATATTAACAATGTGGAATCTGCTCCTGCATGCAACGGATTAAAAGTGTCCTGGCAGTTTACCGCTGGACGGGTCATAACGCCCAATATAAAACCATGGAAACTAACATAGCTTATACCCAAGGCTGGACTTTCAGAATAACCAAATTTGAAATATATCATACCTGTGATATTTGATCACACTGTTGGTTTACCAAACCGGTGTAGTAAGGGGGAGAACCCAAACTTTGAGCACTGGTAATTATCATAGATTGCTTGGCTTATGAACAAAACCAGGCCGGGTTAATAAACACCGGATATTATCTTATCTCATACTGGCGACTTATAGTCAAAAGCCAGGCCGGGTTAATAAACACCGAATGAATTATGATCATAAAGCATTATAAGCCTCATCAAATAAACCTCAAAATTTGTGGAATAAAACAAACGAAAAAATGAGGCTTTTCATGGGCTGCCAGGCCGAAAATCGAGTGCTTTCACGGGCCGCACAGCCACTGAGTTAAACCTATATACAAACCTTATAAGATGGACCTCACATAACCAATCGTCGTTTTAACTTTGACAAGTTCAGGGTCTGTATAAGATTGACTTGTCAAACATTCGGCGGGTCATTCCAGGAATACCTGGGCGGAGTGGCTTACTTAAAAAGGCAGGATAACTCGGGGTTTTAGGTGAATACACCTGGCTTCCAAGCCTGGCTTTTAAGCCTATTACAAGGGTTATAAAACTCTTTGTTCTTTAGAATCAAGGAGCCCCCAAGTAATATTTTTGAGCTGTGCTCAAGGGGCACCTATGTTTGAGCTGTGATTTTGCAACAGACTCTCTTTGGTACCTTTAACCTGGGTAGCAAGCCCCCAAGTTTTTTTTTCAGTTGGCTTATAAGCCGGTTCAAAGGGTAATCATGACTTCGCTCATAAGCCGGAAGCCCCCAAGTAACCAAAGACTCATTAAGAAAAAACGACAGAGGCCCTGCTTTAGCAGGGGTGCTGGTTTAATATATACATTGTCAAAAATATGTACATCAGAAGAGCCAATGGCTCAGGTGTAGTAAGGCCGAAGATGAGCAATATTCCACGGCCGGCGAGTTTCTTCCTCCGACGTGCGTGAGTCCTTGTGGTCTCGAACATCAATAAGGTAGTATGACCCGTTGTTCAGATTCTTGCTGACCATAAAGGGTCCTTCCCAAGGTGGGGATAACTTGTGCATATCAGTCTGATCCTGGATAAGCCGGAGCACTAAGTCGCCTTCTTGAAAGGTTCTGGTCTTGACCCGGCGGCTGTGATAACGACGTAGATCTTGCTGGTAAATCGCCGAGCGAGCCGCTGCGAGATCACGCGCCTCGTCTAACAGGTCAAGTGCATCCTGACGTGCCTTTTCATTATCAGCTTCAACATAAGCCGCCACCCGGGGTGAGTCGTGACGGATGTCACTGGGGAGAACTGCCTCTGCTCCATAAACCATAAAAAAGGCATGTAACCCGTAGATCTGTTGGGCGTTGTGTTGATGCTCCATAGCACCGAGGGTAACTCCTCTACCCAACAACCCGGCGTCCTCTGTAAGGGAACCATAAGTCGGGGCTTGATGCCTCTCAGGATCTCTTGATTGGCTCTCTCAGCTTGACCATTAGATTGGGGGTGAGCCACCGACGATACATCAAGCCGGATATGCTCATGTTGACAAAATTCTTTCATAGCACCCTTGGAGAGATTAGTGCCATTGTCTGTTACAATGCTGTGTGGAAAGCCAAAACGGAAGATCACCTTCTTCATGAATTGAACCGCCGTTGCTGCATCACACTTACTGACTGGCTCTGCCTCTACCCACTTAGTGAATTTATCAACCGCCACCAAGAGGTGGGTCTTCTTATCCTTGGACCTCTTAAAAGGTCCAACCATATCAAGCCCCCAAACTACAAACGGCCAAGTGATTGGAATCATTCTCAACTCCTGAGCCGGAACATGAGCTCGACGTGAAAACTTCTGACAACCGTCACATTTTTTGACCAAGTCCTCAGCATCAGCATGAGCCGTCAGCCAATAAAAACCATGACGAAAAGCCTTGGCTACAAGAGATTTAGAGCCGGCGTGATGACCACAATCTCCTTCATGGATCTCACGCAGAATCTCACAGCCTTCTTCAGGAGAAACACAATGCTGAAACGCCCCGGTAACACTGCAATGGTGCAGCTCTCCATTGACAATTGTCATTGACTTGGACCGCCGGGTTATTTGCCTGGCCAAGGTTTCATCCTCAGGTAACTCGCCCCGGGTCATATATGCCAAATATGGAACTGTCAATCAGGAATAACATGAAGAGCCGCCACCAACTGAGCTTCCGGGTCAGGAATAGCCAAATCCTCCTCTGTAGGTAACTTGACCGACGGGTTATGCAAAACGTCAAGAAAGACATTAGGTGGCACCGGTTTACGTTGAGAACCCAACCGGCATAAGGCATCAGCCGCTTCATTTTTCCTCCGATCAACATGCTCAACTTGATAACCCTTGAAGTGACCAGCAATAACATCCACCTCTCGTCGATAAGCCGCCATGAGGGGATCCTTAGAATCCCAAGTACCAGAGACTTGTTGAGCCACCAAATCTGAGTCACCAAAGCACCTTACCCGGCTTAAGTTCATCTCCTTAGCCATCCGAAGACCGTGGAGCAAGGCCTCATATTCAGCTGCATTGTTAGTACAAGGGAACATCAAACGGAGAACATAACAAAATTTATCACCTCGAGGGGAAGCAAGCACAACTCCAGCCCCCGAGCCCTCCAATTGCCTGGATCCATCAAAGTGAATAGTCCAATACGTGTTATTTGGTTTTTCCTCAGGCATCTGCAGCTCTGTCCAGTCATTGATGAAATCCACCAGTGCTTGAGACTTGATGGCCGTGCGAGGCATATACTTCAACCATGAGGCCCAAGTTCAATGGCCCATTTGGCAACCCAGCCTGTTGCTTCCCTGTTTTGTATGATATCTCCTAAAGGAGCAGAGCTAACCACAGTAATGGGGTGACCCTGAAAATATTGCTTAAGCTTCCGGCTTGCCATGAAAACCCCATATACAAGTTTCTGCCAATGTGGGTATCTCTGCTTGGACTCAATAAGCACTTCGCTGATATAATAAACCGGCCGTTGAACCGGATATTCCTTGCCTGCCTCTTTCCTTTCAACCACAATAGCCACACTGACAGCCCGGCTATTAGCAGCCACATATAACAACAGCGACTCCTTATCAATGGGTGCAGCTAGGACCGGCGGCTCAGCCAGCTGCTTCTTAAGCGCCTCAAATGCCTCATTAGCAGCGTCACTCCAGACGAAGTCATCTGTCTTTTTCATCATCTGATACAAAGGGATGGCCTTCTCACCGAGGCGGCTTATGAACCGGCTTAGCGCTGCAATACGACCCGCCAGACGTTGAACATCATTGATACACGCCGGTTTAGCCAGAGAAGTAACGGCTTTGATCTTCTCCGGATTAGCTTCAATGCCCCTGTTAGACACCAGAAAGCCCAAAAGCTTGCCCGCCGGCACACCAAAAACACACTTGGCCGGATTAAGCATCATCTTATAAACTCGGAGATTATCAAAGGTTTCCTTCAAGTCGTCTATCAATGTCTCCTTCTTTCTGGATTTCACCACAATATCATCCACATAAGCATGAACATTGCGTCCAATCTGATTATGAAGACAATTCTGCACACATCGCTGGTAAGTCGCCTGGGCACTCTTGAGCCCAAAAGGCATAGACACATAGCAGAAGGCTCCAAAGGGAGTTATGAAAGTTGTCTTCTCCTGGTCCTTAACTGCCATCTTGATCTGATGATAACCAGAATAAGCATCCAAAAAACTCAAACACTCACAACCCGCCGTAGCATCAATAATCTGATCAATACGAGGGAGAGCAAAAGGATCAGCCGGACAAGCCTTGTTTAAATCCGTGTAGTCCACACACATGCGCCAAGTGCCGTTCTTCTTAAGTACCAGCACCGGGTTAGCCAACCACTCAGGATGAAAAACTTCAACAATAAACCCAGCCGCCAAGAGCCGGGCTACCTCCTCACCAATGGCCTTATGCCTTTCTTCATTGAAACGACGAAGAAACTGCTTGACCAGTTTAAACTTGGGATTAATATTGAGAGTGTGCTCAGCGAGTTCCCTCGGTACACCTGGCATGTCAAAAGGTTTCCATGCAAAGATGTCCCGGTTCTCACGGATGAACTCGATGAGCGCGCTTTCCTATTTCGGATCCATATTAGCACTGATGCTGAACTACTTGGATGAATCGCCAGGAACAAAATCAACCATCTTAGTGTCATCTGCCGATTTCAACTTCAAAACCGGATCATGCTCTGTAGTTGGCTTTTTCAAAGACGTCATATCCGCCGGATCAACATTGTCCTTGTAAAAATTTAACTCCTCCGTGGCATAAACCGACTCAGCATAAGCCGCATCACCCTCTTCACATTCCAAGGCTATCTTTCGGCTCCCATGTACTGTGATGGTCCCCTTGTAACCCGGCATCTTGAGCTGTAGATAAACATAACAAGGCCGTGCCATGAACTTGGCATAAGCCGGCCGTCCAAACAGAGCGTGATACGGGCTGTGAATTTTGACTACTTCAAAGGTTAATGTCTCTGACCTAGAGTCATGATCATATCCAAAGGCAACTTCCAGAGCTATCTTACCAACAGGGTACGCCGACTTACCAGGCACCACACCATGGAAAACTGTATTCGACGGTTTAAGATTTTTATCTGTCAACCCCATGCGACGGAAAGTTTCGTAATAAAGGATATTGATGCTGCTCCCTCCGTCCATGAGTACCTTGGTAAACTTATACCCTCCAACCTGGGGTGCAACCACCAATGCTAGGTGACCCGGATTATCAACCCGGGGCGGGTGATCTTTCCGACTACACGATGGGCTGTTCAGACCAGCGCAAGTAACGGGGAACCGCTGGTTCAACGGCGTTCACTGCCCTTTTGTGAAGCTTCTGATCCCGTTTGCATAAATTTGTGGTGAAGACGTGGTACTGCCCACTATTCAACTGCTTTGGGTTACTCTGATACCCAGATTGTTGCTGCTGATTCCCCTGACCTGACTGTTGATGGTAGCCACCCTGATTGCCTTGATTGCCCTGATTACCTTGGAATCTAGAACTAGAACCGCCACCGCCGTAACCCGGCCCATGAGAACCGGACCCTGAACCACCACCCGGTCCATGATTGTCTTGAAAAAGATTGGAATTTTTATACTCCTTCATGATGTAGCAATCCTTCCAGAGGTGGCCAGACGGTCTTTATCGCGTCCCATGCCTTGGGCAGGGCTGATTTAGCATCTGCTCAAGATTAAAGCCTGACCCTCCGGCCCGTGGGGGCGGTTTACCTTTACGATGCTGGCCATTATTCTGTGCATTGGTGTTAGCCACAAAGTCCAAACTATTATCAGCTTTGCGCTTACCATTGCCTCCCTGATTCACCGGATTATGCTGCTGTCCTCTGGTGCTGCTGCTCTTCTTTCCCTTTCCCGGCTTGTCATCATCAGACTCGGGGTCTTTGGTACCATCAGAGTCAGCGTACTTAACCAGAGCCGTCATCAGCTCTCCCATGTCATTGTAGTGGCGCTTGAGCCGACCCAACTTCTGCTTAAGAGGCGTAAACCGACAATTCTTCGCCAACATTATGACCGCTGAACCGGCATTGATGCAATCCGATGAATGTAAGATGGTCGAAATCCGGCGCACCCAATGGGTTGTGGACTCACCCTCTTCTTGGACACAGGCATCCAGATCCACAATTGACATAGGTTGCTTGCACGTATCTTTGAAATTCTGGATAAACCGGGCCTTTAACTCGGCCCATGACCCAATGGAGTTGGCAGGGAGCCCCTTCAACCAAGTGCGAGCCGTTCCATCCAACATCAGGGGGAAATATTTAGCACATGCCGCATCGCTAACATCTAGCAATTCCATGGCCATCTCGTAACTCTCGATCCATGCTTCAAGAGGTAAATCGGCTGTATAGTTAGGCACCTTGCAAGGGCCCTTAAAATCCTTGGGCAGACGCTCACTACGTATGGCCGGCACTAAACATGGCACGCCCAAATTCCTAAAGGTTACACCTAGCTCCACCGAAGTTGTCGGACGAACCGGAGAAGGTTGACGGGTCGCATATTGCGCCGCCAGCTCGGCCTCTCGACGTGCTCTACCTTGATCCACCACGTTCTGAGCATCAGCACCACTGCCCGCCGGGTTATGTCCACGAGGCTGGTTATGGTTCCGCCCACTGCTTGACATAGCTGGTTCATCAATATGCCTACTGTAACTCTGGCTTGGGAGAGGGGTGGAATGAATCCGGCTTCGACTGTAAGAATAAGCCTGCTGCTGAACCAATGCTGTCTGAAGGAGCTCTCTAGCCCTCCGCATCTCAACCGCCGTTGGAGACTCGCCTTCCACCGGGATAGCCGCCAATCGTGACGCCGCATCGATCATGTTATCCAAAGGGTTAGAGTAATGACCCGGTGGTGTTGGCATGTGCTGCGGCGGGATATTGTTCTGACGAGGCGGATCCATGGTGCGCGGCTGAACCAGCGCTCCTGCCCCGGGCGCTTCAACCCAGTCCGCCACTGGTGGGTTACTGGTTCTTGCTCCTGGCGTGTTAAAGAGGTTCCTCGCCTCGTAAACCGGTGGCAGGCGAGACTGATGCCTCCTCCTCATGACTTTGTTTGAAGCGTTCTGATCTAGCATGAGCCGGTAAGACTCTGACTGAATCCGCTGCGCCTGAGCATCCAACGTAACCCGCTCCGCAGCCATCCTGGCATCTTTAGCTGCCAGGTCTTCCTTAGCTTGAGCTATCTGATCTCGCAATTTCACGACTTCCACGTTATGATGATCTTGATTATCTGGGTTAACCTCCGTCGTCAGCAGTATTGCCAAGGCGTCTAGTAAACCGGACAAGACTTGAGCCGGCGGGCGCGCAGGGCCTCCTGCCCCCGCTGTCGTCGCTGCTGCTGACCCGGAAATCAATGCCACTGTAGTTGAAGAGTGCTGCACTGGCTGCGTACCGGCCATGAAGATTGCAACCTGGTTCGGCGGCTCGTAGGGGTCCGGAATATTATCGCCATCGGAACAGCCCCCAAGCCGACCGTCTTGCAGTCGGTACAATGACTCGGTTTCACCGGTGGATGACTCGCCATCAGAATAGACAACTGTCTCACCGTCAAATAATGATTTATCCTCAGATCCCGCACCATTGATGAATCCCACGAAGGCACGACTCATGGTGGGCTGAACTCGGGCGGGTTTTGCATGCTGAGCCATCTCGATGATGTCGGTGCAGGTGTCCGACTCAGGGCCCGGTTCGCTGATCTTGCCAATGAAGACGTGAATTCCACCGAAGGGGACCCGGTACCCGTACTCAATTGAGCCGGCCTCGGGGCCCCAGCCTTCGTCGTCGATGTAGAGCTTGCCGCAACGACTCTTGGTCATCTGGCCCACAGCGTATCCCTTGATCCCTTCGAAGTTGCCCTTCAAGAACTCGAAACCACTGTGCGCTGGCCCCACGGTGGGCGCCAACTGTCATGGAATAGTCACGGCAGATGTCCTAGTGTGAGGACTTAGTCGTGGAGCCATCGCATTGAGGTTAGTTTAAAGGGGTTAATCAGGGCAAAGGACACGGGGAGTTTTATACTGGTTCGGCCCCTTGCGGTGAAGGTGAAGGCCTAATCCAGTTTGAGGTGGTATTGCTAGGGTTTCGATGACCAGGGAGCGAATACGCTTAACCTGGCTCTCGATCTGTTGTCTCTTGTCCCTAAACCGCCGTCGGGTCGTCCCTTTATATACACAGGTTGACGCCCGGCGGTTCACAGAATCCCGGCCGGCTCATAAACGTGTCCGGCTCGGTATCCACTCTTTCCTATCTTACAATACAAGTCATATACTTATGGCGGTTTACATCAATGGGCCCTAACTCGCCTTTGGGCTTTGGGCCTTCTTATTAAGTCTCCTTCATAAGTCGCCATCTTCTATGTCTTCATGGGCTTCAATATAGGTAAATCACTATGAGCATAACCCGGCCCCTCCTGGGCAGTTTATACTCAATAGTTATATCCCCAACAGGTACCAAAGTAATCCAGGAGTGGATCACTGGACAGCGGTCAAGAACATCCTGAAGTACCTGAAAAGGACCAAGGATATGTTTCTCGTTTATGGAGGTGACAAAGAGCTCGTCGTAAATGATTACGTTGATGCTAGCTTTGACACTGATCCGGATGACTCTAAGTCACAAACCGGATACGTATTTATATTGAATGGTGGAGCTGTCAGTTGGTGCAGTTCCAAGCAGAGCGTCGTGGCGGGATCTACGTGTGAAGCGGAGTACATAGCTGCTTCGGAAGCAGCAAATGAAGGAGTATGGATGAAGGAGTTCATATCCGATCTGTGTGTAATACCTAGTGCATCGGGTCCAATGAAAATCTTTTGTGACAAAACTGGGGCAATTGCCTTGGCGAAAGAATCCAGGTTTCACAAGAGAACCAAACACATCAAGAGATGCTTCAACTCCATTCGTGAACAAGTCAAGGATGGAGACATAGAAATTTGTAAGATACATACGGATCTGAATGTAGCAGACCCGTTGACTAAGCCTCTTCCGCGAGCAAAACATGATCAGCACCAAGACTCCATGGGTGTTAGAATCATTACAATGTAATCTAGATTATTGACTCAAGTGCAAGTGGGAGACTGAAGGAAATATGCCCTAGAGGCAATAATAAAGTTGTTATTTTATATTTCCTTATTCATGATAAAGGTTTATTATTCATGCTAGAATTGTATAGATTGGAAACTTAAATACATGTGTGAATACATAAACAAATACCGTGTCCCTAGTATGCCTCTACTAGACTAGCTCATTGATCAAAGATGGTTAAGGTTTCCTAACCATAGACATTTGTTGTCATTTGATGACGGGATCACATCATTAGGAGAATGATGTGATGGACAAGACCCATCCGTTAGCTTAGCATTATGATCGTTCAGTTTGATTGCTATTGCTTTCTTCATGTCAAATACATAATCCTTCGACTATGAGATTATGCAACTCCTGGATACCGGAGGAATACCTTGTGTTCTATCAAACATCACAACATAACTGGGTGATCATAAAGATGCTCTACAGGTATCTCCGAAGGTGTTTGTTGAGTTGGCATAGATCGAGATTAGGATTTGTCACTCCGAGTATCGGAGAGGTGTCTCTGGGCCCTCTCGGTAATACACATCATAAGCTTGCAAGCAAAAGACTAAGGAGTTAGTCACAAGGTGATGTATTATGGAACGAGTAAAGAGACTTGCTGGTAACGAGATTGAACTGGGTACGAAGATACCGACGATCGAATCTCGGGCAAGTAACATACCGATGGACAAAGGGAATTACGTATGTTGTCATAACGGTTTGACCGATAAAGATCTTCGTAGAATATGTAGGAGCCAATATGGGAATCCAGGTTCTGCTATTGGTTATTGACCGGAGAGGTGTCTTGGTCATGTCTACATAGTTCTCGAACCCGTAGAGTTCGCACGCTTAACGTTCGTTGACGATATAGTGTTATATGAGTTATATGATTTGGTGACCGAATGTTGTTCGGAGTCCTGGATGAGATCACGGACATGACGAGGAGTCTTGAAATGGTCAAGAGGTAAAGATTGATATATAGGACGATGGTATTCGTACACCGGAAGTGTTTCGGAGGGTACCGAGTACTTATCGGGTCACCGGAAAGAAGTTCCGGGCACCCCCGGCAAAGATATGGGCCTTATGGGTCAAGTGAGGGAACACACCAGCCCACAAGGGGCTGGTGCGCCCCTATAGAGGCCGGCCCTATGAGGAGGAGAAGGAAAGAGGGGAGGGAAAGGAAAGTGTGGAGTAAGACTCCCCCTTCCTCCCCCCCCCCCCCCCTCTTTCCTTCCCCCTTGTTTATATATGGCAGGGGGGCGCGGCTTGGGAGGGACCCCAAGTAGGATTCCTCCTACTTGGGCGCCTCCTTTGGCTGCTCCTCCCTCCCTCCCACCTATATATATGTGGGAGGGGGCGCCTAGCACACAACAGACAATTGCCTAGCCGTGTGCGGCGCCCCCCTCCACCATTTATACCCCCGGTCATATTTTCGTAGTGCTTAGGCGAAGCCCTGCGGAGATCACTTCACCATCACCGTCATCACGCCGTCGTGCTGTCGGAACTCATCCACTACCTCGCCGTCTTGCTGGATCAAGAAGGCGCGGACGTCACCGAGCTGAATGTGTGCTGAACGCGGAGGTGACATACGTTTGGTACTAGATCGGTTGGATCATGAAGAAAGTTCGACCACATCAACCGCGTTGTGAAATGCTTCCGCTTACGGTCTACGAGGGTACGTAGACACACTCTCCCCTCTCGTTGCTATGCATCTCCTTGATAGATCTTGCGTGGGCGTAGGAATTTTTTTTGTTTTCATGCAATGTTCCCCAACACCAATTGCATGTCAATCCCTAGACATGCAACTGGAAGTGTTGTAAGCCTCCAACAATTGTATGACTCCCAACGCAACTTCAACTCATCGTGCTTTTTCTTTCTTATTAATTTTATTTTTGTTTGTTTTCATTTTTTTAGAAGAAAACATGAATTTTATTTAAATTCCGACCTTTTGTAAAACCAGTGCTTTTTGTAAAATTTTAAAAATTATGAACTATTTTCAAATTTGCGATCATATTTTGAATTCATGAGCAATTTTTCAAATTCATGAACATTTTTTAACTTTTTTCTATGCAGTCGGTACATACAAACACCACACACACTATGCGTGCATATGTCTTCTTGTTCTTTTATATATATCTTTATTTTTTAAAGTATCACCACCTGGTTGTACACACACACACAGACTGCGACGCGGCTGCATTTCTGTTGTTAGCGCGCAACTTAATTTAAAAAAAATAGTGTATACAGTTTTTTTTACTATTTTCTGTTTGCTTTTTAATTTCTTTGTTACATAAATGATTTTTACTGATACAAAATGATTCAACTCGTAGGTCCTTTTCCTCCAGCTTTTTCTCCATTGTTTACCATTTTTCTTCAGCTTTTGTGTACAAGTGAGTGAATATTTTTGGCCCTCTCAATGCTTTGTCAACAAAACAAGAATCACAAATCAACATACAAGAAAACCCAACAAATGGACAAACCAGCCTAGGAAAACTATGCAGCGAGATGCAAGACAAGTCCACCCTATAAATTCAAACAAAGGTAGAGAGAGACGAGCCCAGCTCAAGACAATGGAAAAAAAGCAACGGGCCAGTACAGCGCAGGGATAACACACTGCTTACAAAAATTTCCTCAAAAAAAAGGTGGAGCGCTTTGCTAAAAAAACAAAGGTGGAGGGCGCTATGCTTAAAAAAAAGATGGGTGACTGAAAGGATCGAGAAGAGATGTCTAGAGGGGGGGGTGATTAGACCCTCAACAAAGAAAAGTAGCATTTTTTAACTTCTTCAAGTTAAGGTGGAGTTTTAGCACAAGTTTAAACATTCACAATACAATTCAAGCAAGCATGGCAAGAGTATATGAGCAGCGGAAAGTAAAGCATGCAAATTGCAAGAAAGTAAAGGGATGGGATTGGAGTGTGCAAACGCAATAGGAGACACGGAGATTTTTGGCGTGGTTCCGATAGGTGGTGCTATCGTACATCCACGTTGATGGAGACTTCAACCCACGAAGGGTAACGGTTGCGCGAGTCCATGGAAGGCTCCACCCACGAAGGGTCCACGAAGAAGCAACCTTGTCTATCCCACCATGGCCATCGCCCACGAAGGACTTGCCTCACTTGGGTAGATCTTCATGAAGTAGGCGATCTCCTTGCCCTTACAAACTCCTTGGTTCAACTCCACAATCTTGACGGTGGCTCCCAAGTGACACATAACCAATCTAGGAGACACCACTCTCCAAAAGGTAATAAATGGTGTGTTGATGCTGAACTACTTCCTCTTGTGCTTCAAATGATAGTCTCCCCAACACTCAACTCTCTCTCATAGATTTGGATATGGTGGAAAGATGATTTGAGTGGAAAGCAACTTGGGGAAGGCTAGAGATCAAGATTCTTGTGATTGGATTGGAATGTCTTGGTCTCAACACATAAGTAGGTGGTTCTCTCTCAGAAAATGAGTAGTGGAAGTGTAGGCACGTTCTGATGGCTCTCTCACAAATGGAGAAGGGGGTGGAGGGGTATATATAGCCTCCACACAAAATCTAACCGTTACCCACAATTCTTCAAACTCGGTGGGACCGAATAGTGAAACTCGGTGAGACCGACCTGGTTCAAAATGTGAACGTTAGGCTTTTCGGTGGGACCGATGTGCTAGGGTTAGGGCAAAACCTCATCTCGGTGAGATCGATTGCATGAACTTGGTGAGACCAATTTCAGCAATAAGGAAACAGAGACTTGGTCAAGCAAACTCAGTGGTACCGACTGCGTATCTCGGTGAGACCGAAATAACTGCAATAGGTAACAGAGAGTTTGCAGGGCCATCTCGGTGAGACCGAGATCCCATCGGTGAGACCGAACTGATTAAGGTTTTTGGCAGTGGCTATGTCAAGTGAACTCGGTGGCGCCAGATAGATCAAATCGGTGGGGCCGAGTTTGACTTTAGGATTAGGACATATGTGGAAATGAGAAAATGGTTGAGGGCTTTTGGAGCATATCACTAAGCATTTTGAGCAAGCAAGCCATTAAGCAACACCTCATCCCCTTTTAATAGTATTGGCTTTTCCGATGGACTCAACGTGATCTTGGATCACTAAAATGAAAATGTAGAGTCTTGAGCTTTTGCCAATATGTGTCCTTATCATCTTGAAGGGGTTCCACATCCTCCTATCCTGCCACTCCACTGTTGAACTCATCTGAAATATACTAGATGAAAATATTAGTCCAACAAGAGATATGTTGACATTAATTACCAAAATCACTCAGGGAGCACTTGTGCTTTCAATCTCCCCCTTTTTGGTAATTGATGACAACATACATCAAAGCTTTTAAATAAAGATATGAAGTGTAACAAGTAAAGCTTTGGAAGAACATGCAACATGCATTGGCTCCCCCTACATGTATGCAATCATATGAAGATAGATTATAAAAGTATGTGAATGCATAAACATGTCAGAGCAAGCAATGAGTTACATGTATCTTGGCAATATGCATCAGAGCAAATGATGTGAAGTGCAGAAAATATACCTACATGTTCATGAGTCCTTCTTGCAAACAATATGTACATCAGCAAGAGATCCTCATGCACATGAGTGTGATGCATATACTTACCTTGTGGCTTTGAGCTGACTTTGGAAGAGATGAACCTGAGAAAACAGGGTTAGATAACACAGGAACATCTACTAAACAGAGCAAGAACAGGAAACCACAAGAGTACCAAGACTGGGATGACATGTAGTGAGTGAGTACTTAGTACTCTATTTGGATATTGACATGTCCCCAAGAGATAAAGATATGCAATGAATTCCAAAGATTTTCTTCCCTCATGTGTCTTTCTCCCCCTGAATCTGATATTGGATAATGGGAGAAGATAGGGAATAGAAAATCAAAGCAAAAGACACAAAGAAACATCTACTAACATGTCTTTCCCCTCTTAAAGACATGTGGCTTCTCTCCTCCTTGAATACCAGGCATCTGGGATGGCTAAGAAGTCTCCCCCTCCCTTTGATGTGGTTAAGCTTTGATGTGCTCTCTCTCCCCCTTTGACATCAATTTCCAAGAAGGGATCTTCTGGAGCATGAGTCAAGTAGGTTTGGTCCTTGAGTCACATTACAAAGCAACATGTAATTTAAGATGCTGGTAGAGGACAAGAATCATCGAATGGAGCTGGAACAGATATGCAGGATGCAAATGGCAAAATGTTTCCTCAGTAGTGAGATCGGTGACACCGAATTTTTTTTCGGTGGCCCCGAGTTGTTTCGGTTTAGCCGATAAAAAAATTGGTGAGGCCGAATTTAACACAAAGAAAAAAAATTGTCATCTCAGCTCACTAGGCAAATAAGATCTCACAAAGATTTGCAGGGAATTAACTGAAGGATTTGCAATGAATTAAATGCAGGGAATGCAGAAAATAACAGAGAAAAGAAAAGAAATCTAGATGAAGTATGCAAGAGATAAATGTAAGAACACAGAGAAACACTAGAGAACTTCATCTAGAATTGGTCGGCGACAGAGTCACCTATGTTAGAGTATATTGACTTAGGAGTCAAGTAAAGATACTTGATCATAGGTCATACTCATCATTTAAGCTCAAAATGGGGTTGCCATTTTCCATTTAAGCATTTTGATGTATTCACATTTTGTTGAGCTGCTTTGACCCATGTCTTGGGATAAAGCTTCTCTAAGATGGAATAACATACCTTGGGTGGTGGTGTTGATCTTGATCATGTAGTTGAACTTGTGTTGGATGCTCAAGGTTGATGTAGTTCATCAAGAGTTGGGAGCACCACTTGTAGTTTGAGTTCACCTTCCTACATGGGTTAGTCTTGCAAGGAAGAGCACTTGTGTGTCCAAAATGACAATAATGAAACTTGATACCAAATGAAATTTGATATATTGTCAAAGGATATATTGAAAGGATTCATGCTTCCTTGTCTCCAACCACCATATTGTAGAGACTTGGTGATGTAGAGATTGCTTAGAATGTGAGTGAGTTGCAATCTCATAGAGTTGGGCTCATCCAAGTACCTACAAGGGTTAGATAACATGCAAGGGTACAAGTATATCCAAGACATATGATCATCATCATAAGAGAAATATCAAGGATTAGACATGTAATGACTCATGCCTTGCATGCATCCAAATGGAGTTACTACTCCAAATTTGAGGCATCAATGATGTTCAATTCACCTCTCAAACGGCAAAATACTTTCTCATCAATCGGTTTGGTGAATATATCCGCCAATTGCTTATCGGTACGAACATGCTTAAGATCAATATCTCCTTTAGCAACATGATCTCGAATGAAATGATGACGAACTTCAATATGCTTAGTTCGAGAATGTTGCACGGGATTGTGAGCAATCTTAATAGCACTCTCATTATCACAAAGCAATGGAACATGCTTCACATAGATCCCATAATCTTTAAGAGTTTGGGTCATCCAAAGTAATTGAGCACAACATGAACCGGCGGCAATGTATTCCGCTTCGGCGGTGGATAAGGATACCGAGTTTTGTTTCTTGGAGGAGCAAGACACAAGAGATCTACCAAGAAATTGACAAGTACCCGAAATGGACTTTCTATCAACCTTGTCTCCGGCATAGTCCGAATCGGAGTAGCCAACAAGATCAAAAGAAGACCTCTTAGGATACCAAATGCCAAAGTTTGGTGTGTGAATTAAGTATCTCACTATCCTTTTCACAGCCTTAAGATGACATTCTTTGGGGGACGCTTGATATCGTGCACACATGCACACACTTAGCATAATATCGGGACGGGAGGCACATAGATATAACAATGAACCAATCATAGAGCGGTAAACCTTTTGGTCAACCGGTTCGCCATCCTTAGTCAAGTCAAGATGTCCACTAGTAGGCATGGGTGTATTCATACCTTTGCATTCTTGCATGTTGAACTTCTTTAATAAGTCCTTGGTATACTTTGTTTGAGAAACAAAGGTACCCTCCTTAGTTTGCTTGATTTGCAAACCAAGAAAGAACTTGAGTTCACTCATCATAGACATCTCAAACTTCTCCGACATTAGTCTTCCAAACTTTTCACTAAAATGAGGGTTAGTCGAGCCAAATATGATATCATCAACATAAATTTGGCACACAAATAATTTACCATTAACCCTTTTAGTAAAAAGTGTTGAATCAATTTTTCCAATCTCAAAGCCTTTTTCAATAAGGAACTTGGTCAAGCATTTATACCACGCTCTAGGAGCTTGTTTAAGACCATAAAGAGCTTTGTGAAGTTTGTAAACATGGTCGGGTTTCTTGGGATTAACAAAGCCGGGAGGTTGTTTTACATATACTTCCTCCTCAATTTCACCATTTAGAAAAGCACTTTTAATGTCCATTTGATACAATGTGATATCATGATGGTTGGCATAAGCAAGTAAGATGCGTATGGACTCAAGTCTAGCAACGGGGGCATATGTCTCACCATAGTCCATACCTTCGACTTGAGTGTAACCTTGAGCGACGAGACGAGCCTTGTTGCATACAACTTGTGCATCTTCATCTTGCTTATTCCGAAACACCCATTTGGTACCAATGACATTGTGCTTCTCATCGGGCTTTTCAACCAATGTCCACACTTGGTTCCTCTCAAAATTGTGCAGCTCTTCATGCATGGCGTTCACCCAATTCGGATCATCAAGAGCATCTTCAACCTTCATAGGTTCAATACTAGAAATGAATGAGTAATGTTCACAAAAGTTAGCCAAATGAGTTTTAGAGCGAGTAATTCTCCCGGTTTGGATATCGTCAAGGATTTATTCGACGGGATTGTCTCTTGAGACTCTTGCTCTAACTCGTGAGAGCTTTTGTTTAGGTCGGGGTAGAACATCCTCTTCATCATCTTGTTCTTCCTCTTGGCCTTCTTTGTTGTTGGTGTTGTCGTTCACTTGTGGTGGCGGAGAAGGAGGTTGATGAGGTTCATCTTGGTGTACTTCCTCGTTTTCTTCATCTTGGCGAGTCCCACTTGTGGATGCCTCCGAGTCAACTCGTGGTTCACCTTGTCGTGAGGTAGAAGCTTCCACTTGGACGGACGAGGTACTCTCCTTCACCTCCGTTGGACGAATCTTGCCAGTAGACAAGTCTTGGATTGCTTCCGAAGGGTCTTTGTCTCCTGCGTCAATTGGCAATTGCTCTACTTGCGAGCCGTTAGATTCATCAAACTTCACATCTACCATCTCTTCAACCTTTCGGGTGAAATTGTTGTAGACACGGTAAGTGTTAGAGTTTGAGCCATAACCGAGTAGGAAACCTTCATGAGATTTAGGAGCAAATTTTGAACGACGATGCTTATCAAGAATGTAGCACTTTGAGCCAAATACTCGAAAGTATCCAACTTGGGGTTTGTTACCGGTGAGAAGCTCGTATGCCGTCTTGCCGAGTAGCTTGTGAAGATATAGACGATTTGTTGCATGACAAGCTGTCTCAACCGCTTCCGCCCAAAAGTGTTTTGGCGTCTTGTACTCATCAAGCATCGTTCTCACCATCTCAATAAGAGTTCGGTTCTTCCTCTGAACAACTCCATTTTGTTGAGGCGTGTACATAGCCGAGAACTCATGTGTAATCCCTTCTTCGTCAAAAAAGGTGTCCACATTTGCGTTCTTGAACTCCGTTCCGTTGTCGCTGTGAACCTTCTTGATCTTCACTTCAAATTGATTTTGGGCCTTCCTAGCGAAGTTCTTGAAGATCTTTTGGACCTGCGATTTATCATCAAGAAAGAACACCCACGTAAATCTTGAAAATCATCGACTATGACTAAACCAAACGAATTTCCACCGAGACTTTTATAGGCGTTTGGACCAAAAAGATCCATATGAAGCAGCTCGAGCGGTCTTCTCGTGGTCATGATGTTCTTCACGGGGTGGCTTCCTCCAACCTGTTTTCCTGCTTGACAAACACTGCACAGTCTATCCTTGTCAAATATAACGTCTTTCACTCCAAGGATATGATCACCTTTAATCAGCTTATCAAGATTTCGCATGCCCACATGACCTAACCTTCTATGCCACAACCAACCTTTAGAAGATTTAGCAATTAAGCAAGTTCTAGGTTGAGCCTTTTTAGTGAAGTCAACAATGTATAGATCACCTCTACGTATACCGGTAAAGACCATTTTATGATTATCTCTTCGAAACACTTGACAATCTACTTCAGTAAATAGGACATTGAAACCGAAATCGGCTAGTCTAGATACAGAAAGTAAATTATACCCAAGAGATTCAACGAGCATAACATTTTGGATGGAGCTGTCATGTGAGATGGCCACCTTACCAAGGCCAACCACCTTACCCTTTGAGTTATCACCAAAAGTGACATATTTTCGAGGGCCGTTGTTTTCAGCAAGCTCACGAAACATATCCTTGTCTCCGGTCATGAGATCGGTACATCCACTATCAAGAACCCATTCCTTTCCTCCAGCCATGTAGCCGCGAAGATTAGCCATAAGACCAAAGTGTCTCATAGACTCATCGAGATCAAAGTCACTATCATCATCCTTATCATAGTATCCATGTTCGACATTGTCTTGTGATTGATCATCACCTAGAGAGAGTGATTCATTAGATTTATGATCATGACAATGTTCATCTTTATGAATTCTAATGACTTCCGAGATGATATTACTAATGATTCCAACATCTCCTTTGGCACGCATAAGGTCACGAAGCTCAACTAGACAATCACCAAACATAGGATCTTTAGGATTCATCTTATTTAAAGCAATGGACTTTTGAAGAATCACATCTAGATTTTTTAAGGAATAGTCTGGAAAGCGTTCCTCAAGGAATCTCCACATGGTGTAAGCACAATCAAGAGTAGGCAAGCATGCTATCAAATTTCTAGGCAAACCTCCAGTAATAAGATTGACAGTTCTAAGATTGCGAATCATGTCGAGAGACTCATCGGGGGTAAGATGCAAAGGATCAACAAGGGGCGCACAAGGGCTAGTAACACTACTAGGAAAATGCTTATAGATAGAAGTTTACCAGTAGCATTTGTTTATGACCCCACGCTACTAGTAGTTAGTGGTAGCGCTGGCTAGAAAGCGCGCTACTGGTATCTGTTAGCAGTAGCGCTTGTTATCTAGCCCCACGCTACTGCTAAGTGTAACACACCACACCCCCTGATCAATAAATATTAGCAGTGCTGGTCGTCCAACCGGCGCTACTGTTAGTTCAGGATCTATAGCGCCCGTTTATGTAAACGCGCTACTGCTATTTTTTCTATGTATAACATTTTACCAGTAGCGTGTTTTTCTGGCCCGCGCTATAGGTAGTGCAACACTAGCCGTAGATATTTTGCAAGCTGCCATAGCAGTAGCGTGCATAGCTGACCCGCGCTACTGCTATGCCCGCCAGCCACCTACCACCTTTCCCCTTCTTCCTCCCCTCTCTTCTTCCTCCCCCCCTTCCTTTCTCCCCCTTTCCTTGCACCTTGCCTTGTTCCTTTCAATGCTCCCCCTCCACCACCCTCCATTAGAGCCCTCCCTCCCCTCTTCTTTGCCCTCCACCACCCCCCTTCTTCTAAATTTGCCCCTCCACCACCCCTCCATTAGAGCCCTCCCTCCCCCTCTTCTTTGCCCTCCACCCCCCCCCCCCTCTTCTTGTGTGCCCTCCACACCACCCCCCTCCATTAATGCCCTCCCTCCCCCTCTTCTTCTTTGCCCTCCACCCCCTTCCATTAATGCCTTCCCTCTTCTCTCCCTCTCCTCCCCGCACTATCTCCCTAGCTAGCTAGCTAGTTAGAGCTATATATCTAGAGCTACGAGGTAATTAAGAAGAAAGGTGCTCGATATCCCTCTCGACACATAGGTGAGCAAAAAAAAGGTGTTTGTGTGGATAGGACCGAAACTATATATATACGGACGATATGGGAATATATATACCGAATTGTTTGTGGCATAATTTGAGTTGCCTACATTGTGTATTTGATGAAATAATGTGTGGGTGACATGAGTTGCCTATGTTTTGCCGAAATGTCGATTCAATTCCGTTTCGGCAAATTTCGGGCAAACTCAATATGTCCTATGTTTAGGGAAGGTCATGCCGAATTTTTGTATGAATTTGATCCATGCATGCATATATACGTGGTTATAATATTTGCTCCGCGCGCATGTGATCATGAAGGTCAATGGAAGGATGGTGGAAAGATACTGGCAATCCGCTATGGATGACATGTATGAAAAAAGACTGAAGGATGTTTTATGTCCGTGTCGAAAATGCAAAGGAATAGTCAGGCTCGACCCCTTTGAGGGTCGTACATTCAAGGCACACCTGCTCATGCATGGTTTCACGGATGGCCATACTCGGTGGATAAGTGAAGATGATGAGGACGTCGACGGGGCAGGAAATAACGACATGGGGCCACCAGACGAAGAGATGACCGATTACGTGCCCGAAGAGGAAGACGGCCTCAGAAATGTCGATGGCGAAGAGGCAGTTCAAGGCAGAGAAGACACGGACACGCCGCCGTCTTCGTCGGTACTAAGTTCAGCCATGCGGGACCCGCATGTTCGAGACCTGCTTCGCAAGAAGACGACTAGCGACAGAGCTGCTTCTAGAGAGGAGGCCAAACTGGCGCAACTGGAGGTAGACTCGATGACTCCTTTGTATGATGGTTGCAATCCCGAGGTGACCCGCTTGAGTTTCACACTAGAACTTCTAAAGAGGAAGGCAAAAAACAAATGGACAGATGCAAGCCTGGATGAGCTTCTGAAGTATCTAAAGAAGGTTCTTCCCGCGGGAAGCCTGTGTCCTACTAGTGTCGAGGAGGCAAAGAAAATCGTGTGCCCTCTTGATCTGCCACACATTAGATATCACACATGCATCAATGATTGCATCATATATCGGAATGAGCACGCGGAAAAAACCATCTGTCCAAAGTGCAATGCTTCACGATATAAAAAGGCCGGAAAGAAAGCTCCACAGAAAGTTGTATGGTACTTTCCGATCACTCCGCGTCTACAGCGGTATTTCGTAGATCCTAAGGAAGCAAAGCTTATGCGCTGTCACGCGGAGAGGGTGAAGCCAGATGACGGAGATGATCCGAAGCTGAGACACCTCGCAGATGCTAGCCAGTGGAGAGCATTAAATGCTGAATTTGATTTTTTCGCAAATGATCCAAGGAACATCGTGCTTGGCGCTAGTAGTGATGGCATGAATTCGTTTGGCAACCAGAACACCAATCATAGCACATGGCCCGTGTTTGTATGGATGTACAACCTCCCCCCCTGGTTGTGCATGAAGGAAAAATACATACACATGGCTATGCTTATTCAAGGGCCGAGACAACCGGGAAATGATATAAATCTGTATCTCGGGTTACTGAAAGAGGAGCTACAGACCTTATGGACAACGCCGGCCAAGACATGGGATGCAAGCAAAGGAGAGTATTTCTACATGAGAGCCGCGCTGATCACGACAGTGCAAGACTATCTCGGTTACGGCTATCTCTCCGGCCAGGTGTGCCACGGATATTGCGGATGCACGAGATGCATGGATGATACAACTTCTCAGCAGCTATCGAAAGATGGCGGGTCTTCGAAAATCGTGTACATGGGGCATCGAAGATGGCTCGAGAAGGATGACCCGTGGAGAAAGCGTGGAGATCTATTCAATGGTAAGGCTGAGCATCGAGGTCCTCCACGTAAGCGTAGCGGTGCAGAAATATATGAGTTATTGAAGAACTGGGAAGAGTGCCCCTCGCCGGGAAATACGAAGAAAAAGGCGCCGGAGCCCCTGCTAAAGGTATGGAAGACGAGATCTATTTTCTGGGACTTGGAATACTGGCCCAAACTCGACACGCCTCATAGCCTTGATCAAATGCATATCACAAAAAATATCCTTGAGAGTTTGCTTGGAACATTGATGAACATGCCGGAGAGGACCAAGGATGGGTCAAAGGCAAGAAAAGACTTGGAATTTTTGAATATCAGGAAAGATCTCCAAATGCCCGGTAAAAAGTCGTCATAGGAGACCGAGACGGAGACGGAGACGGAAGATAGGGGCAAAAAAGTAAACAACAAGGAAGAACAATATTGCCCCCCTCTTGCTTCACCTTAGATCCGAAGGAGGTCGATCAATTGTTCAAGTGCCTTGCCGGAATCAAAGTTAGTTTTGGATACTGTGGGAAGATAAGCAGATATCTGGACACTAAGAAAAAAAGGTTCAGTGGGATGAAGTCTCACGACTGTCATGTGATGATGACGCAGTTACTCCCGGTTGCACTTAGAGGGATTATGGACACACATGTGCGTGAGACGCTTACTGACCTATGCCACTTTTTTGATGCTATCTCTCGAAAGTTGATCAGTGTGAAGCAACTCCATAGGCTACAGGAAGAGATCGTTGTCATACTGAATGAGCTAGAGATGTACTTCCCGCCCGCGTTCTTTGATGTCATGGTGCATCTATGTGTCCACATCGTGGACGACATCATCGACCTAGGGCCGACATTCCTGCACAGCATGATGCCGTTCGAGAGGATGAATGGGGTCATCAAAGGATTCATTCGTAACATGTTCCGTCCAGATGGAAGCATAGCCCCGGGATATCTGACCAAAGAGTGCATCTCTTTCTGTGAGAGTTATCTAGTAGGCACCGGAGACCCTGTTGTTGGTTTGCCCGTCAACAAGCACTGTGGAAGGCTCGAAGGCGAAGGTCACACCAACGGTCATAGGGATGTGAATGTGTTACGCTCGGGCCGACAAAACGACCTTGAAAGGGCAAACTTAGTAGTGCTACAACACCTAGATGTGCTAGAAGATTTCGTGACACTGCACAAAGAGACCATCGCAAAGAAGTACCGTGACCGTGGGGTGCACAGGACAGACGCTGAAGTTATTAGAGAGCACAACTCCACTTTCTTGTGTTGGTTCAAAGAGCAAGTTCTGGCTAATCCCCCGGAAGAGGGCTGTCCGAACGGAACGCTCATATATGCCTTAGCACATGGCCCGTCGACCAACCTCGCGACTTATCAAGCATACGATATCAACGGATACACGTTCTACACGGAGGAGAAAGATATAAACAGTGATGACCAAAACTCAGGGGTGACGATGGAAGCCATGACCGGGAATGTAATTGAAAGATATTACGGAAGGGTCGAAGAGATATGGGAGCTTAACTACTCTGGATTGCATAGCGCGACGATGTTCCGTGTCAGATGGGCTAAGAATGTACAAAGAGAAAACCGACATTTCACTACCATGTGTATACCCGACTCCGATAGCGGTACCGTCAACGCCATCGCCAAATATGAGCCATGGGTACATGCTAAACATGTGACACAATGTTTCTTCATAACCGACCCGATCAATCCCAGCCGTGTTGTCGTGAGGAGAGGCAAAAGGAGCATCGTCGGAATGGATGGAGTCGCCAACGAGGAAGACTACGACCTGTACGGTGATCCGATGAGGGAAGATGATGCTGATGACGATGAAACATACGTCAAAAGAAGAATGAAGACTACATTACCTACGAAAGATCGTAATCCCTGGAAAAGGAAAAGTCACGACCATGGGCTTAATTATTCGACAACGAACAAAAGAAGGAAGAAGATCAGTCTGAAGCGTCGTCGTCGCCCAAGCTGACAAACTAATCCACAAATTTTGTGTGTGTCTATTTTGTATACCGCCGTTAGTGGTCAAATGATGTAATATATATTATACTAATTATTATCCGGAGGGTAACAGTGGTATTGCTCCAACGAAAGAAATGAAAGAAAAATAAAAAGAAAAAGGAAGGAAGTTTGTGGAATATGAAAAAGAAAAAGAAAAAGAAAGGAAGTTTTGCAAAATGAAATTAATGAAAGAAAAAGAAAAAGGAACTAATAAGTTGTGGAAAATGAAATTAAAGAAAAATAAAAAGAAAAAGGAAGGAAGTTTGTGGAATATGAAAAAGAAAAAGAAAAAGAAAAAGAAAAGAAAAAGTTAGCAGTAGCGCGGTTTGTGCTGGGGCCGCGCTATAGCTAACTTAGCTATAGCGCGTTTTGCTGCCCCGCGCTATAGCTAACTTAGCTATAGCGCGTTTTGCCACGCCGCGCTATAGCTAAGTTGCCTAGATAGCACACATCTCTTTCCTCTCTCTCTCACTCTCGCTCGATCCGATCCCCTCTCCCACGCCACCGCCGACGCCGCACCCGACCCTGACGCCGGCCACTGGCCGCCCCGACACTCCCTCCCCCTTGCCGCCCCCGTCCCCATAGGTCCACCCCCCGGCCCGGCCCCTCCCCCCGTTCCGCCCCTCCCCCGAGCTGTCCCCTCCACCCGGCCGCGCCCTCCCCCGAGCAGTCCCCTCCACCGGGCCGACGCCCCTCCCCCAGCAGTCTCTCTCTCTCTCCTCTTCTCTCTCTCTCCTCTCTTCTTCTCCTCCCTCCTCTCTCTACTTCATATCTCTCTCTCTCTCTCTCTCTCTCTCTCTCTCTTCTCTCTCTCTCTCTCTCTCTCTCTCTCCTCTCTCGCTGACCGGCCGTGTTCTCTGCAGAAGGTTTGGCTCCTCCGGAAGCAAGGTGCTCGGCAAGGAGGAGAAGGACGCCGGGAACGTCACTCGGACACAAGGTGCTTGGCTCCTCCGGCGGCAAGGTGCTTTGCTCAATGTTTGAATATACACACTACAGCCAGTAGAAACTAATAAGCCAAATAATATGCAGAGTGGTTATGGATATGCGATTAGGCAATGCTGGTTAGAGTGCTTGTTAAAATGCTTGTTAGAGTGCTTGTTAGACTGTTGAAATGCTTGCTGTTAAAATGAAATGCAATTGTGTTGTCCACTGGATTCATATTTGGAGTTGCTAAAGTATTTGGAGTTCAAATAAAATGAAATGAAATGCTGTCCATTGGAGTCCATTTGGAGTTGCTGTTAAAATGAAATGTCGGACTTTGGTTGTTACATAGTAGTAGTATAAATTATAAAATTTCGGTGATCTTGGTGGCTCCATTGCTTGTGAGATGTTGTGTGGGGAATATCTTTGTTCTTGCATCACATAGTTATTGCATTCTGCTAGTGTTGGCAGATGGTAGTGAAATGCTACTTCAGCACATAGTGCTTATTGTCATTTGCAGGGAAACCGATTGCGAGTGACCTATGTTTTGCCGGAAATGTTGATTCATTTCCATTCCGGCAAATTTCAGGCGCTCTATATGTGCACTTTCTAGCAAAGGTCATGCCGAAATTTTCCATGAATTTCGGCATGACTTGTGCTAGAAAGTTGGACATATCGAGTGCTCGAGATTTGTCATTATTCACTTTATTATATAAAGCTCGATAATTAAACGACTACGACATTGAACCCTAGGAAACATGACCGACACCGATGAGGCCGGAGGTTCTCAGTCCCAATTAGGTCAAGCACACGCCTACCTCGACTTTCTGGCGGATCAGGAGAGACAACAAGCTGGGTGTCAGGACCCCCTTGTCATGACGGACGACGACGGTGGTGGCGCCGGCGCCGACACTGATGCCACCAACGACACCGGCACTGAGACTGGCGCTGATGATGTTGCTAACTACAGCACGGAAGGTGGGACCTCCCAAGCTAGTGAAGGAAAGAAGGAAAAGAGGACACGGCGCCCAAATGAGCTCGGCACCGGAAGACTGGTGGTCACGATGGTGCACCCTGGCGAGTTCGAGCCAATAGAGCCGCGGGAAGTGGCAGCGTGTTACGGCAACCAACTAGCATGCATCCTACGGGATACAGCTAACATCAACACCACGAAAATACGGAAGAATGAAAATTTGAAGAAGCTGCTCCTAACTAGGTTGCACGCAAGATTCCTGTTCCCCGGTCGGAAAGACGATGTTGACCCATGGGATGATGATGGCATGAAAAAAATCAACAACAAAGCCCTAGGGAAGTTCAGCAACGCATTGAGCGCTTGGAAAACTAGGATGAAAAAGGCGATTGAAGTAGACCATGAAACCTACGCTGAGATTGTTGCAGACAATCCGAAAATTACGATAGAGGACTTTGAAAAGTTCAAGGAGACTTGCAATGAAGAAGCTGCCAAGGCCAGGTCAGAGAGAGGCAAGCAGCTGCAGGCAAAGAACATGGGGAACCACCGCCTTGGAAGTCGTGGTTACATGGGAAAGAGGCCAGTGTGGGCTAAGGAGGACGCAGAACGTGAACGTCAGGGGATCCCAGATCCATTGGCTGAGTTCACCGACCAGCAGGAGCACGACTTCATCAGGGCCCGATTCTCGTGGGACCCCAAAAAAAAGATTTTTTTCACCGACGGGCCGACTAGGAAATTCATGAGATTACTGGTAATTATCCTTTTACCACCTTACATATTAGCTTCTGATCAATGAAGTCTACTACATTCTAGTCGCATTCGTAAACGATTCACGCTCCATTTTGCAGAGAGCAACACAAGCTTGCGGCCAAAAGCGACTCGTCGACTCAGTCGACTCAGTCGTCGGCGAAGTACAAGTGGGACACTCCTTTCAACCGGGCCATGAACATAATGATGGGACACCCGCCGGGCCAGCAGCCGCAATATGGACGTGTGCACGGCGCCGGGGATGGCGCCACGTGGAAGTACTATTATAACAAGGACCCCGAGGCTAAAAGACAGAGAAAGAAGTTCAGTCAAGTGACTATCGACCAGAAGGTGGCGCGGGCGATGGAGAAAACAAAAGCTGAGACCAAAGCTGAGGTAATCCAGGAAGCGGTAGCTGCCTGTAGAAATGATATGGTGGCTGCCTTTACAAGCTTGATTCCAACTGTGGCTAGCTGGGTGCAACAAAATCCAAACGCGCCACCAACTGATTTTCCCATGCCCAGCTTCACCGGGAGCAACTCAATGAACACCGCACCCATACTCGTACCTAGTATGGCAACCGCACCCGCACCTACTCCAGCACCTGCTCCTGCACCCAGCTCTCACAGCAGCCCTAGCTCCGTCTCTGGCTTGAATGTCGGGCCGTCGACATTGGCTGAGCTCAATGCCCTCACGGTAAATACGCGTCGCACCCTCATCAACTCAACTAATTATTAATCTTCAGTTGCCGTTCTTTTTGGATCTCTGTCGCCGCACGTATATGTCTTTGTAGGCCGACTCCACTCCGTGCACCCTCCTTTACCACGTGAAGGGCGGGTTGGTGGATGTGGGGAAGGGTACTATAGTGAAGCCCAAGGATCGATTGTTCCACCGCCGGCAGATGCCTGATAACGCCTTAAGAGTCTCCGTGGCGAGTGTGAAAGCGGGCTACGAGGGTTTCCCTCGTCCGATACAAACCGATGGAGAGGATGACGAGACCCCCACGCAGCTTGGCCAATGCAAAAATTGGCCGATCCTGTGGCCAAAAAATCTTCTTCGTGTCGAGGTGGCCGAGAGCACACCAACGGGACCTCAGGAAGGTATAACCACAACCCCACCTACACAAGTACAACCATCGTCTGTGCTGCTTGCTGAGATCAAGAGACACGAGGAAGGAGGGCCAACCGTTCCGGCAGATGATGCCATCTGCCCCATGGAAGAGGATATGGATCATGACATGGAGGAGGCCGATGACCCTCTCTAGTATTTCAATACCGGCTATGACAACGATGTAACAATGAGTCAACCATATGAATATGAGATGCATGTACCAGAGCCGGAACGTCCTCGGGAGTGCAAGAAGTCTTTGTTCATGCAATCCTCGCAGGACACGCCTCCAGATGCCGGTTCCACCCAAGCTCAACTAATTAGCCAGAGTCATCCAATGCTGAGCCCGACAACACTAGGGGTGGTGGTCAGGGAGGGTCTGACAGACCCACCAGCACCTGAGCCCACCAAGAAGAAGCAAAGGAAGAGACCGGCGGCGAGAAAATCCAATAAAGCTGGCAATGTTGGTTCTAGCAGCCAGCCGCCTTTGACCAAGGTTGACAGTGTACCGATGAAACATGCGCCATTAGTCCATGTCGTGGGAGAGCCAATGGTACCGACGAATGCACTAGCTGCCATAACAGGGGATCTCAGGAGACTCCATGACCATGTGCTTTCGACAGAGAGAAGCCTCCTCGCCTCGGATGATCCAGGATACCCACTTTATACGGTTCATGTGCCGAGCAGTTGCAAGATGTACGTCCACACATGCCCCGCGGACCTCTTCTTCCTGTGATTTGATTACAGCTTCCAGATGTTTCAAATGAGGACACTCGATTTTACGTTCGTCCGCCTGTATGCGCTGCACATGAACTACATCGTCAGGAGAGAGCAAGTCACCGGTCTTGCGGTCGCGGACCCATACTACATGCATGAGGGCTTCTTGTCAATCAACGACGCCAACCGTCAATATGCGAGTCAGTACATCGAAGAATTCTTGGTCAGCAATAAGGACAAAGAAATGATTCTCCTACCTTATCATCCCTCGTAAGTCATCCGCGGATAGCACTATAACACATACATCCTTTCGTGCATTTCAATAATTACTTTGCACGCATGGAGGGTAACTTGATCGTGTATTTTGCGCAGCGGGGGGTGTCGTGCCATTCTCATCGTTCTTTACCCGCGTTACTCCCGCGCTCTATATTTGGACCCGTCGAAGAACATACAGAAGAAAGATTACACACACATAAAGTATGTTCTGGACAGAGCTATGCTGGGCTTCAGCATGAGGGGTGGCTACATCCAATGCAAAAAACAAATAAGGCTGGGCTCTGTTTCGGCCACAAGACTGACTTCTGTTGCATCTAGCAACCGACAAGAAGTGAGAACGATGGATTCTACGTCATCCATCTAATGATGGAGTACAGAAGGGATGTGCAATCACTTTGCATGAAATCTTCATCCGATACCCATATCCAGAGATGGGCCGAAGCCTTTGGAGCCGTGCCGGATAATCAACTTCGAAATGATTTCTACCGGATCCAGTAGGAAATTGCGTCCATCATCATGAAAGATGTCCTCGAAGAGAATGGGATGTTCTACGGCAGCCCAATATCGCGAGCTGACGTCCGAACCCGCATTGCCCTACAGCGTCAGGACATGACGCCTTTCACTAAGCTTGGGTCCACCCTCTCGGATATGGACAGATGGGAAGAGTGCACTGCTTAAAAACAATGTGTCTGTTTAGTTACTTGTTACTTTCTGTACGACGAAACTTCGAAATGTCTCTGTACGATGAAACTATTAGATATGGTGCCGCGCTCTAGTTAATTACTTTCGGTACGATGAAATTTGTTAACTATGTTTACTATATATGTTGCTTCTATTTCATAACTGTTTCGTTGAATTCGCTTCATGATATATATATATATATATATATATATATGTGTGTGTGTGTGTGTGTGTGTGTGTGTGCATCTCTGACAGGTATATAGATCAACGATGGCGAGGAAGTGGTATGCCGTGTATGTAGGGCATGTTCTGGGTGTGTACGATGAGTGGTCAGAGTGTCAGGCCCAAGTCTCTGGATTCTCGGGTGGAAGCCAGAAAGGGTTTGATAGCAGAGCGGAAGCCGAAGCTAGTTACTTGAGATTCATAGCACAACAGGGGATTCAGAATCAACGACACCGCAAAAACTACTACATAATACCGCTTTTGATCATCGTGATCGCTCTTATCTTCTATGCGGTCATATCATAGTCTACATAGATGATGAAACATGAGTATGTGACCATGTAGTTGCATGTATTGGGAACTTGTAATGACTTGTAACGCTATTTCGAGACATGTGTTCGACCATGATTGATGATGATGAGATACTTGAGACATGTCGAGACTTCTAATAACTTTGGCTCATCGATGACTCACTTGCTTTTCAATGAATATGTATGTTATTGTATAAATGGTGGATCTGTTTAAATGTGTACAGAGCCAAAACGCAAAAAAAAACTACAAAAGTTAGCAGTGGCGTGGGGGTAAAGATTACAGTAGCACTCAAATAACAGTAGCGCTGGCTAGATACACACGCTGCAGATAAGTATCAGTAGCGCTGGATGGAACAGCGCTACTGCTAGCTTCTGTTACCAGTAGCGCAGGGGCAAACAAGCGCTACTGCTAAAAAATAGTTGTAGCGCCATAGCAGTAGCGCGTCTACCAGCGCTACTAATAGCAAAAAAACAAGCGCTACTGGTAAGGGTTTTCCTAGTAGTGTAATGTACTTGTTCAAGTGATATTCATTGAAAATCTCAAGCATCTCATTTTTCCAAGCATTAAAGAACTCTCCATCAAGTATGGGTACTCTATGTCTAAGACTCCCCATCGTAGACTCATCCATCTTCCTCTAATGGTGATTAAACCAAAGCAATGGAGACCAAAGCTCTGATACCAATTGAAAGGATCGAGAAGAGGTGTCTAGAGGGGGGGTGATTAGACCCTCAACAAAGAAAAGTAGCAGTTTTTAATTTCTTAAAGTTAAGGTGGAGTTTTAGCACAAGTTTAAACATTCACAATATATTTCAAGCAAGCATGGCAAGAGTATATGAGCAGCGGAAAGTAAAGCATGCAAATTGCAAGAAAGTAAAGGGATGGGATTGGAGTGTGCAAACGCAATAGGAGACACGGAGATTTTTGGCGTGGTTCCGATAGGTGGTGCTATCGTACATCCACGTTGATGGAGACTTCAACCCACGAAGGGTAACGGCTGCGCGAGTCCACGGAGGGCTCCACCCACGAAGGGTCCACGAAGAAGCAACCTTGTCTATCCCACCATGGCCATCACCCACGAAGGACTTGCCTCACTTGGGTAGATCTTCACGAAGTAGGCGATCTCCTTGCCCTTACAAACTCCTTGGTTCAACTCCACAATCTTGACGGAGGCTCCCAAGTGACACCTAACCAATCTAGGAGACACCACTCTCCAAAAGGTAATAAATGGTGTGTTGATGATGAACTCCTTGCTTTTGTGCTTCAAATGATAGTCTCCCCAACACTCAACTCTCTCTCACAGATTTGGATATGGTGGAAAGATGATTTGAGTGGAAAGCAACTTGGGGAAGGCTAGAGATCAAGATTCTTGTGGTTGGATTGGAATGTCTTGGTCTCAACACATGAGTAGGTGGTTCTCTCTCAGAAAATGAATAGTGAAAGTGTAGGCACGTTCTGATGGCTCTCTCACAAATGGAGAAAGGGGTGGAGGGGTATATATAGCCTCCACACAAAATCTAACCATTACACACAATTCACCAAACTCGGTGGGACCGAATAGTGAAACTCGGTGAGACCGACCTGGTTCAAAATGTGAACGTTAGGCTTTTCGGTGGGACCGACAAGGTCAACTCGGTGGGACCGATGTGCTAGGGTTAGGGCAAAATCTCATCTCGGTGAGACCGATTGCATGAACTCGGTGAGACCGATTTCAGCAATAAGCAAACAGAGACTTGGTCAAGCAAACTCGATGATACCGACTGCGTATCTCGGTGAGACCGAAGTAACTGCAATAGGTAACAAAGAGTTTGCAGGGCCATCTCGGTGAGACCGAGATCCCATCGGTGAGACCGAACTGATTAGGGTTTCTGGCAGTGCCTATGTCAAGTGAACTCGGTGGCGCCGGATAGATTAAATCGGTGGGGCCGAGTTTGACTTTAGGATTAGGACATATGTGGAAATGAGAAAGTGATTGAGGGCTTTTGGAGCATATCACTAAGCATTTTGAGCAAGCAAGCCATTAAGCAACACCTCATCCCCTTTTAATAGTATTGGCTTTTCCTATGGACTCAATGTGATCTTGGATCACTAAAATGAAAATGTAGAGTCTTGAGCTTTTGCCAATATGTGTCCTTATCATCTTAAAGGGGTTCCACATCCTCTTGTCCTGCCACTCCACTGTTGAACTCATCTGAAATATACTAGATGAAAATATTAGTCCAACAAGAGATATGTTGACATTAATTACCAAAATCACACAGGGAGCGCTTGTGCTTTCAGTGACGCGACTGAGACTTCGACTAAGACCAAGACAGAACCTTTTATTATTACTAGTACAAATGCCCGTGCGTTGCAACGGGCGAAAAAATTACAAAACCTGCTTCGTGTGTCACCTTGTGCCATTTCTTATAACCAATTCTATAAATCTTGGCAATAATGTTGTTCGGAGCATGAAGTGTGGACGTGAAGAACCAACCTAACTTGCTTAGTCTAGTGAAAGAGTAGCGGTGCATGAAATAGTATGTGAATCGGTTATATGTTTTACTTTTTGAAAAAACACAAATATTTGTTTTTTTAAGAAATTCAACATTTTTAACTTTTTTTATTAGAATTGGAACATGTTTTGAGGCCGAACATTTTATGAACACATGTTTTTTTTTAATTTTTAGCATTTCCTAAAAGTGTGAACATATTTAAAATATGTATATATTTTTTAAACCAAGAACAATTAGAAACTCTCATTATCTTAAAAAACACACGCTCAGTGCCTGTAAAAAAATGATTCCTGGTGTCCGGACCATGGAGTATAGAGTTAGAGCATGGTTAATAGTATAGCCGGCCGTTGGCTATATGATCTTGCCACATCATCTATATCCTACCTTATAGCCAGCAATTACAATAGTTACATATAAATATGTACTACTTTGGTGATACATGACACACCTTTCTCTCTCACAAAGTGTCTAGGAGCGCATGCTACAGCCGACTGTTAATCAGTGCCCGCTTCTCTTCTCTCTTCTCCAACTCATCAAAAATATAATATTTAAACCCTTACAACCCGCCTACATCATCCTATTCTACTTGCTCTTAAAGAAGTCGTAGTGGTGTCCTTTGATGGCGCCTCTTTCGGCTTAGCACTATCACTGGGCGGAAGAGTGGTGTATTTATTTTTAGTGGGTCATACAAACGTTAGAATGTTCTATACTAATCGAGAGTTTATTAACTAATTCAAAAGTTCTTTTTAGAATTTTCAAAAGATTTAAATTCAAACGGATTTTTACTATGTTGGATTTTTTAGAGATAATTGTTTGTTTGGTTTGGAAGAGTTCAAATATGCACGTGCGTTGCAAAAGGAGGGAAGATTGATGTGTCCACCAAAACACCCATCATCACAGCATAGCGGGGTAGGGAGGTGCATGCCGATAGATTCGTCAGTTTCTCTTTAACCATGACAACCAACCTCTAATTGGATTGGATGGTTTGGAGGGCGGTGGTACCCCAATACCAATAGGAATTAAAATCTAGCTTTGACGCTTTCATGTCTCACGAAGGCAAAATATTATTTCTGTGCATGGCGATGTTCGCGTCGATAGCGAGACGCTTGTGGTGTGTTCATCAATCTCAAAACCCATCCGATCAGTCTCTCTAGGGGTTAGTGTATGTATGTGTTTGTGAGTCTGTGTTTGTACCGTGTTTTTCAAAAGAAGGTTCCATCTAACCTTTGTATGCAGCAATTTAATGTGTCGTGCGTCCCATCGAAAGGAGAAAATCATTGCATGTTTTTAGTGTCTCATTCATGTTGCCACTTTTCATGTTTGCCATGATCCTCAATGATGATATGATTTTTGGTGTTCACAATTCAGAAAAACTCGATGAACCCACATTCATGTCCTTCGATGTTGCTTCAATCAGCATCACACTATCACCGGATAGGAGTAGTGGTGCATTGAAGTGAGATTGTTTATATACAGTTATTTGTTAATATTCAAAAGCAAACATGTTTTTGCTATGTTGATTTTCTTTTTAGAAAATGTTGGTTGTTTGGTTTGCAATATTACATTATGTTTCTTTTCGTTTTGCACTTCTTGGACTTGGCCCAAACACAAGCTTCTCGTGTTGATTGTAGGCTCTTTCTCTAAAAAAAACGCACACTTTGTAGAGTCCAGAATCGCACACGCATCACTTTCCGTTCCAGATCACAATAAAAAAGGAAAGTTTCCTAGCACATAATCTTAGTGTGCATGTATCCAACGGCTTGAAAAGGTGTCTGAGACTCTGTTAAATCTCAGTCGACTGAGATTTAGCAAACCCTTTAAAATTAGTAGATTTTTTAGGGGTCTTTAAAATTAGTGCTGAACTCATTTTAAAATATAGCTAGCTCAAAGTAGAGGCGAAAGGCGATGATTGAATTTAAATGCATATTTTCTATTTAGTGCATCTAATTCAATTTTTTTTATAAATACTCCCTCCGTCCGAAAATATTTGTCATCAAAATGGATGAAAAGGGATGTATCTAGAACTAAAATACGTCTAGATACATCTCTTTTTATCCATTTTGATGACAAGTATTTCCGGACGGAGGGAGTATCAATTTAGTCAAGCATATGCCTGTATTATCCTTCGCGTCCGATAATATTTTTTTTAAAGAAAACTTAGTCGGCTCTTTTGTACGAGATTACAATATTTCTTCTGGATAAACTATTGATGTCAAAATCCACAAATATGAATCATATGCATAGCATGCACAACAATCATTGCCTTTCAACTGACTACAGTCAAATCACGAGCACGATCATAAACTACTGATTGACCCGACACCACATGGGGCGCATCGTCGGCTTGTTTCTTGCATGTTTACACCAATGTATATATGTACACACACACACACCATATATGAGGTCTAGCTACGAACCTCTGGAGCATTTGGTACTGCTCCCATGCATGTACTACTGCAGTGCACCCGATCAGGCGCTGTGCCCTAGAACCAGCGGGCTCCACTTCCCCATGTTGTAGCTGTCGCAAGCGCTGATGCTGGCCTCCTTCATCTCGGTCTCGGAGACGCCATTGTTGCAGATGTTTGTGAACGCCCTCATGTGTTTCGTGCCATACTGAGTGAGTGATCCGCACTCGGACTCGAAAACTCGCACCTGACAGCAGTGATTGGCATCAGTACACAGTAAACTTAAGCTCAACCGGAAACATAAAGAGTACTGCAGGGTGTTGCATATTTACGGGATTGTAAACAAGGAATTGTTACACTCACCATCGTCTTCAGACAATCCCCATAGTCTACTAATGGCTGGCCAGGGCCTTTAGTAGCCTCAAGCACCAAAGGCCCCTCAAATCCAAAGACAAGCTTCCCGATGAAATAGATACTGCTGTCGAGATGCTTCCTGTGTAACACAGTTTCTTTGACCTCCCTGAGAGCCCCCTGCTTCTCCTCTGATCCAACATTTAACTGCTCATACTGAAAGCGAGAAGATACATTGTTAGCAGACAAATTTGGCAAAACAAAACACATGAAAATTAGTAGTAACAGAGAAGATGAGCTAGACAAGAAATATATAACTGGGATTTTACCTTCTTCCACATGAAAAGAACATCAACATCTCTTTGATTGATTGCACCCTTGAGGCTGGGCGAAAGCAGCGGCCTGTTTGTGATGCTTGACTTCGCAGGATAGAAACCTTGATAAAGGAAAAGCTTGTCATCCTTGAATGTCTTGTCACCATACTCCATGACATGAGAACCGATATTGGAGTCATTTGGGGGTGCCGTTCTTGCTTTAACCACCTCGTACTGCTGCTTGATGGTTTGCTTCTGTAGATTGTGAGTTTCACTGCACAGTAGGATCCCATGGTAAATATTACTGCTGATGCTTTTTACCTGTCTTCCATCCAAGAAACACTGTATGCGTCACCCAAGCAGGTCATATATTCAGGAGGAGGTGGTGTTTCCATCCCAGGGCAGTATGCTCCCCAGCTACTTTCTTCCGCATTTGCTGTTGTTGTAACATAAATATTAAGATCTTGTGGCATTAATCCCTCAAAGATACTGCCACTTTCACATGCTTCAACATATATGATCTGCCAAAATTGCAATTCTAGTTGAATATAAGACTCGAAACATACCGTTTCAGCTTAATAAATATATTTTTTAATGGAAAAGAAAAAAGAGAGGATAGATACCATCTTGGAATAGCTTTTGGAAGCATGCTTTTGCCGTACCACTTTGATGAAGTCACCAGCATAAACAAATGGCAGGTTGGGCATACCTACATGGGTCTTTAACAGAATCAAAGACATAGTAAGAGTGTTCCTGAGATTGAGGGCGTCTGCAATGATAATCATCAAATATTTTCGTGTCGTAACAAGATCTGTGGACCCCAATGCCTTGATTAAATGTACACATGGTTCCAACGGCACGAGCTTAATTGCACAAAAGGACCAACAAACATAGTTCTCGATAAAAAATATAAGCTCCAAAACATGTACAATTAATGAAACTTATCTCTTCAACTTATCCTCTGAATTTTTTTACCAATTTTTTTATATTTCTTCTCAAGATGCTTATTGACTTAAGCTTTCCAAAGTAAAAAGAATCACTCAATTCCGAGTTTACGTGAGGGGGTCAATAAAATCTCTAAAAAATTGTGACAAACAGTGGTTCGAAACTTCGAAGGCCAAAAGATTGTTCGATAAAGAGCACATTGGCAAGCACATTTGAAATAGCAAAACAGAATGCTATGTGATAAGAAAAAATTCTGTTATTCACCTAGACATTAAAAAAAAATCTCAAGTCACTCTGATCCATTCTGTGTTATTCACTGCACTACAATTTATTCACCAACAAAATAAAGACCAAGAAGCAATGAATCTGGAGGTTCCTGACGTTGATGCAGCACAGGAGACACGGCTATATGTGGTTCTGCTCGGTAGCCCATAAGTACATCATGAGATCCTTCTTATTGCTCCTGTACGTCGTCTCATTGCAGACAACTGTAGCTACTAACATCAATCAACATTCCTTCCGAGCACTTGAATTCGGTAGACACTATCAATGCCTTGGAGTACATTGGATCTAAAGGCAGCCTAGCCATCTGTTTACCTACTGGATTTGACAGCTTACAATGATCAGTCAAATAATTTATCATAATAACCTGAATAACCCACATCATGTAAGTAATATGATATCTCAATTAGGGTGTGTGTGTGTATGTGTGTGCCCGTGTAGCTGGTCTATTTGCAAATGAAACTGCTCCAAGAAAATTTCAATTAGAGCTAGGTGATAGTGACAGATTACTACATATATGTGAACCTGTATTATCATACAGTCATACATACTTGAGCTAGCTGATAGTGACAGATTACTACATCTATGTGAACCTTTATTATCCTACTCTGCTTCTCTTGATCCTCTTTGCCTTGCTATAAAGCTCAGTTTTGGAAACTTAACCCTGAATTTCCAAAACATGCTTTCATTTTCCAAAAAGGAAGTAAATTTCTTTGGCATGATCAAGCCAAATCAACCTCATCCATCTTGGTCCCTAGCTCAAATGATATAAAGTTGAGGCAACTGACCTTTTCCACTTTACAATCAGATTACGGTCTGCATAACCCTGGTCCAGGCAAAACTCATAAAGCTCATTTGATATATCCTTCCTTCTTCTATAGAAAAGATCATAAATGTAATGGCTTCTTGAAATGCGGAAAATTGGGTAGAGTGCTTCGCACTTTCTCTTCCTGTCATGTGTATCATTTTCAGCTGTGCGTGCAGATCATATTAGTACTCATCCTGTAGTATGAAATATCAATCGACATCTGAAAAGGTCACATCGATAGATAGCATGCTTAATAACATGTGTACCTTCTCTAATTTTGGCATCCAGCTCACGGATTGTGGGTTCAATAAGCACCCACCCTTCAGTATATTCGACACGGCCTATCTTTATCTTAGGCATACTATCACAAGGGGTGTCCTAAGGCAGGCTTGGAACGCACAAACCCGAGAAACAATAGAACATATGCCTTGTCTGGGAATTGCAACTTATAATTATTAAAAGGAACTGTCACATACATAAACTAATCAGACCAGCAGGCACTCAATTGACTGAACAAAACACTCTTATTAAGCGATTAACTATCTCTTACGATATCTATGGTATAATAGAATAAACAAATCAGAAAAGCAATATATGATTACTGAAACTGGTTGTTTGCTATCAAGAAAAGTAGTGGTTGCAGCAAGATGATCTGAATGTAAATCAAATGGAGCTGAATTTTAACCGTGCTTCTTGCGGCTAGTTCGTCTAGCGATGGAATATGAGTAAACCCATCTAGCTTAACATAACTATTTAATAGGTTCAGTTTTTATTCCTGTCAAATCTGAATATAAATACCACAACAGTTACCAACTTCATGATGTGTGTATCAGGACCACATAAACTTTCTGGAGTTTTCATGCTAATACTCCAATTCTGGAGTTTGTATACTGATACTCCAAAGTAAAAAAGGTACATCATACATTTTTCCGGAGTGTTGATCAAAATTTCCAAAAACAGCAGCCCATTGATATTTGGAAAAGAGGTTTGAGCTGAACCATATCTTCAAGCAAGTTAATTCTCAATCATGTGTCAGGCGTACAACACATTACTTCCTCGGGGTCGCTAGAACTAAATTTAACAGTACGAATAGCATATATAGGTGATTTCTGATGGTCATCACAATACAGCAAACCAAACAAATAGAACATCTTTGTGATGGCGAAATTATAGGAAATCAGTATGATTCTATCTATATCAATCTACCAGAAGGTACAGGTTACAGTAAGCAACCGAAGAATATATAAAATCCTATCAAAACTCATGCTCTTTTCAAATTTCAGTTTCAAAAAGATTACAGTAAGCAACCGAAGAACATATAAAATCCTATCAAAATTCATGCTCTTTTCAAATTTCAGTTTCAAAAAGATTCTGAAACATAACAAACATGTCGCAAAAAGCCATCAAAACAAGCCGATCAATCAATTCAGATCAAATTCTACTGACACGTCCATCTCCCTTGTTCATCCAGAAGGAAGCAGAAATAGGCATCCTGACAGTCAGCGACACCAAGATAACCACAGGCGGCATGGCCGTCAGCCCGACACCAAGATTCTGGCTCCCATGGTCGGTCAACGTGGCTCTGCTACAGGACAGCCACATGGGCGTCGCACTGACTCGAAGACCACATGCATGTGGAGCATGAGCGTGGTGGTAGACTCCGACGACCACGAGTGCAGCAACTCCGGCGGCCAACAAACTTGTGCATGTGCTAGGTACTGTTGTTAATAGAAGGAACTTGCAAGCTTGCTATGAATGTGAGGAAAAAATGGCGTTGTAGACATGTGATGTCCTGACTTGATTGAACTGGAAACAGAAAAGAAAAAATGGGAGGGAGATGACCAATTGTCGAGCTGAATGTTGTGTGTACTTGTATTAGTTAAAACTGATCCATTCGCTGTACGATTTTATCTTTGAAAGATGGTTGGAAGAGAAATCTTATTTACATGTAAGTTAATTCTGCCGATGACAGGTCATGGCTTTGCTTTGTTTGCAACCTTCAACATCTGAATTTCTTTACTTTGCACATGGAATATGTAGATGGATGGAATTTGACAGCATAACATCATCTATATATTACAAAATTTGATAGGCCCATGCAATTTGACAGCAATGTATCAGAAAACTTGGTTAACCAATGGTTTCTGCAACTCAAGTACATGGGGAATGAGTGATTTCTGCAGTTCAAGAACATGGCGATTGAGGACCAGATCGTGAGGAATTAGGAAAAGAGAGGAGATGAATGGATTACCTGATGGTGATGAAGTCCTCATTCGTACGCCACCCCTGGCCTGGTTGGTGTCGCCCTACCGGCCGGCTCTGAATCCCTCCGTCTCCAGCGCCCGTCCTCCGGCCTCCCCAGCCTCTGCCGCGCACGGATCCGGCCCCTGCAAGCTCCAGACGCCGGCGTCGTTCCGCATCGAGCAGCCGCCGCCCCCAGCCGCCGGCGTCGTTCCGCATCGAGCAGCCGCCGCCCCCAGCCGCCGGCGTCGTTCCGCATCGAGCAGCCGCCGTCCCCAGTCGCTCGTTACGCACGGGTCTTTTTTGCAACATTTTCTCAGAGCCAGGATCGCGGGTTGAATACATCAAAATGCAGGGTCCTTGTTGTAAAAAGGAAACGTTTTCTCTGGTAGCCACTTAAAATAGGACTGTGGGTTGAATACACAAAACCACAAGGATTTTTTTTCGAAATCGCTGACGACGTACGACCAAAAACCATCGGTGTTTTATTATTACTAGCAAAAAGGCACACCACCCACCGCGAGACATTATGACATCAACATACTCTTTGAAATCATCCACACTGCCATGAAAAGATATGTTGCGCAAAAACATAAATGTGAAAGTATTTCGTAAGGGTACTGAAGGTGACTCACAGAAATATCTTCGTGGTAGCGAGTATCTCTTCACATCTTTCACAATGTTAATTCCATTTTAATTAGTACAACGTATTTTCTTCACTACATAGGCAACACAAATTTCCATGAACCAGTCTTGGCTTTGTTTAGGGATTGTGTAGCGTAGCACTATTCGTGTCCAATGATATTATGAGCGTTGTACAAAACTCCTTCATCCCTGACTAATATAATAGAGAAAATATGGAGTTTGTGTCGCACACAACAGGGGCTCCCCGCCGACTCTTTGTACTTTGGTGTCAGGCGGAAAAATATACAAAATCTGCACCGCATGCCACTATGTGCCACCTTCTGTATTCAACTCCGACAAAGGTCACAAATAAGATTACTCTCATCCCTAGTAACATTGTGAAATTTAGTTGTTTCACTAAAAGTAAGAATACAAATGTCTAGATTCTTGTTTTTTTTTTTCTGCAGGAAAACTTTGTCAAACTTACAAAAGTTGTTAGGTTTTCTTGCTTTTCGCAAGTTAAAGTTACTTGTGTCAGGTGTGTTGATGACCTGAAAACTACGGCTCCTATGACATGAAGATATAGAAATTTGCTTCAAGTATGAAGAAAACTTTTATCAAACTTGTAGAACATGTTTACATCGGAAGAAAGAATTGACGTAAATATATTATTAGACGGAAATATTGCCCTTATGTTATAAATCAATCGTTGCATGCGGGTCTACAATCCCGTTCATATATGCGCATTTTAGAATTCTGTTGTTTTAAAGCAGCAATCAACCACCCATTTTTAAATGGGGCTCCCTTTTCATTATTATTATTCTGAGAAAAATATTGTACATGACCAACAACAAATAAATATTTTTTATTATGATTTAGAGAAGATGCATTCATGGACTGGGACGCGCGGGATGGGGAAAAACTACGCACTGGCTCTTTCTTTTTCTATCTTTCCTTCTTTCCACTTCCCTATTTTTTTTTCTATTTTTCTCTATATAAAACCTGAAATCCCTCCTTTACTTTTTTATTTTTTTTCTTTATTTCCTTATTATGGGGTAGCTTCCAACTTTCCTATTTTTTTTCTGTCAAATCTGAAATCCCACCTTTCCTTATTTATTCTGTTTCCTTCCTCATTACGGGATGGCTGCCTTCCCAATTTCCTTTTTTCTCTCTACTATCAAAACCCCTCATTATAGGGTGAGTTCCCACTTTCTTATTTTTCTCTATCAAACTAAATCCCTCCTTTCCTTCTTTATTTTTGAGCATTAAATTCTGAATCCCTCCCCTCCTTTCCACCTTTATTTTTCGGCATTAAATTCCGAATCCCTCCTTTCCTTCTTTATTTTCTTCCTTTCCTTCCTTATTATTACGGGATGACTTTTCACTTTACCCTCTTCTCCACGTGGCTCGCTGATGATCAGGCAATTTATCTATGTATATAAATTGGTAAGTTTTTGTAAATATGACCGATGTGGGATCATTAAATTGTACGACGAATCAACTATTACACATGGGTATTGCATAGCCCATGTGGCAGCAGCCCTCAAGATGGCTGCTGAGATCTGGAGTTCGAAACCCCAATCCTACTCTTTTTTGTTCGGCCCACACCAACCAGCTGTGTGCGGCCCAGAACCACCTGCAGGCCCAAGTGTGGTAGGAACGCAGCGAACGTGATGTACCTGATGTTTTTGATGTATGGGCAGCTATATAGATTAGTACCACCTCGGGTAGAGAAAATATAATATGGGCAAGGTGGACGGACAAAAAACGGACGAAATTATGGTGATAAGAAGCAATAGCCCATTTATTAACATATATATATATATATATATATACATCACAGCTATTCTGCAACCCATTCCTGAATAAGCTATTCAGGAACCATTCCTAACTGCACGACAACAGACAGCTAACTGTGCGAACTATACTAGTTAACTGCCGGGCGGACTTTTTCTGGCATCTTTTTTTTGCACTATTTTTTTATCGTAATTTTTGAACTGTTTATCGAAATGATGCAAATGATATACCGTTGGATAGCTATTGAGAAGGAGGAAAAAACTCATGTTGATCGTTTTCCCAAAATCGATTCGGTTTTTAAACAAAATTCAAAAAACTGAAAATTCATCAAAGGAGTTTTCAATGTTTTTGTGAAAGGAATTTTCAAACTTTTTGTCGGAATGATGCGTATGATATACCGTTAGAAAGCTACCGATTGGCCCGAACTTTGGCATATATAACGCGTTTTCAGATTTGCTACGGTTTAAGAGCAGTTTTCAAAAAACTAACATCATTTTCGACATTTTTTGCCCGAACAGCTACAGTACACGCTAACTGCTCGAGCGGAATAGCTAACTGTTATATGCTGAGCAAGTTAACTGCTAGACTGAAGAAATTGTTTTTCCCTTCTATACTTTTATCGTCGGGTCAAGTTAACCGCCGGGAGTGAAATAGCTAACTGCCAGAAATCGCGGCAGTTAGCACCAAGTTAACTGCCAGGACTGAAAATACTTTTTTTTCTTTTTCATTCTTTTTCCTGGGTCACGCTAACTATCGGGACTAATTCTGCTAACTGACGGGACTGCGGCAGTTAACACCAAGTTAACTGTCGGATTGAAGAGACTAATTTTTTTTTTTTTTTGCATGGGTCATGCTAATTGTCTGGACTGGAATAGCTAACTGTCGGGCCTGCATCAGTTAACATCAAGTTAACTGTGATGATTGCCGAGGTTAACTTCGACTGGATTTTTTTGCCTGGGTCACGCTAACCGTCGGGACTGAAATAGCTAACTATCTGGAGACGAGCAAATTAACTGTAGATACTAATTATTTTTCCTTTGTTTTTTCGCTGAGTCACGCTAACCACCACAGATTGCAGAGTATAATTGCCATTTGTTCACCTGCGTTAACTGCCATTTTTTTGTTTTTCTGCTTTTTCTATATAATAGCAAACTACTTTAGTAACATGAATTTAACTGGTACAGTTAACTGAATGGAACTATCAAATTAACTGCGCCAAAGTTAACTGAAATTAATTGCTACGGTAATAGTTATATCATAGGGAATCACAGTAGCACAATTGCCTGACGATGAACAGTTAACTTCATGAAACATGATCAATTAACTGAATGAGGATTTTTCTTTTTTGACGAAAATAAGGCCCTAGGGCCTCATTTCATTGATTGATCAGAGAGGAAAAAAAGTACAGAGTAAGGGAAGTGACAGTTAAAGCGAGATTACAATCTGCCCGGATTTCATTTGGGGCAGCGTCCTACAGTACAAGACCAAACATGTAAAAGAAATCATGGTGGCTCGAATATCCTGTCCAGCTGGTGAATCCCGGCCGCCAACCAACACCTTGCTTCACCCATGATGCGACTGATTGGGCGTGCACCGAGTGTTGTTGAAGATGCGGGCATTGCGTTCCTTCCACAACATCTATGCAACAAGGCAAATGGTCGTCTTCCTGTGCACCGGAGCCGGCAGTGCCTGGAGCTATCATGTCCATGATGCTTTGAGGGATCGGCCACTGGTGGTCGCCGGTGTCGCCATCCGTAGCGTGGAGAACGGGTGTCCCAGCTTGTTGTTGATGCAGTTCCAAACCTCTGCCGAGAAGGGGCAGTCTGCCAGCAGGTGAGCAGCCATTTTCGGCGGCGTCGAGCAGAGCGAGCAGTTTGGGTTGTGTGGAATGCCCCTGATGGCCTGGTTATCTGCAATAGAAGCACCAAAGTTAACTTCTTTTTTAAATACTGCATAAATAACAGAAGGCACACATATCTATTTTCTAATGCATAAAACATGGATTAGAGCCCCTGGGAGGGTCCAAAACACACTGTACGCTCGCATTTTTTTCACTGAATAAACAGAATCTTACCTATTCAGCTCATTTAGTGATTTAGATCAAATTTACTAACGAGTCGCACATCATTTTTGTTTCTGTAGATAACTGCATCCGGAAAAAAAACTGCTTACTGAATGCTGCTTGTTAAACTCCAATTAACTGCTTGCTACCCGCTGCATATAAAAAAACTGCTTGTTAACATCCAATTAACCGGGAGCCATGCTGCTAGCTAACTGCAAGTGACCTACAGGTAACTGCCACAATTTTTGTAGGAGTTGAGCACAAGAGGGATGGCTTACATTCAGGTTTGCTAAGCTTTTTATTGAGAAGAACGAACTAGTTTTCACCCGATATGAGAACAAGTTTCCTGTATTCAGTGTTGTTGTGATCCTTCAGGGGGAAAAGGACAATAACTTTAGGTTTTAACTGCTTCAAAATCAAGTTTTAACTGCTTCAAATTCTTAAGTTAACTGTCGGGTTTCTTTAGCCAACCTTTTCATGTTTTTAACTTTCTACAAAATACTTACTGCTATAGAAACCAACTTTTTTAACTTTCTTTTGTCAATGCATAACTTCTGAAGCTAACTGAAGCACTAAAAGAGTGGACTGAAGAAAGAGAGAGACTCACAGTACGTACATGGTCTCCTAGTAGTAGTAGTAGTAGTAGTAGCCTTTTTTTGATGAGCAGCAAGTAAAAATGGTTCCTCGTCTCAACTTAATTTAGTTAGAGAATAGAGGGGGCTTTCAGGTTCTTCATTTTCAACTGAATTTAACTAATCTCATAGTAGTGTTTTTTGGAGTACACCTCCATTACATACATGTATAACACAGCAGTACATATGAATCGTGTCTGGTGTACTTGGCATTTGAATGCTTAATTACCAGGGAAAAGAGAGGCGACCTTGGCCTTGGTGGCGGTGCGTACTTACCGGATAGAAGCTTTTGCACGAGCCTGCGTCCGACGAACCCGGTTGACTCTGGCGATGGACAGCATCATCGATGATGAGACGTCCTTGCCGGCGCTTCTGCAAGAGCATCAGATTAACTGAAGTTAACTGCATTTGTTTTTAACAGCAAGAGCATCAGATTGTGCGGCACCGACACCGTGGTGACAACAGCAGACCGATGGGTTAACTTTTCCAGTTTTTAATAACTAATGCAAATTCCATAGTTAACTGTTACAGAAGCAAAAAAAAGTTAACTTCTTTTGTTTTCAACGCACCAACGGATGAAAATCAGCAAGCTAACAGAAATCACTAAAATAAATTTGACTGAAGAGAGAACGGGGGCCAAATTGTGCAGTTAACAAGGTCAATACATCAGTTAACGTTTTGATTTAACACAGCTAACTATTGTTCTCTAACTGCCCCACGACCAAATACTAACTGCCACACGGCCGACAACTAGCTGTTGCTGAAGAACTGCAACAGTGGGGGATGGGGAGAGCACCAATTAACTGTCGTCCAACTGCTGCTTGTAGAGGAACTCGAATGGCCGTCTGTAACTGCTGCTTCCTCGACGCACTGCTGCCTGTGCGTTGGTGTCCATGTGGCGGACGGTTCAGAGTATGAGAGAGTCAAAGGGGAAGACAGGGAGGGGATGAAAACCACGAGCTTACTGCCGATGCCGGCTGCCGCCGCCGGCGCGCAACACCAGAGCCACGCGCCCCTCAATGCCTCCCAGCTGAGGCTGCTCGACGCTGAAAGACCACGCCCCAGTGAAGCAGGGCCGAAGGACCACGTCGTGGCCATCTGGGGTCCCGGTCCTCCACTCCGCGTCCGCGTGGCAGCTTGACGCCGGCTAGGACTGATGTAGGTGCGGCGGAGTTCGTCCCCAAGTCGGGATGTTAAGGGAATCGTACCCAAGTCAGCTGTTGATGTCGCCGGCTTCATCCTCGTCGTGCGCCCAGCAGCTGCTGCAGTCTTGTCGCTCGATTTCATCGCTCGAAATCCGCCGCTGGCTAGCGCGAGGAGGCCTCGGAAGAAACAGGAAAACCGGGGGGAATCGCCGCCGCTGCCGCCGTGCACTCCCTCGCTCCGGTTATCGCCGTCACTCGCTCGTGCGAGGCGGCCCCGAAGCTACAGATTAAGCGGGGGAATCGTCGCCGCTGCCGCCGCACACTCCCTCGCTCCGGCTACCGCCGTCGCTCACTTGCGCGAGGCGGCCTCGAAGCTACAGGTTAACCGGGGAACGTTGCCGCCTCCGTCGCTCGCTCCCTCGCTCCGGCTGCCGCCATCGCTCGCTTGCGGGCGCCGTCTCCTACCTGTAGCCACCGGTGGTAGGTCTGGGGCGGGGGCGGATCGAGATCCGACAGGGATTTTGATTTGTAGTTTCATAATACGGGGTTCCTAATTTAGGAACTCTAGATGGGGTTCCTAAATAGTCCCATCTTATATATATATATATATATGAAAAGTCTATTTAAGACCCAGGATGAATAATAACTTATTCCTCACCCTGGTCGATACTCTGCACGCCTGCCCCACCTTCCCACCTCGCCGTCGCCACTTCCCTATTGTGGACGGTTTTTTGGGGAGAAAGAAGAAGCTGCGAACGATTTCGAGAGTAGCGACGGCGAACGGCGGCGTGGTGCTCAGCGGGATGGCTTTAGGGCAAGTCATCGGTTGGCTGGCTGGGGGCAGTGTGCTGCTCGGCGGGGTGATGAGTAGCTGGTGGGCTCGATGTTGTGTTGGTCTCTGGGAAGGTGGGGCGGGGTGATGTCCGGCGGCTCCTAGGTCTTCGGCAGCGCTGTGGTTGTGATCGCAGTGAAACTAGATGGGATGTCGTGCATGGTCTGCTTCGTGACAGTATTGTTTTGCGTTCTGATTGATTTTTGGCTGGGTGTGTGAGCGCACGTGAGGAGGTGAGCATCTCCAATTCTAATAATTTCTTCCGAATTTCCATTAGGAAGGGTTCAGTTAATTACCAGATTTGTTGTGATGTGATTGTTACCTTTGAGTTGATGATGTTTTTCAATTTGCAAGTGTTCATATGACCAACAAAGCCAGAGTTTTACAGCAGTTTTGGGGGACAAGGAGAAAACAACGAAGGGAGGGGATTGGCACTAATGCGAACATTTTTTGATTTGATGGTTGTTATAGTGTGTGCTGGGAGGTCCATGAAGTTCTTCTCAGCAGCAGCGACGCCTCTCAATTTGGCTACAAGATCCAGGCAGATTGCTTGATCACTGACTGTAGGATTCATGCCTCTTCTAGCCAGAATTTCAGTCAGCTGCAAAATTAAACAATAGAAAGGGTAAAGATACATCAAGCATGACATTGACCTGATATGGTCCAGATTGTATCAAAGTTTTGATCAAGTTCTACCCTGGATGTCGTTCCATGGTTATTAGATGTGTTTTGTTACAAGAGAGTTTTGAGTATTACCCGCATGGTTATTTTGCAGGTTGAGGAGCTTGAAGAAAATGTACTTCTTTCTCATGTGCATATACCTCTCAGATTTTTTAGTGAGAACTGAAAGATTCCGCCTTCAGTTTGATCTTCATGATAATACTACTTGTCCTATACAGGTAAAAGAAATCTATGTATATCAGTACTTGTAGTATTTATCTTGAATGTTACTTTTCTTTTCAATTAGGAAATTTGGTACTTAGTTGCGTTGTTTTCTGGCAGGGTTGGTGTGTTCAGAATATCTTTTTCCTACATAATGCTGTGACTTAGGGAAATATTAATAGTAAGTCCCACAATTTTGTTTTCTTACTCAAATTATCTGTGTTTTGATTTCTTGTTTGAAACTGATGGGCGTCCATATTCCTAAAGCTTCACCATCCAGTGAAGAATGGATGCATCAACTCTCATCTCATTCAAGCAAATGAGGAATTGTCCCGTCTCTGTTTTAATTTTCCATTTTAGGTACTATTCATGTACTGCCTTACAAATTTTAAATTAGGATCCTTTTTCCAACTTCAAAATACATACTCTATGCAGCTAAACATTACTCCAAATGACGAACATGTATGTGGCTTTTTTTTCAACACTATAAAAACACGGCATTACTTTCTGTTTGTTCAACAATATCCTCATAATTGCATAGCTCCTAAAATAAGTGTGGAGAACAAGAACAGTGATCTACAAAATGACCCGCCTGCTGAACCACCACTCTCAGATGCGGGTGGTACGGTAAGGCATAAATCATTTATTACTGAATCAAGATTTCTGTTTGTCCAATTTCTACTTTATATTGGAGCTTGCAGATTTAATATTTACTTTTTTGCAACAAATATAATTTTCTCTTCCTTGGGTTTTGCTTCAGATTCTTATGTACCGTGACATGTTGGTTTTGCTCATCTTTTTAACCCATTCTTTCTATCTTGGAGAGCTAACTATCCAAATATGATTAATATCTTCTTCCTGGGGGATTTCTTAGCACCGCCAAAGACAAGTGTTTATTTAGTTCATTGTCATATTTATTTAGTTCCTTGTAATATGTGGCTGATGGATTATTCAGAGTACCTTTCAAACTAATGTTCCTCTTTCAGCTCACAGTTTTCCTTGCTTACATTTTGCCATGCATCTCCGACAAAGAAACAGGACAGAGGAATCACTAGGACCTGCAATGATATGTGTATACATGTAATAGTTGCCCAGGCCCTGGAAGTTTTTCAGTAATCGTTGCTGAAACTGTGGGGTCACATCCAGACGAGGATGTTGCCAAGGCTAACTGGAAATACATCTTTGCAGAAACTGTAGAGTCATCCAGATGGGGATTTTGCAGCCTCTAATTTGAAATATAAATGTCCCTAGTTTTCACCGAAAACCAATGCCCATCTCGAGATCAACGGGAGAGTTTTCGCTACAGAAAGATAATTGTCTATAGATATTGATCTTTTTAGATGCTACTTTGTCAAGCAGCGTATTGAATATATTGTTTTTATGATTTATGTGTTATGAACTCACATCGTTTTTCTTCATTGTAAACCTACGTAGGCATGCCATGAAATCCAACTGCTTCCCGAGTAGTTCTGATGTCGTGTAATGCACTATTCCAGTAATTCTTATGTCTTGCCGTCTGGGCAACAACGCTAAGGAATCTTTCTATGTGTGATCTCTGCTAATGAGGAATCGTTCTGTGTGTGGTCTAGAGCTAATGAGGAATCTTTCCGTGCGTGTTCCAGAGCTAACGAGGTGAACACACGTCGTGATGATCTAGTAGACAAGTGTTGTGCAATAACTTGGAGGAAGATGCAGAGCAGGAATCCAAAACTAGGAATCAACATGATTTTTCTCAGATACACTTAACATAACACTTATTGACAATCCTATCGCAATCTTCTGAAAACACACACAAATTAGAAGAAAAAACTTCCAGTGGTACGTGTACAAGGAAATTTGACAAGCACGATTTATCGACAGAATAATTCATAAGGTAGATGTGTTGCAGCCCAGATCAAGTATTCATTATACATCATGAAAACGACAGGCAATGTAATGTTTGCCTTCCTGGTACAAATTTCACTTACATCCAATTCTTTTGTCAGACTGAATAACCAAAGACCAGCTGAATGACATGTTCCATCCATGGCATAATAATTTAGAGTTCTTCCATATTCTTCTGGCATTGGTAACTTCAGTCAGGCTTTACTGAATTCACGGCGAGCATCGATAGGTCGGGGGCTGGACGTGGTTGTGGTTGTGTTCGTTCTCATAGGTTAAATGAGAATCACGGCGTTGTCGCGACTCCACTCCACGTGCTTCCTCACGGCACAGTGCTTGATGATGCTGCATCTGTAGAACCCCTACACTCTATTAGTTCATACTGAATTGCTTGATTCAATTACCACCTACAATGAAAGCTTGCAGATTTCATTTCACCAAAGGCTAAACAACAAGCATGCACAAAGCTACACGAGAATGAGAATGAAAATTTGTTCCCTTTCCTGTATGCCTTTCGTATCAAGAGAATATATTTGGAAATGTGCTAAACTGTAACTGTCACAAAGAAACTTGACAAGATTTTAACAAGCAAATCTGTTAATATACAGAACTGACAGAAGATCACTAACACCTTGAACAACAGTTTCTTGTCATGTTCAGTTGCAACCCGATGACACTATGTCAAACTAAAGATCATTTTTTTTAGATGCAACTAAAGATTAATTGATCATCTAATAAAACCTGATTGAACACAACAGAGGATAAAGCGGCATCCAAGATCTAAAGCATTTAATTCCAAAACAAAACCCGACGTATTGACAATTATGTCTGTTCTTTTTTATTTCTTGACCAAAATCTTCTTGATATAAGCAACAACGTTTTAAATCATGTAATGCAGTGTTGCACACACAATCAGTAACTTTTTTCTTTCAAGAACTCCATAAATGAACCTGTGGTATATGATGAACATGCAGAACACAATTTCAGAAAAAAATAAAGCTTGCCGTGTTTGTTATTTCCAAACAGAAGAATCCTAAGCACTAGATTGTAGACAGACAAAAATACTGTTGCATAACGGTAGAGAGCCTAGCGTATAGTCTGGCAAGCTTCCCAACGAAATCACCTCAGTAGATGCAATAGTTAATGTCAGAAAATACCAAATACTCCTGCATTCCGCAAGTGTATCTAACAAGATTAAACATATTAGCTTCTTTATTGTTCAAATAAGTTTGTCAGTAGCCACCATATGCAATTGTGGAGTGGCGACCGAGTCCTGTGACCAAATCAATTGGATGTTAGGAAAACATCATGGTTTGCAACATATTCCCCTCAACTTTGTCACGTCAAATAGGTCATAACTTTTCTGCACTTGCCCACTGCAATAACACATGCAAGAATATACTAGTTAATTACTCACGAAAGAAAGAGGCGAGTGGATGAGTACATAATTGATCTGGCTGGAAGCCGCAGGAATGAACTGGGTCAAAATCAATGTGGATGGCTCTATCATCAGGGCAACAGGAGCTACGAGTGTGGGGATGGTTTTACAAGATAAACGGAAAAGTTCTGCTTTCTGCGGGCAGAGTGCTTCTAGCGTGCACTGATGCCGAAAAACTAGAAGCTATGTCTTGCCTGGATGGCCTAAGATTAGCAGCGACATGGTCATTTGTATGAACCAATATCAATTTAGTCTTCAGACATGATGTCAAAATTTCTAAATAATGGCAAAAAAAAAAACTAACTAACTGAATGTTAAACTGTGCTTCCACAACAAAATGAGCTATTGATTTGTCACTAATTTCAAAAAGAATCGACTTGGTCTAATACTATAACCTCTGCATAAGCAGTATAATTTCATATAACATGGTCACTTCGTTCTGCTCTCACTATAACAAGCACAAGTGATTCCCTGACAAGTAATTTCCCCATCACAACTTACCACCCCCATTTAGATGCCAAACTCAAAACACACAAATTCTGCCGACACAAACAAACTTCAGTCTATCAAAAATAGGAAGGGATTTTACCAGGGGGTGTAGGCGGCCAAGTTAGAGGGAGGTAAGGGGCGGGGCTTGAGCTCATGGGCGCGTGCAGGTGCAGTGAGCCAGTGACCAAACTTGAAAACGAGGTCAATCATATTCATACCTAGTCAATGAAAAATCGACCCAGATCAATGGGCCTAGATCAATCAGGGAGGAGGATCAATCAAGGATACGAGGATGTGAGAGGAGAGATAAGACACTTCTCGAGCTCGTGGAGCGCGTCGCCACGGCCGCGCGCCGATCCGCTGCCGAAATCGCGATCCAACTTGGCGCCGTCGCTTCAGTTCAACTGCATCCCGCTGGTGGGACGACCTCTTCCAGAGCCACCGCAACCGGCTCGCAACCGCTTGGATGGAGCGGCCTGCTCTGTTGGCCTACAGAGAAGGGGAACCGCCATGGCTTCGTGTCGAACAGGTCGGGGCAGCGTAGCTGCGTAGGTAGACTGGCTAAGATGGTGCGAGAAATAGCAGAGCCCTCCCACAATCTGTAGAGTTGGTTTACTCCCGATTAGTTCGGTAGGGGAGAGAAGAGGTAAATTTACCTCGCCTCTTTCTTTTGCGCACAGGGTCTCCATGCTGTAATATCTAGCAATGCGTGAGGTAAATTTATGTTCCATACTTTGTTTCTTCGGTGCCTGGTGTGTGGTTCGGTTGGGGTGAGGAATAACAATTTTTCACCTTGGGTGACGAATAGTGTGACCATATATATATATATATATATATATATATATATATATATATATATATATATATATTGTATAGATTAGGGGTAGATAAAAGGAAAAAAGAGAGGAGGTTTTGTGTCGAGCACAAAAAGGACGACGGTGCATGCAGTCAAAGGGAAGGAAGCATTTCCTGCATGCTCGCGTCACAAGTCCATTAACGTGCACTCTCCTCCGTAAGAGCGACTACTAATACTAGATAATTCCCCCACGCGTTGCTGCGGGATTTTCTTGAAATTATTTTTGCTGAAATTCGGTTGAGAAAAATAGAAGTAATGAATTTATTTGACTTGATTATTTGATAGATTCACCAACAAAAAGGATTATTTGATAGATGCATAACAGTTTCATAAGATAAATTTCATAATATGTGGCTAAATTTCCTTGGAGTTGTCAACGCTGGTGCCTTCTTCCTTGTAAACAAAATGTACATGTGGGATTCCTTTCTTGATGTACTCAATGATGTATTTGCCAGCCTTGAATGAATGATTCTTTGTCGCGTCGTCTAGAAAAGAGACGCTGATTGTTGGCAGTTTCGTAGCATTCTTCATGTTTGTAATAGCCTCTATGTACCTTTTGTGTGCTTCTCTTGTTGGTTGTGTTGCTGAAGGTGGCAGAACTTTTTTTGGTGCATCAGATGGCATGCTGTAGGAAAATAGGTATGAATATCGTTAATTGCATAGCAGGAACTTAGAAAACAACTATGTACGTAACAGTCGTACCTGTTAGCTTCCTGCTGGTTGTCCATGTACTTGCAAAAGCCAATATTTAGTTGTAGGAATACAATGGACAATGGTATGGTTGTTCTTATATATAGATGTGTGGCAGTCATATAAATATGTAACCGAAAGATATTGTTTTTAAAATAGTTAATACACAACAAATATAACAGTGAATATATAGAAAGTTATAGATGGTATTTATATTGGGGTTTTAATTAGCAGGTTAATGTACATGTAACCGAAATATATTGTTTTTAAAATAGTTAATACACAACAAATATAACAGTGAATATATATAGATGGTATTTATATTGGGGTTTTAATTAGCAGGTTAATGTACGTATTAATATTGCCCATGCATGTAAGATTTGGGCATGGTGATTGTTTGGTTGGATTCCTAGCAAAGAAAATAATTGGTTGGAATGGCCGTCGACAGTATTAGCGTGGCCCGGTTAAATCAAAACTAAAAAAAATAAACTATTATCCTAAGCGTTCCATGTCATGTGATTGGACATGGTTTCTAACCAGACTGGTATCAATCTGAGCCAGTAGCAGCAAAGGGCTGGTATATGAAATATAAAACTCTAAGCAGTGAAGGCTAGGCTGGGCGGCATTTTCTGCAGTTTATGAGAGTTTGAAGAGATACATACTCTGTAGCAGGAAAAAACAGAGATGACATTATAATGAGATCCTGATGTTAACATTCAAAATGTAGTACAAACCCAGTTTGGTATTTATAGATTTATGACTAAAAGTACCCTCGTACTCATACACGTTGAGCAATGGGTACTCTGGTGGTTCAAGAGGGGAAAGGAGAAAGACAAAGAGAAACTCGGTGCATTCAAGCAATATCCAGTAATGAAGACCCTTCCTGTATGATTGTCTCCTCCACATGTTAACATCTACCATAAATAGCAAGACCCTTCCTGTTTGATTGTCTCGTCCACATCTTAACATCTGTCATGAAGAGTAGTATAAGATTTCAGTCTAGGTGTGTTTCATGAATGGCAAATCTAAAACTTATAAGCACTCAAGGACAGAGCAGCAAGCAAGGACATGATGCATGAAACAAAAGGTTCTGGTTTGCAATGGAAGCTCAGCAAAATGGGTATGAAATGAAGAAATAATTTTTTTGCTGGTCGTAGTTATAGGATAGTGGAAGTTCCAATGCGTGTATTGCGAAGCATAGCATTGTTAAAGTTGGAAGTAAAAAATAGGACGATACAAAGGTTGGAATTAAAAATTGAAGTACCTATTTGGTCTGCATGTTTGGTTTACTCCTACTGTCCATCACTGGTTGTTGGATCTTTATTGTCTATTTTGCTGCGTAAAGAGAACATCTGGCATTGTAATTATTTGAAGGGGGGAAATTGTATTTGTGAGAATTATTTTATATAGGCTGTGGGAAGTAATACATACTCTTTCTTGTATTCTTTGGAAGGACCATGTTCATGTTCCTCTGATCTGCACTCAGGTAACATAGTTCTCTCAAGTGGTAAGCGAATCGATCAATAAAAAGAGAGCATGTATAAACCTTGTGCATCATAGGCATGTGAGTATTGTCATACCTGATAGATTTGTTAGCATCATCCTCGGTAAAGTCTATTCTTCTTTTTGCTCCAGATCTGATTAGAAGGAAGATTAATCAGTACGAAGCATTACATACAGGAAGCATAAATTTGATGTGAGGGGAGTTAAATAAGTATGTAGGTTTATGAAGCTTACCTGGATTCATTTTCTTTTATCTTGATATGTGTTTGATTATCAATTGGAGGTGTATTCTCAGAGGAGGCCTCGGTGTTTTGTCCAATTGGACTGAAAATAATAGGACAAAATTGTTTAGAAAATATGGATGTACTACTCTGTCAATACATTGATCATAATAAATTTGATAAATGGTTGGTAACCTTTGAGCACCTATGTTGGATGAAGTTGGAGGGGGCAGTAGGTTTGTCTGTTGGGCTGTCTGAAAAGTTTGTCGTGTTAAGTATAAATAGTGTGATATAGTAAGCGAATAATAGTAAAAAGTTGCTAACCTTTGCTGGTGGTAATAGAGACACTGAATTATTATTGTCGACAGAGAAACTTTTCTTTAGGACATATTTTATAGGGTACTTGGCAGCCAAATCAGTATTCATTCCTATGTAGAATAACCTTTCTTTACCAATGGCATTATCTAGGGCATTTGCATGATCAATAGCATCGATCTTCATGTTCATAGAAACTTGGTCAGCACAATGTTGCACTAAGTCTTCAGCTACTCTAGAGAAAGCAACTGCATCCAAACTTCCCGAGGCATCTGTTAGTGTAAGGGGAAGTTTGTACCTGAAGCATGGTACATCCGTACAACTCTTAGTCACATGAACATTTGGAAAACTATTCTTGAATGAGAGTTAGGTATGTATCGTACGATGGGCATGGAATTGCTATTTGGCAGGCACATGTCTGGGTATCTGACATGTTGTTGTATCCTTTTCCACAATGCTTGCATGCTTTGTAGTACCATTTGACTGATTGTATAATGGATGTCACTCTTGCAATAGTACTAAAGGTTGCTCCTCCCTTGTTAAACAAAAGTGTTGAGCATCAATCATATATTTCTTGTTAATAAAAGAGAGTTAAAAAAGAAAGTATCTTGAAATTATTGACCTGGAAAGCTGAAGTTGGCAGGGTGGATATTTGTTCTATGTTGTATAATTTGCCTGCTGCTTCAAGTGGAGATATATGTGTAACCTGAGGAAGATTCTTTTCTAGTGTTGGACATTTCCACTGGTAGCTACAAATGATGGTTCATATCAAGTATTATTCTGCTGTAGCAGTGAACAAAATTTGTGAAGGCAAATAGCAAGAGAGAGAGAGAGAGAGAGAGAGAGAGAGAAAGAAAGAAAGAGAGAACATTATTTGAGAAGAATTCATGGCATTTCTTGGTAGCCGTGTAACCATAGAGATTCAGCAAGTGTACTGTCAACTTGTGTTTCGACACAGTACAGGGCATGAGGATCTACCTGTATATTAGCTCATAGGCTTCCTATTTGTGAAAGCAGAGAGAGAGAGAGAGAGAGAGAGAGAGAGAGAGGAACCTGCTGCGGTATGTTTGAACCTCAGGTATATAGAGATCAAGATATACTTGTGTTGCCGAACTTGAACATCCTTGTGTCATACCTACAAGGCATATCGAGGTTAAGATATACTTGATTATATGATGTTTAAACAAATCATTTTTGTTTTGTTTTGTTTTATCTAGGTTGTTTGATAAATCACCTGTAAACCTTTGTAGAGTTGCTGTTATACCAGAAAATATGGCTATTACAATTCCATGTTGAGATTTTTTTAGCACGGCTTCTTCATCAAATGATTCTCCATGTTTGCCCCATAAAACCAATTCTTGTGTCTGTTCACTGCAAAAGCAATGTATACTTGTTCAATCAGAGGAGAAAGGATGATTAAGGATTAATTTAAATGGCAGCAATATCATGAAAGGCATACTCTAGATTGCGAATTTTGATCTTCCGAAGTTTGTGCTGAGATGTTCGGCTAGCATAGTCGAATGGACCAACATCACTGATTACTCCTATTATATCTAAAAGTCGCAAGTATGTAAGAAAAGGGAATCAGCATAAAGTATATTTGTCAAGACATAATTAAGTCAACCACACATTACCTAGGAGTGGCTTGGAATCAGTTGCTTTTGCTGGTAGCTGATCAAATGGACAAAAGTTGAAAGCAATTGCTGGTATATTTGCTCCCCTTGAATGTAGTGGATGCACCTTTGTGTCCTGTTTGAACTGAAGGATGTATTTCTGATGGTGGTAGACATATGATTTTTTTCCGGTTTCAATGGCTGCGATATTGGAAATAATGTAGGCAGATCCTTCAGATAGCAGGCTGCGAAATTGTTTTTCAAATCTTTTAGGCACACTGATATGTGCCATGTTGCCCTGCAATCAGTTGAAATAATGAAATGGGTTATGCAAAGTCAGCACCATTTTCAATTCATTTGTGAATGTGCAAATTGAAATAGATTAGTATGAAATTGGACGTACATCTTCATCTAAGAGAATACCATCAATGCTGATCAAAGCATCTCCATTTTTGTTATTCATGTTTATAGCATCCCAAAGCCTTATTAGGCGTGCAAAGACCCTACAGGTTTGCTGTCCTACAGTGATGTCTTTAAGTTTTGTAGTTGACTCCATAGCTGAGATATATCTGAATCAATAAGAAAAAGATCATTAGGAAAAAAATTAATAGGAATGAGCATCATGTTTTGAACATATATGTGAAATGCGGTGCATAACATAAAATTCAAGTGGATGAAATACCTTTTATTTTAGCTTTTGCGCCTATTAATTTGACTAAAAACTTCTGCATACACTACATTATGCGTGCAATGCTCATAAGAAACAGGGCTATTTTCAATCAGAACCCGCAAACCGTCTGGTGATGTAACCCTTGAAAATGCTACATATAATTGGCCATGGGAGAAGACAGGAGATGGTAAGTAGACACCAACTCGGTTTAGTGTTTGCCCCTGACTTTTGTTTATTGTCATAGCGTATGAGAGGCGAATAGGAAACTGGCGACGCCTCAATTTGAAAGGCCACTTAGATTGAGCTGACGTAGTGACAATCCGAGGAATATATACCTTTGAACCTATAGCTTTTCCTGTTATGATTTGTCCTTCTATGACACGGCCAGTTAGTTGTGTAACAATGAGTCTAGTACCATTACATAGTCCCCTTGATGGATCAAGATTACGCAGAAGCATGATAGGTACACCAATTTTCAAATGTAATGCATGGTCTGGAAGTCCCGACATTTCAATTTTGTTTAGGAACTCTGTTGGATATAATGCTTCTAGAGTAGATTGATTAGGACAACTATCATCAATTGAATCTGCACTATAATATGCCATTTCACTCGTTGTTAGCTGAGCAATCATTTTGTCATTTATTTTAGAAACAACATCATTGGTAGGTGCAAGAATAGCACGCTCACACAAATATGATGTGTTGTTAGCTGATTGACAACCTGAGTTGTACACAAATGATATCAACCCATCTATATTCCTAGAATCTGGGTTCAAAAGGAGATATTGGGGGATCTCTATAAATGTGCTGTTGGGTTCATTTGGAACAGGAACAGAAGGTTCAGTGCCATTTCCAACACGTAAAAGCCAGTCAGCAAAATTCCGCAATGCTTCTCTGCTGGAGATGGATAGATTTGCTGAGGTCAGCCTCATATTCTGATTCAGCTGTAGAAGTGTGCACTGATTCCACAAATAGGAGTTAACAATGCAAGATTTCAAAATTTGATGCTTTGTTGCATTTTTTATTACTGGGAGTGTTTGTCGAAAATCCCCACCAAGAACTACTGTTATACCTCCAAATTGCATGTCTTCGGCATTGATCCCCTTATCTGATAATATATCCCTGAGGGTGCGGTCAAGTGCTTCAAAACAATATTTGTGATTGACTGGTGCTTCATCCCAAACAATAAGAGATGTGTTTTGAATAAGTTCTGCCAAGTGTGTATTTTTCTTTATACTGCACATTGAATTGTCAGAAATTTCCAAAGGAATTTTAAAACGGGAATGTGGTGTTCGACCTCCTGGGAGCAATAGGGAAGCAATTCCTGATGATGCTACTGCCAATGCAATTTTCCCTTGGCTCCGCAAAGAATAAAGTAAAGTAGTCCATAGAAAAGTCTTTCCAGTTCCACCATACCCATAAACAAAGAATGTTCGACCTTCATTATTCATGGCGGAATTATAGATAGCCTCAAAAACATCCTTCTGGTTGCTGTTTAGCTTTGGAATATTGTCGTTCAAAGTGGACGACATTTCTGGAATATTATAGCTAAGCTCATCTAGCAAAAGCCTATTTTCAGCAGAAGCATTTCCTATATCATCTGGTAGTGGCAAATTAAAATGGGATAAGCAATATCCAGAATCCCTTAGCAATTTTTCAAGTTCAATGAGAAGAGAGGATGTCACATATGAATGAAGTGATGAATTGCTGGACTGAGAAGGATCACGATTCAGCCGATGTGCCATATCTTCAGACATTATTGATGCATGTTCTTCGAAAAGTTTGATAGGATTTGTGACGTTGCAAAAAAGCAATAGGGTAACAAAAAGTTGACGTAATTGGAATGGTAATGCCCAGTTTGCTGCATCTTTTAATGCATCTGACCACTCTTGGTCATCACCTAGGAGACCTAAAGCTTCACATGCTGGCCGAAATGTAGGATATTCTTGGCCTGATATAGTCCGGATATCTGCGAAGGAGGTTGGACCTTTACGAATGTTGAGCAACATTCGCAAATAGAAAGTTTCTCCCTGTGCGGGGTTGACATGTGCAATGTGGCCAATTTTCTTTTGGGGACCTCGACGATGATCCCAGTATTTGCCTTGTTGGTGCCATGTCCAATATTCTGGAAATTCTATGTAGGTGTATTGGCGAGCTGCAGGGTTTTGTACATTAGCATCTAACCATGCAGTCAGTTTAGTGGTCACATTTTTGGGGTCTTCAATTACTTCTTCCAGATTATCATCTTCAGAATAAATTACATTGTTCTCAAGAGGAAGATGAACAGGGAGCCTTTCTACTGAAGGGTCTGTATGATGAATATCATATTGCTGCAATCGCCAGGCAGCATCATTTGGTGTGACACAACGACACTCTAAGTAGTTATCAATTTCATTTACAGTTTCACTTGATGAAGCTGATGTTGAACACGCGGTGTGGAGGCCAATTCTAGCACAGTCAAATCCTTTTGTAACATACTTGAAAAGATATTTGTGCATTCCATCATGATTAACCTTCTCTACATTTATGTGGGATTGATACTTAACCACCAGGTCAACATTGTGAGGAACAATGTATCTATTGTCAATGTCAACATTATTTTTTCTAACAGTAATTCCATTGTTTGGTCGGGCATATTCTGTGAAACCATTCTCCCGTACAGTGGTTTGCTCACAGAACTCCTTTGGGTAAAATTTTGTGCACTTTCCTTCTGACATACATGGGGATGACTGGTTTAGGGCGCCGCAAGGTCCGTGCACCATAAAAGAAGATACAGCCTCATATCCTATTGGATCTTTGACAGGATCTGGCAACTAAGCAGAAATATATGAATCTATCTTCTGTGCATCCAAAGGGGCTTCTTTAGCCAACCATATAATAATATGCACATGTGGGAGGCCACGTTTCTGAAATTCAACTGTGTAGATAACTACAGGAATTTAAAATATGTTAAATAATTGACAGAATAGTATGTTGTGTGAAGGGAATATAAGTTTAAGGGAACTCTTATTACCTGCATTTATTGGTCCAAATAATTCTTTCTTTTTAATATCATCCATTAGGATATTAAGTTTCATTTTGAATACCCGGTTGACAATGTCTAGACGGTCACATGGTTCTTGTCCAGGAATGGATGATAAAGCCTCTGTAATCTCAGGCCAGGCAGCATTTGATGTGAAGGTGACAAATAGATCTGGGCAGCCATATTTTCTACAGATAGCGATAGAGTCTTGGTAGTTCTGGTATAAGTAGCGAGGGCCTCCAGTAAATGAGGAAAGTAGTATTATCCTTTGGCCAACAGCAGAACCGGTTGTAATACCTCTTGACACAGAATTTGCCAAACAACTGAATGGTGATGATCTATACTTACGCTGAAAGCTAGGCTTCCGGAAGAATCCAATACAGAATGTTTCAACACAGCAATAGCCGTCCACAAAGTAAGCTTGTGTTAATCTTTTGCATCGTAATGGAGTGTTGAAGTCATTTGGCCTATCATGTAACCTATATGCATAATATTCTAGCATTGTGACTTTCTGACGTCCAGTAGTTGTGTGTGATGCTGAACGGTACATAAGTTCATCATGATAGCCATCCTCGCCATATGGAAATAACAGAGGATACTGCATGGACATAAATTTGCAGTGTCTTTCATCTATGCGTTGCAACTGTGATGAATGATTTTCAATTATAATGTCTCGGCCTACATGAGATGACCCTATATCACCAATGACCAATCCAACAACCTCGGACGCTACTGGAGTACTATATATATCGCCATGGGCATCAGGTTTTCCATATATTCTGACTGATAAATGGTCAGAATCATTCCCATTTAATCTTTGACTTGCCATCCTAAACAGCTTGACAATGGGATTATGCGTGTTCAACATTTGTATGAGGGACTGGACAATGCCTTCATTAGCTTGGAATGAATTGCGTGTAGATGAAGTAGTGCGTGTAGATGTAGCAGTCCGTGAAGATGAAGCAACATTTATTCGACTTGATACCTCACGCTCTGTATCAACCATGTATAACTGAGCATATTCTGGCCTCTTGCCAGGTTCTGGTCTCAAAGAACCCACACGGTGGCAGACTTGGCCACTAATCTTGAACACGTAGCGGCCCAGGCCGTCATTTATGGACTCATTAATTTTAGCTCCCATTGAAGTCATTGCAAACATGGTATTGTACTGACGAATATGATGAAAGAAGTGGTTTGACAGTGTGCGATTCTGTGAAGTCAGTAAATCCAATAGGGGTTGAGGAGGAGGATTATATGGTTGCAGGGAAACTTTTCCTCCTTTGCAACATAAATTATATGTTGGATTTGAAGTATGTCTTTCTCTGCGTAGACGCTCTTCATGCCAAAACAGACCGGCACAATGTCTGCAAGAAAACTGGGGGCCTCCAAGTGTTAAGGGTTCAAAGATACTTCCTGAAAGATAAACCGGAAAGAGAGGGATTTTTACATACGGAAATGATTTCTAAACCCATAGACATTAACAGGGATACACGCAGAAGCTTACGGTTATGGGCAAATATCATATTCTGCGTTTGTGATGTCGATGCAGACGATTGTTCATTTGCAAGTTGGTCTGATAAATGTTGCTCTCGAGATGCTATTGCTTGATTGATGCCAAGAAGTAGATGATGGAATGAAAGTCAAGATATATTGTGCAGAAGAAAACTTATTTGAAAGAACATCTGTGCCTAACAAACCTCTGTTCCTGTTTCTAGCCATACGTGTGCGACGGTTATCGGCAGCAACATATGGGCTTGCTCGAGGAGAAGGATCGGATAATGACGTACGACGTGGCCGTCCACGTCCACGTCCACGTGAAACTTCTCGTGGATGACCAACCCCATGCCCAGTTGGATAACGCGAAGAACTTTCTGCGTTTTCCATGTCAGGAGGCCTAATAACCCCAAGGAAGTGAAATTGGATGAAGGGGCCAAGAATGTAAATGCTGAGAGACAACTATCTAACACAGGGTGCACAAATGCAATGTGTATGTGTTCAATTGTTTCGTATAGAGAATCAGAGTGCACCGTTATATACTGAATTTAGCAAAATAATATTGAGATTGATATTGAGCAAACAAAATTACAGAAGTAGCAACCGAGGAGAATTTGGGAATATTACGTACCGGTAGGAGGCAAAAACCAAATGCGCCTGTGCTTGCAGTGAGGGAAACCCAACGAAGATGACTACTTGGGCATCGTTGAGCACGCAGTACCTGAGAAGGTGCAAATTTGTGATGCAATCAACAATATATCATACATAGAGAACATGGAGGAAATGGCAGGGAGTTGCTCACCGGAGGTGGTATGACTGGCGTGGTAGAGACCCGATGGGAAGGAAATGAGGTGAGGCCAGGCAGACTTTAAAGAGCAATCCATCAGTTTCTTCTGGAGATGGTGGGGAGGGGAAGTGGAGCGGCTGGAACATTATTATTAGGAGAGGGAGCGTCCGACATCAATTGGTCAGCTGGCTGTTCGCTATCCATTGTGACCAGGGAAAATACACAGGGTGGGCCGATGGAAGCAATGGGCTGCAGAGAGGATGTAGCAGTACTCAGTAGGCTGTGTAACGTTGCTATGGCCCTTTTCATAAGAATATATATAGGATTATAAGAAAAGAGAAAAATTATTGTGATGAACAGAGTACAGTACCTTGTGACGAACAGAGTACAGTAGCTTCAACTCGACAGATAGCGTGGCCGTAGTCGGGAGCTCGATGTCGTTGCCAGCAAATCAATAACCAAGCCGGGACGGCATCCGAGGGAGGAGGTGCTTGCTGACGCTGGCGCCAAGTTGGGATGGGCAGCACCAAGTCCATGGCTGAGCAGCCCGACATCGATCCCCAACGACGACACCACCGGCCGCTGCTCCGTTGCGAAGTAGCCGTGGCAGGAACCGCAAATATGGAGGAGGTTGAAGGGGAGAGGAGGAAGGAAGGTGGCTGCCGCGGAAAGAGTGGTGTGCGGCGGGAGGAAGGGTGGGTGCTGGCTTGGGAGCGAGGCGTGGCGGAGAGGGAGGTAGCGGCGAGGGAACGGGGCGGCGAGGCAGGGTGTGCCGTGCGCAGGGGGGAGCCGGCCCACCGGGATCCCGTGCTGGCGGCGCGCCGGGGTGGACAGGGGGGAAAGTGGGGGAGGGAGCGAGGGAGGAAAGCTGGGGCGTTCTCGCAGGGGGAAAAAAGGAAGCGGAGGCCGATGGGCTGGGCTGGATTACACGTACGTCGTGAGCTTCTCTGGCTGGGCCTACGAAGAGTAACTGAAGCCGAGGTGTGCAGTAACTGAAGCCAACGTGTTTGTTTTTTCTATATGGGTCCCGCTTGTAAGCCTCTAAGTAAACGCTGACGTGGCAGTGCTGCTGATGTGGATAGCCTGCATGTCAAGAGAAATAGGTTAGTGGAGATGAACTATTTAGATATTATAGATAAGAAATGCGGCTAATATTGTTTTCAGTTACTTCACTCTCCTCGGTATGATCCTGATCCAACGGCTCTGTAGATTTCTTTCTCCACTACCACTCCTCCGAACCCTGCCTCTCATGAAGAGATCTCACTGGCGGTCAAAAATGGAACGCCCCACCTCCACCCGTTAACATTTTGCCACACCTAGGCCGCAACTAGCCACATCTGCCCACCCGCCAAAAAGAAGAAGAAAAAACTAGCCACATCTCCGAAAATGCTGCAGCCACTACAGAAAAAACACACGTCGGCTAGTATCATACGGTAAGCCGAGTGCTGAAACACGGGTTAATTTACGGCTTATCTGCACCTAACCCGAGTATGCCCATGATGGCACACGACAAACAGGTGGTACTCGGCTTACCTACATGCACGCCGTGAACACCGCGTTCAGGCATTCAGCTTAAACAGGGCACACGGCGTACACTCCGATAAGCCGAAGTTGCCTCGGCAAAGCACTCGGCTTACGGTGCAACTCAGGGCCGGCTCGTTGGATGGCTGGGAAAATCGACTTAAGCCAAAAGAAAATTCAGATGCCCTGTTAAATAGGCGGCCCTTATAAATTCCGTTTATTCATTTTGGGTTCGGGTGTGCACTTTATTCGTCCATGCACATATATAGGTCATGCATCCGACCAAGTGATGTTGTACTCGCCGACCTCCTCCCCGGTGATGCCCAGCGCATCCCAGACCGCCTGGGAGGCGTCGATGACGTTGTTGCGGCACGGCGGCGGTCGCACCCGTTCACGGTGTCGCACTCGTCGACGACCTTGGCCAGCACGGACCTGCCGTTGGCCCGGATCCGTATGCTCTTGCCGCAGCGGGAGCCCCTGCTGTACCACCCCGTGGACAGCGCCACCACGCGCTCCGAGCTGTGGTGGAACGCGTCGTCGCATTCGGACGGGTCCCCGCCGTCGCCGCCCTCGTCGAACTCGTTCAGCGTCATGACCGCCCGGGTGGAGACGGGTGTGAGTCGTGAGAGTGAGAGTGTGCAGTGGCCAGCTCTCTACATACAGGCAGGCAGCGTGTTCGTCCAGTGCCCGTGCTCCGGTGCTTGTTTGCGACTCGTATTTCGTCCCGTGTGTGTGATCTTGCATTGCATGGGCTGCGGTTGAGGGTGGGGATTCGTGAATGAACTGGCTTTGTCCTTGCGATCGCAAAGAAAATGCCTCAAAAGTCAAACTGAGGCGGCGAAGGAGTGTGGGGAGGACAGTACAGAGATGGCGATGCGACATGGAAATGTCAAGGAGATGCGTAGCAATAGCAGCCGAAATAGGGAAGCCTGTTATAAATACTAACGCGCCGTCCTGCTACGGGCACCTCGTGGCATGACATGACATCGTGTTGGGAAACGTAGCATGTAATTTCAAAAATTCCTACGTTCACACAAGATCTATCCATGAAGATGCATAGCAACGAGAGAGGGAGAGTATGTCTACGTACCCTCGTAGACCGAAAGCGGAAGCATTTGACAACGCGGTTGATGTAGTCGTACACCTTCACGATCCGTCCCGATCAAGTACCGAACGTACGGCACCTCCGCGTTCAGCACACGTTCAGCTCAATGACGTCATCGCCTTCTTGATCCAGCAAGATGGGCGAAGTAGTAGATGAGTTCCAGCAGCACGACGGCGTGGTGACGGTGTTGGTAAAGAACAATCTCCGCAGGGCTTCACCAAGCACAACGGAAACTATGACGAAGGATAAACTAGAGGGGACGGGGTTGCCGGCACACGGCTTGGTGAATCTTGATGTATCTTGGGTGCTAGCCCTGCCCCTCTATTTATATGTTGAGCCCTGGGGTCGAAACTTGGAGTAAAAGCCTACTCAAAGTCAGTTTTGCCTGAAAGGCAAGAGTCCTACTCGGACTCTAGGGCTAGACGCCTGGGTTCCCGGTTCCTGGCGTCTAGCCTCTGGTCTCCGCAAAACTCCCTTTTGCACTTTCCAAAAGCCTCGTGGGCTTTCCCCTTTGACCCAAATAAAGTGTTCTCATACCCAAACATTTCGGGAAACATCCGGAACCCCTTCCGGTGAGCTCCGGAACCTTTCCGTAGACCAAACACTATTACCCCATATATCAATCTTTACCTCCGGACTATTCCGGAGCTCCTCGTCATGTCTGTGATCTCATCCGGAACACCGAACAACATTCGGTCACCAACATACATAACTCATATAATACTATATCGTCAACGAACGTTAAGCGTGCGGACCCTACGGGTTCGAGAACTATGTAGACATGACCGAGACACCTCTCCGGTCAATAACCAATAGCGGAACCTGGATGCCCATATGGCTCCTACATATTCTACGAAGATCTTTATCGGTCAAACCTTATGACAACATACGTAATTCCCTTTGTCCATCGGTATGTTACTTGCACGAGATTCGATCGTCGGTATCTTCATACCTAGTTCAATCTCGTTACCGGCAAGTCTCTTTACTCGTTCCATAATACATCATCCTGCAACTAACTCATTAGTCACTTTGCTTGCAAGGCTTCTTATGATGTGTATTACCGAGAGGGCCCAGAGATACCTCTCCGATACTCGGAGTGACAAATCCTAATCTCGATCTATGCCAACCCAACAAACACCTTTGAAGATACCTGTAGAGCATCTTTATAATCACCCAGTTACGTTGTGATGTTTGATAGCACACAAGGCATTCCTCCGGTATCCGGGAGTTGCATAATCTTATAGTCGAAGGAATATGTATTTGACATGAAGAAAGCAATAGCAATAAAACTGAACGATCATTATGCTAAGCTAACGGATGGGTCTTGTCCATCACATCATTCTCCTAATGATGTGATCCCATTATCAAATGACAACTCATGTCCATGGTCAGGAAACCTTAACCATCTTTGATCAACGAGCTAGTCAAGTAGAGGCTCACTAGGGACACAATGTTTGTCTATGTATTCACACATGTATTTAGGTTTTCGATAAATACAATTCTAGCATGAATAATAAACATTTATCATGAATAAGGAAATATAAAATAATAACTTTATTATTGCCTCTAGGGCATATTTCCTTCACATCGATCCCGTGTCGCCTCTCTCTAACATCGTTGGCGGATATGCTTGATGTCCTCGTTGGGTAGGGTTAGAGAGGATGGCCGGATTGGTGGTCCATTTTACAATTTAGCTACATTTCAGTCAGCTGAATTTTTGAATTTGGGTCAGTCGAATTTCTGGCCGTTGGATTTGTGCTTTGAGATTTGTGGTTTTTTTTTCTGTTTTGGTTTTTGTTGCGAGCTGGGCCTAGCGAAATCGATTGAGTCTTGTTTCTGGTCAGTCGATTTTGCCTGGTGGGCTCGCTCAGCTTCGCGGGCGCCCGTTTTTCTTTTTGTGCGCCCGTTAACAGGCTGCGAGCCCATCGCGCACCGTCCAGCCCAGTTCTGGAATCGCTAGCGTCGACCGTTCCCCTTCTTATCCGTTCGGTGCCTGTAATCTTGTCAGTCACTTCCCCCTCGAGCTCTCAGTCTCTCTCCCGTCCGTCTTCTCCTCTTCTCCCGTAGAGCTAGGGTTCGTCGGCCAGTTCATCTGTTGCTCGTTTATCCTCTCTGCTCTCTTTTTATGCTAGCTATGTTCTAGGGTTTGAAGGTATTGATGTGGTTTTTCTGTTTGTTTCTTGCTGTTGTGTTTGCAGGATGCGTAACTGGGTTTTTTTTCTTGCTTGAAGGATTTATCTTGGCCAATCTGCTCCTTTTCCAGGTATTTTCTGCTTCTATTGGATCCTATCTTTGTATTGTTTTTAGGGTTTCTTGCTATGATGCTCTTTGGTGTTTTAGATCTAATGTTTTGCACTGATTAGGTGAAACGGCGTAGGATCTCTCTTTTCTTGCTAGATTTGTTGTTTAGTGGTAGGGTTCTTTGTAATGCTTTAGGGTTCCTTATTTCTGTTGGTGTTAGGTGTGTGTTTCTCTGTTTCCTTGTTTCTGAAGGTGTTCGACTGGTTAGGTGACTAGTGTAGGCTTCATATCTGGTCTTTTTTTCATGTGGTTAGGTGTTTTACTTTTCGATTTGTGTTCTTGGCGGAAGTAGTAGTATTGCTAGGGTTGTTCTGATTGGTTAGGGTTAAGTTCAGATCTTTTGTGTGTATTACCTGCTAGTAGTAGTAGTATGGTCAGTGTTTTTAATTATTAGATTCGTGTTTTTTGCTTGTAGTAGGAGTAGTATGGTAGGTTTCTTTTGGTTGGTTAGTGTAAGTTGAGACTTTTTGTAGTAGGAGTAGTATGGTTAGGGATCTTTTGACTGGTTAGGGTTATTCTGATTTATTAGGGGCTAAGATGAGTTTTGCTACATCTGTCGAAAGATGAAATCTTTTTTTGTGTGTGTATAGCTAATATATTGATGTTTTTTTAGGTTTTAGCTACTGATGCTGGTGTAGTTTTGTTGTTTCTTGGGTTAGGGTTATTTTTTTGATTTATTATGGAGTATTTGATGTATTTTAGGGATGTTTGTTTGTACTTTTTGCAGGTTCAGTTTAATTGACCAAATGTAGGTGCAGTAATTTTTGAGATTTCCCTTTTTATCTATTGTGTAGTCTGCTATAATTAGAATTTGAGTTTCTATATCTTGTAACCAATTAATCAAAATTTATCTAGTTTCTGCAACTTTGTTATGTTCTGATGTGTATTTAGATAAACTAGCGCCAAAAAAGCGCGGCGTCACGCCGCGCCCGTAAGAGAACCTGTCTGAATTTTTGTTGTTCATTTGGTTAAAGAAAAGGAATTGGAAGTGAAGCAAAGAAGTTGATTGAGTGACATTTTTTTTCGGCAAATAGTTTCGTGTAGGTCGTTGAGTAGTTTCTTTCGATTGAACATGTAGTACGTCCTATTCAGCAATTAATCTATTATTACTATATTTTCCGTTCATTGGTATATGTTGAGGGGTGATATCAAAAGAAGTAAGAAATGGTTTGTTTTTCGTAAACTATTAAGAGGGTTCATTCAACAGTTGACCTTGAAGATAATGTTTAAGTGCTTCACACTTTGGATTACCGAGTGACAATGAGACCTTGTGTGCTGTATCTTCATCTATATTTGGATGTATTCCATGGAATCTTTGGGCAAAATTGTAGTAACTCTTTGTTTCTATCTATATTATGAATCAACTTCACTATCTTATGTTTTGACCCGTTGTTCTCTTACAAAGCCATGGAAATGAACCCCATTTAGTAGGAACATTTTTTCTTATAGACATTTACTTCTTACTTATAAGAGATTCCTGATCGGATAAATGAAAATTTAGGTGGTAAGATTTTTCACCAATTTTGTTATAATAGGATTATTGTCTTGTCAACTTGAAAGTAAAATATAATTAAGTAGTTTATGTTAGAAGAAGATATATAGTACATTATTTTGATCGGGCCAATTGTCTAGAAACAGAATATATACATAATCAAGTTTTGCTTGTCTTTATTCATAGAATATGCTCACTAAGGGAGATAAATTTTGCATTGGGTAGATAAAATATTACTCTTCCTTCGAATGTACGTAGGAAAAAAATGTCAAATACAAAATGATCTTTTATTGGTTCTTTAGAATTTTTAATAGAGCATCCTATTAAATGGTATTAAGTTCCTATCTCTATGTTGTGGTGCTGCAATTACAAAATAGCTAAAGGACAATTCAGTAGATTTTTTTAACAAAGCAAGATGACGTACCACGAATGTTAAAAGATTTATTTGGGGAAAACAAAAATAGAAATGTTGTGGGAGGGAGCTTTCAGACATCACACTCCAAACTGATAAATATGTCATGGTATTTGAGACCATTTCAGCAACATACTTATGTTTGTACATTTTTACGAATGGAAAAGAAAAACAAAAAGGTAGTACTTACGGTTTTTAGTATATTGTTAAAAACATTGTAAAAAAATGGGCACGGTATCTTCCAAATGGCCATCATAAATGGCAATGGGACTAAGGTTGAGATCATTTTTGAACTTGTTCTTTATTGCATGGTAGTCTTTCATGTCGTGGACAGATCATTCGTTAGCTAAATAAAATCTGTGTGTTACTTTGTTGCTTGGCAAATCGTTGTCTTCTTCTAGTATTATAAGATGATGAACTAAAACGTGCTGCACTCTTCACATGGGTGAACGAATCAGATCAGATTGTATGAATACAATTGTCTTAATAAAGAATTGTAATAGTTAAACGTTGACCGATTGTAAAAAAATGTAAACATATTTATTTTTGATTTACTTACCAGAGAAACGAAACACATTAGGGATCGGGAGAGAGACAGGGCAAGAGCAGGGGCGTCGAAAAGAATTGTTTTAGTAGAAGAAAGCGGTCAACGTTATCTCGTAAAGAGTGGCCTGTGAGCGAGATCAGCGGTGAGTGGTGGGATTCGGATCGAGATATTTCTGGGGTAAACCGACCTTCAGCAAGTGTAGTCACTCCACATAATTTCTTGACAGTAGGTAATATAAAAAACCTTAAAAAAAGAAAAACAATCCTTTATCACTTTTGTTTTAAAAAATCTCAGACTTTTATTTTTATATTTTTCCTGGTTTTCCGTTCACGCGGATGCACTGTGTTGTTACTGTTTCGGTTTACATTTTAGGTACTGTTCATTTGAAGTTATGTTCTTTTTTTTCGGGGTGGGTTTAGATATATATTCCGGTTTATTCGGCAGGTATCGAAACACTGGTCACGTAAATATTGTTGTATACGAAATTATTGTTCCGGGAATAGTGTTTTGGTTTATTCGGATTTCCTGTTTTGGTTTATTCGGGTTACTGTTTTCCAAAATCAGATTTCATTTGAACTGTTAGAGGGAAGGACGATCACTGTTTCGGTTTATGGTTCGGGTGGGTTAATGTTTTCGGTTTATTCCGGTATTGTTCCGTTTCACTGGCTTTACTGTTCCAGGTCGAGGGAGGAGGAGTTCTAGTTTTTTTGGTTTTTTTATATTTGTTTTGGATTACTGTTCACGTGAATGCATAGTATTTTTTTTGTTCTGGTTTATTTGGGTGTATTGTTCTGGGTTAAAATTCGGTTACTGTTTTTGTTTTATGGTTCGTGTGGGTTAATGTTTTCCGTTTATTCAGATGTTCTTCCGTTTTACTGGTTTTATTGTTCCTGATTATTCGGAGTTGTTGTTTCGGTTTATTTGAGCTATTGGTTCGGTTAGTAGTCCTGAGTTTATTCGGATAATATTCCGATTATTGTTCGGGTATTTGTTAGTGCACTTTTAACTGTTGTCGTGTTGTAAAAATGGGCAGTAATCGGTCAAGAACTTATTTTCCCCACGAATTACTGTTCGTGCACATATATTGTTCCGGCCTACAGTTTTTGTGCTCCTGCAGTACTATTATCGGTAAGGATCAGGAGACGATTAAGGTGGCTGTGCATCGGTACGCCGGTGTTGAGAAATGATGTATAGAAAATCACAAATCCTAACCCTCTATATAAGGACGTGAGGGTGGTGGAGGGGGAGAGAAATGATATGTAAGAAAGTTCCTTTTTTTTAAACGTGCATATTTTTTCGACGGTGAAAGCTAAAAAAGGCAGGGAAAAAAAATCAGTTTCTTCCACTATTCAGATGCAGGCATTGTTCGTAGTTGGTACTGTTCATCAGGAATACTGTTCACTATTGGTTACTGTTTTACGTCTGGTTACTGTTCGCCTCGCTTGCTGTTTTTGCGTGTGGGTACTGGCCATCTTCACTGTTCATTGATGGTGACGTGAAATGAACAGTGGATGTCGAAAAAAATTCAAAAAACCCAGAAAAATAGAACCCTTCCCCCTTTAGTATTAGTATATATATTTGGTAGGATTTTACTTTTTTTATTTTTGTTAAATTCATCTTTTTTCACTTGCTTACAGTTCCTTTGTGCAATTTGCATAGTGTGGTGTTGTAAATTAGGAAGATTTTTTAAGATTCATCTTTTACATTTGCTTACAGTTCTCATGTGCAATTTGCGTAGTGTGGTGTTGTAAATTAGGGAGATTTTTAAGATTTATAACTTAATGTATGTAATTTATTGTCTTGCTTTAATACTGTGTGATATATATTCATAATCAGGGTTATTTTTAGTAGTATCTGAACATGATACTATTCCTCTTTTACTGTTGAGCAGTTTGTGCAAGTTCTTAGTTGTAAATCTGAAATTTTCTTCCTTCGAGTTATATATCTAGGTTAAGGAATTCACTTATTGAGGTTTCTTTCTTTATGTTTTCAAATTTGTTAATTGCATAAATTTTGCTTTTTTATATATAACCTTTTTTTTGTAGCTATGGTTTGCCCCGTATGCCGCTGTTCGGGTGTGTAACACCCCCGGTGGTTAACTACAGTAATCCCATTTTGATTATGCCACGTCAGCATGATTAACAGTGCATGATCATCATTAACATCATATTGCATTTCAACTCCTAACCTCAAATTCAAATTTAAATGAAAGTGGAAAATAAAAGTTGTCCAACATAGAAACTAAATTGTTCGTTAAATAGCAAATAAATCAGAGACAATTCTAAAATTGAAACCAACATCATTGGAGTTGGGTAAGTGACTCAAACATCTTCAAACAGCGACTAAAAGCAATATTTAATAACCATTTATTAAATCTAATTTAAGTATGAAATGATGTTTTGTCCAAACTAATTTTAGGTGTTAGGGAATTAAGCACTGGTATTTATGGACCAGGTCACATGTTTTACAAAATTCAATTTGAGCCCTAACTATTTACAAAACAGGGGTATGGATAAATAAAAGGAGAAAAGAAAAGAAAAAGGAAAAGCCCCCCCCCCCCGGACCAACTGGGCCGTGGCCCAGCTGGCCACCAGGCCACCAACCAGGCCGGCCCATTCCCCCCTGGCCGGCCCACCCCATCCCCTTATCCCCTCACTCCCCGTAACCCTAGCCCACCGACACCCCATTCCCCCACCCCCTCGGTCTCCACTCCCTCCACCCGATCCCATCTGGATCGGGCCGGCGACCCCGGCGACCGCGCCGCCCCGCTCTCCATCGCCGCTGCGCCTCGACGCCACCTCGCCAGTGCCGCCCTTCCGCCGGGCCTCCTCGTCCCGTCGCTCGACCTCGACCCCGTGCCCGACGCCGCCGCCCCGTCCTCCTCGTCCTCTCCCTCACCGGACCTCGTCGCGCCTCCCCCTCTCCGTCGTCGACCTCGTCCCCGTCCTTCCCCTCGAGCTCGAGCACCGCTGCCACCCCCCTACAGCTCGCGGTGAGCACCGCGCTGCCCGCGCCCCTCCTCTCCCCTCGGTCACCGCCGCGCTCACCGCAGCCCCGCACCGCGCCCGCACCTCGCCCCGCTCCGCCTCTACGCCTGGGCCGCGCCCCGGCCTTGCCCCGGCCGTCGCCCGCGCCCACCACGCGGCCGCACCGGCGCTGACCGCGTCGCCGGCCCTCTGGCCGTGCCTCACCGCCCGCGCATGGCCACCCCGCTCTGATGCTGCCTACACGCGCCGCCTGCCGCTGCTGCCGACCGCCCGCGCGCCGCCCCTGCTCGCCTAGCGTCGCTGCTCCGCCCGCTCTTGCCACGCCCATCGCCCGCTTGCCTCGCCCGCGCCTGCCTGCGCTCGCGCGCACGCGCCGCCGCCGCTCGCGCACTCCCACGCGCGCGCACGCGCGCCGCGCCGCGCCCGTGGCCCGCCCGTGGCCCTTGTGCCACTGACCGGTGGGGCCCAGTGCCCCTGTGACGCTGACGAACGGGGCCCAGCCCTTAAAAACGAAAAATAAAATTAAATAAAATAAATAATTAACTAGTTAATTAATTAGTTAATTAACCCTGTTTAGATTAGTCTAATTTAATTAATTAGTTTAATTAAATGTTAATTAATTAGTTAATCACTAATTAGCCTAATGTGAGTATGACAGGTGGGACCCACTGGTCCTGACGTCATGCTGACGTCAGCAAGACACTGTTTCGGATAATGTTAATTTAAATAATTAATTAAATTTCAGAAATTAATAAAAACTTTAGAAAATCATATTAAATAATCCGTAACTCAGATCGAAAAACTTTGTACATGAAAGTTGCTCAGAACGACGAGACGAATCTGAATACGCGGTCCGTTCGTCCGTCACGCGTCCCTAACTATCCGAACTTGCAACCGTTCCCCTCTTATCCTCTGTCCGATAATTCCAAAGACCCGGGAAATATCGTCAGATATTCTCCCGCTCCGTCTGTTACGTGTGATGCTGCGTTAGACTACCCCTAGCACCGTGTATCGTATTTGTCATGCTCATGTTTGCTATATATTTATACTGTTTCCTCCCCCTCTTCTCTCTCGATAGCCCCCGACCCCGACGTCGTCCCCGAGACCGACGCAGCTCCGGAGCCCGAAGACACCATAGACGACCTTGCCCTTGCCGCCGAGCAACCAGGCAAGCCCCTCCTTTGATCATCCCGATATCGCCCATTCTATATTCCCATGCTTGCATTAGAATTGCTGCTGCTGCTGCTGCTTTACCTATTCTGATGCATAGCCTGTCCATTGTAACCTGCTGTTGATAATTACCTACATATCCTAAACTGTTTAGTCTAGGCTGGGTAGAGACCTATCAGTGACCCCACTTATCCCGACTGCCGCGCTGGATCGTCAGAAGACCCGATCAACGGGATTGAAGACCAGGCCCCGACACCGCACATCACCCCCCTTAGTTGTAACGACACTGCAGCGTTACTATCGAGTGCCGAGGGTGAAACCTCTTGTAGCACTTCTGATGTTAACTCTGTAGAGTAGCTATTCGGTCGTGGTCATCGAGGGTGATTCCTCCTTCACCGCTTCCGATAACGACGCTGTCCTACAACACCTCAAGTGTGGACCCAGTGAGGGTGATTCCTCCTAGTTCACCTTGATGGATACATCGAGTGGGAATTCAATGAGGGTGATACCTCGGATTCCCTGATGTTATGGACACACGGATACTTGGACCTTACATTTTTACTTGGAAAGGCGGGTCGACCCTGAGGGGTACCCGCGTGTGATGCGAAGGCGGGTTGCCAGTGTGGTGCCCGAGTGGTGAATACGAGGCGCGGCCGGGCATTCTTAACCCTTGCCGCAAGTCCTCGAGACGAGGCGACGGGGTCACATCTTTCATGAGTCTCTGCTCGTTACCGCAAGCCCTAGTCCTAACGATTTGGATATTTGATCCGAGCAGGCCTCTGGCCTGATAGCACTAACCATCACGTGGGCATAGTATGGGCGTTCTGCATCGTATGCATCAGCCGAAAGCTCTGTCAGACGTCCAGTTCAGCAGTGCGGCATGGAGTGATTGGCGCCATTTCGGTGGTGCTTGGATCTGGGCCATGTACGCAACGACCCGGAGGGCGAGGGGCGATGGCCAAGACCCCCTTGCGCTTAGGATGTAGACCGGCGGGGACCTCTCTGCTGAGCTGTAGGTAGGGTTGCGATGTGTCGTTTGGCCGAGGCCGGGCATGACCCAGGAAAGTGTGTCCGGCCGAAGTTAATCGAGCGTGTTGGGTAAGTTGGTGCACCCCTGCAGGGAAGAACACTTCTATCGATAGCCGGTCCTACGGTAAAGGACACTCGGAGTTGTATCCTGATTGATACAATTTAGAACTGGATACCTGTGATGAGACCTGTATGTATGGCACTGGGATTGCTTCTCGCAGGGAGTCGAGAAGGGATCTCAGGACGAGGTTGATGAATGTATGGCTCTGGGATTGCTTTCTCGCAGGGAGTCGAGAAAGGATCTCTGGGTGAGGTTGATATTATTACTGCTACATTATATGGTATTGTTCTACTCTCTTCTACTGCTGCAAGACCGCTGAAGATGCTAGTCTTCGATAGGACTAGGCCTTCTCTCTATTCTGGCATTTCTGCAGCCCAGTCCACATATACAGCCTCCCCTTGAAAATGTTGCATACGTAGTGTAGATCCTTGCTTGCTGAGTACTTCAGAGTACTCACGGTTGCTTTGTTTTCCTTTTTCTCCCCATATCAGTTTGACGTGACCAGAGGACGGAGCCCCCTGAGACAGATGCCCCGACGATCGTTACTACTACTACCCAGAGGATGGATACTACTACGAGTTGACTGACGACCAGGAGTAGGATCGGAGGGTCCCAGGCAGGAGGCCTTCGCCTTTCGATCGTAGTGTTTTATTTTGCCCCGCCTTTCTAAAGGCCTCTCTGTACTTTCTTTTATATCTGTACTCAGATATCTGATGCTTCCGCTGACGCTTGTTCGCAAGCTTATGTATTCGAGCCCTCGAGGCCCTGGCTTGTAATATAAAGCTCGTATGACTTTATTTGTGTTTTAGAGTTGTGTTGTGATATCTTCCCGTGAGTCCTTAGGCTTGATCGTGTGCATTTGCGTGTATGAATAGTGCACGATTGGGCCGGGGGCGTCACAGGGTGCTCCTTGCATCCCTGTGCCAGATGAAGCAGTTCCAGTTCCTCAAGTTTTCGATGTTATCCTTGATGAGGATTGCTTCAGGAGGATGGTGAGTAGTAAGACCTTGGTGTTAGCTCATTTTCTCTTCTTACTTGCTGTAATGAGAATAGATGTAGTTAGTTGATCTTCTTGAGCTGCATATCTAATTCGTATGCAACTGTAGTTATAATTGTGAGTTTGATTGAGTTACTCTGTAATTCAAATGTAGTTGATCTTTTTGAGATGCATATCATATCACTTCTATTGAACCTTAACCTAGTGGTCCCCTTAAGTCTCTGCATCTTTTCAATTTATGGATTAGTTTCTTACTGTAGTTAATTTTGCGAATTGAATGAGGTACTCTCTGTTGCATCTAGTTTAAATTCTTTTTGTAGAAAATATGTTTTTGATGTTGAAATATGTGTGCACGTTTGATTCAAGTGTAATCATAATTGTATAGTAGATGTAAGACCCTTGCTAGTTACATCCTTTCTTTTTTCAAAGTGTTTTTGTATGTTTTGTTATAGTTGTACTTAGTTGATCTTTTTGAACTACAGATCAAAACCTAATGCAAGTGTAGTTATAATTCTGAGTTTGATTGAGTTACTGTGTAATTCAAATCACTTCTATTGATCCTTAACCCAGTCCTACCCTCAAGTATTTTGTATGAATCGTGTTGTTGTACCTATGAAGCTTGTACAAGCCTTGCTGTTGTAAATTTTGTGCAAGTTTGGCATCTTGAGGATGCAACTTTTATTTTGTAGGTTTTGAATTTGTGGATTTAGTTTTCTGATGTAGTTAAAAATGTGTATTTGGAGTGAGGTACTCTCTCATTTGTGTAGTTTAAATTCGAATTTGTACAAAACGTTGCTATTATCAATCTTTGAGGATGCAAGTTTACCTTCTTTGAGCATGCTAGTTTTTATTTGTACCTTTTGCTTTTGTAAAATGTTTGCAAGTTTTAAATTACTGTTTGAAAGTTGCTGGTGTATAATGTGTGCAAGTTTAGTATCTTTAGGATGCAAGTTTTGTCATCTAGTTAAGACTGTAAATTGAGTAACGTTCTATCTAATTCATGTAGTTTAAATTACTTTCTGTACAAACCCTAAACCAGGATGTAATCAAGGTTATTTTGCATCTTTTTTTGTTGTTGTAAAATGTATGCAAGTTTAATGAATTAGGTTTTTGTAGTAAGCCCTGAACTGCGTTATTTTGAACTCTAATATGTACCTTTTGCTGTTTGTAAAATGTGTGCAACTTTAGCATGATGAACATGCAACTTTTTATCTTTTGTACTCATTGAATTTATAATTTGTGCAAGTTTAATGAATTAATTTTTTTTACAGTAACCCCTAAACTAGCGTAGTATTCAAGTGTTGTTATAATGTTATAGTACATATCACTCCTAGTAAACCTTAATACAGTGGGTACCATCAAAGATTCCATGAACTTGTTGTTCAATAATGTGTGCAAGTTTGGCATCTTGAGGATGCAAGTTTTATTTATACCATCAAAGAATCCATGAACAAGTTTTCAAGGCTAGTATGAATCTCTTTGCTCTTGTAAAATGTGTGCAACTTTAGTAACATGAACATGCAATTATGTATTTTTTGTACTCATTGATTTTATCAATTAGTTTTTTGTTTTTTCTTAAAGGTGTATTCATTTTTGGTTAGCATGTATCTTGTGCTATTGTAAAATTTGTGCAAGTTTAATATTAATTAGCTTTTTTGCTGTTGTTATACATTTGTACTCGTACTATTTGCTAGTGGATCATTGATTGTGTGTATGTGTTGCAGTATATCCCGTGCAATGTGAGAGCTTCCACTCTGAGGTGCGCTCCATCCTAGGTAAGCTAGCTCTGAATTATGCTCATCCTGATTAGATTCATTTTGGTCACTGCTGCATTCAGAATTATGGTCATCTGATTCAACTTGATCTTCATCTTCATCTTGGTCATATTCATCATCATCTTCATATTCCTTTTCTTCCTCATCATCATCTTGATTGTCTTCTTGTATTTTAGGTATTGAATTTTCCTCCCACACATTTCTTTGTTCTGAATGCTTGCTTGTCGATGTCTGTATCATGAAACTCTGCAGTGCAATTTCATTTATGTCAGCATGCAACTTTATTGAAAAAAGCTAAAATACAGGTTTTAGTAATACCATGTACCTGATCATTCATGCCTGCATTCAAGAGTGAAGTGAAACTTGTTATAGGGAAAGTCATACTGTCATTCTGAAGATGACTCAATACAGTCATTTGTTGCATGAGCTCTGTGTAAGATTGTGTTGCTCCTTGTGATGCCAGCATCGCACTATTCATCTGGATTTTTTGCTGAACAAATTCCTGCTCAAGTATAAATGATATCAAGTTTCTTCACACAAGAAATTGATACGCATAGATTTGTTTGTTGTAATGTAGTTTAATGAAATAAGATTATTCACGCAAGAAACACTGTTCACACAACACCTTTGTTGTAACCTCAGTACTAGCGTCAACAGAATTTTTATCTTGCATATCTTCATCCCCTTGATAAGAATTTTTGAGCACCTACAGAAAGTAATGCCACATTACTTGTTTTTATTTTTTATTTGAAAAAATTCACAACTGCATTAGAAAATGAGTCTTAAGAGAATTGTTCTTACCGTGTTGTTTTTTCCATAGTGTCAGAACATCTTTGCTCTCCATTATTTAGTGTAATTTTTATTGCCTGAAAATACAAATTCAATTTTAATTCATGACCTCTCTATATTCCTTATTGTTGCTCATAGTATTTGCTTCTGAATAGCGAAAATGCCTTTTGGAGCTCGGCCTCCATGGAGGCCGGTTTTTGAAAAACACAAAATTCATGAAAATTCATATTTTTACAATTCAAAAAAATCTATAAAAAAATACAGATATACATGGAGGCATAACACACATGTGTGTAAAATTTTAGGACGAAATACGTTGAAATAAAGGCTGTGCAAAAAAGACAAATCTGAGACTTTTTAATACATGATACTATTCATCCTCAAAGTCCAGAAATTTGTCTTTTTTGTATAGGTCGCATTTCAAAGTATTTCATCTTGAATTTTTACACACACATACATTTCATCCTTGTATAGTTTCATATTTTTTTTCAGAATTTTTTGAAGTCGAAAAGTTTGAATTTTGAATTTTTCAAAAATAAAGGGCTCCATGGAGCTCGGTCACCAAAACGCCCTACTCTCTGAATAGTAACTACTCCCTCCGTTCCAGAATATAAGGTGTATTGTTTTCCGTGCAAGTCAACCTTTTAAATGTTTGACCAAGGTTATAGAATAAAATAATAACATTTACAATGCCTAATATATAAAATATGTAACTACTTTTCATGATGGATCAAATGATATAAATTTCTCATTGTGGATATTGATATATCTTTCTAAAAACTCGGTCAAACAAGCACTCGTTTGACTTTTGAAAAAACAAATACACCTTATATAAAGTAATGGAGGGAGTACTTAGTATTTGCTGTCTTTGTATTGCTGTTATCAATACAGCAATACAGATTTTTAATAATCTGTAATATGTCATTTCTGCATTATGTTGTATTGCTGTATTTATGCAAGTTCTTACTGCTAAATTTATGCAAGTTTAATAATCTTATTATGCAAGTTGTGATATCTGAATGACCTTGCATCAAATCAACATTTTCTGTATGCAACAACTAATTTGTAAATTTTATGGTGCATCATCACAACTTAATGTTTCAGGTATAACAACTCTGTTGCACTCTCAGAGAAGCTGCAAACAGAAAATCTGTGAACAGAAGGCAGTTGTGGAAGGAACAGTAGGTGAGAATGAGGTTTACCTTGGACTCAGCATGACCAGGTTTTTCTGCAGGTATCTTGTTTCTTCCATTAGTTCTTCCTTTCGTCAGATCTGAATTCTGTATACGATCTGTACCTTGATCCATTCGTTGCAGAATTGGGGGCAATCGGAGGAGGAGGAGGTTGGAAGAAAGAAATGTCAGCACAAGCTATGAGGAGACATCAGAACAGAGGAGTGCATCTGGGGTTCTTTCTCTCTTCCATGGCGGCGGCAGTCTACTTGGTCGGGCAAGGGAGAGAGGTAGAAGACCTAGTTGTGTGTTGGCGAGCTGGATCTGGGTTGTCTTTCAGCTTAGTGGTTAATCAGAAACACAGGAACAGAACTTTGGGCTTTCTGGCTGGTCGACTGACCCTTTTTTAAGGATCAGTCGATTCGGTCAGTCTGTTTTCTGCTTTGTTGCTTTTTTTGTTATTGTGCCAATCGACTGACCACTTCATGCAGTCAGTCGATTGATCTGAAGCCGCTCCCTTCATTTTACAGTATGCGGACCTTCATCGAACACCGCCCAAACATCTTTTGAACAGTTATTAGGCCTCAAGGTTAACTTACATAAAGAGGTAAATTAACCATTGGCGCTTGAACTTTTCATCGAGGATCACTTTGGTGCTTGCAGTTTTATTTACAATACAGAAAAGTGATTCAAAATCTTGGCACGGGGTCTAATACAGACGTTAAATGCGATGGTGTGGGGCCCGCTTGCAGCGACGAAACAGGCTGGTTGGCCGTTGGGTCCCACCCATCAGTGAACAACACCAAGAAATAAAAAAATGAAACCGACGACCACGCGCCATCCCTCCCGTTTGGACACTCAACCTAATGCGCCCATGATTATAACTAAATTTTATGTCTTCTAAACCAATGCAACCGATGCTTTTCTTTTTTTGAGAAAAATGCAAGCGATGCTATTACAACACATGGACTGAGAGCACAAGCTAATGGGGCTAAATAAGCTGCAATCAGGGTGGCCCATTTTTACATATTAGTCTTTTCATTTTTAAGAAATGTATTTGGACATTTATCAATAAAAGCAAGTGTGTTTAGACTCAAAAAAAGGTTATTTCATTTTTTAGAAGTATGTAAAAACAATATGTGAATTATAGTTACAACAATGAAAATAGAGTTAGAAAGTTTGTGTTTATGAAATAATATCCATACGAATAAAAAAAAATTTAAAAAAAATTTGTGTAATTTTTAAAAATATTCACCTATCATATATTCATACACTAAAATATATTATATGAATTATAAAAATGTTTGTATAATTTCAAAAGGTGTTCATGTATTTAATAACATATATAGTGTAATTATAAAAAGATTTTATATATTTAATAATTTTCTAAATTTTAAAAATTCATGCGTTTAATAAAATATAAATGTGGTATGTAAAAGCTTCATGCTTTAAGAAAATATTCGTTTCATTTCGAAAAGTGTTCACATTTTTTAATAAAGTCTGTGTGTTTGCCAAAAAACATTTTTAAATAAAATAAATTATGTATGGAAAGATAAATACGAGTCTAGTGTGATGCAGATCAAAAAATGAATACTCCCTCCGTTGCATAATGTAGTGCGTATAGATTTTTTTGATAGTCAAACTTTATAGACTTTGACCAAGTTTGTAGAGTAAAACATATACATCTAGAATACCAAATACATATTCTTAGATACATCACAAGACGTTTCATAAATAGTTTGTACGAATATAAACTTGGTCAAAGTTTGTAAAGTTTGACTTTCCAGAAAATTTATATGCACTACATTATGGAACGAAGGAGTATTATTTAAATTATAAAAATATTTTGCTAATTCATAAATATGATTTTAATTATATGAATATTTTAAAATAATACATGAATACCTTTTAAACTACACACACATTTTTTTAAAGAACATTATTTTATCTGTATATATATCATTTATATTTATTTTTATTAATGTGCTTATGATACATAATATTTTAAAAAGGAAAAAAACTAACCTGTGGAAAATAGGCCATATTGATTGCAACCCATCTAAGCCCGACGAGTGTGTTTGGTTACAAGACATCTCTTCTTAGAATAGCATTCACGGTTTATTTTCGTCCCACATTTTCGTCCGTTTTTTTTCGCTGGTTTTTTTCGTCCTCCTCCCACCCCTGTATGGTTTTTTTTCGTCTTCCCCCGCACCTAACAAAAAACAACCCACGAGGCTGCCCTCGATCTGTTTCCTGAGATCTCTGCCCCAGCCCCCGGGACGAGCCGCCCCAAGATCCGAGACGAGCCGCCGCCGTCGAGGAACGAGTGGAGCCGCCGCCGGCGCTAGCCAGGCTCCCCACCGATGGAAGTGCCGGGTCGCCGCTCCTCGGGGCCAGTCCCCCTCGCTGCTCCAGATCGCGACTCGGCTTATGATCCCTTGGGGATCCCGCCGGTGCGGGCTGGTGACCGAGCGGCAGGGCACATAACGGGTTCTGGTTGAGAGATTGGTCGGGCTGGCGGGGGAACTGAGCTGCCGTCGATGGATTTTTTTCGTAGCATGGCTGCATGTTGCTTCAGATTTGGTACTACCCGCATCTCTCTCACTCTCTGTGTGTGTGCGCGCGCGCGAGCAGTTCACACCAGTAATTTCTAAACTAAAGTAGTCGATCTCTCGTTGCCGATTGCCGACCCATCGCCCCAATGGCCGCCGCATCAGTTCCATACCGCTACAGCACTGCCAGCAACCGTCGTTCTATTGTCTTGGATTCGGTTGTGGCTTGGGCTGGAACCGTACGATGTTGTCTGATGCGTGGTCTGAGTGGGTTTGGTCGGCTGATGCCAGGTATGAGAAGCTCCTGATCCTGATCGCTCCATGTGTGCATGCACGTAATGGGTATCATGGTCATGTTGCTTTGTGTGTAGAGGCAACCTCTTTTTGGGTAAACAAAATGAGGGGTGATGATGATGATAAAGACAGTCGTGCTGTATGGGTACTAAATAGACCCGGATGGGTGACCATGTTCGGGTTTCCCTTACAGCCCACCCTTACCTCTCTTGCATCCTGTTCAATTCATCGCCAACGTTGGATTATCTGTCCACGGTCGTTCTGACGAGTGAAAACCAGGGCAGTTCTCTTACACTAGGATGGGTAGATTATGCAGCAAGAGACGTGAGTGTTCGGTTTGAGATGAAAGACAAAATTGAGTCCTCTTTTGCTACACTACATATACTCAATGTTTCACAGTTGAGTTGCATTTTATTTTGGATTTGGTACAATCCTCATCACACTATCTTTCTCAAACACTAAACAGCTGTATTACATTTACCTCTAATCTTTGTCTATAGTCACTGATAGGATTAGAAGTCTGAATGGGCACAATCTGTATTAAACAGCATCTGCCCTTATTATCATTGACATGAAAATGTTGTTTGTTTTACATTGAGCAACCAACTTATGTCCTTTACTATGTAATTGCAGGAAGTACATTGTGGTGGCAACAAATCTGATACTCAAGACTTTGTTTTCTATAGATGGTGATCCAAAATGCATAGAAACATGGGTAGAGATGGGAACTATCAAAGTGATGGGAACCATCTGGGACGAACAGCGCCATCATCTTATACTGCTAACATGTAATACTTCACATATGTACAACATAACGATGCATCTTACATATCTGAAACCATAATGCAATTAACTATTGAATTTGCCCTACAACAGGATTGACCGATCTAGCAGATACTTATGAGCTTGTGAAGCTCGGTTGTTCATATTATCATGGACGAGATGTCATTGAAGAGCCTGATATAGTAAGTGTTGATCTTCTGGTCTTGGCATATAGCAAGTGGTTAGCTCCATAAATGAGTTTTGTAGTATGTGCCTTTCTTCTCCATAAGTGGAAGAAACATATGATTCAGAAGGCAAGGTCCTCTAAATGGAATTTGTACTAAACTCGATGGGTAACTTTATTTTAATGTTATGCTGGCTGTTATTTTCTCTATTTGTTTATTTATTTTCCTGGTACCTATCTGTTGTTACAAGCTTCGCTCTGAATTTTGATGTAAATCTCATGTTCCCAGGTCCACCATGACATCAATGAACCATTGTCCCGCTATTTCATTACACATGACAATACTCATATTTTACTTGCAATCAACTAATCAGTGACCGTAGTGATGTTCGCATCATCAAGGCACTGCAAATAGGTGTTCGTGTAATTAAATTAGACATGTGGCCAAATTCTTCTAAAGATGACAGTGATATTCTCCATAGAAGTGCTGAATATGACTTCCACTGACAGTACTCATATTTATGCCTCCGTTACTAAAATCTTCGAAGTGTGGATCCGATATGATTCTCTTCATATAAAATACTACTATTTTGAGGAAGGCATCTAGCTGAGTTTTAATAAAACTCTTCATGTTTGTGTGATGAGATTGTCTTCAGCAAACAATATTTCTAACGGTGGTAGAACGACAACTGATAAGGACTGCCAACATTAGAGCTACCCTTTGGCCCCATGTTCCAGTATGCAGTCAAGAAGGCAACAAAGGTAATGACAGGGGCATCACGTAGTTTCGGGTAGTGCATGGTTCTATTAATTAGTTTTTTTTCATACAATGGCTCATCGGTGCTGGTTAATAAATATATGTACATCCATGGAACAACTGATTAATTGGTCTGAACTGGCAACATCATTAAATTTAGAAATTCCAATAAAAATAAAGAAGGAGAACAAATGAGCTTGGTATGAATGATGCATGAAAAATTCTCATATTTACATGCCTGAGTACAGTATGTCCTATACCCAATATTTATAGTTCAAAGTTAAGTGAGTAAATATGACATTTGACGCCAAAATGTTTTGAAATCCCAAGTTCAATCTATTATTTTTATTACAAAGCGATGATTAAATGAAGACATATAGAATAGATTCAAGGCATTTATCCAACATTTTCCGTGAAAAGTCCACCCGATTAGTTGCATCATTCCCTATACTGACCCCCCTCCCCCCAAACAAAAAAAAGAAAGGGAAGCACTTCTTCATCAATGAATTAAAAATATGTGAAAGTTGTAGATGTGTTTTTTCTTGATAATATTCAGTGTAAACACCTCTTTTTTTTCTTGATTGCCAGATTTTTGCACTTTTCCCATGGTATAATTAGAAACAAAATCCTTTTTGTTAGCTTCTGATCATGATTGGGAGTATCTTCATCACTATCAGGGCGCCCATCTCGACCACGCCCCTCTCCCCACCTCTCTCTGCCCATGAGAGGTCCTACTGAGGTGACATCAGCAGCGACCAGCCGACCATGGACGGTGGCAGCGCGCATCCGGGCGTCTCAAGGTCGGTGCCATCAACTACTTACTCATGCAGTATTCTGCATTATTGTTAGAAATAAGGAGATAAATATGAATGGATCAGTATTCTGCATGGACACCAGTATTCTGCATTAATGGAGGATGAAGTGTGCCCGTACTATCTCCTGGTGTTTACAGCGATGTGTGCCCGTACTATCTCGTTGACCAGCTCCTCTGGCTCTCCCTGTGCGGTAGCGGCTCAATCTTCACGATGTCGTTGAGGAGGAAGGGCTGGGGCGGCTGTGTCTGGTGCGCTCTCTCTAATCATCGACCTCGCTGTTAGTACCTCATCCTTGATGCTGTGAGTGGCCTCTAATTTTGCCTTTTGAGTGTTCAATGCAAACTGTAAACGAAGATATGGTTGGATGGCTAATCAGCTTAGTTGTTGATTTGCTCGAGGGATAGCATATGAAGTGAGTAAACAGAAAGAAAGTGAGCTTGCGGATGAGGACATCGATCGCCAGTAGGAACTGCAAGTGTTCTATTTCAGTCAAAGCAGGGGAATGTGTACAAGGGAAAGGTCATCTCTTGCAGTGTCATTTTCATGATACAGCGATCATGTTTCTACATTTCAAGGTATAACACTGATGCTTGTTTCTACTCCCTACGTTCCTAAATATAAGCCTTTTTAGAGATTCTAATACGGACTACATACAGAGCAAAATGAATGAATCTACAGTCTAAAATGCACTTCCTTTATTTTCTTTCTAAACTCACTCGAACCCATAAAATGGGTTCGCGTGGGTTTCAATACAACCTGAATGATCTGTATATGCTACCCAACCTATTTTCGTGAATGGGGGAGAGTAGAGATGCATAGTTAAAAGATTTTTTGCAAGTTCATGTGACATTATATTCCAAATTTTTACTCATTATATTCCAAAATTTCTTTTGCCATGTGTACTCGCGAAAGTATGCAGCGAATAGGCGTAGGGGAAAGAGCAACATGGCCAAGCAAGTCTTACAATAAATAAGCATGAGAACAAACTAAGCACAAACTGAGTTTTTGCTTCTTTTTTTTTTATGCACGTTTAATGTTGTGTGGACTTAGCATACACTATTTTTCTCTCTTCTTCCATTCGTGTAGCTACAGGAGCACAAACTAAGTTTCCTCACCTACTCTCCCTCTCATGCGCGCACTTGTCGCCAACTACACATGTGCCTTCGTTGTCACCCTCAACTCTCTTTACTATAAGGCCGCAATTGGATTGACGGATTGCTTTTCCGGCTGTAAATATCTACACTTGTATTTTACAAGGCTCTAAGAAAATACTAACGCAAGCCTGTATTTTCTTTCCGGTTGTAAGATGTGCTTGGTTCTCAGGTTGTAATCCGGTTGTAACATCATGAGCTCATGCTGAGTTTGGAAACACCCGGTGGAGTGCGGGGTGCGTCGGGTCACCAACATCGGGGATGGTGATGGGGCTCAGAGTGATTGTTGGGGGTTGTGGTAGCTTGGGCAGGGTGGCGGTGCCGGACGATTAGGCAGGTGTAGGTGGTCGGAATGATTAGGTGCGGGGATCCGAGTAGGAGCTCTCTCTCTCCCCTCGATCCGACTGTCTATTTCTCAAGTTTTGTGCTAATACGGAAAAAAGGGAATAAATTTATCATATTATTATACCGATAATTTGTGCTAGAATCTAGGTTTCTTAGGGAAGAGCTTCATTTTTACCGTATAAGAGTCTATGCAAGTATCTTTCCATTGCGGGTGGCTTAACGCCACTACTGAAGTAGCATTTTATTGAAGTAAATTGTAGAGTATATCACAGTCATGAGGTTTTGGATCCCAATATTAAATCTGTTTGTATGTACATGCCACTTTTATGCGTACAACAGGCTGAATATTTTTTTTTTTATTAATGTTCTATAATTTAAATTTATTTCCATTTTTTCCTCGGATACAATTTTACAATGATCTCCTAGGAGAAGTTAAATTAGCCAAACAAATAATGTTTATTTTTAGGAAACATAATTAGTAAGATGATTTGATTCCATATTGGGATTAATTTATCAACAATGTGCTTGGGAGGAAGATGAGAAGATGTTGATGGCGGCGGTGTAGTTGATGGCGACGGCGGCCATGGGGAGGCAATCAAGAGCATCAACAACCTCTTGGCGCATCTCGACAACAACATGAACCCTCTTGCGAGACAGCTGCTGGAGCATCAGGGCCGGGGTTTGTTCGAGGATCATAAGGACGACATCGACGGGGAATAAAAGACGATTACCACCACGAGACAAGATGACCATGACAAACCCATGTGATGTGCATGCGGATCCTAAGGTATAGGTTAGATATGATAAATGTTGAAGCACTAGAATATGTATGCCCCTGTTCCAATGCAAATGATTACCACATTTGTTTTCATCTTCCAAAACCAGTTTGTTTTTGCTACGCCTTATTTGACCAGACAATGGCAATATGTTCAGCTCAAGAAAATCATAGGAAGCATTTATTTGAATGGCCTCAATAGTTCAAAATCAAAATAGTTGATAAACACACACCTACATATGAGCGTTACCAATCCATAAAAATAACAAATGGCAAGCATAGTATGAGCTTGCTTGTAATGTCACTATGAAACTGTATGGATGACATAGAGTGATGACGTCAAAGCTAAAGCAAGGAGTAGACCGAGATAAAAGAGGGTGAAGGAAGAGCAAATTCTGTCTTGTTGGTCGGGTGTGAGAAATAAGATGTGTGTGTCGAGAAAATTTAGAACCAATGGAAGAAGAGATAAAGCTGTCGTGATAAATACAACCAATCAACATTGTTTTGTTATCCTGTGGCCATATTTTCTATACATGTGAAGTTTGACATGCATAATGTTTATATACGCAACCACTAAAAATTTCAAAAGCCCGTGGCAACGCACGGGCATTCTACTAGTAAAGCCTAGTTATCATATCTATACATTAAAGTTATTTGGTGGAGTGGCTAGCACGGCTGACGGGATAACGACGATGTCATCGGTTTGTCCCCCGCAGGCTACCATTTTTCATATCAATTATATTCCTTTGTAGTGTTTACTGATAGGTGGGATCCAATGGTCATAGAGACGCATACTATGTGAGTTAGCCTGTCCCCTGCTGCAAGAGGGCCCGCGCCACACTGGCATGCCAACGGAAAATACGGTGCCATGTTAACGCAGTTAACATTTGCGGACGACGAGTGCACTGTATTGCATATGAAAGCAAAGATTTTACACCACTTTTCTATGTTCTACAACTGCAAGCACCAAAGTGATCACTCGTGGCATGTTCAAGCGTCAATGGTGTCTTTATCTGTTTCATAAAAGTGTGCTCTTTTGTTTTGGAATGCCAAATAAGTTGAACACTAGTGCAATAAACTTTTCAGTTGTGAGTCGTGCTCACTTCCATTTTGATGCCTCGGTATCCCAGTTCTCTATCGTAAGCTCTTGAATAAAGAGTGGAAGTGTATTGATAATCGATTACAAAAAGAAGCTCGATAGGTGGAAGGGCAAGCCCTCTCCTATGGGGGTGTTGTCCTTATCAATGTTGTTCACACCAGTTTTATTGATATCTATGTTTTCCTTCTTTAAACTACCCAGGTGGGTACGGATTATTACACTTGGTGTGGGAGCTTCTAGCACTGGATATGTCCATTACATATTCATTCTTTTGGCAATGTGATGAACATAAATGAAAATATCATCTAGCTATTTTTTTTATAAAGGGCACTTTTATTAACTCAAAATGTAGCATCAAGAAGATACTATGCCTATCAAGCCCTTGGTAAGCTAGCAACAAAAAATCAAAGATACTATGCCTATATTGAGGGAGGTGGTGATTCAGTCCAAAGATTATGCTTACATCCATGTTGGGTAAAAACCTTCCAAGCCCACCCGCTCTAACCGCATAAAATTCACAGTGAATGGTGGTTGCTACTCCATTCGATGTAGCGTAAACCAAATATGAAGCCAATGCATATGGCGGTAGAATGTTCTTTGTAGGCTGAAAGATCAAGGGTAACTTGGGATTGAGTACCTTGAAATCAAGAACAAATGCTTGCTAGAAAATGGTTGTTCAAGTTGCTTGCCGGGTAAGGTGGTTGGCAAGAGTTGCCGCAAAACAAATACGTTCGGTCCAAGACCATGTCCCAAGTTTCAGCAAAGATTTTGAATTCTTCGTTCCAGAAAGGTTTGATGAGAGTTAAGGTTGAAATCTTTCTAGATGTTCTTTCTCGGTGGGCAATGACCTCAACACGAGATTTTGGAAAGACACCTAGTTTGGAGATGCACCGTTTGCCCTCCAATACCTGAGCCTTCTATATTATCGTAACCGAAAGACGTTTTAGGTTGTTTTGGTGTTAGGGTCAAGCCCACTGAATATCGAATTTCAACGTATGCTTACCGGGAGTGAATGACATTTTTGCATCTGATCCATAGGTTGATTTTGAGCAAAACAGAAAGCTGGCAGAAAACAAAAAAACAGTCGTGATCTCATCTCCCTTGGAAGGAGGTTACGAAGATGCCAGCGTCCTAAACTCTGGCACACGCAGTACAAAAGACAAAAGACGGCGCAGACAACGATGATATTTTGGTTATATACACAAAGCCGAGCTTTGTTCAACTTCCAACTGCTTCAAAGATGATCACGTACTACTAGCAGACGAAATGAATCAATTAATTGAATGCAGTTATGTTTATGTACGGAGAAAATCAACATGTGTGCCCCAAACAAGCCCCTGCATCTGTATATGACTATCACCTCTATCTCTACAAGGTACAAAAGAGAGAGAGAAAGAAGAAAAAAGAGGTGCGTCCGTCCGGTATTCTCCTCCTGTTTGTTCCTTCATTCATTCATCATCAGATAATATGCAAGTAATCTCTTCTCTTGTCGCCTCCCACCCAATCGTGTTGCGGTCTGGTTTCACACTCGGGGAGCCTTCAGGCAGCTATGATCTGCACTGTCTACATCTATATACCCGGACAGAACCTCTTGACTCTGAATACTTGCTAGAATCTCGTCAGAATGAGGCGCTCCAGATCGCGTCGTCTCCTTCGCCGCACCTCGAGTGCACGTCCTTGAGCCGCTCGACCGGGTTGCAGACCCCACTGCACCTCCAGTCGAACGATGCAACGCAGGCGTTCCCTGCCTGCGCCTTCCACTCGCAGTCTGATATATCGAAGCCATTTCAGAAATGAAATGTTAGTGCCAATCTTCAGAGATGCTATGGTGAACAAAACCGAAGAAACTAACCTGGTGGCGTTCCGCAGCACATGTCCCTGTCGTCGATGTGCTCCACGTCTAGCCCGATGAACCATGCTCCCAGCGACACATCTTCGTTTGCGAATTTGTGCAGAAGGGGCCTGGGTGATAACGAAAACACGGCGGCGTCAGTTGCTAGTCATCAAATGGAAATGTTGTCTGAATGAGCATTGTCTGCCCTCTAGTCTTACTTGTTAACTGAGATGTAGGTGGCGAGGTCCTTTGAGATGGCGTATATCTGCCCGGTCGCATGGCGGAAGTACTTGTTCCCGTCCTCTCCGAACTTCCAGAACTCGGGCTCGTGGTATTTCGAACTTCTGAACAAGTGTAGTGATATTCAGTACTTATAAAATAGGATGCACTGGTACTTCAAATGTAGCTAGATGGTGTTTTCAGAAGGTTTACTTGTCAGAAAGAACCGGTCCAGACTTCATACAGCCAATGTAGACACGGGGTTTCAATTTGTGCCGCCCAAGGGTTGTGAGGAGCATTCCTGTACAAAATACATCACTTACTTAGTTCTCTCCAATATGATTGGGATTTCATAAGGTGTATTTATATGTAACAACAGCATACCTAGGTTGACATGGACATCATCATCCACCTTGACATAAAAATCAGCATCCCATGAGGCCACAGCAGTGGAGAAGAATGTCTTGGTCTTTGCAGATAGCTTGTGGTAACCTTCAACATGGTCCTACACGCGCGGATGGATGTCAGAATCAAAAGAAAAATTCTTTGAGAATTATATCAGAATTAACTTCAGTGTTGAACTGTTGACACCTCAAATCAATGATGTCAAGAAGATTTGGCTGATTGTCATTTAACAGAAAGGGGAAAGAAATGATGCAATTCAGTGTTTGGAGAGTAACGCCATACCAGCCTAAGAAAGTCATGATGAATAGCATCTTCCACGTCTATCGCCTGATCAAGGGCGCTGTTCGATGCCGGGCTGTAAAGCATAAACACAGGTTACTACATTTAGAGTTATGGAAATATATGTAGCATCCTCTGCCAAGGATTCCTAATACTAAAAAGAAAAGGCTGCACAGTATGTGTTCTGAAAAAATAGTAATACAATCTACTGAAGCTTGAGTGAAATCTGTCTTTTGGAATTTGAGCAAGTGAATAACTACATAAATCTCTGAAAATCAAAACAGAACAAGAAACTGAGGCTTTGCGGAATCCTTTTCTTGGCTAAAATATGTAAAGCTTTCCATGGAGATATTTACAATATATTTGTTCTATGTTACGAATTTTCTTTTACGGAACCTCATTTACGATATTTTTGCAACAAGTTATAAAATATTGTGTCAGTAACCTTACCTATGACCGATCATGAATCGAATGACGACTCCCTTTTCCTCTTCCAATTTCTTGAGTTTCTCACCTAATAAATAACGACGAGATATGTGTGGTGAAATAACTGTCAGCCAACTAAATGATCCACCCCAATCTAAATAGCTCAACTCTTAGCAGAAAGTACGCAGGCAACAAACTGTATTGAGCTATGATGATAAATAAACCTATTTGATTAATCTAGTTGTTACGATGATAAATAATCACATTTAATTGATTCTATTTGCTATGATGACAGATGATCCTATTTGATCCCTTGATTCAGTATTTGCACATTTCTCTGTAATTTCCTCGCTAGCTGCACACCATCATTCTAGCTGATTAAATACACATTCCTCTGCATCGGTTCTAACTAGGAACAAGAAAGCCAGCAAGCAACACCCAGACCAAAACAAGGGAGGCAATCAGGTAGCATTTGCAAAGTATGAACCTTGAGGCATCCAGGTCTCCCTGACAGAATCCCGGCGCTTCTTGCTACTGAAGGCGGTGTTGATCCCGATCACCACAAAAGCCTTCTTCCTTTCCTGCCTTACGCCATCCGCACTCTCAAGCAGCTCATGCCTGCTGCGCCGCGCTGCCAGCTCCATCTGTAGCGTGGCGATCGACTTGTCTAAATATCTAGACACAAAATGATATAATCCCTATTAGTCCCCTAGTAAAAACATAAAAATGCAGAGAGTTTCAGAACAATTTTCAGGACTCATGTCAACTTACTGTATGGCCTCATGAGTCTTGGCCACTTCCCCCATGACGTCCCTGTCGTCAAATGGTTTCTGAAATAAATAAATAAAGGTGTTCACAGAATTACATACCAAAGGGGAAACTGAAGAATATCAGGATTTTCCTATTTAAATGTCCATTTTCACTCTGCACCTATTTCTTGTACTAAAAAAAATAACCTGATTTATCTTATGTTTGATCAACCTTGTTTGTTCTTTTTTCTGAAATAAACCAGGTGCCAAAAACAGACGATCCCCATCAAAGTATCAATGGGTGTTTACAGTCGTTTCTGCATTGATAAAGTTAATGATGCCAGAGTTTACAAACATGTAGTAGTACTTTGTTAAATGCAACCGAGCATAAGTTCCATCAACATAAATAAGTAGAAGAGCAGCAACATAAGGTTCATTGATTAGTCAGCCGCCCTAACGTACCGTCTTGGCAACAAAATCTTCAGAAACGATCTGCAGCTCCTCCTCCTGCCGCCGCCGCTGCGCCACCACCGGGCTCTTCAAATCCGGCATCGCTCCGAACCTACGCCATAGAACACGCATCAGCTGCAGGCCTACGGCGAGCAGGGCACCGCATCGCGCAACCGGCGAGCGGATGCATCCAAGAACCCCGCCAGGAAGCGAGCCCACGGCGGGTCAGGCGAAAACCAATCTAGTGGGGAGAGGAGAGGAGAGGAGAAGGGCTCACCGGTCGGTGAAGAGCATGCCGAGGCCGAAGCTGCAGGCGCAGAGGAGCAGTATCGTCCTCGACAGCACCGGCCTCCTCTCCCCGGCGGCGGCGCCGCTCTTGGCCTTCATCTTCCTCCCAGCCGCCTCCGTTCTTCTAACTGTGTATCGCCTGGGGCTGGTCTGGTTTGGGGAACGCGTCGCGCCCTGCTGTGCTGTGCCGGGAGCGAGAAGCTGAGGCCGGCCTTTATGAAGGTTCGAAGTAACCGAAGCCGGGGGAGGGAAACACAAAGACGGAGAAGAAGACTAGTTTAATCTTTTAATGGCCGGGTTCAGAAAAGAAAAGAAAAATGCTGCGTTCACAAGGCTGGGCTGTGAACGGGGGTCAGAGCGCGGCTGTTTTTCTTTTCTCAGGGACAATGACAACGGGAGGCGATTGTTACATTCGCCTTGCCGGGGGGTCATCGTCGTCACGAACACCTGCAGCCCTGCACCGATTCGAGTCAATTCATTCTCACCGAAACAAAATACTTTTCATCGTTCTCGAGAGAAAAAAAATCCGTTGAACATGGACCCAGTTTTTTCTTTTATGGATTTCATAGTAATTATAGAAATCCATGTCCTATCGAGACATAATTTAGAACTTGCCATCTTTTTGCCTAATAGGCAAAAATTGACCTTTAGAAGGGACGCGGATTAATCGAGCTCGAGCTCCAACTTTTTAAAAAAATCTGAATATTTTTGTTGCAAACTTTGACAAAGGTTTTCGATGGTTGTAAAGTTTCATCATATAATAGCATTCATGGAAGTTGTGGCAAAATAAAACAAAATCGATGCTCCAGAAAGTTATTTTCAAGAGCATTTGGGAGTGCTGATTTTTTTTCCCCATGATTTCCACGAATGTCATTTCAGGATGAAACTTTATATAAATATTACTGTTCACCGGAGCTCATATGAGCTCGAGCTGAGAAGGACATTTTCACTCTGGAAGATGCTGCTATAAATGTTGTCGAACAACTCTGGTCATCAATGATCGAGAATCGGCGCCATCATATTAGAGACATGTACCCCGCGGCAAGCATGGCGAACCATCTTGAAATCATTCGAATCGTTTGAATATTAGAGACATGTGGTGCATTAGTTGTTCAAGATACCACTCATGAGTCCTCTACCAAGATAAATGTTAAGACCTTTAAAATCAGGTAAATGTTGAAATAAATATAGCACCATCGAGATGGCAATGCCATGTCTAATAAGTGTGTCAAAACATAGGAATTCGTTATTTACGTTGTTTGGTTGCACCTGGAAAAAACAGAGTGGTCTGCCGTACAGACCGAGTGTGTAATTATTGTCATAGACAACATATTTTCTTCTCAATAGGTTAGATTTCTTATCAGTAGAATACCAACTGAATTATAGTGTAGAAAGGCAATCCATAGAAATTTAGAAGGACTCATCCATACTTTTTTTTTTGCGGATTAGAAGTATTTATTCCTTTGAACTACATATATAGACTCTAAAGTAAATATTTGCATGGACTGAATTCCATTAAACATCCTTTTAAAACAAAAGGCTAGTTTAAAATCAAATAGGCCTTGAAAAACGAGTCAAAATCGCCAGCTTCAGTACTTAGTATTTGCAATTGCCCCGTGCCAGTCAGCCAGCCAGCGTAGCAACGATGGGCGGAAAACTAAACGCACAAATCGCCGGCGCGGTCGACCGGTCATGTCGCGTGGGCATCTGTGATCTGTCCGTCCACGATCCATCGCTCCGGCGGCAGGTCGCGTTGGCACCGAGGTTCGGATCCCGGGCGTCACACGTCGCTGCCGCCCGGCGGACTTGCCGGGGGGTCCGTATCACGTTCGAGTATGTGGGGTGGGGTGGGGGGCACGCGACGACGCGAGGCCGTGTGGCGCCCGGTGCGCCCCTAGCGCGTCGTCTCCCGAGTCAACGCGGCATCCAGCGCGTCTCCGCACCCACCACGGCCAGCCGCCGGCGACGGCGACGGCGAAGCGCCGTGCGTTTCCTCGTCACATTACCTTTTGCCGGAAGACTGCTCAGTGCTCGTCATTAGCGGACGTTCTGCCGGAAGATAGAGCGGATAACTCGGGATCACCGATGACAAAAGCTTCCCAGGTCGTTTTCGGCGCTCTTTCTTTCCTGGAGACGGAAGTCGTTACGCACAAACGAAACGGTCGGCGCTTCCAAGAGCGCGACGTCGACGCGTACCGGTCCCGGTCCGGTTATCATGCCCTGCGCTTTGGGGAGAGCGATGAGGCTGGTCTGGTCCGATCAATCAGGCGCTGCCAGCGGAGTCCTCGCCTTCTCCTCCGTTCTCGGCATATTTTAGGGCCTCACGCCGGAGAGGAGGAGTGCGCCGAGGGTCGGAGTAGCCCGGGCGTCACGTTGATCGCGGGCGCAGGGGCGGGGGCTCTGCGGCGCGTTACGAGCTCACCCGCGCGATTACGTGTACGCGAGGGCGCACCAGGCACGCACGCACGTCGTCAGGCCGTGGGCCGCCCGTCACGCTGTCTACCTCTATCTGTAGTACTACCTGACAGGGCGCCCCCGAGGGCCAGCCGCCGGTGACGGCAAAGCGCGGCGCGTTTGCTTGTCCAGTCATCAGCCTGCACAACTTTCGTTGTTTTCTCATCGGCCTTGGTAGACAGAGTGCTCATCATTACTGACGGAAAAAAAGGGACGATTTTGGATCACCTGGCCGGAAAAATCCACCCTACATACGACGGACTTCTCGTGACGGTACTTACACTCGTAGTAGTTGCTTTCCGAGTAGGCTCGCTTCCTCTTTCCTCCAGATGGGAAGTTGGTTAGGTAGAAACAAATGCGGTTGGCGCTACCAAAGCAACGCGATATCCCGGTCCTGGAATCATGAGCTTTGGGGAAAGCGACCAAGCTGGATCCAATCAGGGCTGCAGCACAAACAAAGCACACGAGACGCCACGAGCGGAACGGCACTGGTGACATCAACGAGACGAGCGACGGTGATCCAACAGTAGATGGAGACGACACGTGGGTCCTCGACTCCTCGTTTTCTCCTTCTCCGCTACTATCCTCGGCATATTTTAGGGCCAAGGGTCAGCCCGCCGCGCCCGGCAGGGTGGGCGGCAGCCAGGCCCCACGCAATCTAATCTAAACAAGGTGCCAGGCTAACTGCAAGATCTACTGCTGTTCAAGGAGTCCGAAATGCCAATTTATGAAAGAGTGGTACGTTCAAGACGCCACTTCACACTGACGTCACACGATCATAGTCCTCTCTACTCTGCATGAGAGGAGAAGGAGAATCCGTTAGGAAAAATAGAACTGAGACTAGTCACAATTGGTAGTAACATATGTGTGGTGTCATGCAACACTTTATTTATTAGGTTGCAGACTCATCTTGTCTTGGTACGTGTGATGTTACAGTAACTAACTATGTACCACATACCTCTCTTTTCTCATTAACTACTCGCCACATCATTTGTTTTGCCTAGAGATGTGTGATGTTACCACCTATGTTACTCCCACTGTGGGTAGTCTGATGCGCTCACCCCCAATCGACTGACAAATTTTGTTTACGGGCACCAAAAGAATCAGCCTGCAACGGCATCTGGATTTAAGGAGCGATGCAATCCCCCAAAAAGAACCCAGTGACATTATGCCGGTCTACTGCCTTGCGATCACCAAGAAATAAGAACCTGCGAGCAACTGCCCATCAGCAGCTTTAATGGAGTCAACTGAATTTTCATATGGAGGTTTGACAGTAATAACGATTTGCTGCAGGCAGCTCATGATCCAATCTCAATGCTAACCTCTCGAGCCACCAAGCACCGCAAGCTCACAACAAATTAGGATAAACACGTACGTACGTACGTAGTACTGATGCTACGGATCCATTTCAGGAAGCGGTCAGCCATGCACACACGGACACCAAGTAAATCCCGCCCTGGAATGAACATATTTTTTACACAGGACCACACACGGGTATAGACCAGACGTCTTCGCGAGATTTTTGACCCTTAATCCTCGGTGTGGCACGTCCAGTATGTCAACCCGCTGCAAAGACGATGCGACGTCAGGACACGTACTGGCCAAGTGAACGAATTAGGGAGCGAGCGAGAGACGAAGTTGATGAAGCATGCGGATATACCTTATCAACACGAAAACGCATTGCAGAACACCGGCAACACCAGTCCACACAGAAGGGCCCTTGTCTGTCAAGGCGTCTTGCACCAACAAACCCACTGATCCAGCTAGGCAGACGAAAGAAACGACGTAGGCGACGAAAAGCCAAAGCTTCACCCTGCGTATTAACGAGCCCATGTCAGAATAATACAATGTAGTATCTCAGGTGAGAATCCTTCTTGCAGAGTAAATCTCATTTACTAGTAAATTCATGTACCCAGCAGCACTCGATGGGCCACGCTGGCTCCCATTTCGCTTTACCAACCCCAGGGGAACCCCAACTACAGGCCTTCATCACTAGTAAAGATATACTGGTTGGGTGCTAAGATCCATAGTCGAGAGGGAAACAGCCCAGATCGTACACTCAGCAATCACTCGGTGGAAAAGGAAGTGGTCAAGCACCATTGGTCTACTATAGTCTCATGGATGTCACAAAGAGGGAGAATGAATGCGACGATGCAATCACATAGTACAATGCTAGCAACTACAACGTTCTTTCGATCAAAAGCATTCATAAGTTTGAGATAGCGTCTATGCAACGAGTTCGAGATTTTGCACAACATAAATGAATAGATGATCCATAAAATGAAAACCCTTAACCCTGCACTTGAACCTAAACAAGTAAATCATCAACATTCCGGGTTTGCCTAGACTGTGCCTACATTTTAAGATTCATCTTGTTGCAAGATATCCGTGTGGCTTCATCTGCTAAGGCCTAGAATCCCACTTAGTGATTATATTTCCACTTATGTTGACAGTGTAATGTTCCTACTTGCTTTGTTCCTCTAGGGGCTCAACCCCATGTCGTACTAAATATCTTTACTTATATACTATATCATACCACAGTAGGAGAGGCTCCTACTGTTTTTCTGCTTACAAAGACCATGTGGCTTCTTCAAATTTCTTGAAGCAGTTTTAGCTAATCCTTGCATGGCTTTGTTATGGCTTAATGAAGCTTAAAATATTTGCAGAATGTGCAGCACATCAGTTGAGGAAAATTAAACGCACTCCTTTGTCTCCAACATATAAAATGTTATACAAAGAGATTAGTTTTAACATATCGAAAACCTAGAGCCATAAAAATAACTTAATCAAGCATTCTAACTCGGATTTTGGTCAGGTTGCAACCATAGGTTTGGAATAAATTATTCTGATCTTTCCCTATGAATATTTACAAACATAACTACATACTCCCTCCGTCCGAAAAAGCTTATCCCAAGCTTGTCCCTCAAATAGATGTATCTAGCACTAACTTGATGCTAGATACATCTATTTGAGGGACAAGCTTTTTCGGACGGAGGGAGTAGAAACTAACCACAATAAAATCAAAATGTGATACATGGGTCTAAAATTTCAGAAAAATGGGCTTCACAACAATTGGCATGCAGATTTAATAAGCCAAATCTGGCAGAACTATAGAACAGCCAAAGATTGAAGTAGACGCTTGAAGTCCTAACTTTCCACATCTACCAACAACAATTTTTTATGCACGCATGATATTTAGAAGAAAATAGGTGAAACTGCACTTTTTTTTTATCTTGCTCAGGCAGTCACGCAGCAGAAAGTTGAACAGCGGAAATTAAAATATACAACTATAATTCAGAAATAAATCCAAATAAGCATAAGTTATAAGTTATAACTAGTTATTTTCAACCAATAAGAGTTTCACTTTGAACCCAACTGCAATGGTATCACATTGGCACATGGATTCTCATGGAAAAAGCTTGTCTTGAAAGGCAAGCCACAGTAACAGAAAGGTAACGATATATGTAGGTGTTTGACACATGTTAAATTAAATGTCAAGGAAAACAGGAATATGATAGAAACAGAGTAACATGCAATGAAGATTGAGGAGCAGTGCTAATAGGGAAATAATGAGGACCATTAGCAATACTGCTACGCTCATGAGATATATTAACAGTTTTAGCTGTTAGAACTATCAAAAAGAGAGGTCACACTGTTTACTTACATACTCCCTCCGTCCGGTGAAGAGTGTACATCTAGAAATTTTAGGACAAATTATGGAGTTAAGTAAAAAATGCATTGGAAAGGTGCAAGCCACCATCTCTCTCCTGTTTAATTACCCAACCTCCAATGAGCTAAGTGCATGTAGAAATTAAGAAGACCATGTGTAGATTGCTATTGGTCTTGGTTACCGTGTGATGAGAGAGAAATATTTTTTTCTACTTTAAAGTGCATTGGGAAGATAGAAGTACACTCTTTTGTGGACAAATTTTGAACCTAGATGTACACTCTTCACCGGACGGAGGGAGTACTTAGTTGTCCAAGCACATCCATGACCACCCAAAGAAACCTTAATATGACTTCTCTAAACCATTTATACTCATAAAATCAGATTAGTCAGCCCTTCACATATGGTCAGGCCTGAGATGACTTGAGAACCTGACCTAGGTCCAAGATATCATGGCTTTTCTCTTTTGACACAAGAATAGTCAAGGTACCTAATAAGTTTCGTTTCATCTAAAATCAATTGGTCAACTAAAATAAAGACATCATAAGTTCAGTGCGTGAAATTAATAATTTCGAACATAACTATCTTTTGAGTCGTGCAGTCAACGAGTATATATTCAGGGTCCAATCCAATCATCTAGATTTCAGTAACCTATTCTTTGGTTAATACTACGCAGTAACTTGAATTCAGCGATCAATTCGATAAACTGGTGCCAAATCGAGCAGTAATCTGACCTCCACTCGGAATCATCCCCGTAGGACGAGTAGTAGTCGTTCCCGATGGCATCCTTGTCGACGCAATTGAACATGAGCGCGGCCAGCGACGCGAAGATCCCTGCAAATCGCCCACAGAAACCCATCAATTCCCGACCCCGGAGCCGCGACACGAATCGCCAAAGCCTGAGCGAAGCGGAAGGGGGGATCTGGTTACCGGGCAGGTAGTGGATGAAGGAGACCTGGACGGCGCTGCAGACGACGGCGTCGACCCAGAACCACCAGCCGGCGCCGAAGAGCGCGCCGGCGACGCCCGGCCCGATGATCCCCCACAGCATCGCCAGGTTCTCCATGGCCGCACCAAACCCTCGCCTCTACCAACTCCGCGGAATCCCCTCGCTTCGTTGCCTCCTTCCTTCTCGCCTTTTCTTTTCTGCCGATTTCCTCTTCTCTTCTCTTCTCTTTTCTTTTTGCGCCGAGAAGGGGTTGGGTAGGATGTTGGGCTTTGACTCGGACTCGGTTCCTCCGCGTAATGTGGTCTTCAGGATTGATCAATCGGGCCCAATGGGGCCTCACGTTGTTAATGGGCCTACTGGGCCAAGAAGGGATGGAGCCACTCGGTGGTGTTCCCTCAAGAAAAAAAAAAACTGGGAGAGGAAGGAGGTGGGAGGGAAGTGTGACCAGCAGGAAGAGGCGACAATGGCGCGAGGTGGCGCGTGGGCGGCGGCGGCGGTGGTGCTGTGGTGGATGGCGGCGGGCGCCGGGGCAGTGTGGCTGGAGATCGCGCCGTCGGGGACCAAGTGCGTGGCGGAGGAGATCCGGTCCAACGTCGTCGTCATCGGCGACTACTCCGTCCTCTACGAGCACCAGCAGGCCCATCCCACCGTCTCCGTCAAGGTAATTCATTTATGTACATTTACATACTCCGCCCGAAGGATCGGTCCATAAATGCAATATGGTGGGAGGTTATAAAATGGAAGGATTTAACGTACAACACCGTGAAATAAATGATGAGGGTTTGTCGTGGAAGAACGAATCATCCATCGCATTTATTTGGAAACGGTTTTTTTTTTTTTGCACATCAATCAGGAGGGGGCAAAGCCGTCCCGGTTCCATTAAAAATGAGACCACCAGGTTCAGTAGTTATTACAAAAGTCCACCAGGTTCAGTAGCAATTTGAAAGGAAAAACAGGGAATATAACACCAGCTTCAGTAGTTACTGGAAACATGGCAGGACTGCTGCCACTTTCATTGGAGTATATATTCGATCGGAAAAGGGGAACGACAATGAATTTACAGAGACTGGGTTGATCTGTTAATGGCGAGGATCCTTTGAAAAGTTGCAGAATGCAGATGTCATGGAGAGTATCAATTAAGTCATCGAGAGTAGAAAACGGTCGGTAAAGTCCTAAGAAAATTGTAGCAAGTCATTGGTTGCTATTACCATTTGGAAAGTCCATGATTCATTGGGATATCTCTACATTGACCTGGGGCTCAAGTGCTGGTTGGTTGTACTGAAAACCATCGGTACTTTTATTCATTTTCAAAGATACTACATGTGATTACTTCACATTGTGCGTGTACACCTAAAAAGAACAAGCTAGAAAATGTTTTGCTAGTGAAAATATATTAGGAATTTTTTAAACATTCTATATGATCGATAGTTTACCAAAGGTGAAAGGTGTGTTTTGCTTTCAACCAGGGCTCATTATCATCCTTCAACATTGAGTTCACTAAAGAAAATACATAATGAAGCACAACGATGATTAATTTTTTCCTGGTGCCTTATCAATTTTTCTGTTAATCTGGAGTTTTTACAGACTTCGAATTATATGTGCTGTCTGTATCAATGAAAAGAGTTGATAGTTCAAAATTTTCCTTTTCTTGCATGTTTCATATCAAAAAGACGTTGGCTAAAGGGGGAAAAGATCCCTCCTTTAACTGTCCGCTGTTGGATAGAAGTGAGACCTCTCCGCAAATTAACGCGGGTAGCACTCCATCGGAGTCCGCATAGCGGACTCGGACACGGGTGGGTGGGTTCAGCACCTTGAATTCCAGCCACTAAGCTAGCGCTCAGTTCTCAAGCATGCGCCATGTCATGCCTTACAATCACATGATTTTGATGTTTTGGTGCTTTACTGAAGGAAACAGAATATCATAAATAGAGAGAATCTGCACTATTTAATTCAGTCTGAGTCATGACTAGGAAGAACTACTAAGGACTTGGGAATTGGGAGGCATTGGAATTATAATCCACCTTCTACTGTTCTATTAGCTGCAACTTTAGTTCGATAGTTGCATCACATGATATTATTGTATTCTTATAGTTATGCAACGTGTGTGTGTGTGTGTGTGTGTGTGTGTGTGCGTGCGTGCGTGTGTGTGTGTGTGTGTGTGAGGGCAGTAGAGTTCCAAAAAATTACAGGTACAAATGGTCGATCCTTGTGCTAGGCTTTCTTCCACGTTTTATGATTTCCATTCAGTTTTAACAGTATATTCATTTCCCCATGTAATTTCTTGGGACTGACTCCATTTTCTGTTTTCTTGACTCTCTTGTATCCGTTGTACAATATTCTTGCAGATTACATCCCCTTTCGGGGACACCATACACAAGAAAGATAAGGTTACGGTGGACCAGTTTGCATTTACCACATCAGAAGCAGGAAATTACTTAGCTTGCTTTACAGTTGACGGTGATAACAAGGGTTTGGTGGTGAAACTAAATCTTGACTGGAAAATTGGTATCGCGGCAAAAGATTGGGATGCTATTGCTAAAAGGGAAAAGATTGAGGTGAAGTACATGAAATTATGATGGTACACCCATCATTTTTCAATTTCGTTGTTTTCCTCGTTTGGATGACAGTAACTTTCCTGAATAGGGAGTTGCACTAGAGTTGTTTAAGCTTGATGAATCTGTCCAAACAATCTACGAAAATCTGCTCGTGCTGAGGACCAAGTAAGTCAATGCACTTCTCCGGCCGTGTTTCATCAATTTTGTTGATACCAAAAGGCGTAACTATTCCGTTTAAAAATATTGTTCTTAATGCAGAGAATCCGACATGAGAGATGTCAGTGAGCTGACGAATGCTAGGGTCTTATGGTTGAGCATGATGTCGCTCGGTGTTTGCATTTGTGTTTCAGTTATGCAGCTGGTGCATGTAAAACGGTACTTCCGAAAGAAGAAGCTCATCTGAGATTATATACTCCTCTGCAGCATACGTACATTCTATGTTCTATTTAGTACTAGATGAAATACAATAATTTTGCCACAATGGATGTTAAGCAATTATGTAACAGATGAATGATAGCATGTTCTCACCTAATCCCAAGTTCAGATAAGATGGTACTGCTGCCACTCTTCATGTTCAACTTACTACTATTACAAAACAAAATGCAAGTACCAATTTTATGATGCTACTGGGCACTGGCCCCCTTGCCATAACCAAAGAAACTCTCTGTAGTCACTCTGTGGTAAGCTTTCATGGATGAAATCTGCAAAATTCTTTCCGAAGTTACTCTTGAACGCCAACTTGATCTCGTTTATGCCGACGTCGTCGCTGCCCAAGATAGCCCTCGTAACCAACCTTTTATTGGCTTCTGGGCGTTGCATACTTCTCTGCAGTAACTGACAAGGCCAAGAACAGAAGAATGAGTCAGGGACCAGCGATGTACTAGTACAATTTCAAGTACAGAACTGCTTGCTTTCTGTTATTCACCTTACAGTAATACTTGGAAGGGGTGTAGATGCACTTGACAACAACTCTCAGAGACTCTTCAAAATCACCAGCCAAATTCTTCTTCAGTGCCTGCATACATATACACATTCATGATTGGCCAAGAGATTCACCAGTGTTCTTTTGCCAAGTGGAGATCATCAGGCCAACCAGCCAGGCCATTGAGTTTGCTTACTTTGGTGAAGTCATGCCCATATATGTGCTTGTAACTGCAGAGCGCCAGCCTGAGCTGTGGGATGCTCCTCTTGCTGAACATCTCGAGGATGGTGGCCTCGTCGACCGATCCTGTGCCGCTGTTCTTGGCGTCGTACAATCGCCTGGCGTCGCATTTCGCGATGTGCCGGCTGGGTTCATCGTGGTGCGACTTGTGGGAGGTTGCCAGAGCTACCAATAGCTGCTCGAACCACGAGAGGAAAACCCGGCAAGGAGTGAGCTACCTTTGCTAAGTAGAGAGGTGGAAGAAAAATGACTGAAACCAGAACGAGAAGCAGGAGGTGGACAGACATACTCTCTGATAAGGGTGCGAGGGGTCGGTGACCATGTCCTGCTCCAGGTTCTTCTTGAACCTAGCCAGGTACGCCTGCTTGGTGAAGAAGAGCTGGTCCTGCTTCCGCCGCGTGAAGACCTCGACAAGGGCACGGTAATCGGCCGCCGCGCCATTCTCGATGGCGTCCCTTGCCATGATCGCGTCTCGCTCCGCCAGGTCAAGCATCCACAGGTAGAGCAGATTGCAGAGCTGGAGAGGGAGGTCATGCTGAGACTGAAAGCAGAGTACGTTGAGACTCTCTGCCTACCTGTTATGCCCTTTGTTTATCTTATTACCTCATTGTCCTGATTGGCCGTGAGGGTTTTATGGAGCCTGCCGACGAGGTCCTCCCCGAACATTGCGCGGTAAGCCGCCTTGATCTGCTGCCTCTCCGATGTGCTCCGGTGAGCCAGGAGGCGGCTCAGGCGGCGTGGCTCGTCGCACGCTCCATGGATCTCTCTGCACTCGTTTTCGAACCCTGCCGTGGCAGGAGAACGGGCGGCCATGCTCGGCACTTCAGCGCTGAAGCTTTCGATGTGTGAACTGCGGCCAGTGCAGAGATGTATAGGAGAGAGAGAGAGGGAGAGAGAGCCATATTGTTCTTGGCTTCCTTTTAATGAAGGAGGGGAGGAAAAAGGAAGAAAGTTATCTCGAATTGGCCAGAAAAAAGGAGGCAATGGAAAGGAAACATAAGGGAAATGTGTGTCCTACTCAGCATTGGTTTTGAGTGCAGGGGTAGGATTTTCATCAGCCATCATGGGTATCATGACTTTAAGGCCTTTTTAGCTTGGATGGAATGTGAATTATTATTAGATCAGTCACCCTGAAGTCATATCCTATGATGACTTTATAGTACTACATGGTTAATAACCAAGTTCCTACATGTTGTAGTACTGAACATTCCTGAAGGAAGGAAGGAAGAAAGTTATCTGAATTTGGTCAAAAAAGTAGGCAATGAAAAGGAGACAGGAGGCAAATGTGTTGCCCTACTCAGCATTGTGGTTTTGAGTTCAGGGACAGGGTTTTCAGCGCTCATGGGGATCTTGACTTTTAAGCCCTTCTTAGCTTCTAGGGAATGCAGGTAATTAAATCAATCTACCCCTAAAAAAGGTAACTAAATCAATCTGAAGCTAGGCCATATGATGATCCAATCCAGTTAAGTAATGTGTAATCCTCTTAGTCGAACTTAGCCTGGGAAAAAGACCATGTCTACAAATTCCAGAAAAATGAAAATCACAGAGCTACATTGTAGGATGAAGTATGGATGTAGTACACATTTTCGTCGTACCATTTCCATGGTGAACAATTATCTGGTTCGGTCTCTCGGAGATGCTCAAATGGGTAGGATTGCATGCATGTGCTTATAAGGATGAGTGTGCGTGCGGGTCGTGAGCGTCTTCGTCTGTTCCGTGATTCTCGAAAAAGATAAATCGGAAGTGTACACGCAGTTTTCCATTTTCACGACACAAAAACATACCCCTTTTTTTTTCTCCTGGGACAATTACAGCTTCATTCCTCTTCATTGGGTTCAGACTTCATCCAATAATGCGCATTTGCGAAACATAAACCGACGATTTACACGTGACATCGTGCCACCGGTGTCAAATTACTAGTATATTCTTATTCTTGGGCCGAGCTGAAACGAAGCTCAGTTGATGACCAAGTACGCAGCAAGTTGAGAAAGAAGAGGAAATAGGGAGAAGAACCAAAAGTGCGCAGCAGTGCAGCCTCAACTCCAAAGATGTGGTCATGTGTAGTGGAGGAAGCAAAGGGCAGGCCAGTAGCAAGTGGTTGACAGCGGAAAAGATCCTACGTGCCAAATTGAGCAAGACGTAGTAGATGGAGATGTCGTAAAGTTGGCTTGGCGCACAAAGGTTTTTCAGAGAAAGGAAGACGCTCCTCCTTTTCTTTTGGTTTGTTTCTGAAGAAAGAAAGTTGGCTTGACGCTGCCTTTGCTTGCTGCTCGACATAATTCGTCGCCTAGGCTGCTTTTGCGGCCGAGCCGACGGTGACGGTGTGGTGGTATATCTGGTGGCACCCATACGGCCATACCCATGGCATTCGTGGACTCCCACCTGGTGGGCGCTGACTCGGAAGTCGGAACCCCTCGCTGCCTTTCGCTATTCTCTTTTGCTCTTGGCCGAATTTTCATGTCCGCATCACGGAACTGGGACGCGCCACCTCTTTCCAGCTCCAAGTCGGTGCGCCACGTTTGGTTTTTTGTTTCTTCGGAAAGGCACGACCCACCTATAGGAACACTGGAGTCTGGACTGGAGGGTCTCACGGTTTGCATATTTTGCCGCCGTGGCCACGAGTGCAGAGTGTGGTGCTTTCTGTCTCATGGTCACCACGACCACCGGACGAGAGGATGTCGTATTGTCGTGGCGGCGTGGGAGAGGGGTGGTTCTTTGATTGCGGATAAACGGGACGTGCCCGTGCTCGTCTGCCTCTCCGTGCCACGTTTTCGGTTTTTCTTTTGGCCGATGCTACAAATCATCCGGCTGATGCGAGGGAAATTTAAGCGCCTCCTGGTCCACCGTTTGATCTAGCCCGGCATCAACGGTCTGGCGTGGGCTGCGGACAGCTGAGGCATCACGTGGCATTGAGGTTTGTTCGGCCACTCGCGCAAACAGCTCTTTACACGTGCATGCACGTGAACTCAATGTTAGGCAGCAGGGGCATGTGAGAGTCGCCACGTTGGATCTCATGCTCGTGACCACTGTTTCTACAGCGGCTCGTACAAATACTGCAACAAAAAATTTAAACCGACAAATCTTATAGAAAAAAAACACAGAAGACAAATGTGTTTATGCAACAAAAAAATCACGAGATTACAAATAAGGTACACACAGTACAATATAGGAAGTAGTAGGAAAAACATGCAAAGTTGCAACAAGTATTTTACGAGATTGTATTAGTTCGTTATAGCTCCACCGACCGGCTTTTGCAGCACCCGTGGTTCGGCTTGCAGCATGACAGTTTTCTTTTGAGGTAGCAAAACTCCGGTAGTTAATTGACCGGACGGAGCTACGAGTAGGTAGGCTGAAGTGTGGATCGGATCGTCTGCCTCGTGAGCCACTCGATTGGTGCACGAGAGCTGTCTGATCTGGTTGTGTTAGCTGACCCACCCATTTGCAATATGCATCATGTTGTGCAGCATGAGCCATGTTACGCTCGCTGTTCTGTGTCCCGTCAACTCGTTGAACTGCAGGTGGATGTTTGCAACATGAGACACCACATTGCTAGTCGTTGGATGCGGACGACACCACAACATTCCTCATGTTTCAGAAATATAGCCGATGTTGACATTGCAAAATTCCTCGTATTTTGAAAACATAGTCGATCTTGCCACCGCAACATTCCTCGCGTCTCGGGAATGTCAGCAGTGTTGCAATTTGACCGACGATGTTTTAGAAACACTGATGGCTATGCAACATGAGGCCAACCCGATTCACAACACCCATAGTACCTAGGGCATCGATGTGTTGGGGCTGCAACGTGGGAGATGTTCTGTAGCGATGGGTGCAACTTGGGAGATCTTGCATTGAAACATGTTGCGACAGCCACAATGTTGGCTATGTTGCGACTACAACATGGGCGATGTTGTGTGGTCACGGTTGCAACTTGGGTGATGTTGCGACTTCAATGTGGGGCATGTTGCGACGAGCGCAACTGTGTGGTGTTGAGTGTTTGCAATGCCCGCCCAGTTGCAAACCTCCCGAGCGCAACATGGGTCATGTTGCAAACGACGAGTGCAACATGAGTCGTGTTGCGAACGGTGGTCACAACTAAATGGCTACGCAGCCTAGATCGGACGACTGTCGCGCGTGCCATCCAATAGCGCATCCGTGGGTCATGTTGCAAACGACGAGTGCAACATGAGTGGTGTTGCGAACGGTGGTCACAACTAAATGGCTACGCAGCCTAGATCGAACGACTATCATGCGTGCCATCCAATAGCGCATCCGCGTGTCAGCCGACCGATGCATAGCACGCGCCTGAAAAAATAGCGGCAGCCCGACATGCAACATTGCATGTCCAGTTTGCAGCAACACGGACCGCCCTCGCAGTGCCCACGCGCCCGGCTTTACAGCCGACCGATCTTATAGAGTCGCGTGTATGCAGTAATGCCCACCCGTCCATGTAGCGTACGCGCTACCGACTTTTCTATGCAACATACAGACTTTTCTATGCAACATATATATATTTGGTCGCATGAAAAACATCAACTAAAAAATATTACACTTATGTAACATGGTGAGTCAAACACTATATCACAGAAAAAATACTTTGCAGCACAGACCATAGTTGCATTAGGATATCTCAAAAGTATCCAAAAGCATGCAATCAACTCAGTAAAAAGGAAAAAAAAACAAAAAGTAGGTGGGGTGTGCAGGGCAGATGAGAGAGAGAGAGAGAGAGAGAGAGAGAGCAGCGGCTCGGTGCGGCTACATGCAGGTAGGCACATGGGCGCGCGTGTGCGAGCTGAACAGAGCTGTTCCCACGTGGACAGGTGGAACCGTGGAAGGCTGCGAAGCGGACTGGTTGGTGCACGTCTAGTGGGGAGAGGTGGGGCACGCGTGAGACAAGCACCGCACGACCAGCTTCGATCGCACGGCTCGGGACGCGGTTTACGCGAGCGAAAAATCAGCCCGCTTAAAACAAACGATTTCCTTTTCTTTTTTATGCTCCCATGCAAAAAAGTCAGGCGTGAGGTGATTCAAACTCGTTATCTCCTTCGTGTCTAGACTGCACTAAGGGCAACTCCAATGTGCCGACCCAATTCATTCGCGCGTGTCTGTTTGACTCAAAACGGACAAAAGCGTTGGCCCAACGCGCTGACCCAAACCCAAAATGCATTAGCTCGGTGTCCGTCTGGACGCTTTTCAGACAGAAATTTGCACATGGTTTGCGTCCGCGCGAACACGAAACGGACACGGCACGCTCCCGACGCAGCCCCACCTATCGGCCGTCCAATTACCACCCACGATCATATTAAACGCGGCCACCTACCTCGGGCCCGCCTAGTAGTGGGTGGAAGCGCCGCGTGTCTGTCCTTTTTAATGCAAGCATGCCGGAGGGGGGGGGGGGGGGGGGGGGGGGGGGGGTCATCCACTTCCATCCCTCGTCTACATCTGGCCACGCTTGCTCCCTTGCCGGCGACCAGAAACCCTAGCCAGCCAGCCAGCCATCGGCTTCTTCAGCGGGAAGGGGAAGTTCAGCGCCGGGGCGAGCTCTTCCCACACGCCTCCTCCTCCTCCGCCGCTAGCTCGACGTGGCTCGCCACCGCGGGCGCGGCTGTACATACCAGTCCACCAGGCGCGGTGGCATTGGCAGTACCCTCGCCCCCTGCAATATACAGATGTCAACCCGCACGGCTGGCATCTGGACCCGCAAGGGATCCCCATTCCGGCGGTGCCGCGCTCGACGCGGGCGCACGCCGAGGAGGTTCACCGGTGCCGCGAGCTCCTTACATCGGAGCAGCGCGCGATGCGTGCCTACGTGCCAGATTCCCCCAACTAGGAGCACTGGTTTGCGCTAGAGCACGAGGAGGAGCGCCACCGCGGCGTCCACGTCGACCACCCCGTTCCCCAACCGCCCCCAGATGTCTTGCAGGAGGAGGAGAAGGCGGAGGCGGCGTGCTACTTCTTGAGCTTGCGTTGATTTTTTCCTTAAAGAGGAAAGGGTGATGCAACAAAGTAGAGATAAGTATTTCCCTCAGTTAAGAATCAAAGTATCAATCCAGTAGGAGGCACAAGCAAGTCTCCAATCTATGCACCTGCACAAACTAACAAACACTTGCACACCGCGAAAAAGGGGTTGTCAATCCCTTCACGGTCACGAACAAGAGTGAGATCTAATAGAGATAGGTATAAAAGATAAATAAAAAGGCAAACTAAAATAAATCTAAATAAATTGCAGCAAGGCCTTTTTTGGGGTTTTTGGTTTATAGATCTGAAAATATATGATGGAAAATAGACCCGAGGGCCATAGGTTTCACTAGAGGCTTCTCTCTTGAAGATAGCATACGGTGGGTGAACAAATTACTATTGAGCAATTGACAGAAAAGCACAGAGTTATGACGATATCTAAGGCAATGATCATGAATATAGGCATCACGTCCGTGACAAGTAGGCCGACTCCTGCCTGCATCTACTACTATTACTCCACACATCGACCGCTATCCAGCATGCATCTAGAGTATTAAGTTCATAAGAACGGAGTAACGCCTTAAGCAAGATGACATGATGTAGAGGGATAAACTCAAGCAATATGATCAAAACCCCATCTTTTTATCCTTGATGGCAACAATACAATACGTGCCTCGCTACCCCTACTATGTCACTGGGTGAGGACACCGCAAGATTGAACCAAAAACTAAGCACATCTCCCATTGCAAGAAATACCAATCTATTTGGCCAAACCAAACCGATAGTTTGAAGAGAAATACAAAGATATCTTAATCATGCATAAAAGAGTTCAGAGAAGACTCAAATAATATTCATAGATAATCTGATCATAAATCCACAATTCATCGATCTCAACAAACACACCGCAAAAAAGTATTACATAGAATATATCTCCAAGAACATCGAGGAGAACATTGTATTGAAGATCAAAGAGAGAGAAGAAGCCATCTAGCTACTAGCTATGGACCCGTAGGTCTGTGGTAAACTACTCACGCATCATCGGAAGGGCAGCAAGGTTGATGTTGAAGGAAATATGCCCTAGAGGCAATAATAAAGTTGTTATTTTATATTTCCTTATTCATGATAAAGGTTTATTATTCATGCTAGAATTGTATTGATCGGAAACTTAAATACATGTGTGAATACATAAACAAATACCGTGTCCCTAGTAAGCCTCTACTAGAATAGCTCGTTGATCAAAGATGGTTAAGGTTTCCTAACCATAGACATGTGTTGTCATTTGATAATGGGATCACATCATTAGGAGAATGATGTGATGGACAAGACCCATCCGTTAGCTTAGCATAATGATCGTTCAGTTTATTGCTATTGCTTTCTTCATGTCAAATACATATTCCTTCGACTATGAGATTATGCAACTCCCGGATACCGGAGGAATACCTTGTGTGCTATCAAACGTCATAACGTAAATGGGTGATCATAAAGATGCTCTACAGGTATCTCCGAAGGTGTTTGTTGAGTTGGCATAAATCGAGATTAGGATTTGTCACTCCGAGTATCGAAGAGGTATCTCTGGGCCCTCTCGGTAATACACATCATAAGCTTGCAAGCAAATGACTAAGGAGTTAGTCACAAGGTGATGTATTACGGAACGAGTAAAGAGACTTGCCGGTAACGAGATTGAACTAGGTATGAAGATACCGACGATCGAATCTCGGGCAAGTAATATACCGATGGACAAAGGGAATTACGTATGTTGTCATAACGGTTCGACCGATAAAGATCTTCGTAGAATATGTAGGAGCCAATATGGGCATCCAGGTTCCGCTATTGGTTATTGACCGGAGAGGTTTCTCGATCATGTCTACATAGTTCTCGAACCCGTAGGGTCTGCACGCTTAAACGTTCGTTGACGATATAGTGTTATATGAGTTATATGTTTTGGTGACCGAATATTGTTCGGAGTCCCGGATGAGGTCACGTACATGACGAGGAGTCTCGAAATGGTCAAGAGGTAAAGATTGATATATAGGATGATGGTATTTGGACACCGGAAGTGTTTCGGGACGTACCGGGAAGGAATCGGGTCACCGGAAGGGGTTCCGGGCACCCCCCCGGCAAGTTATGGGCCTTATGGGCCAAAGGAGGGGACAAACCAGCCCACAAGGGGGCTGGTGCGCCCCCTCCCTTGTTTGGCCAGCCCTAGGGAAGGAAAAGGGGGAGGGCTAGCCCCTCCCGCCTTTCCCTCTCATGGGAGAAAGGAAAAGGGGGGCGCCACCCTCCCCTGCCTTTCCCTGCACTCCAAATAAGGAAAGGGGGGGCACGGCTTGGGAGGGACCCCAAGTAGGATTCCTCCTACTTGGGTGCCTCCTTTGGCTGCTCCTCCCTCCCTCCCACCTATATATATGTGGGAGGGGGGCGCCTAGCACACAACAGACAATTGCCTAGCTGTGTGCGGCGCCCCCCTCCACCGTTTACACCCCCGGTCATATTTTCGTAGTGCTTAGGCAAAGCCCTGCGTAGATAGCTTCACCATCACCGTCACCACGTCGTCGTGCTGCTGGAACTCGTCTACTACCTCGCTGTCTTGCTGGATCAAGAAGGCGGAGGACGTTACCGAGCTGAACGTGTGCAGAACGCGGAGGTGCCGTACGTTCGGTACTTGATCGGGACGGATCGTGAAGGTATACGACTACATCAACCGCGTTGATAAACTCTTCCGCTTAGCGATCTTCAAGGGTACGAAGATGCTCTCCCCTTCTCGTAGCTATGCATCTCCATGGATAGATCTTGCGTGTGCGTAGAATTTTTTTGTTTTCCATGCAACGTTCCCCAACGGTGGCATCATGAGCCAGGTCTATGCGTAGATGATATGCACGAGTAGAACACAAAGAGTTGTGGGCAGTGATAGTCATACTGCTTGCCACCAACGTCTTATTTTGATTCGGCGGTATTGTGGGATGAAGCGGCCTAGACCAACCTTACATGTCCGCGCACATGAGATCGGTTCCATCGACTGACGTGCAACTAGTTTTGCATAAAGGTGGCTGGCGGGTGTCTGTTTCTCCTACTTTAGTTGAATCGAATTTGACTACGGCCGGTCCTTGAAGAAGGTTAAAACAACAAACTTGATGAATCACCGTTGTGGTGTTATGCGTAGGTAAGAACGGTTCTTGCTGGAAACCCGTAGCAGCCATGTAAAACTTGCAAACAACAAAGTAGAGAACGTCTAACTTGTTTTTGCAGGGTATGCTGTGATGTGATATGGTCAAGACATGATGTGATATACGTTATTGTATGAGATGATCATGTTTTGTAATTTATCAGCAACCGGCAGGAGCCTTATGGTTGTCTCTTTATTGTATGAAATGCAAACGCCATGTAATTGCTTTACTTTATCGCTATGCGTTAGCAATAGTTGTAGAAGCAATAGTTGGCGAGACGACCATGACGCAACGATGGAGATCAAGGTGTCGAGCCAGTGACGATGGAGATCATGACGATGCTTTGGAGATGGATATCAAAAGCACGAGATGATGATGGCCATATCATGTCACATATTTTGATTGCATGTGATGTTTATCTTTTATGCATCTTATTTTGCTTAGAATGACGGTAGCATCATAAGATGATCCCTTCACTAAATTTCAAGATATAAGTGTTCTCCCCGAGTATGCACCGTTGCGAAAGTTCGTCGTTTCGAGACACCACGTGATGATCAGGTGTGATAGACTCTACGTTCACATACAACGGGTGTAAAACAGTTTTGCACATGCAGAATACTTGGGTTAAACTTGACGAGCCTAGCATGTACAGACATGGTCTCGGAACACTGGAGACCGAAAGGTCGAACGTGAGTCATATAGTAGATATGATCAACATAGAGATGTTCACCATTGATGACTACCCCATCTCACGTGATGATCAGACATGGGTTAGTTGATTTGGATCACGTATCACTTAGATAACTTGAGGGATGTTTATTTAAGTGGGAGTTCATTAGTAATTTGATTAATTGAACTTAATTTATCATGAACTTAGTCCTGATAATATTTGCAAATCTATGTTGTAGATCAATAGCTCGCGATATAGCTCCCCTATTTTTGATATGTTCCTAGAGAAAAATAAGTTGAAAGATGATAGTAGCAATGATGCGGACTGGGTCCGTGATCTGAGGATTATCCTCATTGCTGCATAGAAGAACTATGTTCTTGATGCACCGCTAGGTGACAGACCTATTGCAGGAGCAGATGCAGACGTTATGAATGTTTGACAAGCTCAGTATGATGACTACTTGATAGTTTAGTGCGCCATGCTTTACGGCTTAGAACCGGGACTTCAAAAACGTTTTGAACGCCACGGAGCATATGAGATGTTCCAAGAGCTGAAATTGGTATTTCAGGCTCATGCCCGTGTTGAGAGGTATGAGACCTCTAACAAGTACTTTGCCTACAAGATGGAGGAGAATAGCTCAACCAGTGAGCATGTACTCAGAATGTCTGGATACTACAATCGCTTGAATCAAGTGGGAGTTAATCTTCCAGATAAGATAGTGATCGACAGAGTTCTCTAGTCACTATCACCAAGCTACTAGAACTTCGTGATGAACTATAATATGCAAGGGAACGAAAACGATTCCCGAGCTCTTCGCGATACTAATCTGCGAAGATAGAAATCAAGAAAGAGCATCAAGTGTTGATGGTTAAACGAGACCACTAGTTTCAAGAAAAAGGGCAAGGGAAAGAAAGGGAACTTCAAAAAGAATGGCAAGCAAGTTGCCACTCCCATGAAGAAGCCCAAAGCTGGACCCAAGCCTGAAACTGAGTGCTTCTACTGCAAAGGAAATGGTCACTGGAAGCGGAACTGCCCCAAATACTTGGCGGATAAGAAGGATGGCAAAGTGAACAAAAGTATATTTGATATACATGTTATTGATGTGTACCTTACTAGTGTTCATAGTAGCCCCTGGGTATTCGATACTGGTTCAGTTGCTAACTCGAAACAGGAGTTGCAGAATAAACAGAGACTAGTTAAGTGCGAGGTGGTGATGTGTGTTGGAAGTGATTCCAAGGTTGATACGATCACCATCGCACACTCCCTCTACCTTCGAGATTAGTGTTGAACCTAAATAAATGTTATTTGGTGTTTGCGTTGAGCATGAATATGATTAGATCATGTTTATTGCAACACGGTTATTCATTTAAGTTAGAGAATAATTGTTGTTCTATTTACATGAATAAAACCTTCTATGGTCATACACCCAATGAGAATGGTTTATTGAATCTCGATCGTAGTGATACACATATTCATAATATTGATGCCAAAAGATGCAAAGTTGATAATGATAGTGCAACATACTTGTGGCACTGCCATTTAGGTCATATTGGTGTAAAGCGCATGAAGAAACTCCATGCAGATGGACTTTTGGAGTCACTTGATTATGAATCATTTGATACTTGCGAACCATGCCTCATGGGTAAGATGACTAAAACTCCGTTCTCCGGAACAATGGAGCGAGCTAATGACTTATTGGAAATAATACATACCAATGTATGCGGTCCGATGAGTGTTCAAGCACGCGGCGGGTATCATTATTTTCTGACCTTCACAGATGATTTGAGCAGGTATGGGTATATCTACTTAATGAAACACAAGTCTGAAACATTTGAAAAGTTCAAAGAATTTCAGAGTGAAGTGGAGAATCATCGTAACAAGAAAATAAAGTTTCTATGATCTGATCGCGGAGGCGAATATTTGAGTTACGAGTTTGGCCTTCATTTAAAACAATGTGGAATAGTTTCACAACTCACGCCACCTGGAACACCACAACGTAATGGTGTGTCCGAATGTCGTAACCGTACTTTATTAGATATGGTGCGTTCTATGATGTCTCTTACCGATTTACCACTATCGTTTTGGGGTTATGCATTAGAGACAGCTACATTCACATTAAATAGGGCACCGTCTAAATCTATTGAGACGACACCGTATGAACTGTGGTTTGGCAAGAAACCTAAGCTATCATTTCTTAAAGTTTGGGGATGCGACGCTTATGTCAAAACGCTTCAGCGTGATAAGCTCGAACCTAAATCGGAGAAGTGCGTCTTCATAGGATACCCTAAGGAAACAATTGGGTACACCTTCTACCACAGATCCGAAGGCAAGATCTTTGTTGCTAAGAATGGGTCCTTTCTAGAGAAGGAGTTTCTCTCGAAAGAAGTGAGTGGGAGGAAAGTAGAACTTGATGAGGTAATTGTACCTTCTCTCGAATCGGAGAGTAGCACATCACAGAAAACTGTTCCCATGATGCCTACACCAACTAGAGAGGAAGCTAATGATGATGATCATGAAATTTTGAATCAAATTACTACTGGACTTCGTAGGTCGAACAGAGCACGTTCCACACCAGAGTGGTACGGTAATCCTGTCCTGGAAGTCATGTTATTAGACCATGGCGAACCTACGAACTATGAAGAAGCTATGATGAGCCCAGATTCCGATAAATGGCTTGAGGCCATGAAATCTGAGACAGGATCCATGTATGAGAACAAAGTGTGGACTTTGGTGGATTTGCCCAATGATCGGCAAGACATTGAGAATAAATGGATTTTCAAGAGGAAGACGGACGCTGATGGTAATATCACTATCTACAAAGCTCGGCTTGTCACAAAAGTGTTTTCGACAAGTTCAAGGGGTTGACTACAATGAGACTTTCTCACCCGTAGCGATGCTTAAGTCCGTCCGAATCATGTTAGCAATTGCCGCATTTTATAATTATGAAATCTGGCAAATGGACATCAAAACTGCATTCCTTAATGGATTTCTTAAAGAAGAGTATGCAACCAGTAGGTTTTGTCGATCCTAAAGGTGCTAACAAAGTGTGCAAGCTCCAGCGATCCATCTATGGACTGGTGCAAGCATCTCGGAGTTGGAATATACGCTTTGATGAGGTGATCAAAGCATATGGTTTTATTCAGACTTACGGTGAAGCCTGTATTTACAAGAAAGTGAGTGGGAGCTCTGTAGCATTTCTAATATTATATGTGGATGACATATTGCTGATTGGAAATGATATAGAATTTCTGGATAGCATAAAAGGATACTTGAATAAGAATTTTTCAATGAAAGACCTCGATGAAGCTGCTTACATATTAGGCATCAAGATCTATAGAGATAGATCAAGACGCTTGATAAGATTTTTCAATGAGTACATACCTTGACAAGATTTTGAAGGAGTTCAAAATGGATCAGTCAAAGAAGGAGTTCTTGCCTGTATTGTAGGGTGTGAAGTTGAGTAAGACTCAAAGCCCGACCACGTCATAAGATAGAGAGAGAATGAAAGTCATTCCCTATGCCTCAGCCATAGGTTCTATAAAGTATGCCATGCTGTGTACCAGACCTATTGTGTACCTTGCCATGAGTTTGGCAAGGGGGTACAATGGTGATCCAGGAGTAGATCACTGGACAACGGTCAAAATTATCCTTAGTTACCTAAGAAGACTAAGGAGATATTTCTCGGTTATGGAGGTAATAAAGAGTTCATCGTAAAGGGTTATGTCGATGCAATCTTTGACACCGATTCAGATGACCCTGAGTCTCAATCTGGATACATATTGAAAGTGGGAGCAATTAGCTAGAGTAGCTCCATGCAGAGCATTGTAGACATAGAAATTTGCAAAATACATACGGATCTGAATGTGGCAGACCCGTTGACTAAACTTCTCTCACAAGCAAAACATGATCACACCTTAGTACTCTTTGGATGTTAATCACATGGTGATGTGAACTAGATTATTGACTCTAGTAAACCCTCTGGGTATTGGTCACATGGCGATGTGAACTATGGGTGTTAATCACATGACAATGTGAACTATTGGTGTTAATCACATGGCTATGTGAACTAGATTATTGACTCTAGTGCAAGTGGGAGACTGAAGGAAATATGCCCTAGAGGCAATAATAAAGTTGTTATTTTATATTTCCTTATTCATGATAAAGGTTTATTATTCATGCTAGAATTGTATTGATCGGAAACTTAAATACATGTGTGAATACATAAACAAATACCGTGTCCCTAGTAAGCCTCTACTAGAATAGCTCGTTGATCAAAGATGGTTAAGGTTTCCTAACCATAGACATGTGTTGTCATTTGATAACGGGATCACATCATTAGGAGAATGATGTGATGGACAAGACCCATCCGTTAGCTTAGCATAATGATCATTCAGTTTATTGCTATTGCTTTCTTCATGTCAAATACATATTCCTTCGACTATGAGATTATGCAACTCCCGGATACCGGAGGAATACCTTGTGTGCTATCAAACGTCATAACGTAGCTGGGTGATCATAAAGATGCTCTACAGGTATCTCCGAAGGTGTTTGTTGAGTTGGCATAAATCGAGATTAGGATTTGTCACTCCGAGTATCGGAGAGGTATCTCTGGGCCCTCTCGGTAATACACATCATAAGCTTGCAAGCAAATGACTAAGGAGTTATTCACAAGGTGATGTATTATGGAACGAGTAAAGAGACTTGCCGGTAACGAGATTGAACTAGGTATGAAGATACCGACGATTGAATCTCGGGCAAGTAATATACCGATGGACAAAGAGAATTACGTATGTTGTCATAACGGTTCGACCGATAAAGATCTTTGTAGAATATATAGGAGCCAATATGGGCATCCAGGTTCCGCTATTGGTTATTGACCGTATAGGTGTCTTGATCATGTCTACATAGTTCTCGAACCCGTAGGGTCCGCACGCTTAAACGTTCGTTGACGATATAGTGTTATATGAGTTATATGTTTTGGTGACCGAATGTTGTTCGGAGTCCCGGATGAGATCACGGACATGACGAGGAGTCTCGAAATGGTCGAGAGGTAAAGATTTATATATAGGATGATGGTATTTGGACATCGGAAGTGTTTCAGGACGTACCGGGAAGGAATCGGGTCACCGGAAGGGGTTCTGGGCACCTTCCCGGCAAGTTATGGGCCTTATGGGCCAAAGGAGGGGACATACCAGCCCACAAGGGGGCTGGTGCGCCCCCTCCCTTGTTTGGCCAGCCCTAGGGAAGGAAAAGGGGGAGGGCTAGCCCCTCCTGCCTTTCCCTCTCATGGGAGAAAGGAAAGGGGGGGGGGGGGGCGCCACCCTACCCTGCCTTTCCCCGCACTCCAAATAAGGAAAGGGGGGGCGCGGCTTGGGAGGGAACCCAAGTAGGATTCCTCCTACTTGGGCACCTCCTTTGGCTGCTCCTCCCTCCCTCCCACCTATATATATGTGGGAGGGGGGCGCCTAGCACACAACAGACAATTGCCTAGCCGTGTGCGGCGCCCCCCTCCACCATTTACACCCTCGGTCATATTTTCGTAGTGCTTAGGTGAAGCCCTGCAGAGATAGCTTCACCATCACCGTCACCACGCCGTCGTGCTGTTGGAACTCATCTACTACCTCGCCGTCTTGCTGGATCAAGAAGGCGGAGGACGTCACCGAGCTAAACGTGTGCAGAACGCGGAGGTGCCGTACGTTCGGTACTTGATCGGGACGGATCGTGAAGGTATACGACTACATCAACCGCGTTGATAAACGCTTCTGCTTAGCGATCTTCAATGGTATGAAGATCATCTCCCCTTCTCGTAGCTATGCATCTCAATGGATAGATCTTGCGTGTGCGTAGAATTTTTTTGTTTTCCATGCAACGTTCCCCAACAGATGTAGAGGCCCTCCGTGTCAAATCCCCCTCCGACAGATCGCCGGAAAAGGCCCCAAGATGGGACCTCACGGGAACAGAGGCTTGCGGTGGCGAAAAAGTATTTTGGTGGACGCTTCCGGTGGTTTGGGAATATTTGGGAATGTATAGCGCAAGAATTAGGGTTAGGAGACCCCCGAGGGGCTCACAAGCCCTCAGGGCGCCCCCCCAGGGGCGCGCCTGGCAGGCTTGTGGCCTCCTCGACCATCTCCTGCCTTCCTCTTCAAGCTCTGTGGATGTCTTCTGGTCCAAGAAAAATCATCGTAAAGTTTTATTCCGTTTGGACTCCGTTTGATATTTCTTTTCTGTAAAACTCAAAAACAAGAAAAAAAAACAGAAACTGACACTGGGCTCTGGGTTAATAAGTTAGTCCCAAAAACAATATAAAATAGCATATTAATGCATATAAAACATCCAAAACAGATAATATAATAGCATGGAACAATAAAAATTTATAGATACGTTGGAGACGTATCAAGCATCCCCAAGCTTAATTCCTGCTTGTCCTCGAGTAGGTAAATGATAAAAATAGAATTTTTGATGTGGAATGCTACCTAACATATTTATCAATGTAATCTTATTTATTGTGGCATGGATATTCAGATCCATAAGATTCAAAACAAAAGTTTAATATTGACATAAAAACAATAATACTTCAAGCATACTAATAAAGCAATCATGTCTTCTCAAAATAACATGGCTAAAGAAAGTTATCCCTACAAAATCATATAGTCTGGGTATGCTCCATCTTCATCACACAAAGTATTTCATCATGCACAACCCCGATGACAAGCCAAGCAATTGTTTCATACTTTTGATGTTCTCAAACTTTTTCAACTTTCACGCAATACATGAGCGTGAGCCACGGATATAGCACTATAGGTGGAATAGAATATGGTGGTTGTGGAGAAGACAAAAAGAAGGAGAAAGTCTCACATCAACTAGGAAAATTATGGGCTATGGAGATGCCCATCAATTGATATCGATGCAAGTGAGTAGGGATTGCCATGCAACGGATGCACATGCACTAGAGCTATAAGTGTATGAAAGCTCAAAAAGAAACTAAGTGGGTGTGCATCCAACTTGCTTGCACACGAAGACCTAGGGCAATTTGAGGAAGCCCATCATTGGAATATACAAGCCAAGTTCTATAATGAAAAATTCCCACTAGTATATGAAAGTGACAAAATAGGAGACTCTCTATCATGAAGATCATGGTGCTACTTTGAAGCACAAGTGTGGAAAAAGGATAATAACATTGTCCCTTCTCTCTTTTCTCTCATTTTTTTGTTTGGGCTTCTTTTGGCCTCTTTTATTTTTTTGTAAAGTCCGAAGACTCATCCCAACTTGTGAGAGAATCATAGCTTCCATCATCCTTTCCTCATATGGGACAATGCTCTAATAATGATGATCATCACACTTTTATTTACTTACAACTCAAAAATTACAACTCGATACTAGAACAATATATGACTCTATATAAATGCCTCCGGCGGTGTACCGGGATGTGCTATGATCAAGAGTGACATGTATAAAAAATATGAACGGTGGCCTTGCCACAAATACTATGCCAACTACATGATCATGCAAAGCAGTATGACAATGATGGTGCGTGTCATAATAAAACGGAACGGTGGAAGCTGCATGGCAATATATCTCGGAATGGCTATGGAAATGCCAAAATAGATAGGTATGGTGGCTGTTTTGAGGAAAGGTATATGGTGGGTTTAATGCACCGGCGAAAGTTGCGCGGTACTAGAGAGGCTAGCAATGGTGGAAGGGTGAGAGTGCGTATAATCCATGGACTCAATATTAGTCCTAAAGAACTCACATACTTATTGCAAAAATTTATTAGCCATCGAAATAAAGTACTACACACATGCTCCTAGGGGGATAGATTGGTAGGAAAAGACCATCGCTCGTCCCCGACCGCCACTCATAAGGAAGACAATCAAAAAATAAATCATGCTCCGACTTCATCACATAACGGTTCATCATACATGCATGCTACGAGAATCACAAACTTTAACACAAGTATTTCTACCAATCCACAATTACTCACTAGCATGACTCTAATATCACCATCTTTATATCTCAAAACAAATGCAAGGAATCAAACTTCTCATCTATTTAATGCTCTTTATATGAAAGTTTTTATTATATCCCTCTTGGATGCCCATCATATTAGGACTAAATTCATAACCTAAGCAAATTACCATGCTGTTTAAGACTCTCAAAATAATATAAGTGAAGCATGAGAGTTCAACAATTTCTATAAAATAAAGCCACCGCCGTGCTCTAAAAAGATATAAGTGAAGTACTAGAGCAAACTGCCTAGCTCAAAAGATATAAGTGAAGCACATAGAGTACTCTAATAATTTCACGATTAATGTGTGTCCCTCTCAAAAGGTGTGTACAGCAAGTATGATTGTGGCAAACTAAAAAGCAAAGACTCATATCATACAAGACGCTCCAAGCGAAACACATATCATGTGGTGGATAAAAATATAGCCTCAAGTAAATTTACCGATGGATTGAAGACAAAAGAGGGGATGCCTTCCGGGGCATCCCCGAGCTTAGATGCTTGGTTGTCCTTGAATATTACGTTGGGGTGCCTTGGCATCCCCAAGCTTAGGCTCTTGCCACTCCTTATTCCGTTGTCCATCAAATCTTTACCCAAAACTTGAAAACTTCACAACACAAAATTCAACAGAAAACTCATAAGATCCATTAGTATAATAAAATAAATCACCACTTTTGGTACTGTTGTGAACTCATTCTTTATTTATATTGGTGTTATATATACTGTATTACAACTTCTCCATGGTTCATACCCCCCGATATTACCCATAGATTCATCAAAATAAGCAAACAACACATAGAAAACAGAATCTGTCAAAAAACAGAACATTCTGTAGCAATCTGGAAACTTCGTATACTTCTATAACTCCAAAAATTCTGAAAAATTAGGAAAACCTGGTAAATTATATATAAATATTGTGTAAAAAATTCACATCAAAAGCATGTTTCTGTGATTTTTTAAAATTCTGGCAATGAGCGCAAAAGTTTCTGTTTTTCAGCAAGATCAAATCAACTATCACCGTAGACCATCCCAAAGGTCTTACTTGGCTCAGACACTAATTAAAACACCAAAACACAATTACTACAGAGGTAATAATGTGTATTTATTGAAAAACAGATCCAAAAACAAAAAACATAAAAAAATTGGGTTGCCTCCCAACAAGCGCTATTGTTTAACGCCCCTAGCTAGGCATAAAACATAGATCTAGGTATTGTCATCTTTGGTATTTTTTTTTCATAGGTGTGTTCTTGTCAGGAGGTTTTGCAAAGAGAACTTGGAACACATTATCCATATAAATTTTGGCATTATTAAGTTGCCCATCTAGGTATCCCTTTTGATTTCCAGCCACAATCCAAGAATATTGTTGATTAACATCATTGAAAACTTGTTGGATCACATCTAAAACTGGGATTTTCTTTTTAAGGTTCTCATAAAAAAATTGATTATTTCCAAACAAGTGTCTCAATGTATAGTCACTATTGTAAAGGATCTCATCTATCACTAGTTTTTCACGGCTCATACCATAAAAATAAAAAAAATCCCTAGCTTCCCATACTATGTGATCAAATTCATTCATAAGAACACGAGTAGCTATCTTTTTAGCTTTGGGATCTTTTATAACGGGAAGCTCATAAAACATTCTTTGCAAGGTAGGATGAGTGCGAATAAATCTATTTTCAAATTTCAGAATTAGTGCTGAAATAGCCTCCGCATAGGTGTTAGTTCTTTTAAGTATAGGAGCATCATCAAAAGGCAAGTTGCCGACACAATTGAAAAACTCTTGGATATGTTCTTTTCCCATAACGTTCCCTTGCCCCAAAACAAAAGTTTTAGCATCCAGCTTGCCGGATCGTCCAATTTTAGGAGTTAGGCCATCATCTGTTTCTGCCATACCGAAGTCACTCATGATGATGAGTTCAAGCAAACGAAAAGGATCGAGCGAAAGAAGGGCGAATAAAAAGGCAAATATTTTTGTGTTTTTCTAAAAACATTTTAGAGGTGGGGGAGAGGAAAACGAGAGGCAAATGGCAAATAATGTAAGTGCAAGAGATGAGAGTTTATGATGGGTACTTGGTAGGCTTGATGTAGAACCTCCCTGGCAACGGTGCCAGAAATTCTTCCTGCTACTTCTTGAGCTTGCATTGATTTTTCCCTTGAAGAGGAAAGGATGATGCAGCAAAGTAGAGATAAGTATTTCCCTTAGTTAAGAACCAAGGTATCAATCCAGTAGGAGGCACAAGCAAGTCTACAATCTATGCACCTGCACAAACTAACAAACACTTGCACACAACGCGAAAAAGGGGTTGTCAATCCCTTCATGGTCACGAACAAGAGTGTGATCTAATAGAGATAGGTATAAAAGATAAATAAAAAGGAAAACTAAAATAAATCTAAATAAATTGCCGCAAGTTATTTTTGGGTTTTTTGGTTTATAGATATGAAAATATATGATGGAAAATAGACCCGGGGGCCGTAGGTTTCACTAGAGGCTTCTCTCTTGAAGATAGCATACAGTGGGTGAACAAATTACTGTTGAGCAATTGACAGAAAAGCGCAGAGTTATGACGATATCTAAGGCAATGATCATGCATATAGGCATCACGTCCATGACAAGTAGACCAACTCCTGTCTGCATCTACTACTATTACTCCACACATCAACCGCTATCCAGCATTCATCTAGAGTATTAAGTTCATAAGAACGGAGTAACGCCTTAAGCAAGATGACATGATGTAGAGGGATAAACTCAAGCAATATGATGAAAACCCCATCTTTTTATCCTTGATGGAAACAATACAATACGTGCCTCGCTACCCCTACTATGTCACTGGATGAGGACACCGCAAGATTGAACCCAAAACTAAGCACCTCTCCCATTGCAAGAAATACCAATCTATTTGGCCAAACCAAACCGATAGTTCGAAGAGAAATACAAAGATATCTTAATCATGCATAAAAGAGTTCAGAGAAGACTCAAATAATATTCATAGATAATCTGATCATAAATCCACAATTCATCGATCTCAACAAACACATCGCAAAAAAAGTATTACATCGAATAGATCTCCAAGAACATCGAGGAGAACATTGTATTGAAGATGAAAGAGAGAGAAGAAGCCATCTAGCTACTAGGTATGGATCCATAGCTCTGTGGTAAACTACTCACGCATCATCCGAAGGGCATCAAGGTTGATGTAGAGGCCCTCCATGATCGAATCCCCCTTCAGCAGATCGCCGAAAAAGGCCCCAAGATGGGATCTCACGGGAACAGAGGCTTGCGGCGGCAGAAAAGTATTTTGGTGGACGCTTCTGGTGGTTTGGGAATATTTGGGAATTTATAGCACAAGAATTAGGCTTAGGAGACCCCCGAGGGGCCCACAAGCCCTCAGGGCGCCCCAAGGGACGCGCTTGGCAGGCTTGTGGCCTCCTTGGCCATCTCCTGCCTTCCTCTCCAAGCTCCGTGGATGTCTTCTGATCCAAGAAAAATAATCGTAAAGTTTTATTACGTTTGGACTCCGTTTGATATTCCTTTTCTGTAAAACTCAAAAACAAGGAAAAAACAGAAACTGGCACTGGGCTCTGGGTTAATAAGTTAGTCCCAAAAACAATATAAAATAGCATATTAATGCATATAAAACATCCAAAACAGATAATATAATAGCATGGAACAATAAAAAATTATAGATACGTTGGAGACGTATCACGGCGTACCAAGCCACGCTCGAGGCGGCCCTGCAGCGCGTGCTCGAGGAGAGCCGACTGGAGGAGGACGCACATTGGGATGGCCTGGAGTAGGCCCTCGCCTTGTCGGCAACGCGGGACCCCATCCACGCTCACCTGTTTGTTCCTTTGCCGCCGCCGCCTTTCGTCGAGCCCGAGCTCGAGCCCAGGCTAACGCCCACTCGTAAGCGGTCGCCCTCTTGGCCTGTCGAGTCCTCCTCCTAGACTGGCGAGCTCCGTGAGTGGGTGAGTGCGCCTCTCGTCCACTATGCCGCGACGACGGAGGAGGAGGTGGCCCACTTGGAGCGCTGGAAGGTGCACTGGCTTATATACAATCTGAGAGGATGCAAGAGAGGGATGCGTCCATTCCCGAATGACGCATCGAGGGATGCGGTTGTTGCGGGTGTCGGTTGGGACAAGGGGAGATTTCCCTTTAATTAAGTGTCTTAATTAAATCTTAACACTCCCCCTAATTTACTCTTGTCCATGCCATATCATGTTGAAAAGAGGCTCCTCCAAAAACCCTGTGGGAAAAATGTGAGGAGTATAGTGTTTGATATGTTGCCAAAACTCCTGCAAACCCAGTGGAAAAAATAAGGTGAAAACTATGCAACATATAATGTTTATTGTCTCTTTCAACTCAATACGGGGAAACTCATAGAATCAACAGGACGATAAATATGTCGTATATACTTTCCTAGAAAACTCGGTGGCGAAAACAAAAAGTATGACATATGATCTCATGTTGATATTACCTCATTAAAAACCTTTATGAAAACCTGTAAAGTAAACTCATGAAAGGAAAAAGAGTATAATATGATGCTTTGAATAGGAACACTTTAGGAAGATACTCCCCCTGATTCTTGCAAATTCCAAAGCCATCACATACCAATTCCATGAACATATTTCTGGAATGTAGAAGTTGGTAGAGACTTGGTAAACAAATCAGTTGCATGATTTGACTTGCAAGATATGCAATGTAGTGATATTGCTTATTATGTAACTTATTTGCATCCGGGCAACACAAGCAACATTATCTTTGAGATAATGGTTGGTGGATGTAGCCACAAGGTCTGTTTTGAAGACTCTCATGGGATGGCTACCACACCTAACAGGAACACAAAGCTTGTCAACGATCTGACATAGTAGGGATCTGATCGGTGTATCCAATGATATTGGTATCCAGATTTCTCTGAAAATGAAAGATTATGACAAGATGTTTGATGCATTGGAGATATCGAAAGATATTCTTGAGTGTCAACCAATTGTGTTTGGTGGATCCAATGCATGCACTGTGATATGGAACCTTAGGTCCCAACATCTTATTTCCATCTCCTCATGGTCTAGATGAATCTTTCTCTACATCTAGAGAACAAATAACCTTGGAAATTATGGATAGATAGACTTGTCCAAAATCAATTTCTCCAATATAATATGGATATAGACAACATGATGTATCATAATGTATAAGTGAAGTGCTACTTCTTGAGCTTGCGTTGGTTTTTCCCTTGAAGAGGAAAGGGTGATGCAGCAAAGTAGAGATAAGTATTTCCCTCAGTTAAGAACCAAGGTATCAAATCCAGTAGGAGATACAAGCAAGTCCCCAATCTATGCACCTGCACAAACAATCAAACACTTGCACCCAACGCGATAAAGGGGTTGTCAATCCCTTCACGGTCACTTGCAAAGGTGAGATCTGATAGAGATAGATATAAAAGATTACTAAAACATAAAACAAAATAAAAGTAAATAAATTGCAGCAAGATATTTTGGGTTTTTTTGGTTTATAGATCTGAAAATATATGATGGAAAATAGACCTGGGGGCCATAGGTTTCACTAGAGGCTTCTCTCTTGAAGGCAAATAATACGGTGGGTGAACAAATTACTGTCGAGCAATTGATAGAAAAGCGCAAAGTTATGACGATATCCAAGGCAATGATTATGCATATAGGCATCACGTCCGTGTCAAGTAGACCGAAACGACTCTGCATCTACTACTATTACTCCACACATCGACCGCTATCCAGCATGCATCTAGAGTATTAAGTTCATAAAGAACGGAGTAACGCCTTAAGTAAGATGACATGATGTAGAGGGATAAACTCAAGCAATATGATGAAAACCCCATCTTTTTACCCTTGATGGCAACAATACAATATGTGCCTCGCTACCCCTACTTTGTCACTGGGTGAGGACACCGCAAGATTTAACCCAAAACTAAGCACCTCTCCCATTGCAAGAAGAACCAATCTAGTTGGCCAAACCAAACCGACAATTCGAAGAGAAATACAAAGATATCAAATCATGCATATAAGAATTCAGAGAAGATTCAAATAATATTCATAGATAATCTGATCATAAATCCACAATTCATCGGATCTCGACAAACACACCGCAAAAGAATATTACATCGAATAGATCTGCAAGAACAATAAGGAGAACATGGTATTGAGAATCAAAGAGAGAGAAGAAGCCATCTAGCTACTAGCTATGGACCCGTAGGTCTATGGTAAACTACTCACGCTTCATCGGAAGGGCAATAGAGTTGATGTAGAAGCCCTCCGTGATAGAATCCCCCTCTGGCAGGATGCCGGAAAAGGACCCAAGATGGGATATCACAGGTACAGAAGGTTACGGCGGCGGAATAGTATTTTGGTGGACGCTTCTGGTCATTTGGGAATATTTCTGAATTTATAGGCCAAAGATTAGGGTTGGAGGACTCCCGTGGGGCCCACAAGCCAGGGGGCGCCCCCCTAGGGCGCGCCCTGAGGGCTTGTGGAGCCCTCGAGACTCTTCTGCCTTCGTCTCCAAGTCCTACATGTGTCTTCTGGTCCAAGAAAAATCATCGTAAAGTTTTATTCCATTTGGACTCCGTTTGATATTCCTTTTCTGTAAAACTCAACACAAGGAAAAAACAGAAACTGGCACTGGGCTCTGGGTTAATAAGTTAGTCCCAAAAATAATATAAAATAGCATATTAATGCATATAAAACATCCAAAACAGATAATATAATAGCATGGAACAATAAAAAATTATAGATACGTTGGAGACGTATCAAGCATCCCCAAGCTTAATTCCTGCTCGTCCTCGAGTACGTAAATGATAAAAACAGAATTTTTGATGTGGAATGCTACCTAGCATATTTATCCATGTAATATTCTTTATTGTGGTATGAATATTCAGATCCATAAGATTCAAAACAAAAGTTTAATATTGACATAAAAACAATAATACTTCAAGCATACTAATAAAGCAATCATGTCTTCTCAAAATAACATGGCCAAAGAAAGTTGTCCCTACAAAATCATATAGTCTGGCTATGCTCCATCTTCATCACACAAAGTATTAGATCATGCACAACCCCGATGACAAGCCAAGCAATTGTTTCATACTTTTAATGTTCTCAAACCTTTTCAACTTTCACGCAATACATGAGCGTGAGCCATGGATATAGCACTATAGGTGGAATAGAATATGGTGGTTGTGGAGAAGACAAAAAGAAGGAGAAAGTCTCACATCAACTAGGAAAATTATGGGCTATGGAGATGCCCATCAATAGATATCAATGTGAGTGAGTAGGGATTGCCATGCAACGGACGCACTAGAGCTATAAGTCTATGAAAGCTCAAAAGAAACTAAGTGGGTGTGCATCCAACTCACTTGCTCACGAAGACCTAGGGCAATTTGAGGAAGCCATCATTGGAATATACAAGCCAAGTTCTATAATGAAAAATTCCCACTAGTATATGCAAGTGACAACATAGGAGACTATCTATCATGAAGATCATGGTGCTACTTTGAAGCACAAGTGTGGAAAAAGGATAGTAGCATTGCCCCTTCTCTCTTTTCTCATTTTTTTGGGCTTCTTTAGCCTCTTTTATTTTTTGTGGGCTTCTTTGGCCTTTTTTATTTTTGTAAAGTCTGGAGACTCATCCCAACTTGTGAGGGAATCATAGCTTCCATCATCCTTTCCTCACATGGGACAATGCTCTAATAATGAAGATCATCACACTTTTATTTACTTACAACTCAAGAATTACAACTCGATACTTAGAACAAAAATATGAATCTATATGAATGCCTCCGGTGGTGTACCAGGATGTGCAACGATCTAGCATAGCAATGACATAAAAAAACCGGACAAGCCATGAAAACATCATGCTAGCTATCTTACGATCTTTCAAAGCAATATGACGATGCTGGAGCATGTCATAATAAAATGGAACGGTAGAAGTTGCATGGCAATATATCTTGGAATGGCTATGGAAATGCCATAATAGGTAGGTATGGTGGCTGTTTTGAGGAAGGGTATATGGTGGGTTTAATGCACCGGCGGAAGTTGCGCGGTACTAGAGAGGCTAGCAATGGTGGAAGGGTGAGAGTGCGTATAATCCATGGACTCAACATTAGTCATAAAGAACTCACATACTTATTGCAAAAGTCTATTAGTTATCGAAACAAAGTACTACACGCATGCTCCTAGGGGGATAGATTGGTAGGAAAAGACCATCGCTCGTCCCCGACCGCCACTCATAAGGAAGACAATCAATAAATAAATCATGCTCCGACTTCATCACATAACGGTTCACCATACGTGCATGCTACGGGAACCACAAACTTTAACACAAGTATTTCTACCAATCCACAATTACTCACTAGGATGACTCTAATATCACCATCTTTATATCTCAAAACAATCATAAGGAATCAAACTTCTCATAGTATTCAATGCTCTTTATATGAAAGTTTTTATTATATCCCTCTTGGATGCCCATCATATTAGGACTAAATTCATAACCTATGCAAATTACCATGCTATTTAGAGAGACTCTCAAAATAATATAAGTGAAGCACTAGAGCAAAATTGCCTAGCTCAAAAGATATAAGTGAAGCACATAGAGTATTCTAATAAATTCACGATTCATGCGTGTCCCTCTCAAAAGGTGTGTACAGCAAGGATGATTGTGGCAAACTAAAAAGCAAAGACTCATATCATACAAGACGCTCCAAGCAAGACACATATCATATGGTGAATAAAAATATAGCCTCAAGTAAATTTACTGATAGACGAAGACGAAAGAGGGGATGCCATCCAGGGCATCCCCAAGCTTAGATGCTTGGTTGTCCTTGAATATTACCTTGGGGTGTCTTGGGAATCCCCAAGCTTAGGCTCTTGCCACTCCTTATTCCATAGTCCATCAAATCTTTATCCAAAACTTGAAAACTTCACAACACAAAATTCAACAGAAAACTCATGAGATCCGTTAGTATAAGAAAATAAATCACCACTTTTTGGTACTGTTGTGAACTCATTCTTTATTTATATTGATGTAATATATACTGTATTCTAACTTCTCCATGGTTCATACCCCCCGATACAACCCATAGATTCATCAAAATAAGCAAACAACACATAGAAAACAGAATCTGTCAAAAACAGAACAGTCTGCGAAGATCTGAATTGTTTTAATATTTATTTAACTCCAAATCTTTTAAAAAATTAGGAAAACGGAGAATTTTTTTATGTAAATCTTGTGTAAAAAATTCAGGGTTTTTACATGCTCCAGTGAATTTAAACAATTCTGTTACTGGACGCAAAAGTTTCTGTTTTTCAGCAGGATCAAATCAACTATCACCGTAAGCCATCCCAAAGGTCTTACTTGGCTCAAACACTAATTTAAACACCAAAACACAATTACTACAGAGGTAATAATGTGTATTTATTGAAAAACAGAACCAACAACAAAAAACATAAAAATAAAATTGGGTTGCCTCCCAACAAGCGCTATTGTTTAACGCCCCTAGCTAGGCATAAAAAATAGATCTAGGTATTGTCATCTTTGGTATGCAACTCTTTCTTAATTCCACACTTATAACCCTTAGGAGATTCTTCTGTTTTATCAATAATCACACTCCTAGGCAAGAAATCAAGAAATTCACTCGTGGCAATTGGTTCCTTAATAATATTAATAAAGCTAGGGTGAACACTTATCATCTTAAGATCTTCGTTTCCTTTACTAGAAGATTCACCCCTATTTTTAGGAACATAAATAAACTTAGTAACTTTAGTAGGAGGAAAATTTGGAGTAGTTTTAACAGAGGCAAAAGCGGATCCCAAGTTGGTAATAATATCTTCTAGCTTGCCAATTCTAGTAGAATCTTGATGTATCTTTTCATTAACTATGGGTTCCTTTTCCCTTAGATTCTTTAAAGTAACTCCTACCTTAGATCCATATTGAGTGATATGATTATGAATCTTTTTATCCAAGTTTTCAACAAGCTCTACGGTAGAAATTTTATTCTCAATAATATCAAGCCTTTGCATCACATGTTCCAAAGTTAGAATTGTTTCATTAACCATGAGTGGTGGTGAGCCTACCAAATCTATCATAGCATTATAAGCATCCAAAGTATGGCTCCCCAAAAAATTTCCCTCGGTGACGGTATCTAGAACATATCTATTCCAAGGAGTAACACCCACATAAAAATTATGGAGGAGAATGGTAGTAGATTGCTTACGAGTATATCTATTTTGAGCATTGCAAATTCTATATCAAGCATTTTTTATATTTTCTCCCTCCTTTTGCATAAAATTGAGAACCTCACTTTTCGGGGTACTAACAATGGTAGAAGGACTAGCCATGATAGCAAAACAAACGAACTAGCGCATGAGCAACCAAAAAGCAAACGAAAAGACGAATGGAAAAAGGGCGAATAAAAAGGCAAATCTTTTTGTATTTTTCTGAAAATCATTTTAGAAGCGGGGGAGAGGAAAACGAGAGGAAAATGGCAAATAATGTAATGCAAGAGATGAGAGTTTATGGTGGGTAATTGGTAGGCTTGATGTAGATCTCCCCGGCAACGGCGCCAGAAATTCTTCCTGCTACTTCTTGAGCTTGCGTTGGTTTTTCCCTTGAAGAGGAAAGGGTGATGCAGCAAAGTAGAGATAAGTATTTCCCTCAGTTAAGAACCAAGGTATCAAATCCAGTAGGAGATACAAGCAAGTCCCCAATCTATGCACCTGCACAAACAATCAAACACTTGCACCCAACACGATAAAGGGGTTGTCAATCCCTTCACGGTCACTTGCAAAGGTGAGATCGGATAGAGATAGATATAAAAGATTACTAAAACGTAAAACAAAATATAAGTAAATAAATTGCAGCAAGGTATTTTGGGGTTTTTTGGTTTATAGATCTGAAAATATATGATGGAAAATAGACCCGGGGGCCATAGGTTTCACTAGAGGCTTTTCTCTTGAAGGCAAATAATACGGTGGGTGAACAAATTACTGTCGAGCAATTGATAGAAAAGCGCAAAGTTATGACGATATCCAAGGCAATGATTATGCATATAGGCATCACGTCCGTGTCAAGTAGACCGAAACGAGTCTGCATCTACTACTATTACTCCACACATCGACCGCTATCCAGCATGCATCTAGAGTATTAAGTTCATAAAGAACGGAGTAACGCCTTAAGTAAGATGACATGATGTAGAGGGATAAACTCAAGCAATATGATGAAAACCCCATTTTTTTACCCTTGATGGCAACAATACAATACGTGCCTCGCTACCCCTACTTTTTCACTGGGTGAGGACACCGCAAGATTGAACCCAAAACTAAGCACCTCTCCCATTGCAAGAAGAACCAATCTAGTTGGCCAAACCAAACCGATAATTCGAAGAGAAATACAAAGATATCAAATCATGCATATAAGAATTCAGAGAAGATTCAAATAATATTCATAGATAATCTGATCATAAATCCACAATTCATCGAATCTCGACAAACACACCGCAAAAGAATATTACATCGAATAGATCTCCAAGAACAATGAGGAGAACATGTGTGACACCCCGAGACCGACGCTCCAGATGCCTTCCATGTTTTGCGTGTAAGCTGTGTTAATTATTTGTATGTTGCATTCATCGTGTCATCATTTGCATTGCATCGGTAGTCCGTTGCCATCGTTTTCAGAAAACTTGCATCCGTTCGTAGTTGCCGCGTCTCTACCTTGTCATCATTGGCCGTTCCGAGTCCAACCACACTTGCAACCTTGTTCTTCGTTTTCTCTCTTGCCTAAACCGGAGTCTCTCTGCACAGTGCATTGACCCCTCCCGCGCGTCCGAAAACTTCTCCGAACCCGACCCGGGCAGTCGTTACCGATGGGTCCGGATCATCCCCAAACATCCCTAAAATATCTCCGATTCATTGTTTGGACTTCCTAACCTATTTATCCAGGACCGTCTGATTAAGATCAGAGGGTCCAAATGACCCCTACCCAATCCACTTGCTATATATAGTGGACAACCCTAGATCCTAGGGGCCTTGTCCCATCAGTCCCGCTGCTGTCGCCGCTCATCCTGTCTCTTCTTCCTTGGGATCCATCCCGCATCCACCTCGTTTTCAGCCACCAGCCAACCAGCGCCCGAGCCTCCACCTCCTGATCCATCCTTCCACCAACCCTCGCGCAGCCAGCCAGAGTTCGATCCTCAATGGATCGAGGTACTGCCTCCTCCCGCATCCCCCTGCTCGCTCACCCCCGAGCAGCTGACTTCATAGCCGCAGCCGACGACCACCACCACCAAAGCCACCAGGATCCCGTCGCCGGAGCCGCCCAGCCAGGGCCCTGCCCATTCCCCTTCTCCTTCCTTTCCCTCTCTGGTTTCCTGTTCCTCTGCTCATCCCTCTGCTCGTTTCCTTTGGACAGGGGACCTCCATGGACGAACGCCAAGGCCGCCAAGAGGATCCCCACGTCGCCGGCTTGCCTCTGCTCCACCTCCCCCCGCCTTCGGCCGCCATCTCCGGTGAGTGCAGACGCCGGTGAAGCCCCGCAGGTCGCCGTCTCCTTCCTCCCATCTTCCTTCCCTCCCGCGTTCTCCCGTTGCATGTCTCTTATCTCTGTCTCTCTCCCGTGGTCAGGAGAACCCCGCCGCCAGAACACATGGGAGCTACCTCGTGCCGCTGTTCACCTCCTGCCGTCACCCGGATCCGGCACCCCTTCGCCCGTCCTCGCCGGATTGAGCAGCCGCCGCATCCGGCCGGCCCGCTTGCCCCGCCGACTTGCTGCTTCCAACAAACCGGGGCTTGGCCCATGGTGAGGCCACCCCCAGCGCCTCCTTTCACTTCTATTGGGCTAGTAGATTCGGCTCGACACATTTTTTTCCAGTTCTGGACGATTTGCTAATTATCCAGAGATTGCATATTTACAGATTGCACCCTCATGTTCATGCATATAATAACTTCATAATCGTGCATCGGATTAAAATGATCTATATATGTAAAATGCTTAGAATTTCATCTAGTTTCATAATATGCTACTTTCATCCATGTTAAAAATGCTTAAACTTGCTGTTTGCATTATTTTGCATAAATAACATGTTAAAATGGTTTATTTCGTATCTAAATAACCGTAGCTCCGAATTAAATAAACTTTATATGTAAATGGGGTAGAAAAATGCATAGATTAACATGGTGCACTTTATTTTACTGTTTAACAACTCTAAAATATGGTTTTAGGGCAGAACAGTACCAAATTCGTAAATTGCATATGAGGATTTTCCGGAATTGTTGTTTGTTGTTCCGGCCTCATTTAATCTTGCCTAAATAATTAGTTTACTTATGCTTCACCTCTTGCCATGTTTAACAACATTTAATATTGTTGGGTAGCATAAACGGGAGAGAACTAAATAATTGTTGTGAAGTTCCGTCAATATGCAACTCGTTGCATATTGAGCTCCACTTAATTTGTAGTATTGTTTGTTGCATTTGCCATGCCATGCATCTTTGAACCAGACATGCATCATATTTGATTGTGCATCATGCCATGTTTATGCTTGTTGGTTTACCTTGTTGTTTGCTTCTTTCTGGTGTTGCTTCTTCTCGATAGTTCCGGTAACGTTGCGATTGTGAGGATCCGTTCGACTATGTTGGTTCGTCTTCTTCATGGACTCTATCTTCTTCCTAGCGGGATTTCAGGCAAGATGATAATTATCCTAGATACCACTACTATATTTGCTTTGCTAGTTGTCTCGATGCTATCGCTATGTCGCGCTACCTACCACTTGTTTATCAAGCCCCAATTGCCATGAAACAGCCTCTAACCTTTTCACCCTCCCAGCAAACTATTGTTTGGCTATGTTACCGCTTTGCTCAGCCCCTCTTATAGCATTGCTAGTTGCAGGTGCAGTTGTAGGTTGTTCCATGTTGGGACATGGATATCATGGGAGATCACAATATCTCTTATTGAATTAATGCATCTATATACTTGGTAAAGGGTGGAAGGCTTGGCCTTTTGCTTGGTGGTTTGTTCCACTCTTGCTGCCTTAGTTTCCGTCATACCGGTGTTATGTTCCTTAATTTTGCGTTCCTAACACGGTCGGGGTTTATGGGCCCCCCTTGATTCTTCGCCTAAAGTAAAGCTTTCCCGAGGAGATCCAACTTTGGTTTTACCATTTGCCTAATAACAACTAAAACTTGCATAGGGACTTACCGGTACCTGAGGATTCTTAATCAACAACCCCGGGCCAGTGCTCGACATGAGTGTTGGTCCACCTACCTAGCAGTCGGCGGTGCCGCCTCGGGGCAACTCGAGGTCTTTTGGCTATCGTCCACTTTGCATAGACGGATGAGTCCGTAGATAGAGAGCGCGTGGCTCTGGACACGGATCTGACTCACCGGGAGATCTCCTTGGGAAAGTTTTCCTTTCTTCGAAGAACTTGTGAACTGGGATTCCGAGCTTGATCGGGTTGTTTCGGAATGGAGGATTTTCCTCCGCGGATCATGAGAGTTTGTGATGGACTAAGTTGGGACACCCCTGCAGGGTTTAATCTTTCCAGAAGCCGTGCCCGCGGTTATGTGGCAGATGGGAATTTATAATATCCGGTTGTAGAGAACTTGACACCAGACCCGAAATAAAATACACCAACTGCGTGTGTAACCGTGACCGTCTCTTTTCGAGTGAGTTCGAGAAGAGAACACGGTGGGGTTATGTTTGACTCGTAAGTAGTTCAGGATCACTTCTTGATCATTATAGATTGCGACCATTATGCGTAGTTTCTCTTCTTATTCTTGTACTCGTAAGTCAGCCACCATACAAATGCTTAGTGCTTGCTGCAACCTCACCACTTATCCATTCCATACCCACTAAGCTTTGCTAGTCTTGATACCCATGGTAATGGGATTGCTGAGTCCTCGTGGCTCACAGATTACTACAACAACAGTTGCAGGTACAGGTAAAGCGATGCTTTGACGTGAGAGCGATGCTTGCTTGTTTTGGAGTTCTTCTGCTTCTTCTTCTTCAATCAAGGGATAGGTTCCAGGTCGAGAGCCTGGGATTAGCAGGGTGGATGTCGTTCTTCTTTTTCATTTGATTTCATCTGTAGTCGGATCCTGCTCTTCTGTATGATGATTGCTATGTATTTATGTATCGTTGTATTCATGTTGTAGCTTGTGGCGAGTGTAAGCCTCTATCTTGTATTCTCATCTATTCAGTACATGGTATGTTATAATGATATCCACCTTGCTATGCGCTCAAAATGCGGTTGTGCCCCAATCATGAGTTCATCACATGATTGGGATGGAATCGCATCTTGGGCGCTACAACATGGTATTGAGAATCAAAGAGAGAGAAGAAGCCATCTAGCTACTAGCTATGGACCCACAGGTCTATGGTAAACTACTCACGCTTCATCGAAAGGGCAATAGAGTTGATGTAGAAGCCCTCCATGATCGAATCCCCCTCCGGCAGGATGCCGGAAAAGGCCCCAAGATGGGATCTCACGGGTACAGAAGGTTACGGCGGCGGAAAAGTATTTTGGTGGACGCTTCTGGTCGTTTGGGAATATTTCTGAATTTATAGGCCAAAGATTAGGGTTGGAGGACTCCCTTGGGGCCCACAAGCCAGGGGGCGCGCTCCCCTAGGGCGCGCCCTGAGGGCTTGTGTAGCCCTCGGGACTCTTCTGCCTTCGTCTCCAAGTCCTACGTGTGTCTTCTGGTCCAAGAAAAATCATCGTAAAGTTTTATTCCATTTGGACTCCGTTTGATATTCCTTTTCTGTAAAACTCAAAAACAAGGAAAAAACAGAAATTGGCACTGGGCTCTTGGTTAATAATTTAGTCCCAAAAATAATACTCCCTCCGTCCCAAAATAAGTGTCCTGAGCTTAGTACAAATTTATACTAGAGCTAGTATAAAGTTAAGACACTTATTTTAGGACGGAGGGAGTATAAAATAGCATATTAATGCATATAAGACATCCAAAACAGATAATATAATAGCATGGAACAATAATAAATTATAGATACGTTGGAGACGTATCATGAAGGTGCTCGAGGTTTTACCCAAATCCTTCATCTCAAATTCCGTCATTTAGATGATCACATTCTTAACATGTATGTGTAATCATCAGTGTAGGAGTAATCCTTGTGTGTAAGTATCTCACTATGTCGGTTGTACCAAATGTACCGACAATAATAAGCCATATGGTGACTTATTGATTTTTACACAATGTATGGCGTGTTTTGCATTTCGATTCAGAAGTGAGATTCCATCGAGAACCATCTATATCTGAATCTAGTGATCCACATAGATATGTAATCATTACATCTATCAACTCCAGAGATAGATGATTTTATATTGCCAATGATATAATTTATCAGAAAGAGATTCCACCTCTGGAGAATAGTTGGGTATCTGCGTGAACCCTTGTGCTATAATACTTGCTCTATGTTTCACCTCCTCGTTGTTCCCAATCCTGTTTCCAGAAGAAAACTGGTGTAAGTATTGCTTATGAATACCTTCCCATTATTGAGCAAGTTTCTACCTAGATTATACCCTTTTCTTGAGTTCAATCCGAGTGTTTTTCACACTTTGCCATGGCCATGGTCTTTGGACCTGAATCATGTGAAAGGTTTTGCAATCTAGTTGAGAAATGTATGTCGACAATTGTAGACTTCCGGTTATATGTTTCTCCAGAATCTATATATGTATATGTAGTTGATGGAAATATCATTACCCATCGTGACTGCCCGAGATTTCCCAATGCGGTTGAGTCAGGTATTCCGATATCCTGGTCATTGTGTGCACTATGACATGGGTTGGTGGAGGTTTCCCATCCACTGGGTATATACTACCCATTAGGCGTCTATCAACATGAAGTTGACTTGCATTTACCGATTCAGAGGCCTTGATATCCTTGCTTGCAAGAAGCTGAATCCCAATGTACTATTTCCATACACCCCCCTGTTGCTTTGAATGGGGAGTGGAGTGATTCTTGCTGTACCTTCACTCTTCCAGGCATATTTTGTAGGATTGTAGGATTGTGTGACACCTTTATAGTTAGTAAATGAATCTGGCAGGTTATTTGCAATGTTATGCAAATCTTCTGAACACATGGTTCAGATCTTCGAGTATGTAGATTTGAGGCAGAAATGTGTGAACATTCCACTAATTTCCTGGCATTGTATATGGTACATGAAATCCCCCCTAATGCCTGGAAATGTTCCTCATTGAATCAGCATACTGGCCTTGAATAACTCCCTATTGGAAATATGCCCTAGATGCAATTATATTGTATTATTATATTTCCATATTCACAGTTAAGAGTTTATATTCCATGCTATAACTGCTATGATCCTGGAATATGCGATTCAGTGGAAAACTCATATGCACGTGTGGAATAATAAACGGTAAACAATAGGTTCCTAGTCTCGCCTCTAAGACTGGCTCAAGTGTTGTTAGGTGATAACGTTTTTTGGATCTTAGGATATCGTTAAGTGTAACGATAGTCCTAAAACAACATTGAGGGTATCATGTTAGAAGAACGATCGTATTGAATCGACCCAATACTTGTTTGTTATACTATATGATTATATCATCTGAAATCATCTGTTATAACACGGAGTGTTAGCATGTGTTTTAGTTCCTCAGACCATGAGAGTGTCTCGGTTACTTCCTACCAGATGGTGGGCTTTGGGGTTGTTCAAACGTCATCTGTAACAAGGTGATCATAACGACAACTTTCAGGCACACCAGAAAGTTTGACAAGTGACTGGATAGCTCGAGAGCGGGATTTGCTCCTCCGACGATGGAGAGATATTCTTACAACCTTCTCGGTGTGACGGCATCCATCATCGTCTGGCCAGACACAGGTGACTACATCACGGGGATGCTGGAACACGTCAATGAGAAAGAAGAACAAAACCGGCAACGGGAGCAACGGTATAGTGAGCATGGTGATGACTCTGGAGGATACCGATGCACACCAGTTTTTGTAAAGTATCGCGAATAAAAGAGGACATCACATGATAACCAAAGTTTCACTCGAATATCATTCATGTAATCATAGGGACCATTATGGATGTCCATGGTTCCGCTATCGGTCATTGAACGAAGGGGTTTCGTTCATGTCTATGATTACCGAACCTACGGGGTTACAAGCTTAAGGTAATCACGATCTCCTGAGTGTTAGTGTGACGGGAGTGGTGAGAATATATTTGTGGAATTGTTTCATTAATATCTAGAATAGTTTCGAGAGGTTCCGGAAGCGTTTCAGGGTCATATCGGGTAATACCGGGTATTACCGATTAATATATATAGGTGGAAAATGTTTTCAGGGATGTTAAATTATATATATAATGCTCTGAAAATGTTTAGAACAAATATGTATATTTAATTTAATTTCAATGTGTAGGAACGAAGTATTTCTACCAGAGGGGGGTGAATGGGAGTTTTAAAATTTCTTCGGAAATCTCAAAACTCTCGGAACCCAGCAGCGGAGCGAATGAAAACAGAGTACAGCGAGCGAATACAAGCTAACGAATGGAAACTAAAAACATGCATCGAGACAAATCACATGATTGATTCAGTTCGAAAGTAAAGAGGAGAAACAGAGGTAACCAGTGATGCACGATGGCGATAAGGAATTTGGTAGACCAGTTCGCCCTTCTGCACAAGGACTATGTCTGGTTGGAGGGGTTGTGATTTAACACGGAAGATGAACTCTCTTCGCCCTATTCTCCTCGACAATTGGTTCGTCAACCAATGCCGATCACTCATGGTAGATACTTGAGGCGATCTCCAAACCTTCACAGACTTCTTCTTCGAGAACCACAATTACTCTTGGTCTCTGAAGAAATTGACACCTAACCGTCTAGAGAGTTTGCAGCTCTCAAGAGTAATAGGCGGAGCATACTGGACTTAGATTCGAGTGATGCTGAACCACTATCTAATTTTTCAACTCTAAGGGTTTTCTCTCGGTGGATTTTAAACTCAAATCACTCTGGAGAGGGGGTTGCTCAACAATCTTCTCACAATCAAACGGAGCAGCCACCGGACAACGCCGGTGCGGGGTGGCTATTTATAGCCGCAGCCTTCCCTGGTGGGAAATGACCATTTTGGACACGCAGTCCAGCCAATGGCCAACTGACATGTTCGCAACGGTCGGATTTCAAGAGCAACGGTAACATTACTCGAGGACCAAGTAATGATAAATCCTCAGTCAGAGACAAATCTCCCCCAGCGAAGAAGATCACAGTCTCTTGCTGGCAAGTATTTTCTTGGAACACAAAGAGATTTTTCTCGCAACTTTCGTAGGATTTGGGTTTAGCATCAGAGAATCAAAGCTTTGAATGCTACACCCCTCTTAGTAGTACGGTGGTCCTGTGACTCAATAAAGAGAAGAGAAACAACGAAATAAATGCTACGTCTTCACTTCGTCTTCAATCTTCTCGGTCGCAGTCACTTCCTTCGGACGAGCACCGAACCAATTGCTTCACATCAGCAATCTTTGAGGGGTCACTCTTGTTATCATAATCTTTGTTGATAACCTTCACTGCTACGCAGGGGATTATCATCGGCGTTTGAATCAAACTCCTCTTGACTCTGGGGACCTGTTACTCTGTGTGCACTAGCAAACACATAAGTCCCATACTTTTTATGTCAACAAACTCCAAAACATAAGGAGGCAAATTATTGCACCAACAATCTCCCCCTTTTTGGACGATTGTTGACAAAACAGATAATCATCGAAGTGAAGATAGATAAGTGACAAGTGATTCCAACAAGAGTGAATAAGTGTTACTTTGCTCGATGATGAAATATACTCCCCCTAGATGTATGAAGGGAAAAAGATATGAGGTTAATTCTCCTGCAAGTATTGAGGTATACAGAGGATATTTCAATAATTCGAGACAATGATTCGCACTGATGACATATAATCCATCGAGATCGTAGTGCTATCATTCATAACTTCTGATAATAATTCCACCTGCAAAACAAATGCTTCGAGAGAAATGGTGCAACAGGAGGGGTTATTAACATCATAGCACAGAAGTTTCACAACATAGAACAGATAGTCTTTAACCAGAAGTTTCAAACGCGCACGAAACCAAACCAAAGAAACACATAAAGCAAATCTATCGAGACTCGATGTAATTCTCCCCCCTTTTGTCAACTAGTGTAAAAAAGGTGACGAATAACATGAGTGCTAAAGCATAGAACGTGGTTCACTCGGTGGCATCTCCAGAAGAACTGTCCGAGGTGATTTCATCTTCGGAAGTGACTGGATTGGCTTCGTCTTCTGCAGCAGTGGATTTTCCTTCAAGGATAACAATGTGGGGCTGAGAGGACGAGGGCATATTTGGGGCAGCCACAAGAGGAACACGGGAGAGCATATTACCTTCGGTAGGTTTCTCGGTCGGTGAGGTGGCTTCAGATTCTTCAATTAATTTGCGAAGCTTGAGGTGCAGAAGATCAGTGGTTGGCACATGACCTAGAAGAGGAGGGGTACTCCGCTCATGGAAATCATCAATAGTGAAGCCTTTGTCAATATAATCATAGAGCTCTTGGAGATTGACATTCAAGAGTTGTTTCTCGGTGAAGAACTTATGAAGTAATTTCCAGAGCCTCTTCTTGTTCTCATCCGCAATCAGATGCATGATTCTGGTTTGATTGTTGATAGCATTTAGCTCGAAGGCGAGATGATCTTTTCACGTCGATCCTCAGCGATGTGCTGCAATAGCAGTTGTTGAGTACGCAAACTAACTTCGAGTTGCGATGGAGGTTGAGGCGAAATCTTTCGGTCACGCTGAGGGAGACGTGGCCCATCGAATTGCTTGTGATAATCATGAGGGCTTGACGCAGGCGATTTACCCAAAGAAATATCTTCCATGACTTGCAGGGTATCGCAAACAGGAGGTATGAAGCTTTTGTGACTTTCCTTCGCCAGATATTCTGTGCGCATGGCATGATCAATAATTTTCTGGATCCATGGCGCAAAAACTTAGAGGCAGAAGGGATATGGAGCAGAATCCTTCAGAATACGCAGAAACATGTCCTCAACATTGATGATATATCGCTCAGAGATGGCATACATAGTATTCCGAAGAACATCTGAAATGGACTTATCTGTATTCATCCCGGCCAGAGGGCAAATAGTGTAAGAGAGCATGTGATATAGCGTCTGATTCTCGAATGTTAAATGCTCTGGTCGAGGAGGACCAGTGTAGTCACAAATCTTTTCTTGATCCATAGTGCAACGAAAGGTTTCATCTTATATGACATCAATGTTGTGCACCCGTATTTCATTGTCACCATGCTCAAAGCGAGGGAAATGGAAGTGCGAGACAAAATCTGTTGCAGTGCATTTGATGCGCTTTCCTTCGATCATCCTCTCCATAATCCATTTTGAGCTATCGGATTCATCACCAGAGATATACAAAGTAGCATAGAACTGAAGAACAATCTCTCTGTTCCAAGGATGCTCGAATTCAAATACCTTGGTGAGGCAGAAATCATCAAGATCTTGCAGCAACTGATTGAAATAGCCAATATTTCGCATAGCAGGGATGTTTGGATATTCACGAGGAAATATATTTCTGCTCTCATAGAGGACCCGAGAGTAATATATAGCCTGTTCTTTTGTCTAGAAGCGAGGCGATTCCGAAGTGCGTGGCCCATCATACAGACTATCTTGAAAGAATTTGGGATGCACATTCCGATTGAAAGGAGGACCTTTGGCACCTTCGCCTGACGAGAACAAAGGCAGTTCTTCATGAGGGTATGGGTATTTGAGTTCGTCTTCAAGAGAGAGAACTTCATCGCCATATACAATGGAGTCAGTACGGTGAGCAGAAACATATTTTTGTTCGGAGGGACCAATGTCTAGCATTCTTAGCGCTGTGTCGATGGAGAACTTCATTGAAGCTGATGGAGTTGGTGGCACAACAGAGGGAGCTACAGAGGCAGTAGGCAATAGAGCAGGTTCCTTTACAGTAGGCACTGAGGTTGAATCAAGCACTGGAGGTGGTTGAGGTTGTTCCTCAGGAATCTATTATTGCTGAACAGTTTGAGAGTCTGAGACCTTGGGTGGTTCATGAGCAGGAGAACCTTGGGGCTCGGAGCGAGGGATTTCACCTTCCTCAGAAATAGTTCGCTGAGATGGAATATCAACTTGAGCAGGGGAGGCCACAAGCACTGATTCAGTTGGCCTTGGCGAGGGAGGAGCACCCGAGTCTTTGATTGGGGGTTGCAAAGGAACAACTGGCTCAGGAGATTTTTCTTTCTGAGACTGAGCCTCTGGGCGATCAGGTGACATTTCTGTCGGAGCAGGAGGTACATTTTTCTTCGCAACTTTCTTTCGGTGCTTCTTCTTTTGCTGAGCAACTTGATCAATATGGCCTTTGACAAGATCATCATAGCCAGTAACCTTTGCTTGATGCTCAAGACAGACCTTGCAAACAATTTCATCTAGATCCGTGTGAAAACGCAACCTTCTGTTCTGGAGGAGAGTCATGGCACGATTGATGTCCTTGTAGGAGTCTTCGAGTGCTTTAATGACAAATTTTTAAGAGGCAATTTTCATTCGACCATCAAGGTCATTTAGTTCGGCAGTGAGAGTGTTGATTCCAACTGCATCTTCTCTCATTTCTTGAACAACGGTAGTGGCCTGTGAAATAACTTCAGGAGGGATAGTCAGAGAGGCCACTTCACCATCGGATGGATTGTTGATGTCGCTTGAACTACGTCGGTATTTCCCCAAAGAGGAAGGGATGATGCAGCACAGCTATGGTAGGTATTTCCCTCAGTTATGAAACCAAGGTATCAATCTAGTAGAGAACCAAGCAACACTATGTAAACGGTACCTGCACACAAAGAACAAATACTTGCAACCCAACGCTTATGAGGGGTTGTCAATCCCTCTTCGGGTAACGGCGCCAGAAATTGTCAAGTTGACGGGATAACATTTGTGTAGATTGGATAAATAGATCTCGATAAACATGAAATAAAATAAGTAATAAAAAAGTGCAGCAAAGTATTTTTGGGTTTTTAGAATAATAGATCTGAAATTAAAAGTGAATAAAAATAGATCTCAAAGCAAATATGATAGAGAATAGACCCGGGGGCCGTAGATTTCACTAGTGGCTTCTCTCAAGAAAATAGCATATGGTGGGCAAACAAATTACTGTTGGGCAATTGATAGAAGATCAGATAATTATGATGATATCTAGGCAATGATCAATATGTAGGCATCACGTCCAAGATTAGTAGACCGACTCCTGCTTGCATCTACTACTATTACTCAAAACACATCGACCGCTATCCAGCATGCATCTAGTGTATTAAGTTCATGGAGAAACGGAGTAAAGCAATAAGAACAATGACATGATGTAGACGAGATCTATTCATGTAGGAATAGCCCCCATCTTGTTATCCTTAATAGCAACGATACATGCGTGTCTTGCTGCCCCTTCTGTCACTGGGAAAGAACACCGCACGATCGAACCCATCATAAAACACCTCTTCCCATGGCAAGAAAAATCGATCTAGTTGGCCTAACTAAACCAAAGATTCGAAGAAGAAATATGAGGCTATAAATAATCATGCATATAAGAGATCAAAGAAGACTCAAATAATATTCATGGATATAGATCTGATCATAAACTCAAAGTTCATCGGATCCCAACAAACACACTGCAAAAAAGAGTTACATCAAATAGATCTCCAAGAGACCATTGTATTGAGAATCAAAAGAGAGAGAGAGAGGAAGCCATCTAGCTACTGCCTACAGACCCGTAGGTCTATGATGAACTACTCACGCATCATCGGAGAGGCACCAATGAGGATGATGAACCCCTCCGTGACGGTGTCTAGATTGGATCTCATGGTTCTGGAACTTGCGGCGGCTGGAATTTTTTTCGTTGACTCCCCTAGGGTTTCTGGAATATTGGGGTATTTATAGAGCAAAGAGGTGGTGCGGAGGCCATCGAGGGGGGCACAACCCCCCTGGGCGTCCCTGGGCTCCTGGGCGCGCCCTGGTGGGTTGTGCCCACCTCGGGCCTCCCCTCTAGTACTTCTTTGGCCCATTTTGTGTCTTCTGGTCCAAAAAAATTCTCCAAAAAGTTTTGCTGCATTTGGACTCCGTTTGGTAATGATATTCTGCGAAGTAAAAAACAAGCAAAAAACAGCAACTAGCACTGGGCACTATGTCAATAGGTTAGTCCCAAAAAATGATATAAAGTTGCTATAAAATGATTGTAAAACATCCAAGAATGATAATATTACATCATGGAACAATAAAAAATTATAGATACATTGGAGACGTATCAATTGTCCACAAACTTATCAAGCTGTTCCATGATGAACATACAATTATAGTAGTGAGGAGCATCAGACTTGGCAGTAGGAGCAGTTTGCACTGGAACTTGCTCGGAAGGAGGTTTAGAAGCCAACGGCTGACCTAGTGTAGGAGCAAATTTAGCAGCCTTCTCCTTCAGAGTAGTAGCTTGAGGAGCATTATGCTCGGTAGTAGGTGCCTTGATTTTCTTCAAGTCAGGCTTGGGAATGCATTCACCTGGCTTTGCAGTACTCACAGGAGCATCAACTACCAAATCCTTCAAATTGATAGCATCTGGATGAGGAGTTGTATTCACTTGCTGTTTCATAGTGACAGTGGTAGCTGGAGTTTTCCTAGCAAAGATCTTCTTCGTTGGTGCTTCTGGAATTATAGGGACCCGGAGATCAGGCAACACCGTTGAAGTAGTGATATTCACTTGCTCGCTGAGAGTAGCAGCGACTTCATCCTTTGTGAGCGGAGGATCATCATCATCCGAAGAATCACTCATGGCAAATTCATCGGCTGGTGCAGCCGTTTTCTTCTTTTGTGCACTCTTTCTCTTTGATGCAGCAGTACTGGGATCATGCTTGCTTTTAGAGCGCCCTTCAGATTTGCCTTCGGCCTTTTTCTTCTCTACATAATCTTTGAGAAGGCGACGGTTTTCCTCTTCATGAGCCTTTTGCTTTTCAAGCTTCTTAGCTTGCTTGATGGCATTTCGCTGACGCTTAGCAAGCTCATCTGGATAAGATTTGGGTGTGCGAAGGGAGGACTCATGACCATTTGGTGGAGGCGGAGGTCTCTCCTGGGGATCATTTGGTTTGATGAGAGAAATTTCTCGGCAGTCACCCCATGGTGGATGAAATGCAAATTTTTGAGCAAACTGAGGACGGACAAATTCATAACTGAACCATTTGCGCACCCAGTGACGTCGAATCCATTGTAGACGCTTATCTCTCTGCTACTTTGTTTCTCCAGGAGCTGTATTATAACGATCATGGGAGATATATTCAGCTGTGTTTGTATATGGTTGTCTGCCACCCCTCTTCTTCTTTAGAGCATTCTCTTCTTGCTTGTCGGCATTTTGCTCGGTTCTCTTACGCTTGCTGGTTGATGGGCCTATCGTTGGGCCCTTGGCATTCGGAGCTTTGGATTCATCTACTGTACCCAGAGCAACATCATCTCCGTCAGCCATGCTCACTGGTCGAGCCGAATCCTCAACTGGCTTCATGTACCTGTGAATAAGGATAGATGTGAGGGAAAATGGGGACAGGGTTACGAATGCTCACAATGAGGTTTTTGATGAAGGAAAATGTTTTGAAGAAGAATTAGATGCAGACTCTAAGAAATGATTCGGATGAAAGAAATGAGTAGAACGAACTAGTAGGTTCGAAGAATATACTAGTTAACGTGCTAAGCATTCCATTCATACGAGACATAACACAAACCATAGATCTGAAATTTTTCAGATGCGAGGGACTTCTACAAACCACATCCGCACAAGTTACCTATCAGTAAAGATATGAGAATTTGTGGTAAATACAGGTAAATTCTACCGCGGACGAACTCGAACGAGATGAAAGGATGAACGAGTTCGCACTACACATACCCTAACTCGGCGATGCGCAGCAACTACGGCGGCGCGGGGAGGAAGATGATCCGCGACGGCGAGGAATGACTCCGGCGACCTCTTTCCGGGTGCAAAGCGGTGAAGATGATCGACGACGTTGAGCTCAAGGTGGAGCGGTGCAATAGGGATTCGGAAAGTAACGGTGGCGATGAGGAGAAGTGGATTTGGGAGCGGTGGTGAAGCAGTATATATATGCGAGGAGAAATAACCGCATCCAGTGAATCTGATCGGACGGCCACAGTCAAAGGACTATTGCGATTCGACAGTCTAGGTAAAACGATAGTTGATGAGGAGCACGTGGCAACCGTCATCAAAGATCGTGGTCCTGACTTGGGCGGGAAACCCCAAATTTTGGACGACTTTCGCCAAAACAATTTATGTTCCGAACAAACCTTTAACGTGGTCAAGGACACCAGATAAAGTATCGTCACCAGATGATATTCAGCATTCATAACAGAACAACATAGACTGGAAGAGATAGAATAGAGGGAAAACATGTTCCTAGGTATTTCACTCAGACAATGAAACACAAACACCCGAGAGAAAAGCTATGAGTGAAATACATTTGGACTAACACAAAATCCTTCAACCGAACGACAACTCAATGAAGGGAAATGGTGGTAGCGTTACCCTCCATATAAGAACTGTATGACCCCGAGCGTCGCACAATTATCGTGGCACCCAGTTAGTCTAGTTCTTTGTTAATGTATTCACTCTCAGAAAGAAAATTTCACTTTGTCAAAATTTTCAAACTCTTCGAGTGTTGTGCACCCATTCCTTCTAAGATGTGGAAGTGATGGTACGGGTGCCGAGTCCAGCTTACTGCACGTTTGCGGAATCTAGGATATTTAGCTCACACCATAATGCACAAAATCTTTTCTCATCGAGGGGCTTGGTGAAGATGTGAGCGAGATTATCTTTAGTATTTACGTGACTAATAAAAATATCCCTTCGAGCAACATGATCGCGAATAAAATGATGTCTGATGGCAATATGCTTGGTGCGAGAATGCTGCACTGGATTGTGTGCAATTTTGATCGCACTCTCATTGTCGCAGAATAGATGAATCTTCTTGACTTTGATGCCATAATCCTTCAGAGTCTGCTTCATCCATAATAACTGAGTGCAACATGCGCCAACAGCAATATATTCGGCCTCAGCCGTAGAGAGAGAAACACAATTCTGCTTCCTTGATGACCAACATACCAAAGATCTACAGAGGAAATGGCACGCCCCCGAAGTAGATTTCCTGCCAACCCGGTCACCTGCATAATCTGAGTCTGAATATCCAATGAGATCAAACTGTGCTCCCTTAGGACACCATAAACCTAAGGTGGGGGTGTGAGCCAAATATCTCAGAAAACACTAGACCGCTTGGTGATGCGATTCTTTCGGTGCAGCTTGAAAACGAGCACACATACAAACACTCAACATAATATCAGGTCTGGATGTTGATACGTCTCCAACGTATCTATAATTTTTGATTGTTCCATGCTGTTATATTATCATTCTTGGATGTTTTACAATCATTTTATGGCAACTTTATATCATTTTTTGGGACTAACCTATTGACATAGTGCCTAGTGCCAGTTGCTATTTTTTGCTTTGCAGAATATCAGTACCAAACGGAGTCCAAACGCAGCGAAACTTTTTGGAGATTTTTGTTGGACCAAAAGACACCTTGGGGGCCAAGAAAGCACCTAGAAGGAGTCCCGTGGGGACCACAATACACCAGGGCATGCCAGGAGGCCCAAGCGCGCCCTGGTGGGTTGTGGGGCCCACAGGGGTCTCCTGCACCACCTCTTCGCCCTATGAATTCCCAAAATTCTAGAAACCCTAGAGGAGTCCACGAAAAACAATTCCAGCCACCGCAAGTTCCAGAACCACGAGATCCAATCTAACACCATCACGGAGGGGTTCATCATCCTCATTGGTGCCTCTCCGATGATGCGTGAGTAGTCCACCATAGGTTTAAGCACTACTGCAGGATGCTGCTAACGCGGCACTACGATCAGAGACCCTTTGACGAAACTGTGTGCGATGCATTAATCACAAACGGTGATGTAAAAAACCCGTCAAAAAAGATGCAAAACGTTTGCGATGGCGGATACATCAAACACGGTTCAGAATTTAGTTGTGTGTGCGATGCGGGGCATACGGTTCAGTTCAGTGAACTATTTGCGATGAGGCAGAAGAATAGAAACGGGCAGCCAGATGAAGGTGTGTCTGTGATATACAGCATACGGTTCACTCGGATGAACTGTTTGTGATTAGGCGGAACAAAAGAAACGGTCAGCCAGATCAAGGCTTGTGCGATAGAGGGCAAACAGTTCACTCGGATGAACTGTTTGTGTTGAACCAAGATAACAGAAACGGTTCAATTTAACAAGATGTGTGTGATACGCGGCAAACAGGTCTATAATCAGAAATATGTGCGAAGACCGATAATAACACAGATGATTGCTGCTAATAAGACGTGTGTGTTGTGCGTTGGGATTGCATACAGAACAAAAACATATATATATATATACACACTTATAAGGACATGGTTGCATAACCAAATTAAACATCCAATTACATATGTGGCTACTACACACATGCCATTTGCACACACCAAAGTAAACTATTACATGCATAATTACATAGCTAGCTACTACACACATGACATTTCCACACACCAAAGTCAACTATATATTACATGCATAATTAACTAGGATAAATGATCATCTGATCATCATCTACTTCTTGTGACGCTTGCCGCTACTGCTCCGCTTGTGGCTCGATCCGACCTCGTCGATTTTGGTAACGAGGCACTTCCTCATGTCAACGATCCACCTGTGCATCTCGTAGCATGTGTACACGCTCTTGGCCGCGAATCTGAGGTGAGGTTCATCCAGTTGCCGCATCCAGGCCCTGTGCCAGGATACGGGACGTGTTCTATTGGCATCCTGCTTCATCTTTTTGTAGTATGGGTCGATGATGGCCGAGGCGAGTTCAACCAGGGAGTCCTTCTTCGTGCTGCCCCAGACCTTGTAGTGCTCTTGGGTTTCGATAAGGTTCTTGTAGGCCAAGCCCATAACCCTGAGCGCTTTTACATCGTCGGTGGTTTCCACCATAGCGAACTTGTAGTCAGTGCTGTTGTCAAACCTGGCGAAACGGTCACAAGGCTCTGTGGCCATGCAGTAGTGGTAGATGAGCACATGATGGCGCACGCACAACTGGGCGACGACAACCTTCTGATCTTTGCCGGGAAGACCGGTGGTGTACTGGAGGTCGATGCCGACCACATTGTACTTGTCTCCAGCAAGCAACTGCTCCACGGTGTTGATGTAGTCCTCCACCACGGCCGGGTCGATGGTGTACACCACCGTGAGATCCATCTCCCTCGCGTGGGTCTCAACTTTATGCTCGCCGAACTCCATTGGAGTGCCGCTAGATATCCTCTCTGTATGTGTTGTCGTGGGTGTGCTTGTTGTGTTATGGGCCGAGATCGAAAGGTTGAAGAGACTAAGGTTATAATGGCCGCGGGAACTAATGGGGAAGCCGGACGGACTGGAATATCTGCACGCCCGGATGGCAGTTCTAATTTGCAGCGCGTAACTCCATCGTGCCGCACGTAACTGCATCGTGGCGACGCGCACGGCGCAACCGCATGCATATGGGCCCCCAACGTGATAGTGCGTAGGCCCCAACCACTGGCAGAGCGCGCGCGCACGGACGCGAGCAGAGCACTTCGCGGCGCCTCAACGGCGAGCAACCATATATATGCATATAGCAGTTGAACAAGCAAGGAAAAGCTGTCCACAAGCCGAGCACGTGGAGGTACGCGAGTAGAGCGCGTCGACGGACAGCAGAGCGCGCTGACGGACGCGAGCAGAGCACGCCGCAGCGCCTAACGGCGAGCACAATGCGCTGCAGCGCCTAACGGTGAGCAGAGCGCGCTGAGGGACGCGAGCAGAGGCCGGCACAGTGATACGTGGCAAATAAGACGAACTATGCGAGCGATGGCGGAGACATCAAGCACGAATCAGATTAGAGTTGCGTGTGCGATACGTGGCATACAGTTGATCCATTCGAGCTGTTTGTGATGGAATAAGCCGTGTGTGTTGTGGGCAAACGCTTGCTGGTATATAACCGTTTGCGATTGATGAATTCATCACCGACGGGTTACCTAGTGTGGTCCGTGTGCGATGTGATATGCTCTGTCTGCAGAACATCTATGCTCTGTGTATAGAAGAACAACATATATATACTTGTAACAGGACATGATTGCAAGACCAAATTAAACATCCAATTACGTTATATAATAGATACCATAAATATTGCAAGGTTCAAATTCCAGCATTACAAGGCCCAAATTCAAATATTACAAGGTTCAAACTATTCAGATACATAAAATTCATCTTCTTCAGAATCTTTTTCATGCATTATTTCTGCGAAAGGATCAGCCACCGAGAAGCCATATAGCGGTTTGATACAGTGAGTTCCAAATAATTTGTCATATGAAGTTACAAACTGAAATTCAGCTTGTGCAGAGCCTTTTCCATTCAGCTTTAGACGCCTGCGCTCTTTAGCAATCCATTCACTTCTGCGCAGTAAATATAGGGCAAACCTCATTACCTTGAGCAACCTTGCTTTCTCAACAAAGAACCTGGCGAATTTAATTTCTGGCGTGGTGCCTCGGTACTCGTTAAAAGTAATTTCTGTGAGATGAAGATCAAGGAATTCAATGGGATTGTTATATTCCCCAACATTTTCTACTTTCGGGCCTGCTAGTATCTGCAAACGAAGACAACATATTAGTGCATAGCTACAGATTTGAACACTTCAGGCCTCTTTGATTTGCAGGATTTCTAAAATACACGAAAAGAGTGAAATGCCACCTTCAATCTTTCATGATAAACTTTAGCATCACGAAGGAATAAAACGCGTACAACACTAGCATCTCAAAAAATATATGTATTGAAATCCTCCAAATTTCCTTTAGAAATCATTCTACATTTCTCAATGTAATCATGGGTAAAAAGTAACAAAAAATTGAGCTCCGTTGTGGTTAACAATTAACATGAAAGGAGCATCACCTTGATGTATAGCTTCTCCATGCAAGGAAAGCATCTAAGGAATCTAACAACTTCATCCAGATTGGGGCCGACAGATTGTAGTGCCAAGATCTTCACTATGCGCAGAGGCCGGGTCAAGCTTGTGGGAATCATTTTCTGGATGACAGGCGAACATATAGATCAATAACAATTAGATAAAATGTGATATCCAATAATATATAAGAAGGAGAAGAAGAAGACTATTGTACCTAAACGGATAATGATCTAGTAACAAGTTCGTTGAATTCAGCACACGAATAGCCCAACACTGTCAATTTCGGTGCGTGAATGACCCTGATTCTTGCTGGACCTAATTTATCAAGTACATACAATCTCTCGAGGAAAGGCGCATTCTCAATGACAATATCATGAAACACCTCAACTGACAGCCTTGGGCGGCGCCAGCAATGCACATAATTCGCACGGACATTCGTCGAGGTGATGTGGAGGCTACTGAGCCCATCCATCGCATGAAGACGAAGGTACTCGAGCGCTGTACAGCCGACGAGCAGGCGCTCCAAATCCTCCTTCGAGATGTGGACGACAATGAGCTCGAGGTGCTTAAGTTTAGGGAGATGAAGAGCGCGCGTGACATCGATCCGGGAAAAAATGTACCGCCTGAATGTAGCACAGCACGGCGTGGGCGCGAGTCAGAGCATGGACGGCGGCAGCGAGAAAGGACGTCTAGCATGAAGGCTGAGCTCCTCGAGCCAATCCAGGGCTGGGGATAGGAACCAGTAGTGCAACCTGGGTTCGGTCTTGTTGTGGGGATTGAGCCTGCCGATAGCAAGGCGTCTGACCGACCCAGGGTGCGTGGCGAGGACGTGGGACAATGCGTCCAGGCATTGCTGGTCCCCGCTGCAGAACTCGTGGTCGACGATGATGTCCAGGGGGGTGGTGTGCCAGAGGGGGCGCCACCGCCGCGAGAGGACAGTGGTCCGCACGCCATATTTGATGGGGAGGTGGGATATGATGGTTACCAACATCTCGACCCGCTCTCGCTTGTTGGTCGGCTCGTCCTCCATCTCGCAGTAGGCGGCGATCCTCGGCGGTGGTGCTTGTAGATGAGAATGGAGGACAGTTCTCCGTACCTTCCCAAGACGGCCGAAACAAAAGTCCGAAACCAACAATAAATTGCAGCGCTCTAGGCGTGCGCGGCGGACTGCTCACAGTCGTCCCGTCTAATCAAACAGCTGCCCGTGGTAGTAAATGGTTAGTTGAATGCCCACGGTTGGACTAATACGACCATTTGCGATAATAATGTGGTGGCTATTTGTTAAAAATGCCTAGGAAAATCAATGTATAAAAAGGCGAAACGAACCCTGAATAATTTCATATGTTTAGCACAGTTGCATGTTGCCTCTGTAAAATAAATCAAGGCGGGAAGATATAGCATATGTCGTTTCCGCTGGCCGGAGCCTCATCTGTGTACATAGCAATCTGGACGAAAAAAAGGTAGAAACATACATGTAGGACATTCAAAATCAATTCTCAAGATTTGGAAGAAAAAAAGGGCACAAACATATATGTAGGACATTCAAAATCAATTCTCAACGTCTGGCTACGAATTATTAGCACGCACGCTAACCCTAGTTGGATTATTAGCAAAAAAAAACCATTTGTACAGAACAAACAATTAATCACTAACCATAGATACCATTCAAACAATCAATACACTACACGGATCTAACGAATCTTACTCTGATTTCATGGACTGGGTGAACATAACCAAGGGTTTCTGTTCCCAACAAGGTGGGGGGGACTAACCGGTTTGCCGTTGGAGTGGGAGTCGTTGCCGGAGTAGCTGTGGACTTCCGGCTCCGGCTGGGGAGGCATGATGACGGCGACGAAGTCAAGGTCGCGCTGCTGCCCGCGCGAGACCTCGTCGGCAGCGACAGCAAGCTCTGCGCCTAGCTTCATGCATTGCGCGGGTGCTTCACCAGCCCCGGCGTCGCCATTCCCACCGATCACTACAAGAATTCTGTTAATAGATGACAGTTTGAATCCGTCACAGACCTGTGCAAAACCATCATGGAAGGGAGTCCATGACGGATATGAAATTCATCATGTATATCGCGTCATAATTTGACCACTGCACACTCCATGACGGATCATCCAAAACCGTCATGGTTCATGACGGTTCTTTGCCGTCATGGATGGCACTTAACTGACATGTTCATAATGGCGTTAACTTGTGTGCCACGTCAGAATCTGACATGGATTTGACGTGGCAGCCCATGAAGTCATCGGCCCAATAAGAAATTTGGCTCACTAAATTTTAGCTCCATGTAAGACAAATACCAATGTAGTAATCAGCCCAATTGGAATTTTTGCCTGTTAAATTTTAGTGATCTGTCCAAGGCCCTTTTGTTTCACTCTCGGCGATTAGACCATCTCATTTCTCTTGGTCCATGCAAATTCTAAGCCAGTATATATTTTCAACAAGATGTATGCTCATGTCATTAAAAACTAGGAAAAAAAATACATACACAGAGAAGAAAAATACACGAAAAAAATACAAATATTTCCGGACAATACATCTCTCAAGGACCAGCAAAACACTAGAAACAAAAACTACAAACACCTATGCTAATTCTGTAAGAGCCGTGGTCATCCCCGTGGTTTTATGGATGCAGATCCGGCCATCCCCACCGAGTCATCTCAGAGAGAACCTTATCCACCCTCACCTCATCCCATGCTCGACATTGCCTGCGCATCGACAAAATTTAAGACAGCCTCGAACAAAAATTTGAAGTAGAGAGGAAGGGGAACCTGGCGGGATGAGCGGCTCATAACCTGTCGGGTCGACGGAGAATCCGGCTGTGAGGACTGCGTAGGCGACGGATGCGGACCGCGTGCCGACGAAGGATGGCAAAGTCCCAGCACGGCGCATCCCCGGCGGCATGGGCCCGGTGGCGGCTCTGTACATACCCCGCAGTTCAGCACGCCCACGACGGGGTCGGGCCACGAACTGCATCGACAAGACTGACGCCGCGTGCACCAGATGAGAGGGAAGAGAGAAAGGGGCTGGATCGAGATGGTGGGGAGAGAAAGGGGCAGGGGGCCTAGATGTGAGGGAAGGGGATGGTGGTGGTTGCCGTAAGCGTGTAGGGCGGAAGGACGCCCGTGGCCGCGCCGTGATCCGCCCACGGTTGCCGCGGACTCGCAGATCTTGGCGAGATCCGGCCAGAGGAGAGGACACTATGGCGGCGCGGTGGGAGTGCAGGGGAAGCAACCGGTTGAGGGGTAGCTGGGCACGGCGGTGAGGCGTCAGAGCGGGAGGATGTGGGCACGACGGGGAGGAGCCAGAGGGGAGGAGGCAGGTACGGCGGGCTAGCGCCATGAGAGGAAGGAGGTGGGGACTGGGGAGGGTGCGGCTAGGGAGGTGGGGAGGGTGCTCCGTTCGTTGCGCGTGGGTGGGCTAAAGAACAGACGAGAAAGCGGAGGAGGTTTGCTCGCCGTTGGATCTCAGAGGAGCAGATGGCTTAGATCTGCGATCCGTGGGACGGTTTGGTCAACCAATCACAGCGCAAGTTTTCTCTCACACTGGATCGTCACATCGGCAGGGGCAGTGCGTTTCTAAAAAAACAACAGCAGCAGGCCGTCACGGTTTGCACAACGTTAAAAACAAAGCTACAGGCAATTAAAAAAACTACAAGTGGTTCTATGAGCTTCTCGTCGCCGATCATGACGGTTTACAGAATATAGGTTAAATATATGTTGATTCCCGTATAAATGAAATTAACAAATTATATTCATATTTTTAATAAACATGAATTAATTTTTGGAGTCACATATTATATATACAAAGCTTTATGTCTGCAATCTGCCACACCATGATTTCTTGACCAACTGGTATTGAACTATTCAAGTAGGTGAGAGATGTACGGCACGATCGGTCGCGCACATTTTTTTTCTAAAACTTATATTGTAGGTGTATTACCGAAAGGAAAACATCCAAATGCTCCTTTAGTCAGACTGTAGCGTAGTTGTTACGCGCTAGTCTCTTAACCCAAGAGGTATTGGGATCAAATTTTGATTCACTTTTTATTAAAATTTAAAATCTACTGCCTCCAGGAAGAAAACAAAGACCATATGGGCTTCGTTTGTTTTCTGGGCACATACGCATCTAACTGATCAATGACGGTTTTCGTGACGGATGAGAGAAATCCGTCATCGACTGTGACGGATTTTCAGGACGTCATCAGAAATCTGTCATGGATTAACAGGTTTCTTGTAGTGGATGGTGCGCTTCAGCAAAATCCTAATACACTCCATGCGCCGGTGACAACTGTGGACGGGGTGTGCGGCCGCCTATTATGACCAGCGGATCGGGCGCGCCATTAATATGGAGCAGTGGGAGCGAGGTGGGCGGCGGTCAAAGGGCTGGCTCGCCTCCCAGTGAGCCTGCACAGTGGACTGCTGGCACGCCTACCGTCATTTCACACAGCTACTAGCACGCCCCACGGTGAGTGCGTAGCGAACACGTGCATGCCTCGGCCTCCCGGTCAGCCTGCTAGCATGTGTTTCGTCAACTCACGCATGCTCGTACGGCACACGGGACGCGTGCGCGGCACATATTATATTGATTTTTTCTTTTTGATGATTAATTCTGCCGCTTTATTGCTTAACCGAAGCACGACACTTACATTGTTGGTCTAACGCACACAGTTCGAATAAAACAGTTCGTTTGCGATATCGGTTGATAATTATTTATAATTTCCTGTATGTAAGAAGATTATATCAAAACTTGTCTCAAATTTGAAAATAATAATAATATCACAGTCTATTGGTGTCCATATGACACCACGATAAGTTTCATGAATTTCAACTTAGTTTTGGATTTATTGGATTTTAAAATCAAGATTCTCGATGTTAGAAATTTCTTGCATGGGGACTAAACATGCACCCAGGGACACGTACACATATGATTTTGCAACCCATTTTCGTGCACTATCACGGGTCTCATGTAGATCAAATTTGATTTTTGCACATTTAAATCCCTGGGAAATCAATCAATGTATAAAAAACGGACAAATGCTATCTATTTTTTTTTTCAATTTTCAACACTAAACTCCTTTGGTTGCATGTTCGCTGTAGAAAAAGTTTGGCATATGCATCTTTGGGCCACATGGACGCGGTGGTCCTAGGACACTCACTCGCGTGGGCCCGCGAGGTCGCCGTCCAGCACTATGACATGCGATGAGAGAGGTTAATTTGACCAACAAGGATGGTCGTTTTTTGGTTTTTGTTATACGTACGGTAGGAGTATATATATAGTACACGTTGAAGAGGGTGGCCGGGGGCAATACTACGCATCATATAGGACACTCACTCGCGTGTGATGCTTCCATCCGTGGGCCCGTGAGGTTGTCCTCCATCACTTTGACCCAGCAAGGAGGTTTCTTTTTGGGTTGTGTTGCGGTAGGAGTATATAGTACGTGTCAAAGAAGGGAGGAGGGGGCTGGGGCAGCACATACTACACACACGTCATGAATCGATCTCGCTCCGTGTGGGGACTTTTCGGTTTTCGAGGCAGGTGCCACAAAGAAGTTGTGCATATTGGGTATTAAAAACATCACCAACACATTGGGCCATGTGCAGATGATGGTTGTCACTCATTCGCATGCGACTCTTCCCTCCATGGGCCCGCGAGGTCGTCGTCCATCTAATATATGACACAACGATAAAGGTAATTTGACGAACAAGGAGGATTATTTTTGGGTTGTGTTACGGTACATAGGAGTATATATTACGCGTCGAAGAGGGGAGGGGGGCAACATATATACTACGTGTCATGAACCTCAGTTCATGTGGGGGACTTAAAGGTTTCCGAGGCAGGTGCCACATCAAAGTTCTGCATATATATTAGGTATTCAAACATCACAACCACACATCTCCATACATGTGTTTGGCCCACAAGCAAGTGATGGCGGTTGTCCTGTAGCACTCACTCACGGGGTTATCGGCGAGATGCTTCGCCCATCTCTGTGTGCCCGCTTGCTCAATCACTTCGACCGACAGCGATAGAGGTTAAGTTGACTTATAATTAGGAGGGGATTAAATTTTGGTTCGTCTTATATGGTTTGATACATGCAACTATACTTCACGCGCATGTGTACACACGAATCCCTCCCACCGGGTCCAAGGGGGGGGGGGGGGGCGAGCACCGCGACGCGTCATGAACCAGATCTTTGTGGGGACTGTGCGATTTTCGACGCATGCATGCGCCACATCAAAATGTTGTGCTTTTGGTATTCAAACATATATGCATGCATCACGCATGTCCATACATATGTTTGGGGCACATACATGCAGTGGTTGTCTTTGGACACTCTCCCTCGCTTGGTTATCATCGACGGCCTATATATTCGTGGGCCCGCGTGGACGTCCATCACTTCGACCAACAACGCGAGAGAGGTTACCAGGGTGGATTCTTCTTCTCTTGGTTCGCATTACAGTATAGTCGTACGTCGATCATGGTGAGATTCGAGACCTAAGTTCTAGGGCTCGCATACACATGAATCCCTATATATATAGTATACACGCGTCGTGAACCCTCACTCCGTGTGGGGACTATCCGGTTCCAAAAGCATGCTGCCACATCAAAGTTGTGCATTGGGTATATTCAAACACCACATGACACTTTATGTTTGGGCCACATGCACATAGTGGTTGTCTTCAGGCACTCCCTCGCGTGGATCGGCGACAAGCTAGCCTATTTTGTGGGGCCGCGTGTGGAATGTCAATGCATGACTTTAACCCAACAAACAAGAGAGCTTATACGACCAAGGTGGTGATTCTTCTTGGTCAGTCGTACAATACGCCTTTGTGAGATGCCCCCTCCCACCAACTCAAAGTGTGTGTGTGTGTGTGTGTTGGGGGGGGGGGGGCACAGTACTACTTCGTACTAGATGAACCTCCGTGGGGTCGGGGATGTCTGGTTAATTTGCGATGCACATGTGCCACATCAAATTTGTGATTTGGTTATTTAAATATCATACCACATCGTTTTCACACACACACACACACCACACACACACCACACACACACACAACACACACACACACACACCACCACAACACACACACACACACACACCACACACATCAGGCCACCCGCAAGTGTGGTTCGTATGTGGTCTCACCCATCTAACGCCAGAAGAACACATCTGTGGGCCCACACATGGTCCACATTTGATCGGAAGCAAAGGGGGGGAGGGGGGTTGACCATGATGTACTCCTTTCGGTTTTGTGTTACGGTAGGGTGAGATGTCAGACCTAGCTATTTGGGGGCATGCGTTCATAGCTAGGATTCCCCTCCCAGCAACACGAAGTGGTGTTGTGTTGTGTGTGTTTGTGGGGGGGGGGGGGGTGAGGGGCTAGTAATAATAACATGCGCTTTGTGCGACAGGTGCCACATCAAAGTTGTGCATTGGGTATTTGAACATCAAACCACCCTTTTCATACATATATTTGGTCCACATGCAAGTGTGTTCGTGTTCTGACCCTTTCCCGCATTTTTTTGGCCAAATTTATAAACAACAGACGAGTCGGACGCAACAACCGTCTGCGATCGGGTACGAAACAGACACGGTTCCCTAGGACTACCCGTGTGCCGAGCCCCTACCCCTGTCACCCACATGATCACAGTAGATTGGGCTCCATGAGGCTTCCCTCCCCCTCTCGAAAATATCTACTCCCTCGCAATCTTGAAAATATCTCCCCGCGTAGATGTTTTTTCTGTTTGATAGCACACGATTAGTATGTCTGGACAGTGTGCGATGTCTGTTAATCCCGCTCTACTTCAATCAGTAGATCCAAATTTTCAGTAGCCCCGGCATTTTACTCCCTCCTGCATCCCTCGCAATCTCAAAAATATTTGCTCGGCTAGAGTATTTTTCTGTTTGATAGCACACGATTATTGTCTTTTAACCGTGTGTGATGTTCGTTACTCCCGCCATGCTCTGCTTCAATCCCTTGATCCAAATTTTTGGTAGCCCCGCCATTTTACTCCCGCCTAGTAAAATTTTCAGCACCCGCGACATTTCCTCAAACACCACCTTGGACCCCTCCACACACACACCCCAAATCCTTCGCTCACCCCAAATCCCCCGCTCACAAACATACACACCACCCCTCCCTCGCTCCAAACCTACCTAGGTCGCCGCCGCTGCCGCCGCCGCCGCGCCACCTCCATCGTCAACCTCTGCCAGTCTGCCCATGCAGTTTACCCACTGATATACATACCCTCGCCGCCCTGAGTTTCTTAGATGACGCCTGCGAAATGCCGCCTTTCCCAGAGATCCCCATCCTCACCCCCTCCCCCACTCTAGAGCGTCACAACCTAAGCCCGGCTATGCTTCCCGGGGAGCTCGAGGAGCGAATGTCCCAAAAGAACTTTACCACGGCCTCTTCACCCGACGTCGGCGAGGTGGCCACCGAGGAAGCTGACGACGATGACTGGACCTAGATTGAGCCTTTCAATCAGCGGGCTAGAGTATTCTGGCATGTCGCGGTCGCCGGCTACGACATCGAGGTCGTCGACACCGATGGCTTGACGCGGGTTATGTCACAGGTTAAGTTGCCCACCCCAACCCTTCAGGTTCGATAGCCGTCGATCTCATCGATGGCCCTGCCGCTGATCTCCTGCGGCTCGTTATGAACAATTTGCCATCCTTCATCGCCATGGAGCCCCTTTTATCATTTCTGAAGGACACGTTCTGCGACGCTGGCTTGGGATCTTCAGTTGGCAAGTCAGACCTCATCGACAGCGACCACGAGGAGGAGCCAATCTGTGACAAGTGAGGAAACCCATGATTTGTTTTCTCGAACCCCTTTTGTAGTGAGAATCTGTCCAGTATTTATTGCTATATTTGGTTGTTTGCATTACGCCTTGTTTATTTCTACGGTTTATGGTTGTTCGGTTGTTTGTAGTTAGCATATGTCCAGTTTCAATTGCCATCTTTGGTTGTTCGTAGTATGCCTTGTTTATTTCAGCTATTAACAATGTGATGTCCTATATGTGCTAGTATGAACTGTGCAGTTCAATTTCATCAATACCAAATTTAACAATAGCTCTATGAATGGCTATATTTGGTTGCTATTAAGCATATTGTACTCCATCCGAATCTTTTTAGTTCGCATATAAGATTTGTCTAAAGTCAATCCTCGTAAAGTTTGACCAACTTTATAGAACAAAATACCAACATTCACAATATGAAATAAATATCAGTACATGTGTCATGACTTAAATTTTCATATTGTATAACTTCAGCATGGTAGATGTTGATATTTTTTCATATAAATAAGGTCAAACTTTATGAAGTTTGACTTCAGACAATTCTTATATGAAGAGTAAAAAGGACCGGAGGGAGTATTTAACACGCCTTTCCATTTGATTTAACAATGGCACTGTTTGGATACTCTAACTTAGCTAGAGGTTAGAGTTAGTTTCTAGCTCATGACAGTTAAAAGGGAGAGAGAGATTGTTGGAATAGTTGATTGTATTGCTTGAGCCTCGTGGGCAATATATATGAGTACATGGTCATCTTGGAGTACAAGTCAAGGTAGAATAAATCCTACGCTATCCTACGTTTCCTAAATAACAATGATACTCAACAATGACTAACCCTGAACTAACTCTAGCCAAAGAGGTGTTTGGATGAGAGTGTTAGATTGACAATAAATGCACTAGGAGAACTAGCCCCAATCAGCACCTCTTGGGTGGGATAGTTGTTTTGGGTGGGTTTGACGCAGCTAGCTCAAACTAGCCATCATGTTTGGATACTTTAGGGCTATTTGAGCCGAAACTAGCTCAAACTAACTCTAACCCATGGATCCAAACAGGGCCAATAACTAGTGTACTTAGACCTGCACAATACAAGTTTGAATGACTACATTTGCTTGTTTTTAAATATTAGGCATGTTGCAGTTAATAACGCACCTTTCCACTTCTTGTTTTTAATTATTAGGTTTTTAACAATTTGGTCTTGCACATGTAGGTCCTGCTGTCAGAGGTTTTGACCCACTGTTTGACCCTTTTTGCATATGTGGAAATGAGTTGTCCATGAATATCAGTCAAGTCAAGAAACTCAGAAAGATTGTTACGATAAAGAAATTAGCGACAAAAACCAACAAGATCTTTGTTTGCACAATGAAAAAGACATCAGTTCACTACAGGATGGTACTAACCGTTATACCTTGTCTTTTTAATTCCTTTGCGCCATTTCAAATCTAGAGAAGATATTTATGCATATCCTTGTTTTCAGGCCTTTCCGAAGTAGTTCACTGATGATTACCTCTCAAACCACCTGTATGGTCAGGAGGTGAGGAAGGTATTCATACAACACCCATAGTTCAGCATTGAAGTGTTCCTGAAGAGGACGAAGGATGGACAGGCACTGGCCTAAAGTTGCAAAGACCTTCAACATCAATGAAGGCTCAATATTCGCCTTCCGCTTCAGCAGTTTTCCAGATGATATCCATGTGTCTATGTACCGTCTATGATGCTAATTTCGAAAGGTTATAGATGTTGCATGTGAAACTTGGTGCTGGTGCAGTTGTGTAATGGGGTAGCTGAGTGCCGAAGCTATATGATGTTGTTGTAGGATCGAAAGTAGGTCTAGAGGGGGGGGGGGTGAATAGACTACTTGACCAAATAAAAATCTAACCTTTTCCCAATTTTAAGTGTTGCAGATTTTAGCAACTAGTACGAGTCAAGCAATCAACCTACACATGCAATTCTAGGAGTGTAGCAGCGGAAAGTAAAACATTTCATATGAAGGTAAGGGTTTGGAGAAGGCAAACGCAATGTAGACATGGAGATTTTTGGCGTGGTTCTGATAGGTGGTGCTATCGTACATCCATGTTGATGGAGACTTCAACCCACAAAGGGTAACGGTTGCGCGAGTCCATGGAGGGCTCCACCCACGAAGGGTCCAGGAAGAAGCAACCTTGTCTATCCCACCATGGCCATCGCCCATGAAGGACTTGCCTCACTCGGGTAGATCTTCACGAAGTAGGCGATCTCCTTGCCCTTACAAACTTCTTGGTTCAACTCCACAATCTTGTCGGAGGCTCCCAAGCGACACCTAACCAATCTAGGAGACACCACTCTCCAAAAGGTAATAGACGGTGTGTTGATGATGAACTCCTTGCTCTTGTGCTTCAAATGATAGTCTCCCCAACACTCAAATCTCTCTCACAAATTTGGATATGGTGGAAAGAAGATTTGAGTGGAAAGCAACTTGGGGAAGGTAGAGATCAAGATTCTTGTGGTAGGATTGGAATGTCTTGGTCTCAACACATGAGTAGGTGGTTCTCTCTCAGAAAATGAGTAGTGGAAGTGTAGGCATGTTCTGATGGCTCTCTCACAAATGGAGAAGGGGATGGAGGGGTATATATAGCCTCCACATAAAATCCAACCATTACAAACATTTGACCCAACTCGGTCAGACCGAATAGAAGAGCTCGGTGAGACCGATTCAGTTCAAAATGTGAACATTCAGAATCTCGGTGGGACCGACTGGAACAACTCGGTGGGACCGATGTGCAAGTGCTAGGGCAAAACCTCATCTCGGTGAGACCGATTGCTTGAAATTGGTGAGACCGATTTCAGCAAAGAGCAAATAGAGAGTTGGTCAAGCAAACTCGGTGGGACCGATCGCTCATTTCGATGAGACCAAAATGTTACAAAGGGAAACAGAGAGTTTGCAAGGCCATCTCGGTGAGACCAAGATCCGTATCGGTGTGACCGAATCATCTAGGGTTTTTGGCGGTGGCTATGTCAACTGAACTCGGTGGCGCCGGATAGTGTGGCTGAGGGTTTTTGGAGCAATATCACTAAGCACTTTGAGCAAGTAGACCATTAAGCAACACCTCATCCCCTTTTAATAGTATTGGCTTTCCTATGGACTCAATGTGATCTTGGATAACTAAAATAGAAATGAAGAGTCTTGTGATTTTGCCAATATGTGTCCTTAGCATTTTGAGGGGTCCACATCTCTAGTCCATGCCATGCCAATCATTGAACTTTCTGAAATATTAAACTTGAATGGATATTAGTTCAATGAGCTATATGTTGTTATGAATTACCAAAACCACCCGGGGATTAGTTGCACTTTCAATCTCCCCCTTTTTGGTAATTGATGACAACATATAGATCAAAGCTTTGCAAATGATAATATGAATGAAATACATCATCACTTTGAGAGGTATGTGATAAGCAAGAGCTCCCCCTAAATTTGTGCACTATTTGAAATTTGCTTTTGAATGCAAATGCACAATGATTAGGATCATGGGTTACTCTTCCATGTCACATACATCTTGGTGGAGTGCTCAAAATGATAAGATTTAAATAACATGCACTCATCACCAAGGATACAAGTGATTGATCATACACAAATATCATAGATGTAATCATGCAAGCACACATTAAGGCATAGTATGATCAAACACATGATCACATAAGTATCTTACGAGCATAACACAAATAGTAGCATGGGAATCAAACAACCAAATGATCAAAGTAGCAAGAGAGGCAAATAAAAGGCAAAACACTCTCTCTCTCGAAGCCTAATGATCTATACACTTTCTCCCCCTTTGGAAACAAGTTACCAAAAAGTTTGAAAATGTATAGTGCTATGCGACACTCTAGGCATGATCTCCGGGAGCTCCTGAAGGGGTCTTCTGGCTTGTTGCCCCGGTGTGCGTAGACAGCGTGGAGAGGAGGGTATCTGCAAAAGCTTCGGCAGAGGTCTGTGGAGCTGGAGGGGTTGACACTAGAGGTACAACCGTGGCAGTTGCTGCAGGTGCTGAAATAGTAGTCCTGGTGTCTGTAACAACTGGCACTGCTGATGACCTTTGTGCCCTTGGCACTCTCTGGAAAGTATCTGTAGTAGGTGTATCCTCCCTGTCCTCAGCTTCTTCTTGGAGCTTTTCCACAATAGTCTGTATCTCAGTGACCTTCACATCTAGATCAAGAAATTTAGTCTCAATGATCCTCTCACACTACAAAAAAAAGACACATCCGTGACATTTTGGGCCGAACGATTTTTTTTGTCATGCTTATGACACTTCTATGACGATAATTATGACAAAACCCGGTATCATCCTAGATGTGGTGGGCTCCTACTTCTATGACAAAAAATCATGACAGAAAATGGGCTTTTTGTCCTGGGCAGGCCGGAGACGCACCTGCATGACATTCTTTGGGCCGTCCATGACAGAAAAAAATCGTGGTAGAAGCGAGGGCGAGGAAAATTTCGGGGATTTCCCGGTTACGGTGGGTGGTCGGGGCCGAGCGATGCACGGAGGGATTGCGCATTTCTCTCGTACACGTACGCGTGTGTGTGCGAGGCGTTGGGCTCTAGCTGAACCCGAGCGAGGCGTTCGCTTACTGAACCCGAGCGATTGCACTAGCTACGTTACTGAACCCGAGCGATCGATCGATCCCTTGGCTGTTAACTGAACCTGAGCAATTCCTTCGCTACTGCAGCTAACTGAACCCAAGCGATCGATCGCTGCGCGCTGCTGCCTCTTGATGAACAGTGAACATGGGGGTTGCGGTTGAATGAGTCGAGACGTACGTGGTTGGGGATGGATGAACAGTTCCCGGTGGGGGTTGGATGAACAGTAGCCCGTGGTAGTATATATAGGCCATTGCCACTGGATGAACAGGACCCCGAGAGGAGGCCGCCACAGCCGAACTGGTTGGGGGTGGATGAACGGGACCCCGTGGAGGGCTGGTTGAACAGTAGCTGGTGGAGGGCAGGATGAACAGTAGCCCGTGGATGAACAGTAGCTGGTGGAGGCAGGAGGAAGATGCGGTGGATGAACAGTGCAGGTGGAGGCTGAAGGAAGTCGATGGTGGGTGAACAGTAGCCTGTGGAGTCCCGTTTTGCGGTACGCCACACCCCTCCGATGAACAGGACCCCCGTTTCGACTGTAGCACTCCAACACAAGTCCGTTTCCTCTGTTTTGCGGTACGCCACACCCCTCCCAATGAACAGGACCCCCGTTTCGACCGTAGCGCTCCAACCCAAGTCTGTTTCCTCCGTTTTGCGGTACGCCACACCCCTCCCGATGAACATGACCCCCGTTTCAACCATAGCCGGTCGAACAGAAGACCGTTTCCTCCGTACTGCGGTATGCCAAACCCCGTTTTGGCTGTTCCGCCCAAGCCGGTTGGCTCCCATTGAACAGGACGCATTCCGACCCAGTCTGTTGCCTCCCGATGAACATGACGTTGTTTCTCTGTTCCGACCCGGCCGGTTGGCTGCCCGATGAACAGGGCGCCGTTGCTGCCGTCCGTTGCCTCTCCATGTACACAAGCCCTGGCCGTATGTATGCGCGAGTAGGCGTTCGAGACCCCGCCCGTATGTACGTACGTGGCCGTATTTTTTGGCATGTGGCTGTACGTACGTGTACACGGTTTAGAAGGGACTGCCTGAACTGCTACGTCGGGGGCTCTACTACTACACGTGCCGCTGCTTGCTCGGCCACGGTTCATCATTGCAGAGAGACTGATCGACCAGTTTGTACATACACGTTCGCGACCAGAATGACAATGCTACGTACGCGTCGACCAGGTGGGTCCTGGCTATCAGGGAGGATAAGGAGGCACTTCCTTGCATGCGAAGTTATTGATGGTGGGTCCGAGCTGTCAGGGGGAGGATTCATTTTTTTCACGCCTAATATGGAGGCACTTTCCTTGCGTCCGAAGATATAGCTGGTGGGTCCCAGCTGTCAGGGGGGAAAATGTTTTTTTCGCAAAATACAGCAAAGCCAAAATACAGAGGCCCTTCCGGTAGGTCCCTGCTGTCAGGTGGAGGAATCATTATTTTGCACGTAATAAGGAGGCACTTCCTTGCTGCGGCCATGGACCCACCTGTCAGCCTCTCCACATACAGTCCTCTTCCGATGTAAGTCGTTCCTTGACCACGTTGACCACGCCACGCCGAGAGCACCAAGGCGGTGGACGACGGCGAGGCCTAGGAAGGGAATGACCCGGAGCCGGGGAAGACTCGGCAGTTGTTTCCCACGTGGAGGGGTGTACGAGGGTTTACTGGTTGGGCTATAGTGTGAGGCTGCCGTCACCGAAGAATAACAACAGATCTGGGTGAGTACAGGGATGGCCAGGCCAGCGATGGGTGTAGGGTGGGGTGGTGAGGCCTGCGCAGCAGCAGAGCCGGCCATGGGAGGCAGGAGCAGGCGGCACGACCGGCGCTAGTTTGGGCAGCTGGAGCAAGAAGACCAGAGGTTGAAGAAGCACTACGGCCGTTGGATGGACATCGTACAGTCACTGGAGCTAGAATCGTTCGTATTGACTAAGTTGACAAAGCCCTCCATCCGCGTCAACTTAGTAGGCCCACAAGTCAGCCTCCAACTATGGTGGGTCCCAGATAGCAGGGGGAGTATTCATTTTTTTGTGCGTAATAAGGTGGGACTTCCTTCCTTGCGAAGATATAGCTGGTGGGTCTGAGCAGTCAGCGGGAGGAACATTTTTTTCGCGAAATACAAAGGCCCTTCCGGTGGGTCCCTGCTGTCAGGTGGAGGAATCATTATTTTGCGTGTAATAAGGAGGCACTTCCTTGCGTGCGACCGTGGACCCAGCTGTCAGCCTCTCCACGTACAGTCCTCTTCCGATGGATGTCGTTCGTTGACCATGTTGACCACGCCGCGCCGAGAGCACCAGGGCGGTGGACAACGGCGAGGCCTAGGAAGGCAACGACCCAGAGCCGGGGAAGACTCGGCAGTGGTTGCCCATGCGGTGGGGAGTATGAGGGTTTACTAGTTCGGCTGCCGTCGCTGGAAAATTACAGGAGGTGTGGGTGAGTAGAGGAATGGCCTAGCCAGCGATGGAGTAGGGTGGGGCGGTGCGGCCTGTGCGGCAGCACAGCCGGCCATGGGAGGCGGGAGGAGGCAGTCCCACCGGTGCTGGTTTGGGTGGCTGGAGCAAGAAGATCAGATATTGAAGAAGCAACACGGCTGTTGGATTAACATCCAACGGTCACTGCTGCTAGAATCGTTTGTGGACTAAGTTGACAAAGCCTTTCGTACACGTCAACCTAGTAGACCCACAAGTCAGCCTCCAAATCTATCCCAAACAGCATACAACCCGAAATTTCTAGCCAGATTCAAATTAATTTAAAAACTAAACATACCTTAATTTAAATCCAATGAAATTTTACCCGCACAAAAACAATGAAATTTAAAATATCAAAATCCAAAAGAACAAAGTATTTTAGAACTAATTGCCTGTTTGCTGTATTTTTTCATTTTACAGCCCATTTCTTATTACTTATAGCCCATTTTCTAGGCAAACCCGAATGCATCCCTCCTCGTCTTGAAAGATTTCCGGCCCAGCAGGGCGTAGAAAAGCAGGTAGGCCTATGTTGGTTATTCTGCAAAAAACAAAATAGCTGGGCTAGCCATTTTTAGAAAGGAAAAAAACTGGGCTGGTCATGTGGTAAACATATGAAATAAAAGCCTGGGCTAGACGGGCCACAGCTCCCGCACAACCCAGTTGATACCCTTCTCCGTCCCGAAAAAAAACTGCGCGCGCTGCTGGGTCCCGGGTGTCTGCCGCTCCTTGTGCAGTTATCTCGCTTATTGACTACGTTGACAGTGGCGTGCGACCCAGATGTCAAGAAACCATCAGGAGGAACCCTTTTTTTTTCTTGTAATAAAGGAGGCACTTGCTTGCCTACTGCCATGATCCTGGTGGGTCCCTACTATCATCCTCACCATGTACAGTCATCTCCTTATTCCTCTCGGTTGTTGACCATGTTGACAACACCGGAGGGCGGCACTGCGGTGAGCGAACGAAGGCGGAGGACGATGGTGAGGCCTCGGATGGGAATGAAGAGGAGCCGGGGAAGATGGGCAGAGTTTTAGGGTGCGATGTGGCCATGATGCGTGCGCGGCATCACAGCCAGCCGTGGGAGGCGGGAGCAGGCGGTCCCGCTGGCGCTGGTTTGGCTTTGGCGGCTGGAGGAAGAAGAGACTAAAGAAACACGAGAGACGTTGAATGTGAATCCAATGGTCAAGGTTCGCACAATCGTTTGTTGACTAAGCCGACACCAAGTAGCATACTTTTTTATATATAGGAAGAAAAGAAAAACTGGGCTCGTTCGCCAGATAACATTCCCGAAACTACGACCGTTTGATCTTGCGTCGCAACTAAAACTGCGAGGAAAATGCGTTCGTCTGCCGTCCTCCTCCCAGGGAACATTCGCCACATAAGTGACTAGCACCCTTGGTTTTCAACCGAGAGGTCTTGGGTTCGAGTCCCAGGAACCCTCAATTTTCTCCTCCTTCCTTCCTCGCAAAAAAAAGAAAATCAAAGACTTGAGAAGGCGTACAGAACAAGCTAGTGTACCAGTAAAGAGACGTTGCTGAGTTTTAGAAAAAAGAGAGACGTGCTCCTGTAGCTGGTTCGAATCCAAACCTAGACTATGACTATATATGGTGCTATGCTACTATGCAAGTAATGAAACTGACGTATACAACGTTCACTTCTCCTCTTCTCTACTTACTCTGCCTAGCATCAGAAGCTCTGGCCGCAGCAACCATGTCCGCTGGCAGCTCGTCCACCTGCCTTTCAGCAGGCAACAACCAGATATGCATGAAGTCGCCACCCGTACCATCGCCTGTGGGTCTCATCACAAACCCGCTGGCACACGCACCATAGCCGGTTGCTCATCGCAACCCGCTGCCGTTGGTGTGGTGTCACTGCTGCAAATCACGCAGAGTCATCCATCGCGTCTCAACAACAATCCTCAACCCTGGCCGAGTCTTCTACAAATGCCCGAACCATGGGGTAATAATATGTTTAAGTGTTGTTCCGCTGCTTTCAGTTGCTGATTTTTTAATAGTTTGGTTGATGATCTTCCAATTTGATTCGTGCAGAAAAGGGAAGATTCGTGTGATTTGTATTTCTGGGAAGTTGCTGATGTGGGGGAATGCAACTACGCTGATTATTTGGTTAGCCGAGGAATCCCAATACCAGCAGGTTGGGGTGTTGGACAAGTAACTGAAGGAATGGCAGAAGAGGAAGATGCAGAGCAGAAGGTTAAAGATGCAGTTCCTCTGATCATGGCCAAGCAACAACTGCTGAACGGCCTTGAGAGCAATGAGGAGATGAAAGAGCTTGTGAAGATAATGGGCAAAATCGATGTGCTCTGTAGGATGATTGTCTCTTTATTTGCAGTGTATGTAGCACTCGTGATGTATTCAGTGGCTATGACATGAGCACTTTGCTGAAACTAGTAATGAATGAAATCTGTTTAGCAGGCTGGGCGTAGTGTTGTGAACATCTAATGATTTCTATTAACGGAAATCGGGGGGGGGGGGTATCCCCTTTTGCTCATAAATAAATAAATAGTAGAGGCCCTTTTTCTAATAAATAAATAAATAAATTAGTAGAGGCCCTGTCGGGTCAGCTTTGTTCCCATTCGAAGACGTCGAGCAAATTGCAGTCCAATAGCAAACTATGTCATCGTCATACAATCACCAAACACAAATCAACATACATAATAAGTGATGTTCTCACAGCAAAATACTAAACAACTTCATCAGGTTTCAGTTGTCATAGCAAACACAATTTCACATAGTAGTTAAAAAAATGTCTTGTGACAGGCAAATACGACAAAAGCAATCTAATAATCATCCGCAGCAGCAGCGTCAACATTTTCACCATGTGTATCAGTCTGAATCGTAATTCCCCCAGTGTCATCTTCTTCTTCATCCTCAATGTCCTCGAACGTTGGCGTCTTATTGATCAACTCTCGGATGTCCACAACCCAACAGGCAATCTTTTCGCCAGCGTCATTGACGTGATGGTTCTCAAAGATATTAGGAACATATGTGGAATCTTCTACATCAGGAGCAGTGTAAGCAATATCTTGTTGTGCAACTTCATTAAACGAATTCCTCTGCTCAAACCTTTGCAATACTCTCCAGTCATCGCTACGTGCAAATGTGTCTTCCAAGAAAAATATCTGTGTTGCTTGATTTGCCAAAATAAAAGGCTCGTAGGTCTGGTACACCGCCTTGACATTGATGGATTTGAAATAATCATCAGCTCTGGGTTTTGCGATCCTGGAAAACAGGTTATACCAACAACAGCACAACAGAACCACACACCGATGAGCCTCGAAACTGGAGATATACTGCAACTAAACAATGTCTGTTATGTTAGCATACATTTCAGTTATCTCTTCGCCGTACTTATCCGTGCTCATGATGGCACTATTTTGTGTCTTCCTACCTTCGTCGCGTGCAAGGGTGTTGTAGCGCACATCTCCAACAACGCAAGATTCATATTGTCTTACCCGAGTATCAGGACCCATTGCTAGTGCGTAAAGGGCATCATTAACTGCCTGCCCATCCTCCCGCATCTTCTTAACCTATGGTTAGAAAATAGACAAGCTGATCATCTTATGTACTCAATATATTAAAAAAACTGACAGTGCAATTCAAAAGCTTACATGGCTCTTGAACCATTTCGCAAATCCTGCCATAACCAGTTTGTCAATATTTCTTGGATTTTGCGGCAGTAACTCCTTTTTGTAGATGCTGCACAACATACTGATCGCGTCAAACATCTAAATATATAAGAATGTGCTGCAAGTTTAGTAGATTACGATGTATAAGCTGCAGTACTTAGCACTTACTCGATATAAGGTAGAATCTCAGGACAGTTATTCAACACATACCAAACCATTTTGTCCAAATCTTTAGGTTTGTCGTCTTGTCGACTCTTCCCTGTAACTCGAATAGAACAATCAAAAACATTGAGCTCGGGATTGTCTTCACCCACCTCTTTGCTAAGCTCATCAGCTGTTTCAATGTATTTTGAGCAGAATGTCAACGCTTCTATAGCAATGTAGGCCTCTGCAATGGAACCCTCAGGTCTAGCTCTGTTCCTAACATATCCCTTGAATGTGCCTAGCCGCCTTTCAATAGGGTACATCCAGCCATACTGTACTGGACCTCTAAGTAGTGCCTCATTAGGTAGATGAACAGCCAAATGCACCATCACATCAAAGAAAGATGGAGGATATATCTTCTCAAGGTCACATAGGATAGTTGGTATCTTGTCTCTAAGACGCTCCAAAGCATCTATCCTGATATTTCTACTGCAGAGTTCCCTGAAGAATTGTCCCAACTCTGCAACTGCTCAATATAAGTCAGGGCGGCCCAATCCTCTAAGGATAATAGGTAAAACCCTTTGAAGTAGGACGTGGCAATCATGAGTTTTCAACCCTTGTACCTTGTTTCCATCTGCACTGACTCTCCTTTCAGGGTTGGAAGCAAATCCATGTGGGAATCTCACACGTGACAGGACCTTGCAGAATTCTTTTCTTTTTACCTTGTCCAAGACGTACACAGCTGGTGCCATATCCCGTGGTTTACCTTCATCTTCCACCTGCAAATCCTTTCTGATACCCAGGTGTGTCAAATCAATCCGAGATTTTAAGGTATCTTTCGTCTTGCCTTCAATATTAAGAAGTGTGCCGATAATGCTGTCACATATATTTTTCTCGATGTGCATCACATCAAGATTATGCCGCAGATCCAAATCTTTCCAATACTCCAAGTCCCACAAAGTGGACCTGCGGGTAAACAATAATCTCTCTTCTACCCTGCCACGCTTCCTTTTCCCACTTCCATTATCAGGATGGTTTCCTGGTGTAATATGCCTGACCTTCTGTAATTCCACTTGCAACTCATCGCCGGTGAGCCTCTTTGGCGCATCACGGTTTTCATGCTTTGCATTGAACACATGTCTTTGGTATTTTGTAGGACACGGCTTGTCCTTGGCAAGGAAACGGCAGTGTCCAATGTAACAGATCTTGCTAACTATTGCTTATGACAGCGGATTCTTGTCACAGCGAACACATGCATTGTAACCATGTGTCGTTCGCCCTGACATAGTGCCCAAAGCCGGATAATCATGGATGCACCAAATTATAACAACACGCAGAAAGAAATCAGCTAGTGGGCTGCTATATAGGTCTCGAGTGAGAACACCCCTCCATAGCTGTTGAAGTTCCTCCACAAGAGGCTCCATGAATAAATCAAAGTCCTTTCCAGGACTTTTTGGACCTGGGATGAGAAAGGCCATCATGTAATTTGATTCTTTGGTGCAGACATTTGGAGGCATGTTGTAAGGGATAACAAGCCCTGGCCACATGCTATATAAGGCGCTCTGGCGGCCAAATGGGTTAAATCCATCTGTAGCTAAGCCAAGTCTAATGTTTCTAGGGTCAGTAGCAAACTTTTTGTGTTTCTGATTGAAGCTTTTCCAGTCACTACCATGAGATGGATGGCTCATTACATTCTGATCTTTGTACTCCTGGTTCCTAGAATGCCACAGTACATCCTCTCTTGTTTCAGCATCATGAAACAACCTCTACAATCTTGGTATAATTGGAAAATGTCTTAGAACATTATGAGGAATCCTCTTCACAGCATCGCCATCTTTCCATCTTGATGATTTGCATTTTGGGCATTCACTTAAGTTGGCATAATCCTTTCGGAACAGAACACAATTATTCTTACAAACATGGATCATATCATATCCAATTCCAACTGCACGAAGGAAATTCTTCATTTTACTGTAGGTGTGTGGCAGCTCAGACGCATCTGGGAAAGATTTGCGGAAAGCAGCCAACATCGCATCAAATGATTTGTTGGTCATCCGCTTAGATGTCTTCACCTAAAGAAAGGTGACCATAGCTGAGAATACTGACAGCTTATTTCCTCGGGTGACAGCCACGTTGCATTGTTCCAACATGCGGGCCCACCGTTTTTCTTCTGCAGGTGAAAGTTCACGAAATGCACGAGCATTTCGTAGCATTGTTTCAATGTTGGTCAAACTCACTGGCTCCGCCACCACCACCTCCTCCTCCTCTTCCACCTGAGCATCAGGCAGATCAAGATGGTGATCTGCTGCTTCCACATAGTCAGTAACATTGACGTTCACAGCTTCACCATGATGAACCCACCTAGTATATGTGACCGACATCCCATACAAGTGTAGATGATTTTGCACAGTTGACTGGGGTCTTGTAACTGAATTCATACAACTGCTACACGGGCAGAGCACATCTGATTTCGGACCACCGTACTCAGCTCTGATAAAGTTCATGAAGTTTTCAACCCCCTCGACATATGCAGCGGAGAATCTTCGAGCAGAAGTTATCCAAGTCCTGTAAATCTGTTAGACATACAAATTAGTTCTTCTACTAGATATTATAGGAAAAACATATATGCTTTTTATGAAGTCCAGAAAAAAATACCTAGGTCGATGTCTAAAGCTATGGCAAGATATTTGGACAAGCAGATCTAAGTAACGAAATATATGTAAAGCTAATTCAGCAAACAAATTTGAGTGCTAAATTATGGTAGGCTGTTTCAGCAGTCAATGAGGCCGAGCACACAGCCATCGAAGGCCATCTCAGCAACAAAGATCGAGTATAAAACGGTGTAGAGCTATTTCACCTAACAGATTGGCTACTAGACCATGGCAATGTACGTCACAATAAATATATGGCAGGATATTTAGCAACTAATCGGGCGTGGCATGCCATCTCAGCTAAGCAGATTGAGTGCAGAACAGGGCAAGGAAGCCTCTTAAGCAGAGCATATTGACTGTAAACTATTTTGGCAAACAGTGAGATTAACAGCGTCTATCAGCTAACATTCAGCGCTACTCTGACATGCACGGGGCCTTAGTCTAGAATGCGTGTACCGTGGGAGAAGCTGACCGCCGTGCGTCTCCACAAGAACGTCGCCAGCGGTGGCGGCGCGGCTAGAGGACGACAGTCTACGAGAGCGTATTGTGGGAGTGAGAGGATCGCCGTGCGTCCCCTCGACGAACCGCAGCGCCAACGTATCGGCGCGGCGGGGAGGGCGGCTTTGGCGGAGCGAATGGAGTGGAGGGGGCCGGGGGGAGGGGGGTTTGTGGAATATTATTGGCTAGTTGGCCGAAGGGCGGTTGAATTTGGGATTTGGGGGGAATTTTTGCGCGGTGGGTGGGGGAGTTTGGCGCATGGTCGGTTTCTCCAAGTGCGGTCCCACGTGTCAGTGAAGAGGCAAGCCGAAGCGCGTTCTGTTTGCGTGAGCCGTGTGCAGGACCGACCGTGTGAGGGGTGCAATGCGACCGCAACAGGCGTGCTGTGAGTGTACCGCCTTTTTTCCTTTTAAACTTGGTGCTTCGCGTGATCCATGATACTACTACTAGTAATCAGGTAATCCAGACTAAAACGGCGCGGCCGGGTCTTTTCCCGCGCGATATGCTGGGAGGTTGGCTTAGTTGGTTTTTTTAGGACGAGTAATGCTACACCTACGTAATCCCAGTTACGTAATTAACGTAATGTGAAATGTGTGGGCTGTTGATTGGAGATTGGGGGGAGGGAGGGGCCCACCACCATGAAAATCAGGGGGGAGAGATAGAGAGGCAATTTACGTTAACCCTTTCATAGGTTCCCGTAGATGTAGAAAGATGTGAAATGCGTGAATGTGTAGTGGACATACTATTGGAGTGCCTAAGATAAATTGTGTATGTAGACCCTATGTGTTTATTTACTTCGCATGTTAGCTCTGTCTCGGGTCAAACCTTCTAAGTTTATACACACAAAAATGAATCATCATTCCATATAGTTTCATACTCCTACAATATATCTTACTATTATTGTGAAAGTTCATATACACCGGACGAGATTCTTGCAAACACGACAGATTTTCATTACATTTCAAACTTTTATAGGACAGAAAAATAAAAGAAACCCGACCCTAAACCTTTTCTACGGCGGCGACCGACGTCCTCCATCTGCCATCTCCATTTATGGGGGCGGGGTTCAAGACCCGTGAAGTGAAGGTGCGGTCTTCAGCGAGGAAGAGTAGAACACGTGAGACGGACCGGCCAGTTGGCACACCATGCCCTGCCGCCTCCCATGCCTTACTCATCCTCGGAGGAGTCCCCGACCTCGGCGGTGCCGGTGGACATGAGGTCGATGATGATGGACGTGGATGGTCCATCACTTCACCTGCCACATGCGCCACCGAACGTTGGACGGTGGAAAGTAGGACGCGCGGCTGACGGTGCTCCCGTCATCGGCCGCAAGCGTGGCCACCGCTTGTGCGGTCGCCTCCGCATCCGACTACGCCGCTATTGCGTTGCGAGCGGCGACTTGAGCGAGGGCGGCGACCTCGAGCTTCATCCCCAAAGACAAGCTCTCCCGCAGAGCGTTCGCGCTCGCGGTCATGGTGGATGTGGTGCCAGGTAGCAGGAGGATGCGCTATGGTGTGGAGTTTAGCTGGGCGTTGCCGCTTTAAGTAGCGCATTCCAGTGAGGCCAAGCGTCCGGGTGCGTCATTAAGTCACCGGAGTAGGTTCCTCGGGCACCGAGCCTCTTAATGACGGCATACGAACGGACGTCATGAATGCGGGCAGCTGGCGCCGCTGGGAACGCACCGCGCGATGGCGCGAGGGACGAGGGTTTTTGGTGTGCCAGGGTAGTCAGCTGCGGTCATGGCAACATTGGAGATGCCCTTTGCTCACATGCGATCCCCACATGACATTGAAAAAGCAAGACGACCCGGCATGGTCTCAGGTCCTGGGGATGCAGTTGGCCACGCTAGAACACTCCGCGGACGCGTCGCGGCACGCGCGCACTTCGTCGCCCCGTGCATCCTCGACGAGCCGGGTGTTGATCTGCTGGTCGTGCCTGTAACACCCCAAAAATTTAACCATGTTTTTATTAAGTAAAAATTGGCCAGAAATAAAATTTTAATTTATATTGGGTGTTTTATTAATTTTAGAGTATTTTCTGCCCTCTGTTTTTCAAAATTCTTCCCTCCATATAAATTTTTTTGCAGAATAATGTGGGTTTTGGGTAGTTCCCATAAATCATTTCAATTATATTTTAAATAACAGTAGGAATTATTTTCATAATAAAATTTGCCCCAAAACAATTCTTTTAATAGCATTTTCAAATTTTGAAATGCTTCTGTTGCACTGCTACTATTTTAAATAATACTTTAAAAATTCCACCAAAATTATGAGGGATCATGTGATGCCTACATATCACTTTTATGCAAAAACCCAACTTGGTCTTTTGGAAGTTTTGAGTGAAACATCCCCTTTTCCATTCTGTCCATTTTCTAGGTTATAACTACAACCCCAATTTTCCTTGCTCCAATAATTCTGAAATTTTTCCCACCTATAGTCCTTCCAACCAAACCATTAAGTACAGAAGATCAGCCCCAATTACCACTTTTTAGTTTACCAAATAATTCCCTCAAAATATGGTCCAGAACTGAATTCGGCCAAAACTTGCATTTTCAAGTTATTCTTTTTGTCCAACCAACTCCTCCATCCCCTTTAGCATCTAAAGATACACCATACCGCCAAATCTCACCTCCAACAAAACCTCCTAGGTTTCCCTAGCATTCTGTCAAACACCCTATGTGCATGACAGAATTTTTCTACCACCTAAAACCAGTATTACAAACTTGTTCATCTAGTCAAACCATCATGTCTATCATTTCTACAACCTCCAAGAGCATCACTTTACCAAGAATTGGCTTGATCAGACCACAATGGCCCACCCAGGCATTTCGCCGAACAGATCCCGTGCGTGTCAAGTGCGCGAGTAGAGCGCCCGGTCTGCAGCCGCTGGCACCCATGCCCCTGCCGCCTAGTTCCTCTCTCCGCCCGTACTGATCCTCTCCTGGATCAGCAAGCCACCCCAGAGCCTCGCCGACATTCTCCCCCGTCCGTTAGCGCCGCCCTCCACCGTCCACGGCAACCAACTGCGCTACCCGACGAGTCCCTCCATGCCACGTCTCTGCTCGCGTAAATGCCAACGACCAAGGCTCAGTCATTTCCCCCACTGACCACCAGCCGCCCCTACCGACCTCCACTGACCCCTCCGACCTCGCCACCTACCTCGACGACGCCATGAATGGCCGCCGCCATCGAGACTTCTTCGGGAAGCCGCGGACCCGCGTCGCTTCCGCCTATATAAGCCACCCGAGCTCGCCCCGGCCAGGGAGCATGCCACATCCCTCCTCTGCAAGCCCCCAATGCAGCCGAACAGCCGGACACGGTCTTCTTCCTCTTCTCTGACACCCACGGTCGCCGCCACCTCTAGGGTGAGACCGAGCTCACTAGTGCCTCCCCTCCGCAAGTGACCATCCCAGCAGACCCTCATCACCACCACATACCATTCCTGCGCTCCAATTCCTCCTCTCCGAGGCCAAGTTGAGCTCGGTGAATTCCACCGTAGCTCACCTCCACCATGGATGAAGCCTCACTCGAACCCGAGCTCCTCAATGGCTTTTTCCACCTCTCTCGGATGCGCCACTCTCCCCTGAACCTATCCATGTGCCGAGCGACGCCGGAGATGCCCTACAACGCCGACGAGCAACACCGGAGCTCGCCTCTGTGTCTGTCCAGACGTGCGCGGAGAAAGGGGAGAAACCCGACAGGTGGGTCCCACCTGTCGGTGAGCCAGCCTTCTCCTCCAGTAGTGCATTTTTCACTGGTGCACTTTCCCTGTTGGGAAGCGTACTTCCGAATGTACGCCTTCGATGTTTTCCCCTTCGCCCGCGCGGCTGAGCCGCCGGGTCGGCCCAATAGCATCTCGCGGCTAAGCAGCGCTCAGGGCGCTCCTCTGCCTTTTCCTTTTTCTTTTCCAGTGTAATTGAAATAATTCCACAGCAACCATTTCAAATCCAAATCCAGTGATTCAAATTTTTGTAGACTTCTAAAATCATACTCTATATATACAGCTAGGGTGAACATTTTTCCTTAGCTTAATTTTTGCTGGATCAATTAAATAGTCCATTTAGTCATATATTCCAGCTTAGAAATTCCATAAGTAATTCATATGAACTCCAAATAAATTAATTCTTTTCCTGTTATTTCTCATTTTTCATCTAGCTTATTTTAGTATTTATTTAAAAAATATTGGAAACACTTTTTAGCACTTTTTAGCTCTATGTGGTAATTCAAATATTCTTGAAAATAGGAAATGGAGGGAAGATAAAACTCTCAAACTTTTGGAGTGCACCCAATACTTCTGCATGCCCAAGGCAAGCATCTTGAACACTTGATATGGTGAATTGCATGGTTATTTTGTTTGCAAGAATAAATGAAATCATACATAGGTTGAGTTCGAATAAAATTTGCATACATGTAGTAATGGCATGTTTCCTTGTACCGTGCATCGTGTGCTTGTCATGACTAACTTGCAGGAGCAGGTATAAGTAAAATACAGTACCGGCAGAAGGGTGATCACATTGAAGCATGATCATGCCTTGTTGGTTATGCATGTTGGAGCATGCAAGGGCTGTGGCCGTGTCTTTGTGTTGCTATCGAAAGAATACCTTGCTGTGCTAACCACTGCAGGAAAACATAAGCCTCCTAAGTCGATCGTAGATCGAGTCTTGTTCCGGTAACCCCCATACTTGATTCATGCTACCACTTGTCCCTGCCACAGGTGGGGTATGGTTTAGTAAGTTGTTAACCCCTTTCCGTGCACACACCGTACAGAGAGGCCACGATGAGGGTTTCCACGGCCATGGACTAAATTCTGTCATCGGGTCAGGGGGAATGGGTGTTTCCGGTTGTAGCCGAGAGGGGGGCACCCCTTGGAATCCACGCGTATGAATAGTGATCCCATGCTATTCGAGATTGTAGTCTCCCCGACTCAGAGTTTTTCTTGAGAGATGTTTTGGGTGATTCCAGGCATCCGGAAAGTTAATCTGGTGTGTGCTGGTTAGGTGTGTTTTCAGCCCAAAGGCCGTAATGGGAATTAGTCAGCGTCTCAGTGCTGGCTAAAGAAATCCTTTACTTGTGGGTAAAGAGTACACCCTCTGCAGAGTTTAAACCTATTCGAATAGCCGTGTCCGCGGTTAAGGACTACAGTCTGGGTTGGTCAAGTGTCGGTCTCCGGAGGAAAATAATTAAATTGAGCCTGAATTATTTTGCAGGATAATTATTGTCACCCTGATGCTACCATGAATTTTTGCTATGCATATTAATATTATTGGGGTTATGCATATTATTGTGGACTAACCCGTTTCTCTTATTTTATTTTCCTGAGTGTCTCAGGGGCTGGCTAGACTACCCCGGGCATTCGGTTTTGTTTTCAAGACCGACCGTGGCGTCACTTTTTGACACCCGACTGGCATTTCTTTTCAAGACCTCTCCGTGGTGTCCCTCGAGTTCTCAGGCGGTCTATCATGCCACTACTCTTGTGGACACCCGATTGGCATTTCTTTTCAAGACCTCTTCGTGGCGTCCCTCAAGTTCTCAGGCATTCTGTCACACCACTACTCTTGTAGACACCCGATTGGCATTTCTTTTCAAGACCTCTTCGTGGCGTCCCTCGAGTTCTCAGGCGGTCTGTCATGCCAATACTCTTGTGGATACCCGATTGGCATTTCTCTTATATTCTTTCTGCGTTATATTATGACTAACATGTTATATTATGTCTCTTTTTTTTTCCGTTTGTCACTAACATGTTATATTTATTTTTCTGCACCCTATTATGGTTATCATGCCATGATTTAATTCCTGTCAGCATGCATTTAATATAGACCAGCATGAGCATACGCATATAATTTAATTCATCATGATCACATAATATCTGCTGCATTCGGTATATCTTGTGTTCATAATATTTGCGAGTACATTCAAACGTACTCACAGGCTTGTCCCTGGCTATTTACTTGGTCAGGTCAGGAGTTCTACAAGGATTACCACAGCGATGTCCGTGCAGAGCCTAGGATGGCAGCCACGCGGGATAGGGATTATCCAGGTCAGCCGTTCCTGTGGGAATGGAGCCCCATCGACGTTGGAGAACCACAAGTCGCTTCCGTCACCCGTCACCAGATATCATCGTTGTATCATTAGACCTTTATGGACTTGTATCCAATTCTTGTAATTGCTTGGTAATCTGTAACAAGGACGTGTCCACCAGTAATGGTAAATCCTGGGCTGGTGATGACACGAGGGGTTAATTTCTGGGATTTTTGTGTCCCCGAAATCCGGCCCGACAGCCTTGGTATCAGAGCCTGGCTGACCATTGGCTAATCCTATCTTAGCCTGGTCGCAATCTCTAGGTTTCCACACCGCCCACATCCTTTCCTGTCCACAGTCAAGCCCATCCTATCCGATAAGCGCATAGTGGCCAGCCGACATCTTTTTGATAGTCGGTGCCCAACCTATCAGTCTATCCATAGGCCGTGTGCCTATGGCCGACACCTGAGTTGTCCCATCCGCAAGCGTGCGATGGAAGACTCTACTGGCTTATAAAGGAAGCCTCAACCCAACTCAGCACATCATAGCCTCACTCCCAGTTCGATATCCAACCACCAAGATGCCAGGCCCCATCGTCCACAACGAGACCACCGCTGCCGAGCTTGAAGGCTTTGTAGCCATCCTCGCCAATCTCACCCTTCGTGCTCTCGGCATCGAAGAGCCGCCGGAGTATGTCGTGTAAGGATGGCAATTTTACCCACGGGTACGGGTACCCGTGGGTACCGTACCGCATGGGCAGGGTATGGGCACACTTTTATACCCATGGGTAGTACCCAAACCCTACCCGTTAAGTCATGGGTACGGTACAGGTATAACCTTGTACCTGCGGGTATACCCATACCCTGCCCGCTTGTGAAATAATGTAAGTTGTCATCAATTAATCATTAATTTGTCATGTGACTTGTCTACTTCTATTGACTTATGAGTATGTTGTACTCATCTACCATTTATTGAGTTAAGATAATTGTTTTTTTTGTCAAATGTGCTATCAATGAGTGTAAAAATATGAACAACTTGTGTACTATTTGTTCTACCCGATGGGTACCCAATGGGTACGGGTATCCGTCGGGTATGGGTATGGGTAAAGTTTCATACCCATGGGTACGGGTATGGGTAGAATTTTGTACCCACTGACTATACGGGTATGGGTATGGTATTGCTCTACCCTGCCCATACCCTACCCATTGCCATCCTTAATGTCGTGTACCAAGATCACGGGAGTGATGCCATCCACCACTTCTGGGCCACGGTGCACATCTACGGGAGGGGCATCACCGCAGAGCGCCCCTACCGGTTCACTAGGAGGACGACCTCCGACGAGCCCCAAGCCATTCAACTTGCAGCCCGAGAAGTTGTAGTTCAACTCCGGCACCTGTCGCCAAGGGTTAACTGCCGCTCTTTCTACTACTACCCTAGTCGTGAAAGCTATGGTAGCCCGACCCAAGTCTCCAGTGGAGACCATGAGACGGATCCTGCCCTAGTGCATCTGGTGCGCTACCTAAGAGCGCAAGAGGCACTCTTCGACCAGATCACCCTTGATCTGATTGCCATCCGCAGGACGCTTGCTCTCCTGACCCCGGTGAGAAGTGAAGCTGCACCCGCCACCGACACCCCGATAGTGCTGTCTGGGAGACCAATCGAGCCTTCAAGGTCTGCCCCTGTTGCCCACCTGGGCAATGCATTCGTTTCCCCGGATGAACTCCATCGTCTCTTGGGGATTTTCTCCAACGGGACTGTAGCCACTACACCCCGTGTGGGTCATCATCGCTACCCCAACCCTGCAGCTCCTCATTCCACTCCAGCTAACTCCGACGTTGAAGCCCCCGGAGAAGCCTCGACATCTGCGAGACACGCCCGATTGGATGTCGACGAAGTGGACTGAGTCCGCCAGAGTAGTTGCCATGTCCTTAGTAACCCTGTTGCCCTGTAGATTCCACCGTCGTGCCGTGGATGATCATGTGTATGTTTCTAGCAGCATGTAGTGTTTGATTGAAGAATGTGCTTTTGTGTTATTACCTTGTCCATGATTGCTTGTCTGTTGTGATCTGCATTTAGTTGCTCCGCCCTTAACAAATCTCGAGGACGAGATTTTCTTAAGGGGGGTAGAGTTTGTAACACCCCAAAAATTTAACCATGTTTTTATTAAGTAAAAATTGGCCAGAAATAAAATTTTAAATTATATTGGGTGTTTTATTAATTTTAGAGTATTTTCTGTCCTCTGTTTTTCAAAATTCTTCCCTCCATATAATATTTTTTGCAGAATAATGTGGGTTTTGGGTAATTCCCATTAATCACTTCAATTATATTTTAAATAACAGTAGGAATTATTTTCATAATAAAATTTGCCCCAAAACAATTCTTTCAATAGCATTTTCAAATTTTGAAATGCTTCTGTTGCACTGCTACTATTTTAAATAATACTTTAAAAATTCCACCAAAATTATGAGGGATCATGTGATGCCTACATATCACTTTTATGCAAAAACCCAACTTGGTCTTTTGGAAGTTTTGAGTGAAACATCCCCTTTTCCATTATGTCCATTTTCTAGGTTTTAACTACAACCCCAATTTTCCTTGCTCCAATAATTCTGAAATTTTTCCCACCTATATTCCTTCCAACCAAACCCTTAAGTACAGAAGATAAGCCCCAATTACCACTTTTTAGTTTACCAAATAATTCCCTCAAAATATGGTCCAAAACTGAATTCGGCCAAAACTTGCATTTTCAAGTTATTCTTTTTGTCCAACCAACTCCTCCATCCCCTTTAGCATCTAAAGAGACACCATACTGCCAAATCTCACCTCCAACAAAACCTCCTAGGTTTCCCTAGAATTCTGTCAAACACCATATGTGCATGACAGAATTTTTCTACCACCTAAAACCTGTATTACAAACTTGCTCATCTAGTCAAACCATCATGTCTATCATTTCTACAACCTCCAAGAGCATCACTTTACCAAGAATTGGCTTGATCAGACCACAACGGCCCACCCAGGCATTTCGCCGAACAGCTCCCGTGTGTGTCAAGCGCGCGAGCAGAGGGCCCGGTCTACAGCCGCTGGCACCCGCGCCCATGCCGCCCAGTTCCTCTCTCCGCCCGTACTGATCCTCTCCTAGATCAGCAAGCCACCCCAGAGCCTCGCTCACATTCTCCCCCGTCCGTTAGCACCGCCCTCCGCCGTCCACGGCAACCAACTACGCCGCCTGACGAGTCCCTCCACGCCACGTCTCTGCCCGCGTAAATGCCAACGGCCAAGGCTCATTCATTTCCCCCACTGACCACCTGCCGCCCCTACCGACCTCCACTGACCCCGCCGACCTTGCCAGCTACCTCGACGGTGCCATGAATGGCCGCCGCCATCAAGACTTCTTCGGGAAGCCGCGGACCCGCGTCACTTCCGCCTATATAAGCCACCCGAGCTCGCCCCGACCAGGGAGCATGCCACATCCCTCCTCTGCAAGCCCCCAACGAAGCCGAATAGCCGGACACGGTCTTCTTCTTCTTCTTCTCTAACACCAACGGCCGTCGCCACTTCTCGGGTGAGACCGAGCTCTCCTGTGCCTCCCCCTCCGCAAGTGACCATCCCAGCAGACCCTCACCACCACCACATACCATTCCTGCGCTCCAATTCATCCTCTCCGAGGCCAAGTTGAGCTCGGTGAATTCCACCGTAGCTCCCCTCCGCCATGGATGAAGCCTCACTCGAACCCGAGCTCCTCAATGGCTTTTTCCACCTCTCTCGGATGCGCCACTCTCCCTTGAACCTATCCATGTGCCGAGCGACACCGGAAACGCCCTACAACACCGGCGAGCAACGCCGGAGCTCGCCTCTGTCTCTGTCCAGACACGCGCGAAGAAAGGGGACAAACCCGATAGGTGGGTCCCACCTGTCAGTGAGCCAGCCTTCTCCTCCAGTAGTGCATTTTTCACTGGTGCACTTTCCCTGTTGGGAAGCATACTTCCGAATGTACGCCTTCGACGTTTTCCCCTTCGCCCACGCGGCTGAGCCGCCGGGTCGGCCCAATAGCATCTCGCGGCTAAGCAGCGCTCAGGGCGCTCCTCTGCCTTTTCCTTTTTCTTTTCTAGTGTAATTGAAATAATTCCACAACAACCATTTCAAATCCAAATCCAGTGATTCAAATTTCTGTAGACTTCTAAAATCATAATCTATTAATCCAGCTAGGGTGAACATTTTTCCTTAGCTTAGGTTTTGCTGGATCAATTAAATAGTCCATTTAGTCATTTATTCCAGCTTAGAAATTCCATAAGTAATTCATATGAACTCCAAATAAATTGATTCTTTTTCTGTTATTTCTCATTTTTTCATCTAGTTTATTTTACTATTTATTTAAAAAATATTGGAAACACTTTTTAGCACTGTTTAAGCTCTATGTGGTAATTCAAATATTATTGAAAATAGGAAATGGAGGGAAGATAAAACTCTCAAACTTTTGGAGTGCACCCAATACTTCTGCATGCCCAAGGCAAGGATCTTGAACACTTGATATGGTGAATTGCATGGTTATTTTGTTTGTAAGAATAAATGAAATCATACATAGGTTGAGTTCGAATAAAATTTGCATACATGTAGTGATGGCATGTTTCCTTGTACCGTGCATCGTGTGCTTGTCATGACTAACTTGCAGGAGCAGGTATAAGTAAAATACAGTACCGGTAGAAGGGTGATCTTGTTGAAGCGTGATCATGCCTTGTTGGTTATGCATGTTGGAGCATGCAAGGGCTGTGGCCCTGTCTTGGTGTTGCTATCGAAAGAATACCTTGTTGTGCTAACCACTGCAGGAAAACATAAGCCTCCTGAATCGACCGTAGATCGAGTCTTGTTCCGGTAACCCCCATACTTGATTCGTGCTACCACTTGTCCCTGCCATAGGTGGGGTATGGTTTAGTAAGTTGTTAACCCCTTTCCGTGCACACACCGTACAGAGAGGCCATGATGAGGGTTTCCACGACCATGGACTAAATCCTGTCATCGGGTCAGGGGGCATGGGTGTTTCCGGTTGTAGCCGAGAGGGGGGCACCCCTTGGAATCCGCATGTATGAATAGTGATCCCATGCTATTTGAGATTGTAGTCTCCCCGACTCAGAGTTTTTCTTGAGAGATGTTTTGGGTGATTCCAGGCATCCGGAAAGTTAATCTGGTGTGTGCTGGTTAGGTGTGTTTTCAGCCCAAAGGCCGTAATGGGAATTAGTCAGCATCTCGGTGCTGGCTAAAGAAATCCTTTACTTGTGGGTAAAGAGTACACCCTCTGCAGAGTTTAAACCTATTCGAATAGCCGTTTCCGCGGTTAAGGACTACAGTCTGGGTTGGTCAAGTGTCGGTCTCCGGAGGAAAATAATTAAATTGAGCCTGAATAATTTTGCAAGATAATTATTGTCACCCTGATGCTACCATGAATATTTTTTCTATGCATATTAATATTATTGTGGTTATGCATATTATTGTGGACTAACCCGTTTCTCTTATTTTATTTTCCTGAGTGTCTCAGGGGCTGGCTAGACTACCCCGGGCATTCGGTTTTATTTTCAAGACCGACCGTCGCGTCACTTTTTGACACCCGACTGGCATTTCTTTTCAAGACCTCTCTGTGGCATCCCTCGAGTTCTCAGGCGGTCTATCACGCCACTACTCTTGTGGACACCCGATTGGCATTTCTTTTCAAGACCTCTTCGTGGTGTCCCTTGAGTTCTCAGGCGGTCTGTCACGCCACTACTCTTGTGGACACCCGATTGGCATTTCTTTTCAAGACCTCTTCATGGCGCCCTTCGAGTTCTCAGGCGGTCTGTCACGCCAATACTCTTGTGGATACCCGATTGGCATTTCTCTTATATTCTTTCTGCGTACCTTTCATTGTTTTATGACTAACATGTTATATTATGTCTCTTTTTTTTGCGTTTGTCACTAACATGTTATATTTATTTTTTTGCACCCAATTATGGTTATCATGCCATGATTTAATTCCTATCAACATGCATTTAATATAGACCAGCATGAGCATACGCATATAATTTAATTCATCATGATCATATAATATCTGCTGCATTCGGTATATCTTGTGTTCATAATGTTTGCGAGTACATTCAAACGTACTCACAAGCTTGTCCCTGGCTATTTACTTGGCCAGGTCAGGAGTTCTACAAGGACTACCACAGTGACGTCTGTGCAGAGCCTAGGATGGCAGCCACGCGAGATAGGGATTATCCAGGTCAGCCATTCCTGTGGGAATGGAGCCCCATCGACGTTGGAGAACCACAAGTTGCTTCCGTCACCCGTCACCAGATATCATCGTTGTATCATTAGACCTTTGTGGACTTGTCTCCAATTCTTGTAATTGCTTGGTAATCTGTAACAAGGACGTGTCCACCAGTAACGGTAAATCCTGGGCTGGTGATGACACGAGGGGTTAATTTCTGGGATTTTTGTGTCCCCGAAATCCGGCCCGACAGCCTTGGTATCAGAGCCAGGCTGACCATTGGCTAATCCTATCTTAGCCTGGTCGCAATCTCTAGGTTTCCACACCGCCCATATCCTTTCCTGTCCATAGTCAAGCCCATCCTATTCGATAACCACACAGTGGCCAGCCGACATCTTTTTGATAGTCGGTGCCCAACCTATCAGTCTATCCATAGGCCGTGCGCCTATGGCCGACACCTGAGTTGTCCCATCCACAAGCGTGCGATGGAAGACTCTACTGGCTTATAAATGAAGCCTCAACCCAACTCAGCACATCATAGCCTCACTCCCAGTTCGATATCCAACCACCAAGATGCCAGGCCCCATCGTCCACAACGAGACCACCGCTGCCGAGCTTGAAGGCTTTGTAGCCATCCTCGCCAATCTCACCCGTCATGCTCTCGGCATCGAAGAGCCGCCGGAGTATGTCGTGTACCAAGATCACGGGAGTGATGCCATCCACCACTTCTGGGCCACGGTGCACATCTACGGGAGGGGCATCACCGCAAAGCGCCCCTACCGGTTCACTGGGAGGACGACCTCCGACGAGCCCCAAGCCATTCAACTTGCAGCCCGAGAAGCTGTAGTTCAACTCCGGCACCTGTTGCCAAGGGTTAACTGCCGCTCTTTCTACTACTACCCTAGTCGTGAAAGCTATGGTAGCCCGACCCAAGTCTCCAACGGAGACCATGAGACGGATCCTGCCCTAGTGCATCTGGTGCGCTACCTAAGAGCGCAAGAGGCAGTCTTCGACCACATCACCATTGATCTGATTGCCTCCCGCAGGACGCTTGCTCTGCTGACCTCGGTGAGAAGTGAAGCCGCACCCGCCACCGACACCCCGATAGTGTTGTCTGGGAGACCAATCGAGCCTTCAAGGTCTGCCCGTGTTGACCACCCGGGCAATGCATTCGTTTCCCCGGATGAACTCCGTCGTCTCTTGGGGATTTTTCTCCAACGGGACTGTAGCCACTACACCCCGTGTGGGTCATCATCGCTACCCCAACCCTGCAGCTCCTCATTCCACTCCAGCCAACTCCGACGTTGAAGCCCCCGGAGAAGCCTCAACATCTGCGAGACACGCCCGACTGGATGTCGACGAAGTGGACTGAGTCCGCCAGAGTAGTTGCCATGTCCTTAGTAACCCTGTTGCCCTGTAGATTCCACCGTCGTGCCATGGACGATCATGTGTATGTTTCTAGCAGTATGTAGTGTTTGATTGAAGAATGTGCTTTTGTGTTATTACCTTGTCCATGATTGCTTGTCTGTTGTGATTTGCATTTAGTTGCTCCGTCCTTAACAAATCTCGAGGATGAGATTTTCTTAAGGGGGGTAGAGTTTATAACACCCCAAAAATTTAACCATGCTTTTATGAAGTAAAAATTGGCCAGAAATAAAATTTTAAATTATATTGGGTGTTTTATTAATTTTAGAGTATTTTCTGCCCTTTGTTTTTCAAAATTCTTCCCTCCATATAATTTTTTTTGCAGAATAATGTGGGTTTTGGGTAGTTCCCATAAATCATTTCAGTTATATTTTAAATAACAGTAGGAATTATTTTCATAATAAAATTTGCCCCAAAACAATTCTTTTAATAGCATTTTCAAATTTTGAAATACTTCTGTTGCACTGCTACTATTTTAAATAATACTTTAAAAATTCCACCAAAATTATGAGGGATCATGTGATGCCTACATATCACTTTTATGCAAAAACCCAACTTGGTCTTTTGGAAGTTTTGAGTGAAACATCCCCTTTTCCATTCTGTCCATTTTCTAGGTTATAACTACAACCCCAATTTTCCTTGCTCCAATAATTCTGAAATTTTTCCCACCTATATTCCTTCCAACCAAACACTTAAGTACAGAAGATAAGCCCCAATTACCACTTTTTAGTTTACCAAATAATTCCCTCAAAATATGGTCCAGAACTGAATTCGGCCAAAACTTGCATTTTCAAGTTATACTTTTTGTCCAACCAACTCCTCCATCCCCTTTAGCATCTAAAGAGACACCATACCGCCAAATCTCACCTCCAACAAAACCTCCTAGGTTTCCCTAGAATTCTGTCAAACACCCTATGTGCATGATAGAATTTTTCTACCACCTAAAACCTGTATTACAAACTTGCTCATCTAGTCAAACCATCATGTCTATCATTTCTACAACCTCCAAGAGCATCACTTTACCAAGAATTGGCTTGATCAGACCACAATGGCCCACCCAGGCATTTCGCCGAACAGCTCCCGTGCGTGTCAAGCGCGCGAGTAGTGCGCCCGGTCTGCAGCTGCTCGCACCCGCGCCGCTGCCGCCCAGTTCCTCTCTCCGCCCGTACTGATCCTCTCTAGATCAGCAAGCCACCCCAGAGCCTCGCCGACATTCTCCCTAGTTTGTTAGCGCCGCCCTCCACCATCCACGGCAACCAACTGCGCCGCACGACGAGTCCCTCCATGCCACGTCTCTGCCCGCGTAAATGCCAACGGCCAAGGCTCATTCATTTCCCCCACTGACCACCTGCCGCCCCTACCGACCTCCACTGACCACGCCGACCTCGCCAGCTACCTCGACGGCGCCATGAATGGCCGCCGCCATCGGGACTTCTTCGGGAAGCCGCGGACCCGCGTCGCTTCCGCCTATATAAGCCACCCGAGCTCGCCCCGACCAGGGAGCATGCCACATCCCTCCTCTGCAAGCCCCCAACATAGCCGAACAGCCAGACATGGTCTTCTTCTTCTTCTCTGAAACCCACGGCCGCCGCCACTTCTCGGGTGAGACCGAGCTCTCTAGTGCCTCCCCCTCCGCAAGTGACCATCCCAGCAGTCCCTCACCACCACCACATACCATTCCCGTGCTCCAATTCCTCCACTCTAAGGCCAAGTTGAGCTCGGCGAATTCCACCGTAGCTCCCCTTCGCCATGGATGAAGCCTCACTCGAACCCGAGCTCCTCAACGGCTTTTTCCACCTCTCTCGGATGCGCCACTCTCCCTTGAACCTATCCATGTGCCGAGCGATGCCGGAGACGCCCTACAACGACGGCGAGCAATGCCGGAGCTCGCCTCTGTCTCTGTCCAGACATGCGCGAAGAAAGGGAACAAACCCGATAGGTGGGTCCCACCTGTCGGTGAGCCAGCCTTCTCCTCCAGTAGTGCATTTTTCACTAGTGCACTTTCCCTATTGGGAAGCGTAGTTCCGAATGTACGCTTTCGACGTTTTCCCCTTCGCCCGCGCGGCTGAGCTGCCGGGTCGGCCCAATAGCATCTCGCGGCTAAGCAGCGCTCAGGGCGCTCCTCTGCCTTTTCCTTTTTCTTTTCCAGTGTAATTGAAATAATTCCACAGCAACCATTTCAAATCCAAATCCAGTGATTCAAATTTCTGTAGACTTGTAAAATCATAATCTATTAATCCAACTAGGGTGAACATTTTTCCTTAGCTTAGTTTTTGCTGGATCAATTAAATAGTCCATTTAGTCATTTATTCCAGCTTAGAAATTCCATAAGTAATTCATATGAACTCCAAATAAATTGATTCTTTTTCTGTTATTTCTCATTTTTCATATAGTTTATTTTACTATTTATTTAAAAAATATTGAAAACACTTTTTAGCACTGTTTTAGCTCTATGTGGTAATTCAAATATTCTTGAAAATAGGAAATGGAGGGAAGATAAAACTCTCAAACTTTTGGAGTGCACCCAATTCTTCTGCATGCCAAAGGCAAGCATCTTGAACACTTGATATGGTGAATCGCATGGTTATTTTGTTTGCAAGAATAAATGAAATCATACATAGGTTGAGTTCGAATAAAATTTGCATACATGTAGTGATGGCATGTTTCCTTGTACCGTGCATCGTGTGCTTGTCATGACTAACTTGCAGGAGCAGGTATAAGTAAAATACATTACCGATAGAAGGGTGATCATGTTGAAGCATGATCATGCCTTGTTGGTTATGCATGTTGGAGCATGCAAGGGCTGTGGCCCTATCTTGGTGTTGCTATCGAAAGAATACCTTGTTGTGCTAACCACTGCAGGAAAACATAAGCCTCTTGAGTCGACCGTAGATCGAGTCTTGTTCCGGTAACCCCCATACTTGATTCGTGCTACCACTTGTCCCTGCCACAGGTGGGGTATGGTTTAGTAAGTTGTTAACCCCTTTCCGTGCACACACCATACAGAGAGGCCACAATGAGGGTTTCCACAACCATGGACTAAATCCTGTCATCGGGTCATGGGGCATGGGTGTTTCCGGTTGTAGCCGAGAGGGGGGCACCCCTTGGAATCCGCGCGTATGAGTAGTGATCCCATGCTATTCGAGATTGTAGTCTTCTCGACTCAGAGTTTTTCTTGAGAGATGTTTTGGGTGATTCCAAGCATCCGGAAAGTTAATCTGGTGTGTGCTGGTTAGGTGTGTTTTCAGCCCAAAGGCCGTAATGGGAATTAGTCAACGTCTCGGTGCTGGCTAAAGAAATCCTTTACTTGTGGGTAAAGAGTACACCCTCTGCAGAGTTTAAACCTATTCGAATAGCCATGTCCGCGGTTAAGGACTACAGTCTGGGTTGGTCAAGTGTCGGTCTCCGGAGGAAAATAATTAAATTGAGCCTGAATTATTTTGCAGGATAATTATTGTCACCCTGATGCTACCATGAATATTTTTGCTATGCATATTAATATTATTGTGGTTATGCATATTATTGTGGACTAACCCGTTTCTCTTATTTTATTTTCCTGAGTGTCTTAGGGGCTGGCTAGACTACCCCGGGCATTCGGTTTTATTTTCAAGACCGACCGTGGCGTCACTTTTTGACTCCCGACTGGCATTTCTTTTCAAGACCTCTCCGTGGCGTCCCTCGAGTTCTCAGGCGGTCTATCACGCCACTACTCTTGTGGACACCCAATTGGCATTTCTTTTCAAGACCTCTTCGTGGCGTCCCTCGAGTTCTCAGGCGGTCTGTCACGCCATTACTCTTGTGGACACCCAATTGGCATTTCTTTTCAAGACCTCTTCGTGGCATCCCTCGAGTTCTCAGGCGGTCTGTCACGCCAATACTCTTGTGGATACCCAATTGGCATTTATCTTATATTCTTTCTGCGTACCTTTCCTTGTTTTATGACTAACATGTTATATTAAGTCTCTTTTTTTTTGCGTTTGTCACTAACAGGTTATATTTATTTTTCTGCACCCTATTATGGTTATCATGCCATGATTTAATTCCTGTCAGCATGCATTTAATATAGACCAGCATGAGCATACGCATATAATTTAATTCATCATGATGACATAATATCTGCTGCATTCGGTATATCTTGTGTTCATAATGTTTGCGAGTACATTCAAACGTACTCACAGGCTTTTCCCTGGCTATTTACTTGGCCAGGTCAGGAGTTCTACAAGGACTACCACAGTGACGTCTGTGCGGAGCCTAGGATGGCAGCCACGCGGGATAGGAATTATCCAAGTCAGCCGTTCCTATGTGAATGGAGCCCCATCGACGTTGGAGAACCACAAGTCGCTTCCGTCACCCGTCACCAGATATCATCGTTGTATCATTAAACCTTTATGGACTTGTATCCAATTCTTGTAATTGCTTGGTAATCTGTAACAAGGATGTGTCCACCAGTAACGGTAAATTCTGGGCTGGTGATGACAAGAGGTGTTAATTTCTGGGATTTTTGTGTCCCCGAAATCCGGCCCGACAGTGCCACAGCGCTAACGCCACCCTCAGCACCCTGAAGCCAAGCGTGTCCAGCGACGATGAGCATGTCGCTCACCGCGGTCGCCGTGTCTAGAGGCAGTGCGGGAGCTGCGCCACGTTGCTGGCCCCCACGACCCACATGAACGGTTGCCGGTGGCGAGGCGGTCATGGGCCAGCTCCTCCATTGGACTAGTCTGCGCCACGTCATCCCGACAGGTGTGCCCCACATGTCGGTTTCCCTGTTTTCCCGGCCAAATTCGAGCGTCAGTGCTCCGCGTTACGCATTAGGCGCAAAACAGGTGGTTTTTGTGCCCTGGTTCAAATGTGGTACAGTACCAAGTTGTTACCCTAGCCCCAAGTGTGGTGGTTTTGGGTATGGTACCACCCTTTTCCTTTTCAACTAGTGAAGCATAACACTTGATTTAGTAGCCGGATGGTGTGCTAATGTAGGTGTCCGACTGTTTGAAGGAATAATTGAGGTGTGCCCGGTCCGTGCCCGCATTTAGGGGTCCAACTTACTATGTTCCGGCAGTACTAACTATATACTAGTCCCCGCGTACTCCCTCTGTTTTTATTTACTCCGCATTTTAGCTTTGCTCAAATTCAAACTTTGTAAACTTTGACAAAGTTTATAGACAGAAATAATAACATATACAATAACAAATCAATACCATTAGATTCATTATTGAATATACTTTCACATCATATAGATTTGCTATTGTAAATGTTCATATTTTTTCTATAAATTTGGTCAAATTTTATGAAGTTTGACTTCAGTCAAACCTAATATGCAGAGTAAATAAAAATGGAGGGAGTATCTTACTCCGTGACCAAGACGGAAGGGAAAACGAGACAACTTAATGTTTATTTGAGCCGTTCAAGTATAATCATGTGGCGTTGCTTATTTCTCATTCCTCTCCAACCCTCTTATCCATCGATCATGCCGCCCTCCGATCGAGTCCATCCTCCCGCATGCCTTATTTGAACATTCCGCCGAGTATCATTCACATGTGGGCCTAGACCATGCTTGTATTTCCAATGTTGTAATTTGTCCGACATGCATACAGACAAACGGTTCGTTTAAAGTTTCACTTTGCCTCCACTACGTGTCGCTTCCCATCTTAGTTTTGACATCCCATTCAGTTCATGCCCCGACACATCTTGAAGAGATCGATTGATGTTGAGAGATCAAGTGCGTGTCGTGCAAGGAGATAAAGGTTTGGTGTGTTTCTATGATAGAAATGACCCCAGGGGGGGGGAGTCTGTGTGGATCGGAGGGAGTATATTGTACGTTCAAAAGCGAAACGAACATACTGTACCCACCCTAGTCCTCTTTCAATCGATCTCTAGACCCCGAGATGAAAACGAGAGAGAATGAGTGGGTGCATGTGTGATACCTAAGGCAGATTCAAAATTTTGAACCGGTGACCATAGCATCAGCAAATCATATATAAAGGCTATTCAATGTTCGTTTCACTTTTGAACGTACAATATACTCCCTCTGATCCTTTCTAGTTTACATATAAGTTTTATGTGTAGTCAAAGTATCTCTACTTTGATCAAACTTACAGAAAAAGTATCAACATTCAACAACGCCCAATCAATATTGTTAGATTCGTACGTACTCCTAGATTTGTATTCAAACAGAGATGGTTTCCAATTTGTTTTCAAACATGTGAATGTGCTTGTTCTCGCGCATGCTCTTCCTACTAGGATTTCGCAACGTATAGCCAGTACAATAGTAACTTTTTTTAAGCTCCGTGTCCAATAGTAGTAGAAGTAGTAGTACTAGTGGAGTACTGACAACATCTGCGGTAGAGTATGCAGTGCTCATAGTACTAGTAGTATACTCCCTTTGTTTTTATTTACTCCGCATAAAACGGAGGGAGTACTAGTAACACTCGACCTCTCTCTCTCTCTCTTCTATTAGTATAAATGACGTGGGTGGGGGAGGGGGAGGGACGTCGGTTTGCTCTCAACTGCGGTCCCACAAGCGAGTGAAAACACAAGACGAAGCGCGTTCCATTCGGTGAGCGACGTGGAGGGTCCAGCGTGCCGGGGTGCAACGCGAACGCGACAAGAGTGATGTACACCGTCCATTCCTTATGAACTTGCATACTTCGAGTTCTCCATTTTTTAACACAGTATAGATGCAAGCGCTCATACATGCGCACATACACTCACCCCTATGAATGCACACACGCACACGCTACCCCTGTGAGCACCTTTGAGAGACTTAGCCATCATACCTCTATCTCTACTCTTATCTCTACTCTCGGTGATGATGGTGTGCCTGCCATCTTGCAATATAGACCGTCCGATCTATATCTGATGGATAGAAAGCAAACTATGGCAATTTTGCAAAAGGATACCCGCACCTCTATCGTTCATCCTTATCTCCCACAACTTCATTGTTGAGTAATTAAAAAAGGAAGCCTCTAGAACAATCTGGCATGGTGGCAGCTGCCGGCGTCGTCCATCCCCATGCCTCCGCTAAGTCCGACCACCAATCACCACCGCACCCCACTCCTCCTCACCTTATCTCTCATATTTCTCGAGATATCATTTTTTGATGAAATTCTCGAGATACCATTTTTCGATGAAATTCTTGAGATATCATAAAAAATGCATCCTGATGTTCTGTGCAATGCACGGGCATCTTGCTAGTCATCTTGAGATTTACGAAGTCACTGCCTCATCGTCGACAGGATCGGTGGGGAGGTCCGGACGTCTGCCACGTGAAACTCCGAAACTTTGGTCCCATCCCACCCCACAACTCTCCAGGCTCCAGCCGTCCGGCTTTGCAAGCTCCGCACAGTAAAAACCGATTGACCGGTCATCAACGGAACCACTATTCACACCAGAACCTTCGCTGCTCGGCCTACGCCAAATACTTGCCGGCCGGTCACCACTGCCCCAAAACCACACCTCCTCTCCAGCACATTCACCCACCTTTCGATCCCCTAGCCCGCATCAACCGTCCCCTAGTTCGCCGGAAAGCCATGGTGCGCCGCAAGATCACATACTACAAGATGCTGATGCCGGAGCGCCGCGCAGAAATCGCGGCGGCAGTCGGCGCCACATACCTTCGTTCCCAAGCTCGCTTTGTGGTGGGCCAATCCCTGAGTTCTCTGGAGCCAAGCTCCAAGGAGGAGGAAGCCGATCCAATGTTCATGGCAGAGGTCGTGGCGCAGAAGGCCCCCGATGCATATGAGATGATGGATGTCGACTTTGTGCCGGCGTCCGGGTCCCCCATGGTGCAGGCGGACCAGCGGTTCAACCTGGCGATCCTAAAGGAGGACCGGGAGGCGGAGGCTCAACTCGACACGAAGAGCGCGGATGTCGTTGCCATCAAGGCCCTCCTGCAGGCGAAACCGGATGTCGTGGATGTGAACCGGGCGGCGGAGGCTCAACTTGACTCGGAGCGCGCGGATGCCGCTGCCATCGAGGCCCTCCTGCAGGCGGAACCGGACGTCCTGGACTTGAACCGGGCGGCGGAGGCTCAACTCGATGCAGAGCGCGCGGATGCCACTGCCATTGAGGCCCTCCTGCAGGCGGAACCGGACGTCCTGGACTTGAACCGGGCGGCGGAGGCTCAACTCGATGTAGAGCGCGCGGATGCCGCTGCCATTGAGGCCTTCCTGCAAGCGGAACCAGACATCCTGGACTTGAACCGGGCGGTGCTCATGTCCTTGCAGAGCGCCCGCACTCTCCACATGAACGAGTAGCTGGAGGCCGAGGACAACCACGGTGCGGAGACACACGTCGGTAGCTACGGCTGGGTCGCACCGGCAGCCAAAGACGACGAGGCCGTCTCGTTCCGCGAGCAGTGATAGTTTTTCTATATGTTGTTGTTTTTAGGGATCTTTTGTTGTGTAAAAACATATATTTATGCAAGTCGCCTGACTTTCATCATTTGGGTCAGTCGACCATTTCAGGCGGTTGGATGAATATCCTACGTCTCCTAACCCTTCTTCTTCCTCACCTCTTCTTCTTCCCCAACAGACCACCGCACGGGCCGTACGAATCTTCCCCAACATGCGGTTGGATAAACATACTGTATGAACGAAAATTATGTGTCAGCGGTAGGATGGCTGAGTTTGGTTTGATCACATGCGGTAGCATGTGTCAGTGAGGGTGCGCTCCCTTGGTTGGGTTTGCGGCGTGAAGGAGCGACTGTGTGAGGGTGCGGTGCGACCGCGATAGCCATGCGCAAGTGTACCACCTTTTCATTTTGAAAACTTTAGGCAAGCTTGGCAAAAATGTGTGGCGAAGTATGGCAATGCAAGGCCTAGACCCAAACAGGATACAAGTACGCACGTACTACTTGTGTTAAAAAAGAAAGGCGGGGTTTTCCTTCGTGGGATTGATCGATACAAATCCTCGTTTGACGTGTCAATTAATGCATATTTTTTTCTCCAACGCCCAAAGAGCTAACCATCTCACTCCTCATTGCTTGATTAATGCAACGCCATGCAAACCAACCTTCTCACTTCCGCATGCATGCAAGGGTATATTAATGTCCTTGTGGTTGCTAGTACGAGGCAAACCCCATCAATTTTGCCTCGATTAGTGTTAGTGGCCTTTTGCAAATTGTAATTTTGATACTGACCTTGTATACAAAAAAATGGAGGTAGTAACTATTTGACTTCCTTCCCCATTGCGGTGACGTCGATGATATCTCAAATGTTGTGGTTTGGCAAAGTGCGTTCGACGGAGCACACCATTGAGGGAGACCATGGTAAGTCGTTCGCAAGTGCCGCCTGCAAGCCGAGACAACCGCCTTCTTTGCATCCAGGAAGTCCGTTGAACCAAAGGACGCGTAAATGTACTAGTACTACATAATAGCATCGTCTGTCCAGCTTAGTGCGGTAAGGTGGTTTCTCGAAGAAGACGATGGAGAAGCGGAGTCAGCGAAGAGTGAAATGATGGTTGCTTCATCCGTGCTTTGTGATTTGACGCCTCACTGCTTTGTGATTTGTGATAGAAGGGACAGGGGAGTAGACTCTGTGCTCTATACTGTACATGCGTCCAAGCACGGGAGAAAGAGGAGAGAGGTTGCATTTTTCTATTCCTTCAATCAATCAATTAGGGAGCTTCGGTTCCATCTTTTTGGCTTTGGCAGCACCGTCCACAATGGTTCCCACTTCCCATCGATGCCAAAAACTATTTTCACATTTGGCTACACATTGTGGATGCCATTAACCGTACCACTTGGTTTTGCTCCTGTGTGCTATCTATACAAATCCCGATTATATTGATCTAAAAAATTATAGTATCAAGATTAGTAAAAAGGAGGTGATTTTGCTGCGCGGAAGGTGGGGGAGGTTTCTTATTTTTAGAGGACGTTGGCCTGGCGGTTTGCTAACATGCGGTCCCACGTGTCAGTGCTTTACCAAGCCGATCCGCGTCCCACATGAGGCAGAACAACGGCAGAAGCAACACGTGGTTAACTTGAAGAAGATGAGGGAGAAGCGGATTCAACAATGAGTGAAATGATGGTTGCTTCATACCTCCAACTTCTTTTTTAGCATTACTTCGTCCCTCCAACTTAACTGCGGGAAAGGTGCAGCTTTGTGATTTGACACCTCATTGCTCATTACTACGCCGACGCCATGACTGGGGTGCTTCACCCCTGCTACTCTGCACTGTTATTTCGGTATGGCACGTGGACCCGGTTGCTTGATGTCCCACATGTCGGCGAAAGGGACTAGAATATTTATGAAAGCGAGCGCTCCACTCTTACGAAGGAGAAGTACACGACACGGCGGCCTAGTGAACTGTTACTTGTACTGTAGTACTACTATAGTTTTGCTGTTTCGCACGATCCATCAATACAAACCCGATTAAACAGGCAAGGGCGGGATTTTTCCCGCGCGGTAGATGATACTAGCCATACATTTCAAAGGCAATTTTAATGTATGCAAACTGAATAATTAAGTATCAATATGAGATCTAGTAAAACTAAAAACACATATGATTTATTGTGTTAGAGTGTAGTAGTAGTAGTGTTGTATTGCATAGTTGTTAGATGTAACTTGCGAGAACATGTAGAGATGTACTTTTGGAGGGCCTACAGAGAGAAATTGGGCATAAAGTGGATTCAAATATTTGTATTCGTCTTCATAGCATTTGTAACTCATATCTACAGTTTGTACAGTAGACGTGAATGCTTGTTTGCTCTTACGAAACCAGTACATCAATAATGGGGTGGCGTGCGCCAATTTAGGCACTGGCACGTTGGCCTACTCGGCTCCACAGAGAGAGTGAGAGAAGAGATAAATACATGGGCGGTCAGTGTATTTCAAGCGAAAAGCGTAATACGGTCACCGGACTTCAGAATACGCTCATTACGGTCACTATATACGTTTTGCAGTGATTATACGGTCACTTGCTCACCGTTCAGCATCGGATTGCACTATGTTGACTGGCCAAATAGTCTGCGTGGCACTATGTTGACTGGTTAAATTGACCATGTTCCTTGTGGGTCCCACCTGTCAGTTCGCATAGGAAAAAGGTCTGATAAACACAAATTTACGCAGGCGCGACAAGACTCCAACCCGTGTGCGGGAACCACTTGGTTGTGTATGTGTTTGTCAGGGCCTGATGTGTGCGCATGCACGTGTAGGTTGAGCACTTGAGCGTGAGAGTGTGTGTTGGTCGTGTGGTGTGTGCATGCATGCGTGCGTGTGTGCGTGTGAGTGTTGCGTGCGTGCGTGGCTGTGTGTATGTGTGAGTGTTGCGTGCGTGCGTGGCTGCGTGTGTTCGTGTGAGTGTTGTGTGCATGCTGTTCGTGTGCATGCGTGCGTGTGTGTATAATCACCACACCAGCTCATGTGTGTTAAAACAGACGGCTCAGCATACCATTACAAGGCCACCTTGTCCGCTGTGCCCACGGTCATGACTTCGAACCACCGTCCAATATTTTTTTACAGTTTGTTTTCATTCTTATACACGCCGACAGGTGGGCCCAATGGTAGTGAGATAATGTGATGCAACACTAGAGGTGCCACGTGGAGCGTTTAACTGGTCAACTAGTCGTGTCTTGAGCAAATACAAAGCTGTACGGTGAGCCCGTGACTGTATAATAACCACAAAATGTAAATGGTGACCGTAATGAGTGGATTCTGAAGTCCAATGTACGTATCGTGCTTTCGCTTCAAATACAATGATCGCCACTGTATATATCGCGAGAGAAAGATGAAACATGCGTGAATGTGCTGGGGGCGTACTTTTAGAGGACCTGGAGATAGTTTGTGTGCATACATGAAAGGGGCGTAGAGGGGGTGTATGCGATGGAGAGAGAGATGCTCTTCATTTCTCTTTATTATGACTAACTTTATATATAGTATAAAAATATAAAAATTCACACTGCGGAATAAATATCATTGGGTGCACCATGCAATGCAAATTAACATTCATACTCCTCCATATAACTTTGTAATGTTGTATATATGTAGAAATTCTAAAATAATTTTTTGGCCACACTTTGTGTGGTTTTATTCAAAAGGAATGTTGTATGCGAAATAAACGTGAAGAGAGGGCTTTTTAGATCAATGGGGTATGTGATGTAACATGTGTGAATGTGTAGTTGACGTATTTGGCAGGGCCTAGAGAGGGTATGTGTATGTATTACGTATTCGAGAGAGGCATGGATAGAGGGGCCGGCGGGGGGGGGGGGAGGACGTGGGAGAGATAGCACGAGAAATGAGAGAGGTCTAAGAGAGAGAGAGACGAATAGGATGTCACGGCGAGAGATGCCCTTGAGTGTTATTGCAGTGGGGAGGGGATAGAGGCACGAGGAGAAAATATTTTGTGTGGTGTTTGTGTTGGCATGTGTGGGTGTGAGAACATAACGAGACCTGGGGGCAGAGGGTGTGTCACCGCATGAGGTCCGGGGGGCCGAGGTGAGGCCCTTGGTTCGGTTCCGTCCTGCGCCACATTGGTCGGCCCGTGACGCTTTTAGGGAGACCCATGGAGGACTAGTCATACAAGACAAAGATACCAGAGTCGTGAAGGACTTTGTGTCCACTGACAAAGCCGGCTAGGATTTGTAACCCTAGGTCCTCGGACTAAGGTAACCCCTTATCTCTGATATTACCATTCATCCAACTAACTTTAAGGGGCATCCTACAGAATGCTCTGCTAGAATCATACTCGTCAATTAGGAAGAGAGGTGGAGACAATGCGTGCGAGACAGGCCTAAAGATAATGTGCGTGCGAGAGACACGTAGGCAGGTCTATGTATATAGAAAGGGTCGATGGGGATTGTGCATTTGTATGCTTGTGAGAGGAAGAGTGCTTGTGATAAAGGTTAGTGAAAACAGTCGTAAATGGTTGCGAGAGGGAGGGAGGGTTATATCGAGAGCATGTCTGCGAGAAAGACACCTCAGGAGAGAGTGTGTGAGCATGTGTGAGAGACCACCGATGGATATACACCGTGTGTGCGTATGTGTGAGAGAGAAAGTCAGCATGTGTGTGAGGAGGGGCCTATGGAGAGTGAAACTACACATAAAAGACTGATGTACACATTGATTAAAAATATAAATTGCATCCAAATATTAGGATGGGATCATGATATTTGCAATTCACTTAAGGAACGGTCATTGATCCATCAGACATCTATATTCTATCGAATTTGAGCATGTCTATGTTATTATTTGACATAATTGATCCACAGAGTTAGTATTTTGAACTCCAGACAATGCATCGCTTTAGCAATTGAATATAAACGTGAGTATAGTTCATGTTGTGTGTGTAAAGCACATTATACATACAAAAGTTACACAATGAACATTATAAATAGCTAGCTATGAACTAGCATACATTTGAATTCAACTTAAGGTGGTTTAAAAAAATTTGAATTCAACATGAAGTCCATTCAATTATTTGAATTCGAGATCATGGCATTTGTAAATCATACCTAAATTATGGGGGCACCAATCTTTGCTCTGCTTTTGTACATAATAGCATATATAGTCGTGTACAAAATAGATTCAAATTTACCTCCTCCATTCCAAAATAATCGTAGTTATAGGATTTTCAAGTGTCAAAATTTTGAAAAAGAAGCGCATAATTTAATGAGGTTTTCAAACATAAAAGATCAAATTTAACGTTGCCTATTTAGGTCAATCCTCAAAGTTCAAGAGTACTCTAAACGTGAATGCTTATGTTTCAAAATTTCGAACGAAGCGCTAAAAGAGCCTCTACTCACCCGAAACCGAGTGAGACCAATGTTTGGTAGAAGGAAATTACTTTTCTAACTCCGACCCGTGAAGCCTACCGGCCCGACGTCTATAGGTCTAAACCGGGGTAGGTTTGTAACTTCATCTAGATGCCACGCAACCGCCTCCGAAAAACATTCATACACCATGGCCGCCTAAACACACATTCACTCAGCCAAAATCGCTCCCGCCCACTATTTGGGACACCTGGGATTACCGTCCTACCCCCGACCCGCAGTAGGTCCAAAATTTAAGAGGGGGGCAAAGTTTGTACTTTCCCCAAATTTCAAACAAGCGCGTCCCATCTGTTCAAAAAGAAAAGAAAAAACAAGCGCGTCCCAGACCGAAACATGGTTCCCCCTTAGCTCCCCTCGTCTGATTCCCCATTTGTACTCCATGGGCGCCAAAACTACCTCTCCACCAGCCGCGAAACCCCGGCGTCCTCCGTCCGCCACCCCATCCCACCCATCAACCGGCGCCCTCCTCCATCACGCCAGAGCCGATACCCCGACGTCGTCGTCCACCGCAACCGCAACGCCTTGCACGACTAGTAGTTGAAGCCGAGGCCGAGCTGCCTCCAGGACGCCGACGTGCGCCGTACCCGAGCCAGTTCAACCACGCCATCCTGCGCCTCACCGCTGCCGCTCCAACATCGCCACCGTCCACCGCACCGGAGCTGTTCCTGCTACGCCGTCCTTCGCCACCTCGGATCTGCTTCCCCTCCGCCGACAGACGGCCACAGAAACACAGCCAACAATTTGGCCATGGGTTCGTCGAAGGCTCCACCCTCCTCCAAAACATCGGTTCCCCCGATAAAAAGAAGAACATCGCCGTGATATCAGGAGGACACAACACTGGCAACTGGAAATGGTACTCCTCTTCCCTTATTCGTGCAAATCTTACGTGTCTGCTTGCACGGTATTCATCCCACAGAAGACACTAGTTGACCGCTTCTTCCTACACCTTCGTCCTGATACTAGATGTTCCTAGTAACTCGCGGTGCACAAGGTTTCTACTCATATACTATTTCACCTTAGCTAGAGGTCCGTCGCCCCCTGGATTTCAATTCCTGGTCAGTTGATTCCCAATTAAAGGAAGCATTCCCCGGCGTAACAGGCGCTAGTCCGCCTATTACGCCGGGGAAGCAGCGCCTCGGTGTTTATCTTAGGGGTGTGTGGGGCCTAGCAGCTGCTGGCGCCCGATCTGGAGGTCGGCCGGGCTTAAAGGGATGGCCGGGGGGCGCTGCCAAGCACGGCGGTGGTGTGAGGTCGAGGGGAGGGTGGGGCGGCGGAGGCAGGGGTCTGGGCCAGTGGTCACTGGCGGTTCGAGAAAGATCGTCAATAGTGACTGGCGGGAGGTAGACGAAGGCCATCTGCCCGTTCCTTGTAGATCGAACGATTCATAAAAAAATCGACTGGCCTATTTATTTTCAGTCGACTGTTATTTTGATAGGACCACATGTGGTGGTGTGCTGGAGGAGTACCTGCATTTCCCAGCCATCCCTGTGCTCATATATTACAAAATCATACGGAGTAGAATCTAATTTTATTTGCCTTGCAATGTTGTAGAGCTATCATATGTCTCCTGTCATTTATTTTTCAGCCACCTGCTATCTGCTACTTTTACAGTGCACTAGTTCTGCACACACTTCACCCATACTCTCACTATTGTTTTTTTATGCATGGGTATTTCAGCCTTTGCCAACCGGTTGATAGAAGCACGAAATAAAAGAGATAAGTTGCTCCAGCTTTCTTCGTGCTTAGGCAAGGCATGTTTGGGCGCTATAAAGGGTCTAGTGTCAGCAGATGAAGACGGTAAACGTAGCTTCGGAGTTGATGATCTCGCTCGCCATGAACCACCATCCGAGGTGCTTGCTTTAACTTCGCGGTGTCATATGTGGTTGCATGTTGCATATGGTGTCTATCTTGTATTCGAAAGGCCGAAGTTGGTCTTTATTAAGATAAGGAAAGATATTTTTTACATGAACCACCATCCCGGGAGCACCAGAAGCCAAATAACTAGTCAGGGCACTAGCCGAGCCAGTTACAAGCCCAGCACAGACAGGCATCACCTGCGAGCCAACTAAAAAGCCACGGTGGTGGCGAAGCAGCCCGCCTCCCATCAGTCTCTCAGGTCCTCGATGATCATGGTCACCACTCCAGCCGGGTCTCTATCTTGTATTGCTTCCAATTTGGTTAAATTGCATCTGCTTAGCTTACACATTATACCTTTGAATATGACATGCCTTCCTGTTTTTGGTACATACTACTACATCTGTCTGTTAACCATGTTCTTACATCAAACTAATGTTCTTGTGTATCCCTCATCAATCACTTATGATGAGACAGTCAAGCCAATGGACTGCTGTAAGAAAAGATCCTCTTTTAAAGAATGCAGTGTCAGCCTCCCCACATGATTCTCAAGAGACAACAATCCTAGATGAAGATAGTCAACGCAGCTCTGTAGTTGATGACCGCATTTCCCCTACACCACCATCGCAGGTGCTTGCTCTAACTTGGCAGCGTGATATGTGGTTGCATGTTGCATATGGTGTCTAGATTGTAATTCTTCCAATCTGGTTAAATTGCATGTGCTATTCTGCTTAGTTTATACATTGTACCTGTTAATGTGACATGCCTTCCTGTTTTTAGTACATAGTACATCTGTCTATTAAGCATGTTCTTACATAAAACTACTGTTTTTTTGTATCCCGCATCAATCAATATGACGAGATACCTTTAGTATATGCAGTGTGATATTGGTTGCATCTTTCATACGATTTATAGCATGCGCTGCTTCTAATTTGTTGAAACGCCATTTATGATGGGACGCTTTTAACTTGGCAGAGTCATATTGGTTGCATCTTTCATGTGGTGTCTAGCTTGCATTGCTTCTTATTTGTTGAAATGGCTTCTGCTTAGTTTACACAAATAGTTGTGAATATGCCATGCCGTCCTGTTTTTCGTACATATTCCATCCTGGTATCATGTGTTTGCCTTACATCAAAGTAGTGATTGTCAGTATCATGCATGAATGAGTTCTGAAGAGTGAATTTTATTGCTTTTTCTTGTTGGTTTTACTTGACAATTCAAAATCAATAAAGCGGAAGGAAATTAGCAAGGCAGTGGATAAAGCCGCTCCTTACAAACGGAGGGCCTCTACAGATGCTACTCCGCCACCCCCCAAGAAGATTTGCAAGACAACACATGCATAGACACTCAACGTAGCTATGTTGATGATGAGCACATCTCCCCTAGTGCACCATCACAGGTGCTCCCTATAACTTGGCACTGTTATATGTGGTTGCATGTTATGTATGATGTCTAGCTTGTATTGCTTCTAATTTTGTTGAATTCCATCTGCTTACTTTACACATTATACTTGTGAATAAGACACGTGTTCCTGTTTCTAGAACATACAATATCTGTCTATCACACCATGTTCTTACATCAAAGTACTACTGTTGTGTAACCTACAACAATCACTTATCATAAGACACGTTTAACTTGGGAGTGTGATATAGGTTACATCTCGCATTCTTTTGTAGCTTGTACTACTTCTAATTTGTTGAAATGGCACTTATGACGAGACAGTTTTAACTTGGTAGAGTGATATTCGTTGCATCTTTCATATGGTGTCTAGCTTTCATTGCTTCTAATTTGTTGAAATGGCTTCTGCTTAGTTTACACATCATAGGTGTGAATATGCAATGTTGTCCTTTTTTCTTACACATTCAATCATCCTATCATGTGGTCGCCTTACATTAAAGTAGTGCTCGTCAGCATCCTGCATCAATGAGTTCTGAAAAGCGAATTTTTATTCATTTTTCTTGTGGTTTTGACTTGACAAGGCGATACAATTAAGAAAGAGGAAGGAAACAAATAAGGCAGGGACTGATGGCAGTCTTCCGGCGAAACCGGCATCCCAGGTGCTTTCTCTAGCTTGGCAGTTTGATATTGTCTTGCATGTTGCATACGGTGTCTAGCTTGTATTGCATGTAATTTGATTAAATTACTTCTGCTTAGTTTACACAAATAGTTGTGAATATGCCATGCCGTCCTGTTTTTCGAACATATTCCATCCTTGTATCATGTGTTTGCCTTACATCAAGGTAGTGATTGTCAGTATCATGCATGAATGAGTTCTGAAGAGTGAATTTTATTGCTTTCCTTGTCGGTTTTACTTGACAATGCAAAATCAATAAAGCAGAAGGAAATTAGCAAGGCAGTGGATAAATGTGCTCCTTCCAAACGGAGGGCCTCTACACATTCTACTCCGCCATCCCCCCAACAAGATTTGGAAGACAACACATGCATAGACACTCAACGTAGCACTGTTATATGTGGTTGCATGTTATGTATGATGTCTAGCTTGTATTGCTTCTAATTTTGTTGAATTCCATCTGCTTACTTTACACATTATACTTGTGAATAAGACACGTGTTCCTGTTTCTAGAACATACAATATCTGTCTATCACACCATGTTCTTACATCAAAGTACTACTGTTGTGTAACCCGCAACAATCACTTTTCACAAGACACGTTTAACTTGGGAGTCTGATATAGTTTACATCTCGCATTATTTTCTAGCTTGTACTACTAATTTGTTGAAATGGCACTAATGACGAGACAGTTTTAACTTGGTTGAGTGATATTCGTTGCGTCTTACATATGGTGTCTAGCTTTCATTGCTTCTAATTTGTTGAAATGCCTTCTGCTCAGTTTACACATCATAAGCTGTGAATATGCAATGGCACTAATGACGAGAGACCTTTAACTTGGTAGTGTGATGTTGTTTGCATCTTGCATATGATTTATTTCTTGTACTGCTTCACATTTGTTTAAATGCCAGTTATGACGAGACACTGTTAACTTGGCAGTGCGATATTTGTAGCATCTTTCATATGGTATCTACCTTCCATTGCATTGCTTCTAATTTATTGAAATGCCTTCTGCTTAGTTTACACATCATACTTCTGATTATCTCATGCCGTCCTGTTTTTTGTACATATTACATCCTTCTATCATGTGGTTGTCTAACATCAAAGTTCAGTTCATCTGTATCACGCATCAATTTGTTCTGAAGAACTAAATTTTTATTCCTTTTTCTTGTCGGCTTGACTTGACATGGCACAGAGAAAGAGGAAGGAACACAGAATGGTAGGGGGGTGGTGTTAGTACTGAGGACACATGGAAATGGAAGCGGAAGAATTATGCAGATTCTGCTGGTATTGATGGTGCAATAGAAGGTCAAAGTCCACCAGAAAATTGTACAAACGCGGTATCCCGTGCTACACGAGCTGCAAAACAAGCCAAACAGAAACTAATAGCTGCCACCAAACAAGTAGCGACAGCCCTAGTTGTTGCAACACCTTCCACAGTACCACCAGCTACACAAGTTACTCGTTTGTCAACTCAGCTAGCAGCATGTTCCCAAGCTCCCTTGCCACCTGACACTACTTCCGAAGCACTCTTGACACAAGACGAGTTGGCAAGATCAGATGAATCTTGTGAGCTTCAACAGCAAGAAGGTAGTTGCTGGAGTCAAGTTACAGTTGCATGCTTCTTTATATGTAGTCTCACAGTTTGATGTACACTAACACTTCCTATGTTCGTTGTTGGACTAGCACCTAGGCGCAAGAGGAAACAGACATCAGGGATAATGCTCGATAGGTTAACTAAATCTAGGGGAGGAAGAATGGAGATCCATTTTGAGGCAGGTTTAAAAAGGCCACGTGATGCTACATAGTCAGCCAAGTTAGTATCAAAGGCAGCGGTTGCCATTAGGTGTCATGCACGTATCCTCCCAACATGGATTCAGTACAGGAATGACAAAGACAAAACCCAGTTCAACACCTTCCTCGACCATTTATCTGTAAGTATGGTTATGTATGGAAACTAGTAATATCATCTTGCTCTGTCCCATACTTTCTAGGTTGCTGATAATGAGACTCCCATAATTTTCAACAGATGAGGTTCAAGTTGGATAGCCAAGATGATGCAACCAGACAAGCTTGCACCCATGTTTTCAAGTCTGCTCTGCGACAGTATCGGTATAACTTGAGGAAAACTCACTTTGAAGGCAAGGCTAACAGTGAACTAGCCCAAACATCTCCAGTGGAAAATATATCGGATGAAGACTAGAGAGGCCTCGTTAAACACTGTTCTGATCCAAAGTATCAAGTACGTTATATATATGTGATCAGATCACATGTTGAACTCCTATTTATGCATGTGCCTCACAAATCTATCTTCTTGTAGGTGGACTGTTCAAAGAACAAGGCCAACCATACGAAAGTGAAATTCCAATAGACGACAAGATCTCGTAGCTATATTGCACACTGCGAGGCTCTTGTAATTAGCTGCTGTTTCACTCTTTTCGCTGTGCCATATTATCAGATCTATATTAACTTGTTCCAAATGCAGAGGAAAGCCCGCAAGGACCAAAAAGTACCTGAACCAAATGCTGTGGAAATCTTCAGGACTGTCACACCAGCAAGACGAAGGGCATGACTACACCAGTCAAAGCCACTGTTGTAAGTCCTTAATCCTTATGCCTTTTAACTACTACTTACTCTGACTTGTGCATTGAACTGCACGGTTTGCAGCCAATGTATATTACTCTTTTCAATTTTATACACAATTGTCTTAGCGTATCATTGCACCTTACAAGGTTTAAAAGAGAGGAGTGATGTTCCTTTGATCTTGATCTGTAATCTAGTTCCGTGCTGGACTTGCCCACACAACGTTACAATTGCCTGTTTGTCTGTTCTCAGTTGTTTTGTGATATGAATGATGTCATACTATGCTTACCGTATTATAAACTTTGTCTCTTTATCCTTAGCTGTCAATACAATGTGAAGAAATAGACAATACATTAGCCATAGTACATGGTCATATGTTTGGAACCTGGTTTTATTATGTACTTTGTAGTAAAATACAACTAATATTTTACACGGGTTCACCAGAATAAGTTCTATATATAGACCAAAGCTATTTTGTTTGGTTTTGCTGCCTCCTTAATATCTTCTGTTCTGGTACTACTAATGTAAAAACTCAACTTTTCAGCAAGCTATGGAACAAATGGTGGAACCGCCACCTTCTGAAGGTGACGAAGCAACTATAACCGCAATGTCACCTCTTGCTGCAGTGGGTCAGTACCTGTCCAATAACAGTGCCAAAAGCACGTTCCTGTGTAATACTGGGTTGGTTGTTAAGGCAATCTCGTCCAAACTACCTCATGATCAAGATATACAAGCTCAAAACAATGTTATATCTGCGCTCCAGACACAAGTCCATTCCCTAATAGAGACCCTTTGTGAAACAAGGACAACCATTGTTCGATGTCGTTAAGATATGCATGGTTTTGAAACCAGACTATCAGGCATTTGCTATGTTGTTCAGGAGCCTAGGAGAAATGAAGGCGAAGGTTATGGTGCTCCATCGGACAGTACATCATGAAAACATAACAGTCAGGTCAAATGAACTGAGCTTCTGAACTTCTGGTGGTGCATTTATCTGCCGAACTGTTAACTTTTATGCCAACCTTCCTTTTGTTTTATGGTTGTAATTTGTTTTGTTGCGATACAAAATTTGTTCTTAATGTGCAGCCACTGGCTCAAGAAAATAGCAAGCCATTTTTGTATAGTGTAGGGTGTTCCCTATATTTGCACTGGTGGCGAACTTTGATGCCCAATGGATGTAATCTGTGCAATCGCCTTAATAGCCTAGCGTTAGTTTCTGGCTTATTTATTTTCTAGTCTTCTTTTTCCTTGGTTTGATAGTGGTTGCAACAACCATGGGCCATATACGGACCGTGGTAACCTTGAGCCTGCTATAGGCCGTAGGATCCATGGGCCTCCTATGGGCCGTCGGATAAATGGGCCTCCAACGGGCCGTAGAATCAGTGGCCTCGGGCCGTCGGGTAAATGGGCCCACATGGGCCGTAAACAGGTGTAATTGGTATTGGGCTAACACGGTAATGGGCCGTTAACAAGCCAGAAGACAGCAAAGGCTTAATTCTGTCACAGGCATAACAGGTCGTTAATGGGCCAGAATATAGGACGGGCTGGAAACGGCGCAACGGGTTAAGAGGCCACAAACGGGCCGATTCTAACCACGGGCCGAATCTGGCACATTAGGGGAACATGCCAGTAACGGGCCGGAAGTAACCGAGGGCCGGAAAGGAGCCCAAGAATGTATGGGCCGTCAGTAGGTCGAAAGCTAACACGGGCTAGAAACGGCCCATGTGAATCATGGGCCATTAATGGGTACAAAGAAATTTACTGTTCATTATGGGCCAGAGTCACCGTGGGCTACTAAAGGGCCCAAAGATATGAAAGGCCTCATATGGGCCAAAAGACGTCGTGGGCCATACATGGGCCGAAAGTGAAACGGGCTAGTGTTATATTCGACGGCCCACATGACGCTGTTGGGCCTATTTCGGGATGGCCCTAACGGGTCGTGAGTTACCGGGCCGTAAAATGGGCTATATGCGAACAGACCATTAACAGGCTTTTCATGGGCCGACCCGCTAGCTTTTGACCAAGTCAAACGGCCGGCCTTTGTAAGCTAAATGAGCCAGTGTTGGGCCGTCGCACGTGTCGAAATATCATAGGCGCCTATCTGACCCAATGACGAGCTGACACGTGTTTCCTTCGGCCAATGAGAATTTTACATGTGGAAAATCCCCATTGGTTCGGGCTGTTAACGGGTTATCGGATCCAAAACCGGACCCGATAGCTTAACAGCGACCCGTTACGGTGGATGACATGTGTCGATTACCCTTGACGAAAGCACTTCCATGACGCGTCATTTATCGTCATGGAAGTGAACACTTCCCTGATGATAATTTTGGTATTGTCATGGAACACTTCTACGACATCACAGGTATGACTATCTTGATTCTGTCATAAAATCGTCATGGATGTACATGCATGACAGAAAACATGACCTACTGTGATAAACACGTATCATCACGGAAGTGTATTTTTTTGTAGTGTCAAGACTTTCTTGATTTTGAGTCAGGGTGGCCAAGCCCTTCTCAATTATCACTGTAGCCTCAAGCAGATAACTGAGTTAATCTTGCTTGGTCTTGAGCATCACTGTGGAAGCATCTGGAGCACTTGCTGCCTTTGCTGCTTTTGCAACCTTTGCTTTCTCTCTCTTCTCCTAGGCTTCTGCACTAGTAGGATGGGATGCATCCTTGACAATCTCATTGTCCTCAAAATCTGGCCTTAGGGGAAAATGCTCTTTATCAAGAAGATATGTCCCACTTCCCATCTTTGCATTGATCAACATTTGAATGTGAGGGGCATATCCACATGATCTCTTTTAATCAGCAGTTGTTCTCTTCACAGTCTCAACAATCAAGCTCATCACCTTGAACTTCTGTGGAACATCAAACATGTGAAGCAAATTGATTGAGTGACCACGGATCATTCTATGATCTCTTGACTTGGGCAAAAGACTGTGCCTCAATATAGTGTTGATGGTGGTCAAACCAGACAGCAGATAGTATATTGATCCAAGCTTATGTGTCTCCAGGGCATCATCAGGAATAGTCTTGTACATGTTGGCCATGGAGTTGTGATCCTTCCTAGGCTTGGCATATACATCAGTGTCATTCTCCTCTCCCTTTGGGGCATTGATCAGCTTGGCCCATTCTGAGATAATAGATTGATACTTTGTACCTTCAGTCATCCAGACAATCTTTCCATCAGGATAGAAGTGAGGAGTGGAATAGAATTGCATGATCATCTCATCGTCCCACTTAGTCAACTTCTGTCCAACAAACTTGTCAACTTCATTCATTCTGAAGCTCTCATGCACACCTGAGAAATAGTCCTCATTGTCATCAATGTATTTCCAGTCAACCCATTTCATGTCACATACTATGAGCTTCTTGTCCAAAAGGACAGTCTCATAGAAATCTTGCTATTCCTTGGTGTGAAAGTGGTAGTCTACAACAGTTCTCCTCCTAGTGGCATAGGGATCAGTCTATCTCCAAAGTCTCAGACCTGCATCCTTTCTCAGCTTCATATTTACTGCCACAGGATGATCATCACTATGATCTGGAATCTTGGGCTTCAGCTTTCTGAGCACTTGTGACTCTTCTTCTTCTTGAGCTTCAGGCATGGGGCCTTGTTCTTTTCAGCAGCAGGGATGTTTCTTGTTGATCTCTTGGGTGCAGTTGGTTTTGGAGCTTGATCTTGAGCTGATGGCTTGGGGGCAGACTTGGGCTTAGATGGAGCAGCCCCAGTCCTTATGGCATCCGCCATAAGCTTCTGAGTTTTTGCAGGAGGTGCAACAGGCTCTTCCTCCTCCTCATCATCACTCCCTCTCATGGAAGGGCATCCAAGCACTCTGGCAGTGGTGGTTCTAGCTTTCTTCCTTTTCTTTCCATCTCCAGCTACCTCATCATCATCAGACTGCTCAATGGTAAACTGCATAGTTTCTTCTGTTGGAACTTTCCTGGGTTTAGACATTGGAGCTCTCCTAGGTGGAGCTTTCTTGGGCATTCCAGGCTTTGTGGCAGCAGCATACTCTTTCTTGAGTACCTTCGTCTTGGAGGTCACTTCCTCCTCAACAACAAAATCCTCATCCTCAGATTCAGATGTTCTCTTCTTCCTTGTCCTGGTTGCTGCCTTTGGTAAATTGCTGGGAGTGCTTCTGCTCCCCTCATTATAACTGCTTGAGGGACTAGTGCCCTCACTGAGGTTGACCTGCTCTTCAGACTTGTTCTGGCTATCACTGCCCTCTGACATGGCTGAAACTGACCCTGTGAATAGTTGGGTATAGATAGAGTGGATGAGCATCACAAAGTGCATCTTATTTTGCAAAAATATTGAGACAAAAGCTTAATTTTAGTTTTCTGCAGAAAGCATTTTGGAGCTACCGATTTGACAAACTCGGTGACACCGAAGCACAAACAGAGTCTAAACACACAGTTTCGGTCAGACCAAAATGCAGTTCGGTGACTCCGAGATGCTAGGGTTTCACAGAGAAAGTGATTTCGGTCGCACCGATCAGTACACTTCAGTCAGACCGAGTTGTACTTGTGCAATGGCCAGGGCCAATCGGTGTGACCGAGATCCTCAGGTCGGTCGGTCCGAGATGAGTTCGGCGGAAACCTAACCCTAAGTTTTTGCATCAAATCTATTCTATGGAATTCTTTTTGTGGATAGATCAATATCATACGTGGGAAGAACAATGGCAATGATCTTTGTGCAAGAATCGGAATAATAGAAAGCACAAAGTGTCAAGTCCGTCCCCTAACTTGGCGGCGAACTTGCTATGGCGGCAACAGCGGTGAGAATCCCGTTGACGGCGGCGGAGACTAGTGGCAGGGGGTCACTGGTGATGACGACGACGATCCAGAGACCAAGGGGGCGGCAGAGCTGGGAGGCGCAGTCAAGTGTTTGAAGAAATTTCCAAAATTTCAACCCGCAGTATATATACCCAGTCACTGTCGGTGTGACCGAGTGGAACGACTCGGTGGCACCGAGATGCAAAACTGCTAGCAGTTGCTGCAACTCGGTGTGACCGAATTTTTCAAATCGGTTGCACCGAGATGAAAACCTAGATCAACTTAATGAATTCGGTGAGACCGAGTAGGAGTGAGTTGGTCTGACCGAAAGGCATTAAGAGGTTTTGGAAGTTAAGCCCTTGACGGATCGATGGCTTCGAGTGCTCCTCACCCGGAGGGTCTGAATTTGACTTGTTCAAACTTTGTGATGTAGCATGAATAGAGTTTGAGACGAGAAAAAGCATAGATAGCTAGAGGGAGTACTTAGGCATTCTTGTCCATCCATATGGAAAAAAGAAAAACCAAACAATCAAAGCAACAAATGGATGTCCTCAAATGGAGAAAATTATGCAACCAACATGCTCACACAATAAGATGGCAAATAAAACATGTGGCAAAGCATGCACAAACACTCTAGCATCTATCAAGCAATTGGCGATGACTAGGTCATCTATAGATGAGTATATTGACTTAGGAGTCAAATAAGAACATTTGATCATAGGTCATACTCATTGTTTAAGCACAAGTGGGGTTACCACTTTTACATAAAGCATTGTTGCGTTCACATCATTTGAGTTGCATTAGCTCAATTCTTAGAGCAAAGCTCCCCCTAGATGTGATATCCCCCCTTAGAGGGATGAACTAACCTTGGGTTTTGTCGATGATGACTTCATGTAGGTGTTGAAGATGTGGATGCTCAATGTTGATGTAGATCATTTGGAGCAATCCATTGGAGTGAGTTGCACTTTCAATACCTACACGGGTTAGTCCCACAAGGAACATACAAGGATATCCATAGACATAGAGTGAAATACACATATGATGATGTCCATGAAAGCATTAGGTTACCTTGTCCCTTGTCTTACCAACAAGAGGGTTTGTGACTCCTTGAACTAGTGCAAGATATGGAAGTTGGTTGCACTTGTCCTTGCCAAAATGAATATGAGTGAAGTATGTTGGCGGAGTCACCCTCAAGAACTCTCTAGTTCTTCTTCTTTGGGATCCACATCAACTTCATGGGAATCCTTGGAGTTGTAGTCATACTTGATGAAGTAGAACTTGATGTAGTCTTGGGAACCCACTTGAACATGGCCTTAGGAGCTTCTTCAAATGAATCAATCTCTTCTTGAAGCTTGTCCTTGCCTTTTAGCTTGTGGTCTTGTGGTGGAAGATCATCTTGAGCTTGTGTTCCCTTGAAGGAAGTGGGATCATACTTCTCTTGTTGAGGAACAAACTTCGTCTTGGGGTATTGATCTTCTTCCCACTCAACTCCATTGGCATTGAACTTTCGTTCAAAACCAACACCTTGATTCTTCCGGCGCCTTCCTTGCTTGCGTACAATTTCCTCAAATTGCTTACTTCCGGCAAGGCTCTTGTAAACACCTTTCTCTATAATTCCCTTCAATAAGCTATTTTCTTGCTCAAGTGTAACTTGGCTAAGAGAATCATTAGTGGAATCAAGAGAACTACTAGAAGCAACAATATTGGATTTAGCATTGTTATTGTTACTACTAGAAGAAGAATCTTTCTTGCTCTTGTTACTAGATTTTACTTGTGGCATATAAGTAGACAAGAGTAAACACTTGGCAATGTAAGAAGAACTCTTCTTTCGAAGATTCTTGCTCTAAATTGACCTTCTCGAAACGTAGCTTCTCATGAGTCTTTAAAAGCTCTCGATGATCCTCTAAAGTAGTTTCATGAGCTAACTTAAGAGTGTTTAGTTCTTTAGTTAGACGCTCAATCTCCTTCTTATCATTGTCATTTGTTTCATCTTGATTAGCATGATTAATAGCAATTTCATCATAGTTTTCATCGCTAGTGTTGTCAACAAGTAAATCATCATCACCTAGTAAATCATCTTCATCACTATTGAAATCAACATACTCGGGGTGTGATACCTTAGGGCCTTTAGCCATAAAGCATCTTCCAATTCCTTCATTTGGTGAGTCAAATATGTCGTAGGAGTTGGATGACACAAGCGCAAGACCGGCAACACCTTCATCTTGACTATATTCGGAGTCGGAGTGATAACTTCTCTCGGAGTAGTTGTCGGAGTCGGAACCGGATACCCATTCACCAACATGAGCTTGATGTCTTCATCTTGTGTAGCTCTTTGATGACTTGTCCTTCCTTTCCAAATCCTTGCTTCTTCGAGAGGCTCTTCGTTCATAACGATCATCTCTACTCTTTCTCTCTCTTGGTGGTGATTCATCTCTTTTACTTCTCCTTTTAGGTGAATCTTCTCTTCTCATTCCCCAACCTGGCATAGTTTGTTGAAGAAATCATAGAGCTCAGTGGACCTCTCCTCTCCTCTCCTCTCCTAGGCGGCATCTAGGCCATTTGTTTTTTCACGTCTGGCGAATAATACGGAATATAGTAATAATGTGGAATTGGGAAATAATGAGCCCTTGATGGCGAATCATAATACCTCAGGAGAGGTTCCCGCAACGGTTTCAGAGGGCAGCAATCAGGTTTTTTCAAATGGCCTATTCCAGTGCTATGCGTGTGGTCAACTGGGCTACTTTGCCAGGGACAACAGAGAAAAAAAGGCTTACTGGGCTTTATCCGTTTATACGCTTTGAAACTTTTAAGAACCCACCAGAAGAGGCCTGGGCCCCTGGTGCGGTGCAAGACTGGTTCAAATCTGTTGGCCCGGCTCACGACCCTCTGGTTGTTTCCTCTTTTAGCGAGCTGTGTTTGGGATCTTTCCCTAATTTCTAGCCTCGAATAGCACTTGCCTCCTCAACTTCTCCACCGTCTGCCTCTACTTCTTCTCCACAGTGCTCAAACCCTGCTCCCGTCGCGTCAAGCATCTCCTCAGCAGTGCTTGCATGCGCGACCTCTCCGATGGCAAACATCCCAATCAACCCGCGCCCCTTTGTGCCTCATGGCTTTGATATTCAGCAGATTGAGGGGCGCAATTGGGTGGCAAGGGTGGTGCTTCCTCATCGACCTCGTCGCCATGAAGACTGGGCGATTGCCACCATCCACCCTCTCCCGGCAGATGCGCCTTTCCCCAATGTAAGAGAAGTACTTGAAGAGTTTGTTGTTGTTCATAAGCGATTGGGGTTGAGGGATGTTCAGAGGTGTCCTTTTGGAGAAGCCTATGTGCGTTTAACCAGAGTCAGAGATAGGGACAAACTGGTTCTTGATAGCCCTCATGAGTTTGGGGATGTGTTTATTTCCTTCGTGAAGCACGCCGAGGGGAGGAATCATAGGAGAGTTCACTTCAATAGGGCTGTCTGGTTAATTTTGACAGGGGTACCTTTTGATTTTCGCAACACTGAAGACTTGGTGAATGTTGTCAGTAAGTTTGGCCGTCTGATTTCCTGGGACAAAGAAGATGAACACATGGGACGCATAGTGATAAAAGCCAGGGTGATGAGCTTGGACATCATCCCCAAAAGCATGAGATGGTTAGAAGGGGATGAGTTCGAGGAAGATGGTTGGTCATCTTCAATTGAGGTACTTGCTAGTGAGCTTTTAGGTGGGGGCCCAGCTGATGAGGACCCAATCCCACCTGACAATGTTGATCCACATCCATTGCCAGAAAATGCTGATAATGCAGTTGGTTTTCATCATGCTGCTTTCAATAACAACCAAATGGATAATCATGCAGGGGATGAATGGGAACAAGATGGAAACTGGGAGATGCCACAGCAGGGTAACCACAATGCAGCTCTTGATGATCTTTTAGATGTGGTTCAACAGGAAGAAATGGCTTGGGCAGATGGAGAGGAGCTGCTACCTGCTACCAGTAATAGCAGTCTCCCTTCAGACATGTCATTCTCTGAAGGTGATAACTCAAACTTCTTGGCACCACCTGCTACAGCTGGAATTTTCCACTTTGGGGCACAAGTGCATGCTGCCTTGCCTCCACCTCCTGCCAATGCCATTGCTAATGGTTTACAAAACATTATTCAAGCTTACCAATCTGATGATGATGAGCCCCAACTGATGCAAGAGCAGAATATTGATATTCCACAACAGGTTGCAGATGCTGTGAATGAAGTGGGTGTACCTGATCAGATTGTTGCAGCTTAGCTTCCAAATGTTGCAAAAAATAGCTTGCCTGGGAATGATGAAGTTGCTATCCAGGAGGACAATGCTGTGGCCCAAGAGCCCATGGAAGGCCATTTCCCTCTTTTGGAGACTGGCCCAGTCCTAGCTATAGGCATGGTCTGCACTAATCAGGAGCAAGTTTCTGTGCTGCAAGTTGCTGCCAAAGCTGGTGCTTCAATTGCTGATGTCAATCAGGACAATACTTCACACATCACTACTACAAGAGGAAGCCTTGGTCCAGTTGCAAATATTGGAGAGCTGCAAACTGGTCTTCAAGGTAACTGAGTTAAACAAATTAATGATCATTTCAATGGGGTTCCTTCACTATTAGGCCTGAAATATATTCAGCTTGCTGCTAATGTTAATAATGAAACTGCTCTCTCTGAAGAAGGTCGTTTGCTATGGAAGAAACACTTTGAAGAGAAACCTTTGGAGGATAAGAATTTCTTTTCTATCGACATTCCTGTAAGTTGGTTCAATTTTATTGTTCACCTCCTCATGACACCTGATAAATTTGGTTGGACAATACATATGTTAAAATCTACCATGTGGGAATTATTTTCTAAGGTTGAAGGCAAGGAACAAGCTATACTGTTTCACATACCTGATAAATGCCCTGCTTCTCATGCACCTGTTTGCCAGACCATTGCTCTTGAGAGGAAGCAAGCCATGGACAAGGACAAGGAAAACATTGGAGTCTCCTCCAACCAGCAAGATGCAAAGTCTCAGGCCCTACTACAACCTTTTGGACCTGACAACTTAAGGAAGAGAAGAAGTGGCAAAACTCCTCTTGTTGAAACTGAGGTAAGGAGGAGTGATAGAATTAAGAAGGATAATGCTGGATATAAAAGAAACTCTTGCTCAAACATGAAATGTCTCCCCTGTAATGTTGTTCCTCCCATTACACAAAAAACTGTTGTAAAAAATCTCATTGCCTCTTTCTGTAAGGTTGCTGAGAGGGAGCTGGAGGACAAGCTGGCCAAGAAGCCAAAGAGAAAGCAAGAGGAGGATCTGGTCAAGGTGCCCTTGGCCAAGGGGGAAGAAAGTGCATCAAAGTCTCCCTAATGATAGTACACCATAACCATAGTGATGGTTGGAGGGGCAGCCTTAATTACTTGCCTCTCATGTAATATTTTGGATTTCTTAAGATCTGGTTTAAAGTTGGACTGCAGACCTTTTGTAGAACCTGATTATCTGGTGATGTACTGTTTTAATGGATCTTCTATGATGTACTACTGTTGGATGTTATGGATATTCTATGATGTGATATGGTTCATATCTCTGTGGTGTGGTCCATCAGTTATAAGTTTAGATCAAGTGCTGGAGCTTGACTACTGGTTATGAAGGCTCATAAGTGTAACACCCCCAGTGGTTAGCCACAGTAATTCCATTTTGATAATGCCAAGTCAGCATGATTAACAGTGTGTGATCATCATTTGCATCATAATGCATTTCAACTCCTAACTCAAAATTCAAATTTAGATGAAAGTGAAAAATAAAAGTTGTCCAACATAAAAACTAAATTGTTCATTAAATAGCAGATAAATCAGAGGCTATGTTAAAATTGTAAACAACATTATTAAAATTGGATAAGTGACTCAAACAACTTAAAACAGTGGCTGAAAATAACATTTAGTAACCTTTTAATTTATTTAAAACAAATATGAAATGATGTTTTGCCCAAACTAGTTTTTGGTGTTAGGGTATAAAGCACTGGTATTTGTGGACTAGGTCTCCCTTTTTACAAAAAACCATTTGGGGCCTAAACAATTAACAAAATAGAAAAGAAAAGCAGAAAAAGAAAAAGAAAGAAAAAGGGGAAAAGGCCCACTGTGCTGGGCCTAAGTCAGCACAGTGGCCGGCCCAGCCCGCCTGGCGCCTCCTCCCATCTCGCGCCACTGCTCACCCCGAGCCGCTGTCGAGCATCCTGCGCGCACACCCTGGCCCCCCCTCCCCCGATCGACAGTGCGCTCCCGCGCCGCGTGAGGATAAGGGCAGCTCCTACGGCCCCCCTGGCACTCCCTTGCCTCACTTCCCCCTCTCCCTGCCTCGTCCCTCTCCTCTCCCGCAAGCCCGAGGGCGACCATGGCGATGCCGCCGTAACAGCCACGGCCACCGTGCCCCTCTGGCCTCCCCGACGTGTCCACGGTGCCCGCCATCGTCGCCTCCTTCGACTGCGCCATCGAGCCGAAGCCGAGCGCCTCTGCTTCGCCTCCTACGCCGTCGTCTTCAACCTTCGGGTGCCCGCATCGCCGCCGCCGATTCGCCGCCGTCGACACCTCCCCGAGCCCGCTGCCACTTCCCTACGGCTCACAGTGAGCCTCTGCTTCCTCCCCGCTCCCTCTCGTCGCCGCTAGCTAGCCGTGGGCGCCGCCCCCTTTGTCACCGAACGCGCATCCGCCTCGCTCGTCGCCGACGTGTCCCCGGCGACCTTTGGGCCCTGTGCCCGTGGCCATCGCACTCACTGCACCGCGTAGGCCACGCCTAGCCTCTTGGCTCGCTCGCACGCGCACTGCAACGCCGTTCGCCGTCTCGCCCGAACGCCGCCGTCCGCCATTGCCGTCTCAGCGCTCGTCTCCGACTGCCCCGCCTCGTGCTAGTGCCCTAGATCGACGCGGCGTCGTCTCCCCGTTCGACTGCCGCCAACCGCGTCGCAAATGATGCCCTGTGCGCCGTTTCCGAGCTCGCCGGAGTTGAGCCACCGCGTCGGGGCTCGCTGGAGAGCTCCGGCGGCCGGCGCTGACCTGGCCCCGATGGGCCCCGCTCCTGGGCCACTGACTGTGGGGCCCCGCGGGCCCCAGTTGACCTGTTGACCAGGTCAACAGCTGACGTGGCCGCCCTGTCTCGCTGACATGCGGGCCCCACTCGGTTAAACTGATTTAATTAAATAGAAAATCTGTTAATTAGTTTAAACACTAATCAGTCACTGACATGTGGGCCCAGTAGCCTAATTAGTTGATTAGTTAAAAATAAACTCTATTTAGACTAATCAGAGGCTGACATGTGGGCCCCACTGGTCAGGTTTGACCCTGGTCAGCCGACCGTTGACTACTGACGTCAGCATTACGTCACAGTGACATCACCCTGCTACTGTTTCGGATAATGTTGATTTAAATAATTAAATAAATTCCAGAAATTAATAAAAACTTTAGAAAATCATATTAAATAATCCGTAACTCCGATGGAAATACTTTGTACATGAAAGTTGCTCAGAACGACGAGACGAATCCGAATACGCAGTCCGTTCGTCCGCCACACGTCCCTAACTATCCGAACATGCAACCGTTCCTCTCCGGTCATCTGTCTGACAAATGTCCGGAACCGGGAAAACATTCCCGGATGGATCCCCCCTTCCTCGGTGACGTGCAACCATACGTTAGGACACCACCCGGCACTGCACAATGTCATGTCGTACTTTGTGTTGCTTATGTTTGCTCTATATTTATACTGTTTCCTCCCCCTCTTCTCTCTCGTTAGACCCTGACGCAGTTCCCCGAGACCGATGCAGCTCCGGAGCCCGAAGACAACATTGACAACCTTGCCCTTGCCGCCGAGCAACCAGGCAAGCCCCCCCCGTTTGATCATCCCGATATCGCCCATTCTATTTCTCATGCTTGCATTAGAATTGCTGCTGCTACTGCTTTACCTATTCTGATGCATAGCCTGTTTATTGTAACCTGCTATTGATAATTACCTGCATATCCTAAATTGCTTAGTATAGGCTGGGTAGAGACCTATCAGTGACCCCACTTATCCCGACTGCCGCGCTGGATCGTCAGAAGACCCGATCAACGGGAATTGAAGACCAGGCCCCGACACCGCACATCACCCCCCTAGTTGTAAAGACACTGCAGCGTTACTATCGAGTGACGAGGGTGATACCTCGTTAGCACTTCTGATGTTAACTCTGTAGAGTAGCTATTCGGTCGTGGTCATCGAGGGTGATTCCTCCTTCACCGCTTCCGATAACGACGCTGTCGTACAACACCTCAATTGTGAACCCAGTGAGGGTGATTCCTCCGAGTTCACCTTGACGGATACATCGAGTGGGAATTCAACGAGGGTGATACCTCGGATTCCCCTGATGTTATGGACACACAGATACTTGGACTATACTGTTGATTACTTGGAAAGGCGGGTCGACCCTGAGGGGTACCCGCGTGCGCCTAAGTGGCGAGTGTTGTGAAGACGGGTGCCAGTGTGGTGCCCGAGTGGTGAATACGAGGCGCGGCCGGGCATTCTTAACCCTTGCAGCAAGTCCTCGAGACGGGGCGACGGGGTCACATCTTTCGTGAGTCTTTGCTCGTTATCGCAAGCCCCTAGTCCTAACGATTTGGATATTTGATCCGAGCAGGCCTCTGGTCTGATAGCACTAACCATCACGTGGGCATAGTATGGGCGTTCTGCATCGTATGCATCAGCCGAAAGCTCTGTCAGACGTCCAGTTCAGCAGTGCGGCATGGAGTGATTGGTGCCATTGCGGTGGTGCTTGGATCTGAGCCATGTGCGCAACGACCCAGAGGGCGAGGGGCGATGGCCAAGACCCCCTTGCGCTTAGGATGTAGACCGGCGGGGACCTCTCTGCTGAGCTGTAGGTAGGGTTGCGATGTGTCGTTTGGCCGAGGCCGGGCATGACCCAGGAAAGTGTGTCCGGCCGGAGTTAATCGAGCGTGTTGGGTAAGTTGGTGCACCCCTGCAGGGAAGAACATTTCTATTGATAGCCGGTCCTACGGTAAAGGACACTCGGAGTTGTATCCTGATTGATACAATTTTTAGAACTGGATACTTGGATACTATGGCTCTGGGATTGCTTCTCGCAGGGAGTCGAGAAGGGATCTCAGGACGAGGTTGATGACTGTATGGCTCTGGGATTGCTTTCTCGCAGGGAGTCGAGAAAGGATCTCTGGGTGAGGATGAGACTTAATGATACTGCTACATTATATTGTACTGTTCTACTCTCTTCTACTGCTGCAAGACCTCTGAAGATGCTAGTCTTTGATAGGACTAGGCCTTCTCTCTATTCTGGCATTTCTACAGCCCAGTCCACATATACAGCCTTCCCTTGATAATGTTGCATATGTAGTGTAGTTCCTTGCTTGCTGAGTACTTCTGAGTACTCACGGTTGCTTTGTTTTCCTTTTTCTCCCCATATCAGTTTGACGTGACCAGAGGACGGAGCCCCCTGAGACAGATGCCCCGACGATCGCTACTACTACTACTACCCAGAGGATGGATACTACTACGAGTTGACTGACGACCAGGAGTAGGATCGGAGGGTCCCAGGCAGGAGGCCTACGCCTTTCGATCGTAGTGTTTTATTTTGCCCCGCCTTTCTAAAGGCCTTTCTGTTTCTGTTTCATATCTGTACTCAGATATCTGATGCTTCCGCTGACGCTTGTACGCAAGCTTATGTATTCGAGCCCTCGAGGCCCCTGGCTTGTAATATAAAGCTTGTATGACTTTATTTATGTTTTAGAGTTGTGTTGTGATATCTTCCCGTGAGTCCTTAGGCTTGATCGTGTGCATTTGCGTGTATGATTAGTGAACTATCGGGCCGGGGGCATCACAAGTTGGTATCAGAGCCGACTGACTGTAGGAACCCCCCTTTCCAACTCCTTGGCCGAAGTTGAGTCTAGTAACCGAAAACTGTTTTACTAACTTGGCTGTGTGGCTTACGGGCCCACGTCGCCAATTGGGTGGTATTAGTATCTTTTATTCCTTGTCTATACTCTGGGACTATGATGTCTCTTCCTTTCGGGTTAACTAAAGTTTACTAACGCCGACACTTAGGATCTCGTAATTCTCGTCCACCCGGAGAGCTGGATATCTGTGCGATTTCCCTGACATTGATCAGATTAGTCTGATAATCATTTTCCTTTCCATTGTTTTGTTTAACCTTTCTCTCCGAGATCGGTTATACTTCTCCTTGTCTTTTGACAATCATGAGTTTCCTCTGTTTCAGATGGATCGTTTGTTTCCACCACACCCTGCGACGCAGCTACCAGCTGTTCGAGCAGGGATACATCCAGAGTACATTCTTTATCCATTGGGGCAGGTGTCAATCCGTTACAATACCCCAGTACTGTCTCCTCCAGATACCCGCAAAGACTTTGTGATTTATTGTGATGCATCCCATGAAGGATTAGGCTGTGTCCTAATGCAAGAGCGTAAAGTGATTGCTTATGGCTCTCATCAGTTGCGCCCACATGAAGAGAATTATCCGGTACATGATCTAGAACTAGCTGCTGTCATCTATGCACTGCAGTTGTGGCGACATTACCTTCTCGGTAATCGTTGCGAGATCTACACGGATCATAAAAGTCTGAAGTACTTGTTCACTGAACCTTCTCTAAACCTCCGTCAGCAAAGATGGATGGAGGCCATTGCGGACTATGATTTGGGTATTTCCTATACCCCTGGCAAGGCTAACGTGATGGCTGATGCCTTAAGCCGCAAGTCCTATTGCGACAACCTCACGGTTAGGCAAGCACAACCTCGTCTTTTTGAACAACTGTGCAAGCTAAATCTGTGTATTGTTCCACAGGGTTCTCTTAATAACCTTGTGATACAACCAGATCTTGAGAAAGCTGTTAAGGATGCGCAAGCTAAAGATGCTGAAATTGATCTGATGAAGAAAGACCTTCACCTTGTAAAGTACAGGGATTTCTCGCTGTCTGAAGATGGAACCTTGTATTTCAGAGACCGCATTGTCGTACCTCGCTTCGAGCTTATGACTGACAAAGTCATGAAGGAGGCACATGATACCCCGCTGTCTATTCATCCGGGTAGCACCAAGATGTATCGTGATCTCCGTCAAAGGTACTGGTGGTCTAGAATGAAGCAAGACATTGCTCGTTATGTTGCTGAATGTGATGTGTGTCATCGCGTTAAAGCAGAACATCAGAAACCAGCTGGAATTCTGCAACCACTTCCTATTCCTCTATGGAAATGGGATAAGGTTCAGATGGATTTCGTTACAGGACTTCCCAGGTCATAGAAGGGTCACGATGCTATTCTTGTCGTCGTCGACCAACTCTCTAAAGGTGCACACTTTCTGCCTGTCAAAGAGACTATCACTGCTAGTCAGTTAGCAGAGTTGTATATCTCCAGAATTGTTTCACTCCACGGTATTCCGAAGGAGATTAGTTCGGACCGTGGCGGCCTTTTCACTTCCAAATTCTGGGAAAGTTTCCAAACAGCTATGGGAACTCATATTACCTGGAGTTCAGCTTATCATCCACAATCCCAAGGCCAAGTCGAACGAGTCAATCAAGTGCTTGAAGACATGCTTCGAGCTTGTGTTATTTCTTTCGGCAGGAAGTGGGAAGAATCTCTCCCGTATGCCAAGTTCTCTTATAACAACAGCTATCAAGCCAGCTTGAAAATGGCTCCCTTCGAAGTTCTATATGGATGTAAGTGTCGAACCCCTCTGAATTGGTCAGAAACTGGGGAACGACCGCTCGTGGGTCCGGATATTATTCAACATGCCGAAGAACAAGTTCGTATTGTCCGAGAAAATCTCAAGGCGGCTCAGGACCGCCAGAAGAGCAACTATGATCGCAAACGATGGGGTTTAACTTATCAACCTGGTGATCAGGCTTATCTGCGAGTCACTCCTATGAAGGGCACTCACCGTTTTGGAATCAAGGGCAAGCTAGCTCCACGCTACATTGGCCCTTTCCGCATAATTGCAAGACGTGGTCAGGTGGCATATAAATTGGAATTGCCGCCGCAATTCTCTCATATCCACGACGTCTTCCATGTGTCGCAACTTCGTCAATGCTTCAAGGAATCTCCGCACCGAGCTGTGGATCACGAGATGCTCGAATTGCAAGATGATCTATCTTATAAGGAGCATCCGATCCGCATTCTCGATGAAGCTGAACGTCGGACCCGTCAGAAGGTTACCAAGTTCCTCAAAGTGCAGTGGTCAAATCATACCGAAGATGAAGCCACTTGGGAACGCGAGGATAATCTTCGTGCGGAATACCCCGAACTTTTTCCTTCTACCTCTTAATTCTCGGGACGAGAATTCTTGTTAGTAGAGGAGATTTGTAACACCCCCAGTGGTTAGCCACAGTAATTCCATTTTGATAATGCCAAGTCAGCATGATTAACAGTGCGTGATCATCATTTGCATCATAATGCATTTCAACTCCTAACTCAAAATTCAAATTTAGATGAAAGTGAAAAGTAAAAGTTGTCCAACATAAAAACTAAATTGTTCATTAAATAGCAGATAAATCAGAGGCTATGTTAAAATTGTAAACAACATTATTAAAATTGGATAAGTGACTCAAACAACTTAAAACAGTGGCTGGAAATAACATTTAGTAACCTTTTAATTTATTTAAAACAAATATGAAATGATGTTTTGCCCAAACTAGTTTTTGGTGTTAGGGTATAAAGCACTGGTATTTGTGGACTAGGTCTCCCTTTTTACAAAAACCATTTGGGGCCTAAACAATTAACAGAATAGAAAAGAAAAGCAGAAAAAGAAAAAGAAAGAAAAAGGGGAAAGGCCCACTGTGCTGGGCCTAAGTCAGCACAGTGGCCGGCCCAGCCCGCCTGGCGCCTCCTCCCACCTCGCGCCACTGCTCACCCCGAGCCGCTGTCGAGCACCCTGCGCGCACACCCTGGCCCCCCCTCTCCCCCGATCGACAGCGCGCTCCCGCGCCGCGTGAGGATAAGAGCAGCTCCTACGGCCCCCTGGCATTCCCTTGCCTCACTTCCCCCTCTCCCTGCCTCGTCCCTCTCCTCTCCCGCAAGCCTGAGCGCGACCATGGCCCTGCCGCCGTAACAGCCGCGGCCACCGTGCCCCTCTGGCCTCCCCGACGTGTCCACGGTGCCCGCCATCGTCGCCTCCTTCGACTGCGCCATCGAGCCGAAGCCGAGCGCCTCTGCTTCGCCTCCTACACCGTCGTCTTCAACCTTCGGGTGCCCGCATCGCCGCCGCCGAATCGCCGCCGTCGACACCTCCCCGAGCCCGCTGCCACTTCCCTACGGCTCACAGTGAGCCTCTGCTTCCTCCCCGCTCCCTCTCGTCACCGCTAGCTAGCCGTGGGCGCCGCCCCCTTTGTCACCGAACGCGCATCCGCCTCACTCATCGCCGGCGTGTCCCCGGCGACCTTTGGGCCCCGTGCCCGTGGCCATCGCACTCACTGCACCGCGTAGGCCACGCCTAGCCTCTTGGCTCGCTCGCACGCGCGCTGCAACACCGTTCGCCGTCTCGCCCGAACGCCGCCGTCCGCCATTGCCGTCGCAGCGCTCGTCTCCGACTGCCCCGCCTCGTGCTAGTGCCCTAGATCGACGCGGCGTCGTCTCCCCGTTCGACTGCCGCCAACCGCGTCGCAAATGATGCCCTGTGCGCCGTTTCCGAGCTCGCCGGAGTTGAGCCACCGCGTCGGGGCTCGCCGGAGAGCTCCGGCGGCCGGCGCTGACCTGGCCCCGATGGGCCCCGCTCCTGGGCCACTGACTGTGGGGCCCCGCGGGCCCCAGTTGACCTGTTGACCAGGTCAACAGCTGACGTGGCCGCCCTGTCTCGCTGACATGCGGGCCCCACTCGGTTAAACTGATTTAATTAAATAGAAAATCTGTTAATTAGTTTAAACACTAATCAGTCACAGACATGTGGGTCCAGTAGCCTAATTAGTTGATTAGTTAAAAATAAACTTTGTTTAGACTAATCAGAGGCTGACATGTGGGCCCCACTGGTCAGGTTTGACCCTGGTCAGCCGACCGTTGACTGCTGACGTCAGCATTACGTCACAGTGACGTCACCTTGCTACTGTTTCGGATAATGTTGATTTAAATAATTAAATAAATTCCAGAAATTAATAAAAACTTTAGAAAATCATATTAAATAACTGTAACTCCGATGGAAATACTTTGTACATGAAAGTTGCTCAGAACGACGAGACGAATCCGAATACGCAGTCCGTTTGTCGGCCACACGTCCCTAACTATCCGAACATGCAACCGTTCCTCTCCGGTCATCTGTCTGACAAATGTCCGGAACCGTGAAAACATTCCCGGATGGATCCCCCCTTCCTCGGTGACGTGCAACCATACGTTAGGACACCACCCGGCACTGCACAATGTCATGTCGTACTTTGTGTTGCTTATGTTTGCTCTATATTTATACTGTTTCCTCCCCCTCTTCTCTCTCGTTAGACCCTGACACAGTTCCCCGAGACCGACGCAGCTCCGGAGCCCGAAGACAACATTGACAACCTTGCCCTTGCCGCCGAGCAACCAGGCAAGCCCCCCCCCTTTGATCATCCCGATATCGCCCATTCTATTTCTCATGCTTGCATTAGAATTGCTGCTGCTACTGCTTTACCTATTCTGATGCATAGCCTGTTTATTGTAACCTGCTGTTGATAATTACCTGCATATCCTAAATTGCTTAGTATAGGCTGGGTAGAGACCTATTAGTGACCCCACTTATCCCGACTGCCGCGCTGGATCGTCAGAAGACCCGATCAACGGGAATTGAAGACCAGGCCCCGACACCGCACATCACCCCCTAGTTGTAAAGACACTGCAGCGTTACTATCGAGTGCCGAGGGTGATACCTCGTTAGCACTTCTGATGTTAACTCTGTAGAGTAGCTATTCGGTCGTGGTCATCGAGGGTGATTCCTCCTTCACCGCTTCCGATAACGACGCTGTCGTACAACACCTCAATTGTGAACCCAGTGAGGGTGATTCCTCCGAGTTCACCTTGACGGATACATCGAGTGGGAATTCAACGAGGGTGATACCTCGGATTCCCCTGATGTTATGGACACACAGATACTTGGACTATACTGTTGATTACTTGGAAAGGCGGGTCGACCCTGAGGGGTACCCGCGTGCGCCTAAGTGGCGAGTGTTGTGAAGACGGGTGCCAGTGTGGTGCCCGAGTGGTGAATACGAGGCGCGGTCGGGCATTCTTAACCCTTGCAGCAAGTCCTCGAGACGGGGCGACGGGGTCACATCTTTCGTGAGTCTCTGCTTGTTACCGCAAGCCCCTAGTCCTAACGATTTGGATATTTGATCCGAGCAGGCCTCTGGTCTGATAGCACTAACCATCACGTGGGCATAGTATGGGCGTTCTGCATCGTATGCATCAGCCGAAAGCTCTGTCAGACGTCCAGTTCAGCAGTGCGGCATGGAGTGATTGGTGCCATTGCGGTGGTGCTTGGATCTGAGCCATGTGCGCAACGACCCGGAGGGCGAGGAGCGATAGCCAAGACCCCCTTGCGCTTAGGATGTAGACCGGCGGGGACCTCTCTGCTGAGCTGTAGGTAGGGTTGCGATGTGTCGTTTGGCCGAGGCCGGGCATGACCCAGGAAAGTGTGTCCGGCCGGAGTTAATCGAGCGTGTTGGGTAAGTTGGTGCACCCCTGCAGGGAAGAACATTTCTATCGATAGCTGGTCCTACGGTAAAGGACACTCGGAGTTGTATCCTGATTGATACAATTTTTAGAACTGGATACTTGGATACTATGGCTCTGGGATTGCTTCTCGCAGGGAGTCGAGAAGGGATCTCAGGACGAGGTTGATGACTGTATGGCTCTGGGATTGCTTTCTCGCAGGGAGTCGAGAAAGGATCTCTGGGTGAGGATGAGACTTAATGATACTGCTACATTAAATTGTACTGTTCTACTCTCTTCTACTGCTGCAAGACATCTGAAGATGCTAGTCTTCGATAGGACTAGGCCTTCTCTCTATTCTGGCATTTCTGTAGCCCAGTCCACATATACAGCCTTCCCTTGATAATGTTGCATATGTAGTATAGATCCTTGCTTGCTGAGTACTTCTGAGTACTCACGGTTGCTTTGTTTTCCTTTTTCTCCCCATATCAGTTTGACGTGACCAGAGGACGGAGCCCCCTGAGACAGATGCCCCGACGATCGCTACTACTACTACCCAGAGGATGGATACTACTACGAGTTGACTGACGACCAGGAGTAGGATCGGAGGGTCCCAGGCAGGAGGCCTACGCCTTTCGATCATAGTGTTTTATTTTGCCCCGCCTTTCTAAAGGCCTTTCTGTTTCTGTTTCATATCTGTACTCAGATATCTGATGCTTCCGCTGACGCTTGTACGCAAGCTTATGTATTCGAGCCCTCGAGGCCCCTGGCTTGTAATATAAAGCTTGTATGACTTTATTTATGTTTTAGAGTTGTGTTGTGATATCTTCCCGTGAGTCCTTAGGCTTGATCGTGTGCATTTGCGTGTATGATTAGTGCACGATCGGGCCGGGGGCGTCACAATAAGTATCCATGAATAACACAAACAGAAATTGGAACATCCTTAATTGGAACATTAGAGGGATGAATTCTGAGGATAAATGGCTGGCTTTAAGGCAGAAAATTGATGAAAGTTACTGTAATATCATATGTCTTCAAGAAACAAAGAGAGAAAACATTGATCTTGCTTACATCAAAAACTTCTGTCCCAATAGAATCAACAAATTTGCTTTTCTCCCTTCTGTTGGGGCCGTAGGTGGTCTCCTAGTTGCATGGAGTGCTTCATTGTTTGCTGGGGAGGTCATTGCACAAAACAGATTCTCACTTTCCATTCAGTTTACTAGTCTGCTTTCAAATCAGTCCTGGATGCTCACTAATATCTATGGACCATGTGAGCCTCAAGACAAGATTGAGTTTATTGAATGGTTTCAGAATATTCATATGTGTGCTGATACTGACTGGATTCTTATGGGGGATTTCAACTTTATCAGATCACCTGCAGACAGAAACAAACCTGGTGGAGATGTAAATGATATGCTCCCGTTCAATGAGGCAATTAGCAACCAAGGGTTAGTGGAGTTGCCTTTTCATGAAAGACAATTTAGTTGGAGTAACATGCAACAAAATCCTCTTTTGGTCAAATTAGATTGGTTTTTTACCTCTGCTTCCTGGATGACCTCCTTTCCCAATACCACTGTGCTTCCTCTAGCAAAGCCTATTTCAGATCATTTGCCATGTGTGATCAAAATTGGTACTGCAATTCCAAAAGTAAGAGTTTTTAGATTTGAGAACTACTGGTTGCAACACTCAGAATTCAAACAGGTGGTAGCTGCTGCTTGGAATATTCCTGTGGGTAACATGGATGCTGCCAAAAGTTTAAATGCAAAATTTAAAAACCTAAGGAGAGCACTGAAGCAATGGGCTAGATCTCTCTCATGTCTTAAAACTCAGATTGCTGCAATTAATGAGGTGATCTTTCTACTGGATTTCTTTGAAGAGTACAGAGAGCTGGGTATCTATGAATGGAATTGCAGGATAATTCTTAAGGAACATTTGCTAATCCTTTTGAGAAATCAGAAGATCTACTGGAAACAGAGGGGGGAAATTAAGGGGGTAAAATTTGGAGATGAAAATACCAAATTCTTTCACACAAAGGCTTCAATCAATTATAGGCATAACCACATTGCTGTCCTCCAAAATGATGATCAAATGGACATTTCTGACCATGCAGGAAAAGCTGCAATCCTCTGGGAAGCTTATAAAAAAAGAATGGGGACCTCTGAAAAAACCACTATGCATTTTGACAAATCTCCAGGTCCTGATGGCTTCAACAATGAATTCTTTAAATCATGTTGGGACATTATAAAAGTGGATGTACTCAGGCTAATATATGATTTCCATGCTGGACAACTCTCTCTTGAAAGTATAAATACATCATACATCACTCTTATACCCAAAGGAAACACTCCTCTGACAGCAAATGACTATAGACCAATTTCACTCCTTAACTGCTGTCTCAAACTCATCACCAAGCTGTTGGCAAATAAACTGCAGAAAGTAATACTCAAAATGGTGCACATAAACCAATATGGTTTCCTTAAAGAAAGAGCCATTCATGATTGTTTGGGTTGGGCCTATGAATACTTGCATCAATGCCATAATTCCAAGGAAGAGATCATTGTACTAAAGCTTGATTTTGAAAAGGCTTTTGACATCATTGAATACCAAGCAATACTGGATATTTTGAAAGCAAAAGGTTTTGGGGAGAGATGGATAAACTGGATTAAAATGTTGTTCTCCTCTGCTTCCTCAGCTATTATGTTGAATGGTGTGCCTGGGAAATTTTTTTACTGCTTAAGAGGAGTTAGACAAGGAGACCCACTATCAACTCTCCTCTTTGTACTAGCAGCTAATCTACTTCAATCAATCTTAAACAGGGCTATGCAACTAGGTCTGCTTTCATCACCTCTGCAAGTGGAACCTTGCCTTGATTTTCGTATAGTTCAATATGCAGATGATACTCTGGTCTTATTACAAGCAGGTGCAAAACAACTTCATTCCCTCAAAGCTCTTCTCAATATTTTGCTGAAGCCACTGGCCTTAAGGTGACTTACAAAACATCAAGCCTCATTCCAATTAATGTGGCTGAGGACAAAGTAGAGATATTGATAAACAAATTTCAATGCAAAAGAGAATCATTTCCTTTGCAGTACTTGGGGGTTACCATTAGGTCTTCATAAACCTATAGTTGAGCAATGCCTTCCACTAGTAACAAGACTGGAAAAGAAGCTTGTGGGATTGTCCTCTTTCATGACACTGGCTGGAAGATTGCTACTAGTTAAATCAGTATTAAACTCCTTGCTGATTTACTTCATGGGATGCCTTGATGTGCCTATCACAATCAAAACCCAGGTCATTAAATATTTGAGGCATTGCCTCTGGAGAGGCCCAGATTTGGAAGACCATAGACCTGCAATGGTGGCTTGGACTACTATTTGCAGACCAAAGGATCAAGGGGGATTGGGAGTGCTGGACATTTTTGTACAGAATAAAGCACTACTGCTCAAGAATCTTCACAAATTCTATAATAGGCACAACATACCTTGGGTCAATTTAATTTGGCAGTCCTATTACAATAATGGAACACTGCCAGGCAGCAGTTGGATTGGATCATTCTTGTGGAAGGCCAACCTCAAGCTCATTGATAACTACAAATCCTTGGCCAAATGCAATATAGGTGATGGAAGAAGTGCACTATTCTGGTCTGACCTGTGGCACTCAGCTTGCCTACAAGATATGTTCCCACGCCTTTTTTCCTTTGTGAAAAATAAGGAAACAACTATGCACTCAGTCCTGCATACTGAATATCTGGAAGATCTTCATTTGCCTTTGACTGTTCAAGCCTTTGAAGAATTTGAAAATATGGAGGACATTTGTGTATCATTAAGAGCTTCTGAATTCATTGATTGCACTGACACTTGGAGTTATATCTAGGGCAATGAACAATTTTCAGTGGCTAAGGCTTACAGAATCATGATGGGAGTTAAAATAGTGCCTCAGCAATTTCAATGGATCTAGAATAGTTCTTGCCAGCCCAAGCACAAGGTGTTCTTCTGGAGGCTTCTTCATGATAGGCTAAACACAAGGAATTTATTAAGGAGGAAAACTTTTCATTTGGACAGTTACAATTGTGCTTTGAATAATTGCCAGCAGGAGGAAACATTACAACACCTCTTTTGGACCTACCCCTTTGCATCTCAATGCTGGGATTTAATCTGCCCTTCAAGGCAGGCCAATGCTTCAGTTTTAGAACCTTTTGCTGACCTCAAGCAGCAATTACATGTGCCCTTCTTCATGGAAATTATCATACTAGCTTCTTGGGCCATCTGGATTTCAAGAAACAATCTCATCTTCCAAGCTATCCAACCTAGTATGCAGAGGTGGAAAGACATTTTCTTGGAGGAGCTCAATCTGCTAAGATTCAGGATCAAGAAGAGCTATGCTAGGGCTTTATGCTCCTGGCTTGATAATCTTACTTTGTAACTTCTCAAGTAGTTAGCCCTTTTTCTGTTTTCTTCTTTCTTCTCTTTTTCGCCTAGTCTTTTAGAAGGCTCATCTCAAGCCTGATGTAACTTTAGACTGTTTTTGTTTTCTTTCCTCTTTTAATGAAATGAAAAAATTGCAGTGGGGTTTTGCCCTACTATGTATAGTCAGAAAATCTTCTCTTCTCTTGTAGGGAGCCGTACACTCATTTGAGTAGTGTCCAGGTCTTCCACAATTCTAGCAATTATGATCACGATTGGAAGATCTTTTGTCATTGTAGGACCTTGACTTGGAACTTCTCTCTTTGCTTCTATTCTTGTAGAATTTGTTGAAGTTCTTCACCATTAAGCTCAATTCTTCATTGAAGACTTGTTTCTCACTTGATGTTGTAGGAGAATCACATGAGGCTTTGTAAGCACCACCTGACTTGTTGTGGAGCTCTTCCTTATCCTTAAGTGACATCTCATGAGCAACAATTCTACCAATGACTTCCGTTGGCTTGAGATCTTTGTAGTTGGGCATCATTTGGATCAAGGTGCACACGGTATCATATTTTCCATCCAAAGATCTTAGGATCTTCTTGATGATGAATTTTTCGGTCATCTCTTCGCTTCCTAAGCCGGCAATCTCATTTGTGATGAGAGCAAGCCTAGACTACATCTCAGCGACTCCTTCACCATCCTTCATTTTGAACTTGTCAATTTGACTTTGAAGCACATCCAATTTGGATTCCTTGACGGACTCGGTACCTTCGTGCATATCAACCAAAGTATCCCAAATTTCCTTTGCATTCTCAAGACGGCTGATTTTGTTGAATTCTTCGGGGCACAATCCATTGAAGAGAATATCACAAGCTTGAGCGTTGTATTGCAACATCTTCAATTCTTCCGCGGACGCTTCACGATCCGGTTCTCTTCCATCCTCGAAGTATTCACCTTGCAAGCCAATACGCACAATAGCCCAAATGGTGGGGTTATGACCAAGAATATGCATTTTCATCTTATGCTTCCAACTAGCAAAATTAGTACCATCAAAGTAAGGACCTCTATGGTGGTAATTTCCCTCGCTAGCCGCCATATTCTCCTAGGTTATGAAACCAAGGCTATGATCACCAAAGCTATGGAAATCAAGGCAAATGGAGACCAAAGCTCTGATACCACTTGTAGGATCGAAAGTAGGTCTAGAGGGGGGGGGGGGTGAATAGACTACTTGACCAAATAAAAATCTAACCTTTTCCCAATTTTAAGTGTTGGCAGATTTTAGCAACTAGTACAAGTCAAGCAATCAACCTACACATGCAATTCTAAGAGTGTAGCAGCGGAAAGTAAAACATTACATATGAAGGTAAAGGGAAGGGTTTGGAGAAGGCAAACGCAATGTAGACACGGAGATTTTTGGCGTGGTTCCGATAGGTGGTGCTATTGTACATCCACGTTGATGGAGACTTCAACCCACGAAGGGTAACGGTTGCGCGAGTCCACGGAGGGCTCCACCCATGAAGGGTCCAAGAAGAAGCAACCTTGTCTATCCCACCATGGCCATCGCCCACGAAGGACTTGCCTCACTCGGGTAGATCTTCATGAAGTAGGTGATCTCCTTACCCTTAAAAACTTCTTGGTTCAACTCCACAATCTTGTCGGAGGCTCCCAAGCGACACCTAACCAATCTAGGAGACACCACTCTCCAAAAGGTAATAGACGGTGTGTTGATGATGAACTCCTTTCTCTTGTGCTTCAAATGATAGTCTCCCCAACACTCAACTCTCTCTCATAGATTTGGATATGGTGAAAAGAAGATTTGAGTGGAAAGCAACTTGGGGAAGGCTAGAGATCAAGATTCTTGTGGTAGGATTGGAATGTCTTGGTCTCAACACATGAGTAGGTGGTTCTCTCTCAGAAAATGAGTAGTGGAAGTGTAGGCACGTTCTAATGGATCTCTCACAAATGGAGAAGGGGGTGGAGGGGTATATATAGCCTCCACACAAAATCCAACCATTACACACATTTGACCCAACTCGGTCAGACCGAATAGAAGAACTCGGTGAGACCGATTCAGTTCAAAATGTGAACATTAGGAATCTCGGTGGGACCGACTGGAACAACTCGGTGGGACCGATGTGCAAGGGGTAGGGCAAAACCTCATCTCGGTGAGACCGATTGCTTGAAATCGGTGAGACCGATTTCAGCAAAGAGCAAATAAAGAGTTGGTCAAGCAAACCCGGTGGGACCGATTGCTCATTTCGGTGAGACTGAAATGTTACAAAGGGAAACAGAGAGTTTGCAGGGCCATCTCGGTGAGACCAAGATTCGTATCGGTGTGATCGAATCGTCTAGGGTTTCTGGCAGTGGCTATGTCAAATGAACTCGGTGGTGTCGGATAGATCAAATTGGTGGGGCCGAGTTTGACTTGGAGTTTTGGACATATTTGGAATGAGAGAGTGGCTGAGGGTTTTTGAGCAAGTAGACCATTAAGCAACACCTCATCCCCTTTTAATAGTATTGGCTTTCCTATGGACTCAATTTGATCTTGGATCACTAAAATATAAATGAAGAGTCTTGAGCTTTTGCCAATCTTTGTCCTTAGCATTTTAAGGGGTCCACATCTCTAGTCCATGCCATTCCAATCATTGAACTTTTTGAAATATTAAACTTGAATGGATATTAGTTCAATGAGCTATATGTTGTTATGAATTACCAAAACCACCCGGGGATTAGTTGCACTTTCAGTTGTACTCTGACGTATTTCAATTATGAAATCCTGCTTCCTTAATATGAAAATGAAATATATTGTGTGCTTAATATGAAATGTTATTTAGATTAATAAATGGATTATTAATAATAGGGTAATTAGCCTGCTATTTTTCTATTGCAAACGGTTATTGAGAAAACACCGTGGGCGATGACCTCAGGCAACGCACACAGTTTCTATGAATAAACCGTGTTAGATCAATGAACAATCACAGACGACATCCTCTTGAAAACCGTTTGTGTTAGGCCACCTTGCACAAACGTTTACCACATAAAAAGTGTGTGTGATGGACAACCTTTGCCACACAGTTTCTTCTACGCACCGTGTGTGATGCATTCAATACCGCAAACGATAAAATTGTTAATATCGTGTGCAATGGCGATGCTATCACAAACGATTAATGGGGAAAATTGTGTGTGATGTACCTGCGAACGGAAAAGTTTTCCTTGGAGTGACTGTGTGGGATGTATATACGAACAGAAATATACTTCTTGGATTAACTGTGTGGGATGTACATACTAATGAAAACGTATTCCTTGGATTGACTGTGTGGAATGTACATACGAACGGAAACCTTTAGCTGGGACTGACTGTGTGGGATGTACTTACGACCGGATACGATTTGGCCTGTATAATTGTATTTTTTAGCACAACTGTACGTATAACCGTATTTGATTGCTTGCCCGTCACACACGACCTCATTTTGCTGAGCGTGTGTACCAGGAGGGCCTATCCCCGACGGTTTTTGGGTCGTGTGGGAAGGACCCCCCTATCGCAGTCACTCACTTGGCGACGGTTCAGAACGCCGTCGCCGAAAGGGGTTAAAAACTGTTTGTATAGCACCTCGCTGTACTAGTGAAGGGTCCGTAGGCAGTAGCTAGATGGCTTCCTCTCTCTGTTTTGATTCTCAATACAATAGTCTCTTGGAGATCTATTTGATGTAACTCTTTTTGCAGTGTGTTTGTTGGGATCCGATGAACTTTGAGTTTATGATCAGATCTCACTGGCAGTTCGAGAAAGATCATGAACAGTGACTGGTGGGAGGTAGACAAAGGCCATCTGCCCATTCCTTGTAGATCGGACGGTTCAGAAAAAAATTGACTGGCCTATTTATTTTCAGTCAATTGTTATTTTGATAGGACCACATGTGGTGGTGTGCTGGAGAAGTACCTGCATTTCCCAGCCATCCCTGTTCTCACATATTACAAAATCATACGGAGTAGAATCTAATTTTGTTTGCCATGGACTGTTGTAGAGCTATCATATGTCTCCTATCATTTATTTTTCAGCCACCTGCTATCTCCTACTTTTATAGTGCACTAGTTCTGCACACACTTCACCCATACTCTCACTATTTTTTTTATGCATGGGTATTTCAGCCTCTACCAAACTGTTGATAGAAACACGAAAGAAAACAGAGAAGTTGCTCCAGCTTTGTTCGTGGGTAGGCAAGACACGTTTCAGCACTTTAAAGGGTGCAGTGTTAGCAGATGGAGACGGTAAACGTAGCTCTGGAGTTGATGATCTCGCTCGCCATGAACCACCATCCCAGGTGCTTGCTTTAACTTCGCAGTGTCATATGTGGTTGCATGTTGCATATGGTGTCTAGCTTGTATTAGAAAGGCTGAAGTCGGTCTTTATTAAGATAAGGAAATATCTATTTTACATGAACCACCATCCCAGGAGCACCAGAAGCCAAATAGCTAGTCAGGGCACTGGCCGAGCCAGTGACAAGCCCAACACAGACAGGCATCACCTGCAAGCCAACTAAAAAGCCACGGTGGTGGCGAAGCAGCCCGCCTCCCACCAGGCTCTCAGGTCCTCGATGATCATGCTCACCACTCCAGTCGGGTGTCTAGCTCGTATTGCTTCCAATTTGGTTAAATTGCATCTCCTTAGCTTACACATTATACCTTTGAATATGACATGCCTTCCTGTTTTTGGTACATACTACTACATCTATCTATTAACCATGTTCTTACATCAAACTAATGTTCTTGTGTATCCCTCATCAATCACTTATGATGAGATAGTCAGGCCCATGGATTACTGTGAGAAAAGATGCTCTTTTAAAGAATGCAGTGTTAGCCTCCCCACACGATTCTCAAGAAACAACAAGGCCAGATGAAGATAGTCAACATAGCTCTATAGTTGATGACCGCATTTCCCCTACACCACCATCGTAGGTGCTTGCTCTAACTTGGCAGCGTGATATGTGGTTGCATGTTGCATATGGTGTCTAGATTGTAATTCTTCCAATCTGGTTAAATTGCATGTCTTATTCTGCTTAGTTTATACATTATACCTGTTAATGTGACATGCCTTCCTATTTTTGGTACATAGTACATCTGTCAATTAAGCATGTCCTTACATAAAACTACGGTTTTTTTGTATCCCGCATCAATCAATTATGATGAGACACCTTTAGTATATGCAGTGTGATATTGGTTGCATCTTTCATATGATTTATAGCATGCACTGCTTCTAATTTATTGAAACGCCATTTATGATGGGACACTTTTAACTTGGCAGTCATATTGGTTGCATCTTTCATGTGGTGTCTAGCTCGCATTGCTTCTAATTTGTTGAAATGGCTTCTACTTAGTTTACACAAATTGTTGTGAATATGCCATGCCGTCCTATTTTTCGTACATAATCCATCCTCATATCATGTGTTTGCCTTACATCAAAGTAGTGATTGTCAGTATCATGCATGAATGAGTTCTGAAGAGTGAATTTTATTGCTTTTTCTTGTCGTTTTTTTTCGGTTTTTGGTTTTATAGATCTGAAAATATATGATGGAAAATAGACCCGGGGGCCATAGGTTTCACTAGAGGCTTCTCTCTTGAAAGAAAACATACGGTGGGTGAACAAATTACTGTTGAGCAATTGATAGAAAAGCGCATAGTTATGACAATATCTAAGGCAATGATCATGAATATAGGCATCATGTCCATGACAAGTAGGCCGAAACGATTCTGCATCTACTACTATTACTCCACACATCGACCGACCCTTGCCTGCATCTAGAGTATTAAGTTCAAGAGAACAGAGTAACGCATTAAGCAAGATGACATGATGTAGAGGGATAAACTCAAGCAATATGATATAAACCCCATCTTTTTATCCTTAATGGCAACAATATAATATGTGCCTCGCTACCCCTGCTGTCACTGGGTAAGGACACCCCAAGATTGAACCCATCACAAAGCACCTCTCCCATTGCAAGATAGATCAATCTAGTTGGCCAAACCAAATCAATAGATCGGAGAGAAATACAAAGCTATTTAAATCATGCATAAAAGAGTTGAGAGAAGACTAAAATAATATTCATAGATAATCTGATCACAAACCCACAATTCATCGGGTCTCAACAAACACACCGCAAAAGAAGATTACATCGGATAGAACTCCAAGAACATCGAGGAGAACATTGTATTGAAGATCGAAGAGAGAGAAGAATCCATCTAGCTACTAGCTATGGTCCTATAGGTCTGTGGTAAACTACTCACACATCATCGAAAGGGTAGCAAGGTTGGTGTAGAGGACCTCCGTGATCGAATCCCCCTTCGGCAGAGTGCCAGAAAAGGCCCCAAGATGAGAACTCACGAGAACAAAAGCTTGCGGTGGCGGAAATGTATTTTTGTGGATCCTTTCGGTATAGGGGGGATATTTGAGAATATATAGTGCTGGAATTAGGGTTAGGAGGTCTACGAGGGGCCCACAAGCCATGGGGGCACCCCTGGGGCACGCCCCTATGGGTTGTGGCCTCCTCATAGGTCTTCTGGCCTCCTCTCCAAGTCTCGTGGGTTTCTTCTGGTCCAAGAAAAATCACTATAAAGTTTTATTCCGCTTGGATTCCGTTTGATATTCCTTTCTGTAAAAGTCAAAAACAAGGAAAAACAGCAACTGGCACTAGGCACTAGGTTAGTCCCAAAAAATGATATAAAATAGTACCAAAATGCATATAAAACATCCAAGATGGATAATATATTAGCATGGAACAATAAAAAATTATAGATACGTTGGAGACGTATCATCTGCCATGGCCCACATGAGTTCTGGGTTGAGAGACTACTACTAGGGAGAGGCGAGCATGGAAGCGGAAGCACGAGAGATGTCCCGCCTCACCGCGAAAGTAGCTGACATGTCCCACCGCGCCGCCGTAGCAGCACGGAGGTCCCGCCGTGCCACCGAAGCAGCACAGAGGTCCCGCCGCGCCGTCGATGCAGTAGACTGGTCCGGCCGCGCGGCGGAAGCAGCAAAGATGTCCTGCTGCGGCGCGAATGCAGCAGAGAGGTCCTCCCGCACCGTGGTGGCCTGGGAAAATGTCTCAAGGGCAGGCGAGGACTCTCACAGGCGCGTGCATGCTATGCTCGATAACCGGATGGATTGGATCTCCGGCTGGATGAAGCTACAGGACGAGATGAATGCCTCATTTGAAAATGCTACCGGCCACATCCGGGGACTAGGGGAGGACAAGGCGAAGCTCCGCATCGAGCGTGACCTGCTGAGGGCGAAGATCATCGGAAGGACGAAGCAGCACGAGGAGACCACTGCCTTGTTGAAGAGGGCAGGCGTCGTCGACAAGAAACTTATGGACAAGAATGCCATGCTCCGCATCGAGCGTGAAAGGCTGGTGGAGGAATTCATGGATGCTCTCAAGCAGTGTATTGAGGACACGAAAGAGTTCATTGCTGCTCACCACGAGAACTAGTCTCCGCGCCCTGCAACAACGCATCAAGAAAGTAGAGATCAACGAGCCTGATCATTGTCCATGTCTTCCTTCTTCTTTTGCCCTTGTGTATTTCGGGCATTGCCGCATGTGGCATTTTTTATTATCTTCCTAAATATGTAAGACAATTATTATCCACTATCATCGTCCTTATATATTCATATCAGTCTTGCTATATGTTGCAGTCGATGCTATATATGTCCGTCAGATCTTACATCAATATCCGTGCAAAATTTTATTTTTAGATTTTCTTTTTTCTTCTTGAATCTCTGTCGAGTGAGACATAGCCATGCCATAAAACAGGGGCTCGGGCGCCATTAATGGAGACGTTGGGAGAGAGGTGGGCGGCGCATGGGGGTCAAAGGGCTCTCCTCCCGATAAGCACGTGCAGGGGTTTGATCGCATGCCTCCCGTACTCAAATAGCTACCCCGCACGGCGCCTCCTAGCCAATAAAAAAATGGGACGCGTGGTGGCACATAAATCGTAAGTAGAATGCCCATGATTTCAATAATACTTGTGTTTCCGATTGTAACGTGACAGCACTTGTTCCAAAATGACTTTGTTGGTTGCTAATGTGTGCGCCTTCGCAAATCGGACAAAAAAAATTACCACAGCATGTTGGTGCCATGTCATGACACCATGCAAAGTTTGATGATTTTCAGGTGAGTTTTGGATTTATAGGAATTTAAAAACCAAGTTTCTCGATGTTTCTGGCCGAGCCACGATGCCCAGATGTTTGAATTACATTCCCATTTCTTGCATGGGACCTAGAAATTCACCCAAGTACACATAAATGATTTTTAACCAACTTTAGCGCACTGGAGCATGTGCTTGTAGTTCAAATTTGAATTATGCCCATTAAATGCCCAGAAACTCAATTAATGTATAAAAAGGACAAACAAACCCTGAATAATTCCAAAATTTAGCACGAAAGTCCTATTGGTCTATGTTGCCTCTGTAAAAAAATCAAGGTGGGAAAAGGCAGCGTATGTCGTTTTGCACACGAAGGTGACACGTTCCCTCTCGGAACCATGAGCCTTCTTGAGAGAAGCTCTGGTTTGCAAGAAGCTTATACCAAAGCTCATCCCAATTCAGCCAAAAAAATTACCATAGCATGTTGGTGCCATGTCATGACACCATGCCAAGTTTCATGATTTTCATGCGTGTTTTGGATTTACAGGAATTTAAAAACCCAGCTTCTCAATGTTTCCAGCCAAGCCACGACACCTAGATGTTTGAATTTCATTCCCATTTCTTGCATGGGACCTAGAAATTCACCCAAGGACACACATGTGATTTTTCAACCAACTTTGGTGCACTGCAGCATGTGCTTGTAGTTCAAATTTGAATTATGCACATTAAATGCCCAGAAACTCAATTAATGTATAAAAAAGGTTAAACAAACCCGGAATAATTTCAAATTTTAACACGACACTCATATAGTTATATGTTGGCTTTGTTAAAAAATCAAGAGGGGCAGGGGGGCAGCATATGTCGTTTCACACACAAAGGTGGCTCATTCCCTCTCGGAACCACGAGCCTTCTTGAGAGAAGCTCCGGTTTGCAAGAAGCTTATACAAAAACTTGTCCCAAGTCGGCCAAATTTTTTACCACAGCATGTTGGTGCCATATCACCATGCCAAGTTTCATGATTTTCATGCGTGTTTTGGATTTACAGGAATTTGAAAACCAAGTTTCTCAATGTTTCCGGCCGAGCCACGACGCCCAGACGTTTGAATTTCATTCCCATTTGTTACATGGGACCTAGAAATTCACCCAGGGACACACATGTGATTTTTCAACCAACTTTGGTGCACTGGAGCATGTGCTTGTAGTTCAAATTTGAATTATGCACATGAAATTCCCAGAAACTCAATTAATGCATAAAAAAGCTAAACGAACCCGGAATAATTCCAAATTTTAACATGACACTCATATACTTTTATGTTGGCTCTGTAAAAACATCAAGAGGGGGGGCAGCGTATGTTGTTTCGCACACAAAGGTGACACGTTCCCTCTCGGAACCACGAGCCTTCTTGACAGAAGCTCCGATTTGCAAGAAGCTTATACCAAAACTTGTCCCAATTCGGCCAAAAAATTTACCACAACATGTTGGTTCCATGACAAGACACCATGCCAAGTTTCATGATTTTCATGCGTGTTTTGGATTTACAGGAATTTAAAAACCAAGTTTCTCAATGTTCCGGTCGAGCCACGATGCCCAGATGTTTGAATTGCATTCCCATTTCTTGCATGGGACCTAGAAATTCACCCAAGGACACACATGTGATTTTTCAACCAACTTTGGTGCACTGGAGCATGTGCTTGTAGTTCAAATTTGAATTATGCAGATTAAATGCCCAAAAACTCAATTAATGTATAAAAAAGGCCAAACAAACCCAGAATAATTCCAAATTTTAACACGACACTCATATAGTTCTATGTTGGCTCTGTAAAAAAATCAAGAGGGGGGCAGCGTATGTCGTTTCGCACACAAAGGTGACACGTTCCCTCTCGGAACCACGAGGCTTCTTGAGAGAAGCTCCGATTTGCAAGAAGCTTATACCAAAAATTGTCCCAATTCGGCCAAAAAAATTAGCACAGCATGTTGGTGCCATGACATGACACCATGCCAAATTTCATGATTTTCAGGCAAGTTTTGGATTTACAGGAATTTAAAAACCAAGTTTCTCAATATTTCCGGCCGAGCCATGACGTCGAGACGTTTGAATTTCATTCCCATTTCTTGCAAGGGACCTATAAATTCACCCAAAGATACAAATGTGATTTTTCAACAAATTTTGGTGCACTGGAGCATGTGCTCGCAGTTCAAATTTGAATTATGCACATTAAATGCCTAGAAACTCAATTAATGCATAAAAAGGCCAAACGAACCCAGAATAATTCCAAATTTTAAAATGACACTCATATAGTGGCATGTTCACTGCAGATAAATGTTCTAGCAATTCAAACACCATCCTTTCCCTCCGTAACACCATTTTGTCTTTCAAAACAGAATGAAAAAGTCAGGTATACCACAAACAGTTTACTAGCAATAATCGTGTGGGATGCGATATAAAATATCTTGGCGCACCGTCTTGTCTGGCTTACGCAGGAAGCTTCATCGTCTACAGTCCACCGCCCGCACTTGCGCGCCACTTTCTCGCGGCACTGAGCGAAAAAAATTCTGCCACCGCGGAAATATCTATCTCCCCGCCCCCCACCAAAAGCCACATTTTCGTTGTTCCTCCTATCTTTGCAAGTTCAAACCTTCACTATTGCTTACTGGCAGCACTGCCTCCTCATCGGTGACCCTTCTCCTTGCAGCGCTGCCTCCTCGCCGGCGACCCTTCTTCTTGCTGCGTGGCCTCGTCGATATGGTCAGGTAATCCACACCCCACCCACACCATCCTCCTCCTTCCCCATCCCACATGCCCCAACCGACGACGCGATACCTTCCGCCCAAATCACTGCCCGTCCTCCAATTAAGCGCCGCCCACAGCCATTTTGCACGAAGTATAGCATGGCGCTCAGTAGCATCTGGCAGCAGAGAAGCAAATCGCGGCCGCACACGCGAATGAGGTCGCGATGGCTGCCATGCGTGTCGACTGCCAGATCTTGGAGGAGCACGTCGTCTTTGAGGCTGCCGTCGACACCGCCATGCGGTTGTCTACTTTAAAATGCAGTTCGTGTTGTTTTCTCGAGGCCACCGCTAGTGCCTTCTAGTGATTTGTACTTTGTAATGTTAATATGCAATCTGATATTCTGAAATGTAATGTTCAGTTAACAGTTTGGTCCAACAATAGCTACATCTCGTAGTAGTTCTCAAGCATTCTTGGTTTCGTTAACTGTCTTATCTTCTAGTATATGTTTCTATTTTGCAATGTCGTGCTCAGTTAAATGTTTTGGTTCCTTTGTTCTGCTGTCCAGTTAACTGTTTGGTTCAATTTTGCAATTTGATTTTCATTTGTTGTGGGTACAATTTTGTATTGTTATGCATGTGAGAAATTAATCGAATTTGGCTATACTCAATACACGAGAAACATATATAATTGCTCTATTTCCAAGTTATTTAGCATGCTTGGTTAGGTTAACTGGCTTTTCCATGCATCTCGAGTTAATCTGGTGATTCTGCAATTTGTTTATTTTTCATTAACATATTCTACTGATAGTATGGCAACTCTCAGTTTACCTGATCAAGATCTTCCTTATATGTGTTGCAGGGAAACAATGGGAGGCACTGCGGTTTACCATCGAGGTTTGCTCATGCATGATCCTTTTGCTAATAGCACATTATTGTGCAGTTGCAGGAATCATTCTAATATTTAGGTTTGTTACATTTTGGTCTTGCACATGTAGGTCCTGTTGTCAGAGGCTTAGACCCACTGTTCGACCCATTTTGCATATGGGGAAATGAGATGTCCATGAATGTCAGTCAAGTCAAGAAACTCTGAAAGATTGTTAGGATAAAGAAGCTTGCGACGAATAATAGCAATATCTTTGTTTGCACAATGAAGAAGACATCAGTCAACTATAGGATGGTACTAACTCTTTTACCTTGTTTTTCCCCTTGTGCCATTTCAAAATTTATAACAGCGATTTATGCATATCTTTGTTTTCAGTACTTTCCAAATTAGTTCATCGATGATTACCTCTCAAAGCACCTACATGGTCAAGAGGCGAGGAAGGTATTCATTCAACACCCACAGTACAATATTGAAGTCTTCCTCAAGAGGACGAAGGTTGGGCGGGCAATTATCCATAGCCATTGGCCTAAAGTTGCAAGGACATTCAACATCATTGAAGGCTCAATATTCGCCTTCCCCTTCTGCAGTTTCCCAGACAAGATTCATTTGTCTATTTACCGTATATGATGCTACTTTCCAAAGGTTTTCGATGTTGCATGTGAAACTTGGTGCTCCTATGTAATGGCGTAGATAGCTATATCCCTATATGGTGTAACTGAGTGCTGAAGCTATCTGATGTAATTCGATTATGAAATCCTGGTTGCCATTATACGGATATGAAATATATGGTGTGTTTTATAAGAAATGTCAATTTGATTACTACATGGATTATCAATAATAGGCCAATTACCCTGCTTATTTTGGTTTTCTATTGCAGATGGTTTCTTCGAAACACCGTGGGCGATGAACTCAAACAACCCACACGGTTTCTAGAAAGTAGGTGTGTTGGATCAATGAAGAATCATTACATGACTTCGGCCAGTGAACTGTTTGCATTAGGCCACCTTGCACAAACGTTTCCACATAAAAAATAATGTGTGATATACATACAAACGGAAACATTTTTCTGGGATTCACTGTGTGGGATGTACATACGAACGGAAACGATTGGTCTCCGATGCCTCGCCCGATTGCACACGAGCTCATTTTGCGCAGCGTGTGTGACCGGAGGGCCTATCCCCGATGGTTTCTGGGTCGTGTGGGAAGGACCCCCCTATCGCACACACTGACGAGGCGACAGTTTAAAACTCCATCGCGGAAAGGGGGTAAAAACCGTTTGTATAGGACGTCTCTGCACCAGTGGTGGGGCCACTACCCACTAGGGCGCGCCAGGTGGGTGTGGCGTGCCCTGGTTCTTAGTGGGCACCTGGGGCACACCCTGTGGTGTTTTCAGTATCAGAAGTTCTCAAATATTCAGAAAAAAACACCGTGTTAAAATTTCAGGTTATTCTGAGCACTTTTTTGGGGCCATTTTTTATTGCACGGATAACTCAGAAAATAGGATAACCATGGTATTTTATTGCATTTAGCTAAAAATAACAGAAAACAAAAGGTAGTGACAAAAGGTTGTGCTTACTAAATTCATCGACCACATGCCTCTCGAAAATAATCCATTAATAAGGTTGATCAAGTCTTATTAACAACCACTTTCGATTAGCATGAACCCGAAGAATCTTCGTATAACACTAGGTTACCTCAATGGGAATGTGCATATCCCCTACAATAAGTATTTTATATTTCTTTTTTGGCAGTAGGAAGGGGAAGTTGGAAACTTCCAATAGTAATTGTCGGAGTCTTTTTCAATAACATTAATACCATTAACTTGAAATTGTTTCTTCGGAAAGTGCACCGTATGCTCATTACCATTGATATGAAAAGTGAAGTTTCTTTTGTTGCAATCAATAACAGCCCCTGCAGTATTGAAAAAGGGTCTACCAAGGATAATCGACATGTTGTCGTCCTCAGGCATATCAAGTATAACAAAGTCTGTTAAGATAGTAACATTTGCAACTACAACGGGCACATCCTCACAAACACCGATAGGTATGGCAGTTGATTTGTCAGCCATTTGCAATGATATTTCAGTGGGTGTGAGTTTATTCAAATCAAGTCTTTTATATAAAGAGAAAGGCATAACACTAACACCGGCTCCCAAATCACATAAAGCAGTTTTGACATAACTTCTTTTAATGGAGCATTGTATAGTTGGTATTCCTGGATCTCCTAGTTTCTTAGGTATTCCATCCTTAAAAGAATAATTAGCAAGCATAGTGGAGATTTCAGCTTCACGTATTTTAAATTTTGTTAGTGATAATATCTTTCATGTATTTGGCATAAGGGGCCATCTTCACAATATCAGTCAAACGAGTACGCAAAAAGACTGGCCTAAGCATTTCAGCAAAGCATTCAAACTCTTCCTGATCCTTTTTCTTAGATGGTTTAGGTGGAAAGGGCATGGGTTTCTGAACCCATGGTTCTCTTTCTTTACCATGCTTCCTAGCAACAAAGTCTCTTTATCATAACGTTTATTCTTAGCAGGTGGGTTATCAAGATCAACAACTGGTTCTATTTCAGCATCATTATCTGGTTCCTTATCATTATCTAGCTGAGCATCTATATGAACATCATCATTATCATTTTCATTATCACTAGGTGAATGTTCATTACTAGATTGAATTTCAGCATCAGAAATGGAGACATCATTATTAACTTCAGAAGGTTTTTCTACCTCAGGCTCACTAGAAGTATGCAAAGCCCTATCATTTTTATTTTTCTTTTTCTTTTTGGAAGGACTAGGTGCATCAACATTGGATCGTTGAGAGTCTTGTTCAATTATTTTAGGATGTCCCTCTGGATAAAGTGGTTCCTGAGTCATTTTACCTCCTCTAGTCATTACTCTAACAGCATGATCATTCATATTATTGTTCATTTCACTAAGCAATTCACCTTGAGACTTAGCAACTTGTTCTAACTAAGTTTGAACCATAGAAGCATGTTTTCCTACACCTTTAACATCATTTTTAATTCTAAACAATAAGTCACTCAAGCGAGCAATCATATCAGAATTTCGTTTCAATTGTTTCATAACATTTGCATTGAAATGATCTTGCTTCCTAATGTAATTATCAAACTCATATAGGCATTGACTAGGGTGTTTATTGTAAGGAATATCACTATCATCAAACTTTAAAAGAGAATTTACCTCAACCACTTGTGGTGGTGTGTCAAGACCATGTATCTCTTCAATAGGTGGTAAATTCTTAACATCTTCAGCTTTAATATCTTTTTCCTTCATGCATTTCTTTGCTTCTTGCATATCTTCAAGACTGAGAAATAAAATAGCCCTCTTCTTCAGAGTAGGTTTAGGCGGTGGTTCAGGAAGTGTCCAATCATTATCATTCTTCAATATATTATTCAATAATTCTTCTGCTTGTTCAATAGTCCGTTCCCTGAAAACACACCCAGCACAACTATCTAGGTAGTCCCTAGAAGCATTGGTTAGTCCATTATAGAAGATATCAAGTATTTCATTTTTTTCTTAAGAGGATGATCAGGCAAAGCATTAAGTAATTGCAGAAGCCTCCCCCAAGCTTGTGGGAGACTCCCTTCTTCAACTTGCACAAAGTTAAATATTTCCTGTAGGGCAGCTTGTTTCTTATGAGCAGGAAAATATTTTTTAGAGAAGTAATAGATCATATCCTGGGGACTATGCACACAACCAGGAGCAAGAGTATTATACCATATCTTAGCATCGCCCTTTAATGAGAAAGGAAACAACTTCAGAATATAATAATATCGGATTTTTTTTAGTGAGATGTGCCACAACAGTTTCAGTTTCATAGCCATGGAAAGGATAAGATTCAACCAAAGTAATTAACTTAGGATCGACACAGAATTCATAATCCTTATCAGTAATAAAGATAGGTGAAGTAGCAAACTTAGGATCATATTTCATTCTAGCATACAAGGATTTTTTCTTTCAACTTGCATAACAATTTCTTAAGATCATCTCTATCCTTACAAGCAAGAAAGTCTCTAGCTACCTCTCCATCCATAACATAACCCTCACGTATCTCAGGTAATTCATATCTAGGAGCGCTAGTTCCAGTAGGTGAATCAAAATTTTCAGTTTCAATAATTTCATCAACTTCAGTAATTTCATCAGTTTGAACATTCTCAATTTCTTTAGCTTAAGCAATTTGTTCATCAAGAAATTCACCTAGTGGCAGAGTATTATCAAGAAAAGTACTAGCATCATTCCTAGCATCATGCATAGCAGAAGTGGCATTATCAATTACTTGTGACATATCAGAAATAATAGTAGGTTATGGTGTTGCAAGTTTACTTTAAACAGAAGGTGAATCAAGTGCAGAGCTAGATGACAGTTCCTTACCTCCCCTCATCTTAGAGAGGACGATCTTGGTTCTATCATCCTTAAGATTCTTCATAGTGATCAACAGATATAAATCCCAAGTGACTCAACAAATATTGCTATGCTGCCCGGCAACGACGCCAGAAAAAGGTCTTTATAACTGATACATCTCCAATGTATCTATAATTTATGAAGTATTCATGCCATGTCTACAACAATTTTATATGGTTTGGGTGCAATTTTATATGATTTAAATGGAACTAACCAGGACTGACGTTGTTTTCAGCAAAACTACCATGGTGTTGTTTTTTGGGCAGAAATAAAAGTTCTCCAAATGCAGCGAAACTTTTTGACGATTTTTTTGGAACAAAAGAGGCACTAGAAGCTTCGTGGGAGGACAAGGAGGTGGCCACTAGGCACCAGGGTGCGCCACCCGCCTCCGGCGTGCCCTGGTGGGTAGTGGGCCCCTCGAAGCCCATCTGGACGTGAGTCCAACGCCAAAAAAATCCTATAAATACAGAAACCCCCATAAATAACCCTAGATCAGAAGTTCCGCTGCCGCAAACCTCTGTAGCCACGAAAAACCAATCTAGACCCTATTCTGGCACCCTACCGGAGCGGGAAATCATCACCGGAGGCCATCTTCATCATCCTGGCAGCCACCATGATGAGGAAGGAGTATTCCACCCTCGGGGCTGAGGGTTTGTACTAGTAGCTATGTGTTTGATCTCTCTCGTGTTCTTGATTTGGCATGATCTTGATGTATCGCGAGCTTTGTTAATATAGTTGGATCATATGATGTTTTCCCCTCTCTATCTTGTTGTGATGAATTGAGTTCTACCATTGAGATTTCACTTTTATCGGATTGAATACTTTGTTGGATTTGAGAGCACTTGATGTATGTTTTGGCACTCAACTCGCAGATTCCCGAGGTGACATTGGGGTAATCTATGCATAGGGGTTGACGCACGTTTTCGTCCTTATTTCTCCGGTAGAAATCTTGGGGCACTCTTTGAAGTTCTTTGTGTTGGATTGAGTATTATGAATCTAAAATTGTTTGATGCATATCGTGTAATCAACTCACGGATACTCGTGGTGACATTGGAGTATCTATGTGACATTAGAGTTGGTTGATGTGTATGATATGGTGTTATTTTAGTACGAACTCTTGGGCTGTTTGTGACACTTATAGGGATAGCTCAATAGATCGATCGAAAAGGATAACTTTGAGGTGGTTTCGTACCCTACAAACAATTTCTATCTTATGTTCTTCGCTAATAGGAACTTGGGAGTGATTCTTCATCGCACGTTGAGGGATGGTTATATGATCCAATTATATTAACATTGTTGAGAGATTGCACTAGCAAAAGTATGAACCCTAGGCCTCATTTTCAAGCATTGCAATACCGTTTGTGCTCACTTTTGCTACTCGTTACCTTGCTGTATTTTACTGTTACTATTACAATAATCAATATCTACTATCATTACTACACTTGTATCATGATCTCTTCGCCGAACTAGTGCACCTATACAATTTACCATTGTATTTGGTGTGTTGGGGACACAAGAGACTTTATTATTTGGTTGCAGGGTTGTTTGAGAGAGACCATATTCATCCTACGCCTCCCACAGATTTATAAACCTTAGGTCATCCACTTGAGGGAAAATTGCTACTGTCCTACAAAACTCTGCGCTTGGAGCCCCAACACGAGTCTACAAGAACAAGTTGTGTAGTAGACATCAAGCTCTTTTCTGGTGTCGTTGCCGGGGATGTGAGTGCTTGAAGGTATGCCTTTAGATCTTGCAATTGAATATTTTATTTTCTTGTTTTATCACTAGTTTGGTTTATAAAAAGAAAGCTACAAAAAATGGAATTGAGGTTGCCTCATATTCTTCTTCTTTATCATGTCTTTCTTGAAAATGATGGAAGCGATAATTGTGCTTAATTGATAGAAGAAGAATTCAATAAAATGTTTGGCATAAGATATTTGAATGATGAACATGATTGCAATGTTGTTAGTATGAATTCTATGAATATCCAAAATGCTAATGATGATTGCACTAGTGATGAAAAAAATGTTTCTAATAAGCATGTCAATTTTTGTGGAGTGGAAAGACTTTGTGAAGACATGCCTTATAGGGATGATAGATTTTGTAAGAACATAAACATGATAGATCCAATTTTTTGCTCAAAGTGATAGATGAATTTGCTACAAAATTATGTTCTCTTTATCCTATTACTTGTGAACTTTGCAATAAAGTTGGTCACCTTAATTTCCAATGCATACTTTTCATGATCGAATCATGTCCAAATATTGTAATAACTTGATCACCCTTGAACTTTATAATGAACATTGTTTATTTTTGGGGTGTGAAGATTTGTCACATAAAAATGGTTGGTTTGAAGCATTCCTATTCACAGACCATGCTGAAACTAATTTGAAAGAAATACATATGTTTTGCATGGTAAATTGCAATGAGAATGTTTATATTGCCAACTATAGAAAGATGGGAAAACCAATAGAATGTAAAAGTAATACTAATGAAAGGGTAAAGATTTCTACTTTCCTTAATATTGTCTCTCATGATGAAATAGGTGAAGAGAAGGAGCTCACTATTCAACCAATCTCATCAATAAGAAGCTCAGAAAAATTAAATGAACCCACACATAATGTGGTGAAGAAGAGGAAAATAAGGAAAAGTAGAGGTAAAAAGGTATCCCTCCCAAATGATGTTGCTCCTATTATTGTTGTGCCTCATGAGGATGAATAAAAAATAATTGTGGAAGATGATACACTTGATGATGATTTTGTTATGCCTATTGCTTGTTGTGATGATTATGATTGGGAAGATAATGATACTTCTTATAATCTTGAAAATCTTTTTGGCACCAAATTGGGAAATTATGATGATAATAATTGTTATACTATTGGTGCTATTCATACTATTAATGATGAGAGTGATTATGCTTATGATATGCCAAGCCACAAGCTTGGGGATGCTATGTTTGATGAGAATGATATGTTTGAGAATTTATTTGTTGCAATTAATGTTTGTCCCAAGTTTGGGGATGATATGCTTAATGAAGATGATCTTTTTAGTCCCCCTACTTTGAATGATCAAATTTGTTATGATGATTGCATGCCTCCTATTTATGATGATTGCAATATTTATGAAAGTGGGTTTGGAAGAGTGTCAACTTTAGATAATAATTATCCCACTATTTTGGAGGGTGTTGAACCTTATTATAATGATAAAAGTGGATTTGGAGAGGTCATGACTTTATTTAGTAATGATTCCACTATTTCAGAAGAGGTTTCAATTGACTATGATGAGAACAATGTTGCTACTTATGATGATTATTGTGATGATACTTATGTTATAAAAAGTAGTGATAATTATTGTCATAATTTTGAATATCCTTTTACTGAACATTACTCTTTTAATGTGGAAACAATTTATAGTATTCGAGTTTCATATGATACTCCCACTTTTATGAATGAGAAGAAATTTGCTTATGTGGAGAGTAACAAAAAATCTATATATGCTTGTGGATCATGAAAAGAATGCTTTATGTGATGGTTATATTGTTGAATTCATTCATGATGCCACTAAAAATTATTATGAGAGAGGAACATATGCTTTTACATATCTCAATAATATTAAGTTTCCTCTCTATGTGTTGAAAATCTTGAAGTTATGCTTGTTTTGCCTTCCTATGCTAGTTGATTCTTGTTCCCATGAATTGTTTTCATACAAATTCCCTATGCATAGGAAGTGGGTTAGGCTTAATTGTTCTTGCCATGTGATTCATGATGCTCTTTTTCATGCTTCAATTCTTTACTTTTATGTGAGCATCATTGAAATCATCATGCCTAGCTAAAAAGGCATTAAAGAAAAGCGCTTGTTGGGAGACAACCCAATATTTCTACCTACTGTTTTTGTGTGTTCACATTATTAAGCTACTATATTAATCATGTTTTATAGCTTTAATTTCAATAAAGTGCCAAGTAATGCCTTTGGATAGTGTGGATGATAGTAGACTTGATTATGAGAAAAAACAGAATCTTTTGCACCTAGTATAAGAATTGTTTAAATTCACTGGAACGTGCTTTTGATCATATTTTTTTATACATGATTGATATACAAATTTCCCACGATGTCCTAGTGTTTTAGAATTTTTAGATCCACATAAGTATGAGAATAATTCAGGTCATTACAGACTGTTCTATTTTTGACAGGTTCTGTTTTCAATACATAGTTTGCTTGTTTTATGGTTTCTATAGCTTATATTGGTAAATATAAATTGTGGAAATGATAGAGGACAGTAGGAATTGTGTGATAACAATTATGAATCTTGTCTTGACATTACCCAAGTGAATGACTTGTTTTATCATACTAACCCATCTCACGAAGTTTTGTTAAGTTTTGTGTGATTGAAGTTTTCAAGTTTTGGGTGAGATATCGATATGAGGAGAAAAAGGAGTGGCAAGACACTAACACTACAAAAAAGAGACACATCTGTGACATTTTGGGCCAAACATTTTTTTTCTGTCATGCTTATGACACTTCTATGACGATAATTATGACAAAACCAGGTATCATCATAGATGTGGTGGGCTCCTACTTCTATGAGAAAAAATCATGACAGAAAATGGGCTTTTCGTCCTGGGCGGGCCGGAGACGCACCTGCATGACATTCTTTGGGCCGTCCATGATGGAAAAACTGTGGTAGAAGCAAGGGCGAGGAAAATATCGGGGAGTTCCCGGTTACGGTGGGTGGTCGGGGCCGAGCGATGCACGAAGGTTTGTGCATTTCTCTCGTACACGTACGCGCATGTGTGCGAGGCGTTGGGCTCTAACTGAACCCGAGCGAGGCATTCACTTACTGAACCCGAGCGATTGCACTAGCTATGTTACTGAACCCGAGCGATCGATCCCTTGGCTGTAACTGAACCGGAGCGATTCCTTCGCTACTGCTGCTAACTGAAGCCGATCGAACCTGCTGCCTCTTGATGAACAGTGACCATTGTTGGGGGTTAGATGAACAGTACCTGGTGGGGGTTGGATGAACATGACCCCGTGGTAAGAGAGGCCATTGCCGCTAGATGAACAGGACCCCAATCGAGCCGGTTGGGGGTGGATGAATAGGACCCCGTGGAGGGCTGGTTGAACAGTAGCCGGTGGAGGCTGGATGAACAGGACCCCATGGAGGGTTGGTTGAATAGTAGCCGGTGGAGGCTGGATGAACAGGAGCCTGTGGAGGCAGGAGGGAGACGCCGTGGATGAACAGTAGCAGGTGGAGGCTGGAGGAGGTCAATGGTGGATGAATAGTAACCCGTGGAGGCTGGAGCGAGGCAATAGACGGTGGATGAACAGTAGCCCATGGAGTCCCGTTTTGCGGTACGCCACACCCCTCCTGATGAACAGGACCCTGTTTCGACTGTAGGACGTCAAAGAGAAGTCCGTTTCTTCTGTTTTGCGGTACGCCACACCCCTCCCGATCAACAGGACCCCGTTTCGCCCGTAGGTGGTCGAAGAGAAGTCCGTTTCCTCTGTTTTGTGTGTCGGTGGAAACGACACCTATGGGATCACGGGGCGCGGATCCCTTCTACTATGGTTGGCGGGTGCGGGGCTGTGCAAAGAGCGGGCCGAGAAGATGAACGTGGGGGAGTTTATCCAGGTTCGGGCCGCAAAGATGCGCAATACCCTACTCCTGCTTTGGTGTATATTTGAGTGTTCTTGAACTAGCTACGGGGGGTAACTTGTCCAAAAGATCCGAATCCTTCTCCTGGACGCCTCGGGCCTCCTTTTATAGGTAAAAGGGGTCGCCACAATGGCACACAGGAGGTGGAAAGGTGTACAGTGGATGAGTCTATCCTTGGGCGCTGCGGGACAAAACGCATTAAATGTGCTACCGACGTGCCCCTCTTGCTTTATTGGGGACGGCGAGGAAGCTCGTCCCAGCTGTCGCCACTTCGCCTGGCCTCGACGCGCGTCCAGGCCAACGAGGCGTGCGGCGCCATGTAGGTAGGTAGCTGAGCTGGCGCGGTGGCAGGGCCTTCACGAAGGTCTGCATGCCACCACGCAGGTGCTTGCTGAGTCGGTGTAGAGGCCGCTTGTCGCCACGCAGGTGCCTGCCCAGCTGGTTGAGCTAGCAGCTGCATGGGGACGGCGGTGGAGTCTTGGCAGGCGTGGGCCTGGCTGTGGCCCTGCTGATGCCCCCGGCAAGGGTCTTGCCGGGGCGCTGCGGTCGTCCCCGGCAAGGTGCTCGCCAGGGGTCTTGTGGATTTCCTCGGCTAGGATCCCGCCGAGGATCGTCGTCTTCTGGTCCTCATCTGATCTTCACAAAGATCTGCATGCCGCCATGGAGGTGCCTCCCGAGCCTTGGTCCCAATGTGGTTGACGGCATTGGAACCCTTGGGCTCAAGGAAGCGCGCTCCACTGGCGTCAGGCAAGTTGCCCCGGCAAGGTTCTTGCCGGGGCTGCGGAGGCCGCCCCGGCAAGGGTCTTGCCGGGGGGTTGTCCACCTCGCCCTCTTGCTCTTTGTGTTTCTGGTCTTGGCGTTGCTTTGGTTGTCCTGTGCCTCGGCTTCTCCTCCGGCTCCCCTCCTCTGCCCTGCTAAGTGTGGCCGCGGCGCGTGGCTCTGACTGCCCGTGCACAAGTAAAGGGGTCAAAAGGAGAGCCCCTACTTTTGTACACCTACATTGCGGTATCCACACCCCTCCTGATCAACAGGACCCCATTTTGACCGTAGGAGGTCGAAGAGAAGTCCGTTTCCTCTATTTTGCGGTATGCCAGATCCCTCCCGATAAAAAGGATCCTGTTTCGACCGTAGGTGGTCGAACAGAAGGCCGTTTCCTCCGTTCTGCGGTACGCTAGGCCTCGTTTCGGCTGTTCCATCCAAGCCGGTTGGCTCCCGATGAACAGGACGCATTTTGTTGCCTCCCGATGAACACAACGCAGTTTCTCCGTTCTGACCCAGCCGGTTGGCTGTCGATGAACAGGACGCCGTTGCTGCCCTTCACTGCCTCTCCATGTACATGAACCCTGGCCATACGTATGTGTGAGTAGGCGTTCGAGACCCCGCCCGTATGTACGTACGTGGCCGTATTTACTTTCTTGCACCCTGGCTGTACGTACGTGTACACGATATAGACGGGACTTTGTGACATGCTACGTCCGCGCCTCTACTACGAAACGTGCCATTCCTAACTCGGCCACGGTTCATCGCTGCAGCCTGTAGACAGACCGATCGACCAGTATGTACATACACGTTCGCGACCAGACAGACAACCCTACGTACGGTTCGACCGGGTGGGTCCCAACTATCAGGGAGGTAAGGAGGCACTTCCTTGCGTGCGAAGATATAGCTGGTGGGTCCCAGCTGTCAGGGGGAGAATCATATCTTTTGCCTGTAATATGGACGCACTTCCTTGCGTGCGAAGATGTAGCTGGTGGGTCCCAGCAGTCAGGGGGGAAATGTTTTTTTCGTGAAATACGGTGGCCCGTCCGGTGGATCCCTGCTGTCAGGTGGAGGAATCATTATTTTGCGCGAAATAAGGAGGCACTTCCTTGCTGCGGCCATGGACCCAGCTGTCAGCCTCTCCACGTACAGTCCTCTTTTGATGGGAGTCGTTCCTTGACCACATTGACCGCGCCGCGCCGAGAGCACCAAGGCGGTGGACGACGGCGAGGCCTAGGAAGGGGACGACATGGAGCCGGGGAAGACGCGGCAGTGGATGCCCACGCAGAGAGGAGTACAAGGGTTAACTAGTTCGGCTGCGGTGTGAGGCTGCCGTCGTCGCAGAATAACAGGGGTTGTGGGTGAGTAGAGGGATGGCCTGGCCAGAGGTTGGAGTAGGGTGGGGCGGTGAGGCCTGCGTGGCAGCAGAGCCGGCCACGGGAGGCAGGAGCAGGCGGCACGATCGGCGCTGGTTTGGGCGGCTGGAGCAAGAAGACCAGAGGTTGAAGAAGCACTACGGCCGTTGGATGGACATCGTACGATTACTGGAGCTAGAATCGTTCATATTGACTAAGTTGACAAAGCCCTCCGTCCGCGTCAACTTAGTAGGCCCACAAGTCAGCCTCCCACTATGGTGGGTCCCAGCTAGCAGGGGGATTATTCATTTTTTTGTGCGTAATAAGGAGTCACTTCCTTGCGTGCGAAGATATAGCTGGTGGGTCCGAGCTGTCAGCGGGGGGAATGTTTTTTTCACGAAATACAGAGGCCCTTCCAGTGGGTTCCATTTGTCATGTGGAGGAATCATTATTTTGCGCGTAATAAGGAGGCACTTCCTTGTGTCCGGACATGGACCCAGCTATCAGCCTCTCCACGTACAGTCCTCTTCTGATGGATGTCGTTCATTGACCACATTGACCACGCCGCCGAGAGCACCAGGGCAGTGGACGACGGCGAGGCCTAGGAAGGGAACGACACCGAGCCAGGGAAGACTCAGCAGTTGTTTCCCACGCGGAGGGGAGTACGGGGGTTTACTGCTTCAGCTGCAGTGTGAGGCTACCGTCGCCGGAGAATAACAGAAGGTCTGGGTGAGTAGAGGGATGGCTAGGCCAGCGATGGGAGTACGGTGGGGCGGTGAGGCCTGCGCGGTAGCACAGCCGGCCGCGGGAGGAGGGAGCACGCAGTCCCGCCGGCGCTTGTTTGAGCGGCTGGAGTAGGAAGAGCAGAGATTGAAGAAGCACGACGGCCATTGGATGGACATCCAATAGTCACTGCTCTCGTGTGTTGACTAAGTTGACACGGCGTTGCGTGTGCGTCAACCTTTTTTTTAGGAAAGTGTACGCGTCAAACTATAGTAGGCACACAAGTCAGCCTCAAATGTGTGGAAAATAGCATACAACCCATCTGCCATTATTTCTAATAATTTATAGCCCATTTGCTAATTCTTAAGGATTTTTTTGTAGCCCATATTCTTTTTGTTAGCATTACAGCCCATATTGTGGCCATGGTTAAAAATTATACGAAATTTTGCATATTTCGGTGCGGTCCCAACTGTTTTTAATCCCGAAATTTCGAGTCACATTCGAACTAATTTGAAAAATAAATTTATATTAATATAAAATCCAAATAATTTTCCACGCATAAAAATCAATGGAATTTAAAATCTTGAAATAAAAAAAAGAAATTTGAAACTAATTCCCGGTTTGATGTGTTTTAAAAATGTACAGCCCATTTCTCATTACTGATAACCCATTTTCTGGGCAAGCCGAATGAAACTCTCCTCGTCTTGAAAGATTTGCAGCCCAGCAGGGCTGACAAAGCAAGTAGGCCTCGGTTGGGTATTTCTTTAAAAAAGTAGAACTGGGCTAGGCATTTTCAGCAAGAAAAAAACACAACTGGGCTCATGATGTGGTAAGCATAAATAAAACCCTGGCTAGATGGGCCACGGCCCCATTGTTACCCTGATCCATCTCTAAAACTAGTATAAATAACAACTGCTTGTTCCTCAAAAAAAAGTAAATAACAACTGCGCGACCTGCTGGGTCCCTGGTGTCAGCCGCTCGTTGTGTAATTCTCTCGTTTATTGACTACGTTGACAATGGCGTGCGCCCCAGATGTCCAACTATTAGGAGGAACCATTTTTTGGGCTTGTAATAACGAGGCACTTGCTTGCGTACTACCATGACCCTGGTGGGTCCCTACTGTCATCCTCTCCACGTACAGTCATCTCCTTGTTCCTCTTGGTTGTTGATGACATTGACAACGCCAGAGGGCGGCGCACCGCGCACGGCGAGCGAACCAAGGCGGAGGACGACGGCGAGGCCTCGGACGGAACGAACAGGACCCGTGGAAGATGCGCCGGTCCAGTCGCAGGCGGAGGGGAGTACAAGGGTTGACTGGTTCGGGTGCGGGTGCGTGTTGGGGCTGACGTCGCTGGAGAATAACATGACGTGTGGGGGAATAGAGGGAGGGACTGGCCAACATTTGAGGGTACGGTAGGGCGGCGGAGGCGCAACCAGCCGTGGGAGGCGGGAGTAGGCGGAACCGACGGGGTGGTTTGGTTTAGGCGGCTGGAGGAAGAAGACAAGAGATAGAAGATACATGATAGATGTTGGATGTGAATCCAACGGCTGGTAGGCAGAATCGTTTGTTGACTAGTAAGTTGACACCACCTTGGATAGGCTTTTTCCTCGTGGGTCCCAAATGTCAGAATCCAAATCTGTCACGGTCATGCAGCCTTTCTTATGAAAATTTACAGCCCATTTGGTGTGCTAGTTCAAAATAAGTTTGTGGGTGCTGGTGGGGGCTAATCACTTGGGTTCTGTAATGCATAGTGAGCTCAAGCAGCCGACGAGAGTGATGTTATTTCCCTTGGTTGGGATTTGTTACAATATTTCACTCTTAATTAAACAAATGGCAAGCCATTTGCCTTGTTTCAAAGAAAATATGACAGTCACAGCCGAGTTGAAAAGGGCAACAACATCTAACTCCAGCTTACAAACTGTACAAAAGCACGAGGGTTAATTGTTCATCAGGTTTAGACAAAATCCAAATTGAAAAGGACAACAACATCTAACTCCAGCACTATTTTCGGCAGTCACAGTCAAATGGATCGGTCAGGTCCATAGAATGAACATCCTGGGTTGTAAAATTTACTGGATTATGAGCACAAGATGTTGTAAATAGAAGCCCGACACGTTCAGAAGCCCTTTTGTCCACCTGTAACTCCTTTTTTTGCTCTTCGACTTACCCATCCGTCAAAACCATGCTGCTGATAAACTTAAGCCTGATGGACAATAGTAACCTCACATTCAACAGGAAGAATGTGACAAATCTAGTGTTTGCTTGGTTGGCTACATATCATTCCAGCGTTATTGTCTTCAATTGAATGTCAAGAGAAGTGAGAAAATCCCGGTGCTTATGAATCCACCGATTGGTTATAACTTTCTTACCCCGTCCTATTGCCTAAATAGACATGAAGATTGAAAATAGTTAAGGTCTAAAAAAAGAGTGTCGAAAGAGCAACAGCTGAACGGTTAATTCTAGTACACTATATGCGGGCTTCCAATGTGCGTGAAATTATCACCTTTATATACAACTTCTCCAGACATGAAAAGCATTGCAGCAAGCCAATAATCTTGTTTAGATCAAAACTATTCATTTGGATATATAAGATCTTGATAGAATCCAGCACCATTGATAGGCTATCCATGGAGAAACTCTTCATTGAGCATAGAACATAATATTAGTACAAAATGTGTACTCCAAGATGATATATAACTTATGCGCAGAAATTTAAAATGCAGCTTATGGTTACAAGTGTAGATGATAATATACAGTACCTGAAGAAGTGTGGAGCCAAACACCATCTTGAAATGAGCACAGAGATCATGTATTACACCCAAGGTCTCCAGTTTAGGCGCAGAGACGACGGTTATTTGCGACGGTGAATAACTAGAATTAAGGAGCAACCTTTGAAGTGAAGGGGCATCTTCGATGATGATCTGCCTTCCGTCAAAGAAATTCCAATTCTTACAAGGTTAGGCGACTTTATTTGCAGACAACCGATTCTAACTATGAAAACAAGCACCAAGCACTCTAGGGTAGGGCAACTGGAGTGGATGATGCTGTGCAATGAGGCCTCCGATATACGAACCCGCACAAGTGAAAGTTTTTTTAGAAATGGGAGTCGAAGGTTTAGTACCAGATTGTCTGGTAGGTAGCATAGCGCAAAGGTGGCGGTGTGGAGAGAGGAGGAAAACCGCGAGATGGACATCGGTGCTGAGGGCACAAGTACATGGCGTTCGGTATCTGGTAGGTGATTTCCTGGGGAATAGTAGAACTCAAGCAGCTGTAGTTTTGTGAATTCAGGGGATTTCAGCCAGGCATCCACCGTGCAGGGCATGCTATGCTTGCTCAGGTAGCATGACGAGATGCAGAGGCTTTGAACGGAGCCTTGGTGGGAGGAGATGATGCCTCTGGGGAGTTCAAAATCATTAAAGAGAGATAGCTGTCGACAGTCGAGATTAAGGGGTGCGGCGCGCCATAGAGGGCGCCACCGAGTTGAGAGGACTTGGGTGCGGTAGCAATCCTTGGTGGGGAGAAGCGAGATGATCTCCCCAAGGATGGCGTCCGGGAGATCGCTGATGCGGTCCACCCGAGATTCTACGGGTTCCTGGGATCCGGTGGGGGCGGGCTCGCTGCTTCTCCCCGCGCTGCCGGGTGCGGGATCTACAACATGCGTCGCTGCTGGCGGGAGCCTCATCTTCTTGGCGCTGGGGTCAGCCGACTCCATTTTCCTCGAGGGCGTCGCGTCAAGCTCACGGATTTGAGCAGAGTAACGAATGACGAGCCTAGTTGTAGTGCGAGTGAAGAAGAAGGGGAGCTGGGGTTTTTCTGTAGTAGTGAGGAAGAAGGGGAGCTGGGGATTTCTGTAGGAGTGAGGAGAGGAATTTGTGGGTACGAGTAGAGCGAGCTGACGTGAGGTGGGTGGGAGTGAGGAGGAAGAAGAGCACCCAGGTTTTTTTGGGGGGCGGTGTGCTGGGTCGCGCCTCTCATTAAGTAAATATATGGGCTTTTGAATTGATTTTATTATTTACTAGGGTGGATGGGCTGTTTTGTCTTGGGACCAAAGAAACAATTACTACTAGTACAGTGGAGACACTCTACAGCTACCCAGAAAAATAATTACTACTAGTACAGTGGATACACTACCGCTTCTGGTTCTTCCAGGTCATCGAAACGTCTGCCTCTACTGAATGCCGTTTTACTTTGGTTCATCAACATGCGGGCCATGTAGTGCGCGGGCCCAAATGCCATCCACCAAATTAGAAGGCAGTACGCAGGCGGAGAGTCACCCTGGTTGTAGTGCGGCAGTAACGAGCTGTCATATCACAAAACCGCACCTCCCCGCAGTCTAAGTTTGACGGACGAAGCAACCATCATTTCACTCTTCGCTGAATCCCCTTCTCCCTCACCGTCTTCAAGAAAGCCAACACTCGCATCTGCCATTGTTCTTCTCTCGCAACGAAGGGTAGGTAAGCGGATCCGTGATGTTGGTATATTTTTGTTCAGAAAAAAAAAAGAACTTTTGCAACGCAGTAACCGATCCTCACTCTCTTTTTTGTTTCATTTTCATTGCGATTGTCTTTTCCTTTCAGTTGCCTCCTAGTATTCATCAGTTTCATGATGGACCAAGGAGAACCAGGGAAAGATCTACCGATGCTGGAGCAGACGCGGGAGGCTGATCCCCACGAGACAGAGAGCTCCAAGAAGATGGAGGCAGGCACCGAGCCGACCCCAGATACGCTCACGGCCACTACTGAGATGGTAAACGCCCCGTTTGAGGTTACAGCCCCCGTGGCACTGCAGGAGCAGTTTTCCCCCTTCGAGGATGTGCCCCCCCCCCCCCCCCGCTGAGCTGCCCAAGGTGATTTTCTTCTTTGCCGATCTCGATTGTGGTTTTTCATCTAAGTATGTGGTGATAAATAATGCAAAATTTTATTAGCTTCGATGCCATGCTACCTTCCCTGTCATGCATACTTTTGACTCTACATAGTGGTTTAAATAACTTGTGTTTCTTATATTGGAAACTAATTCAAAATTTGTTTCTGTATCAATTAGAGCCCTGATGCAGACAAGGATTGTGTCGTTGTACATGTCACTCGCTATGAGGCGGATGACCTGAATATACGCACTGGGAAAATAGAGTTCTTGGGCTGTTGGATCCTGGAAGCCATTTGCACTTATACCAATGTCGAGATGTATTCCAGCCTCACTATTGTCAGGCGTGTTGTCCAGGGTGTACTGAAGCACAAGAAGTTCAAAGCTACTCCTTCGTTTGTGAGGCATACTGTTCTTGTCAAGCTTACGTAGGAAGATGACGTGGCATGCCTCCACAAACAAGTTTATGAGTGGCAAGGCCACAAGGTTATCTTCAGGAAGGTTCACAGGATTGAGCTGCTGCCGGACGTCCTCGATGATGTTCATGGCAAGGTCCGTCTTGTGTCCATCCCAAATTAGATCAAGGCATGAAATAGTTGCCCCAACTAGTGTTTAATAGTAGTTTGGATTGTGTCTAATTATCCGAACCTTGCCTATTATCGAGCCCTCTGGGGCTAGTACTCTGTTTGAATCCGTCAATGGGAACTACTGCTACTTTTGTGTGCCCATGAATCTTGTGAGAACCATCCTAATTGTTGCTGAAACAGATGCGTCCTCACTAGTTTTTTCATGTAATATGGCATGGTAAGACATAAGTTGTCACGGTTTATCATACGAGCAGTGTGTGTTTGATGAAATAGAGTACTCATTTGAGAACTGTGCGCCAACGTATACATAGGGTACGTAAGACTGGTTAAGTACTTGTAAACACTGTTGGTGCTACCCCACTTGTAAGCAGTTGTGCAAAACACGACACATTGGCTCAGCTCGCTTCAACACTAGAAAAGTCGGCTATCGACCAGCTAACAATCAATAATCTGTTGTCTGACATATAAGCAACTACGTATCTTGTTACAGTGGTTCATGCAGTTAACTGAGGCCACAATGTAAATTCCAAACATTCACACGCTAGTCCAGCGTTCATGTGGAACATTCACATTAAACTCGGCTTCATAAAATACTTGAAAAGTATAAGTTAAGCAATTTTATACATCTCAATGATTCATAGAACATAACAAACATATACTAGTTCACAGCAAAAGACAAAGTTGTGAGAAGGTTTACAAATCAGGAAAAATCAAGCAAGGCTTCTTTGAGCAAAGGGCCTCCCTAGGCAGGCTTTAATTTCCCAGAGTTCACTCTCGTTTTTCTTGTTGCCACCATCCAGGGTTAGGTTCTCTCATTCCAGAATAACCAATTATAATTGTGTTCTTAGTTGGAATGCTGAACTGAACCATGTAGTGTACTGACCATCTGAACTTCTTGTGCAGTTCCACTAAATGCCTCTTGCAGAAATAAGCAGACCATCTGAACTTCTTGTGCTATTTGCAGAAATAAGTAGACCACAATGCCTCTTGTCTGCGCACCTATCCCAAAAACCTCCGTGCAGACGTGCCAGCTAGTCCTCGGTCCATGGATGAACTAGGAGAAAGTGCATTCCCGACTAGGACGCAGTTGTTTTCGCTCGTCCCTGCACTGCAATCAGGAAGTAAATGTATGAATCAGCTTCTTTTAGATTGCGTTGGTCGTTCTACCTAGTTACTACCAATGTAGGAATACCTGGAAGACGGGTGGTTAGACGACGACAGCTAGGAATAGCCATCTCATTTTGTGCAGTTCTACTAAAACTGAGGTGTGTACTTTTGATTGCGCGGATAGAAACGATATGGAGACAGACATCCCTGTTTGCGCAAATATGAAATACGGTTATTTAAACAGTGACAGTTATTTGCAGTGGCATATGATTAATAGCAGCATCTATTGTGTTATAATTGGCACTACATTGACAGTATGAAAGTGCCCTTAAGTAAGAAGTAGCATCACATCACATCAACACTACCACTAGATTAACATGCAGAACAATAGCATTAGTATTACTGTCATGAGAGTAGCACATGGTCAGTAAATGTGCAATCAAATTAGTGCAGTTCCACTGGGATGAAGCAATGTTAGCGGTGTGAGATTTAAGTGTAACTGCAAAAACACAATTCATGGGAAATAAAGGAAGATGGAAGCAGTTCATAAAATGGTGGTGGCATTGCTTCAATTTATCGACGGCACTAGACCATTACTTAATAGTGACATTAGGTGGCATTGCTTCAATTTATCGATGGCACTAGACCATTACTTAATAGTGACCTTAGGTGGCATTGCTTAATGCTTCACGTGATTTTACATTAACGGTAGCGATATGGGCGTAGGGACAGCAGGGGCATAAAGTGGTGAGGCAGATGTGGTTGCCGAGAGCGGCAAACACTCAGGCAGCATGTCTGCATTTGTCCCATTTTTTATCTCCTCGGCGACATTTTCCTATGTGAGCACAGGAAATCTAGACCTGCTCGTTCTCATTTGCGTTGTCCCCCAACACCCCTCACTTTCTTTCCTTTTTCGACCAAGAGACAGGTCCACTTCCCCCACCCTTCGCCATCCACCACGCTTTCTTCGCCTTTTCAACCAAGAGACCGGTTGGGTTGCTAGTATCTACTACTTTCCCCCGTTTCCTCTTAGAACCAAGTCCTAGATTCATGCTACGGCTTTCCCACTTTCTTCCTTGTTTGAACCAACTCTTAGATTCGACTGTATGAACTAGCTTTACCTCCAATAATAGTAAAAGTCTAGGTGGCTTTGGAACAGCCAACGGAAGTAGAAAAAGATCCACACCCAGCCATGTGGGGAGCTGGGGCAGTAGAGCAAGGCAGGTTTCGAAGGAATATATACCTGAGGGTCGTCGGCATGTGGCAAAGACAGTGTCGGGAGGCCGCATCTTGGCCACAATACCGCAGGGAGGAAGAAGGGGTTGGAGGCCCTCCCGAGGAGGCGTTGTCTCGGAGAGAACGGCACGGCCGCCGATCAAGACGCGCGGGCAGCTATTGGTCTCCTCCCTCGCCACCGACGACCGCGTGAACGATGCACCTACACCCCTGCCCCGGTCAAGGTGGTCCGGCCGGATTTGTGACCAGCCATGAGCAGAGAGAGAGTGTGGCCACCTATGTCTTGCTTAGATCTGGAGAGCATGAGAGGGTGAAAGAGAGGAACCCTAGTAAAGCAAGCGCCGAGGCTCCTGCTTATATATATAGTGGAGTGATTTTGTTGTACCGGCCGTTATTAAATTGAATACGCGCGAACCACTATTTTCATTTAAAGTTCAAGTAAAAATAAAACTCGATCAATAACGTGCCACCGCGTCCAGGACGCACTATACTGTATCATTCTCGTGCGGTCCCCGACCCTCCATCAAGTTGAAAACTAGACTAGTGAAAATGTCAATTGGGATGCCTCTTTGTAAACAAATGCGCTCCTAGCTTCAAAAAAATATGCTCCTACGTGTACCCGTGAGTGGGTGTGAGAGAACTAGTGCGTGCGTGCACCGCTTCTCTTCGTGAGAGTACAATATACTACGCCCAAAGAACGTTCGCCACAAGAGTAATAGTATAAGTGTGTGACATGTGAGTTAAAATAAAAGGTGCGCGACATCTTTTATTTTTTAGAAGTTATGAGGGTAGTGTGTGAAGAGCACATATGTGTGTGACATCTACCTACAGATAGACGGTGGGTGCGAGAGGACACGGGAGAGTCGTGACTCGTGAGGGTGCGTGTGTGCGTGAGAGAGAGGGGGCACGTATCAATGCAATGCATGTGTCCGTAAATCATATTTGACAAATGTTCGCCACAAGCCGTTTCCTGACGAACGCCGTAAGAACCGTTAGATCGGCATCCGACAGTGTCAGTTTTGCCATGTCATTTAACAGAACAGCCACTCCTCCGACACACAAATCTTCCACGTGAGTGTTAGCAACTGCCGTATGCTCCTCCCTCCGTTCCAAAATGTAGTGCATATAGCTTTATTGAAAATTCGAACCTCGCAAACTTTTACCGAGTTTTCGTATACCAAAATGCACATATAGAATACCCAGCATATATCATTTCATTCATCTTCGAGAGGTAACTATAAAGATGGGGGAGGAGTGCACAAAGAAAGACCGTCGTATCACCTGCAGCAATTTCAACCATCCTTTGGTGTGGAGGAATATCATAGGAACTCTATATGATATGATTTTTATAGGATTTTTTCCTTTAGAGCCAATTGGTTCATAGGAATAGATTCATATACTCCACATTTCAAAGGAAAATAAACATGATATCATTTTTATAGCTTTAGAGCCACTTGGTTCATATGAATGGATTCCTATACTCCCACAATTTCAAAGGAAAATAAACATTAGCGTATATCCAATAGAAAAGTTTCTATGATGTGAACCAAATGACATCTCTTTTCTAATCCCTCCTCATAGGAATTGAGATACATGTCATCTCTAGATTCAATAGAAAAGTTCCTATGATGTGAACCAAATGACATCTCTTTTCCAATCCCTACTCATAGGAATTGAGATACATGCCATCTCTTTCCCTACAACTTCCATGTATACATCTTCTATTCCTAAATAGCTAGTACAACCCACTAGTAGCTTTTTTCCTGGACATGCAACTATGGCACAAGAACACGTCATGCATGCAAGTCATAAATCACATTGTTTTTGTACTCTATGCATGCAACCACCACACCATCAATTCGTGCATGTTACTCATAAGTTATTTCTTGCATTAGATTTTGTATTGACAATGTATGTGTTGGTCACGTGCACACATATGTAGTTCACATTCACATTTTTGTTAGAAATGTCATTCTTTTAACTGCAATTCATTTTTTCTCTTTGTATAACATTTTCATTTTAAGCATACATTCACTTCCCATTAGTTATAGATGTTTTTGGAGGAACTTTTATGCATTATTTTGAGTAGCAAATTTCACGCGGCCGCGGGTATATCAAAATGCGGGGCCCATGCATCATTGCCTTTCGGTCGAACCTACGTCCACAATTTTTTGTACGTATATCTCCACTGGTCCCCGAACCCAAAATGCTACCTCGTTCCGTAAAACCAAGCGGCCCACCCGTATTAAGGTGTCGACTCGAACTCAATCCCTCTCCCGTTTACTACGCCGTGGCACCGCACGCCGTAGTACTCCTACAAACCCTACCCGCCACACGCATCATCGGTTTTCTTCAAGAGGACGAGGGAGAAGCGGATTTGTAGTGGAGGCTCCTACCCTAGGGTGCCCTAGGTAGCTGCCGCACGCATAATTGGTTTTCTCTTTTCTTTATGCTCTTGTGCCCTAGAGTGAAATGATGGTTGCTTCATCCGTCCAGCTTAATGCGGGAAAGGTGGGGCTTTGTGATTTGACCCCTCATCGCTCATTTACTAGTACTACGGTGCTACGACCGGGGTGCCTCCAAGTCCAACCGTTGCTCCGAACTGTAATTTGGTGCATCGCACGTGGAACAAGACGGTGGATGGGCCACATGTCGGCCAAAGGGGTCCTGTTAAGTGTGTTGCCATTTTGTGTGTGGACTGACCCTGCTTGAGTTGCTACGCCAACACGACAGGAGCAGCCTACCACTTGGTTTTGCTCCTTGGTGAATCCTGACTATATTGATCTAAAAAGATACTACTCCCTCTGTCTCGGTTTATAGGGCGTGCACGTAGCTCTAGGTCATCCATTTGACTAACTAAATATGAGTTACTATGTCACAAAAAGTATATCATTGGATTCTTAAGCGGATGTAGTTTCTAAACATATATTGTTCATCACATATAATACATATATAGCTAGTTAAATTCTCAACCTAGAACGACATGCATGCCCTGTAAACCGACACGGAGGAAGTAGTAAAAATGAGGTGATTTTACCGAGCGGTGGGCGGGGAAGCATGGCCTGTCATGCGGTCCCACATGTCATGATGTACCAAGGCGATGCGTGTCCCTCTTGAGGCAGAACAATGGTAGAAGCAATACGTGGTTTTCTTGAAGGAGATGATGGCGAAGCGGATTCAGCGAAGTGTGAAATAATGGTTGCTTCATCCGTCTGGGGGAAAGGTGCGGCATTGTGATTTGACGTCTCATTGCTCATTACTAATACTGGGGCGCTACGACTGGGGTGCGTCGCCCTGCTATTTTGCACTGTTATTTGGTGCATGACACATCGACCCGGTTGCTATATGTCCCACATGTCGGCGAGAGGAAGTACAAAATTCATGAAAGCGAGCGTCTCCACTCTTTTAGTACGACAGAGGAGTACAAGACACGGCTTAGTTTTTGCTGCTTCGCGTGATCCATCGATACAAACCCGGACTAAAAAAGGCGAGGGCGGGTCTTTTCCCGCGCGGCAGGCAGGGGAGTTTGGCATAGTCTGTTCGAGGCAATGAGGCAAGAAGGGAAACAAGCAAATAAAGGTTGAGCGACTTAGTTTTGGGAAAATCTGATTTTACGGAGTACGTACCCACTATGGAGGTAGTACTACTTACTACTCCCTCCTTTCCGGTTTATAGGGCTCATCTAAAAAAATCGTTTTTCCGTTTCATAAGTCTCAATTCTATTAGTAGTACCATCACATGTTTGGATTTCGAGGTGCATTAAATCACCCGATGCAAGCAGTATCAAGAGAAAACTCACCAATGCATGTAGAAGTTCATGGAAATTTAGTGGTCATGCATGCATTCGTTGTAATTAATGCATCGGTAAACATAACTTCTTGAGAAAAACGTGCGTACTAATTACTTGTGCAAACTACGAAATTAATTCCACCACTCACCGTCTACCTTGGTTGGAGAGATTTTGAAATTGAGCCATAAACTGGAAAGGAGGGAGTAGTAACATAGCCTAGGGTAGCTTGTTGCACCACGGACTCCAAGGAAATTGCTGTAGTACTACTCCTATGTACCACTGTACTACTCCTACTACTAAAAGGCATATATTTCAAACAATATGATAATCTCTCTAACCAAGGTAGGGACAAGGAGTAACGGAGGGAGTAGTAAAATTTTCTTCTCGTCCTGCGAGCCACCGCGCGCTTGGGCGAGGGAGCGGGCGTAGGCGTAGTAAGCAAGCTTCTCCTCGTCCTGCGACTCTGCGAGCCACCGCGCCCGTGGGTGGGGGAGAGGGCGTACTAAGCAAGCTTCTCCTCGTTCTGCGAGTTGACGGGACACATCAAAAGTAATAAGTACGTATAGAGCATCTCCAGTGTATAGAGCCTTGCCTCTAAGGTAGGCCCCACATGGTTTGCCTCTTATCAAATGAAAAAACCACAATGTATAGAGACTCTAACCAGCCTCTAAGGTGGGCCCTAGCAGAAATTTAAAAAGTATTGATTAGCAATACATTTGTCCAATCAGTACTATTTCTCTTGTACTCCTACTTTCTTATGCTTCCTAAGGCTGACAAGTGGGACCAGATGGATTGTTACATTGTTAGAGGCAGCCTCTAAGGTTAGACGTGATGCTAGCCAATTTTTTGTTAGAGGCAGTTCATGCAATGTATATAGGCCTGCCTCTAAGAGGAGAGAGGGCTTATAGGAAACAAAAAGCATACATTGTGGATGACCTAAGTGCCTACTTTCCGGTCTATATGACTCAATTTGAAATCCACAATGCATCCATAATAGACGCTGAGTGGTGGAATAAGTTTGTTACTTCCATAGTTTGCAAAAGTATTGAGCATGTGAGATGGTGAACGGAGGGAGTACGATACCATTAGTACTACAGTTCTTTTGGAAGGGTTGTAGTAGTCCCTCCCATTCACATGTTCACATTTCAAGCTTCAATAAAAACGTTGCACGCAAGGATTAAGAGAAACCTCAGCAATGCATGTACTCCCTCAATCCATATAGGGTCTAAAATGCGTTTTGGAGGGTAACTTTGACCACATGTTAGAGCAATAATATGACATCCAACTTACACAAATCTTACCATCAAATTCGTACGTGGTCATTATACTGCTAACACATGCATGCGTTGCAATTAGTACGTAGATACAGTAGTAAACACTCACTATCTAGTAGTACTCTACACTACTACTACTATGAGGCCATCCAACTGTGTCCCGGCAGAAGACCGCGGACACCGATTATTCGTTCATATTTAAATTTGTTTTCACACAGAAAAATATCCATGAAGACAACACATGGCAAAATTTCACGGCGAACGAGGGATTTGAATGTGCTGGGAGGGGTGGGGCTGGGAGGGGCTGTTTGGATCTTGCCCGGGGTAGCCAAAATATTGGCGACCCTTTTGTCCACCCGTGCCTTTGCCACCGATGAACGAGGAAGAGCTCGGGTGCTCATGCGTTGGAGACGAGCTCGCATGATCTGTGCTTTTTTTGTCCCACCACGCCACCCGAGCCGGCCGCAGACCGATCGGCGACCCGCAAATTACGCCATCCAACCGTAGTCGCACACATTCTGACAGCAACTCAACCAACCGGACAAAATTCATGCAAACACGGCGATATTTCATATAAACAATGACGGAATTCGTATAAAATACCGGATTTTCATATAAACATGACGGATTTCATTACATTCAAATCAACTAAGCGGTGCTACTCCTGAACAGCATAGGTATAGTAATACCTAGCCTAAATGGTCGCCCGCGGATCCATTTGTCTTCCTCATGTCCTGCAGCATGATCATCGGACTGCCGGGAGCCCCGGAGGTATATGCTTCAGCGCAAAGGACGGCTCGCTTCCCCACTGCTCAACTGACATCATTGGCTGATGCCCAAGATGGAGTCTGAAGGGGGCTTCTTCGCTTCTGTGCAGCCCATGCGGGGTCGACGAAGGTCCTCGTAACAGAAGGATCCGGCAAGACACCTGCTGTGTACGCCGGCGTCGCCTCGGCGGTGGCCTTCATGGGACCCAAGCGGCGGCGGCCTCCCGTGTTCTACTTCTCCTCGATGATGGCAGCGGACGCGGAGGCGCTGGCCACCGACTCATCGCTCTCCGCGCACCCGGCTTCTGTCTCTGCATGCATGGCGCGGCCACATGCATGGGAGTCTCGGCCACAGAAATAGGAGACACGGTCGCAGACATGGGAGGCGCGGTACGAGGCGGCGGCGTGGATGGCAGCGACGACGGCCTTACTCCCCGCCGTGCTGGCGTGGAGTAGCTCGCCGCTCCTCGTCGAGCTGGCCTGGAGCGGCGAGTTGCTGAACCACGCGCCGGCTTGGGGCGGCAACAGGCTCCGTCAGGCGAGGGGAGGGAGGTGGATCAGCGAGCTGCATAGCTCGTATCCGGCGGGCTCGGTGGGCCACCCAGCCGGCTTGGATGCCAGATAACTACTCTTCGTAAGCCATTGTAAGAGTGGAGAAAATGGTGAAGGAGGAGACAGGGGAGCGGTGGAGGTGTGCGATTCTTGGCCGGCGTCTGGCCTCGTTTAAATAGGAGATTAAATAGACGGTGGACGGGAGGAGCTCAGCCGGCGTTGCATTTAATGCTGGCCCGGTCATGAACGGACATGTGTCCGGAGTGGGTTTCTCAGCTTCCACACGGGTTTCATGGAGGCGTTTGAATGTGGCAAGGAGGTGTGTTCAGCCGGGCGTGCAGCGAGCGGCGCCCTCGACTCTGACGTACGACGCCGCGCTGTTCTTCCACTGACGTGTGGGCTCGTTGGGTACCTGGCCTGCATGTCAGTGACCCAACACAGGCAGCGCACGGCAGAGGAGCTTTTGGTGGGCCAGGGCGGTGAGAAGCGGGCATTTCATAAACCGATGATTGTTCATTGAGTGTGACGTCATCTAATTCATGTAGGTTGATAAGCCTACTATATAATGTAAGAGAATTTTAAAATTTTCATATATACGTTGATAGCCCATTCGATACGTTGTGATTCATAAAGACCGCTGCAAACATCAATGTTCTGCTTATCACAGATAAGATTGATTAATACCCGTAACAATCCATGTCCTTAACAAAGGGTGCATGCACGTATAGGTTGAGCGTGTGTCTTGCGTCGTGTGCTGTGTGCATGCAGGCATGCGAGTGTTGCATGCGTGCATGTGTACGTTTCAGTGTTGCATGCATGTGTGCGTGCGTGCATGTGTTCGTTAGTGCATGTGTACGTGTCAGTGTTGCATGCCTGCATGCGTGTGTGTGTTCGTGCGAGTGTTGCGTGCGTGCATGTGTACGTGTGAGTATTGCATGCATGCATGCGGGCGTTGCGGGCGTGTTTGTGCGCATGTGTGATGTGTTTGTATTCACCACAGTGGCTCGTGCGTGCGTGCAATTAAAACGGTCGGCTCAGCATATCATCACAAGGCGATCCTTGTCCGTTGTGGTTAGGGGGCGTGGGCTGCCAACCAGAGGTCTCACGACTTCGAATCCCCACCGACCACTAATTTATTACCATTTCTGTCTTTCATATACGTGCTGACGGGTGGGCCCTACGGTAATGTGCGCTGGTGAATGTGGACCGTTTGACTGGTCAATTGATCGTGTCATCAACAAATTACTGAGTTGTATGGTGAGCCAGTGACCGTATGATCACCATAAAATGTATTTTATTAACACAGTACAGACTCAAACTACCATTTCTTTTTTTCATATACGCGTTGACAGGTGGGCCCCACGGTTACGCGCGCTGATGGTGCAACACTAGTTGCGCCATGTGGAACGTTTGACTGGTCAATTGATCGTGTCATCAACAAATTACGGAGTTGTATGGGTGAGCCAGTGACTGTATAATCACGACATGTATTTTTTAACACAGTACAGACGCAAGTGCTCATATATACGCGCAAACACTCACTGCTATAAGCGCACACACGCACACCCAACCCCTATGAGCACCTTCGAGAGAGTGAGCCAACATATGATCTTGAGATTTTATGAAGTCACCATAGGTGCCTCGTAGTCGAGGGGAACGTCTCCTCCCACTGAACGCACATCGCCGGAAAATACTGAAATTAATCCAGGATAAATGCGAGCACCAGGACTTTAACCCTGGTGGGCTGGGGAAACCACTATCCTCCAAACCATCCAACCACAGGTTGGTTAGCACCACAAAATTTATATGGTGACCGTGATGAGCTTATTCTTAAGTCCAGTGACCATATCGTGCTTTCGCTTCAAATACAATGACCGTAAGTGTCGTCAACAAAATACGGAGCGCGCATCAAATACAATGTCCGTTAGTGTCATCAACAAAATACGGAGACGTATCGTGAGCTAGATACCGTATGATCACCACGAGAATGTATACGGTGACCGTAATGAGCATATTCTAAAGTCCAGTGACCGTATAGTGCTTTCGCTTGAAATACAGTGACCGTCACGCGTGAATGTGTCAAGGGCTTGCATACTTTTAGAGGGCCGAGTGATAGTTTGTGTGCGTACGTGAAAGTGGTGTAGAGAGAGGGGGTGTCCGGTGGAGACAAGGAGAGATATGCCCTTCGTTTCTCTTTCCCGTGACTAATAGTTTAGGAGAAAATATAAACATTCACAATGCAGAAGAAATATTATTGGATGCACCATGCAATTAACTTTCATGCATAACTTTGTACTATTGTATATGCTTATTTTCTTAGTGGCCGATTGTGTGTGGGGTGTGGTGGGCACATCATTTCTAGTTGTGGTGGGTCAACGTGAGGACTCATGGGTCGGTTCCATCCTACGCCACATAGGTTGGACCGAGACGCATTATACGAAGACCCATGTGGAGGACTCGGTGTACGAGACGAAGCTACCAGAGTCGTGGAGGACTCTATCCCCACTAATGATAAGCCGACTATATATGATTTGTAACCCTAGGCCCTGAGTATGTTATATAAGCCCGGGGGCTAGTTCATCGATAGTATACACACACGCACAATGCCTAGTATTCACGTGTTTTGTACACACCGCTATCACAAATATACAGTACTAGGAGTAGGCTTTTTCCTCAACTGCAAGGGCCCGGACTTGGGTAAAACTTTGCCTCGTATTACCATCCAGCCTAACAGTCAAGGATATCCTACCGAATGATCTGATGGAATCATATCTGCCAACTACTAAGAGAGAGGTGTGTGTGTGGGGGGGGGGGCAATGTGTGAGAGAGAGGCCTAAAGATAATGTGCGTGCGGGAGGCACGTAGGCACATATATGTGCCTATAGAGGGCTAGTAGAGACTGTGTGTGTGTATATATGCATGTGAGAGAAATAGTGTTTTCCAACTGAGATTAGTGAAAAGAGTGGTACATAGTAGTAAGAAAGAGAGAGGGAGATATATAGAGAGTGTGTGCGTGAGACACCCCGGGAGAGATTGTGAGCATGTGTGAGAGAGAAATGCCGATGTATATAAAGTGTGTGCACTTATGCGTCAGATAGAGAGATATATAGCGCGTGTGTGAGAACGTGCCGAGGCATAGTGCATCTACGTGTAAAAGGCGGTTCTACGCATTAAATTAAAATATAAATGACATTATTATTTTTGGATGAGATCATGAATTTTGCAATTTGCGTATGAACGAACATCGGTCTATCAGACACCCATACTCTATTGAATTCTAGCATGTGCATGGGTTTATTTCATATTATCGATCCATAGAGTGAGAGTGGTTTGAAATCCAGACAATGCATTGCTTTTGCAATTCATATATAAACATTAATTAGTGCACTCCATGTTGTTAGTGTCAAGCACTTTATACATTTGTCACTTACATGGATACATTCCAAATTGCTAGCTATGAAATAGAATACATGTTGAATTCAACATAAGGGGGTTTCGAAGATTCGAATTCATAGGAAGTGCATTCATCTATTTGAATCCGAGATAATGGCATTTGTAAATCAGATATAAAAGGGGGCATTAATCTTTGTTGTGCGTTTGAACATGCTATATATTCATACGCATATCTAACTATTTTTTTGCAACCAAGGAGATTATATCTGGAACCATGCATGAACTGAGGTAAGTTGCATATTTTTTTAATATATACTCGTGTACAATGTATATTCAAATGTACCCCCTCCATACCAAAATAGTCGTAGTTTTAGGATTTTCAAGAGTCAAGATTTGTGAAGTTTGACAAATCCTGAAAGTTCAATTCAAGAGAACTGAAAACGTTAATGCTTCTGCTCCCAAATATTGAACGAAGCGCCAAATAAGCCTCTGGTCACCCAAAACCGCGCGAGACTAATGTCTGGTGGTAGGAAATTACTGTCCTGACTCTGACCCGTGTAGCCTATCGACCCGATGTCCAAAGGTCTAAACAGGGGTAGGTTTGTAACTTCACCAAGACGCTAGTCTCAACTACCTCCGAGAAGCATTCATACGCCGTGGGTGCCTAAACACCCATGCGCTTGGCCGAAATCTATCCCGCCCACCATTTGGGACACCTGAGATTACTGTCCTACCCCTGACCCGCAATATGTCCGAAATTTTAGATGGGGGCAAAGTTTGTAACTTTCCCCAAATTTCAAACAAGCGCGTCCCAAACCGAAACATTGTTCCCCCTTAGTTCCCCTCCCTCCGTTTCCCCATTCATACTCCGTGGGCGCCAAAACGCCCTCTCCACCATCCGCGAAACCCCAGCCTCCTCCGTCCTCCACCCCATTGTGCCCAATTCACCGCCGCCCTCCTCCATCACGCCGGAGCTGGTACCCCGACATCGTCGTCCAACGCAATCGCAACCGCAACGCCCTCAAGGACTTAGCAGCTGAAGCTGAGGCAGAGCTGCCTCCATGACGCTGACGCCGACGTGCGCCGTACTAGAACCACTTCGACCATGTCGTCCTGCGCCTCACCGCTGCCGCTCCACGGTCGCAACCGTCCACCACACTGGAGCTATTCCCTCTACGCCGTTGTTCGCCACCTCGGATCTGGTTCCCCGCCGCCGACAGACGGCCACCGCACCACATTCAACAACTTGGCCATGGGTTCGTCCAAGGCTCCACCGTCCTCCACAACTTCTCATTTCCAGCGAACCACAAGAAGATCGTTGGAAAAATAGAAGGAGGACACAACAGTGCCAGCAGAAAGAGGTACTCCTCTTCCCTTATTCGTGCAAATCTTACTTCTCTGCTCACACCGTATTCATCCCACGAAAGAAACTAGTTGAGCGCTTCTTACTGCACCTTCTTCTTGATACTAAATGCACAAGGTTACCTCCCATTTACTATTTCACCTTAGCTAGAGGTCAGTAGCCTGCCTGGATTTCAATTCAGGGTTAGTTGATTTGCAATTAAAAGAAGCAGCACCCGCTTAGGCGCGCGGAGCACCTATTCCGCCTGTTCGCCGGGGAAGCAGCGCATCAGTGTCTATCATAGGGGTGTGGGGCGCAGGAGCTGCTTGCGCCCGATCTGGAGGTTGGCGGAGCTTGAAGGGATGGCCGGGGGGCGGTGCCAAGCACGGCGGTGCGGTGAGGTCGAGGGGAGGGCGGAGGCAGGGGACTGGGCCGGTGGTCGCTGGCGTTTCGAGGAAGATCGTCAACACTAACTGGCTGGAGGTAGATGAAGGCAATCTGCCCGTTCTTTGTACATCGGACGGTGCAGAAAAAATGGACTGACCTATTTGTTTTCAGTCGACTGTTATTTTCATAGGACCACACCTTGTGGTGTGTTGGAGGACCATTTGCATTTCCCAGCCATCCCTGTGCTCATATTTCAAAATCCTAGAATCTAGTAATTTCGTGTGCCATGCATGTTGTAGAGCTATCATATGTCTCCCATCATTTATTTCTCACCGGCCTGCTATCTGCTACTTTTACACTGTACTACTTGTGCACACACTTCAGCCACACTCACACTATTGTTTTTTTATGCATGGGTATTTCAGACTCTGATGCAGTGTTGATGAATACACAAAAGAAAAGACAGAAGTCGCTCCAGTGTAATTCGAAGATAAGCACTAAGCGTTTCAGCGCTCTAAAGGGTGTAGTGTCAGCAGATGGAGACAGTAAACGTAGCTCTGCAGTTGATTATCTCAATTGCCACACACAACCATCCCAGGTGCTTGTTTTAACTTCGCGCTGTCAAATGTGGTTGCATGTTGCATATGGTGTCTAGCTTGTTTTGCTTCCAATTTGGTTAAATTGCATCTGCTTACTTTACAACATTATACCTTTGATAATGACATGCCTTCTTGTTTTTAATACATACCACATATGTCTATTAACCATGTTCGTACATCAAACTAATGCTCTTTTGTATCCCTCATCAATCACTTATGATGAGACAGTCACCCCAGTGGGTTACTGTGAGATGCGCTACTCGTTTAAAGAGTGCAGTGTCATCCTCCCCACATGATTCTCAAGAAACAGCAAGGCTAAATGAAGATAGTCAATGTAGCTCTCTAGTTGATGACCGCAATTCCCCTAAACCACCATCGCAGGTGCTTGCTCTTACTTGGCAATGTGATATGTGGTTGCATGTTGCATATGGTGTCTACCTTGTAATGCTTCTAATTAGGGTAAATTGCATCTGCTTAGTTAACACATTATACCTGTGAATATGACATGCCTTCCTGTTTTTGGTACATATTAACCATGTTCTTACATCAAACAAGTTTTCTTGTGTATCCCTCATCAATCACTTCTGACGAGACACCTTCAAATTGACAGTGTAATATTGGTTGCATCTTGCATATCATTTCAAACATGTATTGCCTCTAATTTGTTGAAGTGCCACTTATAATGAGACACATCTAACTTGGTAGAGTGATTTTGGTTGGATCTTTCATATGGTGTCTAGCTTGCATTGCTTCCAATTTGTTGAAATGCCTTTTGCTTAGCATTTTTCGTACATATTCCATCCTCCTACAATGTGGTTGCCTTACATAAAAGTTGTGTTCGTCAGTATCATGCATCAATGAATTTAGAAGAGCGAATTTCATTCCTTTTTCTTATGTGTTTACTTGACAAGGAAAAATCTAAAAGGACAAACGCACAGAATGATGGTGGTCCTCTGGAGCAACCGAAACAGATGATCTTTGCAGATTCTCCTTCTACTCCTACTGCAGTGCAAGTTCCAAATCTCATCTCCCCTACACCACAACCCTAGGTGCTTGCTCTAACATGGCAGTGTGATATCTGGTTGCATGTTGCATATGGTGCCTAGCTTGTATTGCGCCTAATTTGTTAAATTGCATCTCCTTAGCTTACACATTATACATGTGAATATGACAGGCCTTCCTGTTTTTGGTACATACTACATCTGCCTATCACACCATGTTCTTACATCAAACTACTGTTCTTGTGTATCCTGCATCTATCACTTATGATGAGACAGTCACGCCCGTGGGTTAGTATGAGACGCGCTACTCTTATAAAGAGTGTAGTTTCATCCTCCCCACATGATTCTCAAGAAACAGCAAGTCTAAATGAATATATTGATCGTAGCTCTGTACTTGAAGACCGCATTTCCCCTACACCACCATCGTAGGTGCTTGCTCTAACTTCGCAGTGTGATATGCATGTTGCATACGGTGTCTAGCTTGTAATGCTTCTAATTAGGGTAAATTGCATCTGCTTAGTTTACACATTATACCTGTGAATATGACATGCCTTCCTATTTTTGGTACATACTACATCTATCTGTTAACCATGTTCTTACATGAAACTACCTCTCTTCTGTATCCTGCATCAATCACTTACGATGAGACACATTTATTCGTTGCATATTGCATATTATTTCTAGCCTGTTGCCATGTATTGCTTCTAATTTGGTCAAATACATTTATGAGGCCACCCTTTTAATTTGGCAGAGTGATATTGGTTTCATCTTTCATATGGTTTCTAGCTTGCATTGCTTCTAACTAGTTCAAACACCTTGTGCTTAGTTTACACTTTACACATCATACATGTCAATATGTCATGTCATCCTATTTTTCATACATATTCCATCCTCCTATCATGCGGCCGCCTTACATGAAAGTAGTGTTCGTCAGTATCATGCATCAATGAGTTCTGAAGAGCAAATTTTATTCCTTTTTCTTGTGGGTTTGACTTGACAAGGCAAAATTAAAAAAGAGGAAGGAAAAGAGTAAGGAAGGCGATGATGGTGGTCCTCTGCAGCAACGTAAATGGAGCATCTGTACGGATTCTCCTCGTACTGCTAGTGCATTACAAGTTCCAAGTCTCCGCTCCCCTACTCCACCATCCCAGGTGCTTGCTCTAACTTGGCAGTGTGATATCTGATTGCATGTTGCATATGGTGTCTAGCTTGTATTGCTTCTAATTAGTGTAAACTGCATCTACTTAGCTTACACATGATACGTGTGAATATGACACGCCTTCCTGTTTTTGGTACATACTATATCTGTCTATCAAACCATGTTCTTACATGAAACTACTCTTCTTGTGTATCCTGCATCAGTCACTTATCATGGGACACCTTTAAGTTGGCAGTGTGATATTGGTTTGCGTCTTGAATATGATTTCTAGCATGTAGTGCTTCTAATTTGATGAACGCCATCTATGACGAGACATTTTTAACTTGGCAGAGTGATATTGATTGCACCTTCCATATGGTGTCTAGCTTGCAGTGCTTCTAATTTGTTGAAGTGTCTTCTGCTTAGTTACCACATCATAGGTGTGAATATGTCAAGCCGTCCAGTTTTTCGTACATATTCCATCCTCGTATCATGACTTTGCCTTTCATCATAGTAGTGTTCATCAGTATCATGCATGAATGAGTTCTGAAGAGCGAATTTTATTCCTTTTTCTTGTCGGTTTGACCTCACAATGCAAAATCAATAAAGCGGAAGGAAATTGGTAAGGCATTGGATGATGGTGGTCCTTCCGAGCAACTGAAACGGAGGGTCTCTACAGATTCTACTCTGCCATCCTCCCAACAAGATTCACAAGACAACGCAAGGCTAGATAGTCAACATAGCTGTATAGATGATGAGCACATCTCCCCTACCCCACCATCACAGGTGTTTGCTCTAACTTGGCACTATTATATGTGGTTGCATGTTGCGTATGATGTCTATCTTGTATTGCTTCTAACTTTGTTGAATTGCATCTGCTTACTTTACACATCATGCCTCTGAATATGACACGTGTTCCTGTTTCTAGAACATACTATATCTGATCACACCATGTTCTTACATCAGACTACTGTTCTTGCATATCCCACATCAGTCACTTATGATGAGGCACCTTTAAGTCGCCACTGTGATATTGGTTGCGTCTTGCATATGATTTCTAGCATGTACTCCTTCTAATTTGTTGAAATGCCAGACAGTTTGAACTTGGCAGAGTGATATTGGTTGCATCTTTCATATGGTGTCTAGCTTGTAGTGCTTCTAATTTGTTGAAATGCCTTCTGCTTAGTTACCACATCATAGGTGTGAATATGTCATGCCGTCCTGTTTTTCGTACATATTCCATCCTCGTATCATGTGTTTGCCTTTCATCCGAGTAGTGTTCGTCAGTATCATGCATGAATGAGTTCTGAAGAGCGAATTTTATTCCTTTTTCTTATCGGTTTGACTTCACAATGCAAAATCAATACGGCTGAAGGAAATTAGTGAGGCAGTGGATGATGGTGGTCCTTCGGAGCAACTCAAACAGAGGGTCTCTACAGATTCTACTCCGCCATCCTCCCAACAAGATTCGCAAGACAACATAAGGCTGGACAGTCAACATAGCTGTGTAGATGATGAGCACATCTCCCCTACTCCACCATCACAGGTGCTTGCTCTAACTTGGAACTGTTATATGTGGTTGCGTGTTCCGTATGATGTCTAGTTTGTATTTCTTCTAATTTTGTTGAATTGCATCTGCGTAGCTTACAACTTATACCTGCAACAATCACTTACCCATAAGACACATTTAACTTGGGAGTGTGATGTAGGTTGCATCTTGCATTGTCTTCTAGCTTGTACTACTTCTAATTTCTTGAAATGGCACTTACGACGAGACACTTTTTATCTGATAGAGTGATATTGGTTGCATGTTCATATGGTGTCTAGCTTTCATTTCTTCTAATTTTGTTGAAATGCCTTCTGCTTACTGTTTTTCATACATATTCCATCCTCCTATCGTACATGTGAATATGCAATGCTGTCTTTTTTTGTATATATTCCATCCTCCTATCATGCGCTTGCCTTACATCAAAGTAGTGTTCGTCTGTATCATGCATCAACCAGTTATGCAGAGCTAATTTTATTCATCTTCTTGTGGTTTTGACTTTATAAGGCAATATCAGAAAAGAGGAAGGAAAAGAGTAAGTTAGGGGATGTTGGTGGTCCTCCAGACCGACGCAAACAGAGACTCTCTAGATTTGCCACTACTGCTGCTAATGCAGTTGAAGTCCCAAGTCTACATGATGAGTTCATCTCCTGTACACCACCATCGCAGGTGCTTGCTCTAAGTTGACAGTGTGATAATTGGTTTCATGTTGCATATGTTGTCTAGCCTGTATTTCTTCTATTTTGATTAAATTGCACCTGCTGAGTTTATACGTTATACATGTGCATATGACATGCCTTTCTGTGTCTAGAATACACTGCATCTATCTATCATACCATGTTCTTACATCAAAGTACTGCTGTTGTGTATCCCGCATCAGTCACTCATGATTGGACGCTTTTAGCATGGCAGTTTGATAGTGGTTGCATCTTGCATTGATTTCTAGGTTGTACTGCTTCTAATTTTTCGAAATGCCACTTATGACAAGACACTTTTAACTTGGCAGAGTGATATTGGTTGCATCTTTCATATGGTGTCTAGCTTGCATTACTTCTATTTTCTTGAAAATCCTTCTACTTAGTTTACACATCGTAGCAGTGAATATGTCACGCCGTCCTGTTTTTCTTACATATTCCATCCTCATACGGTTGTCTTACATCAAACTATTGCTTGTCTGTATCATGCATCAATGAGTTCTGAAGAGCGATTTTATTCTTTTGTGTTGTGGGTACGGCTTGACATGGCAAAGTCAAAAAAGAGCAAGGAAAAGAATATAGTAGGGAATGGTGTTACTCATCGGGTGCAAAGGAAAAGGATCTGCCCTCGAGATTCTGCTGGTACTTATAGTGCAGTAGAAGGTCCAAGTCCACCGGCTAAATCTACAAACACAGTATCACCTGCTCCACTAGCTGCAGCATCCGCTTCAACTGTACCGGCATCTCAACGAGTTACTCGTTTGTTTGCTCCGCAACTGGCCAGTTCCCAAGCTGCCTTCACACCTAACACTACTTCCGAAGCACTACTGACACAACAGGACTTGGCAAGATCAGATGAACCTCATGAGCATCAACACCAAGACGGTACCTGATTGAGTCTAGTTGCAGTTGCATGCTCCTTTATATGTACTCTCACAGTTTGATGTGCACTAACACTTTCCATATTCGTTGTTGAACTAGCACCACGGCGCAAGCGGAAACAGACATCAGGGATAATGCTAGATAGATTAACAAAATCTAAAGGAGGAAGAATGGAGATCCATTTTGAGGCAGGTTTAAAAAGGCCACGTGATGCTACAGAGTCAGCCAAGTTAGTATCAGAGGCAGCCGTTGCCGTTAGGTGTCATGCACGTATCCTCCCAACGTGGATCCAGTACAGGAATGAGAAAGTCGATACCCAGTTTAACACCTTCCTTGACCATTTATCCGTAAGTAATGTTATTCATCGCAATTTGTAATATTGTCCTGCTCTGTCCCATACTTTCTAGCTTCCTCCTAATAAGACTCAGATTCTTTTTTCAACAGATGAGGTTCAAGTTGGATCCGAAAGATGATGCAACTAAACAAGCATGCACTCATGTTTTTCAGTCTGCTCTGCGACAGTATCGGTATCACCTTAGAAAAACTCACTTTGAAGGCAAGGCTAACAATGAAATCGCCCAAACATCTCCAGTGGAATATATTACAGATGAAGACTGGACATCCCTTGTTAAACACTGGTCTGATCCAAAGTATCAGGTAGGGTATATGTATTTGATCAGATCACATATTGAACTTGTATTTATGTATGTGCCTTACAAGTGTATCTTCTTCTAGGCTAACTGTTTGAAGAACAAAACCAACCGTTCTAAAGTGAAATTCCAACAGACAACAGGATCTCGTAGCTATATTGCACACTGCGAGGCTCTTGTAAATAGCTGCTAGTTCCTTCTTTTTTCTGTGCCATATTATCGTATCTATATTGACTTGTTCCAAATACAGAGGAAAGCCCGTGCGGACCAAAAAGAACCTGAACTGAATGTAGTGCAAATCTTCAAGGATTGCCACACTAGCAAGATGAAGGGCATGAGCACACCAGTTCAAGCTGCTGTTGTAAGTCCTTACTCCTCCTGCCTTCGAACTACTTGGTTTGCAGCTAATGTCAGTTACCCTGTTCACTTTTATACACAGTTGTCTTAACGTATCATTTCACCTTACACGGTTTAAAAGAGATGAAGGATATTCTTTTGGTCTTGATCTGTAATCCAGTTGTGATGTTCACGTGCCCACAAAATGATACAATAGCCTGTTTATTTTATATCTGTTTGCCCATGATATGAATGATGTCATACTATGTTCATCCTACTTTAAACCATGTCTCTTTATCCTTAGATGTCAACGAATGTGAGGAAATAGACAATACAGTAGGCATGCTACATGGACATATGTTCCGAAAGTGATTTTATTATGTAGTTGGCACTACAATACATGCTAATGTATTACAGTAGTTCACCAAAATAAGTTATGTATAAACGTGAAACCTACTTTGTTTGTTTTTGTCTCATTAGTAACTTATCTGGTACACTAATCTACAAGTTCAAACTTTCAGCAAGCTATGGAACAAATGATTGAACAGCCACAACCACATGAAGGTGACGAGGCTACCACAGGCACAATGTCACCTCTTGCTGTAGTGCGTCAGTATCTCTCCACTAACAGTGCAAAAAGCACCTTCCTCTGTAATTCTGGATTGGTTGTCAAGGTAACCTCGTCCAAATCGCCTACTGAACAAAATCTTCCGGCTAGACAGAGTGATATATCTGTGCTCCAGACACAAGTCCAATCCCTAATGGACGTTGTTTCGGAAACAAGAATAGTGGTTGACAAATGTCGTCAAGATATGAATAGTTTTGAAACCAGACTATCAGACATTTGCTTCGTTGTTCAAGAGGAATGGCGGAAAAAAGGGAAGATCATGCTGCTCCATCAGATTCTACAGCCTGAAACATTAGCACTTAGGTCAAATGATCTGTGCTTCTATACATCTGATGGTGCTTTTATCTGCAAGGACTGTAAACTTTATGCCAACAGGCCTTTTGTTGTATGGCTGGAATTTATGATGTTGTGATACATCATTTATTATGCTGCTAAAGGCTGTAGAAATTACGACGCTATTTTTGTATAGTGTAGGTAATGTATTCGGCCGAAAGCTTCCTAGGAGCCCAACGTGCCAACATTCGTCGGGCCCATTCCAATTGGGCTAAAAACGATTATGGACCGTAATTTGCATGTAGCCCACTAAAAATATCTGGGCCTAAATCAGCATAAGCTTTCATATTTTTGGTAGGCCTGTGCCCACAGTGGGCCTTTAATAGGCTGAAACATAATTTGGGCCCTTAGTAACAATAGGCCGTTAACATGTGTAAATATCTCAAGCCCATAAATAACATGGGCCTTTAATAGGCCGAAAGTGAGATTGGGCCCTGATTGTGCCAAATTACCCACTGGTCATTAGCAGGCCAAAATGTATCTCAACTCGTGGTGGCCCATTTACAATGCGGATCGTTCATAGGCCAAAATTCAGACGGGCCGTAAATGCGCCGACCTACTACACGGGCCTTTAACAGGCCAGAAGTTCGGTCGGGCTTGATTAGTATCAGTTTTATATGGGCCATTAATAGGCCCGATGTGACGTTGGGCCACATATGGCCCATGGATTTCGTCCGACGTTAACAGGCCGAAAATCACAACAGGCTGGAAGTGGCCCAAATCTACAGTGGGCCTCTAACAGGCCGATTGTCAGACATGGCCGAATATGACCCAAATCCTTCACAGTCATTTATGGGCCAAAAGTTTCAATGGCCAATAAATGGGCCCAAATGAAACTGGACCTTTAACAGGCTGGAAACACACCGGGCCATAATTCAGCCCAAATACTTAGCGGACTGTTAACGGGCCAGAAGTGACCATGGGCCATGATGATGACAAGTTTAGAACGGGCCGTTGACTGGCCGATTTAACACTAGTCGTACGGGCCTTAACTGCGAATGGGCCATCTGCAAGTAGGCCGTTAATGGGCCAGCCCGCTAATTTTGACTGGGCCAGCCTTTTTAACCTAAATGGGCCGCTGTTGGGCCTTGCCACATGTTGACGTATCATAGGCGCCTCCTGTCCATTGGGCGGTTGAAATCTGTCCTTTCACGGTGCTGACACGTGGTTCCTCTGGCCATTGAGAATTTTACACGTGGAAAATCCCCATTGGTCCGGGCTGTTAACGGGTTATCGGATCCAAACCGGAACCCGATAGCTTAACGACGACCCGTTACGGTGGATGCCACATGTCGGTTACCCTTGACGAAAGCACTTCTATGACGCGCGAGTTATCGTCATGGAAGTGGACACTTCCGTGATGATAATTTTGGTAATGTCATGGAACACTTCTACGACAGCACAGGTATGACTATCTTGATTCTGTCATAAAATCGTCATGGATGTACATGCATGATAGAAAAAGTGACCTACTGTGACAAACATGTATCATCACAGAAGTGTATTTTTTTGTAGTGTAAGCTTGGGGATGCCCAAGGCATCCCAAGGAAATATTCAAGGAATACCCAAGCAACTAAGCTTGGGGATGCCCAAGGCATCCCCTCTTTAGTCTCCAACATTATCGGTAACCTCACTTGGGACTATATTTTTATTCGTCACATGATATGTGTTTTGCTTGGAGCGTCATTTTCTTTTGTTGAAATTTTCTTGCTGTTATTTAGAATAATGTTTTGTATCTTTTATTTCAATAAAAGTGTCAAGGATAGCCTTTATCATGCTCAATTTGCAAGTATATGAGTTGCTGTTTCAAAACGGAAAGTTTTCCGTTCTTGCGTGAATTCTATAGAAAAGTCAGAATATGATAAAAGCTTGAAATTTTGAAACAATAAGCTATGATAAATTTTCTACAGTGTGGTACATTTTCATAATTTTTTGAGTTAAATAACTATAGACCCTACTTCATCCTTTACAGACTGTCCTGTTTGGACAGATTGTTGTTATGCTTGCATTGTTTGCATATGTTTTCTTATTAGTTGATTCTATTTGAGGATAGGAGTATTAAATATGCAGAGGCATTTAGTATGCAATGTTAAATTATAATTTTAGTGATTTGTTACAGTAGGGAATGATAAGGCTTTGCATTGATTTATACTAACGTATCTTATGAGTTCTTGTTGAGTTTTGTGTGGATGAAGTTTTTAAGAATTAGGGAAACCGTGATATGAGAGGAATGAAGAAGACACAAGTGCTCAATCTTGGGGATGCCCAAGGCATCCCAAGTTAATATTCCAAGAAGTATCAAGCATCTAAGCTTGGGGATGCCTCGGTAGGCATCCCACCTTTCTTCATCAACAATTATCGGTTAGCCTCGGTTGAGCCTAAGTTTTTGCTTCTTCAGATGATGTGTGCTATTCTTAGAATTTCATTTTATTTTGTTTTGCTTGCTATTTTAATAAAATACTTAGATCTAAAAGTTTTTAAATGAGAGAGAGTCCTCACATAGTTGCCTATTTACTTAACTACTCATTTGATCTTCACTTATATCTTTTTGGAGTAGTTTGTCGAACACTCTCATGCTTCACTTATATTATTTTGAGAGTTGATAATAGTGATGGAAGTTTACACAAGCTATGAAATTGGTCCTAATATGATGTATATGCAAGAAGGATATAATAAAAACTTTCATGAAAGATCATTGGATATGATAAGTTTGACTCCTTGCAATAGTTTTGCAATATGGAGATGATAATATGTGAGTCATGTTAGTGTGTAATTATGCTTTAGTAAAAATATTGGTTTTAAGGTTTGTGATTCCCTATGCAAGCACGAAAGTCAATAGTTATGCAATGAAGTTATATCCTACTTGTGGTGCATTATTTAGTGTTAGTTATGTTTAATACATGTTTATGACCGTTTTCGTTTTTTGGTTGGTCGCTTCTCAATCTATTTGCTAGCCTTCATTTGTACTAAGCGGGAATGCTGCTTGTGCATCCAATTCCTTAAACCCAAAGTTGTGCCAAATGAGTCCACCATACCTACCTATATGCGGTATTTCCATGCCGTTCCAAGTAAATTTGCATGTGCCAACTCTAATTTTGAAAATAACTTTCCGTTTTGTGTGCCCGTACCACTCATGAAGCGGCAGGGGGTGGCCAATATTTGCCATGCTAGGCATTTTATTCTCACGATGAGTGTTCATTCACTTGTCATTGCACGAGAGTGTGGTAGGTAATAGGGATACCCAGTCCCAAAATGAAAAAAATTAATATGATAATAATAAATTCCATGGGAAGTGTTGGTATGGAAGGCACCTGTGGATACGGCTAGCCATGGATTGTGTAAGAATGGTGGAAAGGAAATAAACTTTATTTTCTGTTTGGGAACCGCCTATGATTTTTCTAACATGGAAGATATTAGGAATTCTCGGTCGTTTTCATTGACAGGAAAAGCATGCCTCTCAAAATAATTTTATCTCTCAATTTAAGCCTTGAGCTCTGGCACCTCTGCAAATCTCTACTTCCCTCTGCGAAGGGCCTATCTATTTACTTTTATGCATTTTTTAGTTTTATTTTGAGTCTCCATCTTTTCTTACAAAGCACCAACTAGGGAACACTATTTTTTTTTGAAATTTCAGACAGTGGGAGAGGCTCCCACTGTGCTCTGTATTAAATATATACCCAAGGGGGGTGGTTACAATTTACATTGGAAAGTTACATTTGTGTCTCCCCACACACAAGTGGGAGAGGGAGGATGGTGTAAGAACCAAAACAAAACAGCAAAAAGCTAAGTGGGGCAGAACAAGGAAGAGCTAGATGGAGTCTAAGAGGGAGTCTATGAACTCTTTTTGCTCTGCCTTCACTCTATACTGGAGGAGGCCGAAATCAGCTTTGAACCTTAGTAGCCAGGATTGATGTGTGGGGGGTATCCTTCGAAAATGCTTGTTGTTTCTCTCCTTCCAGATACTCCATGCTGCCTGTAGAAAGACTTCCATGAACATCGGTCTCCCCCAGGTGAGTTTGGCATGGTTTAATAGGGAGTAACGAGAATCCATGGACCCAAAATCTACACCCAACCTTGCCCAGCAATTCCTGCTGAAAGGGAAGTGGAGAAACAAATGGTCAACGTCTTCTTCCACCTGGTGGGTACAGAGCATGCAGCTGAAATCATCACCAATATTATAGTGGCGCCTTTTCAACATGTTTCGAGTGTTCAACCGATCAGACAGAAGCAGCCACCCAAAGACCTTGATTTTCATTGTGACTTTGGATTTCCATAACCATGTGTAGGTTTGATGGGCTCTGACATCTCGGAAGTAGAACCTGTAGTATTTTCTTGTAGAAAATTTGTTTGAGTCCCATATGTATGTCCAGGTATCCTTATCTCCAGCGTCCACATTCTCACTGGCGTTTGCTGTGAGGCTCTGTAGGTCCCTGACCTCCTCGAAAGCTTGCATGGAGAGGGGTAGGTGAAATGCTGCAGCCAACTCTATGGTCCCAAGGAAATCTCTATCAGAGATGTCTTCATTTAACGCAAAGGAGAATGCCCTTGGGTGAGAGTCAGCAAGGATCTAGTCAAGCCATAGATCCTTCCACATGAGCACCGTATCCCCACTGCTAACTGTAACTTTGGATATGCCATGGTAAACAGGTGTTAGATTGAGAACATCTCTCCACCAGAATGATCCGCAAGGGTACACATGCATGAGGGATCTTGTTATTGTTGTTGTAGTATGAGGACCAGATCAACTCAACCCATGGGATGTCATGTTGATTATAGAACTTATGTAGGTATTTAAGCAGTAGGCCGTCGCTTTGAATGCGTAGGTTGATCACCCCGAGTCCACCACTAGATTTAGTACGGCACACTAGTGGCCAAGCAGCCAGAGAGTTGCACTTGTCTCCCTGTTCTGCTTTTTTGCTCCAGAGGCATTTTCTCCGGATTTTGTCTAGTAGCTCCAAGATTTTAGGGGACCAGAGGGTGCAAAGTGCGAAAATAGCCAGGGAGGTAATGACCGAGTTGAGAAGAGACAGCTTAGCTCCGTACGACATCAAGGATAGGGTGGCAGTGAGTCTTCGTTCCATAGTGCAAACCAGGGGCATGATATCTTGTACCGTTGGTCGAGATGTGCCAAGGGGTAGGCCAAGGTACGTGAAGGGCATTGAGCCAATGACGCAGCCAAAGATCATTGCCAGTTCCTCACTGAGGGTCCTATCACAATTTATGGGGATCATGGTAGACTTATGGAAGTTTATCTTGAGACCAATGGATGTTGCATAATCAGTGAGGATTGTCTTGATGGTTCTAGCTTGAGCGGGACAGGCCGGCATTAGTAGCAAGGTGTCATCTGCATATTGGATGATCGGGTAATCCTTTTGGTTCTGTCTTGGGAATGGGAGATGAATAGATCCCTGTCGGAAGGCTTCATTAATGGTGGCTTGCAGGAGGTCGGCCGCAAGCACGAAGATGAGCGGGGAGAGTGGGTCTCCTGACGAACGCCGCATTTACAATAGAATTGTCTGCCCGGTACGACATTAAGAAGGACAGAAGATTTGCCGGAGGAGAGTATGCTTTTAATCCAGTTCAGCCACTTGTCATTATAGCCCATATTCTTCATGATTTCAATCATCGTGTCATGTTCAATTGTGTCGAATGCTTTGGCAAAATCTAACTTCAGCAAAATGATCTCCTTTTTCGAGGATTGGCATTGGAAGATGTATTCGAAGGCCCAGGCTAAGAAGTCCTGGATGGTACGCTCCTTAATGAATCCATATTGGTTACGATGGATGATCTTGAGGATAACTTTTTGTAGGCGTTTTGCAAGCAGTTTAGTGATCACTTTGAGGCAAGAGTTGAGCAGGGTGATTGGTCTGTAGTCATTGACTGTCTCTGGTGATCCAACTTTCGGTATGAGTGTAATAAACCCTTCATTGATGCTTTCAAGATTGAGATTACCGTCATAGAACTGATTGCATAGATTATAGAAGTCCTCTTTAATGATAGGCCAGCATGATTTGAGAAAAGCTCCTGTGAAGCCATCTGGCCTAGGGACATGGTCACCTGGCATTTCTCTAATAACTGCATCAATCTCAGCAGGAGTGAAAGGGTGTGTCAACTAGTCGAGATCATCGATTCTTTTTATGATAGAAGGGAGATCAAATTTCATCTGGAATTCACCAGATTTGCCCAATCGTTCTTCGAAAGCCTGGTATATTACTGCCTCTTTCCCAGTGTGATCCTCCACTTGTGATCCATCAGGTGTATTCAGTGCAGGTATGTTATTTTTTCGATAACGTTCTGAGGCCATTCCTGGAAGAATTTGGGGTCTTCATTACCAAACCGAATCCATCTGATAGTGCATCGCTTCCTCTAGTATTCTCTTTTGTAGTGAAGGAGCCGGAGCAGATGTTTTTTGAGGATTTTTCTGAAGTTATATTTAGGAAGAGACAGATTTCTCTTATTCTCTAGGGCATCGAGCGTGGCCAGGGCAGCGTTCGAGTTTTCAACAGCAATGGAAAGCCTCGAGATGTTTTTACTCCACTGTTTGAGATCATATCGTAGTCTCTTGAATTTCTTGCAGCGGCGTGTCGCACAATTAGTGGTGTGAATTGGTTTGGACCATGCATTTGACACAACCTCCATAAACCCCAGGTGTTCAATCCAAAAGGATTCAAATATGAAGATTTTGTTTCGGGGTATTGAAGTTTCAATCATGACCACACACGAATGTGATCGAATACTGGTTTACCTAGTGGTTTCACCAAAGTCTTAGGATAGGTGGTCGTCCAGTTGGTCGAAGTGAAGAACCAATCAAGTTGTTCAAGTAGTGGGTTTAGCTGCATATTGCTCCATGTGTAAGATCGTCCTTTGATCGAGAGCTCAATCAGTTCTTGGGATCGGATGAAATTGTTAAACGTGATCATGTCACTAGTATTACCACCTGGCTTGTTACGATTATCTGGACTATGCATAAATTGAAATCTCCAATAAGGAGCCAATCCTTTGAAGAGGGGATATTAAGGTTGTAGAGCCAGTTAGTATATTCAGAGCGCAATTCCCTGGTGCAAGGGCCATATATGTTAACCAACGTCCAGCTTTGGGCCGACTGCGTGCATCTGAAGCGGATGACAAGAGCAAATTCTTCTTCAATAATAACCTCTCCAGAAAAAATAGCACTATTCCATATAGTGGCAATCCCCCCTGAAGCCCCACGAGACGGTATGTAGGCAAATTTATCAAAGCGCTTAGGACAACAAGACTTGATGAACGCATTATCAATGATCGCCCGTTTAGTTTCCTGTAAACATGTGATTGCGCAGCCACTAGAGGATATCGCATTAAAGAGTGCCAAAAGTTTCTCATCAGCATTTAACCCACGCATATTCCAGCACAAGACGTTCCAGTTTAGCTGAAATACCATTACGAAACAAAAGGAAATAGGTGTAAATGGGGGACACTAGGTTGAAGAGGAGCTCGCCTCCATGGGAGCAAGCAGAGCCTCTTCAGTTACTTCTTCAGGTGGAACAGCGCACTACTACACTGCAATCTGCTGGAGTAGAGGAATGGGAGTTGGGCCCGAAATGACATCTTCTGGGGGTTCCTCAATGACATCTGAGATCACCACCGAAGAGGTGGTTGTTGGAATGACACGTGGCTTGACCTTGGAGGTTTTTGGCTTGGCGTCAGACATGGAGGGCACCTTGAAGCCATCGTACTTATTAGACCTGTTTCTCCTGCGCACTGCGACCACCGTGTCTGGAGCTAATGCTTTGCCACATTTGCCAGCAACCAGAGTGCTGGATTGACCAGACTGGGCGAAGACCGTGGATGAATCCTCAGGCACAGGTGCATCAGAGTGAGGGATGAGCGGGTCAACCAAGGCAGGTGCCATTGAGGTCGCAGGCTCTGTATGTGAATTAGTCAGAACAATCAAAGGATTCAGGTTATGAACAGTACCCTCATCAGTAGAAACCGAGTCTTCAATAGCAGAGGTGTTGTCCTCAGTCATAGCTGCCGAGGTAGCATTGCCCGTAGGGACCTGTGGGACACAATCCATAGATTCAGGAAGATCTTCAATGACCACAGAGGTGTGAGTCAACACTCCATTGTTAGGATGAGCAATAGAGGAGAAGATCAGCCCATCATTGCCTGCAGAGACTTGTACTGCCACCTGAAGGTGATCGTTCCTCAGACCATAGCCACTATTCCATGGGCCAACTGAAGCTAGCATAGGGCGCAGAGCAGTGAACAGAAAATCATTGAGTTGCTGACGAGGAACGGGGTCCGCAAGGAGTAGTGAAAGAATTTCATCCCCATGAGCAGAAAGGCCAAACTACATTCCCTGGGGATGCACCACAACTGAGACAGTGAGAGCATCACCAGCAGGAAGTGTGTTAGAGACCTGTGTATTAGTTGGTATGAGAGCCAGAGTAGAGTGTTCAGAGCTTGCATCATCTGAGACTGTGATTGAGTCATTCCAGGCTTGAGCTGCGCTGTCAGTGTCATTGTCTTCAGGGACCAGACATCCTGAACCTGCAAACCTTGTGCAGCTAGCCAAGACTGATAGCTAACCAAGTGCGGAGGCATCGGAGGAGCTGGTGGTTCCAGCCACGCACCCCAACCTGCATGAGCTTGAAAGGCCACATCAACAAGTGCATTGTTGCCAGCCAGAGGTGCATTGTTAGGCGCAGCATTCTGGACAAGCCAATCATGAACCTGTTGTTGATAAAGCTGCTCTGCAGTAAGATCTGGGCCGAACTAAGGGTGAGGATTTCCGTCAGGTGGTCATGGTTCCTCTCCAGCAGGGGGCACCTCCGGCAACAACACGTTCCAGTCATTGCTATAGAGGATCATGATTTGCACGGTCCAGCAATCCCGCGCCCCACCAAGCTGCCAAACTATGAAGCTTTTAGGGATCAACCTCATGTGCAGAACTCTAGCCCGGATCAACATAAAACACATGTCCTGTCTAGGGTTGTACCAAGAAACCAGAGCTCCAAAACCACCATGAGCCTTATTGATATAATATTCTGTCTCATAGTCATAAGGAAACCCGAAATACATCAACCAAAGCTCAGGTCCAAAAGTGGTGGTGCGCCTATTGAGTGCTTCATTATGTGGGACGAAAGTGATTAACAGATCTTCCTCTTCTAACTCAAGCGGAGTCGCCACAGCAGTATCTCTAATGAAGGAGTCAACAAATCCAAAAAGGCCAATGCCAAACGGGTGGTCGCTGGATTCAGTGGTGAATAGCTGAGATTCATGGAGCAAACCTTCCACCATAGTACGGATGGCCGCACGCCGATGCAGAGGGACGTAGTGGCTAGCTTCCACGACAGCCAAGTAGTCATGGTTGAGGGGGGCGATCGGGCTGACCACCATACCGCTACGAACGACGCGGTCCGCCGGCCCGGGCTCGACGGCGAAGCCCGGCGGGAGGAAGGGGACGGGGTTCAGAGGGTAGTTGGCCATGATGGAGGAGCACCTGGCGGGCGGAGAGTGGGGTGGTGGAATGGCAGGGGCGGCAGTAGTCGTTTGGGAAAACGAGGCAGGAGCCGGAGCGTGAGGGGTAGGAATGGAAGAGGAGGAAGTTTTGGGCACCCATTTCCATCTCTTCTCCCTGCGTCGTTTGAGATAGGATCGTTCCACGTGACCGTAGTGGCCGCATGATTTGCATCGAATAGCTGGCTTGGGCTTTCCACCGTACAATGGGAAAGTTTCATCAGAGGCAACAAATCGGGGTTGATTATTCTGTTTCCCAGGAGTAGGGGATGTTATTCCAAAGCTGGGCTGTTGACGGTGGTGAAGGGGGCAATTAATCGCTTTGTGATCAGGTGTGGAGCAGTTAATGCAAATCACCCGAGCATGGCAAGAAACTTTTTTGTGCCCCCATTGAAGACACCGAGAGCATAGCGTCACCCAATTATCGGACAAATCAGATATTTCCTTCTCCGTATAGCCGACCTGGGCCAAATTAGCCTTGCGTTTGGTTGACGGGATGGGAGGCCAAATCGTGTGCATAGGTGCATAGGTATTTGCTGAAGATAAAAAACATTGTGGAAGGGTAGGGTAGTGAATGCTGACCGGACATTTGAAAGTGCCCAAAGATAGGAATACCCCTGATTGGCATTCCTCTAATTCCTCCTGCCTTAAGTATTTGTGCAATAACTCCTGAGAATTAATTACCTCCTCAATGATCGGCTGATGTTCCAAAATTGGTGCGTCCAAACCAAGAGAATGTCGAGATGAACTTTGGGGATGTTCCTCATGTTCTTGCACATGATTCATCATGGTTGGCAAAGGTGCAGAGGTGGTAGCTTCTGGGGCATGCTGATTAGAGAAGACCATATGATCAATCGGAACAAGTTCAAATTTGCTTAGTTCATTGGCCGAGGAACTATCAAGAGAACACCCATTGTGAAGAAAATTGAGGGACGATTTAATAGCCATAGGACGACAATCAACTAACTCCATCAACACTTCATCTGCATGCCAACTTGAATCAAAAGTAAAAGCCTTGGCAAATCGGCCAATGAAAAGATGGAAATGGCATATGAAATCCAGCCAAATTCTGTCTTTGAGCCCATAAATAAAATGTCCCATAATTGGCCACAGAAAACCTGAATGATCGGTGGTTTATTTGAATCACCTTGAATCCAGAGCTTAAACCACCAATACAACATTGGAGTGCAATTCCAACCGAATCCACAGAGAGGGGGAATGAGGCGGAAGAGAAAGAAACCACCAGAAATAATTCCTTAACGTCCCGGGAAGGAGAAAAGTGAACTGTAGAGCCAAACCTTCTTCTCACCTGATCTGCAAGGGCAAGGCCTGGGGCAAAATCCCAATGCAGGAGGCCTTCCATAGGGTGACGAACTAGAGTTCGCCATGGAGTTCAGTGGTGGAGAGGGAGGAAGGTGGGGGGAGGGTGGGAGGAGCCATCCGTGTCCCTGCTTCTAACTTGGCATGGTTATACTGCTCATATCATGCATATGGTCCTAGGGAACACTATTGTCATACTTGTGCGCATTGGATGTAGCTAATATTTGAGTGTGTTTCATGAATGGATCAATGATTGAGCATAATGGGCTAGGGATAGCTTTCCTTAGCGTTGATATTTTGAAAGACATGGTTGCTTGTTAGTATACTTGAGTATTGATGTTTTCATATCAAATTATAGACTATTCTTTGAATCATTCAAGTCCAAATTTTCATGCTACAAAAGAAAAGAGTATATGATGACTATGATAGCTATGTAGCATTCCACATCAAAAAATTCCGTTTTCAATTGCTACTTTATAATGATGAGTTTTATGAGAAAGAGTTGATGTTATAATGCTAGGAAAAGTGATTGAAATTATCATTGATCAAACTTATGCACTATGCTAGCATTCAGACTTCATAAATTATTTCTTTTATCATTTACCTACTCGAGGACGAGCAGGAATTAAGCTTGGGGATGCTAATACATCTCCAATGTATCTATAATTTATGAAGTATTCATGCCATGTTTACAACAATTTTATATGGTTTGGGTGCATTTTTATATGATTTAAATGGAACTAACCTGGACTGACGCTGTTTTCAGCAGAACTACCATGGTGTTGTTTTTTGTGCAGAAATAAAAGTTCTCCAAATGCAGTGAAACTTTTTGACAATTTTTTTTGGAACAAAAGAGGCACTAGAAGCTTCGTGGGAGGACCAGGAGGTGAAGGAGGTGGCCACTCGGCACCAGGGCGTGCCACCCTCCTTTGACGCGCCCTGGTGGGTAGTGGGCCCCTCGAAGCACATCTGGAATTGAGGCCAACGCCAAAAAATTCTATAAATACATAAACCCCCAGAAATAACCCTAGATCAGAAGTTCCGCCGCCGCAAGCCTCTGTAGCCACGAAAAACCAATCTAGACCCTGTTCTGGCACCCTGCCGTAGGGGGAAATCATCACCGGGGGTCATCTTCATCATCCTGGCAGCCACCATGATGAGGAGGGAGTAGTCCACCCTCGGGGCTGAGGGTTTGTACTAGTAGCTATGTGTTTGATCTCTCTCTCTCTCATGGTCTTGATTTGGCACGATCTTGATGTATCGCGAGCTTTGTTAATATAGTTGGATCATATGGTGTTTTCCCTTCTCTATCTTGTTGTGATGAATTGAGTTCTACCTTTCAGATTTCACTTTTATCGAATTGAATACTATGTTGGATTTGAGAGGGGATTTGATTTATGTTTTGGCACTCAACTCGTGGATTCTCAAGGTGACATTGGGGTAATCTATGCATAGGGGTTGATGCACGTTTTCGTCCTTGTTTCTCCGGTAGAAATCTTGGGATACTCTTTGAAGTTCTTTGTGTTGGATTGAGTATTATGAATCTGAAATTGTTTGATGCATATTGTATAATCAACTCACGGATACTCATGGTGACATTGGAGTATCTAAGTGACATTAGAGTTGGTTGATGTGTATCATATGGTGTTATTTTAGTACGAACTCTTGGGCTGTTTGTGTCACTTATAGGGATAGCTCGATAGATCGATCGGAAAGGATAACTTTGAGGTGGTTTCGTACCCTACAAACAATTTCTATCTTATGTTCTCCGCTAATAAGAACTTGGGAGTGATTCTTCATCGCACGTTGAGGGATGGTTATATGATCCAATTATATTATCATTGTTGAGAGATTGCACTAGCAAAAGTATGAACCCTAGGCCTCATTTTCAAGCATTGCAATACCGTTTGTGCTCACTTTTGTTACTCGTTACCTTACTGTTTTTTATTGTTACTATTAGAAAAATTAATATCTACTATCATTACTACACTTGTATCACCATCTCATCGCCGAACTAGTGCACCTATACAATTTACCATTGTATTTGGTGTGTTGGGGACACAAGAGACTTTTTATTATTTGGTTACACGGTTGTTTGAGAGAGACCATCTTCATCCTACGCTTCCCACGGATTGATAAACCTTAGGTCATCCACTTGAGGGAAAATTGCTACTGTCCTACAAAACACTGCGCTTGGAGGCCCAACACGTGTCTACAAGAACAAGTGGTGTAGTAGACATCAATAACCCACAAGTATAGGGGATCGCAACAGTTTTCGAGGGTAGAGTATTCAACCCAAATTTATTGATTCGACACAAGCGGAGCCAAAGAATATTGTAAGTATTAGCAGTTGAGTTGTCAATTCAACCACACCTGGAGACTAAATATCTGCAGCAGAGTGATCAGTAGCACAATAGTATGATAGTTTGATAGCAATAGTAACGGTAACAGTAACAAAAATAGTTTTGTGGCAATTGTAACAGTAGCAGCAACAGTAGTAACTTAGCAAAGATCAATATGTGAAAAGCTCGTAGGCATTGGATCGGTGATAACGTTGGATGATATTCATAATATAACAGTCATAACCTAGGGCGATACAGAACTAGCTACAATTCATCAATGTAATGTAGGCATGTGTATTCCATATATAGTCATACATGCTTATGGAAAAGAACTTGCATGACATCTTTTATCCTACCCTCCCGTTGCAGCGGGGTCCATAAGGAAACTAAGGGATATTAAGGCCTCCTTTTAATAGAGAACCGGAACAAAGCATTAACACATAGTGAATACATGAACTCCTGAATTTACGGTAATCACCGGAAAGAATCCCAATTATTGTCACCTTGGGGTATGCGGATCATAACACGTAATAGGTGCATATAACTTGCATGGTAGGATCTAGAACACAAATATATTGGTGAAAACATAAACGGTCCAGATCTGAAATCATGGCACTCAGGCCCTAGTGACAAGCATTAAGCATAGCAAAGTCAAAGAAACATCAATCTCAGAACATAGTGGATACTAGGGATCAAGCCCTAACAAAACTAACTCGATTACATGATGAATATCATCCAACCCACCACCCTCCAGCAAGCCTACGAAGGCATTACTCACTCCCGGCGGTGAGCATCATGAAATTTGTGATGGAGGATGGTTGGTGATGACGAAGACCGAAGATTCCCCTCTCTGGAGCCCAGAGCAGGCTCCAGATCTGGCCTCCTGATGAAGAACAGGAGCTGGCAGCGGCTCCATCCTTGTGCATGAACCAATTGTGAAACAACAGTTTGTTCTACATACCTCCATCCTTGCATTAACTTGTTTGGTTTTCTTGGCAATGAAAAATGTATGTGAATTGTAATAAGAATGAGAATGGGTGTTGTTAGTCAGACCTTTTAGAAAATGAGCTACACACAGTAACTTTTATGGTTGAAGGGTCAATTATGAGTTGATAATTTGTTCTTCCATTAAAAATTGTGCTTCATTGTAAAGATTTTTATCTATCCGTATACAATTTAAGGTTCAAAAGCTCATCCGTCTTCCTGCATGTTAGTCTCCTTACGCTTAGATTTTTGTCACACCTGATGGACATCCCTGTGTTGAGACTCAAGAGTTTAATTTGGTGGAAACATGTTCATTGCAGTTATTGAAGGGAGATACACAGCTGCAGGTAACGTTTCTGTGTTTTGATGGCCTTGTTTTGATGCATCAATGCACTAGAGACAATGGATGATATTTGGCTACTTTATAGGGATTTCGTACAGTTCTGTGTTTGCGAGATGTTTCAAAATATTTTTTCTGCTTGAAGGCGAGAGATTGTCGCAAACTGTAAAACTAGCTCCAGTTTATGCCGTACAAATGAGCAAAGAAAACAGAAATGTCACCTGATTCAACATGAACATGTAGATCGCATCCAAGAAATTAATATTGTGTACTGTTCTTGTAATATAAGTTGCTTTAGTTAAAATCTATCGAGAATTGTTAAATTAGTGTTGATTTCTCTGTTTTGTTATGCAGCAACATGGAAGAACAAACTAATGAGGCTGAGATCTAAGCAGAAGAACTGGGCCTGAAAGGTTCTTAACTCGGTACTCTGTTTCTATCATATTGTCATCCCTTTGTCGAATTGTGATGACCCCACCCCTCAATAGAGCGGCCGCTTTGTACTGCGTAAAAAAAGGTGTCCTGAACCCCACTATGCAATGGAGATGATTGATCGCTATGGTTCGATGATGTAACTAGACGTATATTTTCCAAGGCCCTGAGAAGTAGCTTCTATAAATTTAGTATAATATTTAGAAAGTAAGAACTAATCTATGTAAGTTCAATCCTATTTCTACCTATTGGCACCAACGGTCATCCTGGCCCTCATTGAATCTCATGTTTCAATTAAAAAAGGGTAATATATTTAGGGCTCCTTCCATATATCACTGGGACTATGTATTTGCATATTCAATACACCTTTTAAACTAAATTATTATACATATGCCATTCTTAAATTTAGGACAGTAAAACGAAGCCTGGTCCAAGCCTTATCACACCCTCTCTATTTCAGGTCGTTTGTTTTACAGATTTGAGCTTTTCTGGCCATTCGATCTCCATTAGCTCTCCATCTCTCTCTTAGTGGGCCAACTGTCCTAGAGGGGCGCTACTCCGGTGGGAAAATTTGAGTTTTCCGATTGACTGGGCGTATGCAACACGCCCCAACTAGCATATCGTCAAGTGATTCGATCCAGTGCCCCTCTCTTGCGGTGCCTCCTCCCCTCCCCTCCCTTTCCTCTTTCTATGACCTACCCCTCCTCCATCCCTGCAACCAGATGAGCCCTTTAGCGACGGTTTCTCTCCCCTTGTACGTCTATTTTGCCTAGACACCTAATTGATGATGTTTTCTTTGTCTCACGTATTTGCAGATCCTACCAATATAAGTGTAGGATCCTGATTCTGATCAATTTGTTGGGAAATTCTTGGACTATCATTTTCGACTTCAGGTGTGTTCATCTGAAAAATTCTAGCCTAACAATTTGCATGCCCTCCTCTCCAGTCATGGATCCAGTCTTGCAAGTTTTAACACCAATCCCAACTTAGGAATCATCGTGCGTGCAGCTGTCACTGGTACAGCTAGGTGCTATACAAACGGTTTTTAACCCCTTTCCGCGACGGTGTTCTAAACCGTCGCCTAGTGAGTGACTGCGATAGGGGGGTCCTTCCCACACGACCCAGAAACCGTCAGGGATATGCCCTCCTGGCACACACGCTCGGCAAAAAGAGGTCATGTGCGACCGATGAGCGATCAAATACGGTTATACATACAGTTGTGCTAAAAAAATACAATTATACAGGCAAAATCATTTCCGATCGTAAGTACATCCCACATAGTCAGTCCCCGCTAAAGGTTTCCGTTCATATGTACATTCCACACAGTCAATCCAAGGAATATGTTTCCGTTAGTATGTACAACCCACATAGTTAATCCAAGAAATACGTTTCCGTTCGTATATACATCCCACACAGTCGCTCCAAGGAAAATGTTTCCGTTTGTAGGTACATCACACACAATTTTCCCCATTAAATCATTTGTGATAGCATTGCCATTGCACACGATATTAACAATTTTATCGTTTGCGTTATTGAATGTATCACACACGGTGCGTAGAAGAAACTGTGTGGCAAAGGCTATCCATCACACACACTTTTTATGTGGTAAACATTTGCGCAAGGTGGCCTAACACAAACAATTTTCAAGAGGATGTCGTGTGTGATTGTTCATTGGTCAAACACGGTTTATTCCTAGAAACTGTGTGCGTTGCCTGAGGTCATCGCCCACGGTGTTTTCTCAATAACCGTTTGCAATAGAAAAACCCAATTAGCAGGCTAATTGGCCATTATTAATAATCCATTTATTAATCTAATTGACATTTCATATTAAGCACACAATATATTTCATTTCCATATTAAGGAAGCAGGATTTCATAATCAGAGTACAACATCATATAGCTTCAGCACTCAGCTACCCCATTACACAACTTCACTAGCACCAAGTTTCACATGCAACATCTACAACCTTTCGAAATTAGCATCATAGACGGTACATAGACAGATGCATCTCATCTAGAAAACTGCTGAAGCGGAAGGCGAATATTGAGCCTTCATTGATGTTGAAGGTCTTTGCAACTTTAGGCCAGTGCCTGTGGATGATTGACCGTCCATCCTTCGTCCTCTTCAGGAACACTTCAATATTGAACCATGGGTGTTGTATGAAAACCTTCCTCGCCTCCTGGCCATAGAGGTGGTTTGAGAGGTAATCATTAGTGAACTGCTTTGGAAAGGCCTGAAAACAAGGATGTGCATAAATATCTTCTCTATATTGGAAATGGGGCAAAAGAATAAAAAAAAGGCAAGGCATAATAGTTAGTACCATCTTGTAGTGAACTGATGTCTTCTTCATTGTGCAAACAAAGATCTTGTTGTTTTTTGTCGCTAATTTATTTATCCTAACAATCTTTCTGAGTTTCTTGACTTGACTGATATTCATGGACAACTCATTTCCCCATATACAAAAAGGGTCGAACAGTGGGTCAAAACCTCTGACAGCAGGACCTACATGTGCAAGACCAAATTGTTAAAAACCTAAATATTAGAATGGTTCCTGCAATTGCACAATAATGTGCTATTAGACAAAGGACCATGCATGTGCTAACCTCAATTGTAAACCTCAGTGCTTCCCATTGTTTCCCTGCAACACATATAAGGTAGTTAGTCATCAGGTTAAGTGAGGGTTCGCATGCTATCAGTAAAATATGTTGATGAAAAATAAGCATATTGCAGATTCACCAGATTAATTCAAGCCACATGGAAAACCCATTTATCCAAACCAAGCATGATTAAGAACTGGGAAATATAGCAGTTGTATATGTTTCTTATGTATTAAGTGCAGCCAAATTCAATTTATTCCTCACATGCACAACAATACAAAATTCTACCCACGACAATTGGACATCGCATTGCAGAATTGAACCAAGCAGTTAACTAAACACCACAACAAATGAACCAAACATTAACTGAGCACCACATTGCACAATATAACATACTCCTAATAGAAGATCAGACAGTTAACCAAACCAAGCATGCATAACAACTTGGAAATATAGCAATTGTATTTGTTTCTCATGTATTTTGTATAGCCAAATTCAATTTATTTCTCACATGGTATACAATAACAGAATGCACCCACCACAATTGAACATCGCATTGCAGAATTGAACCAAACAGTTAACTAAACACCACAACAAATGAACCAAATGTTAACTGAGCACCACATTGCACAATATAACATACTCCTAATAGAAGATCAGATAGTTAACCAAACCAAGCATGCTTAAAACCTTGGAAATATAGAAATTGTATTTTTTTCTCATATATTTAGTACAGCCAAATTCGATTATTTCTCACATGGTATACAATAACAGAATGCACCCACAACTACTGGAATCTGGGTCTTTGCCATCTGCCAGCTCTTTGCCGTCTGCCAGCTGATGGCAAAGAGGCTCTTTGCCGTCTGTCTTCTCAAAGCAGACGGCAAAGAACCAGCTGATGGCAAACAGGGTCTTTGCCATCTGCCAGAAGACGGCAAAGTCCAAAGTGGACCCCACGGGGGTACTGCACTAGGTAGGTCACACGGGCCACTTCTTTGCCGTCTGCTGGCAGACGGCAAAGAAATCTTTGCCGTCTGCCAGCAGACGGCAAAGAGGTAAGAGGGGCCCACAGTTTCACGGCGGTGGCGGTCTAACGGTCATCCTCTTTGCCGTCGCTGGCGGACGGCAAAGAATTCTTTGCGTCTGCCAGCAGACGGCAAAGAGAAAAAAACAAAAAAAAAACAGACGGCAATGCGGGCGTTTAATTGGCCTCCCGCGCGCGCGCCTCCTCCCCACATCTCTTTCTCCCGCCTCCCCACCTCTGCCTCCCGCGAGGCCGCCGGCCGCGCCGCCCTCCGCGCAGGCCGCCGCAGCCCCCCCCTGCACCCCCGCCGCGCCCCCTTCCCCTCCACCCCGCCGCATCCCCCCCTCCCCCTCCACCGCCGCCCCCCTCCCTCCCTCCTCACCGCCGCCCCCCTCCCTCCCTCCCTCCACCGCCGCCCCCCCTCCCTCCCTCCTCCACCGCCGCCCCCCTCCCCCCTCCACCACGTGGCCCCTCCTTCTCCACCACCGGCGCCCCCTCCCCTCCTCCACTGCCGCTGCCCCTCCCTCCTCCTCCCCCTCCTCCACCACCCGCCCCCCCCCCTCCTCCACCACCGCCGCACCAGCTCCTCCTTGCCCTTGCCCCCTAGCCCAGCCCACGGTGAGCATCGGTCCCCTCTTTGTTCTTATTTTTTTTGCATGTATGGATTTAGGAGTTGATGGATCTGTGGATGGATGGATAGATTGATGTAAGGATGGATGGATAGATGGATGTATGTATACAGGGGCGGTGCCAGCAATCTGTGGATGGATGTATGTATATGTGATTTTGAACAATTTGTAGTTGTTATATGGATTGCTAGATGGATGTATGCTGTGTAGATGTATGGATGGAAAGATGGATGAATGCTATATAGATGTATGGGTGGATTTATGTATGGATTTTCATTTAAAAAAATAGTGTATTTTTATTCCGTTAGGTTAGATGTTGTTGATTATATTGTTCTGCGGTGCTTATGTTGGATTGTTTTTCATGTGCAGGGATATTCTCTTCACCTCCAGGAGCACTGTCGGTCCCGTTGCCGTTGTCATCGTCGTTCGACTACCGCCTCTACGGTCTAAGGGTGAGCTCGACTGTCATCTCCTCCCTGACCTTCCCCTATTTGCTCTGTTCCGGTCGTTGTGTCGATGGCTGGAGTTCAGTGCGGTGTAGTCGTTCATGGGTCGTCGAGGAGAGAAAATAAGGAAAAGAATCTCCGAGGGGTCGAGGGTCGAGGGTCGTCGAGGGGTCGAGGGGTCGAGTGGTCGAGGGATGACTTTCATTCTGATGGTGCTTCCTTTTGAAAGAGATGAGAGTGAGAGATGAGATGCTCTTGAAGGAAGGATACCGGCTGTTCGTAGGTGGTCGGTCTTTCTCGTCCTCCCCCTCTGTGACCTTGGTAAAGCAGGGGGAGGACGAAAAGACCGACCGTCACCGACGGTCAAAATAACATTGAGAGATGAGAGATGTTATAAGAGGAAAGACACCGGCTGTTGTCGTAGGTGGTCGTTGCTCCTCATCTCTTGCTGTGAGACCTTGGTAATGCAGCAAGGAATCGGAGTAACGACCGTCACCGACGGTCAAAATAAACAGGCAAGGAGTGCCCCACCATACATATATACCACCACTTGAGAGGTGAGAGTTGTTGAAGGGAGCATCGATGGAATGAAAGTCAACCCGACACCCCGACACCCCGACCCGACACCCCGTCATATATTTGTGAATTATGAGTTAGGTCATATATTTTCTGATTTAAATGTGCAGTTCTTTCGTTGCTGCGAGGGTCTGGTGTTCGACGACCTCCCCGTGCGTTCGACGAGCTCCGCCTCTGCGTTCGTGGGTGAGCACAAATGACATCTCCTCCTCCCCCCTTCATTTGCTCTGTTTCGGTCTTCGTGCCGATGAAACTTGCTAGCTGTAGGTGTCAATCATCAATATGCGTGACCACTATGCGTCTCCCGTTCGAAAGGGTTACATCTATAAATATGCATTCATTTGCATATTTATAACCGTGATTCTTTTGAATTGTCCAACGTTATCCATGGACAGCCCGAGTATGTGTAGATTGGGTTCGTTTTCCCATATGCTCTGCTCCGGATCCGATGCAGAATTTCGTCAGTGCCTCCCTGTTGTTCTCTGGGTACACATCCTCTCTGCTTATTGCCGAGACGTGTATCAGGAGAATAGCGGGGAGGTGCTGCCGAAATTTTGCATCGGATCCGGAGCAGAGCATGGGAAAATGAACCCAATCTACACATACTCGGGTGGGATTAGGACCTATCTTTACCTACTAGCATCTAGGTTGCATGGACGTAATAAAATTGACAAACTCTATTAATTGATGAATATGGTTTGCTGAATTATGTATGTATTTCTTGTGTGTCCAGTAGCTAGGCAAGATGAGTGATCGTGCGTGGATGTACACCGGTCACACTAGTCAGAAAGACATGACCCGTGAATGGATGAGAAAAACCAATGGGTTTGTGAGAGCCGCATTTGCAAATGGACAGGAAACAACCTGGTGCCCCTGTCTCAAGTGCGACAACTTTCATAAGAAGTCAGAGTTTGAAATGATCAAAGACCTGCAGAAGTTGGGTTTCACGCCTAATTATACGGTCTGGACATTTCATGGTGAGTCTGCTCAACATGCCAGAGCTGAGGAAAACAAAGGATAATCCTAAGGCTAGAGTCGATCAGCAGGCTCTATGTGATAGACCGCTACAAAACATGCGACAACCGAAAGGAAAGAAGAACTGGACGAAGCCAAAGGCATGGTTCAATCTTGGAAGGCCAGTTATGAGGGAAATGCTCCTGTGGGTGAAAAATGAGTTGATGTTCCCCGATGGGTATGCAGTGAATCTAAAGAGGGGAGCGAGCCTTGAAAAATTGAAAATATTTGGTCTCAAGAGTCATGATTGGCACATATGGCTTGAGCGGGTAATGCCGGTGATGTTGCATGGCTTTATCCCTGAGGATGAATGGCTAGTACTGGCAGAGCTGAGCTATTTCTTCCGTGTTCTTTGTGCGAAAGAACTATCGCCTGGCTTGCTAGAAGAACTGGAAGAGTTGGCGCCGGAGTTGATCTGCAAGTTAGAGAAGATCTTTCCACCGGGCTTCTTTAATCCAATGCAGCATTTGATTTTGCATCTCCCGACCGAGGCACGATTGGGGGGGGGCCCGTGCAGAATCGTTGGTGCTACGCAACTGAGAGGATGCAGAAGACGCTTCGAGAAAAATGTAAAAATAAACGTCGAATTGAAGCATCGATGGCCGAGGTATTCATTACTGAGGAGGCGGCAAACTTCGTGACAGCACACTACGAAGCCAAAAATCGTCATTTGCATAATCCGAAGCCTCGGTACAATGCTGGCGACCCTAAAAAGGGTGGATCCAACCTCAGCCTATTCAAAGGGAAGCTCGCACCAGCCGGTGCTTATACTCCCTTATCGTTGGAGGTCGACGAATGGCGGACCATTACGTTGTATATCTTGAACAACCTAACAGAAGTGCGGCCGTACATCGAGTAAGTTCTCGGTACATTGTTTCGCAACCTCTAATTCCTTTGAACTGCTCTTATTCCTGGATATTTGATACAGTCGATACGTCGCCGAATTCTCGAATGGAGCGGTGATCGAAAAGGATTCCGTCGAAGAGTATGAGCTTCTGGCAATGTATGGAGGCGGCTATCCCGGTTTCATCTCTTGGTTCAAACAAACGGTAATTTCCATTAGACCATTTCATTTCTTCTTCTAATTTTCGGCTAATGCAACAATCCTTTCGTATTAAACTTGTAGGCTAGTTCAGAGTCTATGGACGCTGAATTGAGACATAATCATATACTTAGCATTTTTTCCTCCAAAATGACTCAATATGCTTAGCTAGCTCAAAAATGACATAATAGGCTTAATTAGCTCAAAAATGACCTATTTAACCTAGGATAGTTCTGAAATGACTTAAACTTAGCATTTATTCCTCCAAAATGACTTAATATGCTATAAAATGAATTAATATGCTCCAAAATGGCTTAATATGCTCCAAAATGACCTATTTAGCTCGAAAATGACTTAATATTCTCCTAAATGACCTATTAAGCTCCAAAATGACCTATTTAGCTCCAAAATGACCTATTTAGCTCGAAAATGACTTAATATGCTACTAATTGACCTATTTAGCTCCAAAATGACCTATTTAGCTCCAAAATGACTTAATATGCTCCAAAATGACCTATTTAGCTCGAAAATGACCTATTTAGCTTGAAAATGACTTAATATGCTCCAAAATGACCTATTTAGCTCCAAAATGACCTATTTAGCTCCAAAATGACTTAATATGCTCCAAAATGACCTATTTAGCATGTTAAGTCATTTTGGAGCATATTAAGTCATGTCCGGAGCATATTAAGTCATTTTGGAGCATATTTAGCTCCAAAATGACCTATTTAGCTCCAAAATGACTTAATATGCTCCTAAGTGACCTATTTAGCTCCAAAATGACTTAATATGCTCCAAAATGACCTATTTAGCTCCAAAATGACTTAATATGCTCCAAAATGACCTATCTAGCTCCAAAATGACTTAATATGCTCCAAAATGACCTATTTAGCTCCAAAATGACTTAATATGGAGCATATTAAGTCATTTTGGAGCATATTTAGCTCCAAAATGACCTATTTAGCTCCAAAATGACCTATTTAGCTCCAAAATGACTTATTTAGCTCAAAAATGACTTAATATTCTCCAAAATGACCTATACTTAGCTTATTTAGTTCATTTATGACATACTTAGCCTATTTAGGTCAAAAATGGCCTATTTAACTAGGTTAGATCTAAAATGACACAAGTAAGCAATAAGAAGAAGAAAAGGAAAGAGAAGAAAAATTATGCTTCTTTTTCTTCTTCTAGTCTTCTTCTTCTAGTCTTCTTCTTCTTGTTCTTCTAACTTTCTTCTTTCCCATTTTGCAGATTTGCTTCAGATCACGGAAGCTTGTGTTGGAGTCTACTCTTCTTGTTGTCCTTCCTTTTTGTTTTGATTTTGTAGGATGAACAATTTGAAACTTGCTACGTATATATGTATGGATGGATGGTGGCTATATTGTATATGGACCTTTTGCTTAATTGTTGGATATGTTGGACTTTTCATTTGGTGTATATATGTGTTGGATGATGATATATGTGTTGGATATGTTGGATGATCCATATGGCAGGGATATGTTGGCTATATGTACTTGTTGAAATATTTTGAAATGAATATATATATATATATATATATATCTGAGAAATTGATTGAATTTAAGAAAAAAAAGGGGCTATATAGCCAATTTGCCGTCTGCTAGCAGACGGCAAATTGGCCACGTGGCAGCACGCTGTTCACCTGGTCTGGCCTATTTGGCCTCTTTGCCGTCTGCCAGCAGACGGCAAAGGAGCAGGGTCTTTGCCGTCTGCCGGCAGACGGCAAAGGAGCAGGCTCTTTGCCGTCTGCCAGCAGACGGCAAAGAAGGAAAGCTCTTTGCCATCTGCTGGCAGATGGCAAAGAGCGTCGTTAGCCCCCTAACGGGGCTGTCACCTTTTTTGTGCCGTCCACAAGCTTTGCCGTCTGCTAGCAGACGGCAAAGAACTTTCCCTTCTTTCCGTCCCGGCTCAGCAGAGGCAAGCTAGCTGCCTTTACCGGCATCGGGCTTTGCCGGAGTGTTTGCCGTCTGCTGGCGGACGGCAAAGCCTTTGCCGTCCGCCAACAGTGCCTTTGCCGTCTGCTTTGGCAGACGGCAAAGCAGCTGATTCCAGTATACAATTGAACATCGCATTGCAGAATTGAACCAAACAGTTAACTAAACACCACAACAAATGAACCAAACATTAACTGAGCACCACATTGCACAATGTATAACATACTAGAAGATCAGACAGTTAACCAAACCAAGCATGCTTGACAACTTGGAAATATAGCAATTGTATTCGTTTCTCATGTATTTTGTAAAGATAAATTCGATTTATTTCTCACATGGAAGACAATACAAAATTGCAGCTTGAAGAATTGAACATCACATTTGCAGAATTGAACCAAACAGTTAACTGAAGACGACAACTAATTAACCAAACAATTAATAAGTGAGCACCAAATTGCACGACATATAGAACATATACACTAGAGCAACAGATTGCATGGTAAAATTAGATAGCACAATTCACTAGAATTTGTTAAGGAAAGGCAGGAGCAACACACGCAACGGGTAAACCGAGCATGCTTAACCGGCGTAGCTAGCAAATGGCAAGGTGCTCCTCCAAAATCTGGGGGTCGGCACGAATGGCAGCCATCGCGACCTCATCCGCGTGTGCGGCCGCGATTTGCTTCTCCGCTGCCAAATGCTCCTTGAGCTCCTGCCTATACTGCGTGCACCATGGCTTAGGGTGGAGCTTATTTGGTGGAGGGGCCGATGACTTGGGTGGAAGGTGTCGCGCCGGCGGTCGGGGCATGTGGGATGTGGAAGGAGGAGGAGGATGGGGGTCGGGTGTGGATTACCTGCCTGGATAGACGAGGCCGAGCAGCGTGAAGGAGGGTCGCCGGCGAGGAGGTGACGCTGCAAGCAAGGAGTGAAGGTTTCAACTTGGAAAGGAAGGCGGAAATAGGGGAAATGTGGCTTTTGGTAAGGGGAGGGGCGGGGAGGTAGATATTTATGTGGAAGCCAAAAATTTTGAATCGGTTCAGCGAAAAAACTGGTGCGCAAAGTGTCATCAGACACGGTCCCTTATTCAGCACTGTGTACGATATGTGAACATCACAAACGATTCATATAGCTTAACCCGTGTGTGATGAGTTTGAACATGAAAAATTTTGGTTCGAATTTCCCTGGTTACAGTGGTCATCCACGTCGTTGCATAATTTGGGTACACAAAGGAGACTACAGCACACCCACACTTCTTAATCAAGCAAGTTCAGTAATTAAACAGAGCTAGCTGACCTAAACATTACTCTAACAAATTAAAGACCAGTGCTCTTAATTAAACAAAACAAAGAGTATTACTACGGCTGGTGCTCGTCGATCTTCGCTGCCTCCTCCATGTCTAGCTCGCGCCCGACGGTCTCCTGGGGAAGGGGCTCCATGGCATCCATTGCACCATACTCGGCAAGCATCTCGCCATCCGCGTCCGCCATCTCTTTGGAAAAGGCTACCATGAGCTGGGCGTGGGCGGCCACGATCTGGGCTTGGACGGGCTCCGTCGTGGCAAGGTATGCGGCGGAGGAACGGACGGCTGCACGAACGCTCTCGGCAATTGCCAACTCTTCGGCCGTGGGTTGCCGACCGTTGTCGGAGAAGCTTCGTTCGATTTATGCGGTGACCGCCACGAGCCGGGCGTAGGCGGCCTCGACATGGTCATGGGCAGCCTCCATTAGGGCTAAGGCCGCCGCTGTCGAACGGACAGCTATTGTACCGCTCTCGCCAGTTTCTATCCCCAAGGCAGATGTTGCTGCCGCCACCTAAGAAGCAACAGCGGCTGTTTGGGCTGCCTTGGCCGCCCGGTCGCAGATTGCGGCCATGCTCATGCACCTTGTTAGCACGCACATGGCGGCTGCGGCTGCGCTCTCGCCGGAGTGGGCCGCCGAAGTTGCCCTCATGACGCGGGTCCACGTCCCCATCTTTCACCGGCGATGATTGAACAGTGAAATGAAATTTGGGGAGCGAGCTAGTGTGCTTGACATGCCGGCTATATACTTCCGTAAGCCATAGGCGTACTATACTCCGACGGTGCTCCAAGATATTTTGTACTGCATCTCACACGGTTGGTGATAATAAACTGTGTGCGATCTACTTGATTTGAATTACATAATGGGGTCACAGCGGCAATGGAGGGTGTTTGAATTGCTAGAACTTTTATCTGCAGTGAACATGCAACTATATGTGTGTCGTAAAAAATTGGAATTATTCAGGGTTCGTTTGGACATTTTATACATTAAATTGGTTTTCTAGCCATTTCAGGTGCACAATTCAAAATTAAACTACATGCACATGCTCCGGTGCACCAACATGGGTTGTAAAATCATATATGTGTCCATGGGTTTATGCTTATGTCCCATGCAAGAAATGGGGATGAATTTCGAACACCATGACACCGTGGCTCTCCGGCAAACGTTGAGGTACTTGCTTTTGTAATTCTAGTAAATGCAAAACCCGTCTGAAATTCATGAACCTTGGCATGCTATCATGGAATGGCATCAACATGCTGGGGTAAAAAATATTGTCCCATTTGGGCAGGTTATGGTATAAGCTTCTCACAAACTAGAGCTTCTCACAAGAAGCCTCATGGTTCCGTTAGGGAAACGTGTCACCTTTGTGGACAAAACGATATTCGTCGCCTCTTCTTGCTTTCAATTTTTTCCTCGTGTCAACATAGAACAATAGGAGTGTCGTGTCAAATTTTGGAATTTTTTGGGGATCGTTTGGACATTTTTATACGTTAACTGAGTTTTCTAGGCATTTATGTGCATAATTCAAAATTGAACTACATGCATATGCTCTAGTCCATAAAAACAGGTTGCAAAATCAAATGTGTGTCCTTGGTTGCAAGCTTAGGTCACATGCAAGAAATGAGAATGAATGTCAAACACCTTGACACTGTCGCTCGGCCACTAACATTGATATAATTGGTTTTAAAATTCTAGTAAATCGTAAACTCGTCTGAAATTCATGAAACTTGACATGGTATCATGGAACAGCATCGACATGCTGTGGTAAAAATATTGTCCCATTTGGGGCAGGTTTGGGTATGAGCTTCTCGCAAACCAGAGCTTCTCTCACAACAAGCCTGATGGTTTTGGTAGGGAACGTGCCACCTTGGGGGACGAAACGATATCTGTTGCCTCTTCTTACTTTCAAATTTTTTCTTGTGTCAACATAGAACAACAGGAGTGTTGTGTCAATTTTTGGGATTTTTTGGGTTTCGCTTGGACATTTTTATACATTAACTGAGTTTTCTATGCATTTATGTGCATAATTCAAATTTGAACTACATGCACATGCTCCAGTGCATATAAATGGGTTCAAAATTGAAATGTGTGTCCTTGGCTGCAAGCTTAAGTCCCATGCAAGAAATGAGAATGATTGTCAAACACCTTGCCACTGTCACTCGGCCGCTAACATTGAGATACATGGTTTTTAAATTCTAGTAAATCGAAAACGCGTCTGAAATTTATGAAACTTGACATGCTAGCATGGAATGGCATCAACATGCCGTGATAAAATATTGTCCCATTTGGGGCAGGTTGGGGTATAAGCTTCTCACAAACCAGAGCTTCTCACAACAAGCCTCATGGTTACGGTAGGGAACGTTTCACCTTTCTGGACGAAACGATATCCGTTGCCTCTTCTTGATTTCAATTTTTTTTCTAGTGTCAACATAGAACAACATGAGTTGTGTTAATTTTAGGAATTTTTCGGGGTTTGTCTGGACATTTTTATACATTAACTGAGTTTTCTATGCATTTATGTGCATAATTCAAATTTGAACTATAGGCACATGCTCCAGTGCATGTAAATTGTTTGAAAAATCAAATATGTGTCCTTGGCTGCATGCTTAGGTCCCATGCAAGAAATGGGAATGAATGTCAAACACCTTGCCACCGTCGCTCGCCGCAAACATTGAGATACATGGTTTTTAAATTTTAGTAAATCCAAAACTCGTCTGAAGTTCATGAAACTTGACATGCTATCATGGAGCGGCATCAACATGTTGTGGTAAAAAAATTGTCCCATTTGGGGCAGGTTTGTGTATACGGTTCTCGCAAACCAGAGCTTCTCACAACAAGCCTGATGGTTTCGGTAGGGAACGTGCCACCCTTGGGGACGAAACGATATCCGTTGCCTCTTCTTGCTTTCAAAAATTTTCTAGTGTCAACATAGAATGACAGGAGTGTTGTGTCAATTTTTGGGATTTTTTGGGGTTCGCTTGGATATTTTTATACATTAACTGGGTTTTCTAGGCATTTTATGTGCATAATTCAAATTTGAACTACATGCACATGCTCCAGTGCAGAAAAATTGGTTGACATATGAAATGTGTGTCCTTGGGTGCATGCTTAGGTCCCATGCAAGAAATGGGAATGAATTTCAAACACCAGGGCACTGTTGATTGCCGGCAAAACTTTGAGATACTTTGTTTTTAAATTCTAGTAAATCCAAAACTCGTCTGAAATTCATGAAACTTGGCATGCTATCATGGAATGGCACCCGACATGCTGTGGTATTTTTCGTGTCCATTTTGAGAGAAGGCGCACTCAAATAACAGCCAACAAAGGCATTTTGAAAAAATAGCTGCCACTTTAACATCTCAAACGTTTGTATAATTTAAATCATGTGCGTTCTATTAACCATTCACGTGACGCCACGTGTCTGGCTTTTAATGGCTATAGGAGGTGCCGTGCGGAGAGCTGCTTGACTGAACGGTAGGCGTGCGAGCGCAGTTCGGTGCGCAGGCTGACCGAGAGGCGTGCAAGCTGTCCTCCAATGCACAAGCTCACTGAGAAGCGTGTGAGCTGTACGCTGCGTAGGCTCACTGGGAAGCTAGCCCTTTGACTTCCATGGCCGCCCGCCTTGCTTGCATCCTCTCCATTAATGGCGCCTGAGCCGCTGTTTAATACGAACGGCCTTACTGTTCGCCTCCCATTCCCCTCCCTCCTGTAGACCTCCACCAACGCCATGGCATAGAAGGATCATCTACCACTAGTCATCAAGTTTGGTGAAGTCGACTCCGAGCCGGAGGAGATAGAAAATAAGGAGGAATGGGGCCTCACGGACATGGCCCTGAACGAGTTGGCCACGGCGGTTGCTGCCCCTGCGCCAGTCCCAGCTCCCATCCCCGTGCCCGCGCCAGCGACCATCCCAGTAGCATTGACGGGCTGGTCACCGAGCACTATCGCAGAGCTAGAAGCCGCGGGCATCAGCGAGGTCTTCGTGGACCCGCGCAAGCTCGTGTACATGTCAGCGCCAGCACCCGTGCCGGTGCCCGTGCGCGCCCCTCCACCCACCGCGGCGCCGGTCGCCATGTGTTTGCCTGCACCCATCGCGCCCGTGCCCGTGCGCGCCCCACTCAGTGGCATGGGACGCCGCCGTCAACCGCTACCTCGCAGCGCCACCAATTGCTGTCCTCCCGCGCCCCGCCCGTCGATCGCACGACGACATGATGTTTGATTTCCAAGTGAAGAACATTCTATGCTGCCTTGAAGACTTCAACAACGGCGTCCCAAAGGATGACAACGACAACGCCGGCGCGGCACGCCGCCTCCGCCACCACCGGAAATAGTTTTTTTTGGGTTTAATACTGTATCTCGATCATATGAATATAAATTCGCAGTGTGACTGAATGAAATATATGGTTTGAATGAACTTGCATTTCTCTCTCTTAATTTACAGACTTATCAAATGATTTTCTTTTGAAAAAAAAGTCAATGGTTTTTAAATATAAAACACTCATCGCAAACGTTTTAGTTAGAACACCCGTATGCAAACCGACAGCTTCCCCAGGAAGCCAAGGGAAAATGTGCCGAGCAGGATTTGTGCAGCTCTTGATCGCAAACGTTTTAGATAGAACACCCATATGCAAAGTGAGAGCTATCATCTTCCCTCGTAAGTCAAGGGAAAATTCGCAGTGCAGGATTTGTGCATCTCTTCAACGCAAACGGTTCAGATTGAATACGGTATGCAAAGCCAGACTTCGGCGCTAAGCCAAGAGAAAATGTGCCAAGCAGGATTTGTACATCCCTTCAACGCAAATGGTTGTTTTGGATGACCCGTGTGCAACCACGTACAGACAATTTGGTAAGATTTGCATCTGTCATATTGGGTATATTGCCATTTGTCAAACTGGAAAGATTGACATTTGTTGATCTAGTAACATTGCCATTTGTCAACCTTGTAACACTGCGATTTGTCAAAATATGCAGCTAAAAATCACTAGCACTATCTAATTTTTGCAAAAAAAATTCTGTAATTAAGCATAGATTTCATTCATAGATTAAGCAGTCATTCTTTATACAAACAGTTCAACTCGACAGCTGAACCGACCAAAATTTTCCCCAATTGTTGCCAACCACGTACTGAAATAGCTAGTTCAACTATATATACTAGCTAATTTTAAGTACGTTGTACAGTTTCACCACATCTATAGTCAGATGAACTTAACAAAATAGCCCTTAAATACTACTACTATGGAGGGGCTTTGTACTACTTCCGGCAGCCTCTCCTCTGCCGAGCGCGCTCAGTAAGAGGCAGAGGAGGAGGAGCCTACCGACGAGCTGGACAACTGCAATACGGTGCCTGCCGCTACTGCACCTTCAGCGACGCTCACCTCGAACGCCCTCTGCTGCTCCAGACGACCCCTCTCGAAGCGGTGGTTCTCCTCATAGATCTCCTGATTCCTCGCCTTTGCGGCGGAGTGTGCTGCGGCCATGGCGGCAGTAAGGCACTTTGCATGCTTGACAAGGCGCTCCTCCTCCTCCCGCAGGAACTCGTTGTAGCGTGCAAGGTCGCTGACGCACATGCGGGCCTCCACCTCCGCCTCCCGCCTTCGGGCGGCAGTGGCGGAGCGGGTGATGACCCTGGCGGTAGACGGTGGGCTGGCGGCCACGGCGGCCGACGATGAGGTGGCGGCCACGACCACCACCTCCGGCCTTCGGGCCACGGCGACAGAGTGGGTGATGGCCACGGTGGCCGGCAGTGGGGTGGCGGCCACGACGGCCACCTCCCGCCTTCGGGCCGCGGCGGCGGAGGGGGCGATGGCCCTGGCTTTCGACGGTGGTGTGGCGGCCATGGCGACAGACGGTGGTGTGGTGGCCATGGCGGCAGACGGTGGGGTGGTGGCAACAGCTGCCGATGGGCAGCGGCGGCGGAGCATGTGGTGGGTGTTCCGCGCACACCCAACAGGGATGCCAGGCGCACTACACTACGCCGAGGACTGCGCCACCGCCGCGGTGTAGCCTTGTAGCTGGAGCTGTCCTCTGATGACGGCGGAGTGGCTGAGCGACGACGACGGACCGGTGCCATTGGCGATTGTGGGAGAAGCAGACGAGATAAGCTACAGGAAGGGAGGGGAAAATGCGACGCAGGACTTGCCGTCCGTGAGTGTTTATATAGCAGCGCGGTAAGCATTGGGATTTTGGGGGATTTCACCGACTCGGGCGGGAAGCTTGCGCGGGAACCTGGCGGTTGCGCAGGAACGGGCTCACCACCGTTTGGCCAAAAGAATGCCTCCACGCACTACTCAAGCTTGCGCTCTAAGCTGTCTGCGGCAGCGGGGTGACAAGACGTGCGAGAGGAGGACGAAAGGACACGTACACATACGGTTAATAAAATAAAAACGTTTGCGATTAAATTACCTACTACCCGGGTCCTGGTTTATAAGTCGTCTATGTATTTTTGTGCCAAATCTTGACTATAGATTTAACTAATAAAATACGAATGCATGTCGCCAGAGATTATATTGTTCGATTCGTATTTGAACATAGTTTCCAATTATATAATTTTTGTAACATGCATTAACATTTTGTTGGTTAAATTTAAGGTCAAAATATGGCACAAAATATAAAGGGGACTAATAGACCAAGACGGCGGTAGTAGCACACGGCCGCTCTCTACCCAGCGACGCAACTGTCCGCCGGCTTGTAGACGACCATTTCCTGCGTTTTCAACTGCTCTATGCGTGTTGTTGCTTGCGGTTGAGGCGGCCGCGGCACGCTCTGCTCATGTCCCGCCACGCGCGCTCTGCTCTCGCGTCCCTCCGGGCGCTCTGCCTTCGTCCATCCACACGCGCTGCCAGTGTTTGGGGCCGACGCACGATCACACACGTTCATGTGCATGCGGTTGTGCCGGGCGCGGCGCGGCGATGCAGTTACCCGCTGCAAAAACTGCCATGCGGACGCGCCGAGAATCCAGGCCGCCCGGCCCCCATTTATTCCTGCGGCCATTTACCTTCATCTCTCGCGCAACACGACACAATAAGCACACCAACGATGACACATATAGAGAGGACATCCAGCGGTTCCAATGGCGCTCCCCGTGGCTCCAATGGCGCTCCCAGCGGCTGACGATGACAACGGCAGGCAGTTCACCATGCATCACGTAGTGGACACCCACATGAGGGGGAAGGCCCTCTCGATGGTGTACATGAATGAGCCGGTCTCGGTGGAGAGCTCCATCCAAACTATGGAGCAGTTGCATGCCGAGGACAAGTACCAAGTGGTCAGCTTGGACCTCGAGTACACCATCGGTCGTGCCGGGCACGATCAGAAGGTTGCCGTTGCCCAGTTGTGTGTGCGACATGACATCCTCGTCTACCACCACCACCTGGCCACAAGGCCTTGCGAGCATTTCTCCAGGTTTATCAACAGCTCTGACTACAGTTTCGCTACGGTGGACACCACCAATGATCTAAAAGCGCTCAAGGTTTCGGGCTTGAAATGCCAGAATCTTGTCAACATCCAGGACCACTACAAGGTCTGGGGCAGCGACAACAACAAACAGAACTCCCTGGTTGACCTCGCCTCAGCCATCATCGACCCCTACTAGATGAAGATGAAGGATGAGAGCAAGAAGGACAAGAACGCCTGGCACCGTGTCTGGCATGAGAGACTGGATGAACAACACGTCAAGTACGCGGCCAAGGACGCGTACACAAGCTACGAGATGTACATGTGGATTGTTGACATGAGGGAGTGTCTTCTTCCTGCCCCAGACGAGGGACCGAGCCACAGAGCAGTGGCGGGAGCGTCGCAAGAAGTAGATGACTAGACGATCGTTTCTCCTAGTTTAGAATGCATGCAATTATTTATTGGAGTATGTGCGAATGATCTGTATAGTCACTTATGTAATTGGATGTTTATTTCAGTTATATATATATATATATATATATATATGTATATATACATATATGTATATATATATGTATATTTGTTATTCTTCTGTAGACAGAGCAAATCACACAGCTTATTAGCAGCAATCCTCTTTGTTATTATTGGTCTTCGCACATATTTCTGACTACGGACCTGTTTGCCGCGTATCACACACATCTTGTTCAGTTGAACCGTTTCTATTGTGTTGCCTAATCACACACAGTTCATCCTAGTGAACTGTATGCCGTAGATCGCACACACCCTCATCTGGCTGCTCGTTTCTGTTGTTCTGCATCATCGCAAATAGTTCTTCGGGATTAACCGTTTGCCACTCATCGCACGCGCAACTCCAATATGAACCCTGTTTGATGTCGCCGCCATCGTAAACGTTTTGCATCTTTTTTGATGGTTTTATTACATCACCGTTTGTGATTGATGCATCGCACACAGTTTCGTTGAAGGGTCTCTGATTCAACTGTCGCGTTTGGACCATCCTGCAGTAGTGTGTGCAGGTACATTCGTTTTCACATTTCTTTGATTGATCTACCTTTCAACCAATGCGAATCTGGTTGCTTGGCATATATACACGGAAATACATACAATATGATTGAATTGCCTCTACTTGGTCTTACTACTTATAAATTTGCTCTACTGTATATTTGTACATGGGACGAGTCATTAGGATTGTTGTGTGACTATGGTGGTTGTGGATGTTTGTTTCCCACACTCTTCGGCCAAAAGTAATGTTCTCTAAACAATGTGCGGTTTGGTTTCATGCATTTCTGGTCAAAATAGTCTGAAATTTATCTAATTTGTCACAATTATTTTGGAACTTATAGATGGAAGATTGAGATTATAATTAGGCTTTCGATATCCGTGCACATAGGATTCTCTAAACTTTAAATTTAAACCAACCAGATGTTATTTTTTCAAGCTGAAGGAGAGTTGTTGCATTTGTATCAAGCGACTAGGGAAACAAAAGTACTTGGCCAGGATTTTTGGTCTTCGTACAAACAAGATCCGATAATCCTAACTTAATTATAGCAAACTATTGTCCAGCAAAGCATTGAACCCTCATATACAAAAAGATAACTTGCAGGTTGCAATCATTGCATGCTAATCTGAATACGAAGTAGAGATGGAAATAAAGATCATTGTGATGCTGCTATGCCACAGTTGTGCCTCATGGTTCACTTTTAATTGTCTATGATGGGATATCACAATTGTTAGATAATACTCATTGTTGTTTCCTATAACATTTTCCTCATTAATTTCAGCTTGATTCATTATATTTTCTGGATGTTGTTAAGATATGCATATGTTACGAAGTCCATCTTGGTTTTTCTAGTTGTACTTGAGATATATATTTTTCTTAGCTTTGTTTATGTGTCGTTTTTTGTATAAATCATTATCATTTTTCTATTAACAGAAGGTGGATAGATGGTAACAGATGCCGAAGGTTGAATTCAGCAATTGTTGGCTGCAAAGGAAGAAGCTTAACAAATTTGAATACTTCTAGGAGCAGACCTCTGACAATAAGCCAAAGCTCAGACCATATACCTATGTAAATGGTCAGCCCAAGCAACCATGATGTTCACAAATTCTCGCTAAATGGCGAGGCAATTAACCAAAATACTCCCAAATTCAGGCTATAAGCCAAAATCCACTACTATATGTCACTCTATGCGAACACAACCTTCATGTTTTATTCATACTAGCAAACATGCTCGTTCCTTGCAACAGGAGAAAAATAATAATCCCTCATGCACACACCTGGCGATATCAGCAAATCCCTTGAAAATTTTCATGATGCACACAAGAAATAATAAGATAAATGGTGTTGCGTAAAACATAAAGGTGGGATAACTTTTGAAGTATAGTCAAAATGTTACCAATTTATAGGAAAACAGAGATATCTGCCTAATTGCCTCCATCTCTTTATGCATTTGTTATCGTTCCTCCTTAGTCATGCCCAACAAGCAAATATTGCATTAGGATGAAAATAGCAAAGCACATTTTAGTACTCAATGATAGCATGTGCATAAGAGCATTATTTTTGTCTTGTCGATATATGTGTTTGCAACTGTCATCCAAGTCAAGACTTTATTGGGTTGCAAACATATTAGACGAGTCCACTTCAAACAAAAAATTTGTAAGGATATGCATACCAAATGTTCAAGTTTGCGTATCAACATTGATATTCTTCAAAAAAAAGTTTATGAACACAATTTCAAACAATATTGTAATAAACGTTATGCCACTGGTTTACATAAAGCTCATATCAGCTGCTTAGTGTACATCATCATATAGGCATTGGTTATTGTGCACTGTATGAGATAGAGAGGATGATTTATGTATTGTGACGACCCCATTCATAACCGTGCACTAATCATACATGCATCATGCATAGTTACAAATGGTGACTACATGTTAATATCACAATAGAACTTTACGACACACATCTTTATATTACAAACCAGGGTCACGAGGACCCATAATACATAGCAAGTTAAGTCTAGGTACAGACAAATTAAACAAGTTTTTGCCTTAAGAAGACTGATTGCCTTAAGAAGGTTGAACATAATAGTAGGGCTAGACCGAAAAGGCACAGGTATCCTGCCTGGGACCTCCAAACTACTCGTCGACGTCTAACTCCACGTAGCAGTCATCATTGGAACAACCTACATCGGCGGTGCTACCAGCTATTGCAGCAACCTCGTTGAATGAAAAGAATAGCAAAGCAACGGTGAGTACTTGTGACACCCCGATAGTTAAGCTACAGTAAACCCCTCTTAATGATGCCAGCTCATCATGGTTAAAAATTTGCTAAAGCTCACTTGTTTCAAACTAAGTTCAAATCCAAATTCAAATAACAAGTGAAATTCAAAATTTCACAAACATGAAAACTAAAATGTTCATCATGTGGCAAATAATCCCTAACTAATCTTGGTGGTGGAACCAACATTTGACGAAGTGTTTAAATGCCCTAAACTAATTAAAAACTGTGGCTAAAATAATAATTTAATTGCTTTTGAAATTATAAAAAATATAAAACCAATTTATTTTGGGTCCAAACTAAGTTTGGCAGTGGCCTATATTGATGATACTTATTTAGGTGCTAACTTAATATTTTATAAAACTAAAATAAAAGAAACTATAAATGAAAACAGAAAAGAATAACTAAAAAAAGAGAAAATAAGAGAAAAGCCCCAACCCCCACCTGGGCCTCGGCTACTCGACCGGCCCAGCCCACCAACGCCGACCCCCCTGCTACTTCTTGAGCTTGCGTTGATTTTTCCCTTGAAGAGGAAAGGGTGATGCAGCAAAGTAGAGATAAGTATTTCCCTCAGTTAAGAACTAAGGTATTAATCCAATAGGAGGCACAAGCAAGTCTCCAATCTATGCACCTGCACAAAGTAACAAACACTTGCACTCAACGCGAAAAAGGGGTTGTCAATCCCTTCACGATCTCGAACAAGAGTGAGATCTAATAGAGATAGGTATAAAAGATAAATAAAAAGGCAAACTAAAATAAATCTAAATAAATTGCAGCAAGTTATTTTTGGCTTTTTTGGTTTATAGATCTGAAAATATATGATGGAAAATAGACCCAGGGGCCATAGGTTTCACTAGAGGCTTCTCTCTTGAAGATAGCATACGGTGGGTGAACAAATTACTGTTGAGCAATTAACAGAAAAGCGCAAAGTTATGACGATATCTAAGGCAATGATCATGAATATAGGCATCACGTCCGTGACAAGTAGACTGACTCTTGCCTGCATCTACTACTTTTACTCCACACATCGACCGCTATCCAGCATGCATCTAGAGTATTAAGTTCATAAGAACGGAGTAACGCCTGAAGTTAGATGACATGATGTAGAGGGATAAAATCAAGCAATATGATGAAAACCCCATCATTTTATCCTTGAGGGCAACAATACAATACGTGCGTCGCTACCCCTACTATGTCACTGGGTGAGGACACCGCAAGATTGAACCCAAAACTAAGCACCTCTCCCATTGCAAGAAATACCAATCTAGTTGGCCAGACCAAACCGATAGTTCAAAGAGAAATACAAAGATATCTTAATCATGCATAAAAGAGATCAGAGAAGACTCAAATAATATTCATAGATAATCTGATCATAAATCCACAATTCAGTGATCTCAGCAAACACATCGCAAAAAAGTATTACATCGAATAGATCTCCAAGAACATCGAGGAGAACATTAATTGAAGATCAAAGAGGGAAAAGAAACCATCTAGCTACCAGCTATGGACCCATAGGTCTGTGGTAAACTACACAAGCATCATCGGAAGGGCAGCAAGGTTGATGTAGAGGCCCTCCGTGATCAAATCCCCCTCCGGCAGATTGCCGGAAAAGGCCCAAAGATGGGATCTCACGGGAACAGAGGCTTGCGGCGGCGGAAAAGTATTTTGGTGGACGCTTCTGGTGGTTTGCGAATATTTGGGAATTTATAGCGCAAGAATTAGGGTTAGGAGACCCCCAAGGGGCCCACAAGCCCTCAGGGCGCCCCCCTAAGGGGCGCGCCTGGCAGGCTTGTGGCCTCCTCGGCCATCTCCTGACTTCCTCTCCAAGCTCAGTGGATGTCTTCTGGTCCAAGAAAAATCATCGTAAATTTTTATTCCGTTTGGACTCCGTTTGATATTCCTTTTTTGTAAAACTCAAAAACAAGGAAAAAAACAGAAACTGGCACTAGGCACTGGGTTAATAAGTTAGTCCCAAAAATAATACAAAATAACATATTAATGCATATAAAACATCCAAAACAGATAATATAATATCATGGAACAATAAAAAATTATAGATACGTTGGAGACGTATCAGGCATCCCCAAGCTTAATTCCTGCTCATCCTCGAGTAGGTAAATGATAAAAATAGAATTTTTGATGTGAAATGCTACCAAACATATTTATCAATGTAATCTTCTTTATTGTGGCATGAATATTCAGATCCATGAGATTCAAAACAAATCATGCTCCTAGGGGGGTAGATTGGTAGGAAAAGACCATCGCTCATCCCCGACCGCCACTCATAAGGAAGACAATCAGAAAATAAATCATGCTCCGACTTCAACACATAACGGTTCACCATACGTGCATGCTACGGTAATCACAAACTTTAACACAAGTATTTCTACCAATCCACAATTACTCACTAGCATGACTCTAATATCACCATCTTTGTATCTTAAACAAATGCAAGGAATCAAACTTCTCATCTATTCAATGCTCTTTATATGAAAGTTTTTATTATATCCCTCTTGGATGCCCATCATATTAGGACTAAATTCATAACCTAAGCAAATTACCATGTTGTTTAAGAATCTCAAAATAATATAAGTGAAGCATGAGAGTTCAACAATTTCTATAAAATAAAGCCACCGCCGTGCTCTAAAAAGATATAAGTGAAGCACTAGAGCAAACTGCCTAGCTCAAAAGATATAAGTGAAGCACAAAGAGTATTCTAATAAATTCACGATTAATGTGTGTCCCTCTCAAAAGGTGTGTATAGCAAGGATGGTTGTGGCAAACTAAAAAGCAAAGACTCATATCATACAAGAGGCTCCAAGCAAAACACATATCATGTCGTGAATAAAAATATAGCCTCAAGTAAATTTACCGATGGATTGAAGACAAAAGAGGGGATGCCATCCGGGGCATCCCCAAGCTTACATGCTTGGTTGTCCTTGAATAGTACCTTGGGGTGCCTTGGGCATCCCCAAGCTTAGGCTCTTGCCACACCTTATTCCATTGTCCATCAAATCTTTACCCAAAACTTGAAAACTTCACAACACAAAACTCAACAGAAAACTCATAAGATCAATTAGTATAATAAAATAAATCACCACTTTTGGTACTGTTTTGAACTCATTCTTTATTTATATTGGTGTTATATCTACTGCTTTCCAACTTCTTCATAGTTCATACCCCCCGATACTACCCATAGATTCATCAAAATAAGCAAACAACACATAGAAAACAGAATCTGTCAAAAACAGAACAGTCTGTAGTAATCTGTAAACTTCCTATACTTCTGTAACTCCAAAAATTCTGAAACATTTGGAAAACCTGGGAAATTTGCATATCAATATTTTGTAAAAAAAATCAGATCAAAAGCACGTCTCTGTGATTTTTTAAAAGTCTGGCAATGAGCGCAAAAGTTTCTGTTTTTCAGCAAGATCAAATCAACTATCACCGTAGATCATCCCAAAGGTCTTACTTCGCTCAAACACTAATTAAAACACCAAAACACAATTACTACCGAGGTAATAATGTGTATTTATTGAAAAACAGAACCCAAAACAAAAACATAAAAATAAAATTGGGTTGCCTCCCAACAAGCGCTATCGTTTAACGCCCCTAACTAGGCGTAAAACATAGATCTAGGTATTGTCATCTTTGGTATGCAATCCGTAAGTAGCCATCATAATAGATTCATATGGCAACTTAATTTTCTTTCTTGGGAAGTGTTCCATGCCCTTCCTTAACGGAAATTGAAATCTAATGTTTCCTTCTTTCATATCAATAATGTACCAGTCATTCTAAGGAAAGGTCTACCAAGAATAGTAGGACATGTAGGATTGCAATGTATATCAAGCACAATAAAATCTAAGGGCACATAATTCCTATTTGCAACAATAAGAACATCATTAATTCTTCCCATAGGTTTCTTAATAGTGGAATTCGCTAGATGCAAATTCAAAGAACAATCATCAAATTCACGGAAACCTAGCACATCACATAAAGTTTTTGGAATCGTGGAAATGCTAGCACCTAAATCACAAAAGAATGGCACTCATAATCTTTAATTTTAATCTTAATAGTAGGTTCCCACTCATCATAAAGCTTTCTAGGGATAGAAACTTCCAACTCAAGTTTTTCTTCAAAAGATTTCATCATAGCATCAACGATATGTTTAGTAAAAGCTTTATTTTGATTATAAGCATGAGGTGAATTTAACATGCATTGCAAAAAGGAAATACAATCTATCAAAGAGCAATTATGATAATTAAAGTCCTTGAAATCCCAAAGAGTGGGTTCATCACTACTTAAAGTTTTAACCTCTCCAATCCCACTTTTATCAATTTTTTCATTAAGATCTTTAAACTCCGAATCATTGGGACGCCTTCTAGCTAAAGTTGACTCATCTCCAGTCCCATATTTATCAAGATTTATATTAGAAAACAAAGATTCAATAGGAGTCACACCAATCACTTTCAGATCTTCATCATTATTTTCACAAAAACTAGAAGAACACGCTTTTACAAACCAATCTCGCTTAGCACGCATCCTAGCGGTTCTTTCTTTACATTCATCCATAGAAATTTTAATAGCTTTCAGAGATTCATTAATATCATGCTTCGGTGGCATAGATCTAATCTTCAAAGAATCAATCTCAAGAGAAATTCTATCAACGTTCCTAGCCAAATTATCAATCCTAAGCAATTTTTCTTCTACCATAGCATTGAAATTCTTTTGAGAATTAATGAAATCTTTAATATTATTCTCATGATCAGAGGGTATTTTATTATAATTTCCATAAGAATTGTTGTACGAATTACCATAATTATTAGAGGAATTACTAGGAAACGGCCTAGGGTTGAAATTACCTCTATACGCGTTATTACCAAAATTGTTCCTACCAACAAAATTCACATCCATAGATTCATTATTATTCTCAATCAAAGTGGACAAAGGCATATCATTAGGACCAATAGGAGCACTCTTACTAGCAAACAATTTCATAAGTTCATCCATCTTTCCACTCAAAGTACTAATTTCTTCAATCGCATGCACTTTTTTACTAGTGGAAGATCTTTCGGTATGCCATTGAGAGTAATTTGCCATAATATTATCTAGGAGTTTAGTAGATTCTCCTAATGTAATTTCTATAAAAGTACCTCCCACGGCGGAATCTAAAAGATTTCTAGATGCAAAATTCAATCCGGCATAAATTTTTTGTGTGATCATCCATAAACTTAAACCATGAGTGGGGCAATTTCTTATCATCAATTTCATCCTCTCCCAAGATTGTGCAACATGTTCATGATCAAGTTAATTAAAATTCATTATATCATTCCTAAGGGAGATGATCTTAGTGGGAGGAAAATACTTCGAGATAAAAGCATCTTTACACTTGTTCTATGAATCAATACTATTTTTAGGCAAAGATGAAAACCAAGTTTTAGCACAATCTCGTAGTGAGAACGAAAATAGCTTCAATTTAACAATATCATTATCCACATCTTTTTTCTTTTGCATATCACACAACTCAACGAAAGTATTTAGATGGGATGCGGCATCTTCACTAGGAAGGCCAGAAAATTGATCTTTCATAACAAGATTCAACAAAGCGGCATTAATTTCATAAGATTCCGCACTAGTGGCAGGAGTAATCGGAGTACTAATAAAATCATTATTATTAGTATTGGAAAAGTCACACAATTTGGTATTTTCTTGAGACATCGTGACAAAACAAGTAATCTAACAAACGAGCAAACGAAAAAGACGAACAAAAGAAGGGCGAATAAAAAGGCAAATATTTTTGTGTTTTTCTGAAAATGTTTTAGAAGTGGGGGAGAAGAAAATGAGAGGCAAATGGCAAATAATGTAATGCAAGAGATGAGAGTTTATGATGGGTACTTGGTAGGCTTGATGTAGAACCACCCCGCCAACGGCGCCAGAAATTCTTCCTCCTAGTTCTTGAGCTTGCTTTGATTTTTTTTCCTTGAAGAGGAAAGGGTGATGCAGCAAAGTAGAGATAAGTATTTCCCTTAGTTAAGAACCAAGGTATCAATCCAGTAGGAGGCACAAGCAAGTCTCAAATCTATGCACCTGCACAAACTAGCAAACACTTGCACTCAACGCGAAAAAGGGGTTGTCAATCGCTTCACGGTCTCGAACAAGAGTGAGATCTAATAGAGATAGGTATAAAAGATAAATAAAAAGGCAAACTAAAATAAATGTAAATAAATTGCAGCAAGGTATTTTTGGGTTTTTTGGTTTATAGATCTAAAAATATATGATGGAAAATAGACCCGAGGGCCATAGGTTTCACTAGAGGCTTCTCTCTTGAAGATAGCATACGGTGGGTGAACAAATTACTGTTGAGCAATTAACAGAAAAGCACAAAGTTATGAAGATATCTAAGGCAATGATCATGAATATAGGCATCACGTCCGTGACAAGTAGACCGACTCCTGCCTGCATCTACTACTATTACTCCACACATCGACCGCTATCCAACATGCATCTAGAGTATTAAGTTCATAAGAATGGAGTAACACCTTAAGTAAGATGACATGATGTAGAGGGATAAATCAAGAAATATGATGAAAACCCCATCTATTTATCCTTGATGGCAACAATACAATACGTGCCTCGCTACCCCTACTATGTCACTGGGTGAGGGCACCGCAAGATTGAACCCAAAACTAAGCACCTCTCCCATTGCAAGAAATACCAATCTAGTTGGCCAGACCAAACCGATAGTTCGAAGAGAAATACAAGGATATCTTAATGATGCATAAAAGAGTTCAGAGAATACTCAAATAATATTCATAGATAATCTGATCATAAATCCACAATTCAGCGATCTCAGCAAACACACCGCAAAAAAGTATTACATCGAATAGATCTCCACGAACATCGAGGAGAACATTGTATTGAAGATCAAAGAGGGAGAACAAGCCATCTAGCTACTAGCTATGGACCCGTAGGTCTGTGGTAAACTACACAAGCATCATCGGAAGGACAGCAAGGTCGATGTAGAGGCCCTCCGTGATCGAATCCCCCTCCGGCAGATTGCTGGAAAGGCCCCAAGATGGGATCTCACGGGAACAGAGGCTTGCGGCGGCGGAAAAGTATTTTGGTGGACGCTTCTGGTGGTTTGGGAATATTTGGGAATTTATAGCACAAGAATTAGGGTTAGGAGACCCCTAAGGGGCCCACAAGCCCTCAGGGCGCCCTCCTAAGGGGCGTGCCTGGCAGGCTTGTGGCCTTCTCGGCCATCTCCTGACTTCCTCTCCAAGCTCAGTGGATGTCTTCTGGTCCAAGAAAAATCATCGTAAAGTTTTATTCCGTTTGGACTCCGTTTGATATTCCTTTTCTGTAAAACTCAAAAACAAGGAAAAAACAGAAACTGGCACTAGGCTCTGGGTTAATAAGTTAGTCCAAAAAATAATACAAAATAACATATTAATGCATATAAAACATTCAAAACAGATAATATAACACTAGTAGAAAACAGGGCTTTGGTTCGGGCCTGGCCAGCCCATTAGTCCCGGTTCAGTCACGAACCGGGACCAATGGGAGCATCAGTCCCGGTTCGTGAGGCCAGGGGGCCGGCCGGGCCTCGGGGGCCATTGGTCCCGGTTCGTCTGGCCCCTTTGGTCCCGGTTCCAGACACGAACCAGGACCAATGGGCCTCGCTCCTGGCCCACATCCATTGGTCCCGGTTCATCGCTGGAACCGGGACAGAAGGGGGGCCTTTAGTCCCGGTTCCAGCCACGAACCAGGACCAATGAGGTGGCTATATATACCCCCTCGCCGGCGAGCAGAGCACTCCACACTGCTCTATTTTTTCTGGCCGGCGAGGGGAGAGCTTTGTGGTGCTCTAGCTCACCTCCTATGCATATGAGGTGTTCGATGAAATGGCCGAGCCACACTAGTTAAGCTTTCTTCTCTCGAAGCTCGACCTCCAAGCTCCATTTTTCTCGAGATTTGTCTAGGTTTAGCGGTCCATCACGTCCCGTCCCCGTCTTCACCGCCGTCGAATGCCCGCGCCGATCTCGTCGCCGGCACCACCATGGTGAGCCTCTTGTTCTTATCTTCTTTCTGAAAGAAAAAAAATTCTTACTTGTATGATTAGATAGATAATTGTCTAACGTGACATAGATTTTATTTATTGTTTAATTTGATGCTCTGGAGAGCTATATGTTGTTCAATGAGAACTATGTATGTACTTTGGTTTTAATGTGATGATGAACTTTTATTAATTAGGTCACTTATCTATCCATGATATGTTCTGTAATGGTTTTTGACACACTTAATTATATATAATGCACGCAGATGAACCGACAATGGATGTACGGTGACAGACACACCTCCGAGTACATTAAGGGCTTGCATAATTTTCTCCAAGTGGCTGAGGCAAACAAGCAGAATGGTTTTATGTGTTGTCCATGCCCTATATGTGGGAATACGAAGTCTTACTCTGACCGGAAAATCCTTCACAGCCACCTGCTTTATAAGGGTTTCATGCCACACTATAATGTTTGGACCAAGCACGGAGAAATAGGGGTTATGATGGAAGACAGCGAAGAAGAAGAGGACGATGACAACTATGTGCCCCCTGAATACGGTGATGCTGCAACGGGGGAAGCTGCTGAAGATCAAGAGGAACCAGACGATGTGCCCGATGATGATCTCCGCCGGGTCATTGTTGATGCAAGGAGACAGTGCGAAAGTCAAAAGGAGAAGCTGAAGTTCGATTGCATGTTAGAGGATCACAAAAAAGGGTTGTACCCCAATTGCGAAGATGGCAACACAAAGCTCGGTACCGTACTGGAATTGCTGCAGTGGAAGGCAGAGAATGCTGTGCCTGACAAAGGATTTGAGAAGCTACTGAAAATATTGAAGAAGAAGCTTCCAAAGGATAACGAATTGCCCGACAGTACGTACGCAACAAAGAAGGTCGTATGCCCTATAGGATTGGAGGTGCAGAAGATACATGCATGCCCTAATGACTGCATCCTCTACCGCGGTGTGTACGAGGATTTGAACGCATGCCCGGTATGCAGTGCATTGCGGTATAAGATAAGACGAGATGACCCTGGTGATGTTGACGGCGAGCCCCCCAGGAAGAGGGTTCCTGCCAAGGTGATGTGGTATGCTCCTATAATACCACGGTTGAAACGTCTGTTCAGAAATGAAGAGCATGCCAAGTTGATGCGATGGCACAGAGAGGACCGTAAGAAAGAAGAGAAGTTGAGAGCACCCGCTGACGGGTCGCAGTGGAGAAAAATCGAGAGAAAGTACCGGGCTGAGTTTGCAGGTGACCCAAGGAACGTATGGTTTGGTTTAAGCGCGGATGGCATTAATCCTTTCGGGGAGCAGAGCAGCAATCACAACACCTGGCCCGTGACTCTATGTATGTATAACCTTCCTCCTTGGATGTGCATGAAGCGGAAGTTCATTATGATGCTAGTTCTCATCCAAGGCCCTAAGCAACCCGGCAACGACATTGATGTGTACCTAAGGCCATTAGTTGAAGAACTTTTACAGCTGTGGAATGGAAACGGTGTACGTGTGTGGGATGAGCACAAACAAGAGGAATTTAACCTGCATGCATTGCTGTTTGTAACCATCAACGATTGGCCTGCTTTCAGTAACCTTTCAGGATAGACAAACAAGGGATACCATGCATGCACGCACAGTTTAGCTGACACCGAAAGTATATACCTGGACAAATGCAGGAAGAATGTGTACCTGGGGCATCGTCGATTTCTTCCGACCAACCATCAATGTCGAAAGAAAGGCAAGCATTTCAAAGGCGAGGGAGATCACCGGAAGAAGCCCGCCATGCGTACCGGTGATCACGTACTTGCTATGGTCAATGATTTACACGTAATCTTTGGAAAGGGTCCCGGCGGACTATCTGTTCCGAATGACGCTGAGTGACGCGCACCCATGTGGAAGAAGAAATCTATATTTTGAGACCTACCCTACTGGAAAGACCTAGAGGTCCGCTCTTCAATCGACGTGACGCACATGACGAAGAACCTTTGCGTGAACCTGCTAGGCTTCTTGGGCGTGTATGGGAAGACAAAAGATACACCGGAGGCACGGGAGGACCTGCAACGTTTGCACGAAAAAGACGGCATGCCTCCAAAGCAGTATGAAGGTCCTGCCAGCTACGCTCTTACAAAAGAGAAGGAAATCTTCTTTGAATGCCTGCTCAGTATGAAGGTCCCGTCTGGCTTCTCGTCGAATATAAAGGGAATAATAAATATGGCAGAGAAAAAGTTCCAGAACCTAAAGTCTCATGACTGCCACGTGATTATGACGCAACTGCTTCCGGTTGCATTGAGGGGGCTTCTACCAGAAAACGTTCGATTAGCCATTGTGAAGCTATGTGCATTCCTCAATGCAATCTCTCAGAAGGTGATCGATCCAGAAATCATACCAAGGCTAAGGAGTGATGTGGCGCAATGTCTTGTCAGTTTCGAGCTGGTGTTCCCACCATCCTTCTTCAATATCATGACGCACGTCCTAGTTCATCTAGTCAACGAGATTGTCGTTCTGGGCCCCGTATTTCTACACAATATGTTCCCCTTTGAGAGGTTCATGGGAGTCCTAAAGAAATATGTCCGTAACCTTGCTAGGCCAGAAGGAAGCATCTCCATGGGCCATCAAACAGAGGATGTCATTGGGTTTTGTGTTGACTTCATTCCTGGCCTTAAGAAGATTGTGTTGACTTCATTCCTAACTGGAAAAGGCATGCTAGGAGGGGACTCAATAATATGCAGGGACGGGCATTCTTGGTCTCAAGCATACTACACAGTTCTACAGAACTCTACCTTCGTGACCCCGTATGTCAATGAACACAAGAACAGTCTGCGCTACAAACACCCGGAGCAGTGTGACGACTGGATTACATGTGAACACACCAGGACTTTCGGCAGTTGGTTGGAAACACGTCTCAGAGGTGACAACACTGTTTGTGATGAGCTGTACTCGTTGTCCAGGGGACCATCTTCAACTGTATTGACTTACAAAGGATACGAGATAAATGGGAATACATTTTACACGATCGCCCAAGATCAAAAGAGCACCAACCAAAACAGCGGTGTCCACTTTGATGCAGCAACCAAGAGGGGAAATGACACATATTATGGTTACATAGTGGACATATGGGAACTTGACTATGGACATGATTTTAAGGTCCCTTTGTTTAAGTGCAAATGGGTCAATCTGTCAGGAGGCGGGGTACAGGTAGACCCACAGTACGGAATGACAACAGTGGATCTGAACAATCTTGGGTACATAGACGAACCATTCGTCCTAGCCAATGATGTGGCGCAGGTTTTCTATGTGAAGGACATGTCTACCAAACCGAGAAAAAGAAAAGATAAGGAAGCGAACACATCATACGATGAGACAAAGCGCCACATAGTTCTTTCAGGAAAAAGAGACATCGTGGGAGTGGAGGGCAAGACAGACATGTCCGAAGATGATGAAAAGTTTCATGAAATTCCTCCCTTCAAAGTCAAGGCTGACCCAAGCACCCTGTTAAACGATGAAGATTATCCATGGTTACGGCGCAATAAGCAAAGGACACAAGCGAAGAAAAAGTGAAGACTTTCTCTCCACAACTATTATGATGATGCCTTTGATCTAGAATATCCATGTAACAGACGAGTTTCCGTATGAAACCCTGATACTTCGAAAGAGATTGTCCGTTTTCTACACGAAGTGCATCCAGTTTTTGCCGTAACCCTCTCAACTTTTTAGCACATGCTATGTGGGTGAAATGATGATACCATGCCAACTTTCAACCTTTTCAGAGTTCATTTGTAGTGCTTTTCATTTTCAGGGTCATATAGCTCAAAAAAATCAGTAAATGCATGAAAAATAACAAATGAAGTCAGAAAGGGTTGAAAATTGATGATGTGGCTTTGAATGTGCATTTTGAACACACAAAAAGTCTGGAGTTCAATAGTTCAAAAAATGAAATCCCTTTGTAACAGACGAGTTTCCGTATAAAACCCTGATACTTCGAAAGAGATTGTCCGTTTTGTACACGAAGTTGCATCCATTTTTGCCAACCCTCTCAACTTTTTAGCACATGCTATGTGGGTGAAATGATGATACCACGCCAATTTTCAACCTCTTCAGAGTTCATTTGAAGTGCTTTTCAATTTCAGGGTCATATAGCTCAAAAAACTCAGTAAATGCATGAAAAATAACAAATGAAGTCAGAAAGGATTGAAAATAGATGATGTGGCTTTGAATGGTGCATTTTGAACACACAAAAAGTCTGGAGTTCAAATAAGTTCAAAAAAATGAAATCCCTTTGTAACAGACGAGTTTCCGTATGAAACCCTGATACTTCGAAAGAGATTGTCCGTTTTGTACACGAAGTGCATCCAGTTTTTGCCGTAACCCTCTCAACTTTTTAGCACATGCTATGTGGGTGAAATGATGATACCATGCCAACTTTCAATCTTTTCAGAGTTCATTTGTAGTGCTTTTCAATTTCAGGGTCATATAGCTCAAAAAATCAGTAAATGCATGAAAAATAACAAAATGAAGTCAGAATTGATGATGTGGCTTGAATGGTGCATTTGAACACACAACAAGTCTGGATGTTCAAAATAAGTTCAAAAAAATGAAATCCCTTTGTAACAGACGAGTTTCCGTATGAAACCCTGATACTTCGAAAGAGATTGTCTGTTTTGTACACGAAGTGCATCCAGTTTTTACCGTAACCCTCTCAACTTTTTAGCACATGCTATGTGGGTGAAATGATGATACCATGCCAACTTTCAACCTTTTCAGAGTTCATTTGTAGTGCTTTTCATTTTCAGGGTCATATAGCTCAAAAAAATCAGTAAATGCATGAAAAATAACAAATGAAGTCAGAAAGGGTTGAAAATTGATGATGTGGCTTTCAATGGTGCATTTTGAACACACAAAAAGTCTGGAGTTCAAATAAGTTCAAAAAAATGAAATCCCTTTGTAACAGACGAGTTTCCATATGAAACCCTGATACTTCGAAAGAGATTGTCCGTTTTGTACATGAAGTGCATCCATTTTTTGCCGTAACCCTCTCAACTTTTTAGCACATGCTATGTGGGTGAAATGATGATACCATGCCAGCTTTCAACCTTTTCAGAGTTCATTTGTAGTGCTTTTCATTTTCAGGGTCATATAGCTCAAAAAAATTAGTAAATGCATGAAAAATAACAAATGAAGTCAGAAAGGGTTGAAAATTGATGATGTGGCTTTGAATGGTGCATTTTGAACACGCAAAAAGTCTGGAGTTCAAATAAGTTCAAAAAAATGAAATCCCTGATACCTCGAAACAGATTGTCCGTTTTGTACACGAAGTAAATGCATGAAAAATGCATGTTGTAATAAGTTATTAAAAATAAAAGAGAGGCGCAATGCTCACCTGCACGTTGCTTAGCTTCAGGCCTTGAGAAACTACACATAGCACCATGCAGTCTACACCATTTCAAGGCCTGAAGCTAAGCAACGTGTAGGTGAGCATTGCGCCTCTCCTTCATTGTCTCTGCACTCAGGGCTTATAAACCGCAGCGAGTGCCTCTCGCTTGGCGAGGTGGGACTAAAAAACAGCTGTAGAAAGAATCAACTAAAAAACTCTATTACCGGTTCATGCCACGAACCGGTACTAAAGGTGCTCGTGGGGCCCCAGCCTTAGAACGGTACTAAATGAAATGCCTTTGTAACAGCCTTAGAACCGGTACTAAAGCAATCAACTAAAAAGCTTTTATAAACCTCTAGTATTATTGAAACTAAAATTATATAAAATTTATGCAACTAAAATTATCAAAGTATTTTCTGTTCAAAACATTAAAAGCAAAAAGAATTTTCATAAAATAAATAAAAAAAGCAAAAAAGAAAATAAAATAAATAAGTAGAAACAAAATAAAATAAAATAAAATAAACTTTAATAAAATAAATAAGTAGAAACAAAATAAAATAAAATAAAATTTAAACTATTCAAATTGGAAAACTAATGGCACTAACAGAAAGTTTATAATTTTTATTACCTAAAAGCAAAAATAATCACTGAAAAACAGTAAGTATTTTGTTGTAAGTAGAAACAAAATAAAATAAATAAAGCAAAAAAGAAAACAAAAAAACTGGGAAAAAATAAAAAAATGCCGCCTACTGGGCCACCACGGCCTGAATACGACTAGAAACCCATCCATGGGCCAGGATTCAGGCCCGCAGCAGGCCCAGTAGGCCCACGGGCAAGGATAGACAGAGTAGGCCCGAAAGCCTGCAGTTAAGAGGAGCTCGAGAGGGTGGGCGCAGCAGCGCTTATAAACCACTCTCGAGCTCTCTCAACTAGTGAGGTGGGACTAAACATCCCACCGCACCAGCGCAAGGCCTTTGGTTCCGGTTGGTAGCACCAACCGGGACGAAAGGGGTGCATTGGTCCCGGTTCGTGGCACCAACCGGGACCAATGCCCCCCTTTGGTCCCGGTTCGTGCCACCAACCGGGACCAAAGGTCTCTGTTTCCCGCCCTTTGGGCTGCTGAAAACTGACCTTTGGTCCCGGTTGGTGGCACCAACCGGGACAAAAGGGGGGCATTGGTCCCGGTTGATGCCACAAACCGGGACCAAAGGATTTCCTAAATAACCCAACACTTAGGAATTTTCCCCCACCCGCCATTCTTCTCTCGAACGCCGCCAGGCTACTGCTCTGCTCCTCGACACCACGCCCCTGCCCGACGTGGTGGTTGGGTCTCGTGACCAGTGCGGTGCAGTCGTTGCCGTCGCCCGCGCCCTTGCCCCGGCCCGCCCCCGTCGTCGCCGTCGCCCCTGCCCCGAGCGCGCACCCCTGCCCCGTCGACGTCGTCGCCGTCCTCGCCGCCGACCCCGCGCCCCTGCCCCGGCCCGCCCCCGTCGTTGATCGCCGTCGCCCTGCCCCGCCCCCTTCGTCGCCGTCGCCCGCTGCCCCAAGCGCGCGCCCCTGCCCCATCGACGTCGTCGCCGTCGCCGTCCTCACCGCCGACCCCGTGCCCCTGCCCCTCCACACCTTGGTCCGGCCGGCGCCCTCCTTGTCCTACTCCCTCTCCCGTTTCCCTTTTTTTCATATATATATATATGCTTGTTTTTTTGTTCATATATATGATGATATATATGCTTCTTTTCATACTTGTTTTTGTTCATATATATGATGATTTTTTTATAAAATATCATTTTTTTTCATAGATGATCATATATATGATGGATGCATGGATGTGGATGGAATATGATGTTTTTTTGTTCATAGAATATGATGTTTTTTTTATTCATAGATTTTTTTTCATATGATTTTGTAAGATGATGTTGATGATAGATATGATGATGTTGATGATAGATGTTGTATGCTTTTTTTGTTCATATAATTTTTTTTGTTCATATAATTTTTTTTGTTCGTATGATGATTTTTTTTCATATATGTATTAATTTTCTTATTTAGGTTGTTAGTAGATATCGATTTTAGGTTAGTTGATTTAGTGCATTTTAGGTTAGTTGTACTGTTAGTGCATTTTAGGTTAGTAGATTTTAGGTTAGCGGAGAGGAAAAAGGAAAATAAGGAAAAAGAAGGAAAGAGGAAGAAGGAAGAAGGAAGAAGAAGAAGGAAGAAGAAGAAAAAGAAGGAGAGGAAAAAGGAAAATAAGAATAAGAAGAGGAAGAAGGAGAAGGAGAAGAAGAAGGAGAAGAAGAGGAGAGGAAGAAGAGGAGAAAAAAAATAAGAGGAGGAAGAAGAAGAAAAATAAGAAGAGGATCGCCGAGCGGTCGAGGGTCGGGAACTAGGGTAGAGGGTCGAGGGTCGCCGAGGGGTCGAGCGTCGAGGGTCGGGAACTAGGGTAGAGGGTCGAGGGTCGCCGAGGGGTCGAGGGTCGAGGATCGCCGAGGGGTCGAGAGGGGGACGTCGATCAACCCCCTCCCCGATAACATTTTTTTTCCATGTGCAACATAGATTTATCAAGAATGCCCCCATTATGGTTGTGCATAAGTTGATCCAATTTTTTTCTGATCTCATATATATATATATATATTCTTCTATATGTCACGTTGTCTGTCAAAGTATTGAAGAAATCCATGGCTTCATCATTAGCCGGAAGTAACAGGCGTATGATGCTACGAAGCTCTTCAAAGTTGTTTTGGAACGGAGTTCCAGATAGAATAATTCGCTTTTTGGTACGAATTTCAGCAAAGGCCTTCCAAATAGCGATATTCGGAAGGCTCTTGCTGAACTTCGTACCAAAAAACTAATTATCCTATTCGGGACTCCATTCCAAAACAATTTTGGAGAGCTTCGTACCATTATGCGCCTGTTACTTCTGGCTAATGATGAAGCCATGGTTTTCTTGAATCCTTTGACACTGACAACGTGACATATAGAAGGGTAGATGAGATCAGGAAAAATATGGACCATTTTCTGCACATCCAGAATGGCGCCATTTTGTTAAATCCCTTGTTTGACATTCATGAGAGAGGCGGTCCGAACGTCGGACATTCATGAGAGAACTCCGGTAACTCTTCAACATGAGGGGGGACGTCGATCAACCCCCTCTCGCCCGACCAAACCCTAGAAGCGTCGAGGCCACCCCAAACCCTAGAAGCATTACCGAGGCCACCCCAAACCCTAGAAGCGTCGAGGCCACCCTCTCGAAACGTATATATTCGAAACATATCAAGTGTTGTAATTTCTCTCGAAACGTATCCCCGGTAACTTCGACATGAGGGGGGACGTTGGACATATATATTCGAAACATATCAAGTGTTGTATTTTCTCTCGAAACGTATCCCCGGTAACTTCGACATGAGGGGGGACGTCGGACATATATATTCGAAACATATCAAGTGTTGTATTTTCTCTAGAAACGTATCCCCGGTAACTTCGACATGAGGGGGGACGTCGGACATATATATTCGAAACATATCAAGTGTTGTATTTTCTCTTGAAACATATCCCCAGTAACTTCGACATGAGGGGGGACGTCGGACATATATATTCGAAACATATCAAGTGTTGTATTTTCTCTCGAAACGTATCCCCGGTAACTTCGGCATGAGGGGGGACGTCAATCAACCCCCTCTCGCCCGACCAACTCTCGAGGCCACCCCAAACCCTAGAAGCGTTGTCGAGGCCACCCCAAACCGTAGAAGCGTCGAGCTAGCTAGGTCTACGTTTTCACTAATATATCCATCTGTCATGTTTGTATATTAATTGCCATGTTGTAATATTTGCAGAAACTATGGAGCACCGAGACATCGAAGCAGAACAGTTGTTGGGGGACATAATCCACGGCGGAGCTGATGTCTTGTCGTATGTCAATGACATCGATGGTCTAGAAGGAGAGGGTGAAGCAGGCTCCGATGATCGAACAATGGAGGTGGAAGGACATGATTATGATGGCTCCGGTGATGGAATGCCGGTGGAAGAAGGAGAGCGTGATGACTGCTCCGGTGAGCGAACGGAGGAAGGAGCTGTTGCAAAGTCCGGCGAGGTATATATATTAATTAAGCCTGTGCTGACTAGCTAATTGATGCATTAATTGTTTTGGTATGTAAACATATTAACTCTCTTCTTTCTTCTTTTCTAGCCCTCCGGATCGAGCCAAACTTCGGTAATGAGACGAGGCCCAAAGAAAAGGTTGCGCCAGGATGAAAGGTTCACGATCACAGCAATCAAGGGCGATGGCCAACCGATTGAACCTAGCCGGACCAAGGAAGCATTTTCTGGTCAGTGCGGGGTTCTTGTTAGGGACATGATCCCGATCAGCATCCACCAATGGAATAAGCCTAAGAGCGAAGATCCTCAAGTGTCTTTTGTCAACGATAGACAGAAAGATGATCTTTGGACCGCGCTGAAGGCAAATTTCACCCTACCGCCAGAGGAGGATCCGGATAAGCCAGTTATAGAGCCATTGGTCAAGGCTCATGCTCTTAAGAAGATGGCAGATCTATTCAGGAGGTGGAAGAATGAGTTGAAATCAACGTTTGTCGACAAAGGGAAGACTCCAGAATTCATTGGCCGATTTGAGAAGATAAGAGATCACTGGCCCACATTTGTGGCCCACAAGACATCAAAGAAGAGTAAGAAGATGTCAGCGACAAACAAGAAAAATGCTGCAAAGAAGGAGCATCACCATCGCATGGGGTCAGGTGGCTGACTCAAAGCCCGGCCGTTGTGGGACAAGGCTGAGAAGGACCTGCTTCATAAAGGGGTCGAACCAGAGACATTGAACTGGCCAGACCGTTCAAGGACTTGGTTCTTCGGGGTTGGGGGAACCTTGGACCCTGAAACAGGGAAGTGCCGTTGGACGCAGGAGCAACTTGAAATACCCGTCAAGAAGCTTCAGAAGTATATCGCCGTAGCACAGCAAGGGACGTTCGTTCCGACAGAGAGAACGACGAGCTCACACAGGCCCTCGGGAATCCTGAGCACCCAGGACGAACACGAGGCACGGCAGGCTCCGTTGCATGGAAGGTTGGGTTTTCCAGCGCAGGCAGTTACAAAACCCGGGAGAGGAGGAGGAAAGTGGAGCAGACCGAACTGCAGAAGCTGAATGCAAGGGTACGAGCGCTAGAGGAACAAGCACTAGTTTAGAGCCAGCGACCTGCCGGAGCTACCCCAGAAGCTACCTCGCCATCTCAGCGGAGAAGCAGCGTGGCTTCACCGAGCTCGTTCAGCAGCCTAACTTCACGTCTCCCAGCTACCCCGTGGATGCTATCACGGAGGCTCAAGATTGCCACCTTATGACGCAATGGCAGCACCTCAAAGTCAAGGCGGCTGTCGGCTCTGTTGCACCTCCTGCACCCGGCGCAACTTTTCACTGCCTTCCGATTCCAAAAGGCTATGCTGTTGTGATGGTCGATGAAATAACGGAGGGACTTGAGGAGCTCGATCTTGACCACCCTACCGGTGAAGGGGAGACTCAGCTTGGTCTTGCTCTGAAGACTCCATGTCTATGGCGGAAGGAGCTCATCAACGTTCTGAACTGGACGCCTCCGCCTCCTCCTCCTCCTCCGGCGAGTCAGGGCACTCTGCCTCCTCCTCCGCCTCCTCCTCCGGCGAGTGATCAGGGCACTCTGCCTCCTTCTCCGGCTGCTCCGGCGCGTGGCGGCACTCCGCCTCCTTCTCCGCCGGTGCGTCCGAGCAGCCCGCCTCCTCCTCCGCCTCGTCAGCAACAGCGGAAGACAGCCGATGCCGCTCCGGCGCGTCATAGCAGTCCGCCTCCTTCTCCGCCTCGTAAGCAACGAAGGAAGACAGCCACAGCCGCTCCGGCTGCTCCGGCGTCTAGCAGTACAGCCAGAGGCGGGAGGCAATACAGACTCGGTCCATCTCTCAAGCCTCTAGAGAGGTTACCATACGAGATGAGTGTGGAGGAAAACGCGCAGATCTGTCAAGCCGAAGTGAAGGACTTTTTTGCAAAGAAAAATCCACCTCCGGAGGAGAAGATAGATTCGGTGAAATTGAAGCGCACTTTGGATGCCCTGAAGCGACCACCACCGCCTCCGCCGGATGACAACCATGTCCGCGCTCTTAAAAAGGCAGTGCAAGGAGCGCGCCGGTCGGGAACTACTTCAAGTGACAAAAGGTTACAAGAACGAAGAAGTGGGAAAAAAATTCCCCAGCTCGGTGAACAGGCGAACCAATCGTGCCCCCCGCTCAAGGTGTCTAGCGATATCATCGCAAATCTACCGGGGATGCTGCCCGGTACCAATCCTGGTGATTACCTGCCCGACGATGCACATTTTGATACAATGGAGGTGGACGAACACAAATACCGGTACAGGAAGCCTCTCATCAAACCTGGTCATCCTCCTCTAACAACGATGATGCAAAGATTCCATAAGTGGTACATGGACACCTGCAAGTCTGGGCAGGATATTTTGACGCTGAGAGTTAAAGAGGAGCACGACCTCGTTGGAATTGATCTGTTGTCTGTTCCATTTGAGGAGTTCTTCCAGTTTTTCAATCAGAAGGCCCTCGATAAAATAATCATCACTTGCTACTGTCTGTAAGTACTACTTTTGTAATTAAGTCTCTATATATAGCTCAGCTCTTTCATTGCATGCATATATAATTATCCTCACTATATTATGCAGATTGAAGATCGTCGAATGCAAGAAAAGACAAATCTATGATATTGGGTTCATTAACACAAATATCATAGATGAATGGACGGTTAAACATGATGCGAAAGAAGCCGAGGCCAACTTGCTAAAATCGTTGCTTAAAAATCAAAACAAAGATAAAATACTCTTTCCTTATAACTTCAAGTGAGTGTTACTGTCTTGTGCATATTCGGTTTCCCTTATTACTCTAGGTTATAGTAATGTAATTGATGAGTTATGCATGCGTGCGTAGCTTCCACATTATTCTCCTAGAGATTAAGCTTGAGCAGGGATTAGTAACCATCTTAGACTCAAGCCGAAAAGATCCCAAGGAGTATGCGGCCATGACTGAAATGCTCCAGAAGTAAGTTCAATCGATCATTATCGCACCATATCGGCAACTTTGTTCATTTCCTAATATCAAGTAATAATTGTTTTCTTTGTCTCGCGGGGTTTGGAAAGTGTTCACCGCAGAAGCTCCAGGACTGCCGGGGGAGCTGCGATTTACACACCCGAAAGTAAGTACTACTAGCTAGTTCCGCGCATCTCCCATTGATTCTAGCTAGTTTCAGCAATACCATTTTTAATGTTTTCTTATCAGTTTGATTGACCTCTATTTCTCATAAAGTGGTTGTGGCAGGAAGGCGGGAATAATTACTGTGGATACTACGTTTGCGAGTACATCTACAACGCGACGACCTCTAAGCGGGGCTACTCTAAAAAAGATTATGAAGTGCGTAAGCAATAATATTCACAATTTTATTTTATTACCATCATTTGTGTTGAGTTTCATTCATATATATGTATTGACCCCCTTCTTCAAATTAGCTTTGACAGCTGCATGATGAACTCCTACCACAAGATGGCACAAAAGCAATTCAAGAGGAATTGGCGGGATTCGTTGTTGACCACGTCATAGATAAAGATGGAGAATACCATGTGGAACTTGAGTTCAGAGGTTAATTAGGGGATTGTAAGAGATCTTATATTGTATATATGTAGCTAGTAGCGTCAGATAGATGTACGAAAACTTGTTGTTCGACCAATCTCTCGGAGAAAGAGAGGTCGATCACTTCTCTCTGTATATGTTCATGATGATCTTGTGTACTTAACGGTTTCCTTCATTTGCTTACTAGCTAGCGTGTTGAGTCCTCACTATACGTATAGTACGTAGTGTCGACCAAGCACGGAGATAAGAGAGGACACTTCTCTCTATTAGCTAGCCAACACAATATATGAAACCCCTAAATTAACCCTACAAAACCCCCAACCCCCCCTCCCCTTTCAAAAACAAAAAAACAAAAACCCCAGCCCCTGACCTGCTGACGCGTGGACACTTATTGGTCCTGGTTGGTGCTACCAACTAGGACAAAAGGCTCCACCTTTAGTCCCGGTTGGTAACACCAACCGGGACTAAAGGCCCCCCTGCCTGGGCAAGCCGCAGCGGCCACGTGGAGCCCCATCTGTCTCGGTTCGTATAAGAACCGGGACTAAAGGTATTGGGCTTTAGTACCGACCCTTTAGACTCGGTTCCCGAACCGGGACAAATGAGCCTTATGAACTGGGACAAATGGGCCTTTTTCTACTAGTGTAATAGAATGGAACAATAAAAAATTATAGATACGTTGGAGACGTATCAGGCATCCCCAAGCTTAATTCCTGCTCATCCTCGAGTAGGTAAATGATAAAAATAGAATTTTTGATGTGGAATGCTACCTAACATATTTATCAATGTAAACTTCTTTATTGTGGCATGAATATACAGATCCATAAGATTCAAAACAAATCATGCTCCTAGGGGGTAGATTGGTAGGAAAAGACCATCGCTCATCCCCAACCGCCACTCATAAGGAAGACAATCAAAAAATAAATCATGCTCCGACTTCATCACATAACGGTTCACCATACGTGCATGCTACGGTAATCACAAACTTTAACACAAGTATTTCTACCAATCCACAATTACTCACTAGCATGACTCTAATATCACCATCTTTGTATCTTAAACAAATGCAAGGAATCAAACTTCTCATCTATTCAATGCTCTTTATACGAAAGTTTTTATTATATCCCTCTTGGATGCCCATCATATTAGGACTAAATTCATAACCTAAGCAAATTACCATGTTGTTTAAGAATCTCAAAATAATATAAGTGAAGCATGAGAGTTCAACAATTTCTATAAAATAAAGCCACCGCCGTGCTCTAAAAAGATATAAGTGAAGCACTAGAGCAAACTGCCTAGCTCAAAAGATATAAGTGAAGCACAAAGAGTATTCTAATAAATTCGCGATTAATGTGTGTCCCTCTCAAAAGGTGTGTATAGCAAGGATGATTGTGGAAAACTAAAAAGCAAAGACTCATATCATACAAGACGCTCCAAGCAAAACACATATCATGTGGTGAATAAAAATATAGCCTCAAGTAAATTTACCAATGGATTGAAGACAAAAGAGGGGATGCCATCCGGGGCATCCCCAAGCTTACATGCTTGGTTGTCCTTGAATATTACCTTGGGGTGCCTTGGGCATCCCCAAGCTTAGTCTCTTGCCACGCCTTATTCCATTGTCCATCAAATCTTTACCCAAAACTTGAAAACTTCACAACACAAAACTCAACAGAAAACTCATAAGATCCATTAGTATAATAAAATAAATCACCACTTTTGGTACTGTTGTGAACTCATTCTTTATTTATATTGGTGTTATATCTACTGCTTTCCAACTTCTCCAAAGTTCATACCCCCCGATACTACCCATAGATTCATCAAAATAAGCAAACAACACATAGCAAACAGAATCTGTCAAAAACAGAACAGTCTGTAGTAATTTGTAAACTTCCTATACTTCTGTAACTCCAAAAATTCTGAAACATTTGGAAAACCTGGGCAATTTGTATATCAATATTTTGTAAAAAATTCAGATCAAAAGGACGTCTCTGTGATTTTTTTAAAGTCTGGCAATGAGCGCAAAAGTTAGTCCCAAAAATAATATAAAATAGCATATTAGTGCATATAAAACATCCAAAACAGATAATATAATAGCATGGAATAATAAAAAATTATAGATACGTAGGAGATGTATCACCCCCTCTCCCCTATACACTACCCCATGGCCATGGCGGTTGCCCGCGACGGCACTGACCGGCTTCGTGGCGAGCATCCCCCGGCGCCCCCAGCCTACTTAGTCGGCCCCTTTCCTCGGCGCTGAACCCTAATCCCCCCATCCACTTCCCCCGATCCCCCTCTCCATCTTGCTCTCTCCCCGCCTGCTCTACCTTGTTCGACGCGGCCACCGTCGCCTCGCCGCGGTCATGGCCAACGGCCTCCCCGAACCGCGTCATGCCGCCCTATGGCTTCCCCGATGTCAACCTCGACCTCCACGTGCCCGAGACCGACCGGAGTGGCCCCACATAGACGCCTATGACCCCACCTTTGTCCTTCTGCATCTTTGGCCGCCGTCTTCGACCCGCTGCTCCGACCAACCCGACCTCGCAGCCTGCCCCATGCTACTTCTTGAGCTTGCGTTAATTTTTCCCTTGAAGAGGAAAGGGTGATGCAGCAAAGTAGAGATAAGTATTTCCCTTAGTTAAGAACCAAGGTATCAATCCAGTAGGAGGCACAAGCAAGTCTCCAATCTATGCACCTACACAAACTAACAAACACTTGCACTCAACGCGAAAAAGGGGTTGTCAATCCCTTCACGATCTCGAACAAAAGTGAGATCTAAAAGAGGTAGGTATAAAAGATAAATAAAAGAGCAAACTAAAGTAAATGTAAATAAATTGCAACAAGGTATTTTTGGGTTTTTGGTTTATAGATCTGAAAATATATGATGGAAAATAGACCCAGGGGCCATAGGTTTCACTAGAGGCTTCTCACTTGAAAGAAAACATACGGTGGGTGAACAGATTACTGTCGAGCAATTGATAGAAAAGCGCAAAGTTATGACGATATCCAAGGCAATGATTATGAATATAGGCATCATGTCCGTGTCAAGTAGACCGACTCCTGCCTGCATCTACTACTATTACTCCACACATCGACCGCTATCCAGCATGCATCTAGAGTATTAAGTTCATAAGAACGGAGTAACGCCTTAAGTAAGATGACATGATGTAGCGGGATAAACTCAAGCAATATGATGAAAACCCCATCTTTTTACCCTTGATGGCAACAATACAATACGTGCCTCGCTACCCCTACTTTGTCACTGGGTGAGGACACCGCAAGATTGAACCCAAAACTAAGCACCTCTCCCATTGCAAGAAGAACCAATCTAGTTGGCCAAACGAAACCGATAATTCGAAGAGAAATACAAAGATATTTAATCATGCACAAAATAGTTCAAAAAAGACTTAAATAATATTCATAGATAATCTGTTTATAAATCCACAATTCATCGGATCTTGACAAAGACACCGCAAAAGAATATTACATCGGATAGAACTCCAAGAACATCGAGGAGAACATTGTATTGAAGATCAAAGAGAGAGAAGAAGCCATCTAGCTACTAGCTATGGACTCATAGGTCTATGGTAAACTACTCACGCTTCATCGGAAGGGCAGCAAGATTGATGTAGAGGCCCTCCGTGATCGAATCCCCCTCCGGCAGGGTGCCGGAAAAGGCCCCAAGATGGGATCTCACGGGAACAGAGGCTTCCATCGGCGGAAAAGTATTTTGGTGGACGCTTCTGTTGGTTTGGGGATATTTTGGAATTTATAGAGCAAGTATTAGGGTTGGGGGACTCCTGAGGTGCCCACAAGCCAGGGAAGCGCCCGCCTAGGGCTCGGCCAGAGGGCTTGTGGGCCCTTCGGCAATCTTCTGGCCCCTTCTCCAAGCTCCGTGGATGTCTTCTGGTCCAAGAAAAATCATCGTAAAGTTTTATTCCGTTTGGACTCCGTTTGATATTCCTTTTCTATAAAACTAAAAACAAGGAAAAAAACATAAACTGGCACTAGGCTCTAGGTTAATAGGTTAGTCCCAAAAATAATATAAAATAGCATATTAATGCATATAAAACATCCAAAACGGATAATATAATAGCATGGAACAATCAAAAATTATAGATACGTTGGAGACGTATCAAGCATCCCCAAGCTTAATTCCTACTCGTCCTCGAGTAGGTAAATGATAAAAACAAATTTTTTGATTTCGAATGCTACCTAACATATTTATCCATGTAATCTTCTTTATTGTGGCATGAATATTCAGATCCATAAGATTCAAAACAAAAGTTTAATATTGACATAAAAACAATAATACTTCAAGCATACTAATAAAGCCATCATGTCTTCTCAAAATAACATGGCCAAAGAAAGTTATCCCTACAAAATCATATAGTCTGGCTATGCTACATCTTCATCACACAAAGTATTTTATCATGCACAACCCTGATGACAAGCCAAGCAATTGTTTCACACTTTTGGTGTTCTCAAACTTTTTCAACTTTCACGCAATACATGAGCGTGAGCCATGGATATAGCTCTATAGGTGGAATAGAATATGGTGGTTGTGGAGAAGACAAAAAGAAGGAGAAAGTCTCACATCAACTAGGCGTATTAACGGGCTATGGAGATGCCCATCCATAGATATCAATCTGAGTGAGTAGGGATTGCCATGCAATGGATGCACTAGAGCTATAAGTGTATGAAATCTCAAAAAGAAACTAAGTGGGTGTGCATCCAACACGCTTGCTCACGAAGACCTAGGGCAATTTGAGGAAGCCCATCATTGGAATATACAAGCCAAGTTCTATAATGAAAGATTCCCACTAGTATATGAAAGTGACAAAATAGGAGACTCTCTATCATGAAGATCATGGTGCTACGTTGAAGCACAAGTGTGGAAAAAGGATAGTAACATTGTCCCTTCTCTCTTTTCTTTCATTTTTTTATTTGGGCTTCTTTTGGCCTCTTTTATTTTTTTTAAGTCCGAAGACTCATCCCAACTTGTGAAGGAATCATAGCTTCCATCATCATTTCCTCACATGGGACAATGCTCTAATAATGATGATCATCACACTTTTATTTACTTACAACTCAAGAATTACAACTCTATTCTAGAACAAAATATGACTCTATATGAATGCCTCCGGCGGTGTACTGGGATGTGCTATGATCAAGAGTGACATGTATAAAAAAATATGAACGGTGGCCATGCCACAAATACTATGCCAACTACATGATCATGCAAAGCAATATGACAATGATGAAGCGTGTCATAATAAACGGAACGGTGGAAGTTGTATGACAATATATCTCGGAATGGCTATGGAAATGCCATAATAGGTAGGTATGGTGGCTGTTTTGAGGAAGGTAAATGGTGGGTTTAATGCACTGGCGAGAATTGCGCGGTACTAGAGAGGCTAGCAATGGTGGAAGGGTGAGAGTGCGTATAATCCATGGACTCACATACTTATTGCAAAAATTTATTAGCCATCAAAACAAAGCACTACGCGCATGCTCCTAGGGGGATAGATTGGTAGGAAAATACCATCGCTCGTCCCTGACCGCCACTCATAAGGAAGACAATCAATAAATAAATCATGCTCTGACTTCATCACATAACGGTTCACCATACGTGCATGCTACGGGAATCACAAACTTTAACACAAGTATTTCTACCAATCCACAATTACTCGCTAGCTTGACTCTAATATCACCATCTTTATATCTCAAAACAAATGCAAGGAATCAAACTTCTCATCTATTAAATGCTCTTTATATGAAAGTTTTTATTATATCCCTCTTGGATGCCCATCATATTAGATCTAAATTCATAACCTAAGAAAATTACCATGCTATTTAGAGACTCAAAATAATATAAGTGAAGCATGAGAGTTCAATAATTTCTATAAAATAAAGCCACTGCCGTCCTCTAAAAAGATATCAGTGAAGCACTAGAGCAAACTGCCTAGCTCAAAAGATATAAGTGAAGCACATCGAGTATTCTAATAAATTGTCGGTACAACAAACCCTGGGTCCGTTGCCCAGACTGTGCACAGGCCTAAGGACAAGATTGCAGCACTCAAGATCAGACCAAGCACAAGAGATCAGCTCTTTGAAGGATTAAAGTGCAGATCAAGAAGACCAAGACGAGCCAGAGAAGCAAGATATCACTGAGGGGGAAAACCTCCCTTGCCGGCCAGGCGAGCCTGGCAAGGTTGGGGTTACCCCGGAAGCAAGCTTCCAGATCGTCCCGGCAGGCCTGCCGGGGCTTGCGGAGGCGAGCTACTCCACCGCACCACCTCACAGCGATGCAAGTCATCAAGCAGTGCGGTGTCAAGCTCCTAAGTGACTAAGTGGCTGCTTCCTGCCACATGGCAGCCACTTCCTACGAAAAATACCACCAGATGACACCCGTCCTGAGACGTGTCAAGCAAGCAGGCGCGAAGCTAGCAAAACAGCCCGGCAAGGCTTGCTGGGCACACTGTGATGTGACATTGAGCGGTGCATTTAATGCGCTCTGTCTGCCTGCAGAGTTAGGTATGATAGCACTATTTGCCATCTAATCAGTTTGTAAAAGACTGATTTGCCACTGTGGTGACCCCTTGATCTATAAAAGGAGGCCCATGGCAACCATAGAGGGGATTCGAGCCCTCACACATTCATACGCGCGTAGCCACTCTCGCCCCGAGGCAACCCTGCCGGGCAAGAGTACTATGTTCTCCACCATTATCCACCATCAATCCACCAAAGCAGGAGTAGGGTTTTACGCCTCACGACGGCCCAAACCTGGGTAAAGACTACCCGCGTGATCCCTGTCGTGCTGTGTTGCGCTTCTCCACTCTTTGTGCAACGTGCCCATTCCCCCCGCTGAACCAAAAGGGGCTCATGGCCCCATAGGTGGCCGTGGTTTCCCACGACATCTTTGGCGCGCCAGGTAGGGGGAATCAATTGCGCGAACCCGAGAGCGTAAGCACCGCGTCATCTTCATCGACATTTCCGTCATCAGCGGCTCCATCGACTATGGGGCCCAAGAAGAAGCCTGGTGCCGTAGCTCACCCATCCACCTTGAAGGTCCCGCCGCCTGCGACCACCGACGCCGCAGGGAATGCTGGGACGCATGAGGATGTGGACACTGCGGGGGACGTGGTCGGCGCAGGCGGTGTTGTCACCACCTCCCCCGTGGCCGAAGCAGGAGCGGGAGGCACCGGAGAAGGACACCACCAGCAACATCCCGGTGACCACGCTCCGCGAGGTACGGGTATAGAGATAATCCCTTATGTCCCTCCCTGCCTAGCCGAGGGGCATAGCCACGGCGGTGACGTTCGCCCTGAGGCGAATCGCAATCCTCCGGCCGCCCCCGCCGCGGGTGCGGTCTCAGGACATGCACCACCTCCAGAGCAAACTGGCCCAGCCAATGCTCCGAGCGGAGTCATTGGTGCACGCGCGCCACCACCTCATCACCACGTCATTCAAGCGACTGGCTCCCAACGGCAAGAGCCCGGTGCAGCCACTGCCGGCACCGTCCGGAGCCGGGCGACGCTGCGTTCTACATCATCCTCACCTATGCCAAGTACCGCTTTGGAGGCCATGGCGTGGGCCCAACTGCTGCTGAGATTTCCGCTGGCATCTGATCAAATGGATGAGTGGAGAGCCACCATTTAGAGTCTTACTGGCTTTGCCGAGGCTGGGGGCTCATAGCGAGCTGGCCCGCCACGGCCTCCCCAGACGACGACGGTAGCCCACGCTGCTGGCCGTGCGGAAGGAGCCACCCCCAAGGTGCAACTCCCACCGTGGCAACCAGTACAGGGGCTGCGCGAGTGTCTCGATGGCTTCATCTGATCCTCGAGCACGTCAAGGCCGACGGCGAGCCCCGGAGGACAGGCAGAGGGAAGGCGCGCGCGCCACCATCGAGCGACGTCGTGACAACCACCGCCGGTCCGATGGGTGCGATGGCCCCGGCATCGACGAGCCCGCGCACAGCAAAGGTGGGTACCTACCCTTCGAGGCTGGGTGCCCTGCCTTCACCCATGAGCTGCGACAAGTCTGTTGGCCGTCAGCTCGCATGTTCAAGCCAGAGATACCAAAGAAGTATGATGGGAGACTGAACCCGGCAGAGTTCTTGAGCATCTACACCATCGTTGTTCAAGCTGCCGGGGGAAGAGATGAGAAGGTTTTTGCCAACTACTTCCCTTTGGCGCTCAAGCCAAACGCGAGGTCTTGGCTGATGCACCTGCCGAAGAACTCCATCTCGACCTGGGCTGACCTATGCCATGAGTTCGTTGGCGCCTTCACGGGCGGCCACCAAGAACTAGGACAGCCCAGCGATTTGCAGCTTCTCCTGCAGAAGGAAGGAGAGACTCTGCGGAAGTACATGTAGAGGTTTAGCCGAGTCCACAGAAATATTCCAGATATCCACCCGACAGCTATGATAGCTGCGTTCCAGTCCAACGTGCGCAACCGTCGGATACGTTCCAAGATGAACGTTTGGTTGCCCAAGACTATGAAGGAGCTTTACACCTTGGTGGACAAGTGTGCTCGGGTGGAGGAGGGGAGGAAACTCCCTAGAGAGGAAGATGGCGTCGACATCGACTCAGAGGATGACGACGAGGCCACCAGCCAGAAGAAGAAGAACAAGAAGCGCAACAAGATGCTCAAGGATAAGGTAGTAATGACCATTGAGGGATCGGGCGCGCCTAGTACCAGCAAGAAGGCTAAGGATGAAGCCCCCGGCAAGGAAGTTGCCGTGTGCACTGATTGCCAGGAGGCTGCGACTGCCGAGAAGGCCGGGAAAGGTGATGGGCCGTACTGCAAGATTCATCGGACCAAGGGCCACGATCTCCAGGAGTGCCATCAAGTTGAACAGCTTGTCAAGAAGCAGAGGGCTGAGTATGAGAAGCGTGACAAGGAAAAAGGTCAGAATGGCGCTGGCGGGAAGGGTCGAGGCGGCGAAGCAAGTCGCCCCGGCAAGGCTCCTCGAAACCAAGGAAAACCCGCCAGAGGCCGTGAGAAGGAGGATTGCAATGAGGAAAGTGATGGAGGGGATGAAGAGGAAACCAGCGAGCAGGAATTCCAGAGGGCCACTGACGCCCTATGCATTGACGGGGGTGCATCTCTGCACTCCTCTCGCCACCAGCATAAATAGTGGGCGCGTGAGGTCAATGCTGTGGATCCAACGGTAGACTCTCGGAAGCCGCTCAAGTGGTCACGCACGACTATCATCTTTGACAAAGAGGACCACCCTGACCGCACCACCGCGGTAGGGTGTTTGCCGTTGTTGGTCTCACCAACAATCCGCAATCTCAAAGTCACGAAGATGTTGGTTGACGGTGGGGCCGGGTTGAATCTGATTTCCCCGAAGGTCATCAGCAAACTTCAGATATCAGAGGAAGAGCTCAAGGTCACGGGCACGTTTCAAGGAATCAACCCCGGAAGGAGTCATCCTAAGGGAAAGATCACGTTGCCAGTGACATTCGGAGGAGAGTTGAACTACCGGACTGAGAAGGTTGTGTTTGATGTGGTCAACCTCCCCATGCCGTACAATGGAATCCTTGGGCGCCCAGCTCTGGCCAAATTCATGGCGGCATCCCACTATGCCTACAACACCTTGAAGACGCCAGGGCCGGTGGGCGTCATTTCCGTTCCGTCAGACGAGAAGGACGCAATTATTTGCATGGATAAGATGTACCGGGACGCAGTTGCGGCAGAGGCTGCTAAAGCAGCAGTTCCCGCCAAGGAAAGAAAAGGAAAGAAAAAGGCTAGTAGGGACGCCAGCAAGGAATCCGGGAAGCGTACCTCTTCGGAGTATGCTGCGCCTGTTGATGACTTGCTGGAGAGTTCCAACAGCAAGAGATCCAAGGCTACTGCAACCCATGTGAAAAAGATCCCGGTAGGGCTGGCTGGCGCTGATGGTACTTTTACTATCAATGCCTGTCGGGGGAACGACCCCCGGGTACCCCAAAGACGGCGGAACGACGCTTCAGAACATCAGGGCAGCCAACGCCCCTCAGTCCAGCTGCTCCGGCCGGCTCGCCACCCGGCCGCTCCAGACGGCTCCCTGTCCAGCTGACGGCTGCACCTGCCTGCCGCTGGCCGAAGTCAACCGCGACATCACACCCGACGCGACGCGGATGAGACGGCTATACCCGTGCACTGCTGAACAATAGTGGCGCACTATAGCCTGCGTCATGAGTCACCTCACATGACACCTCGCATAGTGTAGTTGGTGGGTGGGCCACCACCCACCATGCCTACTCCCACACTATAAAAGGGCCAAGCCCACCACCACATCCATCCATCCACACTCACGGGCATGATGCCCCTGGCTCTCACGCCACACACACTAGCTCTCACTCTCATACACACATATGAGACATATAAGAGACAGTGAGCACTTTGCTACTGTACTCAGTCCAATACAGCTCCATGAGCAACTCTGTACTGCCAGACATATACCACATATATACAGACATGCAAGAGTAGGGGTATTATCTCTCCGGAGAGCCCTGAACCTGGGTAAACCACCGCGTGCTGTTTGCCCAATCCCGTCCCCGAATATTCCACTGCAGTCTTGCCCTCACCTCGAAGCCACCCCATGGCATCTGCCGTGACGCGGTGCCCCTTGGCCACTCCCGCGAAAATACCACGACAGTGCCACCCTCGATGACAAATAGGAAAGCTCGCTCATTGCCTTCCTGCGGGTGAATATCGATGTGTTTGCCTGGCAACCATCTGATATCCCCGGTGTTCCCAGGGAGGTAATCGAGCACCACCTTGTTGTCTGCCCACATGCCCGACCCGTCAAGCAGAAGGTCCGAAAGCAAGCCTTGGAGCGGCAGCAGTTCATTACCGAGGAGATCAAGAAACTTGAGGCAGCTGGTTTGGTCAGAGGAGTACTACATCCAACATGGTTGGCAAACCCAGTGGTCGTACGCAAGGCTAACAGAAAGTGGAGACTTTGCATAGATTTCACGGATCTTAACAAGGCGTGCCCAAAGGACCCATTTCCCTTGCTGCGCATCGACCAGATTGTGGATTCCACTTCTGGGTGTGATTTGCTCTCCTTTCTGGATGCATACTCTGGATATCATCAAATCTTTATGTCCAAGGAAGACGAAGAGAAGACCTCATTCATCACCCCGTGTGGCACATACTGCTTCATGCGAATGCCTTTCGGGTTGAAGAGTGCCAGGTCCACTTTTGCAAGAGCAGTCCAGAATGGTTTTGAATCACAGTTGCACAAGAACGTTGAAGCTTATATGGATGATATTGTGGTCAAGACCAAGGACAGATCGACTCTCATCCAGGACTTAGAAGAGACGTTTGCTAATCTGTGCAAGATCAACTTGAAGCTAAACCCAGAGAAGTGTGTGTTTGGCGTTCCCTCCGGCAAGCTACTTGGTTTCTTTGTGTCCCATCGCGGGATAGAGGCCAACCCCGACAAGATCAAGGCTATCGAGCAGATTCAGGCACCCAAGACAGTTAAGTATGTGAGGCATTTGATAGGGTGCGTTGCCGTGCTTAGCATATTCATCTCCAAGTCTGCCGAGCGCGCCTTGCCGTTCTTCAAAATTTTGAAGAAGGCAGGACCCATGAAGTGGACTCCAGAAGCAGACGCCGCACTGCAAGATTTGAAGACCTACTTGTCTTCTGTGCCCACTTTGGTTGCTCCCAAACCACAAGAGCCGTTGCTGCTATACCTGGCAGCAACTAATCAAGTGGTTAGTGCAGCACTAGTTGCGCAGCGGGAAGTAGAGGAAGCAGCAGCCTCAGCCAGTGTTCCTTCCGGGGGAGAGAATGAGCACAGCCCGGAAAGGCCAGACATAGATCAAGATGGAGAAGAGCACGGCAACGGAGTCAACCCCAATGACGCGGCAAGGAAGAAAGTGGCGCAGCGCCCAGTATACTTCATCAGCTCTCTATTACAGGGGGCTAGATCCAGGTATTCTGGCGTGCAAAAATTGATTTTTGGCCTAGTCATGGCCTTAGGGAAACTGCGCCACTACTTCCAAGCCCATGAGATCACGGTTGTCACCCGCTTCCCTTTCCAAAGGATACTCCGAAACCCTAAGGCTACTGGCAGAATAATGGAGTGGGCATTGGAGTTATCCAACTTTGACTTAAAGTTTGAAAGCACATCAACAATTCAGAGCAGAGCACTGGCAGAGTTTATTGCAGAATGGACGCCAACCCCTGATGAAGAGGTACTGGAGACAGTTATTCCCGGCAAGGAAGCACCCCAAGAATGGATCATGTATTTTGATGGTGCCTTCTCCCTACAAGTTGCAGGGGCTGGCGTGCTTCTCGTTGCTCCCATTGGGGAGCACCTGAAGTACGTCATCCAGATGCATTTTCCCCGGGAGGAGGCGGCCAACAATACTGCAGAGTATGAAGGGCTCCTTGTCGGGCTCAGGATTGCAACAGAGTTGGGAATCAAGAAACTGATCATTTGAGGAGATTCACAACTTGTGGTATGACAAGTCAACAAGGAATACCAAAGTCCATTGATGGAGGCATACGTCGAGGAAGTGAGAAGACTGGAGGAGCGCTTCGATGGATTGCAAACAGAGCACGTGCCCCGTGCGGAAAATAGCATTGCTGATCATCTGTCGAAGTGTGCTGCACAGAAGCTTCCTGTGGGACCAGGAACTTTTGTTCTCCGACTTACTCAGCCCTCCGTATCCCCGGCAACAATGGCCCGGAAGAGGAGGAAACTGGACTCCGGCAAGCCTCTCCCGGTAGAGCCTCCCGGGGCTCCCGGCAGAGAGCTTGACGGGAACAACTCCCCTTTAGCTACTGAGCAACCCCCTCCCACCAGACCACCGGTCCTCATGGTCGAAGGGTGCGCTCCCACGAAGGAGAAGGTGCCTCTAGTCCTTGTTGCCGAGCCCCAGGCTCCAACTTGGGCATGGCACATAGTTCATTTCCTCTAAACCGGAGAACTTCCCGAAGAGCAATAAGAAGCTGAAAGAGTAGCCCGGAGGGCCAGTATGTATCAGTTTGTCGATGACACACTATACAGAAGAAGGCCCAACGGCATGAAATTAAAGTGCATTTGCCGGGAAGAAGGAAAGGAACTGCTGGCAGAAATACACAAAGGCATGTGCGACTCCCACATTGGATCAAGGGCTTTGGTTGGGAAAGCATTCCGGCAAGGATTCTATTGGCCCACAGCCCTCCAAGATGCGGTCGAGCTAGTCACCAAGTGTGAAGCCTGTCAGTTCCATTCCAAGAATATCCATCTGCCTGCCCAAGCTCTTCAGACAATCCCTTTGTCATGGCCGTTTTCGGTATGGGGGCTCGATATCCTCGGCCCTTTCCCCCGAGCTGCCGGGGGCTTTGAAATCTTGTTCGTTGCAATCGAGAAGTTTACAAAGTGGCCGGAAGTAGAAGCCGTGAGGAAGGTGACTGCTCAGTCAGCTGTCAAGTTCTTGAAAGGATTGGTGTGCTGCTTCGGGGTCCCTACCCGGATCATCACTGACAACGGCACCGAATTCACGAGCCGCGCCTTCATGCAATATGTTCATGCCGTCGGAAGCAAGATCTCATTTGCCTCTGTTGCACATCCCAGAAGCAATGGACAAGCTGAGAGGGCGAACGCTGAAGTGTTGCAAGGACTCAAGATGAGAACATTTGATAGACTGCAGAACTGCGGCAGACGATGGATCGACGAGCTGCCAGTGGTTCTTTGGTCCCTCAGAAGGACACCAAATCGAGCTACCGGGCAGACTCCCTTCTCCCTAGTTTATGGGGCAGAAGCAGTTATCCCCACGGAACTCATTTACGGGTCGCCTCGAGTGCTTGCCTACGATGAAGTAGCGCAAGAACAACACCGGCGTGATGATGCTGTGCTTCTCGAGGAGAACCATCTCCGGGCTGCTACGCGTGCTGCATGCTACCAGCAAGCCCTGCGTCGCTATCACAGCCGCAGGGTTCATGCCCAGTGTTTTGAGGAAGGCAACCTTGTCCTTAGGCGTGTTCAGTCCGCCAAGGGTGCAAACAAGTTGACGCCGAAGTGGGAAGGCCCTTACGGGGTGGTACGAGTCACCAGACCCGGCGCAGCCCGTCTGGAGACCGGAGATGGCATTCAATAGCAAAACTCATGGAATATTGAGCATCTCCGCAAGTTCTACCCATAAGGCGCGGCTGTCGGGCCCTACCCGGCAGCCACCCTTTTGTACAGGCCTTGCCTCAGTTGCATGTAACCCATTGTACAAACCCAGGCGCAGACCCTGAGCAACAGAGAAATAAATGAAGCGCTGGGGGGCCCTCGACAAGTTGCATGCATGCATAAGCATATCATGAGCATCGCATGTTCATGTAGATAAGATCGCATCTGGCATCATTTTCATCTGCATAAACTGCAGGCTCCTGCCGTGGACTTGGTCCCCAAGAGGAGATGAGAAGACAAGCCTACACTGCGATCCCCGGCAAGCCAAACAGATAAGTTCTTTCTCTTATCCATGCGTGTTTTGTAGGTAAAGACTTGTGCATAAGAAAACCTCGCTGCCCTTTGAAACTTAGGTGCTCCCATCCTTCGACTCAAACATTGCTTCGGTCAGGATGGTTGAAGTGGCCTTTGATGGAAAAGAACTGGCGGGGGGCTAGTCCCTCTTTACGGTTTGTGCCCGGTAGGCCTAACTACGGGGCAACAAAACTGAGGGTACTGGCAGGATAGCCTACCGGGGGAAACCTGTTTACTTAAAAGTATAGAGGCATTCCACCTCTGCATGGACATGTTACATGCACGAGTCCCCGGCAAGGTTTATCTTTTTCATTAATATGCTTATCAAACAAGTACAGACCTTACAGGACACAAACATGGATAAAAGAGGTTACATAATTTGAACTAAAATTTTGGCAAGTGCCTACAGATTTAAGATTGAAAAAAAGATAAGTGCCCCGTAATCTCCTCTTTTCGTTTTCCCTCCGCCAGGTATTGCGATGGGAAGAGAAGGGGACTAAAGGGACGCCCAAGCAGGAGCCCACCTCGGTCCATCATGGTCTGCCGGGCGCAGCCTGACAAGATCGAGAGTGGCGAGGCTGCGAAGGAAGGGCACGAAGAGTAGCTCGGCGGTGCCCTGGTCACCACCTCCAGGACCAGCAAGAAGCCCCAGCTCGAGCACCGATGGGAGAAACCACCGAAGCTCAGCTGGAAGACTGCTGGAGGGGGGCGAAGGCACCAAGGGAACATCCCTCCCCAACTATCACCCGAAGAGACTGGTGATGACGGTGCCGGGGAGGGAGGGGAAGAGCAGAAAGACGAGGCAGCAGGTCGCCAGTAGGAGACGAAGGCGTCGGTGCCATCGTACTCTGACCTGACGCCCTGCCACCCGCCTTCCCCGTCTTCCCTCGTTTTCTCTCCATCACCACTACCCCAGGAGGAAATAGAGAATGGAGAAGGAAAGGTGAGTGGATGAATGCTCCCACTCCTCCCCCGTTCCTCCTTTTATAGACGGACCGGGGCCAGGATCCGCTCCTTCAGCGGGTAACCGTCGTCCTCCTCCACCAATCCATGAAGACCGGGCCCCTGCCTTGATGCTCTCCCGCGCCACGCGCCTCCACTACCTACCCCACTCAATGCATGCAGCATACGTGGCTAAGGGTAAGGGCATGGTGGGAAGAGTGAATTGGCAGTTACTCGCCCGTGTGTTAAAGTCATTCACGGGCGATTACAAGGGTGGCCCCACTGCAATTAGCGTTACATGACACACGGGAGAACCGGGAACTGACCTGGGCTCAGGTTAGTGAAGAAGCAAAGAAAATCTCAAAGGGCGAAGCCACCCCTACGCTCCTGCTTGTGCACTGGTTAGGGCCTACCCCAACGACGCCCGGCAGCACGTACGGGCCAGGCCCGAGGGCTCTTGTCGGTACAACAAACCCTGGTTCTGTTGCCCAGACTATGCACATGCCTAAGGACAAGATTGCAGCACTCAAGATCAGACCAAGCACAAGAGATCAGCTCTTTGAAGGATTAAAGTGCAGATCAAGAAGACCAAGACGAGCCAGAGAAGCAAGATATCACTGAGGGGAAAACCCTCCCTTGCCGGGCAGGCGAGCCTGGCAAGTTTGGGGTTACCCCGGAAGCAAGCTTCCAGATCATCCCGGCAGGCCTGCCGAGGCTTGCGGAGGCGAACTACTCCACCGCACCACCTCACAGCGACGCAAGTCATCAATCAGTGCGGTGTCAAGCTCCTAAGTGACTAAGTGGCTGCTTCCTGCCACATGGCAGCCGCTTCCTATGGAAAATACCTCCAGATGACACCCGTCCTGAGACGTGTTAAGCAAGCAGGCGCGAAGCTGGCAAAACAGCCCGGCAAGGCTTGCCAGGCGCACTGTAATGTGACATTGAGCGACGCATTTAATGCGCTCTGTCCGCCTGCAGAGTTAGGTATGATAGCACTGTTTGCCATCTAATCAGTGTGTAAAAGACTGATTTGCCACTGTGGTGACCCCTTGGTCTATAAAAGGAGGCCCATGGCAACCGTAGAGGGGATTCAGACCCTCACACATTCATACACGCGTAGCCACTCTCGCCCCGAGGCAACCCTGCCGGGCAAGAGTACTACGTTCTCCACCATTATCCACCATCAATCCACCAAAGCAGGAGTAGGGTTTTATGCCTCACGGTGGCCCGAACCTAGGTAAAGACTGCCCGCGTGATCCCTGTCATGCTGTGTTGCGCTTCTTCGCTCTTTGTGCAACGTGCCCATTCCCCCCGCCGAACCAAAAGGGGCTCATGGCCCCATAGGTGGTCGTGGTTTCCCACGACATAAATTCACGATTCATGTGTGTCCCTCTCAAAAGATGTGTACAGCAAGGATGATTTTGGCAAACTAAAAAGCAAAGACTCATATCATACAAGACGCTGCAAGCAAAACACATATCATGTGGTGAATAAAAATATAGCCTCAAGTAAATTTACCGATGGATTGAAGAGGAAAGAGGGGATGCCATCCGGGGCATCCCCAAGCTTAGATGGTTGGTTGTCCTTGAATATTACCATGGGGTGCCTTGGGAATTCCCGATCTTAGGCTCTTGCCACTCCTTATTCCATAGTCCATCAAATCTCTACCCAAAACTTGAAAACTTCACAACACAAAACTCAACAGAAAACTTATGAGATCCGTTAGTATAAAAAATTAAATCACCACTTTTGGCACTGTTGTGAACTCAATCTTTATTTATATTGGTGTAATATCTACTGTATTCGAACTTTTCCATGGTTCATACCCCCCGTTACTACCCATAGATTCATCAAAATAAGCAAACAACACATAGAAAACAGAATCTGTCAAAAACAGAACAGTGTGTAGTAATCTGTAAACTTCGTATACTTCTGTAACTCCAAAAATTCTGAAAACTTAGGAAAACATAGGAAATTCATATATCAATCTTTTCTAAAAAATTCAGATCAAAAGCACGTTTCTGTGATTTTTTAAAATTCTGGCAATGAGCGCAAAAGTTTCTGTTTTTCAGCAAGATCAAATCAACGATATACCAAAGTATCCCAAAGATTTTACTTGGCTCAAACACTAATTAAAAACACCAAAACACAACTACTATAGAGGTAATAATGTGTATTTATTGAATAACAGAACCAAAAACATAAAACATAAAAATATAATTGGGTTGCCTCCCAACAAGCGCTATTGTTTAACGCCCCTAGCTAGGCATAAAACATAGATCTAGGTGTTGTCATCTTTGGTATGCAATCCATAAGTAGCCCTCATAATAGATTCATACGACAACTTAATTTTCTTTCTTGGAAAGTGTTTCATGCCCTTCCTTAACGGAAATTGAAATCTAATGTTTCCTTCTTTCATATCAATAATTGCACCAATCGTTCTAAGGAAAGGTCTACCAAGAATAATAGGACATGTAGGATTGCAATCTATATCAAGCACAATGAAATCTATGGCCACATAATTCCTATTTGCAACAATAAGAACATCATTAATTCTTCCCATAGGTTTCTTAATAGTGGAATCCGCTAGATGCAAATTCAAAGAACAATCATCAATTTCACGGAAACCTAGCACATCACATAAAGTTCTTGGAATCATGGAAACGCTAGCACCCAAATCACACAAAGCATGGCACTCATAATCTTCAATTTTAATATTAATAGTAGGTTCCCACTCATCATAAAGCTTTCTAGGGATAGAAACTTCCAGCTCAAGTTTTCCTTCAAAAGAGTTCATCATAGCATCAACGATATGTTTAGTAAAAGCTTTATTTTGATTATAAGCATGAGGTGAATTTAACACGGATTGCAACAAGGAATTACAATCTATCAAAGAGCAATTATGATAATTAAAGTCCTTGAAATCCAAAAGAGTGGGTTCATCGCTACTTAAAGTTTTGACCTCTCCAATCCCACTTTTATCATTTTTTTCATTAAGTTCTTTAAACTACAAATCTTCGGGACGCCTTCTAGCTAAAGTTGACTCATCTCTAGTCCCATCTTTATCAAGATTTATATTATAAAACAAAGATTCAATAGGATTTACACCAATCACTTTAAGATCTTCATCATTATTTTCACAAAAACTAGAAGAACACGCTTTTACAAACCAATCTTGCTTAGCACGCATCCTAGCGGTTCTTTCTTTACATTCATCCATAGAAATTTTAATAGCTTTCAGAGATTCATTAATATCATGCTTGGGTGGCATAGATCTAATCTTCAAAGAATCAATCTCAAGATAAATTCTATCAACGTTCCTAGCCAAATCATCAATCTTATGCAATTTTTCTTCTACCATAGCATTGAAATTCTTTTGAGAATTAATGAAATCTTTAATATTATTCTCAATATCAGAGGGTACTTTATTATAATTTCCATAAGAATTGTTGTAGGAATTACCATAATTATTAGAGGAATTACTAGGAAACAGCCTAGGGTTGAAATTACCTCTATACGCGTTATTACCAAAATTGTTCCTACTAACAAAATTCACATCCATAGATTCATTATTATTCTCAATCAAAGTGGCTAAAGACATATCATTAGGGTCAATTGGAGCACTCTTACTAGCAAACAATTTCATAAGTTCATCCATCTTTCCACTCAAAGTATTAATTTCTTCAATCGCATGCACTTTTTTACTAGTGGAAGATCTTTCGCTATGCCATTGAGAGTAATTTGCCATAATATTATCTTGGAGTTTAGTAGCTCCTACTAATGTAGTTTCCATAAAAGTAGCTCCCGCGGCTGAATCTAAAAAGATTTCTAGATGCAAAATTCAATCCGGCATAATAATTTTGTACGATCATCCATAAACTTAAACCATGAGTAGGGAATTTCTTATCATTAATTTCATCCTCTCCCAAGATTGTGCAACATGTTCATGATCAAGTTGCTTAAAATTCATTATATCGTTCCTAAGGGAGATGATCTTAGCGGGAGGAAAATACTTGGAAACAAAAGCATCTTTACACTTGTTCCATGAATCAATACTATTTTTAGGCAAAGATGAAAACCAAGTTTTAGCACGATCTCGTAGTGAGAACGGAAATAGCTTCAATTTAACAATATCATTATCCACTTATTTTTTATTTTGCATATCACACAACTCAACGAAAGTACTTAGATGGGATGTGGCATCCTCACTAGGAAGACCGGAAAATTGATCTTTCATAACAAGATTCAACAAAGCGGCATTAATTTCATAAGATTCCGCACTAGTGGCGGGAGCAATCGGAGTACTAATAAAATCATTATTATTAGTGTTGGAAAAGTCACACAACTTGGTATTTTCTGGAGACATCGTGATAAAGCAAGCAATCTAGCACATGAGCAACCAAAAAGCAAATGAAAAGATGATCGGAAGAAGGGCGAATAAAAAGGCAGATATTTTTGTGTTTTTTGAAAACGTTTTAGAAGTGGGGGAGAGAAAAACGAGAGGCAAATGGCAAATAATGTAATGCAAGAGATGAGAGTTTATGGTGGGTACTAGGTAGGCTTGATGTAGAACCTCCCCGGCAATGGCGCCAGAAATTCTTCCTGCTACTTCTTGAGCTTGCGTTGATTTTTTCCTTGAAGAGGAAAGGGTGATGCAGCAAAGTAGAGATAAGTATTTCCCTCAGTTAAGAACCAAGGTATCAATCCAGTAGGAGGCACAAGCAAGTCTCCAATCTATGCACCCGCATAAACTAACAAACACTTGCACTCAACGCGAAAAAGGGGTTGTCAATCCGTTCACGGTCTCAAACAAGAGTGAGATCTAAAAGAGATAGGTATAAAAGATAAATAAAAGAGCAAACTAAAGTAAATCTAAATAAATTGCAGCAAGGTATTTTTGGGTTTTTTGGTTTATAGACCTGAAAATATATGATGGAAAATAGACCCAGGGGCCATAGGTTTCACTAGAGGCTTCTCTCTTGAAAGAAAACATACGGTGGGTGAACAAATTACAGTCGAGCAATTGATAGAAAATCGCAAAGTTATGATGATATCGAAGGCAATGATTATGAATATAGGCATCACGTCCGTGTCAAGTAGACTGACTCCTGCCTGCATCTACTACTATCACTCCACACATCGACCGCTATCCAACATGCATCTAGAGTATTAAGTTCATAAGAACGGAGTAATGCCTTAAGTAAGATGACATGATGTAGATGGATAAACTCAAGCAATATGATGAAAACCCCATCTTTTTACCCTTGATGGCAACAATACAATACATGCCTCGCTACCCCTACTTTGTCACTGGGTGAGGACACCGCAAGATTGAACTCAAAACTAAGCACCTCTCCCATTGCAAGAAGAACCAATCTTGTTGGCCAAACCAAACCGATAATTCGAAGCGAAATACGAAGATATTTAATCATGCATAAAAGAGTTCAGAAAAGACTCAAATAATATTCATAGATAATCTGATCATAAATCAACAATTCATCGGATCTCGACAAACACACCGCAAAAGAATATTACATCAGATAGAACTCCAAGAACATCGAGGAGAACATTGTATTGAAGATCAAAGAGAGAGAAGAAGCCATCTAGCTACTAGCTATGGACCCGTAGGTCTGTGGTAAACTACTCACGCTTCATCGAAAGGGCAGCACGGTTGATGTGGAGGCCCTCCGTGATCGAATCCCCCTCCGGCAGGGTGCGGAAAAGGCCCCAAGATGGGTTCTCACGGGAACTGAGGCTTGTGGCGGCGGAAAAGTATTCTGGTGGACATTTCTGTTGGTTTGGGAATATTTTGGAATTTATAGAGCAAGAATTAGGGTTGGGGGACTCCTGAGGTGCCCACAAGCCAGGGAGGCGCCCCCCTAGGGCGCGGCCAGAGGGCTTGTGGGCCCCTCGGGACTCTTCTGGCCCCCTCTCCAAGCTCCGTGGATGTCTTCTAGTCCAAGAAAAATCATCGTAAAGTTTTATTCCGTTTCGACTCCGTTTGATATTCCTTTTCGGTAAAACTCAAAAACAAGTAAAAAACAGAAACTGGCACTAGGCTCTAGGTTAATTGGTTAGTCCAAAAAATAATATAAAATAGCATATTAATGCATATAAAACATCCAAAACAGATAATATAATAGCATGAAACAATAAAAAATTATAGATACGTTGGAGACGTATCACCCCACGGCTCCCTGGTGAGGCCCTCCGTCCACTCCCCTCCTTCCACTTCCTTCTCCCCGCCGTAGACTTCGCCCCCGAAAGCCTCTGCCTCGCCCCCGCGCAGGCCCTGTGCGTACCCGCACTTGGCCTCGCCCTGCGCCTGCCCGTCGTGCCTTGGTCGCATCGTCTGGCCGCTCCTGCTCGCTCAGCCGCGCACCCACAGCCGCTCGCTGCTCCGGCCGCTCGCGCCCGGCTGCTTCCGTCGCTAGCCACCGTGGCTCCCGCTTCGCTCTGCCCAAGCGCGGCCACCCATGCTCCCTCTGCCGCTTATGCCGCCGCAGCCGCCCCTGCCACCCTACACCCCCACCATGCTATGCCGCCGTCGCCTATGGCCGCGACCCCGGCTGGCCGCAGCACGGGTCCGGCACCCGGCTCCACCGCCCACGTGTGCGTCGGGCCAGCGCCCGTGCCCGTTAATCCCCCTGTGTGGATGGCCTCGGGCCACTGACGAGTGGGCCCCCGCCCCCTTTTATGGCAAAATAATTAAATAAATAAAATGTTAATAAATATAATAATTAATTAACTTAATTAATTTTGCTTAATTAACTACCTAATTACTACTAGGGAAATGCTTATAGGTAGCACATCAGTAGTAGCGCGGGAAAATATCCAGCGCTGCTGCTAATTAGTAGTAGCGTTGGGTCTGGACAGTGCTACAAGTGATGCCTTAGTAGTAGCGCTAGAAATACCTGCCACCCTACTGCTAAGAGGGACCCAACGAGCCCACCGACGCTAGCTATAGTAGTAGCGCAGCCCAAAATACAGCGCTGCTGCTAAGATTTTAGCAGTAGCACCGGCTCTGACGTAACCACTACTACTATTGGGCCCCGCTTAGTAGTAGCGCTGCGCCCAACAACCTCTACTACTAAGCACCTTAGCAGTAGCGCTGGCAAGAATACAACACTACTGCTAGGCATGGCTGGTGCCACCTTTTCACCCACCCCCTCTCCCCTCCCCCTTATCCCCCCTTTTCCCTCTCCCCTACTTTCCCCTCTCCCCTCTCTAAGTTACTTCTCCACCATTATTGCCCTTCTTCTCTCTTCCTTCTACCTCTCTTATCTCCCCATTAATGCCCCCTCCACCATAATTCTCCTCCATAAATGGCCTCTCTACTCTATCTTCTTCATTTATTTGGCTCTCCCTCCTTCCATACATATATATATCCCTTTCCCACTCCTAGATTTGTCTCATAGGTACCTAGCTCATCTCTCTCCCTCTCCATTAGTTAGCTAGAGTCATCTCTCCTCCCAACAACTAGATCTAGCTAGCTATATAGCCATCCACTTTCGATCCCTATAAGTTGCGAAGGCCTCATCTAACCGTGCTCGATCTCTCTTGGGAGATAGGTGAGTAAAAAGTTGTGCATTTCAAGAATGGGAATATGTGTGTTTGCGATATGAAGGGATTTGTGCGAGTGACATGCCCCCTGAGTTGCTTATGTTTTGCTGAAATGTTGATTTATTTCTGTTTCGACGAATTTCGAGCAAACTCGATATGTCGTATTTTTAGGCAAGGTCATGCCAAATTTTTGTATGACTTTGATGCATGCATGCATTTTGTTTAGAATCATTTTGCTTGTTATACCGTGCAGTCGGTCATGAAGGTGGGTGGAAGGAAGGTGGAGCGATACTTGCAATCCGCGGTGATGGACATGTATGCAAATAATCGGACTAGGATTAGATGTCCATGTACAAGATGCAAAGAAGGAGTCATTTTGGACCCCTTTGATCGTGGCAGTTTGAAGGCGCACCTGCTCATGGATGGTTTCACGGCTATACTCGGTGGATAAGTGAAGATGATGATGAGGACATCCACATGGCAGGCAATAACGACATGGGGCTAGACAAAGAGATGACCTATTGACACGAAGACGATGGCACCGGACATGGCGGCGGGGAAGAGTCCGAACATGGCGGCGAAGAAGATTCCGGACACGGCGAAGAAGAGTCCGGACATGGCGGCGGCGCACATGCTGCAGTCTTTGATGCTACTAAGTTCAGTCATGCAGTACCCTCATGTTTGAGACCTGCTTCGCAAGAGTACGACTAGCCATAGAGCTGCTTCTAGAGAGGAGGCCAAGCTGGCGCAACTGGAAGTAGACTCAAAGACTCCATTGTATGACGGTTGCGATCCCGAGGTGACCCACTTGAGTTTCACACTCGAACTTCTAAAGACGAAGGCCAAAACCAAATGGATAGACACAAGCCTGGATGAGCATTTGAAGTATCTACATAATAAAGTTCTTCCCGCGGGGAACCTATGTCCTACTAGTGTCGAGGAGGCCAAGAAAATCGTTTGCCCTCTTGATCTGCCACACATTGGATACCACGCATGCATCAATGATTGCATCATTTATCGAGAGGAGCACGCAGAAAAAACCAGCTGTCCAGTGTGCAATGCTTCTCGATACAAGAAGGCCGGAAAAAAGGTCCTTAGAAAGTTGTATGGTACTTTCCGATCACTCCCCGTCTGCAGCGGTATTTCATAGATCCTAAGGAAGCAAAGCTCATGTGCTGGCACGCGGAGAGGAAGAAGCCCGACAATGGAGATGATCCGAAGCTGAGACACCTCGCAAATGCTAGCCAGTGGAGAGCATTCAACGCCGAATATCGATTTTTCGAGGAAGATGCAAGGAACATCGTGCTTGGCGTGAGTACCGATGGCATGAATCCGTTTGGAAACCAGAACACCAACCACATCACATGGCCCGTCTTTGTATGGATGTACAACCTCCCCCCATGGAAGTGCTTGAAGACAAAGTACATACACATGAGCATGCTGATTCAAGGGCTGAAACAACCGGAAAATAATATTAACCTGTATCTGGGGCTACTGAAAGAGGAGCTAGACACGATATGGAAATCGCCGGTCAAGACATGGGACGCCAGCACAGGAGATTATTTCTATATGAGAGCCGCGCTGATGACCACGGTGCACAACTATCTCGGTTATGGGTTTGTCTCAGGCTACGTGTGCCATGAATACTGCGGATGCACAAGGTGCATGGATGATACAACGTCTCAGCAGCTTACGTTAATGAAAGATGGCGGGTCTGGGAAAATCGTGTACATGGGGCATCATAGATGGCTCGAGAAGGATGACCCATGGAGAAAACGTGGAGATCTATTCAATTGTTTGGCTGAGCATTGAGGACCTCCACGTAAGAGGAGCGGCGCCGAAATCAATGAGCTGTTGAAAAACTGGGAACAGTGCCCCATGCCGGGAAAGATAAAAAAGGCGCCGGAGCCGCTGCTGAAGGTATGGAAAACAAGGTCTGTTTTCTGGGACTTGGACTACTGGCCAATCACGACACGCCTCATTGCCTTGATCAAATGCATATCACGAAGAATGTCCTCGAGAGCTTGCTTAGCACACTGATGAACATGCCGAAGAAGACCAAGGATGGGCCAAGGGCAAGGAAAGACTTGGAAGATTTGGAGATCATAGGAGATCTCCACATGTCGCCCCGTAAAAAGTCGACGGAGGAGACAGAGACGAAGACGGAGGCGGGGGAAAGGGGCAGAAAAGTCAACAAGAAGGAGGAGAATTATTGCCCCCCTTCTTGCTTCACCTTAAGTGCGAAGGAGATCGATCAATTCATCAAGTGCCTTACGGGAATCAAAGTCAGTTCCGGTTACTGTCGGAAGATAAGCAGATTTCTAGACACCAAGAAGAAAAGGTTCAGTGGGATAAAGTCTCATGACTGTCACGTGATAATGACGCAGATACTCCCGGTTGCCATTAGAGGGATAATGGACAAGCACATCCGTGACACGCTTACTGGTCTCTAAAACTTCTTCGACGTTATCTCTCAAAAGTCCATCAGTGTGAAGCATCTCCGAAAGCTACAAGAAGAGATCGTTGCCACACTATGTGAGCTTGAGATGTACTTCCCGCCCGCGTTCTTTGACGTCATGGTGCATCTGTGTGTCCACATCGTGGATGACATCATCGACCTCGGGCCGACATTCCTTCACAGCATGATGCCATTTGAGAGGATGAATGGGGTCATCAAAGGATTCGTTCGTAACATGTCCCGTCCCGATGGGAGCATCGTCCAGGGGTATCTGACCCAAGAGTGCATCTCCTTTTGCGAGAATTATATAGGCGTCAGAGACCCTGTTGTTGGTTTGCCCATCAAGAAGCACCATGGGAGGCTCAGAGGAGAAGGTCACAACAACGATCGGAGGGAATTACACATGGACTACTCGGACCGACGGAACGACTTTGACAGGGCTAACTTAGTAGTGCTACAACACCTAGATGCAGTAGATGATTATGTGACACTGCACAAAGAAACCATCACAAAGAAGTACCGTGATCACGGGATGCGCAAGACAGACGCTGAAGTTACTATAGAGCACAACTCCACTTTCTTGCGTTGGTTCAAAGAGCAAGTTCTTGCTAATCCCCCAGAAGAGGGCAGCTTGGACGGATTGCTCATATATTCCTTAGCACATGGCCCCGCGCCCAACCTCGCGACCTATAAGGCATACGATATCAATGGGTACACGTTCTACACGAAGGCCAAAGACATGAACAGTGATTACCAGAACTCAGGGGTGACGATTGAATGCATGACCGACGCCAACGGCACAACTGAAAGATTGTACGCAAGGGTCGAAGAGATCTGGGAGCTTGACTACGCTAGAATGCATAATGCGATGATGTTCCGTGTCAGATGGGCTAAGGCCGTTGTAAGAGAAAACAAGTATTTCACTACCATGTCTATACCCGACGCGAAGAGCGCTACCGTGAATGTTAACGTCATCGCCAAAACTGAGCCATGGGTACACGCTAAGCACGTGACACAATGCTTCTTCATAACCGACCCGACCAATCCCAGCCGTGTTGTCGTGAGGAGAGGCAAAAGGAGCATTGTCGGAATGGATGGAGTCACCAACGAGGAAGACTACGACCAATACGGCTACCCGATGAGGGAAGATGACGATGACGATGAAGCATACGTCAACAGAAGAATCAAGACTACATTACTTAAGAAAGTTCGTACTCCATGGTTCCGGAAAAGTCACAACGAGAGGGTCAATTATTCGATAATGAACAAGAAAGGAAAGAAGCTCAATGTGAAACATCGTCGACACAGCTGAGAAACCATCATTTATATATATGTCATTGATGTATGCTATCGGGAGGTTAAATGATCAAATGATGTATACATCATAGCCCCTTCAATTACCACCACATGGTTCAGGTGATATTCGCACAGTGTGGGAGGAGACATTCTCGTCGACTGCGTGCGAGGCCGTCGGGAGAAAAACAAAAAACAAAAACAAAAAGGAGAAAGCAATACAAAAGAAAAAAAGGAAACAGAAAAGGAAAGGAAAATAATAAAAAGAAAAGAAAACAGGGAAAGGAAATATAAGAGTTAGCAGTAGCGCGAGATTAGTGACAGCGCTATACCTAAGTTAGCTATAGCGCTGGGTCCTAATCCCACGCTACTGCTATCTATATTTTAGAATTAAAAAAATGGAAGAGTTAGCAGTAGCGTTGGGTACAGACCAGCGCTATAGCTAACTTAGCTATAGCGCTGGTCTGTACCCAGCGCTACTGCTATTTTGACTTAACCCCTGCGTGTAGGTGCAACAAACCCCAAGTGTGTTGCCCAGACTGTACACAGGCTTGGAGGCGAGGTTGCAACGTCCAAGTCCAGACCAAGCAAGAAGAGATCAGCTCTTTGAGAAATCAAAGGGCGGATCAAGAAGACCAAGTCAAGCTAAATGAGCAAGACTCCACTAAGGAGAAACCTCCCTTGCCGGGCAGGCGAGCCTGGCGAGGTAGAAGTTACCCTGAAGACAAACCTCAAGACTGCCCCGGCAAGCTTGCCGGGGACGCCAAGGGCGGACTACCCCGCCAAGGCTCCAGTGCTCCACCTCACAGCGACGCAAGTCATCGATCGGTGCAGTGTCAAGCCCCCAAGTGACTAAGTGGCTGTTATTTGACACATGGCAGCTACTTCCGAAGGAAATCACCTCCAAATGACACCCGTCCAGAGACGTATCAAGCAGACAGACGAGAAGGTGGCAGAACGGCCCGGCAAGGCTTGCCGAGCATGCCATGATGTGACACTAAGTGGTGCATTTAATGCGCTCTGCCCTGTCTGCAGAGTAAGGTATGATAGCATTGTTCGCTATCTAATTTGTACACAATGACTGATTTGCCATTGTGGTGACCCCTTGATCTATAAAAGGAGGGCCATGGCAACCATAGAAAGGATTCGAACCCTTGTACACTCATACGCACGTAGCTGCTCTCGCCCCGAGGCAACCCTGCCGGGCTAGAGCGCTGCGTCTCCACCACGGTCCTCTCATCAATCCACCAAAGCAGGAGTAGGGTTTTACGCCTCGTGGCGGCCCAAACCTGGGTAAAAACTGCCCGTGTGATCTCTGCCATGCTGTGCTACGCTCTCCGCTCTTTGTGCAATGTGCCCTTCCCCCCACCGAACCACAAAGGGGCTGACAGCCCCATAGGTGGCCGTGGTTTCCCACAACATCTTTGGCGCGCCAGGTAGGGAGAGGCGCTTGCGCGAACCCGAGAAACGTATGCAGCGCATCATCTTCATCATCATTTTCTTCGTCGACGGCTTCATCATCCATGGCGCCCAAGAAGAAGCCCGGTGCTGCAGCTCACCCGTCCACCTCGAAGGCCCCGTTGCATGCGGCCGTCGTCGCCACGGGGGCTACGGGGACGCACGGGGACATGGACGCTGCGGGGGACGTGGCCGGCGCAGGCGGCGTCGTCACCACCTCTCCCGCTGCAGAAACGGGAGCAGGCAACACCAGAGAAGGACATCGCCAGCAGCATCCCAGCGGCCATGCTCCACAAGGTGCGGGTGGAGAGATCATTCCGTCTGCACCTCTCCGCCCCGCCGAAGGGCACAGCCGCAGCGGTGACGCTCGCTCTGGGGTGAACCATAACTCTCCGGCCGCCCCCGTTGCAGGCACGGCCGCAGGGCATGCACCACCCCCGGAACAAGTTGACCCAGCCGATGCACCGAACGGAGCCGCTGATCCCCAAGCACATCCACCTCGCCGCCAGGCCACCCTGGCGACTGGCTCACGGCGATGAGAGCACGGCGTTGCCACTACTGGCACCGTCAGAAGCCAGGCGATGTTACGATCTACATCGTCATCCATGCCGAGCACTGCTTCAGAGGCCATGGCGCGGGCTCAACTCCTGTTGAGATTTCCGCCGAAGGCTGATCAGATGAATGAGTGGAGAGCCACCATTCAGAGTCTGATTGGTTTCACCGAGGCGGGAGGATCACAGCGAGCGAGCCCGTCACGGCCTCCGCAGGCGACAACAACGGCCCAAGCCACTGGCCGTACCGAAGGGGCCACCCCCACGATGCAATCCCCTCCGCGGCAGCCAGCACAGGGGCCGCTGCAAGAACCCGACGACGTATCGATGGCTTCATTCGATCCTTGAGCACGTCGAGACCAGCGGCGAATCCTGGAAGGCAGGCGAAGGGAAGACGCGTGCGTCACCATCGAACAACGCCACGAAACCCAACGCCAGTCTGATAGGCACAATGGCCCCGACGTCGACGAGCCCACGGTCGGTGAAGGTGGGTACTTACCTTTCGAGGTTGGGTGCCCCGCCTTCACTCGGGAGCTGCGGCAAGTCCGTTAGCCATCTGCTCGCACATTCAAGCCAGAAATACCAGAGAAGTATGATGGGAGACTGAACCCGACAGAGTTCTTGAGCATCTACACCATCGTTGTTCAAGCTGCCGGGGGAAGGGACGAGAAGGTATTCGCCAACTACTTCCCTTTGGCACTCAAGCCGAATGTGAGGTCTTGGCTGATGCACCTGCCGGAGAACTCCATTTCGACCTGGGCTGACCTGTGCCACGAGTTTGTTGGCGCCTTCACGGGCGGCCATCAAGAACCAGGGCGACCCAGCGACTTGCAGCTCCTCCCGCAAAAGGAAGGAGAAAGTCTGCAAAAGTACATGCAGAGATTCAGCCGAGTGCACCGGAACATCCCAGATATCCACCCGGCAGCTGTGATAGCTGCATTCTAGTCCAACATGCGCAACCGCTGGATACGTTCTAAAATGAATGTCCGGTTGCCCAAGACTGTGAATGAGCTGTACACTCTGGTGGATAAGGGCGCTCGAGTAGAAGAAGGGAGGCGACTCCCCGGGGAAGAAGATGGCGTCGACGTCGACTCGGAGAACGACGATGGTGCCACCGACCAGAAGAAGAAGAACAAGAAGCGCAAGGATAAAGCAGTGATGACCATTGAAAGATCGAGCACACCCAGTACCGGCAAGAAGGCCAAGACCGAGGTTCCCGGCAAGGAAGCTGCCACGTGCACTGATTGCCAGAAAGCTGGGAAGGGTGATCGGCCATACTGTAAGATCCATTGGACCAAAGGCCATGATCTTCAGGAGTGCCATCAGGTTGAGCAACTCTTCAAGAAGCAGAGGGCCAAGTACGAGAAGCGTGATAAGGAGAAATACCAAGATGGCGTTGGCGGGAACGCCCGAGGCGACAGAGCAGGCCGACCCGGCAAGGCTCCTCAGTATCGAGGGAAACCCGCCAGAGGCCGTGAGAAGAAGGATTGCGATGATGAGACTGATGAAGGAGATGAAGAGGAAACCAGCGAGCAGGAGTTCCAGAAAGCCAGTGACGCCTTGTGCATTGACGGGGGTGCATCTCTGCACTCCTATCACCACCAACTTAAACAGTGGGCGCGTGAAGTCAATGCTGTGGAGCCAACGGCTGATTCTCGGGAGCCACTCAAGTGGTCCCGCATGCCCATCACCTTTGACGAAGAGGATCACCCTGACCGCACCACCGCGGTAGGGTGCTTGCCGTTGTTGGTCTCACCAACAATCCGCAACCTCAAAGTCACAAAGATGTTTGTTGACGGCGGGGCCGGGTTGAATCTGATTTCTCCAAAGGTCATCAGCAAACTCCAGATAGCATATGAGGAGCTCAAGGTTACTGGTACGTTCCAAGGAATCAACCCCGGCAGGAGTCGTCCTAAGGGGAAGATCAAACTACCGGTGACGTTCGGAGGGGAGTTAAACTACCGGACTGAGAAGATTGTGTTTGACGTGGTTGACCTCCCCCTGCCGTACAATGGAATCCTTGGTCGCCCAGCCCTGGCCAAGTTCATGGCGGCATCCCACTATGCCTACAACACTTTGAAGATGCCAGGACCAATGGGCGTCATTTTCATTCCGTCGGACAAGAAAGATGAAGTCATATGCGTGGACAAGATGTACCGGGAAGCAGTCGCTGCAGAGGCTGCGGAAGCCATTGCTCCCACCAAGGAAAGCAAGAAAAAGAAGAAACCTAGCAAGGATGCCAGCAAGGAATCCGGGAAGCGTACCTCTCCGGAGTGCGCTGCGCCTGTTGATGACTTGCCGGAGAGTTCCAACAGCAAGAGATCCAAGGCTGCTACACCTGCTGTGAAGAAGGTCCCGGCAGGGCTGGCTGGCGCTGATGGTACGTTTACCATCAGTGCCACCCTCGATGACAAATAGGAAAGTGCGCTCGTTGCCTTCCTGCGGGCGAATGTGGATGTGTTTGCTTGGCAACCATCTGACATCCCCGGTGTTCCCAGCGAGGTAATCGAGCACCACCTTGCTGTCTGCCCACATGCATGGCCCGTCTAGCAGAAGGTCCGGAAGCAAGCTTTGGAGCAGCAGCAGTTTATTGCCGAGGAGATCAAGAAACTTGAGGCAGCTGGTTTGGTCAGAGGAGTATTACATCCGACATGGTTAGTAAATCCAGTGGTGGTGCGCAAGGCTAATGGGAAATGGAGGCTTTGCATAGATTTCACAGATCTGAACAAAGCATGCCTAAAGGACCCATTCCCCTTGCCGCGCATCGACCAGATTGTGGATTCCACCTCTGGGTGTGACCTGCTTTCCTTCATGGATGCCTACTCTGGGTACCACCAGATCTTCATGTCCAAAGAAGACGAAGAGAAGACCGCGTTCATAACCCCATGTGGCACGTACTGCTTTGTACGGATGCCCTTCGGGTTGAAGAGCGCCGGATCCACTTTTACAAGAGCAATACAGATTGGCTTTGAGTCCCAGCTGCATAGAAACATTGAAGCATACATGGATGATATAGTGGTCAAAACCAAGGACAGAATGACTCTCATTCAGGATTTGGAAGAGACCTTTGCAAATCTGCGCAGGATCAACTTGAAGCTGAACCCGGAGAAGTGTGTGTTTGGCGTTCCCTCCGGCAAGCTACTTGGTTTCTTTGTGTCCCATCAGGGGATAGAGGCCAACTCCGACAAAGGCTATCGAGCAGATTCAAGCACCCAAGACAGTTAAAGACGTGAGGCCTTTGACTGGATGTGTTGCCGCGCTGAGCAAGTTCATTTCCAAATCCGCCGAGCGCGCCTTGCCATTCTTCAAAATCTTGAAGAAGGCAGGCCCCATGGAGTGGACCCCGGAGGCAGACGCTGCGCTACAAGATTTGAAGACCTACCTTTCCTCTGTCCCTACCTTAGTCGCTCGTAAACAGCAAGAACTGTTGCTGCTATACTTGGCAGCAACTAATCAAGTGGTTAGCGCAGTGCTAGTGGCACAGAGGGAGGTAGATGAAGCAGTAGCCGCCACCACTGTCCCCTCTGGAGAGGAAAGTGAACCCGTCCTGGCAAGGTCAGATGCAGTTCAAGACAAGGAAGAGCAGGGCAGCGGAGGTAGTTCCATGGTCGCGGCAAGGAAGAAAGTGGTGCAGCGCCCAGTGTACTTCATCAGCTCCCTACTACAGGGGGCTAGATTGAGGTACTCTGGTGTGCAAAAGTTGATTTTTGGCCTCATCATGGCCTCAAGGAAACTGCGCCACTACTTCCAAGCCCACGAGATCACGGTTGTCACCCGCTTCCCCTTGCAACGCATACTCCGAAACCCCGAGGCCAGTGGCAGAATTGTGGAATGGGCTTTGGAGTTGTCCATCTTTGGTTTGAAGTTTGAAAGCATGTCAACCATTCAGAGCAGAGCACTAGCAGAGTTCATTGCAGAGTGGATGCCAACCCCTGATGAAGAAGCACTAGAGACAGTCATCCCCGGCAAGGAAGCGCCCCAAGAATGGATTATGTATTTTGATGGTGCCTTCTCCCTACAAGGTGCAGGAGCTGGCGTGCTTCTCGTTGCCCCCACTGGGGAGCACCAGAAGTACGTCGTTCAGATGCATTTCCCCTGGGAGAAGGCTACCAATAATACTGCAGAGTATGAAGGGCTCCTTGCCGGGCTCAGGATTGCAACGGAACTAGGAATCAAGAAGTTGATCATCAGCAGAGATTCGCAGCTTGTGGTGAGACAAGTCAACAAGGATTATCAAAGCCCATTGATGGAGGCATACGTCGAGGAAGTGAGAAAGTTGGAGGAGCACTTTGACGGATTGCAAACAGAGCACGTGCCTCGTGCGAAAAACAGTATTGCTGATCATCTATCAAAATACGCTGTGTAAAAACTCCCTATGGAACCAGGGACTTTTGTTCTCCATCTGACACAGCCCTTCGTATCTTCGGCAACAATGGCCAGAAAGAGGAGGAAACTGGACTTCGGCAAGCCTCTCCCGGCAGTGAGCTTGGCGGGAACAACTCCCCTTCGATCAGTGAGCTGCACCCTCCCGCCAGACAACCGGTCCCTGTGGTCGAGGAGTGCGCTCCCATGAATGAGGAGGTGCCGCTGGTCCTTGTTGCCGAGCCCCTGGCCCCAGCTTGGGCACGACACATAGTCCATTTCCTCCAAACAGGAGAACTTCCCGAAGAGCAAGAAGAAGCTGAAAGAGTAGCCCGGAGGGCCAGTATGTATTAGTTCATTGACGACACACTATACAGAAGAAGGCCCAACGGTGTGAAATTGAAGTGCATTTGCGGGGAAGAAGGAAAGGAACTGTTGGCAGAGATACACAAGGGTATGTGCGGCTCCCACATTGGATCAAGGGCTCTGGTTGGAAAAGCCTTCCGACAAGGTTTCTATTGGCCCACAGCCCTCCAAGACGCAATTGAGCTAGTCACCAAGTGTGAAGCCTGCCAGTTCCATTCCAAGAACATCCATCAGCCTGCCCAAGCTCTCCAGACGATCCCTTTGTCATGGCCCTTCTCGGTCTGGGGGCTCGATATCTTGGGCCCCTTCCCCCGTGCTACCAGGGGCCTTGAGTTCTTATTCATCACTATCGACAAGTTCACAAAGTGGCCAGAGGTGGAGCCCGTGAGGAAGGTGACCACGCAGTCAGCTATCAAGTTCTTGAAAGGATTGGTGTGCTGCTTCGGGGTACCTGCCCGAATCATCACCGACAATGGCACCCAATTCATGGGCCGCGCCTTCATGCAATATGTTCGTGCCCTTGGAAGCAAGATCTCATTTGCCTTTGTCGCCCATCCCAGAAGCAACAGACAAGCTGAGAGGGCGAACGCTGAAGTGCTGCGAGGTCTCAAGACAAGAACCTTTGTTAGACTGCAGAAGTGCGGCAGGCGATGGATCGACGAGCTGCCGGTGGTTCTTTGGTCCCTCCGTACGACACCAAATCGAGCTACCGGGCAGACTCCCTTCTCCCTAGTCTATGGGGCAGAAGCAGTTATCCTCACGGAACTCATACTCGGATCTCCTTGAGTGCTTGCCTACGATGAAGTAGCGCAGGAACAACATCGGCGTGACGACGCTGTGCTACTTGAGGAGAACCGTCTCCGGGCTGTTACGCGTGCTGCACGCTACCAGCAAACCCTGCGTCGCTATCACAGCCGCAGGGTTCATGCCCGGAGCTTTGAGGAAGACGACCTTGTCCTTACGCGCGTTCAGTCCGCCAAGGGTACAAACAAGTTGACGCTGAAGTGGGAAGGCCCTTACCGGGTAGTACGAGTCACCAGACCTGGCACAGTCCGTCTGGAGACCGGAGATGGCATTCAGTTGCAAAACTCATGGAACATTGAGCATCTCCGTAAGTTCTACCCGTAAGGCGCGGCTGTCGGGCCCTGCCTGGCAGCCACCCTTTTGTACAGGCCTTTCCGATGTTGCATGTAACCCCTTGTACAAAGCCAGGCGTAGACCCTGAGCAACAGAGAAATAAACGAAGCGCTTGGGGGGCCCCAAAACTTGCATGCATGCATAAGCATATCATGAGCATAGCATGATCATGTAGATAAGATCGCACATGGCATCGTTTTCATCTGCACTAAGTTGCAGGGTTCTTGCCGTGTACTTGGTCCCGAAGAGAAGAAATGAAGATGAGCCTACATGACGATCCTCGGCAAGCCAAACAGATAAGTTCTTTTCTTATCCATACGTGTTCTGTAAGTAGAAACTTGTGCATATGAAAACCTCGCCACCTTCGAAACTTAGGTGCTCCCATCCTTTGACTCGAACATTGCTTCGGTCAGGATGGTCGTAGTGGCCTTTGGCGGAGAAGGCTTGGCGAGGGGGCTGGTCCCTCTTTGTGGTTTGTGCCCGGCAGGCTTAACCCAGCGGCAACAAACTGAGGGTACCGGCAGGATAGCCTGCCGGGGAAACTTGTTTACTTGAATGTATAGAGGCATTTCACCTCTGCATGAATTTGATACATGCACAAGTACCCGGCAAAGCTTGTCTTTTTCATTCATATGCTGATGAGGAAGTACAGATCTTACAGAACACAAACATGGGTAAAGAAGATTACATAATTTAGGCTAAAGTTTGGCCAGTGCCTACATATTTTAGACTAAAAAAAGATAAGTGCCTCGTGACGCCTTTGCTCTGTCTCTCTTCTCCTTGAAACCGCAGAGAGAGATGAAGAAGACAGAGGGAGGGCCTGGCAGGGATTTGGTGCCTCCCCAGGATCAGGAGGGCGCCATTCCCGGGCTGGAGGAAGAAACCGGAGGGCAGGTGCGGATGTTGGCGCTGCCGAAGCCCAGCTGAAGATGATGGTGCTGCTGGCAATCACGCCACGTCGGAGCGGTCATCCCCGCTCTTGACACATCGTGGGTTGCCGCCACCCTCCTCGTCACTGTCGCTCAAAGAGGCACGTCTGCCGCTGCTCGAGCCCAGCCGTGGCGGCCAGGACAGGCACCAGGCGCTTCGGGAGACTCCACAGAGAGCATGGTCGTCTCCATCAACCCGAAGTTAGAAGGATGACGTCCCCTGAAGAAGCAAGCACGGGCACAAGGAGCCCGCCCATACGCAAGACAAGCAGTACCCCGAAAGAAGAGATCTGCCGTAACTAATGGCGAATCGCTTCCGCGATCTCCCTTCGTCATCATGGGCAAAGGGAGGATGGGCCACGGTCGATTGCCACACTTTATGTCTATTATGGACTCCGGCGAGGCATCACCTACGTGGCCCCTCACTAAGGTTGAAACCACGGGCGGCCCGGCGACGAGCGCGCCGGAGTCGCTACCTCCGGCGCCGCCGCCGCGCCGCCCACGCACCCACCTAAGATCTCTCCCACTCGTGCTAGGCACCGGACCGCTACCCCAGGCCGGACGCTTTGCGCGACGGTAGGAGGGGGATCCTATCTCAGCGAAGGCGTAGCCGCGCCCTCCTTTCCCTCCCCTCACCATGACGAAGACACAACACTAGAAGACAAAGGGGGAGGGAAGTTTGGTGTGAGCCCGCATCCCCTTTTATAGGGAAAACGAGGCTGGGGGCTGGCTCCTTCCTTGGTGGGTAACCACCGTCCCTCTTCACCAACCCAAGAAAACCGGGCCCCTGCCTTAACGCTCTTCCGCACCACGCACCTCAGTTACCTACTCCACTCAATGCATGCAGCATACATGGCAAGGGATAAGAACGTGGTGGGAAGAGTGAATTGGCAGTTACTCCCCCGTGTGTTAAAGTCATTCACGGGCCATTACAGAGATGGCCCCACCACAATTGGCGTTACGCGACGCACGGGGAAACCAGAAACTGACCCGAGCTCAGATTAATGAAGAAGCAAAGAAGATCTCAAAGGATGAGCTACCACAGCCTCCTCGCCTGTGTACTGGATAGGGCCTACCCTCACGATGCTCGGCAGTGCGTTCAGGCCAGGCCTGGGGGCTCCTGTCGGTGCAACAAACCCTAGGTGTGTTGCCCAAACTGTACACAGGCTTGGAGGCAAGGTTGCAACGTCCAAGTCCAGACCAAGCAAGAAGAGATCAGCTCTTTGAGAAATCAAAGGGCGGATCAAGAAGACCAAGTCAAGATAAATGAGCAAGACTCCACTAAGGAGAAACCTCCCTTGCCAGGCAGGCGAGCCTGGCGAGGTCGAAGTTACCCCGAAGACAAACCTCAAGACTGTCCCGGCAAGCTTGCCGGGGACGCCAAGGGCGGACTACCCCGCCAAGGCTCCAGTGCTCCACCTCACAGCGACGCAAGTCATCGATCGGTGCGGTGTCAAGCCCCCAAGTGACTAAGTGGCTGTTATTTGACACATGGCAGCTACTTCCGAAGGAAATCACCTCCAAATGACACACGTCTAGACATGTGTCAAGCAGACAGACGAGAAGGTGGCAGAACGGCCCAGCAAGGCTTGCCGGGCATGCCACGATGTGACACTAAGCGGCGCATTTAATGCGCTCTGCCCTGTCTGCAGAGTTAGGTATGATAGCACTGTTTGCTATCTAATCAGTACACAATGACTGATTTGCCATTGTGGTGAACCCTTGATCTATAAAAGTAGGGCCATGGCAACCATAGAAAGGATTCGGACCCTTGTACACTCATACGCGCGTAGCTGCTCTCGCCCCAAGGCAACCCTGCCGGGCTAGAGCGCTGCGTCTCCACCATGGTCCTCTCATCAATCCACCAAAGCAGGAGTAGGGTTTTACGCCTCGCGGTGGCCCGAATTTGGGTAAAAACTGCCTGTATGATCTCTGTCGTGCTGTGCTATGCTCTCCGCTCTTCGTGCAATGTGCCCTTCCCCCCGCCGAACCACAAAGGGGCTGACAGCCCCATATGTGGTCGTGGTTTCCCACACACCGCGTGGGCTCGCAATTTAGCTAACTTCTGTCGCCGCCGTCATCTCCCAAATCCCTCCTCTCCCCCACTCCTCTGTCGCCGCTATCGCCCTGCCCGCCCTCGACCTCGCCGCCGGCCGTCGCCCGAGCCCACCCTCGACCTCACCGCCGCCGCTCGAGCCTGCCCTCGACCTCACCACCGCCGCCCTCTCCCCTGCCCGACCTCGACCTCACCGCCGCCGCCCGAGCCCGCCCTCGACCTCTCCGTCGCCGCCCCGTAATCCTCTCCCTCTCCTCTCCCATGCCCTCCTCTCTCTCTCTCTCTCTCTCTCTCTCTCTCTCTCTCTCTCTCTCTCTCGCTGTCGCTCTCGCTCTCCCTCTCTCTCTCTCTGCTCATATGAACCCTAGGTGGTGTTCATATGAACCCTAGGAAATTAGGAACCCTAGATGATGTTTTTAACACTTGGTTTACTCTCTGCTCATATGCGCTGGGTACACACACATGCAAAGTAGCCTATACAATGTTGTTGTTTTTAACACTTGGTTAATTTGCTAAGTCCTAGAAATCTGTTATATGATCTTGCCATGTTCTCTTGATGATAGCATCAAATCCATGCTCCGTTTGGATATGTTCAGTAAACATGTTTCCTCCCTTGTTGTTTGCTCTATCATGACATGCCCTTTTATGCCACATTAGGGTCCTGTAGCATGTACTTTATTTGCTATGAAAATGACTAAATAGTAATTATGTCTGCTGTCAACATCATGATGCTATGTTGTGAGCTTGGTGGTGTTAAAACCATATGCCTCTATTGAACTTGTGCCAATTGTTAAAATTATAGCTGCATGCCAAGATCTTCCATTTTAGAGTTGATATGCTTACTGTTACAAGCTTGCCAAGTTGCTATGTTGCTGTAGTTTTTCAGGTTACTCTGAGAATTTCACTAAGTCATTAATTTGTTACATCATTTGTGCATCTTGTTGCCTCCATATCTTTTAACCAGTGATGCTAATGAATTTGAACCTATGGAATGAATTGATGTAGAGCTTCATATTTTTAGCAATTTAGCTGGGCATTTAGCTTTAAACAAAAAATAGTAGCATTTAGCTATAAACAAAAAATAGTAGCTATGGTATTTAGCTATAACAAAAACAAAATTATTTTTCTTTTCAAAAACTTGGTTAAAGTAATTGTTGCTATATAAACAAAAAACAAGATTGATGTTATATGATATATGTCATTGATGTTCATTTGCATATTCCATTATTGTTGATTATATCGTTTATTTACAATTGTTGAATATGATATGATTAATGTTGGTTGAATGGACAATCGTCGAAGAATATCCGAGTGGCCTATGTCTTGCCAGAATGTTGATTCATTTCCGTTCCGGCAAATTTCAGGCGCTCCATATGTCCACTTTTTAGCAAAGGTCATGCCGAAAATTTCCGTGAAAACGATGCTGGCGAAGCCGGTAAAGAACCGAAGCCGAAGAGGGCACGAAAACCAAACAAGCTCGGCATCGGAAAAATTGTGGTCACGGCGATGCACCCCGTTAAATTAGAGCCAACAGCACCGGAGGAAGCGCGCGCGTGCTACGACAATCAACTAGGATGCATCCTCAGGGAAACCGCCAACATCAACGATGAAAAGTTATGGAAGATACCACATATGGAGCACATGCTCCTAAAGAAGTTGCACAATAGGTTCCTGTTCCCAGGCTGGGATGAAAGCAAACTTCCGTGGGAGGACGAACCCATGAGAAAGATAAACAACAAGGTGATGGGGACGTTCAACAACGACTTGTCCGCCTGGAAAGTAAGGGTGAAAAAAGCGATTGCGAAGAATGAATCGTGGTCCAAGATTCATGCTGACAATCCTACACAAAAGGAAGAGGACTTCAAAAAATTCAAGGAGACTTGCGCTAAAGAAGAAGTCAATAAAAAGTCGGAGAAAATGAAGGCGCTCCAGGCCAGGAACACACCTCCCCACTGCCTCGGAAGCCGTGGTTATGAGGGGAAGAGGCACATATGGTCCAAGGAGGACGCCGAACGTGAAATTCATGGAATCCCAGACCCCTTGGCGGAGTTCACCGAGCTGCAGGAGCGTGACTGGATCAGGGCCCGGTACAAGTGACACCCCGTCAATAAGATCTTTTACACGGACCCGAACACAAGGGCGTTCATGAGACTACTGGTAATTGTTATATTACCACCTTATATTAGCTTCTAATCAATTCGACTACAAGTTTTGTCACATTTGTAAACCATCCATGTTCCTTTTGCAGAAAGAGCAGCGCCAAAAGGCAACAGAAAGTGACAAGTCATCTCATTCGTCAGCGAGGCCCAAGTGGGACACCCCTTTCAACCGGGCCCTGGACATACTGAAAAAGGTCTCGGAGGACAAACCGCCATCGTATGGACGTGTGCACAGCATCAGAGATGGCGCCTCATGGAAGACGTGCTACCATGAGAAGCCAGAGGAAAGAAGGTGGAGACGGATGCTTACTCAACACACCATCGACGAGAAGGTCGCGCTTGCGGTCGATAAGACCAAAGCTGAGACCAAAGAAGAGTTTGTCAAGCTAGTCGATGCAGCGGTCAGTGCAGCGGTAGCTGGCGTCAGGGCTGACTTCGCATCTTCCATTAGCAGCTTGATTCCAGCAGTTATCGATTGGACAAAGAATCATCTAGATAAAGGGCCAGCAGACTTTCCCCTTCCCAGCTATGTCGCGAGCAATTCGGTGAACATCGCACCACCAGCACCTGCTCACACAACCGCCCATGCTCCCATAACTGGTCCCGCTCATGTTCATAGCATCCCGTCCTTCGTCTCTGGCGTGCTCGGCGGGGCTTCGTCTTTGGCTGAGCTCGACACTCTCACGATAATTACGCGGCATAACCTCTTCACCAGCATATCTATAGTCCTTCGTTTCAGTTGCCTTTTGGATGTCCGATGTCGCAGACATGTCTTCGCAGGCCGAAGAAACCCCGTGCACCCTACTGTACGACATCAACGGCCAGAAGGTGGACGTGGGAAAGGCAATGGTCGTGAAGCCGAGGGACCGCATGTTGCACAAACGATAGATGCCCCATGGCCTCTTCAAGGTTTGCGTGGCTAGTGTCAAAGCGGGTTTCGAGGATTTGCCTCCTCCGGTACCAGTCGAGGGAGACGACAAGACCCCTAAACGGATTGACGCGTGCAAGAGTTGGTTCCTGCCTTGGCCAAAGACTCCTCTTCGTGTCGACGCGCCCGGTAGCACACCAACGACAACGCCTCAACAAGGTATGAACACCACCCCACCTACCCAATTACCTGCACCTATCGTGGTGGGTCATAGCGGACAACGCGAGGGAGAGCCTCCATTAGTGCCTGATGACATCGCCCCCGTTGAAGAAGCAAATGCTGATGATGTCATGGAGGAGGATGATGATGACCCTCTCAAGTATATCAATACCACATATGAAGATGGAGGATTGATGGCTCTGGACTATGACTCAGGCTATGAGCGTGGAGATTACTTGATGCTGCCTGATTTGCCGGAGCCGGAACATCCTAAGGCTGATTGGAAAAAGTCTCTCTTCATGCGATCCTCGCAGGAGACACCTCCAGATGTCGCCTCTACCCAGCAACAACAACGCAAGGGCCGTCCACTAATTAGCCCGACGACACTCGGGGTGGTGGTTAGGGAAGGTATGGTGGGCTCACTACCGCCACCTGATACGTCCATTTTGCATCATGCTTTTATGTTGATATTTATTGCATTATGGGTTGTTATTACACATTATGGTACAATAATTATGCCTTTTCTCTCTTATTTTACAAGCTTTACACAAAGAGGGAGAATGCCGGCAGCTGGAATTCTGGACCGGAAAGGAGCAAATCTGAGAGACTTATTCTACACAACTCCAAAAGTCCTGTAAATTTACGAAGAATTATTTTGGAATATATAAAAAATATTGGGCGAAGAAATACCAGAAGGGGACCCACCAGGTGGCCACAAGCCTGGGGGGCGCTCCCTACCCCTTGGGCACGCCTCTAGGGCTTGTGGGACCCCTGGCAAGTCTCCGGTGCCCATCTTCTGCTATATAGTGGCTTTTGACTTCGAAAAAATAAGAAGGAAGCTTTCGGGACGAAGCGTCGCCATCTCGAGGTGGAACCTGGGCAGAAGCAATCTAGGGCTCCGGCGGAAAGGTTCTACCGGGGAAACTTCCCTCCGGGAGGGGGAAATCGAAGCCATCGTCATCACCAACGATCCTCTCATCGAGAGGGGGCAATCTCCATCAACATCTTCACCAACACCATCTCCTCTCAAACCCTAGTTCATCTCTTGTATCCGATCTTTGTCCCAAAACCTCATATTGGTACCTGTGGGTTGCTAGTAGTGTTGATTACTCCTTGTAGTTGATGCTAGTTGGTTTATTCAGTGGAAGATCATATTTTCAGATCCTTAATGATATTTATTACCCCTATGATTATGAACATGAATATGCTTTGTGAGTAGTTACGTTTGTTCCTGAGGACATGGGAGAAGTCTTGTTATACGTAATCATGTGAATTTGGTATTCGTTCGATATTTTGATGAGATGTATGTTGTCTTTCCTCTAGTGGTGTTATGTGAACGTCGACTACATGACACTTCACCATGATTTGGCCCTAGGGGAAGGCATTGGGAAGTAATAAGTAGATGATGGGTTGCTAGAGTGACAGAAGCTTAAACCCTAGTTTATGTGTTGCTTCGTAAGGGGCTGATTTGGATCCATATGTTTCATGCTATGGTTAGATTTATCTTAATTCTTGTTTCATAGTTGCGGATGCTTGCGAGAGTGGTTAATCATAAGTGGGAGGCTTGTCCAAGTAAGGACAACACCCAAACACCGGTCCACCCACATATCAAATTATCAAAGTAACGAACGCGAATCATATGAGCATGATGAAAACTAACTTGACAATAATTCCCATGTGTCCTCAGGAGCGCTTTGCTTTATATAAGAGTTCGTCCAGGCTTATCCTTGATAATCCACAAGTATAGGGGATCACAACAGTTTTCGAGGGTAGAGTATTCAACCCAAATTTATTAATTCGACAGAAGGGGAGCCAAAGAATATTTGAGTATTAGCAGTTGAGTTGTCAATTCAACCACACCTGAAAGACTTAATATCTGCAGCAAAGTATTTAGTTGCAAAGTAGTATGGAAGTAATTGTAACAGTGGCAAAAGTAACAGTAGCAGTATGTAGTGATTGCAACAACAGTAGCAACAAAAGTAACTTAGCAAAGATTAATATGTGAAAAGCTCGTAGGCAATGGATCGGCAATGATAATTGTGTCGGATAATATTCATCATGTAGCAGTTATAACCTAGGATGACACAGAACTAGCTCCAATTCATCAATATAATGTAGGCATGTATTCGGTATATAGTCATACGTGCTTATGGAAAAGAACTTGCATGACATCTTTTGTCCTACCCTCCTGTGGCAGCGGGGTCCTAATGGAAACTAAGGGATATTAAGGCCTCCTTTTAACAGAGAACCGGACTAAAGCATTAGCACTTAGTGAATACATGAACTCCTCAAACTACGGTAATCACCGGAAAGAATCCCAATTATTGTCACCTTGGGGTATGCAGATCATAACTCATAATAGGTGTCTACAACTTTCAAGATAGGATCAAGAACACAAATATATTGATGAAAACATAATAGGTTCAGATCTGAAATCATGGCACTCGGGCCCTAGTGACAAGCATTAAGCATAGCAAAGTCATAGCAACATCAATCTCAGAACATAGTGGATACTAGGGATCAAACCCTAACAAAACTAACTCGATTACATGATAAATCTCATCCAACCCATCACCGTCCAGCAAGCCTATGATGGAATTACTCACTCCCAGCGGTGAGCATCATGAAATTGGTGATGGAGGAAGGTTGGTGATGATGATGGCGACGAATCCCCCTCTCCAGAGCCCACAACAGACTCCAGATCTGCCCTCCCGAGGAAGAACAGGAGGTGGCGGCGACTCCATATCGTAAAACGTGATGAATCCTTCTCTCTGATTTTTTTCTCCCCGAATAGGGTTATATAGAGTTGGGGTTGAGGTTGGAGGAGGTCCGGGGGGCCCACAAGCCCTCTAGGAGCGCCATAGGGGGGGCACCCCCAGGCTTGTGGCCTCTGGGTGGACCCTCTCTGGTTAATTCTTGCGCCAGTATTTTTTATATATTCCACAAAAGTTCTCCGTAAATTTTTCAGGTCAATCCGAGAACTTTGATTTCTGCACAAAAACAACACCATGGCAATTCTGCTGAAAACAGCGTCAGTCCGGGTTAGTTCCATTTAAACCATGCAAATTATAGTCCAAAACAAGGGCAAAAGAGTTTGGAAAAGTAGATACGATGGAGACGTATCAACTCCCCCAAGCTTAACCCATTGCTTGTCCTCAAGCAATTCAGTTGATAAACTGAAAGTTATAAAGAAAAACTTTTACAAACTCTATTTGATCTTGTTGTTGCAAATATGTATAGCCAGTATTCAGGTTTTCAGCAAAGATCATGAACTAACCATATTCACAATAACATTTAGGTCTCACATTTACTCATATCAATGACATAATCAACTAGCGAGTAATAATAATAAATCTCGGATGACAACACTTTTCCAAAACAATCATGATATAATATGGCAAAATGGTATCTCGCTAGCCCTTTCTGAGACCGTAAAACATAAATGCAGAGCACCCCTGAAGATCAAGGACTGACTAGACATTATAATTCATGGCAAAAGAGATCCAGTCACACTCATACTCAACATCAATTAATAGCAAAACATACAAATGCCAGTGGTGCTCTCCAGCTGGTGCTTTTTATAAGAGGATGATGACTCAGCAATAAAAGTAAATCGATAGGCCCTTCGCAGAGAGAAGCAGGGATTTGCAGAGGTGCCAGAGCTCGGAGCTTTTAAAACAGAGATAAATATAATTTTGAGCGGTATGCTTTCATTGTCAACATAACAACGAAGAGATCTCACTATCTTCCATGCTAGATACATTATAGGCGGTTCCCAAACAGAATGGTAAAGTTTTTACTCCCCCTCCACCAACAATCACACTCCAGGGCTAGCCGAATCCACGGGTACCGTCCATACCAACAACAGTCCTGGGGGAGTTTTGTTTTATGATTATATTTTGATTTGATTTCGAGCATGGAACTGGGCATCCCGATTACCAGCCACTTTCTCGTGAATGACAAGTGAATAAACACTCATCGTGAGAATAACCCACCTAGCATGGAAGATATTGATAGCCCTCAGTCACTACATGAGCGATTCAGGCATACAAAACAGATTATTATTTGAAGGTTTAGAGTTTGGCACATGCAAATTTGCTTGGAACGGCAGGTAAATATCGCATATAGGTAGGTACGGTGGACTCATATGGAACAACTTTGGGTTTAAGGAAGTGGATGCACAAGCAGTATTCCCGCTTAGTACAAGTGAAGGCTAGCAAAAGATTGAGGAGCGACCAACTAGAGAGCGACAATGGTCATAAACATGCATTGAGATTAATCAACATTGAGTGCAAATATGAGTAGGATATAAATCACCATGAACATAAATATCGTGGAGGCTATGTTGTTTTTTATTCAACTTCATGCGTGAGCATGTGCCAAGTCAAGCCACTTAAATCATTCAAAGGAGGATACCATCCTATCATACTACATCATAACCATTTTAAATTGCATGTTGGCACACAAGACAAACCATTATCCACACCTAGCTAATTAAGCATGGCATGAGTAACTATAATCTCTAATTGTCATTGTAAACATGTTTCATTCATAATGGGCTGAATCAAGAACGATGAGCTAATCATATTTACAAAAACAAAATAGGTCAAGTTCGTACCAGCTTTTCTCCATCTCAATCATTTCATCATATATCGTCATTATTGCCTTTCACTTGCATGACAGAACGGTGTGGATAATAATAAGAGTGCATGTGCATTGGACTAAGCTGGAATCTGCAAACATTTCTTCAAAGGAGAAGACAAGGTAATATGGGCTCTTTGTTAGATCAGCAATAATGCATATAAGAGCCACTCAACATTTTCATTGTGGTCTTCTCCCTACGACCCAAAGAAAAGAAAAAAAATTCAAAGAAACACACTGAAATATTTTTGGAGTTTTTGTTTTTCTGAAGAAAGTAAAACGAAAATGAGAAAAACTATTTACACAGGAAAGCTCCCAACAAGCAAAAGAAGAACGAGAAATCTTTTTGGGTTTTCTTTTAATACTACTACTAAATAAACTAGAAAGAAAAAGTAAAAAGAAGCAAGAACTATTTTTTTGGATTTTCTCAAAGTTTTTCAAACACACAAGAAGAAAGCAGGAAAAAATAAACTAACATGGATAATACAATGAAAAGGTATAAACACCGACAACTGAAATGAGTGTGTGAACATGAATGTAATGTCGGTGAGAGATATGTACTCCCCCAAGCTTAGGCTTTTGGCCTAAGTTGGTCTAGGGCCACGGCTAGCATGGCGGATATCCAAAGTTGTAGTTGGGGTTGTACTGAGCTGTGGCAGCTAACGCTTGGAGGGCTGCCTCATGGAGGCGAGCAGTCTCTCTCGCCCTCTCGTACTCGGCTGCCTCCTCTCTGGTTATGAAGTATCTTCGTTTTACCTAAGAGTCAAATAAGGCAGAAGCGGGAAGGGTAATATTGACAGCGCGCTACCTATCAAAGATTAGTCTGTATTGGAAAGGCAACTCGCCTCTCTCAAGGAACTGGTAATGTTCCATAGCATCATAATCAAGGTAAGCTGGTGGCAAAGGAAAATCATTTTCTTTTATTGGGACTCCAAGATACTGAGCTAAACGAGTGGCATAAATTCCACCAAAGAAGTCTCCATCTTTAGCATTATTGTGCAGTCGACGTGCAATGATAGCCCCCAAATTAAATCTTTTATCATTCATTATTGCGCTCTTAAGAACAATGAGATCGAAGGTGCAAAAGTGGCTACGATCATGTTTACCATTAATGCATCTACCTATGAAGAGAGCAAAGTAATGTAAAGCAGGAAAGTGAATGCTCCCTATGGTGGCTTGTGTTATGGTTCTGGTTTCTCCTACAGTAATGCTAGCAAGGAACTCAGAACAATCAGATTTACGAGGTTCAGTACAACTGCCCCATTGTGGAATTTTACATGCATCATTAAAATCTTCTAGGTCCATGGTAAATGATTTATCATAAAGATCAAATAAAACAGAATGCGTATTGCGCTGAACAGAATACTTAAATATCCACACAAAGGAATCGGTAAGGTTGTAGTACTGAGGACACTTATCTGACACGAAGTTCGTCAGCTCAGCGTTATGCACGTACACATAGAATTCATCCTTGAAACCGGCACGGGTCATGAAATTATCTGACGGCCATTCACAAGGTTGCGTTGAAGCCTCCCTTGGTAGTTCGAGATCCGGCTCACGTATCGTGGGCCTTGGGGATTTCTTCTTTGAGGAACAACCTTGGAACACTTTCCTAAACATTTTCTTTCTCTGAAAAATTTCTGAAATTTTTAGTGACTCAAAATAAAAGTGAACAAAACTCAACAAGATTGATAGCAACTACTCCCACAAGTGTCTCAAGGCTATATCATGCAACAAAACTACTTTGGACCACATAAATTTGACATGCAAGCTCAAGAACAAGGTCACCACAGCAGCAAAAATTTGTAATATATAAAGCACTAGAACAAAAACTAATTGGACCATTGGAGGAGTCACATACAGAAGAACAATCCCCCGAAACAGTTTCGGAAACGGAGTTCCGAGCAAGGAGATCGAAAATGGCAGCAAAATGAGCAAGAACACGGTTTTGAGCAATGGTGGGATTTTTCTGGAGGAAGACGAAGTGGATGGGTGCTGGCATAAGTGAGGGGGGCCCACGTGGGACCCACAAGCCCTGTAGGCGCACCCAGGGAGGTGGGCGCGCCCTGTGGGCTTGTGGCCCACTAGTGCACCTCCCTGAGGTGCTTTCAGTGCCAAAAATTCTTAAATATTCTAGAAAAAAATCATACTAAATTTTCAGGGCATTTGGAGAACTTTTATTTTCTGGTCATTTTTTATTGCACGAAAAATTCAGAAAATAGAGAAATAATAGTATTTTTGCTTTATTTATTCTAAATAACAGAAAGTAAAAAAATGGGTACAGAGAGTTGTGTTTACTAAATTCATCCACCTCATGCCCATCAAAAGGAATCCATTAACAAGGTTGATCAAGTCTCGTTAACAAACTTCTTCCGGATGACATGAAACAGGAGAATCTTCGTATAACACTAGGTTACCTCAACAGGGATATGCATGTCCCCAACAATAAGAATATCATATTTCTTTTTGACAGTAGGGAGAGGGAACTCAAAACCTCCAATAGTAATTGTTGAAATTTTTCCAATTGAATTATACTATTCACTTGAGGTTGTTTCTTCGGAAACGATACCGTATGCTCATTACCATTAACATGAAAAGTGACATTGCCCTTGTTGCAATCAATAACAGCCCCTGTAGTATTCAAAAAGGGTCTACCAAGGATGATCGACATACTGTCGTCCTCGGGTATATCAAGAATAACAAAGTCCGTTAAAATAGTAACATTTGCAACTATGACAGGCACATCCTCACAAATACCGATGGTATAGTAGTTGATCTATCAGCCATTTGCAAAGAGATTTCAGTGGGTGTCAACTTATTCAAATCAAGTCTACGATATAAAGAGAAAGGCATAACACTAACACTGACTCCCAAATCACAAAAAGCAGTTTTAACATAGTTTCTTTTGATGGAGCATGGTATAGTTGGTATTCCTGGATCTCCTAGTTTCTTTGGTATTCCACCCTTAAATGTGTAATTAGCAAGCATGGTGGAAATTTCAGCTTCCGGTATTGTTCTTTTATTTGTAACAATATATTTCATATACTAAGCATAAGGAGACATTTTCAGAATATCAGTCAAACGCATACGTACGCAAAAAGACAGGTCTGAGAATTTCAACAAAGCGCTCAAAGTCCTCATCATCCTTTTCCTTGGATGGTTTAGGAGGAAAGGGCATGGGTTTCTGAACCCATGGTTCTCTTTCTTTACCATGTTTCCTAGCAATAAAATCTCTTTTATCATATCTTTTATTCTTAGGCTATGGGTTATCAAGATCAACAGCAGGTTCTCTCTCCACATCATTATCATTGCTAGGTTGAGCATCAACATGAACATCATCATTATCATTATTACTAGGTTCATGTTCATCACCATATTGTGTCTCAGCATCAGAAATAGAAATATCATTTGGATTCTCAGGTGTGTCTACAACAGGTTCACTAGAAGCATGCAAATTCCTACAGTTTTCTTTTTCTTTTTAGAAGGACTAGGTGCATCAGTATTAATTCTTTGAGAATCTTGTTCAATTATCTTGGGGTGGCCCTCAGGATACAAAGGTTCCCGAGTCATTTTACCACCTCTAGTCATAACTCTAACAGCATGATCATTGTTCTTACTATCCACTTCATTAAGCAAATCATTTCGTGCCTTGAGAACTTGTTCTACTTGAGTTTTTACCATGGAAGCATGTTTACTAATAATCTTGAGATCATTAACAGTTCTACACATATAGTCACCCAAGCAGTCAAGCATATAAGCATTACGTTTCAATTGTCTATTAACATATGCATTGAAGTTTTCTTGTTTAACAATAAAGTTATCAAATTCATCCAAGCATTGACTAGTAGACTTATTATAAGGGATATCACCTTCATCAAATCTATAGAGATAATTTACCTCTACTACCTGTGTCAGAGTATTAAGACCATGTATTTCTTCAATAGGTGGTAAATTCTTAACATCTTCAGCTTTAATACCTTTTTCTTTCATAGATTTCTTTGCCTCTTGCATATCTTCAGGACTGAGAAATAGAATACCTCTTTTATTCGGAGTGGGCTTAGGAGGTGGTTCAGGAAGAGTCCAATCATTATCATTACTCAATATGTTATTCAATAATACTTCAGCTTGTTCAACTGTTCGTTCCCTGAAAACACAACCAGCACAACTATCTAGGTGGTCCCTAGAAGCATCGGTTAGTCCATTATAAAAGATATCAAGTATTTCATTTTTCTTGAGAGGATGATCAGGCAAAGCATTAAGTAATTAGAGAAGCCTCCCCAAGCTTGTGGGAGACTCTCTTCTTCAATTTGCACAAAGTTAAATATTTCCTATAAAGCAGCTTGTTTCTTATGAGCAGGAAAATATTTTTCAGAGAAGTAATAGATCATATCCTGGGGACTACGCACACAACTAGGAGCAAGAGAATTAAACCATATCTTAGCATCACCCTTTAACGAGAAAGGAAACAACTTAAGAATATAGTAGTAACAATTTTTTTCCTCATGAGCAAATAGGGTGGCTATATCATTTAATTTAGTAAGATGTGCCACAACAGTTTCAGATTCATAACCATGGAACGGATCAGATTCAACCAAAGTAATTAACTCAGGATCAACAGAGAATTCATAATCCTTATCAGTAACAAAGATAGGTGAAGTAGCAAACTTAGGATCATATTGCATTCTATCATTCAAAGATTTTTCTTTCCACTTGCATAGTAATTTCTTAAGATCATCTCTATCCTTACAAGCAAGAAAGTCCCTAGCTACCTCTCCATCCATAACATAACCCTCAGGTATAACAGGCAATTCATATCTAGGAGAGCTAGGTCTAGCAGGTGTTTCAAAGTGTTCAGTTTCAATAATTTCATCAGTTTCAGAAATATCATCAGTTTCAGCATTCTCAATATCTTTATCTCTAGCAAGTTGTTCATCAAGAAATTCACCCAGTGGCACAGTATTATCAAGCAAAGCAGTAGTATCATCATAAGCATCATGCATAGCAGAAGTAGCATCATCAATTACTTGCGACATATCAGAATCAATAGCAGGTGTAGGTGTCACAAGCTTACTTAAAACAGAAGGTGAATCAAGTGCAGAGCTAGATGGCAGTTCCTTACCTCCCCTCGTCCTAGAGGGAAAAATCTTGGTTTTGGTATCTTTTAGATTCTTCATAGTGATCAATAGATATAAATCCCAAGTGACTCAGAGAATAGAGAATGCTCCCCGGCAACAGCGCGAGAAAAAGGTCTCGATAACCCACAAGTATAGGGGATCACAACAGTTTTTGAGGGTAGAGTATTCAACCCAGATTTACTGATTCGACACAAGGGGAGCCAAAGAATATTCACGAGTATTAGCGGTTGAGTTGTCAATTCAACCACACCTGAAAGACTTAATATCTGCAAAAAAAAGTTTTAGTAGCAAAGTAGCATGGAAGTAATGGTAACAGTGGCAAAAGTAACAGTAGCAGTTTGTAGTGATTGTAACAGCAGTAGCAACGAAAGTAACTTAGCAAAGATCAATATGTGAAAAGCACGTAGGTAATGGATCGGCAATGATAATTGTGTCAGATAATATTCATCATGTAGCAGTTATAACCTAGGATGACACAGAACTAGCTCCAATTCATCAATATAATGTAATCATGTATTCCGTACATAGTCATACATGCTTATGGAAAAGAACTTGCATGACATCTTTTGTCCTACCCTCCCGTGGAAGCGGGGTCCTAATGGAAACTAAGGGATATTAAGGCCCCTTTTAATAGAGAACCGGACCAAAGCATTAGCACTTAGTGAATACATGAACTCCTCAAACTACGGTAATCACCGGAAAGAATCCCAATTATTGTCACCTTGGGGTATGCGGATCATAACTCGTAATAGGTGTCTACAACTTGCAAGATAGGATCAAGAACACAAATATATTGATGAAAACATAATAGGTTCAGATCTGAAATCATGGCACTCGGGCCCTAGTGACAAGCCTTAAGCATAGCAAAGTCATAGCAACATCAATCTCAGAACATAGTGGATACTAGGGATCAAACCCTAACAAAACTAACTCGATTACATGATAAATCTCATCCAACCCATCACCGTCCAGCAAGCCTACGATGGAATTACTCACTCCCGGCGATGAGCATCATGAAATTGGTGATGGAGGAAGGTTGGTCATGATGATGGCGACGAATCCCCCTCTCCAGAGCCCAAAACAGACTCCAGATCTGCCCTCCCGAGGAAGAACAGGAGGTGGTGGCGGCTCCGTATTGTAAAACGCGATGAATCCTTCTCTCTGATTTTTTTTTCTCCTCGAATAGGGTTATATAGAGTTGGTGTTGATGTCGAAGGAGGTCCAGGGGGCCCACAAGCCCTCTAGGCGCGCCCAGGGGGGCGCCCCCCAGGCTTGTGGCCTCTGGGTGGACCCCCTCTGGTTAATTCTTGCGCCAGTATTTTTTATATATTCCACAAAAAATCTTCATAAATTTTCAGGTTAATCCGAGAACTTTGATTTCTGCACAAAAACAACACCATGGCAATTCTGTTGAAAACAACGTTAGTCCGGGTTAGTTCCATTCAAGTCATGCAAATTAGAGTCCAAAACAAGGGCACAAGAGTTTGGAAAAGTAGATACGATGAAGACGTATCAATCCTTTGCTACAAAAAGGATTGGGCCACCTTGCTGCACCTTTGTTACACTTGTTACTTGTTACCCGTTACGAATTATCTTAACACAAAACTATATGTTACCGATAATTTCAGTGCTTGCAGAGAATAGCTTGCTGAAAACCGCTTGTCATTTCCTTCTGCTCCTTGTTGGGTGATATCTACTACGCAACCTTCTTCTTGTAGACTCGTGTTGGGCCTCCAAGCGCAGAGTTTTGTAGGACAGTAGCAATTTTCCCTCAAGTGGATGACCTAAGGTTTATCAATCCGTGGGAGGCGTAGGATGAAGATGGTCTCTCTCAAACAACCCTACAACCAAATAACAAAGAGTCTCTTGTGTCCCCAACACACCCAATACAATGGTAAATTGTATAGGTGCACTAGTTCGGCGAAGAGATGGTGATACAAGTGTAATATGGATGGTAGATATAGGTTTTTGTAATCTGAAAATATAAAAACAGCAAGGTAACTAGTAACAAAAGTGAGCAAAAACGGTATTGCAAAGCTTGAAAACAAGGCCTAGGGTTCATACTTTCACTAGTGCAAGTTATCTCAACAATGATAACATAATTAGATCTTATGGCAGTCCCTCAACGTGCGACAAAAGTCACTCCAAAGTTCCTATCATGGAGAACATAAGATGAAATTGCCTGTAGGGTACGAAACCACCTCAAAGTTATTCTTTCCGATCAATCCATTGAGCTATTCCTATAAGTGTCACAAACAGCCCTAGAGTTCGTAGTAAAATGACACACATCAATCAACCCTAATGTCACCTAGATACTCCAATGTCACCACAAGTATCCGTGGGTCAATTATACGATATGCATCAAACAACGTCAGATTCATAATATTCAATCCAACACAAAGAACCTCAAAGAGCGCCCCAAGATTCATACCGGAGAAACAAGGACGAAAACATGCGTCAACCCCTATGCATAGATTACCCCAATGTCACCTCAGGAATCCGCGAGTTGAGTGCCAAAACATACATCAAGTGAATCAATAGAACACCCCATTGTCACCACGGGTATCCCACGCAAGACATACATCAAGTGTTCTCAAATCCATAATAGTATTCAATCCGATAATAGTGAAACCTCAAAGGTAAAACTCAATTCATCACAAGAAGGTAAAGGGGGAGAAACACCATATGATCCAACTATAATAACAAAGATCGCGATACATCAAGATCATGCCAAATCAAGAACACAAGAGAGAGATCAAACACATAGCTACTGGTACATACCCTCAGCCCCGAGGGTGAACTACTCCCTCCTTGTCATGGAGACCGCCGAGATGATGAAGATGGCCACCGGTGATGGTTTCCCCCTCCGGCAGGGTGCCGGAACGGGCTCCCGATTGTTTTTTCATGGCTACAGAGGCTTACGGCTGCGGAACTTCTGATCTAGGTTTCTTTCTGGGGGGTTTCGGGATTTATAGGAATTTTTGGCGTCGGTCTCATGTCAGGGGGACGCTCGAGGGGCCCACAAGCTATAGGGGCGCGCCCAGGGGGGTAGGGCGCGCCCCCCTGGCTTGTGGTCTCCTCAGGACTCTTCTGGTCCAGCTCTGGTGCTTCGGGGGTCTCTTTTGGTCCATAAAAATCACCATAAATTTTCAGCCCATTCCGAGAACTTTTATTTCTGCACAAAAAACGACACCATGGTAGTTCTGCTAAAAACAGCGTCAGTCCGGGTTAGTTCTAATAAAATCATATCAAAACCATATAAAATTGTTGCAAACATGGCATGAATACTTCATAAATTATAGATACGTTGGAGACGTATCAGCATCCCCAAGCTTAATTCATGCTCGTCCTCGAGTAGGTAAATGATAAAAGAAAGAATTTATGAAGTGTGAATGCTACCTAGCATATTTATCCATGTAATCTTCTTTATTGTGGCAAGAATATTCAGATCCATAAGATTCAAAACAAAAGTTTAATATTGACATAAAAACAATAATACTTCAAGCATACTAATAAAGCAATCATGTCTTCTCAAAATAACATGGCCAAAGAAAGTTATCCGTACAAAATCATATAGTCTGGCTATGCTCCATATTCATCACACAAAGTATTAAATCATGCACAACCCTGATGACAAGCCAAGCAATTGTTTCATACTTTTAATGTTCTCAAGCTTTTTCAACTTTCACGCAATACATGAGCATGAGCCATGGATATAACACTATGGGTGGAATAGAATATGGTGGTTGTGGAGAAGGCAAAAAGAAGGAGATAGTCTTATTAGGTGGGTTCTCCTGCTACAAGAATTTGATTTACATATTATTGATAGAAAAGGAGCTGAGAACCCCGTAGCAGACAACTTGTCTAGGTTAGAAAATGTTCTTGATGACCCACTACCTACTGATGATAGCTTTCCTCATGAACAATTAGTTGTCATAAATGCTTCTTGTAGTGCTCCTTGGTATGCTGATTATGCCAATTATATTGTTGCTAAATTTATACCACCTAGCTTCACATACCAACAAAAGAAAAAGTTTTTCTATGATTTAAGACATTACTTTTAGGATGACCCACACCTTTATAAAGGAGTAGATGGTGTTATTAGACGTTGTGTACCTGAGCATGAACAGGAACATATCCTACGCAAGTGTCACTCCGAGGCCTACGGAGGACACCATGTTGGAGATAGAACTGCACACAAGGTATTACAATCTGGTTTTTATTGGCATACTCTTTTCAAGGATGCTCGTAAGTTTGTCTTGTCTTGTGATGAATGTCAAAGAATTGGTAATATTAGTAGACGTTAGGAAATGCCTATGAATTATTCACTTGTTATTGAACCATTTGATGTTTGGGGATTTGATTATATGGGACCTTTTCCTTCCTCTAATGGGTATACACATATTTCGGTTGCTGTTGATTATGTTACTAAGTGGGTAGAAGCTATTCCAACTAGTAGTGCTGATCATAACACCTCCATTAAAATGCTTAAAGAAGTTATTTTCCCGAGGTTCGGAGTCCCTAGATACTTAATGACTGATGGTGGTTCACACTTTATTCATGGTGCTTTCCGTAAATTGCTTGCTAAATATGATGTTAACCATAGAATTGCATATCCATATCATCCTCAGTCTAGTGGTCAAGTAGAATTGAGTAACCGAGAAATAAAGTTGATTTTGTAAAAGACTGTTAATAGATCCAGAAAGAATTGGTCTAACAAACTTGATGATGCATTATGGGCTTATAGAACTGCTTATAAGAACCCTATGGGTATGTCTCCATATAAAATGGTTTATGGAAACGCATGTCACTTACCTCTTGAGCTAGAACATAAAGCTTATTCGGCAATTAAAGAGCTTAACTATGATTTCAAACTTGCCGGTGAGAAGAGGTTATTTGACATTAGCTCACTTGATAAATGGAGAACCCAAGCCTATGAGAATGCCAAACTGTTTAAAGAGAAAGTTAAAAGATGGCATGATAAAAGGATACAAAAGCGTGAATTTAATGTAGGTGACCATGTCTTGCAATACAATTCTCGTTTAAGATTTTTTGCAGGAAAGCTTCTCTCTAAATGGGAAGGCCCTTACATTATCGAGGAAGTTTATCGTTCCGGTGCCATCAAAATCAACAACGCCGAAGGCACTAACCCGAAGGTGGTAAATGGGCAAAGTATCAAACATTATATCTCATGTACTCCCATAAATGTTGAAACCAATATTATTAATACCATAACACCGGAGGAGTACATAAGGGAAATCTACCAGAATGTTCCAGACTCCGAAAAGGAATAGGTATGTGATCCGGTAAGTAAACTGACTCCAAAACTTTCCCAAAAGCAATTTTACTCCGTTTTGGAATATTTAAAAATTTAGGAAAATAAAAAGTAGTCCGAAAAGTGCACGAGGAGGTGACAAGCCTTGGGGGTGCGCCCTACCCCCTGGGAGCGCCTCCCAAGCTTGTGGCCACCTCGTGTGCCCCCCGGGCTCCGTTTTCTTGTAGTACACTCCTTTTGGTCGGTAAAAATTCATTATATAATCTCCCAAAGGTTTTCACCACCATATCACGGCAAAATCCTCTGTTCTTGTGTTTAGCTAAATCTGCAGCAGATTTGGAGCAAGATGTCTTCGCAAGAGTCGGTCGGGGAGAGTTGTCTCTCACCCGATACCGGGCCCAAGAGCATACAACGAAGCTGACCACTTTGGCTGGTCAACGAAGGAAGAGATGGAGGTTGACCTGAAAAGAGTGGATGCCATGGAGGAGGATCAAGAAGTTACCTCTCGCCCTCAACCTGGAGCCATGCTTGAGGAACTCCAGAGCTCAGCAATACCGGATTCGGTCGTACCTCCCAATGCTAGATTTCTCTCTTATGATAACATGAAAAAGAGTGTTGCTTTTTCCCCCGCAGCCAGGAAGCATCCATGGGTGATCGGAGCTCTAGCCGTCACAGGCAAACTCCGTAAGGAAATAATGGATCTCAAACAGCAAGTCAATAGGCTCGAGGAACAAAATCACATCCTGAAGGGTATTATTGCCAAGAATATTGCATCACCACCTCCGAAGAAAGAGACCTAAGTACATGGGTATGGGCACTCCCCTTGGCAACTACCAAGCTTGGGGGAGGTGCCCCGGTATCGTCTCACCATCACATCTTTACCTTTGTCGTTTTTCTTAGTTCGATCCTTTTGGTTATATCTCGGTTTAGTAGAATAAAGTTTTAGTATGATCTAGCTTTGAGTTTTGCTTTGTGTTCCCTCTATGTAATCGAGTCCGAGAGTTATATAATAAAGATTAGTTTTGAGTTGAGGGCTTTGCTTTCTTGCTATGATCTTGAGAAAAAGAAATAAAGAATAAAATAAAAAAAGATTATATAATGATCTTATGGGAAGTGACGACTTCACATATAAGAAGTATGTCGTATGAAATTTGTTGGGAGTTGACAAACATAGTTTTGGTCATTGTTGCAATTAATAGGAAGTAATAAAGAAAGAGAGGTCTCACATATAAATATACTATCTTGGACATCTTTTGTGATTGTGAGCACTCATTAAAATATTATATGCTAAAAGGTTGACATTGGACAAGGAAGACAACATAATGTGTTATGTTTCTTTATATCTGAATAGAAGTTATATTGTCATGGATCCTCCAACATGTTGAGCTTGCTTCTCATCCTATGCTAGCCAAATCTTTTGCACCAAGTAGAGATAGTACTTGTGCCTCCAAAATCCCTCAACCCAGTTTTGCCATGAGAGTCCACCATACCTACCTATGGATTGAGTAAGATCCTTCAAGTAAGTTGTCATCGGTGCAAGTAATAAAAATTGCTCTCTAATTTTGTATGATCTTTTAGTGTGAGGAAAATAAGCTTTATACGAACTTGTGATATAGAAGAAATAAAAGCGACGAACTACATAATAAAGTTCTTTATCAAAAGTGGCAATATAAAGTGACGTTCTTTCACATTAAGATTTTGTGCATCCAACCATAAAAGCGCATGACAACCTCTGCTTCCCTCTGCGAAGGGCCTATCTTTTATTTACCTTCTACCTTTATACAAGAGTCATGGTGATCATCACCTATTCTTTTTATACTTTTTCTTTTTGGCAAGCACTATATGTTGGGGAAGATCCAGATATATATATCCACTCGGATCTAGATTTCATAAACTATTATTGTTGATGTTACCCTTGAGGTAAAAGGTTGGGAGGCGAAGTTATAAGCCCCTATCTTTCTCTGTGTCCGATTGAAACTTTGATCTCATAAGTATCATGTGAGTGTTAGCAATTGTGAAAGACTAAATGATAGTTGAGTATGTGAAACTTGCTATATGAAAGCTCTTACATTGACTCTTTCCGATGTTATGATAAATTCAATTGTTTCAATGACCAAGATCATAGTTTGTTGGTTTTCAATAAAGTTCTTGTTTCATACTTTACCTTGTGAACGAATTGTTACTTTAGCATAAGAAATTATATGACAATATATGTTGCTGTTCTAAAGATGATCATGATGCCTTCATGTCCGTATTTTATTTTATCGACACCTCTATCTCTAAACATGTGGACATGATTATCGATTTCGGTTTCTACTTGAGGACAAGCGAGGTCTAAGCTTGGGGGAGTTGATACGTCCATTTTGCATCATGCTTTTATGTTGATATTTATTGCATTATGGGCTGTTATTACACATTATGGTACAATACTTATGTCGTTTCTCTCTTATTTTACAAGGTTTACACAAAGAGGGAGAATGCCGGCAGCTGGAATTCTGGACCGGAAAGTGTCGTGGGAAACCACGGCCACCTATGGGGCCATGAGCCCCTTGTGGTTCGGCAAGGGGGATGGGCACATTACACAAAGAGCGGAGAACATCGCGCAACACGACAGAGATCACACGGGCGATTTTACCCAGGTTCGGGCTGCCGCAAGGCGTAAAACCCTACTCCTGCTTTGGTGGATTGATGGTGGATTGTGGTGGGAACGCAACGCTCTTGCTCGGCAAGGTTGCCTCGGGGTGAGAGCAGCTACGCGCGTACGAGTGTACAAGGGTCCGAATCCTTTCTATGGTTGCCATGGGCCTCCTTTTACAGATCAAGGGGTCACCATAGTGGCAAATCAGTCATTGTGTACTGATTAGATAGCAACAGTGCTATCATACCTAACTCTGCAGACAGGGCAGAGCGCATTAAATGCGCCGCTTAGTGTCACATCATGGCCTGCCCGGCACGCCTTGCCGGGCTGTTTGGCCACCTTCTCTCCTGTCTACATGACACATCGCTGGACGGGTGTCATTTGGAGGTGATTTCTGTAGGAAGTGGCTGCCATGTGGCAGAGAACAACCACTAAGTAACTTTGGGGCTTGACACCGCACTGATCGATGACTTGCGTCGCAGTGAGGTGGTGCGGTGGAGTCTTAGCGGGGTATTTTGCCTTCGTAGGGCCTGGCAGGCCTGCCGGGACGGTCTTGGGGCTTGCTTCTGGGGCAACCTTGACCTTGCCACGCTCGCCTGCCCGGCAAGGGAGGCTTTCCCTTGGTGGTGTTTTGCTCCTTTGGCTTGACTTGGTCTTCTTGATCTGCACTCTAATTCTTCAAAGAGCTGATCTCTTGTGCTTGGTCTGATCTTGGATGTTGCAATCTTGATGTTAGGCCTGTGCACAGTCTGGGAAACGGACCCGGGGTTTGTTGCACCAACAGGAGCCCCCAGGCCTGGCCCGAACGCGTTGCCAGGCATCGTCGGGGTAGGCCCTAACCAGTGCACAGGCGAAAGGGTAGCAGTTGCTTGTCTCTTGAGATCTTCTTTGCTTCTTCATTAACCTAAGTCCAGGCCAATTTCCGGTTCTCCCGGGCGTCGCGTAACGCCAATTGCAGTGAGGGAGATAATGGGCCATGATCCGTGGGGTACCCATGTCCCATGTTCACGGGGCGGTAATTGCCACCCCACTATCCTTCCCGCTCCAAGCGCTTCTGCCACGTGTATCGCATGCATTGCACGAAGTTGGTGGCGGACGCGGAGGGCGCGGGAATGAGTGCCATGGCAAAAAGCCAGGCGTTGTGGATTGGCGCAGGGGGTCGGCCTTGATTCTTCGAGCCGTTAATGGAGAAGGGGGAGCCGGACTAGCTGACCGGGGCGGCCACCTTCATGAGAGAAGTTTAGCCCCATGCCCCGCCTATAAAAGGGGGGTGCAGCATGAGATGTTCCTCCACACTTCCTTCCTTTCCCATTCCTGCTGTAGTCCCCGCTCATCATGGTGAGAGGTCGAGGGTCCGGCCCTGCTCCAGTGGCGACGAGAACTTCTGCTCGACAGCGTCTCCCTCCTCCCTCCGACGATGTGGGGGAGGAGCCCACCACGAGAGGGGGCGGGAGAGGGCGAGGTCGGGGTCGTCACGGCGCATGGGGCCGAGGAGGACGTGGCGGCGCTTTGGTTGGGCCGCCACCGGCCGCCCCTCCCCCGCTGGAGGGCCATGTCGGAGACCAACCCCTGGAGTTCGTCATCAGGCTGTACAAGCCCCCATGCGGCCGCCTTCGTCTCCCTGCTCCATTCGCAAGGGCGATGGGGCTCGAACAGCCGCGCACGTTGAAACTGCACATGAGGGGCTACGGGAATGGCAGCATGCGGGTGGATGTGGATTTCCCCGCCCCACATGTCATGTTCTTCCGCCGTGGGTGGAAGACCTTTGCTCGTGCCCATAGCCTATCGGAACGGCACGTCCTCCATTTTAAATTAATGGAGGCCGATTTCCTTTCCGTCAAGGTTTTTTGGTGCTCGCTTAGGGTGCTGCGCGGAGAGCTCGACCGACGACGAAATCTCCTCCTCGAGCGATAGGGATGAGGAGGACAGTGACGGTGATGACGACGGTGTTGAACGGGAGGACAACGACTCTGACTCCGGCTGAGCTCCAGCCGCATCATCACCGTCAGGCGGTAGCACCATCATCTGCACCTGCGTCTCCTCTCCGGCAAGGTGATTTGCCGGGGAGTTGGGTGCAGGGGTAGAGATGGTGCCCCTGGCTCCTCCAGCAACCTTCCAGCTGGGCCCCGTCAGGCTTCCTCGCGGGTTGTAGCTTCGTTTGCCCTGCCGCGTCTTGCTGGCCCTGGTGGTGGTGGTTGACGGGTCGTCTTCGCGATCTGTTCATCATCACCTTCGCCCACACCCTCCCACTCTCGCCAGGCTCCTTGTCGGGGGACCTGACGGGGTCAGGCTGGGCTTCTGCCCAGGCACTCCTTTTGCCCTCTTTATATCCTGTCGTAGTGCCTAGGAGGAAAGGGACAAGAAAGGGCATCACGGGGCACTTATCTTTTTTCAATCTAAAATATGTAGGCACTTGCCAAACTTTAGTTCAAATTATGTAATCTCTTTTACCCATGTTTGTGTTATGTAAGATCTGTACTTGCTGATCAGCATATTAATGAAAAAGGTAAACCTTGCCGGGCACTTGTGCATGTAATATGTCCATGCAGAGGTAAAATGCCTTTATACACTCAAGTAAACAAGTTTTCCCCGGCAGGCTATCCTGCCGGTACCCTCAGTTTGCTGCCACGGAGCTAGGCTTGCCGGGCACAAATCGTAAAGAGGGACCAGCCCCCCGCCAAACTTTCTCGCCAAAGGCCACTACAACCACCCCGACCGAAGCAGCGTTCGAGTCAAGGGACAGGAGCACCTAAGTTTCGAAGATGGCGGGGCTTTCTTATGCACAAGTTTTTACTTACAGAACACGTACGGATAAGCGAGAGAACTTATCTGTTTGGGCTTGCCGGGGATCACGATGTAGGCTTGTCTTCTCTTCTCCTCTTTGGGACCGAATCCACGGTAGGAGCCTGTAGTTTGATGCAGATGAAAATGATGCCTCATGTGATCTTATCTATATGAACATGCTATGCTCATGATATGCTTATGCATGCATGCAATTTGTCGGGGCCCCCCAGCGCTTCATTTATTTCACTGTTGCTCAGGGTCTGCGCCTGGCTTTGTACAAGGGGTTACATGCAACAGAGGCAAGGCCTGTACAAAAGGGTGGCTACCGGGCAGGGCCCAACAGCCGCGCCTTATGGGTAGAACTTGCGGAGATGCTCAATGTTCCATAAGTTTTGCAACTGAATGCCATCTCCGGTCCCTAGACGGACTACGCCAGGTCTGGTGACTCGTACTACCCGGTAAGGGCCTTCCCACTTCGTCGTCAACTTGTTTGTACCCTTGGCGGACTGAACGCGCCTAAGGACAAGGTCGCCTTCCTCAAAACTCCGAGCATGAACCTTGCAGCTGTGATAGCGACGCAAGGCTTGCTGGTAACGTGCAGCACGCGTAGCAGCCCGGAGACGGTTCTCCTCGAGTAGCACAGCGTCGTCACGCCGGTGCTGTTCCTGCGCTACTTAACCGTAGGCAAGTACTCGAGGTGACCCGTAAATGAGTTCCGTGGGGATAAATGCTTCTGCCCCATAGACTAGGGAGAAAGGAGTCTGCCCGGTAGCTCGATTAGGTGTCGTTCTGAGGGACCAAAGAACCACCGGCAGCTCATCGATCCACCGCCTGCCACACTTCTGTAGCTTATCAAATGTTCTCGTCTTGAGTCCTCGCAACACTTCAGCGTTCGCCCTCTCAGCTTGCTCGTTGCTCCTTGGATGAGCAACAGAGGCAAATGAGATCTTGCTTCCGAGGGCATGAACGTATTGCATGAAGGCGTGGCTCATGAATTGGGTGCCGTTGTAGGTGATGATTCGAGCAGGGACTCTGAAGCTGCATACCAATCCTTTCAAGAACTTGATAGCTGACTGAGCAGTCACCTTTCTCACGAGCTCTACTTCTGGCCACTTTGTAAACTTGTCGATGGCGACGATCAAGAATTCAAAGCCCCCGGTAGCACGGGGGAAAGGGCCCAAGATGTCAAGCCCCCAGACCGAAAATGGCCATGACAAAGGGATTGTCTGAAGAGCTTGGGCAGGCAGGTGGATATTCTTGGAATGGAACTGGCAGGCTTCACATTTGGTGACCAATTCAACTGCATCTTGGAGGGCTGTGGGCCAGTAAAATCCTTGCCGGAAGGCTTTTCCAACCAGAGCCCTCGATCCGATGTGTGAGCTGCACATACCCTTGTGTATCTCTGCCAGCAGTTCCTTTTCTCCTTCCCGGCAAATGCACTTCAATTTCACACCGTTGGGCCTCCTTCTGTACAGCGTGTCGTCAACAAACCGATACATACTGGCCCTCCGGGCTACTCTTTCAGCTTCTTCTTGCTCTTCGGGAAGTTCTCCAGTTTGGAGGAAATGGACTATGTGTCGCGCCCAAGTTGGAGCCTGAGGCTCGGCAACGGGGACTAGCGGCACCTCCTCATTCGTGGGAGTGCATTCCTCGACCATAGGGACCGGTGGCCTGGCGGGAAGATGCAGCTCAGCGACCGAAGGGGAGTTGTTCCCGATAAGTTCTCTGCCGGGAGCCTCGGAAGGTTCTACCGGGAGAGGCTTGCCGGAGTCCAGTTTCCTCCTCTTTCTGGCCATTGTTGCCAGGGATACAGAGGGCTAAGTCAGATGGAGAACAAAAGTCCATGGTTCCACAGGAAGCTACTGCACATCGCACTTCGACAGATGATCAGCAATGCTGTTTTCCGCACAGGGTACGTGCTCTGTTTGCAATCTGTCAAAGCACACCTCCAACTTTCTCACTTCCTCAACGTACGCCTCCATCAATGGACTTTGGTAATCCTTGTTGACTTGTCTTACCACGAGGTGTGAGTCTTCGCGGATGATCAGCTACTTGATCCCTATTTCTGTTGCAATCCTGAGCCCGGCAAGGAGCCCCTCGTACTCTGCAGTATTGTTGGTAGCCTCTTCCCGGTGAAAATGCATCTGGACGATGTACTTCAGGTGTTCTCCAGATGGAGGAATGAGAAGCACGCCAGCCCCTGCACCTTGTAGGGAGAAGGCACCATCGAAATACATGATCCATTCTTGGGGCGCTTCCTTGCCGGGAATAACTGTCTCCAACACTTCTTCAGCAGGAGTTGGCATCCATTCTACAATAAACTCTGCCAATGTTCTGCTCTGAATAGTTGATGTGCTCTCAAACTTCAAACCAAAGCTGGATAACTCCAAGGCCCACTCCACTATCCTGCCGGTAGCCTCAGGGTTTCGGAGTATTCGTTGCAAAGGGAAGCGGGTGACAACCGTGATCTCGTGGGCTTGGAAGTAGTGGCGCAGTTTCCTTGAGGTCATGACAAGGCCAAAAATCAACTTTTGCACGCCAGAGTACCTGGATCGAGCCCCCTGCAATAGGGAGCTGACGAAGTACACTGGGCGCTGCACCACCTTCTTCTTTGCCGCATCCTTGGGGCTGCCTCCGCTGCCTTGCTCTTCTCTATCTTGATCTGCATCTGACCTTGCCGGGGTATGCTCAATTTCTTCCCCGGAAGGGACACTGGTTGTGGCTGCCGCTTCATCCACTTCCCGCTGCGCCACCAGTGCCGCGCTAACCACTTGATTAGTTGCCGCCAAGTATAGCAACAATGGTTCTTGTGGTTTAGGAGCGACCAAAGTGGGCACAGAGAAAAGGTAGGCCTTCAAATCTTGCAGTGCAGTGTCTGCCTCTGGGGTCCACTCCATGGGTCCTGCCTTCTTCAAGATTTTGAAGAACGGCAAGGCATGCTCGGCAAACTTGGAAATGAATCTGCTAAGCGCGGCAACACATCTAGTCAAACGCCTCACGTCCTTAACTGTCTTGGGTGCTTGAAACTGCTCGATAGCCTTGATCTTGTCGGGGTTGGCCTCTATCCCCCAGCGGGACACAAAGAAGCCAAGTAGCTTGCCAGAAGGAACGCAAACACACACTTCTCTAGGTTTAGCTTCAAGTTGATCTTGCGCAGATTAGCAAACGTCTCTTCCAAATCCTGAATGAGGGTTGAACTGTCCTTGGACTTGACCACAATATCATCCATGTAAGCCTCAATGTTTCTATGCAGCTGTGACTCAAAACCAATCTGGACAGCCCTTGCGAAAGTGGATCCGGCACTCTTCAACCCGAAGGGCATCCGTACGAAGCAGTATGTGCCACACGGGGTGATGAACGCAGTCTTCTCTTCGTCTTCCTTGGACATAAAAATCTAATGATATCCAGAGTAGGCATCCAAGAAGGAAAGCAGGTCACACCCGGAGGTTGTCGGTGTACTAAGTATTGGGCCACTAGTACCCCGTACTTGTGCACGGGCAGTTGTAGCCATCCTCGCGGCAAGGCTTGCTAGGAACAGCTCGAGGTCGATTCGGGCCACCAAGGAAATCATCAAGTCAGAGATCTGAGGATCAACGGACAAGCGAAGCTGGAATCCGAAGGCCAGCTTCCCCGGCAAGATCCTTGCCGGGATGGCCTGTGGAGCCCGGCAAGGCTTGGCGTTCAGCAAGGCTTGGCGTCCGGCAAGGCTTGGCGTCTGGCAAGGCTTGGCGTCCGGCAAGGCTTGGCGCCCAGCAAGGCTTGGTGTCCGGCAAGGCTTGGCGCCCGGCAAGGCTTGGCACACGGCAAGGCTTGGCGCCCGGCAAGGCTTGGCGTCCGGCAAGCCTTGGCGTCCGGCAAGGCTTGGCGCCCGGCAAGATTCGGCGCCTGGCAAGATTCTGCCACTGTGCCACCGCTTCGGCACAGTAACAAGTCTGACATTCTGGGTCCTTCTCTGGATGCGTGGCGATGCACCAGTGGAGGAGAGCTTAAGCGGTGCTGATGGGATGGCCCCTTTTTCCATCCCCAAGAAAGTGAGGACACCTAAACGGACACCTCACGGTGCATTAAATGCGCTTGTCCTAATACGTCAGGGGTTAGGTATGATACCCTGTAGCTACTTTACACCATGATGTATGTACATTTTGCCACTGTGGAGACCCCTTTGAGCATATAAAAGGAGGCCCAAGGCAACTGCAACGGAGGAGGAGAACTTCTGGCCCATTCTGCATGCGTAGCTGCTCTTTGAACGTACTGTTCATTGCGAGCGCTCCTGAAGGCTGGGCTCAAGAACATCAATAAGAACACAAAGCAGGAGTAGGGTTTTACGCTGATCAGCGGCCTGAACCTGGGTAAAAACTTCCCGCGTCGATCATTGGTTCTGCTCTTTGCATATACCTCTCCCCCCGCCGAATCGTAAAGGGGTCTCTCGGGATCCCATAGGTGTCGTACCCCGACATCTTTGGCGTGCCAGGTAGGGGGTGAGAAGGTTGCGTGAACCTGATCTAGTGTTCGGCACCTTAGTTCCTTCATCATCCTCATCATCATGCCGCCCAAGAAGAAGAGCGCTGCGTCAGCGCAGCCGTCCACGTTTGTTTTGCCTACACCTTCACGTACAGGCGACGGCGTGGGTACAGAAGGAAGAGGACTAGAACCCCCGCAGCATTCTGGTGATCCAAGCCAAGCGAGCGGTATCGTTCGCAGTGGAAGTGGTAACTTGCATGCCGCTGGATCTAGAGATGGCGCTGTGTTGCCTACGGGTGGCACAACGAACTCTAGAGATCGAAGGGCGCCTGCTGGAGCTCCCGTGCCGGCGCAAGCCTCGCGACCTACCCAGGTCGTGCAAGATGAGTGACGTCATGGCGCTGGTGGTTCGGGGCGTCCCCATGAAAAGGTCTCTGCGCATCGATCCCAAGATGCGCGGGGCCAGCATGCACACCAAGCTGCCGGCGGAGGTGGCACACGGTCGCGTGACCGTGGTGGTGCTTCTTCTAACATGGTTAGGAGTCAGAGCACCTCACGTACCTCGCACCTGTATCCGCCACCTACGCCAGCGGAAGCCTTGGCGCGTGCGCAGCTGCTCCTCGATTTTCCTCCCGCCCCGGAGAAGATGGAGGAGTGGCAAGCTACTATCCAGAGCCTTATCGGCTTCGCCAACAAGGATGGACCGCAAGAGGCAGGGCCCTCGCAGCGGAGGCCCATCGATCCGGCGCGAGCCGATGTAGAGAAAACCGGAGGTGGTGCTACCACAGTGCACTCCCCTCCGCGGCACCAGCGGCGGCCGACAACTCAGCAAGTCGACCGCCATGAAGAAGTTTCCACGGCGTCGTCCGATCCCCGGATGCGCCGTGATCAGCGTCAAGTTCTCCAGGAACGAGGCAAGGAGGACGCTCGAACAACCATCGAGCGGCGACGGGAAGCGCGCTATCAGTCTGATAAGCGCGCGGGGCCGGCTGTCGACGAGCCTGCGCCAGGGGACGTGGGAGACTTGCCTTATGAGGTAGGGACTCCAGCGTTTACCCGTGAGCTGCGGCAAGTCCGGTGGCCCAATTCCCGAACCTTCAAGCCGGAGGTCCAGGAGAAATATGACGGTAAGACCCATCCCTCGGAGTTCCTGAGCATCTACACCATTGCGGTGCAGGCTACCGGGGGCCGAGATGACAAGATACTCGCCAACTACTTCCCGTTGGTGCTCAAACCCAACGTCAGGTCGTGGTTGATGCATCTGCCGGAGAATTCCATTTCTTCCTGGTCAGACCTGTGCCATCAGTTTGTTGGCGCCTTTGTTGGAGGCCACCAAGCTCCTGGCCAAGAAAGTGATTTGCACATCATCCCTCAAAAGGAGGGCGAGTCCCTGCGCAAGTTTATGCAGAGGTTCAACCGAGTGCAGTACAATATTCCCGACGTTCATCCTGCCGCTGTCATTAGCGCGTTCCACCAGAACGTGCGTAACCGCAGAATGCGGGAAGAGCTGGCAATGAACAAAGTCCGGAGTATTGCCGAGCTTTACGCTCTGGCTGACAAGTGCGCTCGAGCTGAAGAGGGGAGGAAACTCCCTGGTGAGGCTGTTGGCACGGCGGGCGAGTCCGAAGATGAAGACGCCGCGGCCCCGTCAAGGAAAGGCTGGCGGCGGAACAGGAAGCGCGGAGGCAAGGCCGTGCTTGCTGTCGAGGAATCCGACAACCCCGGCGCCGCCAAGAAGGCCAAGGTTAGCGACCCCGGCAAGGATCTTGCAGGGTGCCCTTCTTGTCAGGCCTTGGCGGCTGCCGACAAGTCGGAGAACTCTGGCAAGCAGTATTGCAAGATCCATCGTACCAAGGGCCACGATCTTCAGAATTGCCGGCAAGTTGAGCAGCTTGCTGAGAAGCAGAGGGCCGAATACGAGAGGCGAGACAAGGAGAAGGCCCAAGATGGTGCTGAGGGGTCCGGCAAGAAACGCGGTGGCCGAGGGGGTCACCGCGGCAAGGCCAAGCAACAAAAGGATCGGCCCGCTCGGGGCCGAGACAAAGAAGGAGATGATGATGAGGAAGATGATGAATCCAGTGAGCAAGAATTCCAGAAGGCTACGGAGGCCATGTGCATTGATGGGGGTGCCTCGCTACATTCCTCCCACTGCCAACTCAAATAGTGGGTGCGGGAGGTCAATGCGGTGGAGCCATCCCCAGATGCGTGTAGGCCCCTGAAGTGGTCCAGCACGCCTATCATTTTCGACGCTGAGGATCACCCTGATCACACAACTGCGGTCGGGTGCTTGCCATTGTTGGTCTCCCCAACGATTCGCAACCTCAAGGTGACGAAAATGTTAGTTGACGGCGGGGCCGGCTTGAACTTAATCTCACCGGATGTGCTCAGAAAGCTTCAGATTCCTGACGAGGACCTCGAGGAAACGGGTACATTTCAAGGGGTCAATCCGGGAAGAACCCAGCCTAAGGGCAAGATCATGCTGCCAGTAACATTTGGCAGCGAGCTTAACTTTAGGACCGAGAAGGTGGTGTTTGATGTCGCCAAGATCCCCATGTCATACAATGGGATCCTTGGTCGGCCAATGCTGGCTAAGTTTATGGCGGCATCACACTACGCGTACAACGTCTTGAAGATGCCTGGGCCGTTGGGCGTTATCACTATCCATTCTGATAAGAGGGATGCGCTCATCTGTGCCGACCAACTTTACCGGGAAGCAGTTGCAGCACCTGCCGTCAGGGCATCTGCTCCTGCCGCTGGAACTCCCGGAGGGAAGAAGAAGACCGGCAAGAACCTTGGCGCGAAGTCCGGCAAGCGCACCTCCTCGGAGTGCTGCGCTTCTGTTGAGGACGTACCAGAGAGTTCCACCGGCAAGAACAAGAAGTCCAAGGCTGCTCTGCCGGAGACCAAGAAGGTGCCTGTCAGAGAGGACGGAACAGGGGGAACTTTCACCATAAGTTCCACCCTAGATGACAAATAGGAAAGCGCGCTCGTTGCTTTCCTGCGGGCGAATGTCGACGTGTTTGCATGGCAACCGTCTGACATCCCCGGTGTTCCCAGGAAGGTAATTGAGCACCACCTTGCTGTCTGTCCTCATGCGCGGCCGTCAAGCAAAGGGTCAGGAAGCAGGCCTTGGAGCGGCAAGAATTCATTGCCAAAGAGATTAAAAAGCTGGAGACGGCAGGACTGGTCAAAGGGGTGCTTCATCCAACCTGGTTGGCCAATCCGGTCGTAGTGCGGAAAGCGAATGGGAAATGGAGGCTTTGTATCGATTATACAAATATCAATAAAGCTTGTCCAAAAGATCCCTTTCCCTTGCCGCGCATCGACCAGATTGTGGATGCCACCGCTGGTTGTGATCTCCTGTCCTTCCTTGATGCCTATTCAGGGTATCATCAGATTTTTATGGCAAAAGAAGATGAAGAGAAGACCGCCTTTATCACCCCATGTGGTACGTATTGTTTTATACGAATGCCTTTCGGGTTGAAAAGTGCTGGTTCAACATTTGTCAGAGCAATCCAGATTGGTTTTGAGCCACAACTCCATAGAAATATGGAGGCGTATATGGATGATATAGTGGTCAAAACCAAAGATAAAGCAACGCTCATTCAAGACTTAGAAGAAAATTTACAAATTTGTGCAAGATCAACTTGAAGCTCAATCCTGAGAAGTGTGTGTTCGGTGTTCCTTCAGGCAAGCTCCTCGGATTCTTTGTATCTTGCCGGGGAATCGAAGCGAACCCCGACAAGATCAAAGCTATTGAGCAAATTGAAGCGCCGAGACGCGTCAAGGATGTGCGTCGTCTTGCCGGCTGTGTTGCTGCTCTAAGCAGGTTTATTTCCAAATCTGCTGAACGCGCCCTGCCCTTTTTCAAAATTTTGAAGAAGGCAGGTCCAATGAAATGGACTCCGGAAGTGGAGGCTACGCTGCAAGATTTGAAGAAATACCTTTCCTCTCCGCCGACGCTAGTCGCGCCTAAACCACAAGAGCCGTTGCTACTGTATCTGGCAGCAACAAATCAAGTGGTTAGTGCTGTGCTAGTGGCGCAGAGAGAAGCTGATGAGGAATCAACACCAGCGGCAGGACCGCCGAATGACGCGGCAAGATCTTCCCCGGCAAGGGTTGATCCCGGCAAGACAAGATCTGCGCAAACAGAAGAACCCGTACAGAAGAAGAAGGTGGTGCAGCGCCCAGTTTATTTTGTTAGCTCTCTTTTACAAGGAGCTAGATCAAGATATTCTGGTGTGCAGAAGTTGCTCTTCGGCCTTCTTATGGCCTCAAGGAAGCTGCGCCATTATTTTCAAGCACATGAGATCACCGTCGTCACTCGCTTTCCGTTGCAACGGATTTTGCAAAATCCGGAGGCAACCGGCAGGATCGTGGAGTGGGCGTTGGAGTTGTCCAGCTTTGGCCTTAAGTTTGAAAGCACTTCGACGATTCAGAGCAGGGCCTTGGTGGAGTTCATTGCAGAATGGACCCCAACGCCAGACGAAGAAGTTCAAGAAACAACTCTCCCCGGCAAGGAAATCGATCAGCAATGGGTTATGTACTTTGACGGGGCTTTCTCGCTGCAAGGCGCCGGTGCTGGCGTGCTGCTTGTCGCACCCACCGGAGAGCACCTCAAGTACGTAGTCCAAATGCACTTTCCCCGGGAGAGTTCAACCAACAACACTACAGAATACGAGGGTTTGCTTGCCGGTCTCAGGATCGCAGCGGACCTTGGTATCAAAAAGCTCGTCATCAAAGGCGATTCACAACTTGTCGTCAGGCAAGTTAACAAGAGTTATCAAAGTCCATTGATGCAGGCCTACGTAGATGAAGTGAGGAAATTGGAAGAGCGCTTTGACGGTCTGCAAATGGAGCACGTTCCTCATGCCGAGAACAATATTGCCGACGACCTGTCAAAGCGTGCTGCCCTCAAGTTGCCTGTGGAACCAGGAACTTTTGTGCTCCAATTGACTCAACCATCCGTGGCGCCATCGATGCGGCAAGGAAAGAGAAGAAAGTTGAACTCTGGCCAGTACTTCCCGGCAGAGCTCCCCGGAGCCGCCGGCAAGGAAGTTGCCGGGGTCGACATGCCTGCCGGGGAACAACAGGCTCCGGCAGGGCCTCAGGCCCTTGCTGTCGAGACGAACGTTCCCCCGGCAGAGGAGGTGCCTTTAGTCCTAGCTGTCGAGCCTCAGGCTCCAGCATGGGCGCAGCACATTGTCCATTTCCTTCAGACAGGTGAACTCCCTGAGGAACAGGAAGAAGCAGAGAGAGTAGCCCGTCGATCTGTTATGTACAAGTTCGTCGATGACGTCCTGTACAGAAAGAGGCTGAACGGTGTGAAATTGAAGTGCATTCCTCGGGAAGATGGGCTAGAGCTGTTGGCGGAGATACATGGAGGCATATGTGGTTCTCACATAGGGTCAAGAGCGCTTGCCGGGAAAGCATTCCGGCAAGGTTTCTTTTGGCCCACAGCTCTCCAGGATGCGACTGCACTAGCAACCAAGTGTGAAGCGTGCCAGTTTCATTCAAAGAAATTACATCAGCCAGCTCAAGCTCTTCAGACAATCCCTCTCTCCTGGCCATTTTTGGTATGGGGGCTCGACATACTGGGCCCTTTCCCCCGTGCTACCGGGGGCTTTGAGTACTTGTACGTTGCTATCGACAAGTTCACAAAGTGGCCGGAGGTGCAAGCAGTGAGGAAGGTGACAGCGCAATCAGCTGTCAAGTTCTTCAAGGGAATTGTTTGCCGTTTCGGTGTGCCCAATAGGATCATCACCGACAACGGCACGCAGTTCATAAGTCGCACCTTCATGCAGTACGTCCAAGACCTTGGCGGCAAGATTTGTTTTGCCTCTGTTGCTCACCCGAGAAGTAACGGCCAAGCGGAGAGGGCCAATGCTGAAGTGCTGCGCGGTCTCAGGACCAGAACTTTTGACAGGCTGAAAAAGTGCGGAAGACACTGGATTGATGAGTTGCCGGCGGTTCTTTGGTCAATCAGAACGACACCAAATCGAGCCACCGGCCAGACGCCCTTCGCTCTGGTCTACGGAGCGGAAGCAGTTCTCCCCACGGAACTCATATACGGATCTCCTCGAGTGCTCACTTATGATGAGCTCGAGCAAGAGCAACTGTGGCAAGATGACGATGTGCTCCTTGAGGAGAATCGTCTTCAGGCTGCTGTGCGAGCTGCACGCTACCAGCAAGCTTTGCGCCGCTACCATAGCCGCAAAGTTCATGCCCGAAGCCTTGAGGAAGGCGACCTTCTTCTTCGACGGATTCAGTCCGCCAAGAATTCAAACAAGTTGACGCCAAAGTGGGAAGGCCCTTATCGGGTAGTACGAGTCACCAGGCCCGGCGCTGTCCGCCTGGAGACAGAAGATGGCGTTCCAGTGAGTAATTCCTGGAATATCGAACATCTTCGCAAGTTCTATCCATAAGGCGCGGTTGCCGGGGGCTCCCGGCAACCACCCTTTTGTACAAGTCTTGCCGGCAAGGCATGTGATCCTTTGTACAAAGCCAGGCGCAGACCTTGAGCACAGATGAATAAATTTAAGTGTTGTACATTCCCTTATGGATTCCCATGTTCATATTTATATATATGCATGTTTGTCTAAGATGTTGTATGACACATAATCCCGGTAAGTTCTAATGAATCGCCAAGGTTTCATGTCATTATTTTCTCTTCTTTCTTTTTCCCAAAAGACAGAGGGATTCCTCGCGTGCACATTTGCCGGGGGGGAGAGGATATGAATACCAGTTGGCGACGTTCAGAATCGATGCTTGCCGGAGGAAGGACAGTGATAGAAAGCTAAGTCCTAAAAACTCAGAGCAAGTTTTTCTTTTATTACAAGGTTATTTCCTTGGACGATTCCGACTCTTGTATGGAAAATCTGCACGTGAAGGAACCCTTGTTGTAATCGGTTGAGCCCTTATTTTGTTTCGAGCCCGCTCAGCGATTTAAGTGGCTGCACTGAGAACACCAAGGAGTCTTGCCGGCCGCTGCGCCTCCAGCAGGCTGCTGAAGTCCCGCACCCAGCGCTCGCGGCAGGTTGCGCGCTGGCAAGTTTTTCAATAAGCGTAGGGTGAACTCCATACATAAAGGAATTAGACAAGGAAAATAACAAGCGTGAACCTAAACATAGGCAAATTGTATTACATCCATAAGTTGCCGCAATTCTAACTTGAGACTTAATTGTCTTTTACATGAGATGGCGATGGCAAGAATAAAAGGGAAGCACTCAATCCCTGCGCTGGCCTTCGATCCTTTTGATGGAGTCCACCTTCTCAAGGATAGGCGCGATGCACTCTTCAAGCGCCTCAACATTTGCATCCTTTGGCAGATGGCCGAGCGCGTTGGAGAGGTCGATGCCGGGATTGCTGTGTACCACCTTGATGAGCACCTTGCGGAGGACGGCCCGGCAAAGTCGGCGGGTCTCGTTGGCTAGTTGGGTCGCCCGGCTAGACTGGAGCGCCCTCAACGCGTTGATGATGCTTTCAAAGAACATCGTCAACCTGGCACTTGGAGATATTCTTTCCTCGGAAGAATACTTGAAGTTCGACAGGCCCATGGTTGACAGTTCTGCGGTAAGCTTCTCCGCGGTGGCGATGAGGCGTCCAGTCCAGATCTCCACCCCCTTCTCGTACTCGGTATGGGCGGCGGCGGCACTCTTGAGCAGGTTCCTCTCTCCTTGGAGATCCTTGAGTAGAGCCTTCTCACGAGCCCTGCCGGTCTCGAGAGACTTCTGCAGCGTGGTCAGCTTCAGCTCCAGAACCGCAATATTATCAGCCGCAGAGGAGAGCTGCTTGGTCTTGTCGGACAGGGCAACTTGCATCTCCGCCAAGGAGTGGAGGGTTTTTTCCCTGTCCCCCTTGAGCGTCGAGAGCTCCTTGCCGTGCTCTTCGAGATCTATTTCCAGCCTCTTCACTTTGTCGCTCAGCTTGTTCTTGGCAGCCTCTGCAGCCTCGGCAGCATCGACGGCCTCCTTGAGCTTGCCGGCGTGACTTGCAGTCAGAGCTTCGAGCGCCTCCTTATGTTTTTGCTCCAGCTCCTGGGTCCGCCGCGCGACAAGATTCTTGATATCTTCATCCTTGCTACGAAGCTTGGCAGCGAGCGCCTGCTCATGTGCGGTGAGATCTTCTTCATGAGCATCAAGAGCAACGCGGCGCCCCGTCAGGAGAGCATCTTCGGCAGCAATCCTTTGAACAGCTTCATCATGTGCCTTCTCCATATCGGATTGCTTCAGGAGGATCTCATTCCACTGCTGGCTCACTTGTTCCCGGCCGGCAACCAACTCTTGGAGGGCCTCGGCATGCCAGATCTGCATTTGTGCGACGCGCCTTTGAAAATCCGCTTCGGCCGCCTCGACAACTGCCATTCTGGAGTCCGCCTTCTCTTTTCGGGCGCGATGGAGAGCCTGGAGTTTGCGGATCCTCCTCAGATTTGCCGCTGCTAGTGCTGGGGTCGTCAACAACTTCGAGCCCGGCAGCAGCAATGATTTCCTCGAAAATTTCTCCTTCGGCTGGTGCCTCAGTGCTTGCCGTCCCCGGCAAGTTGACGAACAGGTTCTCGCCAACCTTGAGGTACTTGCTGGATGAGGGGCCTTCAGATGTTGACGGCTGGTCTTCAGTGGCCGCCTCACCAGTGACAGGGGGCTCTGTGGCCGGTGCAGCGCCTGGCGCTCCTGCGGCAGGAATGCTGTCAGTGCGGTCCTCAGCCTCCCTGTCGCCCTCTTCAGCAGGCTCTTCGGAGATTTCCTCTTGTGCTATCTTGGCGGCCTCCCCGTCAAGAGCACCACCAGCCTCGGCAATGTCATCCTTGGTGGCCTCACTGGCAGCGATCCTGTCTGCTTCGGCGGCGGCATCCCTGGCGGTCTCCTCGATGACAACGTCGACGTCCATGTGTTCCATCACAGGGAACTCTGAAGGGCGAAGGAGGAGACAAAATAAGATCGAGGTTGAGAGCGGAAGCTGGGGGTGGAGCGAGCGCGGAAGCAGCGGGCGGAAGAAGAAAAGGCTTCGCTCTGAGCTCGAGAGAAGGAGCGCGATGGCGATGCCCAGATTGAGAAGAAGAGGGGGGGGGTAAATAGGTTTGTGCCTCTGCGACTTCTCCTTTTTATGGGGAAGGAGCAGGGCCGCCTCTTTTATTCCCCAATGTGAATGCGCCTCCATAGGCGCGAGGCAGTTGCAGCCTTTTTGGCACGCTTCCCACGTCGCGCGCTCCATGCGTGTAGTGGGGGGCACAGTAAAACGAGACATTTATGAGCGGTTAATTCCCTGCCACGCGTGCCCGTGCACTGTTTGGGCCTAGCCCAACAACGCCTCGCACTCGTGTATGGCCTAGGCCCAGGGGCTCCTGTCGGTGTACTAAGTATTGGGCCACTAGTACCCCGTACTTGTGCACGGGCAGTTGTAGCCATCCTCGCGGCAAGGCTTGCCAGGAACAGCTTGAGGTCGATTCGGGCCACCAAGGAAATCATCAAGTCAGAGATCTGAGGATCAACGGACAAGCGAAGCTGGAATCCGAAGGCCAGCTTCCCCGGCAAGATCCTTGGCGGGATGGCCTGTGGAGCCCGGCAAGGCTTGGCGTCCAGGAAGGCTTGGCGCCCGGCAAGGCTTGGCGTCCGGCAAGGCTTGGCGTCCAGCAAGGCTTGGCGCCGGCAAGGCTTGGCGCCCGGTAAGGCTTGGCATCCGGCAAGGCTTGGCGTCCAGCAAGCCTTGGCGTCCGGCAAGCCTTGGCGTCCGGCAAGGCTTGGCGTCCGGCAAGGCTTGGCGCCCGGCAAGATTCGGCGCCTGGCAAGATTCTGCCACTGTGCCACCGCTTCGGCACAGTAACAAGTCTGACATTCTGGGTCCTTCTCTGGATGCGTGGCGATGCACCAGTGGAGGAGAGCTTAAGCGGTGCTGATGGGATGGCCGCTTTTTCCATCCCCAAGAAAGTGAGGACACCTAAACGGACACCTCACGGTGCATTAAATGCGCTTGTCCTAATACGTCAGGGGTTAGGTATGATACCCTGTAGCTACTTTACACCGCGATGTATGTACATTTTGCCACTGTGGAGACCCCTTTGAGCATATAAAAGGAGGCCCAAGGCAACTGCTACGGAGGAGGAGAACTTCTGGCCCATTCTGCATGCGTAGCTGCTCTTTGAACGTACTGTTCATTGCGAGCGCTCCTGAAGGCTGGGCTCAAGAACATCAATAAGAACACAAAGCAGGAGTAGGGTTTTACGCTGATCAGCGGCCCGAACCTAGGTAAAAACTTCCCGCGTCGATCATTGGTTCTGTTCTTTGCGTATACCTCTCCCCCCGCCGAATCGTAAAGGGGTCTCTCAGGATCCCATAGGTGTCGTACCCCGACAGAGGTGGAATCCACAATTTGGTCGATGCGCGGCAAGGGAAATGGGTCCTTCGGGCATGCCTTATTCAGATCCGTAAAATCTATGCACAGCCTCCATTTCCTGTTGGCCTTGCGCACCACCACAGGATTCGCTAGCCATGTTGGATGCAATACTCCCCTGACCAGACCAACTGCCTCAAGTTTCTTGATCTCCTCGGCAATGAACTGCTGCCACTCCAAGGCTTGCTTTCGAACCTTCTGCTTGACGGGTCAGGCATGTGGGCAGACAGCAAGGTGGTGCTCGATTACCTGCCTGGGAACACTGGGGATATCAGATGGTTGCCAAGCAAACACATTGATATTCACCTGCAGGAAGGCAACGAGCGCGCTTTCCTATTTGTCATTAAGGGTGGCACTGATAGTGAAAGTACCATCAGCGCCAGTCAGCCCTGCCGGGACCTTTTTCACAGCGGGTGCAGCAGCCTTGGATCTCTTGCTATTGGAACTCTCTGGCAAGTCATCGACAGGCGCAGCATACTCTGAAGATGTACGCTTCCCAGATTCCTTACTGGCGTCCTTGTTAGCTTTCTTCTTTCCTTTACTTTCCTTGGTGGAAACAGCGGCTTCGGCGGCCTCTGCCGTGACTGCCTCCCGATACATCTTGTCCACGCAAATGATTGCATCCTTCTTATCTGACGGAATGGAAATAACGCCCATCGGCCCTGGCATCTTCAAGGTGTTGTAGGCATAGTGGGATGCCGCCATGAATTTGGCCAGAGCTGGGCGACCAAGGATTCCATTGTATGGCAGGCGGAGATCGACCACATCAAATACGATCTTCTCAGTCCGGTAGTTCAACTCTCCCCGAATGTCACTAGCAACGTGATCTTCCCCTTAGGATGACTCCTGCCGGGGTTGATTCCATGAAATGTACCAGTAACCTTGAGCTCTTCCTCTGCTATCTGAAGTTTGCTGATGACTTTTGGAGAAATCAGATTCAACCCGGCCCCGCCATCAACCAACATCTTTGTGACTTTGAGGTTGCGTATTGTTGGTGAGACCAACAATGGCAAGCACCCTACCGCGGTGGTGCGGTCAGGGTGGTCCTCTTCGTCGAAGATGATGGGCGTGCGGGACCACTTCAGCGGCCTCCGAGAATCTGCCGCTGGCTCTACGGCATTGACTTCACGCGCCCACTGTTTAAGTTGGCGGTGGGAGGAGTGTAGAGATGCACCCGTGTCAGTGCACAGGGCGTCAGTAGCTTTCTGGAATTACTGCTCGACGGTTTCCTCTTCATCCCCTCCATCACTCTCATCATTGCAATCCTCCATCTCACGACCTCTGGCGGGGTTTCCTTGATTCCGAGGAGCCTTGCCGGGGCGGTTTGCTCCATCGCCTCGGCCCTTCCCGCTAGCGCCATTCTGACTCTTTTCCTTATCACGCTTCTCATATTCAGCCCTCTGCTTCTTGACGAGCTGCTCAACCTGATGACACTCCTGGAGATCGTGGCCCTTGGTCCGATGAATCTTGCAGTACGGGCCATTACCTTTCCCAGCCTTCTCGACAGCTGCGGCCTCCCGGCAACCAGTGCACGCGGCAACTTCCTTACCGGGTACCTCAGTCTTGGCCTTCTTGCCGGTACTAGGTGCGCCCGATCCCTCAACGGTCATCACTGCCTTATCCTTGCGCCTTTTATTGCGTTTCTTGTTCTTCTTCTTCTGACTGGTGGCCTCGTCATCATCCTCTGAGTCGATGAAGATCGTAATGTCGCCCGGCTCCTGATAGTGCCGGTAGTGGTTGCGCCATGCTCTTGTCGTCGTGAGCCAGTTGCCAGGATGGCGTGGTGATGAGGTGGAGGCGCTTGCGGACCAGCGGTTCCATTCAGTGCACCGGCTGGGTCAGCTTGCTCCGGGGGTGGCGCATGTCCTGCGGCCGCACCCGCAGCGGGGGCAGCTGGAGGATTGTGATTCGCCCCAAAGCGAGTGCCACCGATGTGGCTGTGCCCTTCGGCCGGGCGGAGAGGTGCAGACGAAGTGATCTCTCTACCCATACCTCGTAGAGCATGGCTGCTGGGATGCTGTTGGTGTTGTCCTTCTCCGGTGCCTCCTGCTCCTGTTTGGGCCACAGGGGAGGTGGTGACTACGCCGCCTGCGTCGACCACATCCCCCGCAGCTTCCACATCCCCAGGCGTCTCTGTAGCCCCCGCGGTGTCGGTGGTCGCACGTGGTGGGGCCTTCTAGGAGAACGACTGGGCGGCGGCACCTGGTTTCTTCTTGGGCGCCATGGACGATGGAGCCATCGATGAAGAAAATGACGATGAAGGTGATGCGCTACGTACGCTTCTCGGGTTCACGCAAGCGCTTCCCCCTACCTGGCGCATCAAAGATGTCGTGGGAAACCACGGCCACCTATGGGGCCATGAGCCCCTTGTGGTTCGGCAAGGGGGATGGGCACATTGCACAAAGAGCGGAGAACGTCGCGCAGCACGGTAGAGATCACACGGGCGATTTTACCCAGGTTCGGGCCACCGCAAGGTGTAAAACCCTACTCCTGCTTTGGTGGATTGATGGTGGATTGTGGTGGGAATGCAGCGCTCTTGCCCGGCAAGGTTGCCTCGGGGCGAGAGTAGCTACGCGCGTACGAGTGTACAAGGGTCCGAATCCTTTCTATGGTTGCCATGGGCCTCCTTTTATAGATCAAGGGGTCACCACAGTGGCAAATCAGGCATTGTGTACTGATTAGATAGCAACAGTGCTATCATACCTAACTCTGCAGACAGGGCAGAGCACATTAAATGCGCCGCTTAGTGTCACATCATGGCCTGCCCGGCACGCCTTGCCGGGCTGTTTGGCCACCTTCTCTCCTGTCTGCATGACACGTCGCTGGACGGGTGTCATTTGGAGGTGATTTCTGTAGGAAGTGGCTGCCATGTGGTAGGGAACAACCACTTAGTCACTTTGGGGCTTGACACCGCACCAATCGATGACTTGCGTCGCAGTGAGGTGGTGCGGTGGAGTCTTGGCGGGGTATTTTGCCTTCGTAGGGCCCGGCAGGCCTGCCGGGACGGTCTTGAGGCTTGCTTCCGGGGCAACCTTGACCTTGCCAGGCTCGCCTGCCCGGCAAGGGAGGTTTTCCCTTGGTGGTGTTTTGCTCCTTTGGCTTGACTTGGTCTTCTTGATCTGCACTCTGATTCTTCAAAGAGCTGATCTCTTGTGCTTGGTGTAATCTTGGATGTTGCAATATTGATCTTAGGCCTGTGCACAGTCTGGGCAACAGACCCGGGGTTTGTTGCACCGACAGAAAGGAGCAAATCTGAGAGACCTATTCTGCACAAAACCAAAAGTCCTGAGAGTTTATGGAGAATTCTTTTGGAATATATAAAAAATATTGGGCGAAGAAATACCAGAAGGGGACCCACCAGGTGGCCACAAGCCTGGGGGGCGCCCTACCCCCTAGGCGCGCCCCTAGGGCTTGTGGGCCCCCTGGCAGGTCTCTGGTGCCCATCTTCTGCTATATGGTGGCTTTTGACCTGGAAAAAATAAGAAGGAAGCTTTCGGGACGAAGGCCACCGTCTCGAGGCGGAACCTGGGCAGAAGCAATCTAGGGCTCCGGCGGAGCTGTTCTGCTGGGGAACTTCCCTCCGGGAGGGGGAAATCGAAACCATCATCATCACCAACGATCCTCTCATCGAGAGGGGGTCAATCTCCATCAACATCTTCACTAGCACCATCTCCTCTCAAACCCTAGTTCATCTCTTGTATCCGATCTTTGTCCCAAAACCTCAGATTGGTACCTGTGGGTTGCTAGTAGTGTTGATTACTCCTTGTAGTTGATGCTAGTTGGTTTATTCGGTGGAAGATCGTATGTTTGGATCCTTAATGATATTTATTACCCCTCTGATTATGAACATGAATATGCTTTGTGAGTAGTTACGTTTGTTCCTGAGGACATGGGAGAAGTCTTGTTATAAGTAATCATGTGAATTTGGTATTCGTTCGATATTTTGATGAGATGTATGTTGTCTTTCCTCTAGTGGTGTTAATTGAACGTCGACTACATGACACTTCACCATGATTTGGGCCTAAGGGAAAGCATTGGTAAGTAATAAGTAGATGATGGGTTGCTAGAGTGACAGAAGCTTAAACCCTAGTTTATGCCTTGCTTCGTAAGGGGCTGATTTGGATCCATATGTTTCATGCTATGGTTAGATTTATCTTAATTCTTCTTTCGTAGTTGCGGATGCTTGAGAGAGTGGTTAATCATAAGTGGGAGGATTGTCCAAGTAAGGATAGCACCCAAGCACCGGTCCACCCACATATCAAATTATCAAACTAACGAACGTGAATCATATGAGCATGATGAAAACTAACTTGACAATAATTCCCATGTGTCGGGAGCGCTTTGCTTTATATAAGAGTTCGTACAGGCTTATCCTTTGCTACAAAAAGGATTGGGCCACCTTGTTGCACCTTTGTTACACTTGTTACTTGTTACCCATTACGAATTATCTTATCACAAAACTATTTGTTACCGATAATTTCAGTGCTTGCAGAGAATACCTTGTTGAAAACTGCTTGTCATTTCCTTCTGCTCCTCGTTGGGTTCGACACTCTTACTTATCGAAAGAACTATGATAGATCCCCTATACTTGTGGGTCGTCACCACCCGCCAAGAAGCAAAGGAGGAGACCGGATAGGAAAGGCTCTAAAGGCGCCAGAGCTGCTTCAAGCAGCCAGCCGCCTCTGCAGCCCCGGGAGGTAGACAGAATACCTGTCGAAGGTGCGGAGCTGTTCCATGTCGCCAGTCACCCGATCCTACCTCGGAAAGTGCTAGAGGATATACTGAACAATGATCTAAGGAGACTTCATGAAGATGTGCTAGCGAGAGAGAAAAGCCTTCTCCTCTCAAAAAATCCAGAATACCCGCTTTACGTGGCTCAGGTGCCGAGTGGGAAGTTATACATTGAGAGATGGCCCGCTGATAAGTTCATCATGCGATTTGACTACATCTACAACATGTTCCACATGACCAAGCTGGATTTTCAGTTCATCCGCATGTATGCGCTGTATCTGAACTACATCATCAGGCACGAGAACATAAAATATATTTGCGTCGCGGACCCATACTATATGCACGAGAGCTTCTTGGCAGTCTACAAAGAGCACCGTGACTATGCGAGCAAGTACATCGGCGAGTTCATGGTCTCCAATAAGGACAAGGAAATGATTCTCCTGCCTTATCATCCCACGTAAGTCATCTGCGGATATCCTTTCGTAAGTTTTAATCATTCCTTTGCACGCATGGAGGCTAATTTGAGGTGTACTCATTTTGCGCAGCAGGGGGCGCCGTCCTCATCTGTCTGTACGCACAATACTCCCATGCTCTGTACTTGGACTCATGGAAGAACATCAAGAAAAAGGATTAGACGCACATAAAGAGTGTTCTTGATAGTGCCATGATAACCTTCAGCCTGTCTGGTGGATATATCAAGGTGAAAAAGTACAGGAAGAATGGGCTGGGTTTCGGCCATAAGACCGACTTCTGCTGCATCCAACAACCGAAGGATAGTAAGGCTGATGGATTCTACCTCATGCATCACATGCTAGACTACAGAACGGATAATCAATGCCTTCGCATATCACCTACTTCCAGCAATGACGAGATTGTCAACTGGGCCACAAGCATAGGAAGGACACCGGATCATCGAATCCAAGCTAAGTTTTATCACGTACAGTGTGAACTTGCCCAAGTGATCATGAAGGAGGTCCTCGAACAAACAGGGATGTTCTACCATGGGCCAATGACACAGGATGATGTCTGAGCACTGCTAGTCGCTCAGCATCTGGACCTGAAGCATTTCACGAAGCTCGGGTGCTTCCTCCCTGACTATGAAGATTGGAGCGCCGACATGGAGGAGTGATTGACGATGACAATGTGTATGTTTAGTCACTACTATCTTCCTATGACAAAATTTTGAATTTATGCACGACGAAACTCTGTGATGTAATTAAACCGTCCTCCTGAACTAGCGTAGATCGCTCTAGTTAATTAGTTTGGGTACGAGGAACTTCGTTATTTATGTTTACTATAGGTTGCTTGTATTTTGCTAACTCTGTCTCTTTGTGTTTCTCAACTACATTATGTTGCATATTATTGTTGAATTCATCAACTGATGATGCAGGTACATAGATCAGAGATGGCGAAGGACTGCTATGCTATATTCATTGGGAGGGTTCCAGGAGTGTACGACCATTGGCCAGATGGTCAGGGCCAGGTGGACAGGTACCCGGGCACTAGCCACAGAGGGTTCAACAGCAGAGCCGAAGCAGAAAATAGTTACTTGAGGTGGATGCTCCGGCAAGAGAGGGAGCAAAACCGGTGCCTCAAGAAGTACTACATAGTCATGCTCTTGCTCATACTGATCTCTCTTCTCTTCTACATCATGGTTTACATAGAGATGATGAAACTTGTGTGTGTTCCATGACCATGCAGTTGCATTTATTCGAGACATGACTTGTGTATCGCTATTTTCGAGAAGATGATATTTGTGTTGGATGATGATGTTGATATGACGAGACTACTGTATGTGTATGATATGATGAGAATAATGTATGTTTATTATGATATGATGAAACTACTATATAGAGCATGCACAAATATAGCACAAATACGTAGAGGGGAAATAAATATGTGAAAGCAGGAATCTTAGCAGTAGCGTTGGCGGGCATCTAGCAACAGGGCTAGTTTATCAACAGGGTGTGTTATGGTGCAGCGCTACAGATAGTTAGTAGTAGCACCGTTCCCTACAGCGCTACTGCTAACTATACTTACCAGTAGCGCTGGTTGAAATAGTGCTACTACTAAAACTTAGCTGTAGCGTCTTATCAGTAGCGCTGCCACCAGCGCTACTGATATGGGTATTTCCAGCGCTACTACTTGACTTTCCCCCTGTTGACCAATCAAACTTTGACTGGTCAACTGGGTCCCCCCTGGCCCACTTGTCAGCCACAGTGTACCCTGCTGGGTACACTTTGTGGGTGCACTTAGCATTTTGCTATTTTATTTGAATTAAAATAATTTCAGAAAATAAATAAAACTTTGAAAATTAATATGAATTAATCCCTAACTCGCATGAAAATACTTTATACATGAAAGTTGCTCAGGAAAACATGATGATTCCAAATACGCCCTCCGTTCATCTGCCACACGTCCTAACATAGCGAACATGGAACCGTCCCCCTCCGTTTCAACTGTCCAAAAATGCCAAACACCGGGAATACTTTCCCGGGTATTACCTAGTACTGAGTTAGGTCACACTTAGCACCTCTATTTGCCTTGTCATGGATCGTCATGCATCTGTTTGCATTGTATTCATTATTTCTTCCCCCTCTTTTCTCTAGTAGACTTCGAGACTGACGCCACTGCTGCCCCGATCGACTACGGTGTTGATGACCCCTCCTTCTCACCAAAGCTTCCAGACAAGCAAAACCTCCTTGATCATCCCGATACCGCCTACTCCTTCTTTCTACTGCTTGCATTAGAGTAGTGTTATAGTCTTATCGGTTTGATCCCATACTGTTGCATAGCCTGTCCTTGTTGCTACTTTTGTTGAGACTTTACCTGCAATCCTAAATGCTCAGTATAGGATGCTAGTTTTCCATCAGTGGCCCTACATTCTTGTCCGTCTGCCATGCTACTATCGGGTTGTGATCACGTTGGGTGTTGATCATGGGTATATACATACATATTATACGTGATACATGTTATGACTAAAGTCGGGTTGGCTCATAGAGTACCAGCGCGTGATGTGCAGTCGGGTTGACCTGGAGGGTACTCGCGAGTTAATTACAAGGCACGGTCGAGTAAGGCAGACCGCCCGGGAGTGGGCTGGGCCTGGCCCTTGTCGTAAGTCCTCGAAACGGGGCGACATGAGCACTGTTCGTCACCGTGATCTCCCAAAACATTAACGAGATTTGTATATTTGATCTGATTTTGTCTTTTGACCTATACGCACTAACCAACTATGCGGGCACAATTATGGGCACTCGGCGTCGTAGTATCAGCCAAAGCTCTTCAGACGTCAGCGACTGAGTGGTGCGCGCCGGATTGGACTAGAACGCCTGCGCTTGTATAAGGGGGCTAGGTCTGCTTCCGGCCGCGTTCGCAACATGCAGGCGTGCAAAGCGTGATGGGCCCAAGACCCCTGCGCTTAGGATGTAGACTGGCGTGCTGGCCTTTCTGTTGAGTCTAGGTAGGGCTGCGACATGTTGATCTTCCGAGGCCAGGCATGACCCAGGAAAGTGTGCCCGACCAGAGGGATCGAGCATGTTGGGCAATGTGGTGCACCCCTGCAGGGAAGTTGAACTATTCGAATAGCCATGTCCACGGTGACAGTACGCTTGGAGTTGTATTCCGACCTCTGACAACTAGAACCGGATACTTAATAAAACACACCCACATAAGTTCCAGAGACAACCCGGTGATCGCTTTCCCATAGGGCGACGAGGGGAGGATCGCCGGAGAGGATTATGCTATTCATTGAGACTTGGTACTATACTTGCTACTCTCTTCTACTGCTTCAAGATGGAGGCTGCCGGAAGCATACTCTTCGATAGGACTAGCTTCTCCCCCTCTTATTCTAGCATTCTGCAGTTTAGCCGACAGATACTACCCCCTTTGTTGATACCGATGCATATGTAGTGTAGATCTGATGTAAGTCTTGCGATTACTTTGGATGAGTACTCACGGTTGCTCTGATCCCTCTTTTCCCCTATACCCAGTTGCTGTGATCAGATGGTGGAGCCCAGGAGCCAGCTTCTACCGCCGACGACTTCTACTACTCTGACGGAGCCTACTACTATGTTCAGACCGCCGATGACCAGGAGTAGTTTAGGAGGATCCCAGGCAGGAGGTCTGCGCCTCTTCGATCTGTATCCATGTTTGTGCTAGCCATCTTATGGCACCTTGTTTAACTTATGTCTGTACTCAGATATTGTTGCTTCCGTTGACTCGTTTATGATCGAGTATTTGTATTCGATCCCTCGAGGCCCCTGGCTTGTAATATGAAGCTTGTATGACTTAATTTGTGTTTAGAGTTGTGTTGTGATATCTCCCCGTGAGTCCCTGATCTTGATCATACACGTTTGCGTGTATAATTAGTGTATGATTGAATCGGGGGCGTCACCAGTTGGTATCAGAGCCGACTGCCTGTAGGAATCCCCCTTCCAACTCCTTGGCCGAAGTTGAGTCTAGCCATTGCAAACTTTTACTAACATGGTTGTGTGGCTTACGGGCCCACGTCGCCATTGGGTGGTATTAGGATCTCTTATTCCTTGTCTATACTCTGGGACACTGATCTCTCTTCTATTCGGGTTAAATGATTTTACTAACTCTTACTCTAGGCTCTCATAACTACTTCCTCCCAGAGAGCCCCTTATTACAGATGATCGCCTTCTGCATCGGGAGATTCTGAAGATACTCTACGATGTTCTCTCAAGACTTTGTGCCATCACTTTTGCAATTCCCTTCCATCATTAAACCCCTATGGATAACCACGTACACTTGCCATTCATGCAATCATTCCCCGTTGATCTTGTTATTACAAGATACCCCGAAATTCTCTCCATTGTTTTGAGAATACTTTGTGTCTACTGCCTTGCAGTTCTTTGTCACATGAATACCCCTACGGATAATTCCTCGCACTTACCAAGTATCTGCTCATCCCCAGCTGTTCATGTATTTCACAAAGGTCTTTGAAATACTATGCGATCTTTCGAAAATCCTCAGCAGCTTATTGCCCTTGAAATTCTTGCTTGCTTGCATTATGGTTAATCCCATAAGTATAGTAATCTTATTGGCATCCTTTGTCACTATCATTTTGAGTCCATTGATTCAATAAGTTGCGAATGCTCGCAATCCTTAATCAGATCCTAGAATTCATCCTTTCGGCTCAGACATCATTTTAAACATGAGCTGGATCTCGACCAATCAAATTGCCATCGATTGTACCCCTAAGCCTACTCTACTTATCCATCCTTGACCAGAGTGTTTGGTTCTGATCCCTTGATTTGAAAATCATAATTCCTTTGCATTGGAGCTTTGAATTAGTCAGTTTGTTCTATAATCCAATGCCTTTGCATTGTTTCTTCATCTGGTTGTGTGTCGATGCTCACATTAGCTCCGTTATGGACCGTCAGGTCCTTTGTTGAATTATCATCCGAAAGTGTACTTCGTATAAAAAAACCTTGAGAAGTTCTTTCCCTGATACATAATGCCATTGGTAAACCCTATTCTCGGATTTGGCCAACCATGCTCTGCTTTCGAGCTGGTGATAATTACTCCTGAAGCTTGTGGTATATGTTTCTAAGATGCCCCGATGGGTTGAACCTATGCCTTCCTTAATCTGTGTGAACCCGAAAGTTTTCACGGGTCATACTCCTCTAATAATTCACCAGGTAGGTTTTCACACTGAAATCATTTTTATTAGAGCAGTAAATGAATGGTCATGCATTGAAGAAGTGGGAGTCGACCTTGAACTTTGTGTTCATGCCCATGGACACGATGTAGATCTTATCATGGAAGATAATCTTAAATTAATTATTCCCTTGGTATAATTTCATCTTATATCTGGGATCTGGTCTTTTGTAATCGTGGTTCCGGCCATATTGATATTCCTTGATTCCTTTTCTCGGGCAGTTAAAGTACTTGCCTTCTGCAGATCAATACGCCTGCCCAACCTCTATTTTAATCTACCTTCGAGTATTACCCCCTAGTATCTTGAGGATATCAACCCATTGCACTACATCTTATGAATTTCTGATGAAGTAGTACCTTTCCCCGTCATAGTCATCCCATGGGTTCTGGGTTGTCATCAACTGAGAACACCAATTAGTGAATCGAATCAACACTGTGATTCAGTGCTCCTAGTACTTTGTTTTGAGAAGTTTAATACTCCATCACGTCATTCCTAGCCTGATCGGCTACATCATTATCGTGCTAATTTTAACTGTGCTACCTGGTCCTTCTTCCCAGAGCACAAATTTCAATGATGAGCTAATCTTACGTTGATCTTCCTCGTCATATCATTTGTCCTTGAACAGCAAACTTGATTTCGAGTTTGTGTCGTACCCGTGGTTCCAATAACCTTTCACTTCATCATTCCTTTGACTTGATGTCATCGCCGATCGATTACATCTTCAGGAAATCTCTCAACAAATGTGTCGTGATCATCATCAGCATCCTGAGCTCTTCCAGGATATCAATTAAATTCATGATGAGAAATACCATCCTTGCCCTCGATGATTTGTGTTATCATTGACAACTTTATTGCCTTCCATCCTACACAAACTTGTTCGTGTTTTGTGTTATACCTTGAGTTCCTTGCTATCCAGCATTTGTTCTTCTTTACCTTGGAATATTACCATCCTTTATGTCAAGAATGTTGTGAGAATTTCACCACCTATTAAGAATTCTTGATATAAGTGATACTTCTCGCCATCGCCATTCTAACATTGATCGTGCTACTTGGTCCATATTTCCAGGTGCATTTTCAGTCAATGTTTAGTTGTGGATGTTCTCCTCGAACATACTTCATTATATAATTTAGTGTGTCCAATGCTATCACCTTGTTCACTTAATTGTGGAAATCCATGTTTATGGAAATCTCGATGAATTGTTGCTGAGCCCGTCGACCACATCCTCATCTTTTCCTTGCTGAAATTGTACGACTTAATTTTACAAGTTGTTTCCGATGGATCCTTTGTGTATCCAAAGACTGACCTTTACCTGTTGACCTTGTCAATGCTATCCTGAAGCATGACTGTGGTACTCAAACCTCAACAAGAACATTGGAAGCATAATGCTAAATGTTTCTTGATCACTTATCCAAACACCATTATTTGGGTAACATCATGAGTTTCATCGCCCCTTTCCCTAGATGGTTATCTACTTGCAGTCCTATCACGGTTATCCAGTTCTACTTGCTTTTGGGAAGGAGACACACCTAATAATCGTGTATACACATTTTCCTTTCCATTGTTCTATTTAAATCTAATAATCACTTTTTCCTTTCCATTGTTTTCTTTAACCTTTCTTGTGATCTAGATGATATAAACAGTAATATTTACCTGCTTATGTAAACACCTCGGTGTACAACCCTGTCAAGTATAACCCTATTGCTATTGTTGATAACATTCCGGTTACCGCTGGTGGACGAGAACTTTGCCTATTGGTCCGCCTCATTTCAACGAGCAGGAAAATGGTTCTCTTCGTCCCTCGCCCTTGGTACCGACGTTGTTGCCAACATAACTGACAGGCTATCCTCTGACATGCCTTGCTATCATGACCGTGCAAGATGTCAGTGCCCTTCCTACTTTTAACCCACATGGTGGGCCCATAACCCACAATTCCACAGGATCGAAACCTGACTCTCCTGTACACGCCTGTTTTCAAAGTTATTCCTCACGCTTGGCTTCGTATGTAGATTGATAACCCACAAGTATAGGGGATCATTTGTAGCCTTTTTCGATAAATAAGAGTGTCGAACCCAGTGAGGAGCTAAAGGTAGAACAAATATTCCCTCAAGTTCTATCGACCACCGATACAACTCTACGCACACTTTAACATTTGCTTTACCTAGAACAAGTGTGAAACTATTTTGTAGGTGTGATGATAGAACTACTTTACAAGAATAAAAGTATGAGTACTTTGCAAGATAATAAAAGTTAGTTGTTTAGTAAAAAGGTTTTGTCACACAAGAAAGTTATTTGTCCCTAGGTGATCGATAACTAGACCGGTAATCATTATCGCATTTTAATATGAGGGAGAGGCATGAGCTAACATACTTCCTCTACTTGGATCATATGCACTTATGATTGGAACTCTAGCAATGTAACGCCCCAAAAATTTAGTCATGTTTTTTACTAAATAAAATTTGGCCAGAATTAAAATTTTGAATTTTACTAGGTCTTTTATTATTTTCAGAGTATTTTCTGTTTTTGTTTTCCAAAATTCTTCCCTCCATATAGAAATTTTTGGAAATAATATTGTGGCTTTGGTAGTTTTCTCAAATCATTTCAATTATATTTTAAATAACAGTAGGAATTATTTTCATAATAAAATTTGCCCCAAAACAATTCTTTTAATAGTATTTTCAAATTTTGAAATGCTTCTGTTGCACTGCTACTATTTTAAATAATTCTTTTAAAATTCCACAAAAATTATGAGAGGTCATGTGATGCCTATATACCACTTTTATGCAAAAACCCAACTTGGTCTTCTGAAAATTTTGAGTGAAACTCCCTCTTTTCCATTCTGTCCATTTTCTAGGTTATAACTACAACCCCAATTTTTTTTGCTCCAAAAATTCTGAAACTTTTCCATCTTGTAGTCCTTCCAACTAGTACCTTAAGTCCAGAAGGGCAGCCTCAATCTCATCTTGCAAGACCACCAAATATACCCTTGTAGTTTTTGTCCAGTACTGAAGTTTTGTAAAACTTGCATTAGCAAGTTTTCTCTTTTCACAAACCAACTCCACCACTATCTCTATCATCCAAAGAGGCACTAGCCTGCCAAGTATCATTATCATAAGAATTTTCTAAATGGCCCTAGCATTCTGTCGGGCACATCATGAGCATGACATAATTTGGCAACCTCTTAAAGCTACATTAGGGACTTGCTCCTCTGGCCAAAGTAGCATGTCCAACATCCTCACCATCCCCAGTACCATCACCATACCAAAATTCACAGCAAAAAGGGCTCCCTGGGTCACTCAGGCATTTTGTTAAACACTCTGTGAGCGTGCTCTGGGCATCGCCAGAGCGCACCCACAGCCGTGCCGACGCCCGAGCCATTGACGTGCCCTGCTGCCCCACTGCCGCCCTCCCCTGGCTTGCCCCACACGCTCAACCGGCCACCTGCACCAGCCGCAACCTCCCACATACCGGAGCTCTCCCCCTGGCGCCGCCCTCCACCGGCCAGTCGCCGTCCAGCGCCGCCACCCGTCGCTGTCAGCACCGACCAGGGGCACCTGGCCCAATCCACTGATGCCACCACCTCCTCGCCTTAAGTGCCACCCACCTGAGCCCATCCGCACCACCGCTGTCCTCAAACAACCTCTCCTACCGCAGTAATGGCGGTCGCCGCGTCGGTTGGATAAGCCACCGGACAAACCGTCTCTCTGGCGCTATAAAAAGGGGCCTCCCGACCTCTCCTCGATCAGTACTTCTCCCCTCCTTCCTCAGAGAGCCTGCCCAAGCAGCCAAACGACCGAAGAGGGTCGCCTCCTTCCTCTTCGGCAGCCACGGTCGTCGTGGCCTCCCGATTGATTCTGGTGTCCCTAAAACCCCTCCCTCTCTAGTTTCCTCACCAACGGCTTCCCTGGAGACCCGTGGACCCTTCCCCGTCGACGATTTAACCGGAGATGGCCAATAGGCGAAATCCCCAATTCGGCTCCACCGGAGCTCTTCGGGTAGGCTCGCTGCCGGTGACTCCGTCCACCCCTATGACCATGGCGAGCACCAGATGAATCGCCATGACCCCCTGGTCACGTAGGTGGCCTCAGCTCCTCGAGTGGTGTCGCCTATCTCTGGGAATCGTCGCCGGTGACCGCACTCTGTTCCGGCCAGAGGAGGGAGAAAACCAGCTTGACCAGGGTCAAACCCGACAAGCAGGCCCCACTGTCAGTGACCCGTGACCTGCACCGCGTGGATAGGTGGAGACGGGACCCGTATGAATCGTCTTCGCACGGGGAAGGCGTATTCCTATAAGTACGCCATTGACGTCGGCCGATTTTTCCAGCGGCTGAATGACCAGGCCGGCCCAGTAGCACCGCACGACTAAATCGCGCTCAGGGCGCAACTCTACTCTTCTCTTTTTCCTTTTCCAACATATTTCAAATAATTCTACAGTAGCCTTTTCAAATTCAAATTTGATGATTCAAATTTCTGTAGATTCCTAAAATCATGCTCTTTTATTACAGCCTAGGTGAACATTTTTCCTTAGCTCTATTTCCACTGGACATTTTAAATAGTCCATTTCTTTAATTATTTCAACTTAGAATCTCCCCAAGTAAATCATCTTAACTCCAAATAAATTGATTCTTTTTCTGTTATTTCTCATTTTTCATCTAGTTTATTTTAGTATTTATTTAAAAAATATTTGAAACAATTTTTAGCACTATTTTTGTTTTATATGGTGATTTAAATATTTTTTGAAAATAGGAAATGGAGGGAAGATAAAATTCTCAAACTTTTGGAGTGCACCCAACATTTCTGCATGCTCAAGGCAAGCATCTTGAACACTAGATATGGTGATTGCACGGTTAAATGTCTGCAAGAATATATGAGTCATGCATAGGTTGAATTCAAATAAAATTTGCATGCATGCAGAGTTGGCATATTTCATCGTACCGTGCATCGTATGCTTGTCATGACTAACTTGCAGGAGCAGGCATAGTAAAATACCATTACCGGGAGAAGGGTGACCATGTTGGAACATGATCATACCTTGTTGATTATGCATGTTGGAGCATGCAAGGGTTGTGGCCCTGTTTGGTATTGCTGTTGAAAGAATACTTTGTTGTGCTAACCACTGCAGGAAATATTTAAGCCTCCTGAGTCGACCGTAGATCGAGTCTTGTTCTGGTAACCCCCATACTTGATTCGTGCTACCACTTGTCCCCGCCACAGGTGGGGTATGGTTCAGTAAGTTGTTAACCCCTTTCCGTGCACACACCACATAGAGGGCTGCGATGAGGGTTTCCATGATGGTGGACTAAATCCTGTCATCGGGTCAGGGAGCATGGGTGTATCTGGTTGTAGCCGAGAGGGGGGCACCCCTTGGAATCCGCGCATATTAATAGTGATCCCATGCTACTCGAGATTGTAGTCTCCCCGACTTAGAGTTTTTCTGGAATGATGCTTTGGGTGATTCCTGGCATCCGGAAAGTTAATCCGGTGTGTGCTGGTCAGGTGTGTTTTCAACCCAAAGACCGTAATGGGAATTAGTCAGTGTCACGGCACTGACTAAAGAAATCCTTTACTTGTGGGTAAAGAGTATACCCTCTGCAGAGTTTAAACCTATTCGAATAGTCGTGTCTGCGGTTAAGGACTACAGTCTGGGTTGGTCAAGTGTCGGCCTTAGTGTCGGTCTTTGGAGGAAATAATTAAATTGAGCCTGAATCATTTTGCAGGATAATGATTGTCACCCTGATGCTACCATGAATATTTTTACCATGCATATTAATATTATTGTGGTTATGCATATTATTGTGGACTAACTCGTTTCTCTTATTTTATTTTTCCTGAGTGTCTCAGGGGCTGGCTAGACTACCCCGAGCATTCGGTTTTATTTTCAAGACCGACCGTGGCATCACTTTTTGACTCCTGACTGGCATTTCTTTTCAAGACCTCTCCATGGTGTCCCTCGAGTTCTCAGGTGGTCTATCACGCCACTACTCTTGTGGATACCCGATTGGCATTTCTTTTCAAGACCGACCGTGGCGTCACTTTTTGACACCCTACTGGCATTTCCTTTCAAGACCTCTCCGTGGTGTCCCTCGAGTTCTCAGGCGGTCTATCACGCCATTACTCTTGTGGATACCCGATTGGCATTTCTCTTCAAGACCTACCGTGGTGTCACTTGACATCCGACTGGCATTTCTTTTATTTTATTTTCCTTTAACTTTTCTTGTTTATCACTAACTTTTTTATATTCATTTATTTGCACATGCTAATATTTTTATCATGCCATGAATTAATTCCTGTCAGCATGCATATAATATAGTCCAGCATGAGCATACGCACATAATTAGTTCATCATGACCATATTTTATTTGCAGCATTCGGTATATTTTTTGTTCATGATGTTTGCGAGTACATTCCAACGTACTCACAGGCTTGTCCCTGGCTATTTACTTGGCCAGGTCGGGATTTCTATGAGGAGTACCACAGCGACGACCGTGCGGAGCCTAGGATAGCAGCCACGCGGGATAGGAATTATCCAGGTCAGCCGTTCCTGTGGGAATGGAGCCCCGTCGACGTTGGAGAACCACGAGTCGCTTCCGTCACCCGTCACCAGAATCATTGTTGTATCATTAGACCTTTATGGTCTTGTATCCAATTCTTGTAATTGCTTGGTAATCTGTAACAAGGACGTGTCCACCAGTAACGGTAATCCTGGGCTGGTGATGACACGAGGGGTTAATTTTCTGGGATTTTTGTGTCCCCGAAATCCGGCCTCGACAAGCAAGCATCCGCAACTATTAAAGATCATTAAGGTAAACCCAACCATATCATTAAGTATCAACACTACAAAAAAAGACACATCCGTGACATTTTGGCCTGAACGAAAAAAATTATGTCATGCTTATGACACTTCTATGAGGATAATTGTGACAAAAACACGTATCATCATAGATGTGGTGGGCTCCTAGTTCTATGACAAAAAATCATGACAAAAAATGGGCTTTTCGTCCTAGGCGTGCCGGAGACGCACCTGCATGACATTCTTTGGGCCGTCCATGACGGAAAAAATCGTGGTAGAAGCGAGGGCGAGAAAAAATATCGGGGACTTCCCGGTTACGGTGGGTGGTCGGGGCCGAGCGATGCACGGAGGTTTGCGCGTTTCTCTCGTGTACGCGCGTGTGTGCGAGGCGTTGGCTAACTGAACCCAAGCGATCGCACTAGCTACATTACTGAACCCAAGCGATCGATCCCTTGGCTGTTAACTGAACCCGAGCAATTCCTTCGCTGCTGCTGCTAACTGAACCCGAGCGATCGATCACTGCTGCTGCTTACTGAAGCCAATCGAGCCCTCGTGCGAGACGTAGCCAGCCAGTGTTGGGTTGCCTCTCGATGAACAGTGACTGTTGCTACCGTGCGCGCGGTACGTAGAACGAGTCGAGACGTGGTGAGTCGAGCCGGTTGGTTGGCTATGGATGAACAGTTCCCGATGGGGGTTGGATGAACAAGACCCCGTGGTAGTAGGCCATTGCCGCTGGATGAACAGGACCCCAAGGAGGCCGCCGCACCCCAACCGGTTGGGGGTGGATGAACAGGACCCCGTGGAGGCTCTATGAACAGTAGCCGGTGGAGGCTGGATGAACAGTAGCTGGTGGAGGCTGGAGGAAGTCGATGGTGGATGAACAGTAGCCCATGGAGGCTGGAGGGAGGCAGTAGATGGTGGATGAACAGGACCCTGTTTCGACAGTACGCGCTCCAACAGAAGTCCGTTTCCTCCGTTTTGCGGTATGCCAGACCCCTCCCGATCAACAGGACCCAGTTTCGACCGTAGGCCCTCGAACAGAAGTTCGTTTCCCCCGTTTTGTGGTACGCCAGACCCTTCCTGATGAACAGTACCCCGTTTCGACCGTACGCGATCGAATAGAAGGCCGTTTCCTCCATTCTACGGTACGCCAGACCTCGTTTCGGCTATTCCGTCCAAGCCGGTTGGCTCCCGATGAACACGACGTATTCCGTCCCAGTCGGTTGCCTCCCGATGAACATGATGATGTTTCCTCCATTGCGACCCAGCCGGTTGGCTACCGATGAATAGGATGACGTCGTTGTACGCGTTCGAGACCCCGCCCGTATGTACTATGTAGTCGTATTTACTTTCTTGCAGCGTGGTTGTACGTACGTGTACACGATATAGACGGGACTCTGTGACATGCTACGTCCGCGCCTCTACTACGACACGTGCCGCTCCTTACTCGGCCACAGTTCATCGCTGAAGAGAGACCGATAGACCAGTATATACGTACATGTTCGCGACTAGATAGACAACACTACGTACGCTTCGACCGGGTGGGTCCCAGCTTCCAGGGAGGATAAGGACGCACTTCGTTGCGTGCGAAGATATAGCTGGTGGGTCCCAGCTATCAGGGGGAAGAATCATTTTTTTCCTGTAGTATGGACGCACTACCTTGCGTGCGAAGATGTAGCTGGTGGGTCCCAGCTGTCGGGGGCGAAGTTTTTTTTGCAAAATACGGTGGCCCTTCCGGTGGGTCCCTGCTGACAGGTGGAGGAATCATTATTTTGTGCATAATAAGGAGGCACTTCCTTGCTACGGTCGTGGACCCAGCTGTCAGCCTCTCCACGTACAGTCCTCTTCCGATGGAAGTCATTCCTTGACCACGTTGACCATGCCGCGTCGAGAGCACCAAGGCAGGGACAACGGCGAGGCCTAGGAAGGAAATGACCAGGAGCCGGGGAAGACTCGGCAGTTGTTTCCCAAGCAGAGGGGAGTACGAGGGTTTACTGCTTCGGCTGCAGTGTGAGGCTGCCGTCGCCGGAGAATAACAGGAGGTCTGGGTGAGTACAGGAATGGCCAGGCCAGCGATGGTAGTAGGGTGGGGCGGTGAGGCTTGCGCGGCAGCACAGCCGGCCACGGGACGCAGGAGCAGGCGGCACGGCCGGCGATGGTTTGGGCGGCTGGAGCAAGAAGACCAGAGGTTGAAGAAGCACGACGGCGTTGGATGGACATCGTACGGTCGCTGCAGCTAGAATCGTTTATATTGACTAAGTTGACAAATCTTGCATCCCCATCAACTTAGTAGGCCCACATGTCAGCCTCCAAATATGGTGGGTCCCAGCTAGCAGGGGGAGTATTCTTTTTTTTTGTGCGTAATAAGGAGGCACTTCCTTGCGTGCGAAGATATAGCTGGTGGGTCTGAGCTATCAGCGGGAGGAACGTTTTTTCGCGAAATATAGAGGCCCTTCTGGTAGGTCCCCACTGTCAGGTGGAGGAATCATTATTTTGCGCGTAATAAGGAGGCACTTACTTGCGTACGGCCATGGACCCAGTTGTCAGCCTCTCCACATACAGTCCTCTTCCGATGGATGTCATTCGTTGACCACATTCATCACACCGCACCGATAGCACCAGGGCAGTGGACGACGGTGAGGCCTAGGAAGGGAATGACCCAAAGCCGGGGAAGACTCGGCGGTGGTTGCCCATGCAGTGGGGGGTATGAGGGTTTATTGGTTCGGCTGCCGTCGCCGGAAAATAACAGGAGGTGTGGGTGAGTAGAGGAATGGCCTGGCCAGCGATGGAGTAGGGTGGGGCGGTGCGGCCTGTGTGGCAGCACAGCCGGCCATGGGAGGCGGGAGCAGGCAGTCCCAGCGGCACTGGTTTGGGCGGCTGGAGCAACAAGATCAGATATTGAAGAAGCAGCACGGCCGTTGGATTAACATCCAACGGCCACTGCTGCTAGAATCGTTTGTGGACTAAGTTGACAAAGCCTTTCGTACACGTCAACCTAGTAGACCCACAAGTCAGCCATCAAATCTGTCCCAAACAGCATACAACCCAAAATTTCTAGCCAGATTCAAGTTAATTTAAAAACTAAACATACCTTAATTTAAATCCAATGAAATTTTACCCGCACAATAACAATGAAATTTAAAATATCAAAATCCGAAAGAAAAAAGTATTTTGGAACTAATTGTCTGTTTGCTGTATTTTTTCATTTTACAGCCCATTTCTTATTACTTATAGCACATTTCTTATTACTTATAGCCCATTTTCTGGGCAATCCCGAATGCATCCCTCCTTGTCTTGAAAGATTTCCAGCCCAGCAGGGCGTAGAAAAGCAAGTAGGCCTACGTTGGTTAATCTGCAAAAAAAAATAGCTGGGCTAGCCATGTTCAGAAAGGAAAAAAACTGGGCTGGTCATGTGGTAAACATATGAAATAAAAGCCTGGGCTAGACGGGCAACAGCTCCCGCACAACCCAGTTGATACCCTTCTCCGTCCCGAAAAAAAATACTGCGCGCGCTGCTGGGTACCGGGTCTCAGCCGCTCCTTGTGCACTTATCTCACTTATTGACTATGTTGACAGTGGCGTGCGACCCAGATGTCAGGAAACCATCAGGAGGAACCCTTTTTTTCTTGTAATAAAGGAGGCACTTGCTTGCCTACTGCCATGATCTTGGTGGGTCCCTACTGTCATCCTCACCATGTACAGTCATCTCCTTATTCCTCTCGGTTGTTGACCATGTTGACAACACCGGAGGGCGGCGCCGTAGCGAGCGAACCAAGGTGGAGGACGATGGTGAGGCCTCGGGCAGGAACGAATAGGAGCCAGAGAAGATGCGCAGAGTTTTAGGGTGCGATGTGGCCGCGATGCGTGCGCGGCAGCATAGCCAGCCATGGGAGGTGGGAGCAGGCGGTCCCGCCGGCGCTGGTTTGGCTTTGGCGGCTGGAGGAAGAAGAGACTGAAGAAACACGATAGACATTGAATGTCAATCCAACGGTCAAGGTTGGCACAATCGTTTGTTGACTAAGCCGACACCACGTAGCATACTTTTTTATAGGAAGAAAAGAAAAACTGGGCTCGTTCGCCAGATAACATTCCCGAAACTGCGACCGTTTGATCTTGCGTCGCAACTAAAACTGCCAGGAAAATGCGTTCGTTTGCCGTCCTCCTCCCAGGCAACGTTCACCACATAAGTGACTAGCACCCTTGGTTTTCAACCGAGAGGTCTTGGGTTCGAGTCGCAGGAACCCTCAATTTTCTCCTCCTTCCTTCCTCGCCAAAAAAAGAAAATCAAAGACTTGAGAAGGCGTACAGAACAAGCTAGTGTACCAGTAAAGAGACATTGTTGAGTTTTAGAAAAAAAAGAGACGTGCTCCTGTAGCTGGTTCGAATCCAAACCTGGACTATGACTATATATAGTGCTATGCTACTCTGCAAGTAATAAAACTAACATAGCCAACGTTCGCTTCTCCTCTTCTCTACTTACTCTGCCTAGCATCAGAAGCTCTGGCCGTAGCAACCATGTCCGCTGGCGGCTCGTCCACCTGCTCTTCAGCAGGCAACAACCAGATATGCTCCAAGTCGCCACCCGTACCATCGCCTATGGGTCCCATCACACCCCCGCCGGCACACGCATCGCAGCCGGTTGCTCATCGCAACCCGCTGCCGTTGGTGTGGTGCCACTGGTGCAAATCACACAGAGTCATCCGTCGCGTCTCAACCACAATCCTCAACCCTGGCCGAGTCTTCTACAAATGCCCGAATCATGGGGTAATATTATGTTTAACTATTGTTCGCCTGCTTCCAGTTGCTGATTTTTTTAATAGTTTGGTTGATGATCTTCCAATTTGATTCGTGCAGAAAAGGGAAGATTCGTGTGATTTGTATTTCAAGGAAGTTGCTGATGTGGGGGAATGGAACTACACTGATTATTTGGTTAGCCGAGGAATCCCAATACCAGTAGGTTGGGGTATTGGACAAGTAACTGAAGGAACGGCAGAAGAGGAAGATGCAGTGCAGAAGGTTAAAGATGCAGTTCCTCTGATCATGGCCAAGCAACAGCTGTTGAACGGCCTTGACAGCAATGAGGAGATGAAAGAGCTTGTGAAGATAATGGGCAAAATCGTTGTGCTCTGTAGGATGATTGTCTCTTTATTTGCAGTGTATGTAGCACTCGTGATGTATTCAGTGGCTATGACATGAGCACTTTGCTGAAACTAGTAATGAATGAAACCTGTTTAGCAGGCTGGGCGTAGTGTTGTGAACATCTAATGATTTCTATTAACGGAAATCGGGGGGTATCCCCTTTTCCTCATAAATAAATAAATAGCAAAGGCCCTTTTGCTAATAAATAAATAAATTAGCAGAGGCCCTGTCAGGTCAGCTTCGTTCCCATTCGAAGACGTAGAGCAAATTGCAGTCCAATAGCAAACTATGTCATCAAATACAAGTTTCACAGCCAAATATGAGTACAACTAAACAACAATGTCATCATGTTTTAGTCATCATACAATCACCAAACACAAATCAACATACATAATAAGTGATGTTCTCACAGCAAAATACTAAACAACAACTTCATCAGGTTTCAGTTGTCACAGCAAACACAATTTCACATATAGTAGATAAAAAGTCGTCTTCTCACAGGCAAATATGACAAAAGCAATCTAATCATCATCCGCAGCAGCAGCGTCAACATCTTCACCATGTGTATCAGTCTGAATCGTAATTCCCCCCAGTGTCATCTTCTTCTTCATCCTCAATGTCCTTGAACGTTGGCCTCTTATCCATCAACTCTCGTACGTCCACAGCCCGACAAGGAATCTTTTCGCCAGCCTTATTGACGTGATGGTCCTCAAAGATACTACAAACTTCTGTGGAATCTTCTACATCAGGAGCAGTGTAAGCATCATCTTGTTGTGCAACTTGAAACGAATTCCTCTGCTCAAACCTTTGCAATACTCTCCAGTCATCGCTATGTGCATATGTGTCTTCCAAGAAAAATATCTGTGTTGCTTGATTTGCCAAAATAAAAGGCTCGTTGGTGTGGTACGCCGCCTTGACATTGATGGATTTGAAATAATCATCAGCTTTGGGTTTTGTGATCCTGGAAAACAGGTTGTACCAACGACAGCAGAATAGAACCACACATCGATGAACCTCAAAACTGGAGATATACTGCAACTGAACAATGTTTGTTATGTTAACATACATTTCAGTTGTGTCATCGTCGTACGTATCCATGCTCATGACAGCACTGTTTTGTGTCTTCTTGCCTTCGTCGCGTGCAAGGGTTTTGTAGCGCACATCTCCAACAACGCAAGATTCATAATGTCTTACCCGAGTATCAGGAGCCATTGCTAGTGTGTAAAGGGCATCATTAACTGCTTGCCCATCCTCCCGCATCTTCTGAACCTATGGTTAGAAAATAGACAAGTTGATCATCTTATGTACTCAATATATTAAAAAAAATGATAGTGCAATTCAAAAGCTTACACAGCTCTTGAACCATTTCTCAAATCCTGCCATAACCAGTTTGTCAATGTTTCTTGGATTTTGCACTAGTATCTCCTTTTTGCAGATGCTGCAGAACATAGTGATCACGTCAAACATCTAAATATATAAGAATGTGCTGCAAGTTTAGTAGATTATGATGTATAAGCTGCAGTACTTAGCACTTACTCGATATAAGGTAGAATCTCAGGACAGTTATTCAACACAAACCAAACCATTTTGTCCAAATCTTTAGGTTTGTCATCTTGTCGACTCTTCCCTGTAACTCGAGCAGAACAATTGAAAACATTGAGCTCGGGATTGTCTTCACCCACCTTTTTGCTAAGTTGATCAGTTGTTTCAATATATTTTGAGCAGAATGTCAATGCTTCTGTAGCAATGTAGGCCTCTGCAATGGAACCCTCAGGTCTAGCTCTGTTCCTAACATAGCCCTTGAAAGTGCCTAGCCGCCTTTCAATAGGGTACATCTAGCCATACTGTACTGGACCTCTAAGTACTACCTCATCAGGTAGATGAACAGCCAAATGCACCATCACATCAAAGAAGGCTGGAGGGTATATCTTCTCAAGGTCGCATAGGATAGTTGGTATCTTGTCTCTAAGACGCTCCAAAGCATCTATCCTGATATTTCTACTGCTGAGTTCCCTAAAGAATTGTCCCAACTCTGCAACTGCTCTGTATAAGTCAGGGCGGCCCAATCCTCTAAGGATAACAGGTAAAACCCTTTGAAGTAGGACGTGGCAGTCATGAGTTTTCAACCCTTGTACCTTGTTTCCATCTGCACTGACTCTCCTTTCAAGGTTGGAAGCAAATCCATGTGGGAATCTCACACGTGACAGGATCTTGCAAAATTCTTTTCTTTTTACCTTGTCCAAGACGTACACAGCTGGTGCCATATCCCGTGATGCACCATCAACCTTCACCTGCAAATCGGTTCTGATACCCAGGTGTGTCAAATCAATCCTAGATTTTAAGGTATCTTTCGCCTTGCCTTCAATATTAAGAAGTGTGCCGATAATGCTGTCACATATATTTTTCTCGATGTGCATCACATCAAGATTATGCCGCAGATCCAAATCTTTCCAATACTCCAAGTCCCACAAAGTGGACCTACGGGTAAACAATAATCTCTCTTCTTCCCTGCCACGCTTCCTTTTCCCGCAACCATTATCAGGATGGTTTCCTGGTGTAATATGCCTGACCTTCTCTAATTCCTCTTGCAACTCATCGCCGGTGAGCCGCTTTGGCGCATCACGGTTTTCATGCTTTGCATTGAACACATGTCTTTGGTATTTTGTAGGACACGGCTTATCCTTGGCAAGGAAAGGACAGTGTCCAATGTAACAGATCTCGCTAAGTATTGCGTATGACAGCGGATTCTTGTCACAGCGAACACATGCATTGTAACCATGTGTCGTTCGCCCTGACATAGTGTCCAAAGCCGGATAATCAAGGATGCACCAAATTATAACAGCACGTAGAAAGAAATCAGCTGGTGGGCTACTATATAGGTCTCGAGTGAGAACACCCGTCCATAGCTGTTGAAGTTCCTCCACAAGAGGCTCCATGAATAAATCAAAATCCTTTCCAGGACTTTTTGGACCTGGGATGAGCAAGGCCATCATGTAGTTTGATTCTTTGGTGCAGATATTTGGTGGCATGTTGTAAGGGATAACAAGCACTGGCCACATGCTATATGTGGCGCTCTGGTGGCCAAATGGGTTAAATCCATCTGTAGCTAAGCCAAGTCTAATGTTTCTCAGGTCAGCAGCAAACTTTTTGTGATTCTGATTGAAGCTTTTCCAGTCACTACCATGAGATGGATGGCTCATTACATTCTGATCTCTGTACTCCTGGTTCCTAGAATGCCACAGTACATCCTCTCTTGTTTCAGCATCATGAAACAACCTCTGCAATATTGGTATAATTGGAAAATGTCTCAGAACATTATGAGGAATCCTCTTCACAGCATCGCCATCTTTCCATCTTGATGATTTGCATTTTTGGCATTCACTTAAGTTGGCATAATCCTTCCGGAACAGAACACAATTATTCTTACAAACATGGATCATATCATATCCAATTCCAACTGCATGAAGGAAATTCTTCATTTTACTGTAGGTGTGTGGCAGCTCAGACTTATCTGGGAAAGATTTGCGGAAAGCAGCCAACATCGCATCGAATGATTTGTTGGTCATCCGCTCAGATGTCTTCACCTAAAGAAAGGTGACCATGGCTGAGAATACTGACAGCTTATTTCCTGGGGTGACTGCCATGTTGCATTGTTCCAACATGCGGGTCCACCATTTTTCTTCTGCGGGTGAAAGTTCACAAAATGCGCTAGCATTTCGTAGCATTGTTTCAATGTTGGTCAAACTCACTGGCTCCGCCGCCACCACCTACTCCTCCTCTTCCACCTGAGCATCAGGCAGATCAAGATGGTGATCTGCTGCTTCCACATAGTCAGTAACATTGACGTTCACAGCTTCACCATGATGAACCCACCTGGTATATGTGACCGACATCCCATACAAGTGTAGATGATTTTGCACAGTTGACTGGGGTCTTGTAATTGAATTCATACAACTACTACACGGGCAGAGCACATCTGATTTCGTACCACCGTACTCAGCTCCGATAAAGTTCATGAAGTTTTCAACTCCCTCGACATATGTAGCGGAGAATCTTCAAGCAGAAGTTATCCAAGTCCTGTCCATCTGTTAGACATACAAATTAGCTCTTCTACTAGATATTACAGGAAAAACATATATGCTTTTTTATAAAGTCCAGAAAAAAATACCTAGGTCGATGTCTAAAGCTATGGCAAGATATTTGGACAAGCAGATCTAAGTAACGAAATATATGTAAAGATAATTCATCAAATAGATTTGAGTGCTAAATTATGGCAGGCTATTTCAGCAGTCAATGAGGCTGAGCACACAGTCATCAAAGGCCATCTCAGCAACAAAGATCGAGTATAAAACGGTGTCAAGCTATTTCACCTAACAGATTGGCTACCAGACCATGGCAATCTACTTCACAATAAATATATGGCAGGATATTTAGCAACTAATCGGGAGTGGCATGCCATCTCAGCAAAGCAGATTGAGTGCAGAACAGGACAAGGAAGCTTCTTAAGCAGAGCATATTGACTGTAAACTATTTCGGCAAACAGTGAGATTAACAGCGTCTATCAGCTAACATTCAGCGCTACTCCGACATGCACGGGGCCTCAGTCTAGAATGCGCGTACCGTGGGAGAAGCTGACCGTCATGCGTCTCCACAAGAATGTCGCCAACGATGGCGGCGCGGCTGGAGGACAGCAGTCTACGAGAGCATACTGTGGGAGCGAGAGGATCGCCGTGCGTCCCCTTGATGAACCGCGGCGCCGACGTATCGGCGCGGCAGGAAGGGCAGTTTGGTGGAGCGAATGGAGTGGAGGGGGCATGGGGAGGGGGGATTGGGGAATATTATTGGCTAGTTGGCCCAAGGGCAGTTGAATTTGGGATTTGGGGGAATTTTTGGGGGGGATTTTTGTGCGGTGGGCGGGGGAGTTTGGCGCATGGTCGGTTTCTCCAAATGCGGTCCCACGTGTCAGTGAAGAGGCAAGCCGAAGCGCATTCCGTTTGCGTCAACCGTGTGTAGGACTGACCGTGTCGGGGGTGCAATGCGACCGCGACAGGCGTGCTATGAGTGTACCTCCTTTTTCCTTTTAAACTTGGTGCTTCGCGCGATCCATCGATACTACTACTAGTAATCCAGTAATCCCAACTAAAACGGCGCGGCCGGGTCTTTTCCCGCGCGATATGCTGGGAGGTTGGCTTAGTTGGTTTTTTTAGGACTTTATTTCTTAGGACAAGGCTTAGTTGGTTTGACAGACAGAGCGAGAGAAAGATGTGAGATGCGTGAATGTGTAGTGGATGTACTATTGGAGTGCCTAAGATAAATTGTGTATGTATACCTATGTGTTTATTTACTTCGCATGTTAGCTTTGTCTCGGGTCAAACCTTCTAAACTTAGACCAAGTTTATACACACAAAAATGAATCATCATTCAATATATTTTCATACAATATATCTTACAATTATTGTAAAAGTTCATATACACCGGACGAGATTCATGCAAACACGGCAGATTTTTATTACATTTTGAACTTTTATAGGACAGAAAAGAAAGGAAACCCGGCCCTAAACCTATTCTACGGCGGCGACCGATGCCCACTTTCCTTTGTACTTCCGCATCGGCGACGACGTCCTCCATCTGCCATCTCCATGAACGGCGGCAGGGTTCAAGACCTGTGAAGTGAAGGTGCGGTCTCCGGCGAGGAAGAGTAGAACATGGGAGACGGACTGGCCAGTTGGCACACCATGCCCTGCCGCCTCCCATGCCCTACTCATCCTCAGAGGAGTCCCCGACCTCGGCGGTGCCGGTGGATGTGAGGTCAATGATGATGGACGTGGACGGTCTGTCGCTTCACCTGCCACATGCGCCACCGAACGTTGGACGGCAGCAAGTAGGATGTGTGGCTGGCAGTGCTCCCGTCATCGGCCGCCAGTGTGGCCACCGCTTGTGCGGTCGCGTCCGCATCCGGCTACGCCGGTATTGCATTGCGAGCGGCGAGTTGAGCGAGGGCGGCGACCTCAAGCTTCATCCCCGAAGACAAGCTCTCCCGTAGAACGTTCCCGCTCGCACTCATGATGGATGTGGTGCCAGGTAGGAGGATGCGCTATGGTGTGGAGTTTAGCTGGGCGTTGCCGCTTTAAGTAGCGCATTCCGGTGAGGCCAAGCGTCCGGGTGCGTCAATAAGTCGTCGGAGTTGGTTCCTCGGGTAGCGAGCCTGCTTAATGATGGCATATAGACGGACGGCATGAATACGGGCAGCTGGCACCGGCTGGGAATGCACGCACGCGACGGCGTAAGGGACGAGGGTTTTTTGTGTGCCAGGGTAGTCAGCTGCGGGTGTGGCAATGTTGGACATGCCCTTTGCTCACATGCAATCCCCCATGTCATTGAAAGACGACCCGGCATGGTCTCAGTTCCTAGGGATGCAGTTGGCCGCGCTAGAACACTCTGCAGACGTGTCGCGGCACATGCGCACTTCGGTGCCCCGTGCATCTTCGACGAGCCGGGTGTTGATCTGCTGGTCGTGCCACAGCGGCAGCGCCACCCTTGGCACCCTGAAGCCAAGCGTGTCCAGCGGCGATGAGCGTGTCGCTCACCACGGTCGCTGTGCCCAGAGGCGGTGCGAGAGCTGCGCCACGTTGCTGGCCCCCACGACCCACATGAACGGTTGCCGGTGGGAGGAGGTCGTGGGCTAGCTCCTCCATTGGACTACTTTGTGCCACATCATCCCGACAGGTGTGCCCCGCATGTCAGTTTCCCTGTTTTCCCAGCCAAATTCGAGCGTTAGTATGGCCTCATTAACACTCAGCCGACCTCTCTCTTCTAGACTAGTAGTATTCGTAAATTTCGTGGGCGGGGGAGGGGGACGGACGTCGGTTTGCTCTCAACTACGGTCCCACAAGCGAGCGAAAATGCAAGACGAAGCGTGTTCCATTCGGTGAGCGGCGTGCAGGGTCCACCATGCCGGGGTGCAACGCGAACGTGACAAGAGTGATGTACACCATCCGTTCCTTATGAACTTGCATACTTCGAGTACTCCTTTTTTTGAACAAAGTACAGACGCAAGTGCTCATACATGCGCGCATACACTCACCCCTATGAACGCACACACGCACACCCTACCCCTATGAGCACCTTCAAGAGATTAAGCCATCATATCTATAATATATCTCTACTCTTATCTCTACTCTCGGTGATGATGGTGTGCCTGCCATCTTGCAATATAGACCGTCCGATCTATATCTGACGGATAGAAAGCAAACTATGGCAATTTTGCAAAAAGATACCCGCACCTCTCTCGTTCATCCTTATCTCCCACAACTTCATTGTTGAGTAATTAAAAAAGCAAGCCTCTGGAACAATCTGGCATGGTGGCCACTGCCGGCGTCGTCCATCCCCATGCCTCCGCTAAGTCCGACCACCAATCACCACCGCGCCACACTCCTCCTCACCTTATCTCTCATCTTTCTCGAGATATCATTTTTCGATGAAATTCTCGAGATACCATTTTTTTCGATGAAATTCTCGAGATATCATTAGTTTTTACACATGGGATTACTCCTGCATGGGTCAATCACAACAGGTGTTTTGTAAAAAAATGCATCCTGATGTTCCGTGCAATGCACGGGCATCTTGCTAGTCATCTTGAGATTTACAAAGTCGCCCCTCGTCGTCGACAGGACCGGCGGGTGGTCCAGATGTCTGCCACGTGAAACTTCGAAACTTTGGTCCCATCCCACCCCACAACTCTCCAGGTTCCAGCCATCCGGCTTTGCAAACTCCGCACAGTCAAAACCGATTGACCGGTCGTCACCGGAACCACTATTCACACCAGAACCTTCGCTGCTCGGCCTACGCCAGCTACTTGCCGACCGGTCACCACAGCCCCAAAACCACACCTCCTCTCCAGCCCATTCCCCCACCTTTCGATCCCCTAGCCCGCATCAGCCGTTCACTGGAAAGCCATGGTGCTCCGTGAGATCACGTACTACAAGATGTTGACGCCGGAGCACCGCGCAGAAATCACGACAGCGGTCGGCGCCACAGACCTCTGTTCCCAAGCTCGCTTTGCGGCGGGCCAATCCTCGAGTTCTCTGGAGCCAAGCTCCGAGGAGGAGGAAGCCGATCCAATGTTCATGGCGGAGGTCGCGGCGCAGAAGGCCCCCGATGCATATGAGACGATGGACGTCGACTTCGTGCCGATGTCCGGGTCCCCCGTGGTGCAGGCGGACCAGTGGTTCAACCTGGCGATCCTAATGGAGGACCATGAGGTGGAGGCTCAACTCGACACGGAGCGCGCGGATGCCGCTGCCATCGAGGCCCTCCTACAGGCGGAACCGGATGTCGTGGATGTGAACCGGGCGGCGGAGGCTCAACTTGACGCGGAGCGCGCGGATGCCGCTGCCATCGAGGCCCTCCTGCAGGCAGAACCGGACATCCTGGACTTGAACTGGGTGCCGGAGGCTCAACTTGACGCAAAGCGCGCGAATGCCGCTGCCATCGAGGCCCCCCTGCAGGCGGAACCAGATGTCCTGGACATGAACCGGGCAGCGGAGGCTCAACTCGACGCGGAGCGCGCGGATGCCGCTGCCATCGAGGCCCTCCTGCAAGCGAAACCGAATGTCGTGGACGTGAACCGGGCGGTGCTCGCGTCCATGCAGAGCGCCCGCATGCTCCGCGTGAACGAGTAGCTGGAGGCCGAGGACAACCACGGTGCGGAGACACACGTCGGCAGCTACCGCTGGTTCACGCCGGCAGCCAAAGACGACGAGGTTGTCTCGTTCCGTGAGCAGAGATAGTTTTTCTTTATGTTGTTGTTTTTGGGGATCTTTTGCGGTGTAAAAACATATATTTATGCAAGTCGCCTGACTTTCATCATTTGGGTCAGTCGACCATTTCAGGCGGTTGGATGAATATCCTACGTCTCCTAACCCTTCTTCTTCGTCACCTCTTCTTCCCCAACAGACCACCGCCCAGGCCGCACGGATCTTCCCCAACATGCGGTTGGATAAACATACTGTATGAACAAAAATTATGTGTCAGTGGTAGGATGGCTGAGTTTGGTTTGATCACATGCGGTAGCACGTGTCAGTGAGGGTGCGTTCCCATGGTTGGGTTTGCGGCGTGCAGGAGCGACTGTGTGACAGTGTGAGGGTGCGGTGCGACCACGACAGCCGTGCATAAGTGTACCTCCTTTTCATTTTGACAAACTTTAGGCAAGCTTGGCAAAAATGTGTGGAAAATTATGGCAATGCAAGGCCTAGACCCAAACAAGATACAAGTACGTAGTACTACTTGTGTTAAAAAAGAAAGGCGGGGTTTTCCTTCGTGGGATTGATCGATACAAATCCTCATTTGACGTGTCAATTAATGCGTATTTACTTTCTCCAACGCCCAAAGAGCTAACCATCACACTCCTCATTGCTTGATTAATGCAGCGCCATGCAAACCAACCTTCTCACTTCCGCATGCATGCAAGGGTATATTAATGTCCTTGGTTGCTAGTACGAGGCAAACCCCATCAATTTTGCCTCGATTAGTGTTAGTGGCCTTCTGCAAATTGTAATTTTGATACGGCCTTGTATACAAAAAAATGGAGGTAGTAACTATTTGACTTCCTTCCCCATTGTGGTGACATCAACGATATCTCGAACGTTGTGGCTTTGGCGAAGTGCGTTCGACGGAGCACACCATTGAGAGAGACCACGGTAAGTCATTTGCAAGTGCCGCCTGCAAGCCGAGACAACCGCCTTCTTTGCATCCAGGAAGTCCGTTGAACCAAAGGAGGCGTAAATGTACTACCACACAATAGTGTCGTTCGTCCAGCTTAGTGCGGTAAGGTGGTTTCTCGAAGAAGATGATGGAGAAGCTAAGTCAGCGAAGAGTGAAATGATGGTTGCTTCGTCTGTGCTTTCTGATTTGACGCCTCACTGCTTTCTGCTTTGTGATAGAAGGGACAGGGGAGTAGACTCTGTGCTCTATACTGTACATGCGTCCAAGCACGGGAGAAAGAGGAGAGAGGTTGCATTTTTCTATTCCTTCAATCAATCAATTAGGGAGCTTCGGTTCCATCTTTTTGGCTTTGGCAGCACCCTCAACAATGGTTCCCATCAATGCCAAAAGCTATTTTCACATTTGGCTACACATTGTGGATGCCCTTAACCGTACCACTTGGTTTTGCTCCTGTGTGCTATCTATACAAATCTCGATTATATTGATCTAAAAAAATATATCAAGATTAGTAAAAAGGAGGTGATTTTGCCACGAGGAAGGCGGGGGAGGTTTCTTATTTTTAGAGGACGTTGGCCTGGCGGTTTGCTAACATGCGGTCCCACGTGTCAGTGATTTACCAAGCCGATCCGCGTCCCACATGAGGCAGAACAACGGCAGAAGCAACACGTGGTTAACTTGAAGAAGATGAGGGAGAAGCGGATTCAGCAATGAGTGAAATGATGGTTGCTTCGTCCCTCCAACTTCTTTTTTTAGCATCACTTCGTCCCTCCAACTTAACTGCGGGAAAGGTGCAGCTTTGTGATTTGACGCCTCATTGCTCATTACTATGCCGGCGCCATGACCGGGGTGCTTCACCCCTGCTGCTCTGCACTGTTATTTCGGTATGGCACGTGGACCCGGTTGCTTGATGTCCCACATGTCGGCGAAAGGGACTAGAACTTTTTTGAAAGCGAGCGCTCCACTCTCATGACGGAGGAGTACACGACACGGCGGCCTAGTGAACTGTTACTTGTACTATAGTACTACTATAGTTTTGATGTTTCGCATGATCCATCGATACAAACCCGATTAAACAGGCAAGGGCGGGATTTTTTCCGCGCGGTAGATGATACTAGCCATACATTTCAAAGGCAATTTTAATGTATGCAAACTGAATAATTAAGTAACAATATGAGATCTAGTAAAACTAAAAACACATATGATTTATTGTGTTAGAGTGTAGTAGTAGTGCTGTATTGCATAGTTGTTAGATGTAACATGCGAGAACGTGTAGAGATGTACTTTTGGAGGGCCTACAGAGAGAAATTGGGCATAAAGTGGATTCAAATATTTGTATTCGTCTTCATAGCATTTGTAACTCATATCTACAGTTTGACAGTAGACATAAATGCTTGTTCGCTCTTACGAAACCAGTACAGCAATAATGGGGTGGCGTGTGCCAATTTAGGCACTGGCACGTTGGCCTACTCGGCTCCACAGAGAGAGCGAGAGAAGAGATAAATACACTGGTGGTCAGTGTATTTCAAGCGAAAAGCGTAATACGGTCACCGGACATCAGAATACGCTCATTACGGTCACTATATATGTTTTGCAGTGATTATACGATCACTTGCTCACCGTTCAGCATCGGATTGCACTTTGTTGACCGGCCAAATAGTCTGTGTGGCACTATGTTGACTGGTTAAATTGACCATGTTCCTTGTGGGTCCCACCTGTGAGTTCGCATAGGAAAAAAGTAAGATAAACACAAATTTACGCAGGCGCGACAAGACTCCAACCCGTGCGCGGGAACCACCTGGTTGTGTATGTGTCTGTCAGGGCCTGATGTGTGCGCATGCACGTGTAGGTTGAGCACTTGAGCATGAGCGTGTGTGTTGGTCGTGTGGTGTGTGCATGCATGCATGCGTGTGAGTGTTGCGTGCGTGCGTGGCTACGTGTGTACGTGTGAGTGTTGCGTGCATGCAGTTCGTGTGCATGCGTGCGTGTGTGTATAATCACCACACCAGCTCCTGTATGTTAAAACAAACGGCTTAGCATACCAATACAAGGCCACCTTGTCCGTTGTGCCCGCGGTCATGACTTCGAACCACCATCCAATATTTTTTTATCGTTTGTTTTCATTCTTATACACGCCGACAGGTGGGCCCAATGGAAGTGAGATAATGTGATGCAACACTAGAGGTACCACGTGGAGCGTTTAACTGGTCAACTAGTCATGTCTTGAACAAATAAAGAGCTGTACGGTGAGCACGTGACTGTATAATAACCACAAAATGTAAATGGTGACCGTAATGAGTGGATTCTGAAGTCTAATGTACGTATCATGCTTTCGCTTCAAATACAATGGTCGTCATTGTATATATCGCGAGAGAAAGATGAAACATGCGTGAATGTGCTAGGGCGTACTTTTAGAGGACCTGGAGATAGTTTGTGTGCGTACGTGAAAGGGGCGTAGAGGGGGGTGTGCGATGGAGAGAGAGATGCTCTTCGTTTCTCTTTATTATGACTAACTTTATATATAGTATAAAAATATATAAATTCACAGTGCGGAATAAATATCATTGGGTGCACCATGCAATGCAAATTAACTTTCATACTCCATATAACTTTGTAATGTTGTATATATGTAGAAATTCTAAAATAAATTTTTGGTTTTATTCAAAAGGAATGTTGTATGCGAAGTAAACGTGAAGAGAGGGCTTTGTAGATCAATGGGGTACATGATAAGATGTAACATGTGTGAATGTGTAGTTGAGATATTTGGCAGGGCCTAGAGAGGGTATGTGTACGTATTCAAGAGAGGCATGGATAGAGGGGCCGTTGGGGGGGCGACGTGGGAGAGATAGCACGAGAAATGAAAGAGGTCTAGAGAGAGAGACGAATAGGATGTCACGGGGAGAGATGCCCTTGAGTGTGTACATGCAAGGGGGGAGGGGATAGAGGCATGAGGAGAAAATATTTTGTGTGGTGTCTGTGTTGGTATGTGTGGGTGTGAGAAGATAACGAGACCTAGGGGCAGAGGGGGTGTCACCGTGTGAGGTCCGGTGGGCCGAGGTGAGGCCCTTGGGTCGGTTCCGTCCTGCGCCACATTGGTCGGCCAGTGCCGCACTCAGGGAGACCCATGGAGGACTAGTCGTACAAGACAAAGATACACTACAAAAAAAAGACACATCCGTGACATTTTGGGCCGAACGAATTTTTTTTCTGTCATGCTTATGACACTTCTATGACGATAATTGTGACAAAACCCGGTATCATCATAGATGTGGTGGGCTCCTACTTCTATGACAAAAAATCATGACAGAAAATGGGCTTTTCATCCTGGGCGGGCCGGAGACGCACCTACATGACATTCTTTGGGCCATCCATGACGGAAAAAATCATGGTAGAAGCGAGGGCGAGGAAAATTTCGGGGAGTTCCCGGTTACGGTGGGTGGTCGGGGCCGAGCAATGCACGGAGGTTTGTGCGTTTTCTCTCGTATACGTACACGCGTGTGTGCGAGGCGTTGGGCTCTAACTGAACCCGAGCGAGGCGTTCGCTTACTGAACCCGAGCGATTGCACTAGCTACGTTACTGAACCCGAGCGATCGATCCCTTGGCTGTTAACTAAACCCGAGCGATTCCTTCGCTACTGCTGCTAACTGAACCCGAGCGATCGATCGCTGCTGCTGCTGCTGCTTACTAAAGCCGTTCGAATCTGCTGCCTCTTGATGAACAGTGAACGTAGGGGTTGGTTGAACGAGTCGAGACGTACGTGGTTGGGGTTGGATGAACAGTTCCCGATGGGGGTTCGATGAACAGGACCCCATGGTAGTAGTAGTAGGCCGTTGCCACTGGATGAACAACACCCCGAGAGGAGGTCGCCACAGCCGAGCTGGTTGGGGGTGGATGAACAGGACCCCGTGGAGGGCTGGTTGAACAGTAGCCAGTGGAGGGTTGGATGAACAGTAGCTGGTGGATGCAGGAGGAAGACGCGGTGGATGAACAGTGCAGGTGGAGGCTGAAGGAAGTCGACGGTGGGTGAACAGTAGCCCATGGAGTCCCGTTTTGCGGTACGCCACACCCCTCCGATGAACAGGACCCCCGTTTCGACCGTAGCGCTCCAACACAAGTCTGTTTCCTTCGCTTTGTGGTACGCCACACCCCTGTCGATGAACAGGACCCCCGTTTCGACCGTAGTGCTCCAACACAAGTCCGTTTCCTCCATTTTGCGGTACGCCACACCCCTCCCGATGAACAGGACCCCCGTTTCGACCGTAGCCGGTCGAACAGAAGGTCGTTTCCTCCGTACTGCGGTACGCCAAACCCCGTTTCGGCTGTTTCGTCCAAGCCGGTTGGCTCCCGTTGTATAGGACGAATTCCGACCCAGTCTGTTGCCTCCCGATGAACAGGACGCTGTTTCTCCGTTCTGACCCAGCCGGTTGGCTGCCCGATGAACAGGACGCCATTACTGCCATCCGTTGCCTCTCCATGTACACGAGCCCTGGCCGTACATATGCGTGAGTAGGCTTTCGAGACCTCGCTCGTATGTACGTACATGGCCGTATTTTTGGCATGTGGTTGTACGTACGTGTACATGGTTTAGAAGGGACTGCCTGAACTGCTACGTCGGGGGCTTTACTACTACATGTGTCGCTGCTTGCTCGGCCACGGTTCATCATTGCAGAGAGACCGATCGACCAGAATGACAACACTACATACGCTTCGACCAGGTGGGTCCCGGCTGTTAGGGAGGATAAGGAGGCACTTCCTTGCGTGCGAAGTTATTGATGGTGGGTCCGAGCTGTCAGGGGGAGGATTCATTTTTTTTGCGCCTAATATGGAGGCACTTCCTTGCATGCGAAGATGTAGCTGGTGGGTCCATCTATCAGCCTCACCGCGTACACTACTCTTCCGATGGCTGTCGTTCGTTGACCACATTGACCACGCCGTGAGGACAGCACCCAGGCGGTGGACAACGGCGAGGCCTAGGAAGGGAACGACGCTGAGCCAGGGAAGATGAGGCAGGTGGATGCCCACGCGGAGTGGAGTACGAGGGTTCACTGGTTCGGCAGTGGTGTAAGGCTGCCATCGCCGGAGAATAACAGGGGGTGTGGGTGAGTAGAGGGAAGGCCTGGCCAGTAGTAGTATGGTCGGGCGGTGAGGCCTGCGCGGCAGCACAGCCGGCCACGGGAGGCTGGAGCAGGCGGTACGGCGGGTGCAGGTTTGGGCGGCTGGAGCAAGAAGACCAGTGGTTGAAGACGCAGCTTGGCCTTTGGATTAACATCCAACGGTCAGTGCAGCTAGAATCGTTTATTGACTAAGTTGACAAAGCCATGCGTACGCGTTAACTTAGTAGGCCCACAAGTCAGCCTCCAAATCTGGTGGGTCCCAGCTAGCAGGGGGAATCATTTTTTTTCCGCATAATAAGGTGGCACTTCCTTGTGTGCGAAGATGTTTTCTGGGTTTTTTAATTTCTTCTTTTTCGAGTTAGAATAAAAAGAAAACAATTTAGCATCTTCGGTACAATCTATATTTTCATGAAAAGGATCATAATAAAGCTGGTGGGTCCCAGCTGTCAGGGAGAGGAAACTTTTTATTTCCGCGTAATAAAGGAAGCACTTCCTTGCGTGCGAAGATGTAGCTGGTGGGTCAAACCTGTCAGGGGGAGAAATTATTTGTTTTCGCATAATACGGGGGCACTTGCTGCGTGCGGCCATGGGCCATATGGGTCCCTACTGTCAGCCACTCCACGTACATGCCTCTTTCGATGGCTGTCGTTTGTTGACAAAGTTAACCACGCCGCACCGAGAGAACCAACGCAGTGAACGATGGCGAGTCCTAGGAAGGGAACCCGGAGCCGGCGAAGACACAGCAGTGGATGCCCACGCGGAGGGGAGTATGAGGGTTGACTGGTTCGGCTGCGGTGTGAGGCTGCCGTCGCTGGAGAAGAAAGGGACGTGTTGGTGAGTAGAGGAATGGCCTAGATGCCGTTTGGGAGTAGGGTGAGCCGGTGAAGCCTGCGCAGTAGCACAGCCGGCCATAGGAGGCGGTAGCAGGCGGTACCGCCGGCGGTGGTTTGGGCGGCTGAAGCAAGAATATCCAAGATTGAAGAAGCACTACAGCCGTTGGATGGACATCCAACGGCCATTGCTGCCAGAATCGTGTCTTGACTATAAGTTGACAAAGCCTTCCGTATGCCTTAGTAAGCCCACAAGCCTTCCGTACGCGTCACTGACTATAATTCTCAAAAAAAATAGTAGGCCCACAAGTGAGCATCACATCTGTGGCAGAGAACATATAGCCCATTTGCGATTTGTAATAATGTACATCCCATTTTTGAATTCTAATGGAATTTACTACAGCCCATTTACAGTCTGTTAAAATTACAACCCATTTTCTAGCCAAGACAACGATTAATAATTTCAACCAACCGCTCAAAACAGAATTCAACCAAAAATCCCACATTTTGATGGGATCCGAAATATTTTTATCCCGAAATTTCGAGTCAAATTAAATATAATTTCAAAATGAATTTGTATTAGGTAAAAATCTAACGAAATATTGCGGGCGCAATAAGTAATGAAATTAAATTTTTCAAATTCAAAAAATAATATTTTTGAAACTAATTACCTGTTTGGTGTGTTTTTGTATATTTACAGCCCAGTTTTTATAATTACATCTCATTTATTATTTCTTAAACCCCATTTTCTTGTTAGGCCTAATGCATCCCTCCTAGGAAAGATTTACAGCCCAGCGGGGCGGAGAATAACAAGTTGACCTGGGTTGGGTATTCGGCAAAAAAATTGTAGCTGGGCTAGCCATTTTCACCTTGAAAAATTAATATCTGGGCTGGTTATTTGGTCGACATAAAATAATAGCCTGGGCTAGACGGGCCACAACCCACCCAGTTGATACCCTGCTCCTCTAAACAACAACAAAAACATCGCTCAAGAAAAACTCCGCTTACACCTAAAAAAACAAATACTGCTCGAGCTGCTGGGTCCCAGCTATCGGCCACTCCTTGTGCAATTCTCACGTTTATTAACTATATAGGTTGACAATGGTGTGGGACCGTGATGTCAGGAAACCAGGAGGAAGCAAAAAAAATATAGTTTATATAATAAGGAGGAACTTGCGTACGTACGGCTATGGCCCTGGTGGGTCCCTACTATCATCCTCTCCAAGTAAAGTCATCTCCTGATTCCTCATGTTCGTTGACCATGTTGACAACGCTCGACGCCATGGCGAGCGCAACAACTCGAAGGATGACGGAGAGGGCCTTGCGGACCCTACGGATGGTTTGATACAATGCCCGCTGCTCATTCAGGAAGCCAGGATCATCGGACACCTATGAGCACTTTCGAGAGACTGAGCCGGCATGAAACGGTAAGGCCGCGCTTGGGAGCTCTGGATTGTTTCACACTTGTATTAAGATACAAGTGTAATTTACTCGTCACCGGAAACAACGCGTAAAATACAGGCGTAATGAAACCGACACCCCGAGGTCTGTAACAAAAACCGGCGAGTTATGCGTGTAATTTGAGAGACCAGTGTATAGTTTACCAGTCGAAATCGACCAACCAAGCGCTTCGCCCAAGACCATCTGCTTTTATTTACAAGCGTCAGTTTTACAAGCGGTTTTGCTTGGAAAACAACGATCCAATCACGGCCTAAGATGATGAGTTGGTCGGAAGATCATATGGTTTCACCTCTAACCTACCCGAGTTATCGTATAGGCTATGAATGAAACATAAGACGATGAACTTCTTAAGGACAGAAACAACAGAAGAGGATGATCTTCTTAACATGCAAATCACTGGCATTAGATCAACATGCAAAACAATATGAAGCATTATTCTCAGGAGGCACGGTGAACAGCTCGTGATGCCGCATGCCATAGCATTCCAAGCTCAACTTTGCAATCAAACTCACAAGGCATGGCATTACATAGACAACATTCAGAACAAACTCTTAAAATACCTTACATAAGTCAACATTCATGCGACTATGCATCTCAGCAGAGTAAATATTTACTTCTAAACTGAACACAGGAATAGGAAAAAACGATCGACGCTGCTCACAGCAAAGGGCGTCCCACTCCAAAATATCAATGCATGTCTTCTGGCTAACATCAATGAGCAAAATTTGACAAGGTTTTCCAATTCCAATATATTAAACTAATGTCTTCTTGCTAACATCAATGATTAAACTTTGATAAGCTTTTCCCATTCAAAATATGTAATGCCTATGATTGTGGAACGGGCAGGGTTTGTCACCAGTTTGCACATTGAAATGGCACATGGAGCCGGATTAACCAGCGTATCTTTTTGTGTAGTTCCACTGAAATCAAACAATGTCTTGTGTAGCACGGTGGATTTAGTATTTATATGTTGCAAGAAAACAAAGACACATCAGCACACACATGAATATTGGCCCCAGTGTCAACCCACCAATCGGTGGACTGACAAACTGAAAGTACGGTAAACATATTACCATACCCAGATGCCCCATCATTGTTGCTTAGAGTGACATTGATAGACTTGGAGTCCTGTCCTGGCTTCTTGTACTTGTTTGGGCACTTGTTTGCCCAGTGTTCCTCTGAACCACAAGTAAAGCAGCCATCTCTCTTTTTGTCTTTCTTCTTACCCTTCTTCTTAAAGGTAGTATTTTGCTGGACAGAGTTCTTTCCCTTGAACTTGTGGGAATTCTTCTGCCTTGAAGACGTTGGTAGCTCCATTCAGACGGGCAGGGTTTGTCATCAGTTTGCACATTGAAATGGCACATGGAGCCGGATTAACCAGTGTATCTTTTTGTGCAGTTCCATAGAAATCAAACAATGTCTTGCGTAGCATGGTGGATTTCGTATTTATATGTTGCAAGGCATTGAACACGTTGGCAGCTCCATTCAAGTAGATAGTCTGGTGGCTCAAGGTGACGACGAATGATTAGAGAACCATTCGATGTATTGTGCATGATGAAGTATTATGGAGGACACGAACCATCTGAACATTTTGTGCAGTTCCACTGAAATCAAGCTGAGCATCCCTGTCTGCATAAATACAGAAAAAGCATGATGAATATAATAGTGGTACTAGTTGATTAAACATACGCTTACAACTATAATCATCTTCATTATCTTAACAGGAAAAGATAGCAATACAATAGCTTCAATTAAACATTTATTCAAAAGAATACAACAATATAAGTAGCACAACATAACAAAGCACAATCATGTGGATGAAGGCCGATACTGACCTCGTCTGTTACAGCTGCGTCAGCAACTGACTTGGTCATACCTTTCCTTGTGGAGTGAATTTTGCACTCCACATGTTGTTGAGTTTCCCATGCTCTCTGCAGACTAGTCATGTCACCAGCGTCTACTAATACTCTTTAAAGCTTCTCGATCATTCCTTGTGTAATGTAGCGCAAACAGTGACTGCTTCTTTCTGCAAAGTGGAAAGACCAACTAGGCCCAATAATGCAATAGTTTGCCTTAAACACATTGGCTCCTTTTGTGCAGTTCAACTAAAATCAAAGTCAAAATAGAACCAAGCAGAAGTTTTGATATCCTTGTATGCAACAATAGGTATAAAGGAAACAATTACTGAGAAATAACGGTTGATGACTTATACTCCCAGAAGAAAAAACATCTACCTTATCTTAATGGGAAACAAAGCAGAAGAGTAGCAATTCTCAAATAGTGTGATTCATTCATATTAACTGAGACATTATCTTAACAATACCTTGTTTCAACATGTATAAAGAACGACAAAGCAGAAAAGTACCATTCCTAAAACAATGCAACTAATTCATATTAACAGAGACATTATCTTAACAATACCTTGGTTAAACATGTAGAAAGAACTACAAAGCAGGATAGTAGCATTTGTAAAACATTGTAACTGATATATAATAACAGAGACATTATCTCAACAATACATTTCTTAAACATGTACTCCGGCCGATCCCTAACAGAAATGGTACTCCCGCCGATCCCTAACAAGTGTTGCAGTTTTGAACCAAGATTCAGTAGTTAATTATGAGAGTGGCATTGCTTAATTTTACCAGTGGCATTAGATTAACAAAAAGCATAAACAGTTCCAGGGGAGAGTGGGCGCAACAACACCATGTGCTTCCATCTACTTATAAAGGGGGTGATGCAGAGTTTGTTGTAACAAAGCAACAAGCATCATGTCTGGGTTGGTCCCATTTTTGTTCACTTAATGGGAAAAGACAGCAATTCAATAGCTTCAATTCAACATTTATTTAAAACAGTACCAATACAAGTAGCACAGCATCTCAAAGCACACTGCACGATCATGTGGATGAAGGCCGGCACTGACCTTTCATGACGCAGTCAAGATCACCTACGAATCTGCCAACACGAATAGGAAATCCAATCTCGTTTTGTGTAGTTCAACTAAATCAAGCAAAGTCGCCGGTGTGACATTTAAGTTCGCAATAGCAACAAGTTGAATAGATATCCCTGTTTTAACAGAGGCAAAAAAGGAAATAATTACTGGCCAATAAAGGAGGATGAAACATACGGCGACAAAAAGAAGCATCTACCTTATCTTGATGGAAAACAAAGTAGGACAGTAGCATTTCTAAAACGGTTGCATTGATTCATATTAACAGAGACATTCTCTTCAAACAACATTCATTAAAAATGTAATTTACTTTTAACAGTGGCATTGCTTCAATTTTCCAGCAGCATTCTTAGATTAACAACGGCAAAATAGTTGTATGGGACATGGGACATGCCAGCACCATGTGCGTCCACACGTATAAATGGGTGATGCAAAGTATGTTGCCAAGTAGCATATCTGCGTTGGTCCCATATTTGTTATCTTTGAACCTTTTTCCTATGTGAGGGCAGCAAATCTAGTCCTGCACAAACTACCCGACCCCCCAGTTTCTTTCCTTTTTCAACAAAGAGATCGATTCCTTACAGATGTGTGTACTGGGTTACCCCCTTTTTCCCTTTTTGACCAACAAAGCAGCTGGATAGCCGGTCTATACTACTTTCCCTCCCTTCTTTCCTCATTGAACCACGTCCTAGATTCATGCTCCACCCCACCCTCCCTTCTTTCCTCTTTGAACCAAGACCTAGATTCGACTACAGAATCGAAACAGATCCGCATGCTAGAGCAATGACGGTTTCAAAGAAAGTTATACCTTAGGGTCGCGGGATGTAGCTAGGCGTGCGGCGGGAGGCCGGATCTGCCCACACTACGTATGGCAGCAAGGAAGAAGGGGTCGGAGGCCCTCCCGCACAGGCGCTGGGTGAAAGAGAACAGCGCAGCCGGCAGTGGATTGCCTCCCACGCCAAAGGCGAGAGAGTGAATGTTGCACCTCCTCGCCTTCCCGGTGCGACGGGATCCGGACGGCTCCTTCACCAGCTGTGAAGGGAGAGAGAGAGAGAGACGCAGTCTTGTTTAGATCTGATGAAGAGGGTGAGAGATTGTGAATAGAGCAAACCCTAGCAAACGAACGCTGAGCCTCCAGCGTGTATATATGTAGTGCAGCGAGAGTGTGAAGAGTGCAAACCCTAGCGAACAAGCGCTGAGGCTCCAGCTTATATAGTACTAATATAGTGGAGTGGTTTTCTTTTTATCTCTATAACAATCATTTTAAATTGTGTATGAAACGAAACTCTTTATTTAACGTACCAGTGAAGAAAACTACGATCAAGTAACGATCCACGCGTCTTGGTCGCACTTCCTGTCGTTCACGTGCGGTACACTACCCTCCGTTAGGTGAACAACCACACATACGCCAAATTGTCGGAAAGGTGTGAGAGTGTGTACAAATAAAGAAATTTAATTTCAATTATTTTGTATGTACAGTTTGCCCTCTCTCAATAATTATGGTTTGTTGTGTTAAAGTTTGACTTCAGTCAAATCTAACATGCAGAGTAAATAAAAACGGAGGGGTACTACCTCCATCCAGGTTTTTAGTCCACACCATATTTTTAATCAAAGTCAGACCACATATTTAGTTAAAAGCTGGTCAAATAAAATTACAGGGTAGCTGAAGACAAAGTTGTGAGAAGGCTTAGAAATTAGTACAAAACTTTTGCTCTTAGTACCAACGTCGATGCTTCTTCGAGGAAACATTTGGTTCATATCCAATTGTGTGATAAAATTGCAGCAACGTAAACGACTGCTCCAAGATGAATTGGTGAAGGATATCGTCTTTGTGGTAACAAGCAAAGAGCACTGATGGAAGACAGCCCGTTCTTCATTGAACATCGATCAGCTTCACCAGCCGATGCAGCCATGAGACGCAACCATGAGCATCGATAGCTCATCGTGGTGTGATGCATCATCAATTTTGGCATCATGTTTGGGTCAGGCACCAATGATGTTTGATAATCCTCACTGTGGTTTGTTTCTTCTCGGTAATCAAGCTCGAGAAAGGAAGTACTAAGCAACAGTGACCATCCAATTTTGTGCAGTTCCACTAAAAATTGAGGAAGACATGCCCGAGTATGGAGATACGCATCCCTGTTTGCAAAAATAGAAAAAAATGATATTTAAGTAGTGTCGTTACTTTGTTTTAGCAGTGGAACAAGATTAACAGCGGCATCTTAATTGTCAACGCCTCTACATGGGCATTGCTTCAATTTACCAGTGATAGTTTTAGATTAGTAGCAGCAATATGAGCATATGGACAATGACCGCACAACCACCATGTACTTTTTGTCAAAAAAAAATGTATACCTCCACCGATGCATAAATGATAAACCTGGACAACTTTTGGAGTGGCCTTTCCTCTATAATAGTAAAAAATAGGTGATGTTGGACCAGCCGACGAACCCTGGCTACTGTACATGGGGAGCTGGGGAGTAGTGGTATAGAAGAAAACCTGCATGCAGAGTACAATGAAGCATGAAATCCAAAAGAAGTTATACCTCAGGTGGGCGAGATGTGGATTAGGCGGGCGGGCGGGATCTGCTCACATGACGGCAGCGAACAAGGGCGCGGAGGTCCTTCGTCCACGCCGGCGCCGGCTCAGAGAGGATGGTGCGCATCGGCTTCCTCCATTGCCGATGGCGACAACATCAACGCAGGACCTCCTCACCTCCAGCAGGGGACGGGATCCGGCCGGATCTGTGACCACCGCTGAGGAGAGAGATAGAGTGGACACTGTCATCTTGTTAAGATATGGAGAGGGTGAGAGAGCGAGACGCGAGAAACCCTATCAAACAAGAGGCTATATATACAATGGAGTAAAAAAATCTCCATAGCAGTGGTTTTAAATAGAATACGCGCGTTCCCGGAAAAAAGAAACGAAAACTGACGGATAAATCTTTTTTTAACGTACCAAGAAAGAAAACTCGATCAATAACACGCCCCCGCTTCCAGGTCGCAGTTTGTATCGCTCACGTGTGGTCCCCGACCCTCCATTATTAAGTGAACAAATTAAAGGGTCAAATTATTACGTACGTAAGCTGCCTCTTCGTGTACAAATGCGCTCCATCGTGTACTCGCGAGTATCTCGGAGGCAGAGTGAGTGCGTGTACATTTCTTCTTGTACGTCGTACTCTATTTATCTCACTTCATATTGTTTCCCACTCCTATGATATTCCTATCCTAGGAACAAAATGAGGCGGTACTAAGTTTGTGTGTGTAGGGAGAACGAGACATCGATGATGTGTATGAGTAGTTGCGAGAGTCGTCGCGCACACACACATAGACATAGACATGCATATCCATGTTTACGTAAAATTCCATCTCCATCTCCATCTCCAATCATATTTGTCCAACTGGCACATTATTTACGTTATTAATTATATATGCAGCAATATTTACGTACAACATCTCTTGTTTGCGGGCATCCGAACCGCTACCACGCCCGCTCCTGACCGCCCTGGCCAACCCGAACCCTCTTCATCACCCGCGCGTGCTTCCCGCCCAAAATGGTCAGTGCCGCATTCATGCCCGGCCAGAGCGGACACGACCTCTCACTGGCGCCGGCATTGAAGCGGCGCGCCAGCCGAGAGAGTGCCGCCCGCGCCGCTTCCCGGTGCACGCGACTGCTCCGCATTCAAACGTCGCCATGGCCGGCCACAACATGCATGTAAAAAGTTCTTGGGAGTCCGTGCTACAGCTAGCTGTCCTCCCCGTCCTCGTCAATCTCTTCCAGTAGTGCTAGTACTCCATGGCGCGATCCATCGACAAGCAGGCGGGAAAGTTATCGTATACTCGGTTTGCGGTGAGTGGCATGCCGAGCGACCATGTGGGGTGGAGCCGTGGAGGAGGGTGAGACACGAACACGACAGACGTGATTTAAACGTTGGTTTTTCTCGATGGCGCAATCCAACGAAACGAAACATTGGTTTCCAAAAGAATATTGTACTACATGAGAGAGATAGAGTGATGGTTTGCTTCTTCTGTCCAATAACTATACCGGGTCTATGTGATTTGGCGGCTCATTGGTCACTATTACTGTGGCGGTAGAGCGTCATAGAGCGCCTGCACTCTTATTTATTTATTCTGTGATAAAACTAACTTTCTCCACTCTTACACCGGAGGAGTACGAAACACGGCAGCCCAGTGACTACATGGCCCACCTCCCGCTATCACGATATTCCTTGGACATCGTGCGACACCTCCGGTCCTTTTTTCTTTGCGTAGTAGTACATTTTACCACATGACCCACCATACACTCTCACATATTACCTCCGTCCCCTATGTAATTTATGCATGATACTAGTATATGATACTCCCCACTATGAGTAGCCATATACGCATACAAAAAAGGACTGGAGGGAGTACGAAGCTTTATGATTTTGTTTCATGTATGTATCCTGACTCCAAGGTTGCCCCGTTACAACATTCCATCGAATACAAAGGAAAACTAACACGCATGCTGATGCATCTCAATGATTCACAGATCATAGCCAATATTTACTTCACAACTAATGAAAAAAGTTGTGAGAGTGTGTACAAAAAAAACTACTAATGGGGTCTACGCCGTAAACCCTAAACCCTAAACAGGATTTAATTTCCTGGCTAGGTAGAACCTGTCGAAGGAAAGAAGCCTGGCACCCTCGGATCATACGATGCTTTTGTGCAGTTCCACTAAAATCGAGCTGAGCATCCCTGTTGGCAAAGATATTGAAGAAGTGTGATTAGAATAATAGTAGTGGCACTAGTTCATGAGACATAAACTCATCACAAATAGAAGCCGGTAGAAGTAGAGAAAGATCCACATCGAGATGGAGCTACGTGGGGAGTTGCGGCAGTGGAGCAAGCCGGCTCGAAAAGGAAGTTGTACCTGGGACGTCGGGGTGTAGCTAGAAGGGCGGTTGGGAGGCGGCATCAGCCCATACAGCGGGGACCCCCGATCGGGATGCACCGACAGTGGGTTTTCTCCCTCGCCACTGTCGACCGCGTCTACGCAGAACATCGTCCCCTTCCCCCAGCAGCGGGATCAGACCGGATCTGTGACCAATGGTGTGGCCACTGTCGTTCTATGCTTGTGAAGAGAGCAACCCAAGCAAGCAGGCTTGTAGCTTAGGCTCCTGCTAGTGTATATATAGTGGAGCGGTTTTCTTTTTCTCTCCATATCAACCATTTTATATTGCGTACGTGTCATTGAAGAGTGAAATGATGGTTCCTTCATCCGACTAACTTACTGTGTGATTTGACTGCTCCTGAGTGGCCCCTACACGTACTCCCCCTACGTGTATGACCATTCCTGAGTCTCACTTGTACTTATCTCTATTTTCTTGCATGACATGTAGACAGGATGCACATAGGGGAATTTTGTTACTGCATGTTGTTACGTACTATTAGTACCTACTCACTCCTTCCGGTTCACTACTAGTACACCCTCCATCCTGGCTTATTGGTCCCCTTTGTACTCAATTCATGGGCTCGTTTTCCTCAAGAAATTGTCTTTACCAACGTATTAATATCGGGAATGCATGCGTGAACAACGAATGATTAAACCTTGCATGCAACGTTTTGACAAAGCATTGACTTATGAGCATGTGAATGTGAGGGACTACAACCTCGTGCATGCATGCAATAGTCACACATACACATGGACACAAAAATGTGCGCGACGCCCTAATGCATGCATGTCCGAGCACTCGACGGAACACACATGGTCACGCTCAACTGCTCAACCTACATGTGCATGCACACACATACTCAGCCAGTGTGAGCTAGTGACCGTATAAACACCGGAAAATATATATATTGACCGCAATGAGCGTATTATGAAGTCCACTGACCGTATTTTTACAAATATACAGTGACAGACAGTGTATTTATCTCGTTTCAAATTAAGCCATATTAACCGGAAAGGAGGCAGTATGGACTAGCATTACTTTGTTGTGTTCCGTCAACTTGCCGAACGAGGAGAATTTTGCAGGACGGGAGAAGCTTGCACGCGGTGGATTGCAGGACAAGGAGAAACTTTTGACTAATGCAAACTCTCCCTCGCTCAGGCGGTGGACGTGCAATAGTTAATTCGGTGTCAGATTGCCAGAAGCATACACTGTACTAGTACCATTGCTGTTCAACTTCCCGAAGAGGCGAACAGCCAAGCGCAAAGTTTACTAAGTACTAGTATTACGTAGTACTACTAGTACTACTATACAGGTATGTACTACTAGGAACCGCATGGTGGAGCGTCTGCACTCTTATTTTATTTTAATCTGTGATAAAGCAATCTTCAACACATTTGGTTCTCTTCGAGGGTTCTCGCATGTGATAATGGAAGTTGATTGCATGGAACACTCGCCACAATTCTCGCTTAATTCTGGCTCCTATCCTGTTAGAAATAGGAGCACTCAGTAATATTTTCTCTTTTTTTGTTATTTAGCATGTAAACAGGTCAGCAAACCTTGCGGCGCATCTTTGTGCGGACCGTGCTTGCTGCACTTTGAATGTGACCGAGAGCTGGCTTGATGAAACACCTCGCTTCCTTCTTCTTTTTTTGCATGGTACCTCACTTCCTAGTGACCAGTCTCTTGGCTGATTGTCCTAAGAATGCTTATATATGAATAAAGCTCTCTCATTTACCCGCAAAAAAGATTAAGCCATATTAACCGGAAAGGAGGGAGTGTGGACTAGCACTACTTTTTGGTGTGTCCCGCCAACTCGCAGAACGAGGAGAAGCTTGCAGGACAAGGTGAAGCTTGCTTACGCCCTCTCCGTCTACCTCAAGCCTGGTGGCTCGCAGGACGAGGAGAAGCTTTTGACTAATGCAACCTACCCTCGCCCAGGCGGTGGACGTGCAGCAGTTCATTCGGTGTTAGATTGCCAGAGGCATACACTGTAGTACCATCATTGTTCGACTTCCCGAAGACGCGAAGAGCCAAGCGCAAGGTTTAGTAGTAAGAGTAGTACTACTAGTATATAGGTACTAGGAACCGCATGGTGGAGCGTCTGTACTCTTATTTTATTTTAATCTCTGATAAAGTACACATTTATTCTGGAGAAGTGCGGAAAACAACAGCCCAATAGTACTATTAAAAAACATCGAACATGTAATGATGATATCGATCAACCATGCTCGAATATATCTTGGCCTCCGTGCGAGCCCGTCTGTGTGTTCTCGCTCCTCATCTCTCTCAAGGAACGATGGGTTGGCCATTTTTCCGTCAATTGAGATCGGTTTGCTCACACTCCGGTCCCACATGTCAGTGATATGCCAAGAGGAAGTGCGTTGACCGACAGGCCATACGCGTACTTGGTTTTGCACCTTCATACTACTCCCTCCGTCACAGTTTATAGGGCACGCTTCATTCTCATGCATTTCTCTCCATGCATTTCCACCACCAGAGAGATTTTAGACGCGTTTGGTTTAATGTTCAATTAATTAGGGCGTGGTAACCGCAATCAAGTCCACAATTTTCTCTCGATGTAGGTGTGTACGCGGAGTGGAGTAAGTTCATGCATGTGTGTACCCGGGGTGGAAGCACTGCATGCATGTGTGTACGCATTATTTCCTCTAGTAATAGACGCCGTGCTATAACTACCAATGCTATTTTTCAGGCCGATCGCTAGTCGCCTTGGTCCCAGAGATTGTTGAGCGGATTCAAAGAAGAGTGTATTGATGGTTGCTTCTTTCGAGCAACTTACAGTGGGAAAGGTGGGGCTTATGATTTGACTGCTCATTACTCACTATTAGTGTGGCGCAACGACCGGGCTGAGTCTCCCATGTAGTTGTGCGCTACTCCCTCCGTTCTTAAATATTTGTCTTTCTAGAGATTTCAACAAGTGACTACATACGAAGCAAAATGAGTGAATCTACACTCTAAAATATGTCTATATACATCTGTATGTGGTAGTCCATTTGAAATTTCTAAAAATACAAATATTTAGGAATGGAGGGAGTATAATTTGGTGCATGGCACATGGACCCGGATGCTGAAGAGGCTTCTGGCAATGCTATCAAGCTTCCAGCATTTGTTTACATAATTGACGTACTATACAAATAATTTTCCAGCGACATGAAATTGTACAATGCTCTGAGCTTTCAGCTTTTGTTTCGTGTGTCTTGCCATCCATGCTCTTTCAGAAAAAATAAAAAACGAACTTCCTTGCTAATGCATCTCAATGATTAGCAGATCAGAGCTAATATTTACATCACAACTAAAGACAAAGTTGTGAGAAGGTGTTAAATTAAAATTGATCCATGCTTTCATTGGCAGCAACTTCCCCCAGCTCTATCTAAATCAACAAGGCATGTTGGGAAAAAAGTAGCTGTCAGGAGCATGCAACATTCCGATCATTTTATGCAGTTCCACTAAAATAGAGCTGAGTGTCCTTGTTCCAAAGATATTAAGTGTGATTACAATAATAGAGGACTGTTGATGAAACAATAAACACACAAATAGAAGCCGGTCACCTTTGCAGTCTCTCTTAAGACTAAATAGTTGGAGAAGATTCGGCTCGGAGTTGGATGAGGAGGATAGAGCAAAACCAATCTCCCTTTGTGCAGTCGCACTAAAATGTAGAGACGTTGCCCGTGTGACATTTTAGTAGAACTTCACAAAACACTCTTAAGAAAAAAGTGATTTGTGCAGTTCACCAAAAGGTCACAATAGCAACGAGGTGAAATGGATAGCCCTGTTTGCAAAAAAGAGGTAGAAAGGAAACAATTACTGGCCAATAATAGTTGATGACACATACGACGACAAAAAAGAAGCATATTCCTTGTCCTAAGGGAAGATAACAGCACGGTTGTGTTTATCTAAAATGGTGTGAGGACGAGATTGCAATATGGAAAGTACGCCGGACGAGCTACGTTTTGGGCAAAGAACTAGGGAAGATCCACATGCAAGATTTTCCACATGCAGCGATGTGGGAAGATGGGCAGTGGAGCAAGGCCGGAGGGGATACCTGGGGGTCATCGAGATGTAACTAGGAGGGCGGCGGCGGGTGGGATCTGCCCATACTGCGGCAGCGAGCAAGTGTCGTAGGCCCTACCATGCCGGAGCTTGGTCAGAGAGAATGGTGGGTACCGTAGATCGGGATGTGCTGCCTCGGCGCCGTCGAACGGAGAAACGATGCACATCCTCCCTTTTCGCCGGCGGATGGGATGCGGCCGGATCAGTGACCAATGGTGAGAGAGAGAGAGAGGCCGCCGCCGCCTTGTGTGAGATACTCTGAAGAGAGACAAACCCCGGCAGGCAGTCTCCATTGTATATAGTGGAGCGGACTACCTTTTTCTCCATAAAAATTGTTTTATATTCTGTGTACGTGCCATTGAGCAATATAACTTTATTTAAAAATAACGCGCCAACGCATCAAGTCAAACTTTGTTTCATGCACGCATGGTACACGACCTCCCTAGGTAAACAACTGCTACACGCGCTCAAATTAGCACGTGGGCTGCCATTTCGTATAGAAATGAGCTCCACCGTGTACCCGCGCGGGTGTGGCTGGGCACGAAGCGTGAGTACGTGCACCTATTCTCTTCGTGTACATACACCACCTATGTGGGTTTGTGTGAGAGAGATACAAACCTAGAGAGAGATAGTGTGTGGGTTCGTGAGTGTTTTTTCTTGGGGGGTGCGTGAGAGATAGACAGGGAATATGTGTCGATGATATTTCAAACAAAAAATGTAACATATGCAATGTGTGAAACAGAGGCCTGGATATATCATATATATAGAGGGGGCGATCCACGAGAAGAGAGTGGAGGTATCATCGGCGTGAGATATCCATAGAATCGAAGAGAGGGATGAAGTGTGTGTGTGTGCGCGCGCGATCGATAAAGAGTGCCATCGAATTTGTGTGTGCCCGCATCAAAGATATAGGGTGGCTGGCCTACTGGAACGTGAGAGGGGACATGTGCAGTTTGTCTCTGTGGCATGGATACCTACCTACAGCGTTCGACTATCGGTGTGTGTGGGGGGCAGAGACCTAACTATAGAGGTAGAATGGCTGGTATATGTGTGGAGGAGAGAGACCTACCTTATGTATTGAGGGATATCGATCGGCATCCATGCATATGTGTAGGAGAGGAATAAGGTTGGGAGAGAGACAGAGCTAGAGTGTCGGAGGGGTTGGTGGTGGAGTTGCTTCTCACAAATGGTGGGTGAGGCCTGCTAGACAAACGGAGGGCACGCGTGCAATATCAATAAGAGAGGGGATGCATGTTTGTCTGTGCACGTGCGTGTGAGAGACGGGTCAGGAGGCATGCACGAATTATGAGGGGGGACGATATGGCTGTGGTAAGCAGACGTAACTACATAGGAAGATCAATCGTCCTTTGTCGAAGAAAGGGAGAGACATAACTTGTGAGGTACATCGATCGATGCATGGGGAAAAAGAGTTATAGTCGACCTAGGTATATGTAGGGAGATCGATCGGTATACATGCATGTATGTGTTAGAAGCAAATAAGACCCGGAGAGAAGGATAGAGAGAGAGAGAGAGGGATGCAGCTAGGAGGTGGTGCGAGAGGCCTACTATATCGAGGGGGAAGGAGTGTGCGAGTATTAGATTGATGAAAAGAGAGCGGGAGTGAGGCATGGACGGTGAGAAGAGAAGAGGGAAATCTTGTTTTTGTGGTAAGCACACCTGGCTAGAGAGGTATATCGATCGGTGTGTGCCGAAAAGAAGGAGCTGGGGGGCCTACACACACCATGGGTGAACGACCTAAAGTGAAATGACGAATGTGCGCGATGGAGCTAGAGAATGCTAAGGGAGGGTGAGAGGGAGGCGGGCGTGTGCATGCACGAGAGAAAGTTAGCGCTAGCTACAAAGATAAGAGGATTGTGTGGGTGTAAAAGACGAATAGAGATCATAATTCATTGTAAAAGTGGATTCGAATATTTGAAGAAGATGTCATGGTGTTTTAAACCGACGCATGCATGAATATATATAATGGTGATACGCATGGTGTGGTTATGAACATGTTATACTACATATAATATATAGAACATTTATTTGAATTTGTGATAATGTGTGGCTTCTGCAGCTCAGGACTAAATACTTGTCATAATGTAGGGGGCGGGGCACTATACTTTGTGTGATAAACACAGTGTACGTATGAAACATGGTTTAGATTATGAAGATCTAGTTAGTACATCAAATGTACTATTATTTGCAATCAACATCAAGTGTATTCAAAATTTCGAATTCGAATTCATATAGTACACATAGTTCATATCTATCTCTATAGCAATCATGTGGTGTGTTGTTAAGATAATACATGAATGATGGTTTAAGTTGGCAACAATCATGATTGTAGATTCTTATTCAAATAGAGAAACGAATTCAAATTTAGTTCGAATTGCAGCGGTAGTATAGACATTTGGAATGCACTAAAATGTTCGTATGAGTAGGTTACATGCATTATATAGCCAGTGAAAAAATTTAATTGGACATAACATGGATTCATAGCTTTGAATAGCATTTGTACAGTAAAACGGGACAAGACTCTCTTTGTGTGGTGCGAATAGTTTTATTTTTTTCGTTTTTTTTTCATTGAGGGAAGTGCGAATTTATTTGGTCCGTACATTATTACATGTTAGGCTTGTCCCTAAAATTCAACCCGTGCCTTGTTATCCCAAAAATTCAGATATCGTGCTCCCAAAACTCGCGCCTTGCTATCCCGAAATTACAACGCGCGCGAAAACTCCCTCCAGCTGCCAAATCCCGACACGCGAAATCCCCCTTCTAACCCTGAGCCGATAGGGCCGCTAGATCAAATCGGTGGGGGTACTTTTGTAACACACCCAACATTTTGGACAAGCACGTCCATAAGTCATGGTTCCCCCCCTCCCATCACCTCCTTTTCGCCATTCGAAATCCCAGGCCGCCATAACCTCTCTACTCCAGCCGTGAAACCCCACCCTCCTCCGTCCGCCACCCCACCACTGCCCAGCCGGAGCCTCTTCCCCGACGACGTCGTCCACCGCAACAGCTCGACGTCCCTCATCCACCACCCCAGATGAGGATCCATCGTCGATCTCGTCGTCCTGCCGGTTCAGCCGCCCCGTCCTCCACCTCCAAGGAGCTGCTCCGACGATCGCCTCGTCTATCACGGCTGCTCCATCCCCATAGCACCACCTTAACCTGCTCCACCGGAACCGCAGCATCCTCACCGACTCCTCGGACGAAGCCGAGGCCTACTCGGCGCCACCAAAGAGGTTGTACACTCATCACATTGCACCTTCTCCTTAACTTGACCTCCCGGCGCCGCCGGTGCTAAATCCCGCTCCCCCATGGCACGGTTACCTCGTAGTCGGCGCCGCCGGCGACATCTCCATGGCGGCTCTCCCCCAGTGCGAGGCTCCCTCGGCGGTGGCATCCATACCAGCCGGAGCTGCTACTACTGCTCTGGCTCTCACTCGGTCGCGCTGCTGCTCTGCTACTGTGACGGCTCTCGCTCGCTCGCGCTACTGCTGCTCTGTCTCTCGCTCGGTTGCGCTGCTGCTCTGCTCTCCCCCTCGCTCGTGCTGCTGCTCTGCTCTTGCTCTCGCTCGCGCTGCTGATGCTGGTACACGGGCTGCTGCAACTACATGAGTTGCTGCTCTGGCTCTAGTTCGCGCTGCTCCTCCAGGCGCTGCTGCTCTTGCTGCTATCTGCTACTGTCTTCCCCGTCAATCGCCTGCTGATTTAGATCACTATTTCTCTACTACTAGTGCTCGAGCCGCCTAAACTACATGTGAAGTGCCTCTCTGCTACCAGTGCGTTCAGTTTTGACAGTAACATTCAGATTCCATAGTAAATTTCAGTTTCGATGGTTAAGTTTAGAGTCAACAGTTTTTACCTCATCTGTTGTAGTCAGGTGTTTTTTCGTGATGTAAATTTTACATCTATCACTTTTTGGTAATGTATTTTACATCATCTATTGGAGAAGCTATTAGAATCCCACTTGAAATTAACGATGTCTGTCTTGTACTGCATCAGCCTCGACGTCTTACGGCTCGCGGGAGGTGCTCCAACGACGGAACCATCCATCACAACAGAGCAGTGCCCTGGACGCCGTCTACAGACGCCTCAGATCTTCCTCCACACCTCCGACAGCCACCTCTGCCGCAACTTCTTCAACGACCAACCCAATGACGCTGAGGTCGACACGGCTACGCCAAAGACATTGTACACTTGTCGCATCACTTATTACTCTACATTCATGTCGATCCATTAGGGCTATTTTGGTTCAAAGGAAAAAGTGAAGGAAAAACATAGCAATAGGAAATTTTCCTATGGCACTCTACTATTCAATTATTCATGCATTTCGTTGAAAGGAATGGAGAAAAACATCCACCTGGACCTACTTTTCAAAATCCTATGCATGAAAACAAGACTAAGTGCATTAGTGGCAGAATAACATTCTAACTGTACACACTTTCATATGGTTTCACTTTAATTTGGCCATGTTTCTTTGCATTCCTCTGCTCTTCCAATTCATGTGAACCAAGCACCCAAGTTGACAGAAATCCTGTGTTTACAAATACTCTGTTTCCCACGTGCATTCCTATCCTATTCCGGTGTTTTTCCTATCCCTGCATTTTTAGAATCCTGCAAGCCAAAGGAGCCCTTACAGAATTACTTCAGTTACAGATAGGTGTCGAAGAAAACTTTGTGTGGTTTGTCCTGCTCCTGCCACGATGTCGTCCACCCCACCTGAGCTGCTCCATCGACAGAAGCATCCACCAAACCAGACATCACGACTCCTGACCGTCTTTCGCCACCTCAGATCTCCTTCCCTACCGCCGGCACCCACCGCAACTGCATCACCATCATCGACTCAGCAGATGAACCTAAGGAGTACATGGGTCCACAAGAGAGGTCGCACTCTTTTGTTTCTGCTTATGTTATGCATTGCTTAATATTACCTGCTACTTTATCATCATGTTCACCTCTTAGACTCCAAGTTAGGTCCAAATTAATGTTCAAACTTGAGTTTTAAAATTACTTGTGGGGCACATATCGAGGCAACAATGAATAGTATCTCTGTCTATTATCTGGTTCATCTAGGGTATGCCTATGTTGTTCATCTTGGGTGGGAAAAAAATAGTAAAGCAATCATCATCTGTCTTTTTATTAAATTAAAGCTATCATCAGCCTGCTATCATTATTTTTGGATCCATCCACTGGTTGTTACCATCACTCTAGATTTCTGCATGCTCTCCTTACATAATCTCACTATATTTTTTTCGTATGCATGTCAGATATTGTACACAGTCATGCTGAACATGTAGAGAAAAAGAGAAGAGTTTTGCGCGGCAATACAATGTCATGCAGACATCGCTCCATGGTGGGTTCAATGGCAAACCCTCCCCCCCCCCTCTCTAGATTGTAATCCAGAGGAAGATATCTGTTCTGAGGTGGATTCAGACGCAGCTGACCACTCCTATTTACCCCCCAAGGTGTTTGCTCTAACTTGGCATGATGATGTTGGTCATATCATGCATATGTTGCCTTGCAGTGCCTACTTTCGACATCATATATGTCATCTGCTTAGTTTAGACATGTTATGTAATGCCACCTGTTTAGTTTCTATATCATATATGAGAATTATGCAGTCTCATCTCTTTTAGCCAGCCATAATATATGTGAAATATGCAATGCCATCCTGTTTAACTAGGCATCATATATTTGAATGATATCTTGCCAATACTTTTCTTCATTACATTTCCATTTGTCGACAATGTTTGTACATTAAACTACTCTTCCTGTGAATTAGCCATTTGAGTGGGTGATGGAAAAATCTGGAGTGAAAACAAGGTCTTCAGAGCAGACAGTGCTACCTGTCGAAGCAGATCTCTTGCTGGGTCCTGATAGCTCCTCAGAGATGGATTCAGAGACAGATGACCAGTCCTATTCCCCAACCGAGGTGTATGCTCTAACTTGGCACGGTTATACTGCTCATATCATGCATATGCTGTCTTGCATTGCATAGTTTAGACATCATATACACAATATTCAACACCATGTTCTTAGTTCAGACATCATATATGCGAATGCCCTCTGCTTAGTATATAAATCACATATGTGAATTATATCATGCGATCCTGATTACTTAGATAACATGTATAGGAATTATGTCATGCGAACCTGTTTACTAAAGACATCATATAATTATCTCATGCCATCATGTTTAGTTAGTCATCATATCTTTGAATTATATCATGCTATGCTATCCAGTTTAGATAGACATCATATATGTGGAATTATGTCATGCTATCCTTTTTAGTTAAACAATATACATGTCAACTATTTCATGCCCTCTTTTTTCCACACTATTTATTGCATATGTCTCTCATACAAGGTCTGTACATTCAACTATGTTTCCTGTTTATCAGCCATTTGAATTGGAGCGGGTGATGGCAGTATCTAGCGGAGTAAAAACACGGTCTTCAAATAAAACAGTGCTACCTCTTGGTGGAGATAGCACCCCGGTTGTACATGCATGAGAACCAGCCCTACCACACATAACTCAGACTCTCGCAGATTGTACCCCTACTGCGATGGACAGAGAACCAGCTTCACCCAATCTAACCCCAACCCAGCAGATAGTAACCCAGTTCCTGTTGACACAGCAGCATCTCCACCACAAAACTCCCAAACAAGAGCAGTTAGTAAGGCAGCTCCAGTGCCCAAAGCGCCAGTACTACCACGGCGAACCCCAACTCCACTAGTTAGTACACCTATTCTTGTGGAGGAAGCACAACCAGCCATTAGTAGTTTAGCATCTATCACATTTGATGTTGTTAAATCCTATGAGCGTATCTTCCCATCATGGAAATATTATACAGAAGATGAAGGAAAATGCCAGTTGTAGGTGTTCGTCCAGGAGTTATGTGTAAGTAATGTTATTCATGGCAATTACTTTTCTTTGTCCCATACATTCTACCTCCATGATGGTTATAATACAGCAAATGTTCCCATTTTTCTCTATAGAGAAGGATCGATTTGGAAACTCAGGATGAGGTAACCTGTGCTAATACCTCTGCTATCTTGAAGAATGCTTGGTGGCAGTATCGGAATTACCTGAAGAAAACGTACTTCACTGGCAAAGAAACTCATCAAATTCCCTTACGTTCTCCTGACACACATTTACGGGGCGATGACTGGGAACGCCTTGTTCTGTACTGGCCCCGAACCAAGAATGTGGTAAGGTCTATGAGCTCATTTTTTATTTTTAAGTACTATATACCTGCGTCTTACTATACTCTATTCATGTAGAACAAGTGCTTAAACCTGAAGAACAATTGTTCTCATTTAAGATTCCATTGTTATCGTGCATATTGCTTTGCTCTTGTATCACTGTATTTACTCATACAAACTTATTTTTAAATTGAAGGATTCAATCGAAACTCCAATGGCACAACAGGTATGTATAAGCATGTTTCTTTAACAGGTTTGCTCTTATAAATAGCTCTGTTGATTTCAATTTCAATTGTGTATACAGTTGACTTCTCATATCATGCACATTACTAGCATCACAACAGAGCCAATAGTGTTGTTGTACATGTAGACCCGTGGTACCCATCTGAAATCTTGTTGTGCCGTGTAGTTTCCCACGCTTTGTATTCTTTCAATGCTGCTTTGTCTTGAACTGATATGATTTGAACCGTGTCTCTATTTTGATTTGGCAAGACAATGCATTGACCATAGGACAAAGATATATGTTTGTTTGATGCTTTTATTATGTACTACTTGGCAATAGAAGACTTGGTAGTTTAATCCTGTCCACCTTACTAATGAACTGGTTCACCGAAATGAGTTTCATATACTACATGCTAAACATGTTACGTGTCTGCTTGTTTCTTCTTTTAGAATGCTGACAGAATATTGGGGAAGAGTGCCTTATTAACTAATGGTAAAGGAAGTAATGCAGATAAGGTTCAGGATAGTGAGACATCCTTGTTGGTCTCCAACAAAGCTGATAAAACAGCTAAGGAAAACTATCTTGAAGATAGTGAGACAACCCCAAAGTCCTGTCTTGGTGTAGTGTTCAAGTTACTGGCCACTACCGATGGCACAAGCTATTAGAACTCACTGTCTGAATCAGTTTGGTTTCTTGAGTCTCAACTACAAGCTGAAAGACATCGATCAGCTGTGCTGCGACAAGAAGCCGAAGGACTGCGGAAGTCCCTGGAGAATTCAGATGCATACTTTCTGGTGCAACAGCAAGCGTTGGAGGATTTTAGTGCCAAACAGGAGAAAGCTAATAAGCTTGCTAAGCTTATTGCCAGCATGGTGGATACCCAGGATAACGTTTCTCGAGCTCTTCTGAAGTTGTTACAGTTATGGACTTGTTTTGCGGCCACGTTTATTTGCACTGGTGGCCAATTTAGACGGCCAGTGTATGTAATATGCTACTTTGTTCCCTATATTTGCACTGGTGGCAAACTTTGATGCCCAGTGGATGTAATATGTGTAATAGCCGTAATAGCCTAGTGTTAGTTGCTTGCTTATTTATTTCCTTATTGTCTTGTTTAGTTGTTTGCTTGTAGTCACTCCAATTCTTTTTCCGCGTTTTTCTAGTGGCCACAATAACCTATTTTTATAACTAGGCCACAATAACCATGGCAACACACGAACCATTGTAACCATGGTCCTACTACCTGCTGTAGTGACCATGGGCCTCTTACGGGCTGTAGGATCCATGGGCCTTCTACGGGCCGTAGGATCTATGGGCCTTCCACGGGCCATATAATCAATGGGCCTTCTACGGGCCGAATAATCGTTTGGCCAAACATGGGCCGTACTATTCGTGGACCAATAATGGTCCGCAAAATGGGCCGAAAATGGGCAAGAGTGGAAATCGTCTGTTTATGGCCCGACCATAACGGGCCGTTAATAGGCCGTATTTGATGACGCTATGAAAACAGCCCAACGGCTTAACTGGCCACAATCGAGCCGACTGTAACCACAGGCTGAATTTGGCCCACAAGCGGAACAGGCCAGTAAATGGGCCCTTAGAAGGCCGAAAGGTAACACAGGCTGGAGACGGCCTACGGAATAATGGGCCGTTAATGGGTATAAAGTGATACACTGTTCATTATGGGCCAGTTTCACCTCGGGCCTTTAATGGGCCCAGAGTTACAAAGGGCCTCGTATGGGCCGAAAGACGTCATGGGCCATACATGGGCCGGAAGTTACAACGGGCTGGAATCATATTGGACGGCCCAGATGACGCTACTGGGCCCAATTCGGATAGGCCATAATGGGCCGTGAGTTAGCGGGCTGTAAATGGGCTATATGTGAACAGGCCGTTAATAGGCTTTCCGTGGGCCGGCCCGCTACCTTTTGACCAAGTCAAACGGGCTGGCCTTTTCATCGGAATGGGCCTCTGTTGGGCCGTGCCACGTGTTGACGTATCATAGGCGCCTGCGCTCCAATGAGTGGATGACATCTGTCCCAACGGTGAGCCGACACGTGGTTCCTCTGGCCATTGAGAATTTTACACGTGGAAAATCCCCATTGGTCCGGGCTATTAACGGGTTATCGGATCCAAACCGGAACCCGATAGCTTAACGGCGACCCGTTACGGTGGATGCCACGTGTCGGTTACCCTTGACGAAAGCACTTCTATGACGCGCGATTTATCGTCATGGAAGTGGACACTTCCGTGATGATAATTTTGGTAATGTCATGGAACACTTCTACGACAGCATAGGTATGACTATCTTGATTCTGTCATAAAATCGTCATGGATGTACATGCATGACAGAAAACGTGACCTACTGTGACAAACACGTATCATCACGGAAGTGTTTTTTTTTGTAGTGATACCAGAGTCATGAAGGACTCTGTGTCCACTGACAAAGCCGGCTAGGATTTGTAACCCTAGGTCCTCGGACTAAGGTAACCCCTTCTCTATGGTATTACCATTCATCCAACCTAACTTTAACGGGCATCCTACAGAATGTTCTACTGGAATCATATTCGTCAATTAGGAAGAGAGGTGGAGACAATGCGTGCGAGACAGGCCTAAAGATAATGTGCGTGTGGGAGACACGTAGGCAGGTCTATGTATAGAGAAAGGGTCGATGGGGATTGTGTGTGCGTATGCGTGTGAGAGGAAGAGTGCTTGTGATAAAGGTTAGTGAAAATAGTCATAAATGGTTGCGAGATGGAGGGAGGGTGATATGGAGAGCATGTATGCGAGAAAGACACCTCGGGAGAGTGTGTGAGCATGTGTGAGAGACCACCGATGGACATACACCGTGTGCGCATATGTGTGAGAGAGAAAGTTAGCGCGTGTGTGAGGAGGGGCCTATGGAGAGTGAAACTACACATAAAAGACTGATGTACACATTGATTAATAATATAAACTGTATCCAAATATTAGGATGGGATCATGATATTTGCAATTCGCATAAGGAACGGTCATTGATCCATCAGACATCTATATTCTATCGAATTTGAGCATGTCTATGTTATTATTCGACATAATTGATCCATAGAGTCAGTATTTTGAACTCCAGACAATGCATCGCTTTAGCAATTCGAATATAAACGTGAGTATAGTTCATGTTGTGTGTGTAAAGCACATTATACATACAAAGGTTACACAATGAACATTATAAATAGCTAGCTATGAACTAGCATACATTTGAATTCAACTTAAGGTGGTTTAAAATTTCAAATTCAACATGAAGTCCATTCAATTATTTGAATTCGAGATCATGGCATTTGTAAATCATACCTAAATTATGGGGGCACCAATCTTTGCTCTGCTTTTGTACATAATAGCATATATAGTCGTGTACAAAATAGATTCAAATTTACCTCCTCCATTCCAAAATAATCGTAGTTATAGGATTTTCAAGTGTCAAAATTTCAAAAAGAAGCGCATAATTTAATGAGGTTTTCAAACATACAAGATCAAATTTAACATTGTCTATTTAGGTCAATCCTCAAAGTTCAAGAGTACTCTAAACGTGAATGCTTCTGTTTCAAAATTTCGAACGAAGCGCCAAAAGAGCCTCTACTCACCCGAAACCGCGTGAGACCAATGTTTGGTAAAGTAAATTACTTTTCTAACTCCGACCCGTGACACCTACCGGCCCGACGTCCAAAGGTCTAAACCGGGGTAGGTTTGTAACTTCATCTAGATGCCACACAACCGCCTACGAAAAACATTCATACACCGTGGCCGCCTAAACACACATGCGCTCGGCCGAAATTGCTCCCGCCCACTATTTGGGACACCTGGGATTACCATCCTACACCCGACCCGCAGTAGGTCCAAAATTTAAGAGGGGGCAAAGTTTGTATGTTCCCCAAATTTCAAACAAGCGCGTCCCAGACCGAAACATGGTTCCCCCTTAGCTCCCCCCCCCCCCATCCAATTCCCCATTCGTACTCTGTGGGCGCCAAAACTACCTCTCCACCAGCCGCAAAACCCTGGCGTCTTTCGTCCGCCACCCTATCCCACCCACCAACCACCGTCCTCCTCCATCACGCCGGAGCCGATACCCCGACATCGTCGTCCACCGCAACCGCAATCGCAACACCCTCCACGGCTAGTAGTTGAAGCTGAGGCCGAGCTGCCTCCAGGACGCCGACGTGCGCCGTACCCGAGCCAGTTCAACCACACCGTCCTGCGCCTCACCGCTGCCGCTCCAACGTCGCCACTGTCCACCGCACCGGAGCTGTTCCCGCTACGCCGTCCTTCGCCGCCTCGGATCTGCTTCCCCTCCGCCGACAGACGGCCACCGCAACACAGTCAACAATTTGTCCATGGGTTCGTCCAAGGCTCCACCCTCCTCCAAAACATCGGTTCCCCCAGTAAAAAGAAGAACATCGCCGTGAAATAAGGATGGCATAGCACTAGCAACCGGAACTGGCACTCCTCTTCCCTTATTCGTGCAAATCTTACGTGTCTGCTTGCATGGTAGTCATCCCACAGAAGACACTAGTTGACCGCTTCTTCTTACACCTTCTTCCTCATACTAGATGTTCCTAGTAACTCACGATGCACAAGGTTTCTCCTCATATACTATTTCACCTTAGCTAGAGGTCCGTCGCCCCCCTGGATTTCAATTCCTGGTCAGTTGATTCCAAATTAAAGGAAGCATTCCCCGGCGTAACAGGCGCTAGTTCGCCTATTACGCCTGGGAAGCAGCGCCTCGGTGTTTATCTTAGGGTTGTGTGGGGCCTAGGAGTTGTTGGCGCCTGATCTGGAGGTCGGCCGGGCTAAAAGGGATGGCCGGGGGGCGCTGCCAAGCACGGTGGTGGCGTGAGGTCGAGGGGAGGGCGGGGCGGCGGAGGCAGGGGTCTAGGCCGGTGGTCGCTGGCGGTTCGAGAAAGATCGTCAACAGTGACTAGCGGGAGGTAGACGAAGGCCATCTGCCCGTTCCTTGTAGATTGAACAGTTCATACAAAAATCGACTGACCTATTTATTTTCATTCGACTGTTATTTTGATAGGACCACATGTGGTGGTGTGCTGGAGGAGTACCTGCATTTCCCAGCCATCCTTGTGCTCATATATTACAAAATCATACGAAGTAGAATCTAATTTTTTTTGCCATGCAATGCTGTAGAGTTATCATATGTCTCATGTCATTTATTTTTCAGCCACCTGCTATCTGCTACTTTTACAGTGCACTAGTTTTGCACACACTTCACCCATACTCTCACTATTGTTTTTTATGCATGGGTATTTCAGCCTCTGCCAACCGGTTGATAGAAGCATGAAATAAAAGAGATAAGTTGCTCCAGCTTTCTTCATGCTTAGGCAAGACACGTTTGGGTGCTATAAAGGGTGTAGTGTTAGCAGATGGAGACGGTAAACGTAGCTCCAGAGTTGATGATCTCGCTCGCCATGAACCACCATCCCAGGTGCTTGCTTTAACTTCGCGGTGTCATATGTGGTTGCATGTTGCATATGGTGTCTAGCTTGTATTCGAAAGGCCGAAGTCGGTCTTTATTAAGATAAGGAAAGATATTTTTTACATGAACCACCATCCCAGGAGCACCAGAAGCCAAATAGCTAGTCAAGGCACTGGCCGAGCCAGTGACAAGCCCAGCACAGACAGGCATCACCTGCAAGCCAACTAAAAAGCCACGGTGGTGGCGAAGCAGCCCGCCTCCCACCAGGCTCTCAGGTCCTCGATGATCATGCTCACCACTCCAGCCGGGTGTCTAGCTTGTATTGCTTCCAATTTGGTTAAATTACATCTATTTAGCTTACACATTATACCTTTGAATATGACATGCCTTCCTGTTTTTGGTACATACTACTACATCTGTCTATTAACCATGTTCTTACATCAAACTAATGTTCTTGTGTATCCCTCATCAGTCACTTATGATGAGACAGTCAGGCTCGTGGACTGCTGTAAGAAAAGATCCTCTTTTAAAGAATGCAGTGTCAGCCTCCCCACATGATTCTCAAGAAACAGCAATGCTAGATGAAGATAGTCAACGTAGCTCTGTAATTGATGACCGCATTTACCCTACACCACCATCGCAGGTGCTTGCTCTAACTTGGCAGCGTGATATGTGGTTGCATGTTGCATATAGTGTCTAGATTGTAATTCTTCCAATCTGGTTAAATTGCATGTGTTATTCTGCTTAGTTTATACATTATACCTATTAATGTGACATGCCTTCCTGTTTTTGGTACATAGTACATCTGTCTATTAAGCATGTCCTTACATAAAATTACTGTTTTTTTGTATCCCGCATCAATCAATTATGACGAGACACCTTTAGTATATGCAGAGTGATATTGGTTGCATCTTTCATATTTATAGCATGCACTGCTTCTAATTTGTTGAAATGCCATTTATGATGGGACGCTTTTAACTTGGCAGGGTCATATTGGTTACATCTTTCATGTGGTGTCTAGCTTGCATTGCTTCTAATTTGTTAAAATGGCTTCTGCTTAGTTTACACAAATAGTTGTGATATGCCATGCCGTCCTGTTTTTTGTACATATTCCATCCTCGTATCATGTGTTTGCCTTACATCAAAGTAGTGATTGTCAGTATCATGCATGAATGAGTTCTGAAGAGTGAATTTTATTGCATTTTCTTGTCGGTTTTACTTGACAATACAAAATCAGTAAAGCGGAAGGAAATTAGCAAGGCAGTGGATAAAGGTGCTCCTTCCAAACAACTGAAATGGAGGGCCTCTACAGATTCTACTCCGGCATCCCCCCAAGAAGATTTGCAAGACAACACATGCATAGACACTCAATGTAGCTATGTTGATGATGAGCACGTCTCCCCTAGTTGACCATCACAGGTGCTCCCTCTAACTTTGCACTGTTATATGTGGTTGCATGTTATGTATGATGTCTAGCTTGTATTGCTTCTAATTTGTTGAATTCCATCTGCTTACTTTACACATTATACTTGTGAATAAGACACGTGTTCCTGTTTCTAGATCATACAATATCTGTCTATCACTCCATGTTCTTACATCAAAGTACTACTGTTGTGTAACCTACAACAATCACTTATCATAAGACACGTTTAACTTGGGAGTGTGATATAGGTTACATCTCGCATTCTTTTCTAGCTTGTACTACTTCTAATTTGTTGAAATGGCACTTATGACGAGACAGTTTTAACTTGGTAGAGTGATATCCGTTGCATCTTTCATATGGTGTCTAGCTTTCATTGCTTCTAATTTGTTGAAATGCCTTCTGCTTAGTTTACACATCATAGCTGTGAATATGCAATGCTGTCCTTTTTTCTTACACATTCAATCGTCCTATCATGTGGTCGCCTTACATTAAAGTAGTGCTAGTCAGCATCCTGCGTCAATGAGTTCTGAAAAGCGATTTTTTATTCATTTTTCTTGTGGGTTTGACTTGACAAGGCAATAAAATTAAGTAAGAGAAAGGGAAAATTAAGGCAGGGACTGATAGCGCTCTTTCGGCGAAACCGGCATCCCAGGTGCTTTCTCTAGCTTGGCAGTGTGATATTGTCTTGCATGTTGCATACGGTGTCTAGCTTGTATTGCTTGTAATTTGATTAAATTACTTCTACTTAGTTTACACAAATAGTTGTGAATATGACATGCCGTCCTATTTTTCGTACATACACTACTGCAGGATGCTGCTAACGCGACACTACAATCAGAGACCCTTTGACGAAACTGTGTGTGATGCATTAATCGCAAATGGTGATGTAAAAAAACGTCAAAAATGATGCAAAACATTTGCGATGGAGGAGATATCAAACACGGTTCAGATTTTAGTTGCGTGTGCGATGCAGGGCATACGATTGATCCATACGAACTGTTTGCGATGAGACAGAACAACAGAAACGGGCAGCCATATCAAGGTGTGTGCGATATACGGCATACAGTTCGCTCAGATTAACTGTTTGCTATTAGGGAATGCAATAGAAACGGTTAGCCAGATCAAGGTGTGTGTGATATACGGCATACGGTTCACTCAGATGAACTATTTTCGATTAGGGAACACAACAGAAACAGTTGAACTTAACAAGATGTGTGTGATATGCGGCATGCAGTTCACATAGATGAACTATTTGCGATGAGCCAAAAAAACACAAACGATTCGTGTAAACAAGATGTGTGTGATACGCAGCAAACAGCCCACTCGGATGAACTGTTTGCGATGAGAAAATATAACACAGACGGTTACTAGAGTTAATTCGTGTGCGATTCTCTGTGTACTAAAAACTTTGAAAAATGCATACTAGTTGCTTGCGATGGCTAGGAGCAAGCACATGCATAATTATTGCATATAGCAGATGAACATAGCCGGGAATAGCCGTCCAACAATATTATTTTTGATGACATGCATTAATATATTCTTTGTTAAATCTAAGGTCAAAGTTTGGTACTACAAAATACGAAGGGGGCCAATAAAGAATAAACCACGACAGAGGTAGTACCTATACGAACACAGACGCCCAGTATGAAAGAAAATATGGGTCAAACGCTAGTTGAAAAGGGCAACAATGTCTAACTCCAGCTTACAAAAGGTACAAAAGCACGAGGATTAATTGTTCATCAGATTTACACATAACCTGGAATCCCGGATTGAACAGGGCAATAACATCTAACTCAACCAAAGTTTTTGGCAGTCACAATCAAATGGATCAGTCTGATCCATAAAATCAAGATCCCGTACAAAAGATCTACTAGTCCATGATGATGACAAGTTGTTGTAAATATAAGCCGAGCATGATCAGAAGCCCTTAGGTCCACCTGAAACTTCTATTTATGCTGTTCCACATATAGTTCCGTGAGAAATTTCTTGTTGATAAACTTAATTCTCACGGACAATAGTGCCCTCGCATTCAACATGAAGAATGTGACAAAGCTAGTGTTTGCACTGTTGGATGCATATCCTTCCAGCGTTACTGTCTTCAAACGAATGTCATGAGATATGAGAAAATCCCGGTGCTTCTTGAACCATCAATTGGTTATACCTTTTTCTCCATGTGTTAATGCCTAAATTGAGATGAAGATTGAAAACAGTTAATGTCTAAAAAAGATTATGTTGAAAGAGCAATAGCTGAACGATTAATTATAGTACAATATATATGGGCTTTCAATGTGCGTGAAATCGTCACCTTTATATACAAATTCTCCAAACATGGAAAGCATTGCAGCAAGGCAATAATGATGTTGAGATCAAAACACCACATACTGATATATAAGGTCTTGACAGAATCCACCACCACTGATAGGATGGACAAGCTCTTCATTGAGCATAGAACATAATATTAGCATTGAAAGTGTACTCCAAGATGATACTTAACTTATGCACACAAATGAAAAATGCAAATTACAAAAGTGTACATGAATAATATACAGTACCTCAATAGGTGTGGAGGCAAACACCATCTCAAACCATTTAAACGGATCACGAATTGCACCCAAGGTCTCCAGTTTAGGCGCAGAGACCATAGTTATTTACGAAGGTTTATAACAAGAATCAAGGAGCAACCTTTGAAGTGAAGGGGAATCTTCGATGATGAGCTCCTGTCCTTCAAAACGAATTCCAATGTTTACAAGGTGAGGTGACTTTATTTTGAGACAAGGGATATGGATTCCATTTCCAAAAGCAAGCACCAAATGCTCTAGGGCAAGGTAACTGGAGTGGATGATGCTGTGCAGTGAGGCCTCTGACAGATGAACCAACACAAGCGCAAGTTTTTTCAGCAGTGGGTGTAGAAGCATTTGTACCAGATTGTATGCTAGATGGCACCTGGTCAAGGTGGCGGTGTGGAGAGAGGAGGAAAACCATGAGATGGGCATCGGTGGTGAGGGCACAGATGCAGCTCTTGGTGGTAACCTATCGCTGTAGTAATGGTAGAACTCAAGCTGTTGGAGTTTATCGAATTGACAGGATGTCAGCCAGGCGGCCACCATGCAGGGTATGTCCAGCAGGTAGCATGCCGGGATGCAGATGCATTGAACGGAGCCCTGGTGGGAGGAGATGATGGCTCCAGGGAGTTCAGAATCATCATCGAGTGATAGCTGACGACAGTCGAGATTAAGAGGCGCGGCGTGATATAGAGTGCCCACCGAGATGCGAGGACTTGTGTGCGGCAGCCATCCTTGGTGGGGAGAAGGGAGATGATCTCCCCAAGGATGCCGTCCGGGAGATCGCTGATGCGGTCCGCCGGAGATTCTACTAGTTCCTCAGGTCCAAGGGGTGTGGCCGCTTCTGGCCACGCAGCCGGGTCCAAGATCTACATCCGGCGGCGGCACTGGCCGGAGCCTCATCTGTGTACATACCAATCTGAAAGAAAAAAATGGCAGAAACATACATGTAGGACATTCAAAATCAATTCTCAAGATCTGGAAGAAAAAAAGGCACAAACATATATGTAGGACATTCAAAATCAATTCTCAAGATCTGGCCATGAATTATTAGCACGCACACTAACCCTAGTCGGATTATTAGCAAAAATCATTTGTACAGAACCAACAATTAATCACTAACCCTATACAGATAACATTCAAACAATCAATATACTACGTGCATCTAACGGATCTTAATTACTCTGATTTCATGGACTGAGAGAACATAACCATAGGATTTGTATTCCAAAATAATTAGAGGGTGGAGTAACCAGAGAAAACACATGATATGTTTGCCGCACAAATGGGTATATAGATGACTAACCGGTTTTCCGCCGGAGTCGCAGTCGTTGCCGGAGTTGCTGTTGACCTCCGGCTCTGGCTGGGGGGGCACGACGGCGCCGACGAAGTCAAGGTCGTGCTGCTGCCTGTGTGAGACCTCGTCGGCAGTGACGGCAACCTCTGTGCCTAGCTTCACGCGTTGCGTGGGTGCTTCACCAGCCCCGATGTCGCCACTCGCTCCGATGGTACGATTCGGCGGCATCCTCATACACTCCAGAGTCCAGACGATGGTGACCACTTTGGACCAGGGGTGCGGCCGCCTACTATGGCCGGCGGCTCAGGCGCGCAATTAATACGGACCAGTGGGAGCGAGGTGGGCGGTGGTCAAAGTCTGTCTCGCCTCTCGGTGAGCCTGCGCGGCGGACTTCTGGCATTCCTACCATCATTTCACATAGCTACTCACACGCCTCCCGGTGACACTGCGCAGCGAAAACGCCTCCCGTCAATTCACACACCTGCACGCACGCCTCCCGGTCTGCCTTGGCGCCGGACTGCTCGCATGTGTTCCGTCAACTCACGCCTGCTCGCACGGCACACGGGGCGCGTGGCAGCACGTATATTTTTTTGTTTGTTGATGATTCATTTTGCCGCTTTACTGCTTAACCGAAGCATGGCACGGTCTAATGCACATGGTTCAAATAAATAATCCGTATGAGATATTGGTTGCCAGTTATTAACAATTTCCCGTTTGTAAGAAGATTATATCAAAACGTGTCTCAAATTTGACGAAAAAATACAATATCACAGTCTACTGGTGTCCATATATGACACCACGATAAGTTTCATGAATTTCAACTAAGTTTTGGATTTACTGAATTTTAAAAATCTATATTCTCAATGTTTTGAAATCTCTTGCATGGGGAAACATGCACCCAGGGACAAACATATGATTTTGCAATCCATTTTGGTGCACATGTAGCTCAAATTTGATTTTTGCACATCAAATCCCTAGGAAATCAATCAATGTATAAAAATGGTCGAATGATGTCTGTTTTTTTTATAATTTTAACACGACACTCTTTTGGTCACATGTTCACTGCAGAAAAAGTTTGACATGCCTCAGAGTGGCTGTGGTGGTGCAGGATGTGTGTGTCTGTGTGTGTGGGGGGTGGGGGGGGTCCGGCAGTACACTACGAGTCGTGAGCCTCCGTGTGGGATTATTGATCATTTTGTGAGTCATATATGCCACATCAAAGTCGTGAATTGGTTATTTAAAGCATTACACAACCCTTTCATACATACATGTTCGGGCCACATGCATGCATTGGTGGTCCTCTCGGACACTCTCCCTCGTGCGGTTATCAGCGACGTGCCCATTCGTTAACCCGCAAAGGTTTTCAGTTTCCACCGACAACAAGAGGCATTTGACCAAAAGGTGGATTCATCTTGGCATGTGTATGGTGTGGATCATGGTGAGATTCCATATCAAAGTTCGGGCATGTGCATACACATGAGTCCCTCCCACCGGCTTGAAGTGAGGGTGCTACACATCATGGTGTAGTGCGTTTCCGGTTTGCGAAGCATGTACGTGCCACGTCAAAGTTGTGCATTGGGTATTCAAACATCACATAACACACAAGCACATGCACGCTGTGGTTTTGTCCTATGACACTCACTCGCGTGTGACTCTCTCTGTGGGCCCACGAGGTCGTCGTCGATTAGTTGAACGTGCAACGAGAGAGAGGTTAATTTGACCAACAAGGATGGTTCTTTTTTGGTTTGTGTTACGTATATGCACGGTAGGAGTATGTACATGTCAAAGAGGGGGCAACATGAATACTCTATATATATGCGTACGTCATAACCTCGCTCCATGTGGGGACTTTTCGGTTCCCGAGGCAGGTGCCTCATCAAAGTTGTACATTGGTATTCAAACATCACGCAATACCATGCAGGCGGTGGTTTCCCTATAGGAACTCACTCGCGCGTGCGCTTCCATCTGTGGGCATGCGAGGTTGTCCTCCATCACTTTGACCCAACGAGAGAGAGGTTAATTTGACCATCAAGGAATGATTCTTTTTTGGTTTGTGCTATACAGCAGAAGTACATATATACCACGCGTCGAATGGGGGCGTACATATAGCACATACCATGCATCATGAACCTCGCTCTCTGTGGGGACTTTTTGGTTTCCTATATATGTGGTGCCACATCAAAGTTGTGCATTGCGTATTCAAACATCACACAAACACCTCTTTGGGCCACATGCAGACGGTGGTACGTAGTCCTATATAGGATGCTCACTCGCGTGCGACGTACGCTTCGCTTTCTGTGGGCCCGCGAGTTCATCGTCCATCACTTTGACCCAACGAGAGAGAGGTATGTTTGACGAACAAGGAGGATTAATTCTTTTAGGGCTGTGTTACTAGGTGTATAGTACGTGTCGAAGGGGGGTGACCAACATATATATACTAGTTGTCACATGAACCTCACTCTGTGTGGGGACTTTGCAGTTTTTTGAGGCAAATGCCACATCAAAGTTATGCATTAGGTATTCAAAACATCACAACCACACACCTCTCCATATATATGTTCTGGCACACATGCAAGTGATGGTTGTTGTCCTATGGCACTCACTCACGCGGTTATCGGTGATGCTTCCATCTGTTGGCCCGCTTGGTCCATCACTTTCACCGACAGCGAGAGAGTTTAATTAATTTGACTTAGGAGGGGGCTCAATTTTTTGTTTGTCTCACGATATAGATCATGATGTGAGATTACATATATATAATAGCGCATGTTTACACATGAATCCATCCTGCTGGATCAAAGGGGGGGCGAGCACACGACACGTCATGAACCTCTTGCTCTGTGTGGGGACCTCTGCGATTTTCAACGCATGCACCACATCAATGTTGTGCATTGGGACGGGTATTCAACACATATGCATGCATCACACACCTCCATAAATATGTTCGGGACACACGCATGCAATGGTTGTCTTTGGACACACTCTCACTCGCTTGGTTATGGGCGGCAAGCCTATATATATTCGTGGGCCCGCGTGGACATCCATCATTTTGACCAACGACAAGAAAGGTTACCAGGGTGGATTCTTCTTCTTTGCTTCGAGTTGCCGTATAGTAGGTCGATCATTCAAAGCCTAATTAAGTTTGAGCACATGCTACGCGTCGTGAACCCTCACTCAGTGTGGGGATTTTACGGTTCCAAAGCATGGTGCCACATCAAATTTGCGCATTGGGTATTCAAACACCACACACACCACTTCCATATACATACTTGGGCCACATGCACAGAGTGGGTTTGTCTTCATATAGTACTCCCTCGCGAGGTTATCGGCGACAAGCTAGCCCATTTTATGGGGCCGTGTGTACGTCCATCACTTTAACCAACAATGAGTGGGAGAGGTTGTACGACCAAGTTGGCTTCTGCTTGGTCCGTGTTACAGTACGTCTTGGTGAGATGCCCTCCCCCCGATGTGTATGCGTGTGGGGGCGGGGGGTGGGGGCTACTTCGCACTACCTGCAACCTCCATGGGGTCGGGGAAGTCCGGTTTATTTGCGAGGCACACGTGCCACATCAAAGTTGTGAATGGTAGTTAAATATCACACCACACCCTTTTCATACATATAGTAGGGCCACCCGCAGGTGGTTCGTATGTGGTCTCGCCCATCTCGCGCCACAAGCACACATTTGTGGGTCGGCACACGGTCCACCTTTGTCGGGAAGCGAAAGGGGAAGTTTGACCATATATATGATGGACTCCTATAGGTTTTGTGTTACGGTAGGGTGAGATTTCAGACCTAGCTATTTGGGGGCATGCATTCGTAGCTAGGATTCCCTTACCGCCGACATGAAGTGGGGTTCGTAGGGGGTGGCTGACTAGCAATACTGTGCTTTTGTGAGACAGGTGCCACATCAAAGTTGTGCATTGGGTATTCGAACATCAAACCACCCTTTTCATACATATATTTGATCCACATGCAAGTGTGTTCGCGTTCTGACCCTCTCCCGTGTTATTCTTTTTGCCAAATTTATAAACAGCACATGAGTTGGATGTAGAAACCGTCTGCGATTGGGTACGCAACAGACACGGTTCGGTCAGACTACCCGTGTGCCATGGCCGTGCCCCTGAAGTCACTCACATCAGCACAGTAGATTGGGCTCCACGAGGCTTGCCTCCCGCTCTCGAAAATATCTACAGCCTCATAATCTCAAAAATATCTACCGCCTGGAAGGTTTTAATGTTTGACAGCACACGATTAGTATGTGCGGACCGTGTGCGATGTCTGTTACTCCCGCTCTGCTTCAATCCCTTGATTCAAATTTTCAGTAGCCTCGGCATTTTACTCCCGCCTCTGCATCCCTTGCAATCTCAAAAATATCTGCTTGCCCTTGATTCAAATTTTCAGTAGCCCCGCCTTGTTACTCCCGCCTCTGCATCCCTCGCAATCTCAAAAATATCTACTTGCCCTTGATCCAAATTTTCAGTAGCTCGGCATTTTACTCCCGCCTAGTAAAATTTTCAGTTGCCGCGGTATTTCCTCAAACACCACCTCCACACACACCACACACTCCCCAAAACCTCCGCTCACACAGACACACACCACCCCTCCCTCGCTCGAAACCATTGTTAGGTCGCCGCCATCGCCGCTGCCTCCATCCTCAACCTCTGCCTGTGTGTCAAGGAGCTCGAGGAGCCAATGGCCCAAAAGAGGTTTATTGCGGCCTCTTCGCCCGACGCCGGCGAGGTGGCCGCCAAGGTGTCCCCGTCGTCCTCCGCGGGCTCTTTATCGATCCGTCGTCGCCGGTCGCCCGATCTGCCCGCCGTCACACCCCTACACCGGTTCGAGGACTTCTCCGTCCTCCCTCGGGCCCGACCGCCGATGAGGTCCTACCTCGGGCTCCGGCAGCGGTGGTGGGGGACGTGGGTCGCTGAGATTACGGATCGGGAGACCCACACCCGCTGGTGGCTCGGTAGCTTCCACACGGCCGAGCTCGTGGCCATGGAGTATGACCGCTGGCAGGTCCGCTACCACGGCGTGGCGGCTAGGCTCAATTTCCCCTTCGGCACATGTCCGGTCGACCTCATTCCGCCGGAGCCAGGGTGGTGAGCTTGGCTATGGCACGGGAGGACCGCAAGGCATGGGAGCGCCTCGAGGCCGAGGCCGCAAATGAGGCCTACATGCAAGAGCTCCGTCGGCAGCACCCGGAGCTCATGGAGGCGGAGCGGGTGATCTTTGCTAGTGCAGAGGGCAGCGAGGTTATCGTGCTCTCCTCCAATGACGAGGTCGAAGGCGGAGAGGACGGCGGCGCGGAGGGCGTCGAGGTGGGCGGCGAGGACGAGGAGATCGACGTCGACAAGTGGAGGAGTGTCTTCCCCAACGACCCCGACGACGGCACCGGCCCAGACCCGGCTCGCGGCACACCGTACCTGACGAGGAAGGATTGGCTCGACCTCCACTTCGACCGAAAGTAGTTTAGTTTAGTTTAAATTTATGTTTTATGTTCGGTTATGCAAAACTATCTATGTTTATGTTTGAATGCATGCTACTTTTGGTTGAACCAGCTTTGAACTTGATCAAATTGAAGTTTACAACGTTAAGTTTAGGGGATCGACTAGAAACGACCAAAAATTGCTGGAGTATATGTATATATCCACTAAGGGTTTTAGTCCGTTAACTTTTAAAGGATCGGCTAGAGATGGCCTTATGCCTTGTTTATTTCAGTTCTTCACAATGTGATGCTCTATATGTGAAACTATTTGCCGTGCAGTTCAATTTCATCAATAACAGTTTCAACAATACCACTATGAATTTCGATATTTGGTTGCTGTTAAGGATGTTGCAGTTAACATGCCTTTTCAATTTTTTTAACAATAACTAGTGTACTTTAGACCTGCACAATACCAGTTTGAATGACTATTTGCTTGTTTTTAAATGTTATGCCTGATGCAGTTAACACACCTTTCCACTTCTTGTTTTGCTTAACTAGCGTGATTAAACCTGCACACTGAAGCTATCATTTGTAGATTATGTTGTCTACCATGGATATATTTGGTGGATGTTTAGCCTGTTGTGCTTAACATGCCTTTATATGTACTCATATAGGACAATATTGAGAACAGTGCTGTTTTCCATCGAGGTTAGTTTCATCGCATTGCTTATATGTACTCACTGTTCAGGATATCGGTAGCTGGTACCATATAGCCTGGGGGCTGATAAGGGATTAATCGTCGAATCGGACATTTCACTGAATATATGTGTAACCCATTTATCAGTAGGTTAACTAGGGCCATATTTAATATATCTGAGGCTACATAGCAACATGCATTGTACTGAATGACTAAATATGTAATCCCAGGCTACATAGCAATAAGGAAGAGTGTTACCTTAATGTTCTCATGATGTCTAGATATACATGTAATAAAATCTTATATAATGGGATGGAGGGAGTGTTGTACTACATCATTTTGCGATTGTTGTTTAGCTTCTAATATTAACTTGGTGCTTTTAGGTACATATGTCATTTCCAAAGATCCACACTTCGACCCTTTCTGTGTATGGGGCAATGAGATATTCATGAACCAGCAACAAGTGAGGAAACTGATAAAGATTGTTATTAAAATGGGTCAAAAGATGTCAATCGAACTATTTGTTTACACTTTATGCAAGACAACAGTGAACTGCAGGATGGTAAGTAAGAACTCTGTAGCCTTATTTTTACTGCCCATAATGAGTTGTGTTAGATCACAATGTCTGAATCTTTTTCCTTTGCAGTGGATCCTGAAGCAGTTTACTCAAGATTACCTCTCAACCTACATGATTGGCGGCCGGCCATCACAAGGGGTCGGACTAGAGTCGTGCGTGCCTTCTGCATCCAGGACAGCACAATAGGGCCATTCCGCTTCAACTTGTTCAGCAACCAGAATGTCTGTCGCCTCTTTCTTTACCATCTATAATAGTACAAGTATAGAACCCTGGTTCATCATTCTTTATTTGGTGCTTATGTAATTCTTGAACATATGTACCTATGAATCAAATAATGCATTGGTTGTTTTAACCTGATGGATATGAATAAAGCTATAGCCTACTTTCAAGTTCAAATTAGGTACAATTTTAAATAGCAGCAATTAAATTAGGGTGAAATTATGGTCTGCAGGTCATTACGGCGCACACGGTCTATAAAGCACAGCGTGTGTGATATACATCATAATCCGACGCGGTTCATGGAGAGGAAACGTGTGTAACCATGCACACAGTTGCCGTTTGCAAAGCGTGTGTGATGTCAGACAATATCACAAACGGTGCGGGAAAACTAAATGTGTGTGATTGTCGACCTATCGTACACGATTTACAATCATGAACTATTTGTGATGTGCCAGGCATCATAAACGTAGAGCCAGTTAGGTACGTGCCTGGAAAACTCCCGTGCCTGGAATGTGGCTGGTTTTAGGTAAAACCACAGAACTCCGACTGCGATAGCAATGCGAGCACAAACGAGTAGCAAGGATGAAGCGTTTGGGATATTCGAGATGTCAGAAACAGTTTTATAGGGACAACTGTATGCATCAAGGCTCCCTATCCCCGACGGTTTCTGGGTCATGTGGGAAGGACCCCCCCTATCGCAGTCACTCACTTGGCGATGGTTCCAAACACCGTCGCGGAAAGGGGTTAAAAACCATTTGTATAGCACCTCGATGTACCAGTGATATTCCATCCTCGTATCTTGTGTTTGCCTTACATCAAGGTAGTGATTGTCAGTATCATGCATGAATGAGTTCTGAAGAGTGAATTTTATTGCTTTTTCTTGTAGGTTTTAACTTGGTAGTGTGATGTTGTTTGCATCTTGCATATGATTTATTTCTTGTACTGCTTCACATTTGTTTAAATGCCAGTTATGACGAGACACTGTTAACTTGGCAGAGCGATATTTGTAGCATCTTTCATATGGTGTCCACCTTCCATTGCATGGCTTCTAATTTATTGAAATGCCTTCTACTTAGTTTACACATCATAGTTCTGATTATCTCATGACGTCCTGTTTTTTGTACATATTACATCCTCCTATCATGCGGTTCTCTAACATCAAAGTTCAGTAAGTCTGTATCACGCATCAATTTGTTCTGAAGAACTAAATTTTTATTCCTTTTTCTTGTCGGCTTGACTTGACATGGCACAGAGAAAGAGGAAGGAACACAGAATGGCAGGGGATGGCGTTAGTACTCAGGACGCACGGAAACGGAAGCAGAAGAATTATGCAGATTCTGCTGGTACTGATGGTGCAATAGAAGGTCAAAGTCCACCGGAAAATTGTACAAACACGGTATCCCATGCTACACCAGCTGCAAAACAATCCAAACACAAACTAATAGCTGCCACCAAACAAGCAGCGACAGCCCTAGTTGTTGCAACACCTTCAGCTGCACGAGTTACTCGTTTGTCAACTCAGCTAGCGGCAAGTTCCCAAGCTCCCTTGCTGTAACACCCCCCCTATAATTAGCCACAGTGATCACCCCTACTTAATGCCATGTCAGCAGGTTTAATAGTGCCTAGTCATCATTTGCATCATGTTGCTTTTCAAACTCCTAATTCAAACTGGAAAATAAAAGTTGTTCAAATCAGAAACTAAAATGTTCATTAAATAGCAAATTATTCAGAGGCAGTTATAAAATTGTAACCAACATTATATGGATTAGTTAAGTGGCCCTAACAACCTCAAACAGTGGCTAACAGCAACCTTTAATAACCCTTCAGTTAATTTAAATTAAATATGAGATTGTGTTTTACCCAAACTGGTTTTTGGTGTTAGGATATAATGCACTGCAATTTATGAGCCAGGTCTCATATTTTATAAAAGTCAATTAGTAGCCAAACAATTAGCAAAACAGAGTAGAAAAGAAAGCAAAAAAAGGAAAATAGAAAAGGGCCTAGTGCTTACTGTGCACTTAGGCCTGCTGCTACAGGATCGGGCCCAGCCCATCTGGGGTCATCCCTCTCCTCCCGCGCGCTGTCGCGCGCCCGCACCGACACGCCGACGCCCGTCGCCATGTCGCCCATCCGCCGGCTCCCCGTCGCCTATATGGCCTCCCTCGAGCCCCCTCGCCCGTCCCCGAACCCTAGCGCCCTCAGTTCCCTCGCCCCCTCTCTCTGCCTCGCCAGATCTCCCTTGCCCGAACGCCATCGCCGCCGTCCATCTCCCTCCACCGCGGCCACCGACCGCCCCGAGCCTCGTCGTCATGCCCTAAAGCGCGGCCGTCGTCCGCCTCGTCGTCCCCAACCGCGCACGCGAGCCGGGAGCCACCGGAGCGCCCACAGCGCCGTTGTCTTCCTCCTCCAGACGCCGGAGCTCCGTCGCCGTCTCCGTCGTCCTCTACTGCTCCTAAGCTCTCACGGGCCTTTCTTGGTTGCGCGGTGAGCCTCTTCCTTTCCCCCTTTCCCTCCTCGCGCCATGCATTTTGCCATAGCTAGCTCGCCCGCATGCCGAGCTCCGTCGTCCGCCATCGCCGCCGTAGCGCTCGCCTCCGAGCTCCTCTGCTCGAGCCAGTAGCTCCGACGAGCTCCTGGAGCGCCATAGACCTCGCCTAGCCTCTTTGTTTACTCGCACGAACGCCGTAGCACCAATCCCCAACTCCGGCCGAACGCGCCGCCCATCGCCGTCGATGTTTCCGTCCTCCTCGCACGATGCAACCGCCGCCATCGGGCGCGGCTCGCTCCGCCCGATCCAACGCGCCTGACCACGCGCGAAATGGTGGCCGGAGGGCGAATCCCGACCACCTCCCGAGCCGCGCCGCCACTGGGATGGTCGCCGGCGACGCTGACCGGCGCCGACGTGGCCGACCGTGGCCCACCGCTGTGCCACTAACCGTGGACCCCACGGGCCCCAGTTGACTGGGTTGACCCAGTCAACTGCTGACTAGGCTGCCCAGTGAGACTGACATGTGGGCCCCGCGATAATTAAGCGATTTAAAAAGAAAATGTTAATTAAATTATTTAGTCTAATCACTCACTGACATATGGGCCCACACCCCTAATTAGCTTAGTTAGATTAGTTTAATCCACTGTTAGACTAACAGAGACTAACATGTGGGTCCCACTGGACCCACAGGTCAGGTTTGACCTGGTCAGCCGACCTGTTGACTATTGACATCACCAATACATCATGCTGATGTCACAATTCACTGTTCTGGATAATGTTAGAATTAAATAATTAAATAAATTCCAGAAAATGGGTAAAACTTCAGAAAATCGTAGAAAATAAACCGTAGCTCGGATCGAAAAACTTTATACATGAAAGTTGCTCAGAACGACGAGACGGATCTGTTCATGTCGTCTGTTTCCATGTCAGAACCCCCTACGTAGGAGAACCCGTAACTTTTAGCCTGATTCTGGTAGATGAATAGTGCATAACTACCGGTTAATAATCCCAACTTAAATCCTAAAATAACTAATATGACTTAGACATGCTTTTAGGCAACCCTGCACTACACGTTAGCATAGCCAGCTCTGTGATTGCTTTTGTTGCTTTGTATTTATCTGTTTCCTCCCCCTCTTCTCTCTCGATAGAGCCCGGTATCGACGCAGCTCCGGAGATCGATGACCTCACTGACGACCTTGCCTTTGCCGCCGAGCAACCAGGCAAGCACCCCCCTTTTTAACATGCCGATATCGCCTATTCTTTCTCTCTCATGCTTGCACTAGAATTGCTGCTGCTACTGTTTATCCTATTTCTGTTGCATAGCCTGCTTTTGTAACTGCTGTTGATACCTGCCTGATATCCAAACTGCTTAGTATAGGCTGGTTAGAGACCCACCAGAGACCCCACTTTGTCCCCATCTGCCCTGCTGGATTATCAGAAGACCCGAGCAACGGGATCGAAGACCAGGCCCCGGCACCGCACATCACCCCCCTAGTTGTACGACACTACTGGGTTACTATCGAGTGCCAAGGGTGGTACCTCGTCAGCACTTCTGATGTTAACCTTGTAGGTTAGTTCATCGGTTGTGGTCATCGAGGGTGATTCCTCCTTCACCACTCCCGATAACGACGCTGTCATGCAACCCCTCAAGTGTGAACCCATCGAGGGTGATTCCTCCGAGTTCACCTTGACGGATACATCTAGTAGGAATCCAACAAGGGTGATACCTCAGATTCCCCAGATGTTATGGACACATGGATACTTGGACTTTACAACTGATACTTGGAAAGGCGGGTCGACCCTGAGGGGTACCCACGAATGATGGGAAGTCGGGTTGACCTGGAGGTTACCCGTGAGATGAATATGAGGCGTGGCCGGGCATTCCTAGCCCTTGCCGCAAGTCCTCGAGATGGGGCGACAGGGTCACATCTTTCGTGAGTCTCTGCTCATTACCGCAAGCCCCTAATCCACTAATGATTTGGATATTTGATCCGAGCAGGCCTCTGGCCTGATAGCACTAACCATCACGTGGGAAGAGTTATGGGCACTATGCATCATAGCATCAGCCGAAAGCTCTGTCAGACGTCCAGTTCAGCATCGCGGCACGGCTGGGCCGGCGCCATCCTGTAGTGGTGGTACCGAGATTCGCCCTGCACGCAACGACTCGGAGTGCACAGGGCGATGGCCCAAGACCCTGAGCGCTTAGGATGTCAACCGACGGGGACCTCTCTGCTGAGCTGTAGGTAGGGTTGCGGTGTATCGTTTGGCTGAGGCCGGGCATGACCCAGGAAAGTGTGTCCGGTCGGAGTTAAGCGAGCATGGTGGGTAAGTTGGTGCACCCCTGCAGGGAAGAAAACATCTATCGATAGCCGGTCCCACGGTAAAGGACACTCGGAGTTGTATCCCGATCGATACAAATAGAACTGGATATGTGGCTCTGGGATCGCTTTCTCGTAGGGAGTCGAGGAAGGATCTCTGGGCGAGACTGTTACATAACCCTACTACTGGATAGTATGGCTCTGGGATTGCTTTCTCGCAGGGAGTCGAGGAAGTATCTCTGGGTGAGGTTGATAACACTACTAATACTTTATATTATGTTTCTCTGTACTCTTCTAAATGCTGCAAGATGCTGAAGCTGCTAGTCTTCGATAGGACTAGGCCTTCTCTCTATTATGGCATTTCTGCAGCCCAGTCCACATATATAGCCTTCCTTTGAAAATGTTGCATATGTAGTGTAGATCCTTGCTTGCTGAGTACTTCGGATGAGTACTCATGGTTGCTTTGTTTTCTTTTTCCCCATATCCGTTTGATGCAACCAGATGGAAAAACCTCTGAGACAGTTGCCCCTGTCGATGATCACTACTACTACCCCAAGGATGGATACTACTTCGAGTTGACTGACGACCAGGAGTAGGTTCAGAGGGTCCCAGGCAGGAGGCCTGCGCCTTTCGATCGTAGTGTTTTCTTTTGCCCCGCCTTTTAAGACTTGTCTGTTTCTCTTTTATATCTGTACTCAGATATCTGATGCTTCCGCTGACGCTTGTATGCGAGCTTTTGTATTCGAGCCCTCGAGGCCCCTGGCTTGTAATATAAAGCTTGTATTATTTTAATTTGTGTCTAGAGTTGTGTTGTGATATCTTCAAGTGAGTCCTTAGGCTTGATCATGTGCATTTGCGTGTATGATTAGTGCATGATTAAGCCGGCGGCGTCACACTTGCCACCTGACACTACTTCCGAAGCACTCTTGACACAAGACGAGTTGGTAAGATCAGATGAACCTTGTGAGCTTCAACAGCAAGAAGGTAGTTGTTGGAGTCAAGTTACAGTTGCATGCTTCTTTATATGTAGTCTCACAGTTTGATGTACACTAACACTTCCTATGTTCGTTGTTGGACTAGCACCTAGGCGCAAGAGGAAACAGACATCAGGGATAATGCTCGATAGGTTAACTAAATCTAGGGGAGGAAGAATGGAGATCCATTTTGAGGCAGGTTTAAAAAGGCCACGTGATGCTACATAGTCAGCCAAGTTAGTATCAGAGGCAGCGGTTGCCATTAGGTGTTATGCACGTATCCTCCCAACATGGATTCAGTACAGGAATGACAAAGACAAAACCCAGTTCAACACCTTCCTCGACCATTTATCTGTAAGTATGGTTATGTATGGAAACTAGTAATATCATCTTGCTCTGTCCCATACTTTCTAGGTTGCTGATAATGAGACTCCCATAATTTTCAACAGATGAGGTTCAAGTTGGATAGCCAAGATGATGCAACCAGACAAGCTTGCACCCATGTTTTCAAGTCTGCTCTGCGACAGTATCAGTATAACTTGAGGAAAACTCACTTTGAAGGCAAGGCTAACAGTGAACTTGCCCAAACATCTCAAGTGGAAAATATATCGGATGAAGACTAGAGAGGCCTCGTTAAACACTGTTCTGATCCAAAGTATCAAGTACGTTATATATATGTGATCAGATCACATGTTGAACTCCTATTTATGCATGTGCCTCACAAATCTATCTTCTTGTAGGTGGACTGTTCAAAGAATAAGGCCAACCGTACGAAAGTGAAATTCCAACAGACGACAAGATCTCGTAGCTATATTGCACACTGCGAGGCTCTTGTAATTAGCTGCTGTTTCACTCTTTTCACTGTGCCATATTATCAGATCTATATTAACTTGTTCCAAATGCAGAGGAAAGCCCGCAAGGACCAAAAAGTACCTGAACCAAACGCTGTGGAAATCTTCAGGACTGTCACACCAGCAAGACGAAGGGCATGACTACACTAGTCAAAGCCGCTGTTGTAAGTCCTTAATCCTTATGCCTTTTAACTACTACTTACTCTGACTTGTGCATTGAACTGCATGGTTTGCAGCCAATGTATATTACTCTTTTCAATTTTATACACAATTGTCTTAGCGTATCATTGCACCTTACAAGGTTTAAAAGAGAGGAGTGATGTTCCTTTGATCTTGATCTGTAATCTAGTTCCGTGCTGGACTTGTCTACACAACATTACAATTGCCTGTTTGTCTATTCTCAGTTGTTTTGTGATATGAATGATGTCATACTATGCTTACTGTATTATAAACTTTGTCTCTTTATCCTTAGCTATCAATACAATGTGAAGAAATAGACAATACATTAGCCATGGTACATGGTCATATGTTTGGAACCTGGTTTTATTATGTACTTTGCAGTAAAATACAACTAATATTTTACACGGGTTCACCAGAATAAGTTCTGTATATAGACCAAAGCTATTTTGTTTGGTTTTGCTGCCTCCTTAATATCTTCTGTTCTGGTACTACTAATGTAAAAACTCAACTTTTCAGAAAGCTATGGAACAAATGGTGGAACCGCCACCTTCTGAAGGTGACGAGGCAACTATAACCGCAATGTCACCTCTTGCTGCAGTGGGTCGGTACCTGTCCACTAACAGTGCCAAAAGCACGTTCCTGCATAATACTGGGTTGGTTGTTAAGGCAATCTCATCCAAACTGCCTCATGGTCAAGATATGCAAGCTCAAAACAATGTTATATCTGCGCTCCAGACACAAGTCCATTCCCTAATAGAGACCCTTTGTGAAACAAGGACAGCCATTGTTCGATGTCGTCAAGATATGCATGGTTTTGAAACTAGACTATCAGACATTTGCTATGTTGTTCAGGAGCCTAGGAGAAATGAAGGCGAAGGTTATGGTGCTCCATCAGATAGTACAGCATGAAAACGTAGCAGTCATGTCAAATGAACTGAGCTTCTGAACTTCTGGTGGTGCATTTATCTGCTGGACTGTTAACTTTTATGCCAACCTTCCTTTTGTTTTATGGTTGTAATTTGTTTTGTTTCGATACAAAATTTGTTCTTAACATGCAGCGACCGGCTCAAGAAAACAGCAAGCCATTTTTGTATAGTGCAGGGTGTTCCCTATATTTGCACTGGTGGCGAACTTTGATGCCCAGTGGATGTAATCTGTGCAATCGCCTTAATAGCCTAGCGTTAGTTTCTGGCTTATTTATTTCCCTAGTCTTCTTTTTCCTTGGTTTGCTAGTGGTCGCAACAACCATAGGCCATATACAGACCGTGGTAACCTTGAGCCTGCTACGGGCCGTAGGATCCATGGGCCTCCTACGGGCCTTCGGATAAATGGGCCTCGAACGGGCCATAGAATCAGTGGGCCTCGGGCCGTCGGATAAATGGGCCCACATGGGCCATAAACGGGTGTAATTGGTAGCGGGCCAGCACGGTAACGGGCCGTTAACAGGCCAGAAGACAGCAGAGGCTTAATTCTATCACAGGCATAACGGGTCGTTAATGGGCCAGAATATAGGACGGGCTGGAAATGGCGCAACGGGTTAACAGGCCACAAACGGGCCAATTCTAAACGCGGGCCAAAATTGGCCCATTAGGGGAACAGGCCAGTAACGGGCCAGAAGTAATCGAGGGCCGGAAAGGAGCCCAAGAATGTATGGGCCGTCAGTAGGCCGAAAGCTAACACGGGCTGGAAACGGCCCATGTGAATCATGGGCCGTTACTGGGCATAAAGAAATTTACTATTTATTATGGGCCAGAGTCACCGCGGCCCATTAAAGGGCCCAAAGATACGAAAGGCCACGTATGGGCTGAAAGAGGTCGTGGGCCATACATGGGCCAAAAATGAAATGGCTGGTATTATACTGGACGGCCCACATGACGCTGTTGGGCCGATTTCGGGAACACCATAACGGGTCGTGAGTTACCGGGCCGTAAAATGGGCTATATGCGAACAGACCATTAACAGGCTTTTCATGGGCCGGCCCGCTAGCTTTTGACCAAGTCAAAAGGGCCGGCCTTTGTAAGCTAAATGGGCCAGTGTTAGGCCGTCGCACGTGTCCACATATCATAGGCGCCTATCTGACCCAATGACGAGCTGACACGTGTTTCCTCCGGCCAATGAGAATTTTACACGTGGAAAATCGCCATTGGTCATTGCTGTTAACAGGTTATCGGATTCAAAACTGGACCCGATAGCTTAACGGCGACCCGTTACGGTGGATGCCACGTGTCGGTTACCCTTGACGAAAGCACTTCCATGACGCGTCATTCATCATCATGGAAGTGAACACTTCCGTGATGATAATTTTGGTATTGTCATGGAACACTTCTACGACAGCACAGGTATGACTATCTTGATTCTGTCATAAAATTGTCATGGATGTACATGCATGACAAAAAACATGACCCACTGTGACAAACACGTATCATCACGGAAGTGTATTTTTTTTGTAGTGCAAGTCCTCTTTACTCCCATACGCAACAACCCACTTACTCGGGTATGTGCTTCTATCACTCACACCACCCACCATAAGCGAATCATGAACATATTGCAACACCCTACAACGGGGATCCCTCACATTTGCGTGACACGGAGGGCACCATAGGACAGCACCAAAATAAAATATACAACTCATACTAATTACGATCATCAATAATGAAGGAAATATGCCCTAGAGGCAATAATAAAGTTGTTATTTTATATTTCCTTATTCATGATAAAGGTTTATTATTCATGCTAGAATTGTATTGATCGGAAACTTAAATACATGTGTGAATACATAAACAAATACCGTGTCCCTAGTAAGCCTCTACTAGACTAGCTCGTTGATCAAAGATGGTTCAGGTTTCCTAACCATTGACATGTGTTGTCATTTGATAACGGGATCACGTCATTAGGAGAATGATGTGATGGACAAGACCCATCCATTAGCTTAGCATAATGATCATTCAGTTTATTGCTATTGGTTTCTTCAAGTCAAATACATATTCCTTCGACTATGAGATTATGCAACTCCCGGATACCGGAGGAATACCTTGTGTGCTATCAAACATCACAACGTAACTGGGTGATCATAAAGATGCTCTACAGGTACCTCCGAAGGTGTTTGTTGAGTTGGCATAGATCAAGATTAGGATTTGTCACTCCGAGTATCGGAGAGGTATCTCTGGGCCCTCTCGGTAATACACATCATAAGAAGCCTTGCAAGCAAAGTGACTAATGAGTTAGTTATAGGATGATGTATTACGGAACGAGTAAAGAGACTTTCCAGTAATGAGATTGAACTAGGTATGAAGATACCGACGATCGAATCTCGGGCAAGTAACATACCGATGGACAAAGGGAATTACGTATGTTGACATAACGGTTCGATCGATAAAGATCTTTGTAGAATATGTAGGAGCCAATATGGGCATCCAGGTTCCGCTGTTGGTTATTAACCGGAGAGGTCTTGGTCATGTCTACATAGTTCTCGAACCCATAGGGTCCGCACGCTTAACGTTCGTTGACTATATAGTGTTATATGAGTTATATGATTTGGTGACCAAATGTTGTTCGGAGTCCCGGAGGAGATCACGGACATGACGAGGAGTCTCGAAATGGTCGACAGGTAAAGATTGACATATAGGACGATGGTATTTGGACACCGGAAGTGTTTCGGAGAAAACCGGATAGTCATCGGAGTATCGGAGGGGGTACCGGTCAACCCCGGGAGAGTATTCGGCCTATTGGGCCATAAGAGGGGAGCACACCAGCCCACAAGGGGCTAGCGCGCCCCCCATGGCAGCCGCCCAAGTGGGGAAAGGAAAGGGGGGAGGATTCGGCCTCCCCTTCCTTCTCTCTTCCCCCCTTTCCTTTCTTCTCCGGCAATTAAGGAAAGGAGGGCGCCACTTGGGGAGGACCCCAACTAGGATTCGGCCTACTTGGGGCGCCCTCCTGGCTGCTCCCTCTTCCCCCCAACTTATATATATGTTGAAATATAACTACATTGCTCAAAGCATCAAAAAGCACATTAGAAGCTTGAGCATTGAGGTAAGAGTTTTTCTCATCCTCTATAGATAATCTTTGAGGGTCCTTCAGAGGAGAAAAACCCATATCTACAATTTGCTCTAAACACGGGTCAATGGCCCGAAAATGATTAAGCATGCGAATAACCCAAACATCAAACTTTGTTCCATCAAAACTAAGAGTGTCAAAGAATCCTAATCCCCTAGTCGACATCCTTACTCTCTAGGCGGTTAAGCCTGATAAAGAGAGACGAGGCTTTGATAACAATTGAAAGATCGAGGATGTCGCCTAGAGGGGGGGTGAATAGGCGCTTTAAAATAATTATGGTTTAGGCTTGAACAAATGTGGAAATCAAGAAAGAGCATCAAGTGTTGATGGTTAACAAGACCACTAGTTTCAAGAAAAAGGGCAAAGGGAAAGAAAGGGAACTTCAAGAAGAATGGAAAGCAAGTTCCCACTCCCGTGAAGAAACCCAAAGTTGGACCTAAGCCTGAAACTGAGTGCTTCTACTGCAAAGGGAATGGTCACTAGAAGCGGAACTGCCCCAAATACTTGGCGTATAAGAAGGATGGCAAAGTGAACAAAGGTATATTTGATGTACATGTTATTGATGTGTACCTTACTAGTATTCGTAGTAACCCCTGGGTATTTGATACTCGTTCAGTTGCTAAGATTAGTAACTCGAAACAGGAGTTGCAGAATAAATAGAGACTAGTTAAGGGCGAGGTGACGATGTGTGTTGGAAGTGATTCCAAGGTTGATACGATCACCATCGCACACTCCCTCTACCTTCGGGATTAGTGTTGAACCTAAATAAATGTTATTTGGTGTTTGCGTTGAGCATGAATATGATTAGATCATGTTTATTGCAATACGATTATTCATTTAAGTCAGAGAATAATTGTTGTTCTGTTTACATGAATAAAGCCTTCTATGGTCATACACCCAATGTGAATAGTTTATTGAATCTCGATTGTAGTGATACACATATTCATAATATTAATGCCAAAAGATGCAAAGTTGATAATGATAGTGCAACATACTTGTGGCACTGCCGTTTAGGTCATATTGGTGTAAAGCGCATGAAGAAACTCCATGCAGATGGACTTTTGGAGTCACTTGATTATGAATCATTTGATACTTGTGAACCATGCTTCATGGGCAAGATGACTAAAACTCTGTTCTCCGAAACAATGGAGCGAGCTAATGACTTATTGGAAATAATACATACCGATGTATGCAGTCCGATGAGTGTTGAAGCACGCGGCGGGTATCGTTATTTTCTGACCTTCACAGATGATTTGAGTAGGTATGGGTATATCTACTTAATGAAACACAAGTCTGAAACATTTGAAAAGTTCAAAGAATTTCAGAGTGAAGTGGAGAATCATCGTAACAAGAAAATAAAGTTTCTACGATCTGATCGCGCAGGCGAATATTTGAATTACGAGTTTGGCCTTCATTTAAAACAATGTGGAATAGTTTCACAACTCACGCCACCTGGAACACCACAACGTAATGGTGTGTCTGAACGTCGTAACCGTACTTTATTAGATATGGTGCGATCTATGATGTCTCTTACCGATTTACCACTATCGTTTTGGGGTTATGCATTAGAGACAGCCGCATTCACATTAAATAGGGCACCGTGTAAATCCGTCGAGACGACACCGTATGAACTATGGTTTGGCAAGAAACCTAAGCTGTCGTTTCTTAAAGTTTGGGGTTGCGACACTTATGTCAAAAGGCTTCAGCCTGATAAGCTCGAACCCAAATCGGAGAAGTGCGTCTTCATAGGATACCCTAAGGAAACAATTGGGTACACCTTCTACCACAGATCCGAAGGCAAGATCTTTGTTGCTAAGAATGGATCCTTTCTAGAGAAGGAGTTTCTCTCGAAAGAAGTGGGTGGGAGGAAAGTAGAACTTGATGAGGTAATTGTACCTTCTCTCGAATTGGAAAGTAGCACATCACAGAAAACTATTCTCGTGATGCCTACACAAACTAGAGAGGAAGCTAATGATGATGATCATGAAACTTCAGATCAAGTTACTACTGAACCTCGTAGGTCGACCAGAGCATGATCAACACTAGAGTGGTACGATAATCCTGTCCTGGAAGTCATGTTACTAGACCATGGCGAACCTACGAACTATGAAGAAGCTATGATGAGCCCAGATTCCGATAAATGGCTTGAGGCCATGAAAACTGAGATAGGATCCATGTATGAGAACGAAGTGTGGACTTTGGTGGATTTGCCCGATGATCGGCAAGCCATAGAGAATAAATGGATCTTCAAGAAGAAGACTGACGCTGATGGTAATGTTACTGTCTACAAAGCTCGACTTGTTGCGAAAGGTTTTCGACAAGTTCAAGGGGTTGACTACAATGAGACTTTCTCACCCGTAGAGATGCTTAAGTCTGTTCGAATCATGTTAGCAATTGCCGCATTTTATGAAATCTGGCAAATGGATGTCAAAACTGCATTCCTTAATGGATTTCTTAAAGAAGAGTTGTATATGATGCAACCAGAAGGTTTTGTCGATCCTAAAGGTGCTAACAAAGTGTGCAAACTCCAGCGATCCATCTATGGACTCGTGCAAGCATCTCGGAGTTGGAATATATGCTTTGATGAGGTGATCAAAGCATATGGTTTTATACAGACTTATGGTGAAGCCTGTATTTACAAGAAAGTGAGTGGGAGCTCTGTAGCATTTCTGATATTATATGTGGATGACATATTGCTGATTGGAAATGATATAGAATTTCTGGATATCATAAAAGGATATTTGAATAAGAATTTTTCAATGAAAGACCTCGATGAAGCTGCTTACATATTGGGCATCAAGATCTATAGAGATAGATCAAGACGCTTGATAAGACTTTCAAATGAGTACATACCTTGACAAGATTTTGAAGGAGTTCAAAATGGATCAGTCAAAGAAGGAGTTCTTGCCTGTATTGTAAGGTGTGAAGTTGAGTAAGACTCAAAGCCCGACCACGGTAGAAGATAGAGAGAGAATGAAAGTCATTCCCTATGCCTCAGCCATAGGTTCTATAAAGTATGCCATGCTGTGTACCAGACCTGTTGTGTACCTTGCCATGAGTTTGGCAAGGGGGTACAATAGTGATCCAGGAGTAGATCACTGGACAGCGGTCAAAATTATCCTTAGTTACCTAAGAGGACTAAGGAAATGTTTCTCGGTTATGGAGATGATAAAGAGTTCGTCGTAAAGAGTTACGTCGATTCAAGCTTTAACACCGATCCGGATGACTCTGAGTCTCAATCTGGATACGTATTGAAACTGGGAGCGATGAGCTAGAGTAGCTCCATGCAGAGCATTGTAGACACAGAAATTTGCAAAATACATACGGATCTGAATGTGGCAGGCCCGTTGACTAAACTTCTCTCACAAGCAAAACATGATCACACCTTAGTACTCTTTCGGTGTTAATCACATGGCGATGTGAACTAGATTATTGACACTAGTAAACTCTTTGGGTGTTGGTCACATGGCGATGTGAACTATGGGTGTTAATCACATGGCGATGTGAACTAGATTATTGACTCTAGTGCAAGTGGGAGACTGAAGGAAATATGCCCTAGAGGCAATAATAAAGTTCTTATTTTATATTTCCTTATTCATAATAAAGGTTTATTATTCATGCTAGAATTGTATTGATCGGAAACTTAAATACATGTGTGAATACATAAACAAATATCGTGTCCCTAGTAAGCCTCTACTAGACTAGCTCGTTGATTAAAGATGGTTAAGGTTTCCTAACCATTGACATGTGTTGTCACTTGATAACGGGATCACATCATTAGGAGAATGATGTGATGGACAAGACCCATCCGTTAGCTTAGCATAATGATCGTTCAGTTTATTGCTATTGCTTTCTTCATGTCAAATGCATATTCCTTCGACTATGAGATTATGCCACTCCTGGATACCGGAGGAATACCTTGTGTGCTATCAAACGTCACAACGTAACTGGGTGATCATAAAGATGCTCTACAGGTATCTCCGAAAGTGTTTGTTGAGTTGCATAGATCAAGATTAGGATTTGTCACTCGAAGTATCGGAGAGGTATCTCTGGGCCCTCTCGGTAATACACATCATAAGAAGCCTTGCAAGCAAAGTGACTAATGAGTTAGTTACAGGATGATTTATTACGGAACGAGTAAAGAGACTTGCCGGTAATGAGATTGAACTAGGTATGAAGATACCGACGATCGAATCTCGGGCAAGTAACTTACCGATGGACAAAAAGAATTACGTATGTTGTCATAACGGTTCGATCGGTAAAGATCTTCGTAGAATATGTAGGAGCCAATATGGGCATCCAGGTTCCGCTATTGGTTATTGATCGGAGAGGTGTCTCGGTCATGTCTACATAGTTCTCGAACCCGTAGGGTCCGCACACTTAACGTTCGTTGACGATATAGTGTTATATGAGTTATATGATTTGATGACCAAATGTTGTTCGGAGTCCCGGATGAGATCACGTACATGACGAGGAGTCTTGAAATAGTCGAGAGGTAAAGATTGATATATAGGAACATGATATTCGGACACCAGAAGTGTTTCGGAGAAAACCGGATAGTCATCGGAGTACCGGAGGGGGTACCGGTCAACCCCGGGAGAGTATTCGGCCTATTGGGCCATAAGAGGGGAGGACACCAGCCCACAAGGGGCTGGCACGCCCCCCATGGCAGCCGCCCAGGTGGGGAAAGGAAAGGTGGGAGGATTCGGCCTCCCCTTCCTTCTCTCTTCCCCCCTTTCCTTTCTTCTCCGGCAATTAAGGAAAGGGGGCGCCACTTGGGGAGGACCCCAAGTAGGATTCGGCCTACTTGGGGTGCCCTCCTGGTTGCTCCCTCTTCCCCCCAACTTATGTGGGAGGGGGCGCCTAGCACAAGCACAACATTATCTTAGCCGTGTGCGGCGCCCCCCTCCACCGTTTACACCCCCGGTCATATTTTCGTAGTGCTTAGACGAAGCCCTGCGGAGATCACTTCACCATCACCGTCACCATGCCGTCATGCTGCCGGAACTCATCCACTACCTCGTCGTCTTGCTGGATCAAGAAGGCGGAGGATGTCATCGAGCTGAACGTGTGCTAAACGCGGAGGTGCCGTACGGTTGGTGCTCAATCGATTGGAACGCGAAGAAGTTCGACTACATGAACCGCGTTATCAAACGCTTCCGCTTACGGTCTATGAGGGTACATAGACACACTCTCCCCTCTCATTGCTATGCATCTCCTTGATAGATCTTGCATGTGCGTAGAAAATTTTTTGTTTTCCATGCAACGTTTCCCAACAAATCAACCCATAGGACAAAATGGATCTACTCAAACATCATAGGATAACCACATATCATTGGATAATAATATATAGTGTTGAGCACCATGTTCAAGTAGAGGGTACACCGGGTTGCGGGAGAGTGGACCGCTGTAGATAGATGGGGGAAGGTGATGAAGATGTTGGTGAAGATGACGGAGTTGTTGGATTAGATCGTCGTCACACGATGATTGCCATGGCGGCGTTCCGACGCCACCAGGAGAGAGGGGGGAGAGCCCCCCTCCTTCTTCTTCTTCCTTGGCCTCCCCCTAGATGGGAGGAGAGTTTCCCCTCTTGTCCATGGCCTCCATGGCGGCGGAGGGGCAGGAGCCCCTCCAAGATTGGATCTCCCTCTCTGTTCTCTTCTGTTTCGCATTCCTGTTTTTCATCCCTTCACCGTTTGTTAAATTACCGGAGATCCGTAACTCCGATCGGGCTGAAATTTTTACACGATTTTTTTCCATAAATTATCTTTCTTGCGCCCGAAGAAGAGCAGCAACCGCCTTAGGAGGTGGCCACCACCCATCACCACACGCTTGGGGGGGCCTCGCGCGCCCAGGTGTCTCGTGGAGGATGTGGGCCTCCGTTTGCGTTCATTCCACCTCCCAAAATTCACATATATTCCAAAATAATTCTCCGTAAATTTTTATCGCGTTTGGACTTTGTTTGAAATGGATATTCTGCGAAACAAAAAACATGCAACAAACAGGAACTGGCACTGGGCACTGGATCAATATGTTAGTCCAATAAATCATATAAAATGTTGCCAAAAATATGTGAAAGTTGTATAATATTTGCATGGAACAATAAAAAATTATAGATACGACGGAGATGTATCAGCATCCCCAAGCTTAATTCCTGCTCATCCTCGAGTAGGTAAATGATAAAAAAGATATTTTTTGATGTGGAATGCTACCTAGCATAATCTTAATCATATATCTAATCATTGCATGAATATTAAGACATCAGTGATTCAAAGCAATAGTCTACAATTTGATATAAAGACATTAATACTCAGGCATCCCAACAAACAATCGTGTCTTTCAAAATATCAATGCTAAAGAAAGTTATCCCTACAAAATCATATAGTTTTGTCATGCTCCGTCTTCTTAACACAAAGTATTTATCATGCACAACCCCGATGACAAGTCGAGCAATTGGTTCATACTTTTTAACGCGCTTCAGCTTTTTCAACTCCCACGCAATACATGAGCGCAAGCCATGGATATAGCACTATGGGTGGAATAAAGTATGATGGTAGGAGTAAACATAGGGAAGACAAAAAGTAAGAAAGTCTCACATCGACGCGGCTAATCAATGGACTATGGAGATGCCCATCAATTGATATCAATGCGAGGAGTAGGGATTGCCATGCAACAGATGCACTAAGAGCTATAAGTGTATGAAAGTGGGTGTGCATCTAACTCTATAATGAAAAATTCCCACTATTATATGAAAGTGACAACATATGAGACTCTCTATATGAAAAACATGGTGCTACTCTGAAGCACAAGTATGGAATTAGCATGACCCTTCTCTCTTTTTCTCTTATTTTTTCTTTTCTTTTTTTTCTTTCATTTTTTTCTTTTTTCTTGGGCTCTTTTTGGCCTCACTTTTTCTTTTGTTTTTTTTTTATATTTGTCCGGAGCCTCATCCCGACTTGTGGGGGAATCATAGTTTCCATCATCCTTTATTCACTGGGACATGCTCTAATAATGAATAATGATGATCATCACACTTCTATTTACTTACAACTCAATATTACAACTCGATACCTAGAACAAAGTATGACTCTATATGAATGCCTTTGGTAGTGTACTAGGATGTGCAATGATCTAGCGTAGCAAAGATATCAAAAAACAGACAAGCCATGGAAATATCATGCAGCTATCTTACGATCATGCAAAGCGATATGACAATGAGTGCTCAAGTCATCAAAACGGAAGCGGTGGAAGTTGCATGGCAATATATCTCGGAATGGCTATGGAAATGCCATAATAGGTAGGTATGGTGGCTGTTTTGAGGAAGATATAATAAGGCTTATGTGTGATAGAGCGTATCATATCACGGGGTTTGGATGCACCGGTGAAGTTTGCACCGACTCTTGAGGTGGGAAAGGGTAATGCACGGTACCGAAGAGGCTAGCAAATTGCGGAAAGGTAAGAGCGCGTATAATCCATAGACTCACATTAGTCATAAAGAACTCATAAACTTATTGCAAAAGTTTATTAGCCCTGGAAGCAAAGTATTACTACGCATGCCCCTAGGGGGGTAGATTGGTAGGAAAAGACCATCGCTCGTCCCCGACCGCCACGTCAAATAATCATGATGATATCCAAGGCAATGATCAATATATAGGCATCACGTCCAAGATTAGTAGACCGAAACGATTTTGCATCTACTACTATTACTCCCCACATCGATCGCTATCCAGCATGCATCTAGTGTATTAAGTTCAAGGAGAAACAGAGTAATGCAATAAGAACGGTGACATGATGTAGACAAGATCCATTCATGTAGGAATAGACCCCATCTTGTTATCCTTAATAGCAATGATACATACGTTCCTCGCTACCCCTTCTGTCACTGGGTGAGGACACCGTAAGATCAAACCCATCACAAAGCACCTCTTCCCATGGCAAGAAAAATTGATCTAGTTGGCCTAACTAAACCAAAGATTTGAAGAAGAAATACGAGGCTATAAATAATCATGCATATAAGAGATCAAAGAAGACTCAAATAATATTCATGGATAGAAACTGATCATAAACTCGATCTTCATCGGATCCCAACAAACACACCGCAAAAAGTCATTACATCAAATAGATCTCCAAGAGACCATTGTATTGAGAATCAAAGAGAGAGAGAAAGCCATCTAGCTACTGCCTACAGACCCGTAGGTCTATGGTGGACTACTCACACATCATCGGAGAGGCACCAATGAGGACGATGAACCCCTCCGTGATGGTGTTAGATTGGATCTCGTGGTTCTGGAACTTGCGGCGGCTAGAGTTGTGTTTCGTCTGCTCCCCTAGGGTTTCTGGAATTTCTGAGGATTTATAAAGCGAAGAGGCGGTGCAGGAGACCCCCGTGGGCCCCACAACCCATCAGGGCGCACCAGGGGTGTGGGCCCCATGGGCCTCCCCCAGGTGCTTCCTTGGCTCCCAAGTTGTCTTCTGGTCCAAAAAAATCTCCAAAAAGTTTCGTGGCATTTGGACTCCATTTGGTGCTGATATTCTGCAAAGTAAAAAACAAGCAAAAAACAGCAACTCGCACTAGGCACTATGTCAATAGGTTAGTCCCAAAAAATGATATAAAGTTGCTATAAAATGATTGTAAAACATCCTAGAATGATAATATAACAGCATGGAACAATCAAAAATTATAGATACGTTGGAGATGTATCAGTCTCCCCAAGCTTAATTCCTGCTCGTCCTCGAGTAGGTAAATGATAAAAACAGAATTTTTGATGTGGAATGCTGCCTAACATGTTCATCACATATTATTTTCTTTTGTAGAATGGACATTTGGACTTTTAGATGGTTCAAAGCAATAGTCTAGTTTTGACATGAAGACTTCAATACTCAAGCATATCAACAAGCAACCATGTCTTTCAAAATATTAACACTAAAGAAAGTTATCCCTAGCCCATCATGCTTAATCATTGATCCATTCATGAAGCACACTCAAATATTAGCTACATCCAATGCTCAAGTACGATCATAGTGCCCCTAAGTTGGTGCTTTATAAGAGAAGATGGAGACTCAAATAAAAATAAAAATTGCATAAAGTAAATAGAAAGGCCCTTCGCAGAGGGAAGTAGGGATTTGTAGAGGTGCCATGTAACACCCCGAGAATCATGCTACAGTAATCTCCCCCTAATGGTGGCCATGTCATCGTGATTACTATGCAGCTTGCCACTTGTCCAAAAATCAAAGCCTTTTTCAAATTTAAAATAAGTCGAATAAATTATTTCTTTGAGCAGTAAAACTAAAATGTTCACAATATTATATAAATTCCCCTAATCATTGTCATGTTGAATACAACATTAATTGAGACTCCAAAAATTCCTCTAGCTATTTTTTGAATGACCCAACAACACCCTTCCATCACTTTTAAATTCAACCCAAAAGTCAAATGTTTTCAAATGGGGTTCAAACTTTTTGAGGCAGTGCCATTTAATGTAATTTGAATTATGAGGCAAGTTACACTTTTTACAAAAATCAATTGGTGGTTTTACTTAATACAAAGCAGTGTAAGAAAAACTAAACAAAAAGAAAAGAAAAGAGAAAACCCCACTGTTGGACTGGGCTGCAACTGCACAGTGCAACCCAGCCCAACACCCCCTCTGTTTCTCCTTCCTACTGCTCAAAGGAGCACGTTGGACGCCTGTGCACCGTCCATGGCGCGGCTAGCGCACGCGTCCGTCATCGGGCGACCCTCCTCGCGGGTTAAGAGCATCCCCGACCCCCCCCCCGGACAAACCCTAGACCATCTCCCTCCTTCCCCCATGCCATTCCCTCTCCCTCCCATGTCGCCTGACCCCGTCGTGGCCTTGTCGTCGTCGATCCCGTGGCCACCGAGCCTTCCGCACCTCCTTGTGGTACCCACCGGCTTCCCCGTCGTCGACTACGTCGATTGCGGGCACTCGCTCGACTGGAGCCGCTCCGAATCCTTGCCATCGAGCTCGACCACGCCGTCGGCCGCACCACTACCTCACCGCCGCGCTACTCCTCCGGGCCATCCCCGGCCTCCCCGACCTCGCCTTCGTGCTCGTGGTGAGCATCTCTCCCGATTCCCCTGTTTCCCCTCTTCGATTTGACGTCGTAGACCCGCGCCCGCGTGTCGCCGCCATGGTCGGACCTCCGGAGCTCCGTCCTCACGCGTACTCGCTCACTCCTCGTCGTGCCCTGGCCGCCTCTGGCCATAGCCCCGGCCCGTCCCAGCGCGCTCCCCCCCCCCCCCCGCAGTCGCACGCGTCCCCCCGCGGCCCTGGCTGCTGCCGCGCCGCTCCTGCTGCTGCTTGCTGCTGCACTTGCACCTTCCACTGCTGCTTGCCATTCCTCCTACTACTCTTGCCGCTTGCAGCTGCTAGCTGCTGCCGCTGATTTGGCTTCTGCCGCTGCTGCTGCTCTTAATTCATGTCTGCCGCTACCCTTGCTTGCTTGCGCTACTACCTCCTATTGCTTACTGCTGTTGAGGATGGCCATGGCCGCTGCCTCTGCGCCCATGTGTGTTGGCCATGGCCACACAGCCGTGGCACAGCCACTGAACATGAGGCACGGGTGTACCAATGGCCAGCCCAGTTAAATAGGAGTAGGTTAGATTAGCGGCTAATTAGTACTAGTTAAAATTAGTTGCTACCCTATGACATGTGGGTCCCATTTAATTAGGTTAGTTTTATTTATTTTTAGGTACAACCTACGACATGTGGGCCACCCCCTTCCCTATTTGACCAGTCAAATTGACTTGGTCAACTCGAATTTAATCACAAGAAGAAATTCTAGAATATTGTTAAAACTTTGGAAAATCATATAAAATAAACCGTAACTCGGATGAAAATAATTTATATATGAAAGTTGTTCAGATAAATATGATGAATCCGCATATGCCATCCGTTCGTCTGTCATGTGCCTCTAGCATAGCGAACATGGATCCGTCCCCTCCGATTCATCTATCCGAAAATGCCAAACGCTGGGAAAACATTCCCGGATGTTTTCCCTCTTCGTCTGTATCACCTAGCACTGCGTTAGATCACCCTAGCACCGCATTTTGCCATGTTATGCTTTGTGATGCTTTGTTTGCATTATATTTATTGTTTCTTCCCCCTCTTCTCTCCCCGAGATCGCTGCCAATGCCACTATGATCGACTACGTCGACGACGACCCTTCCTTCTCAACAGAGCTTCCAGGCAAGCAAAGCCCCCATTGATCATTCCGATATCGCCCATTCCCTTCTCTCTTATGCTTGCATTAGAACTGCTACCGCTTTTTGTATGATCCTACTCTGATGCATAGCCTATTTTTGTTACCTGCTTTCATACCTTACCTGCTTATTCTAAACTGCTTAGTATAGGTTGGTTAGAGATCCATCAGTGACCCCCCACCTTGTCCCAGTTGCCCCGCTTTATGTTCGATGACTCGATCAACGTGGTCGACGTCCAGGCCCCGACACCGCACATCACCCCCCTTAGTTGTACGACTCTACAAAGTTATTATCGACTGCCGAGGGTGATACCTCGTCAGCACTTCTGATGTCAACCCTGTAGTGTAGCTATTCGGTCATGGTCATCGAGGGTGAATCCTCCTTCACCACTCCCGATAACGACTCTGTCGTGCAACCCCTCAAGTGTGGACCATCAAGGGTGATTCCTCCAAGTCCACCTTGACGGTTACATCGAGTGGGAATCCATTGAGGGTGATTCCTCGGGTTTCCCCCTTGCTGTTTCAGACACACGGTTACTTTGACTTACCATAGAACCATGATGACATCGGGTCAGCCCCGAGGGGTACCCGCGAGTGATGTGAAGTTGGGTTGACCTGGAGGGTACCCGAGAGATAATTACGTGGCACGGCCGGGCATTCTTAGCCCTTGCCGTAAGTCCACGAGACGGGGCGACGGGGTCACATGATCGTGAGTCTCTGCTAGTTACCGCGCACTACCAAAACACTAACGGTTTGGATATTTGATCCGAGTAGGCCTCTGGCCTTTTTCGCACTAACCACCATGCGGGAATAAGTATGGGCACTCTGCGTCGTATGTATCAGCCGAAAGCTCAACGGACGTCAGCGATGGAGCGGCGCGCGCCGGGTTGGACTGCGTAAGCACCTACCTTATTTAAGGAGGTAGCTAGGTCTGCTCACCGGCCGCGTACGCAACGTGCAGGGGTGCAAAGGGCGATGGGCCCAAGACCCCCGTGCGCTTAGGATGTAGACCAGCGTGCTGGCCTCTCTGATGAGCCTAGGTAGGATTGCGGTGTGTTGATCAGCCAAGGGCGGTCATGACCTGATGGTGTGTCCGATCGGAGTTGATCGAGCGTGTTGGGTAAGTTCGTGCACCCCTGTAGGGAAGTATTGATCTATTCGAATAGCCTTGTCCACGGTAACGGACGCTTGGAGTTGTATCCCGATCGATACAACTAGAACTGGATGCTGAGGCATGAGAAATGGATATGATGGCTCCGGGATTGCTTTCTCGTAGGGAGTCGAGGAAGTGATCTCTGGGCGATGTTACAACATACTTACTAATAATATAATATGCTACTCTTATCTCTTCTGATGCTGCAAGATGCTTGAAGATGCTAGTCTTCGATACGCTAGGCTTTCCCCCTTCTCTTCTGGCATTCTGCAGTTCAGTCCACAGATACAGCCCATTTCATTGATATCGATGCATATGTAGTGTAGATCCTTGCTTGCGAGTACTTTGGATGAGTACTCACGGTTGCTTTGCTCCCTCTTTTCCCCCTTTTCCATTCTTTTCAGATGTCGCAACCAGATGGTGGAGCCCAGGAGCCAGACGCCATCGTCGACGATGACTAGTACTACCTCGAGGGTGCCTACTACTACGTGACGGACGCCGATGACCAGGAGTAGTTAGGAGGCTCCCAGGCAGGAGGCCTTGCCTTTTCGATCGTAGATGCTTTTGTGCTAGCCTTCTTAAGGCAAACTTGTTTAACTTATGTCTGTACTCAGATATTGTTATTTCCGCTAACTCATTTGTATTCGAGATTATGTATTCGAGCCCTCGAGGCCCCTGGCTTGTAATATGAAGCTTGTATTATTTTAATTTGTGTCTGGAGTTGTGTTGTGATATCTTCTCGTGAGTCCCTGATCTTGATCGTACACATTTGCGTGTATGATTAGTGTACGATTGAATCGGGGGCGTCACATGACAGAGCTCAAAGCTTAAATTGAGAGATAAAATATTTTTGAGAGGCATGCTTTTCCCGTCAACGAAAATGACCGAGTAATTCCCAACATTTTCCATGCTAGATATATCATAGGTGGTTCCCAAACATAAAATAAAGTTTATTCCTTTTTCCACCATTCTTTCACACTCCACGGCTAGTCGTACCCACGGGTACCGTACATACCAACACTTTCCAAGGAATTTATTATTTGACAACATAAAGTAAATTCATTTTTTATTTCGGGACTGGGCATCCCTATTACCGCCGTACTCTCGTGCAATGACAAGTGAATAAACACTCATCTTGAGAATAACACATCTAGCATGGAAAATATTGGCCACCCCCTGCCGCTTCATGAGCGGTACGGGCACACAAAATGGAAATTCATTTTGAAAAATTAGAGTTGGCACATACAAATTTGCTTAGGACGACAAAGAAATACCGCATATAGGTAGGTATGGTGGAATCATATGGCAAAACTGGGTTTAAGGATTTTGGATGCACAAGTAGTATTTCTACTTAGTACAAGTGGAGGCTAGCAAAAAGATTGAGAAGCAACCAACCAAGAAACAAAAATTCTAATAAACGAGCATTAAGCATAACTAACACCGAATAATGCACCACAAGTAGGATGTAATTTCATTGCATAACTATTGACTTTCGTGCTTGCATATGGAATCACAAACCTTAACACCAATATTCTTACTAAAGCATAATTACTCACCAACATGACCCACATATTACTATCATCATGTCTCAAAATTATTACAAGGAATCAAGTTTAATTTGTCCAATGATCTTCATGAAAGTTTTTATTATATCCCCCTTGAATATCTATCACTTTGGGACTAGTTTCATATGTTGCAATTGCTTTTGACAAGCTCAAATAAATTTAAGTGAAGAACATGAGCATAAAGATTTTCATCTCTCAAAATAATATAAGTGAAGCATGAGAGAATTTCTTCAAAAATTTACTAACTCTCAAATAAATCTAAGTGAAGTATGAGAGTATTTCTTCAAAAATAATAAAGCACACCGTGCTCAAAAATATATAAGTGAAGCACTAGAGCAATTCCATAGCTCAAAAAAATTAAGTGAAGCATATAGAGCAATTCTAACAAATCATAGCATAATTTTGGCTCTCTCAAATAGGTATGTCCAGCAAGGATACTTGTGACAAATTAAAAAGCAAAACAAGAAAATACTCATATAACACAAGACGCTCCAAGAAAAACTCATGATATGTGACGAATAAAAATATAGCTCCATGAAAAATACCGATGGTCGTTAGAAGAAAGAGGGGATGCCTTTCGGGGCATCCCCAAGCTTAGTTGCTTGGTTCTCTTTGGATATTAACTTGGGGTGTCATGGGAAATCCCCAAGCTTAGGCTCTTGACACTCCTTATTCCTTCATCCATCGTGATCTCACCCAAAACTTGAAAACTCCAATCACACAAAACTTAACAAAACCTTCGTGAGATCCGTTAGTATAAGAAAACCAATCTCTACTTTAAGTACCGTTGCAAACCCATTCCAATTTTTTATTGCATTATACCTACCGTATTATAACTTTACCATGGCTTACACCCTTCAATATAAACCATAGCTTCATCAAAATAAGCACACAATGCAAAGAAAACAGAATCTGTCAAAAACAGAACAGTTTGTAATGATGCGAATTGTTCCCATACTTATGTAACTCGAAACATTCTGAAAATTTAGGACAACGTATAAAATTTGTATATAAATCTTGTGTAAAAAATTCAGAAGTTTTAGTCACTTCTGTGAATTTTAACAATTCTGCTACTGGACGAAAAAGTTTCTGTTTTTCAACAAGATCAAATCAACTATCACCCAACATGATCCCAAAGGTTTTGCTTGGCACAAAAACTAATTAAAACATAAAAACACAATTAAAACAGTAGCATAATTGTGCAAACACTCAAGAACAGAAAGAAAAAGGAAAAAATAAATTTTATTCATTGGGTTGCCTCCCAATAAGCGCTATCGTTTTATGCCCCTAGCTAGGCATAATGCATAGATTCAAGTATTGTCATCTTTAGTTTTTGATCCATAGGATGCCCTCATAATTGATTCATATGGTGGCTTAATTCTTGTTCTAGGGAAGTGTTCCATATCCTTTCTTAGTGGAAATTGAAATTTAATATTGCCTTCTTTCATATCAATCACGACACCTATAGTGCGTAAAAATGGTCTACCAAGTATAATGGGACAAGACGGATTGCAATCAATATCAAGAACAATAAAATCTATGGGCACATAATTCCTATTTGCAAGAATAAGAACATCATTAATTCTTCCCAAAGGCTTTTTAATGGTAGAATCCGCCAAGTGCAAATTAAGAGAACATTCTTCAATATCGGTAAGACCAAGCACATCACAAAGAGATTTCGGAATTGTGGAAACACTAGCACCCAAATCACATAAAGCAAAGCATTCATAATTTTTAATCTTGACTTTAATGGTAGGTTCCCATTCATCATGTAATTTTCTAGGAATTGAAATCTCTAACTCCATTTTTTTCTTCTAAAGCTTTCATCATGGCATCAACAATATGTTTAGTAAAAGCTTTATTTTGTTCATAAGCATGGGGTGAATTTATCATGGATTGCAACAAATAAATACACCCAATCAAAGAGCAACTATTATAATTAAAGTCTTTGTAATCCAAAAGAGTGGGGACATCACTAGTTAAAGTTTTGACCTCTTCAAACTCACTTTTATCAATTTTTTCATCAAGATTTTCACCCTCCGAATCATTGGGACACCCTCTAGCTAAAGTTGACTCTTCTTCAGTCCCTTTATCATCAATTTTAATTTTACTAAACAAGGAGTCAATAGAAAAAACACCAATCACTTTAAGATCTTCATCATTTTTATGAAAGCAATCGGTAGAAAATGCTCTCTCTAAAAATTCTCTTTTAGCTCTAAGCATAGTGGTTCTTTTCTTACTTTCATCCATAGAAACATATAAAGCTTTAATTGATTCTTCAACCTTAGGTGAAAAAGTTTTCATCTTGATATTTTCTACATCATGAGAAATTCTATCAATGCTTCTAGACATATCATCAATCTTATTCAACTTCTCTTCTATCGTAGTATTAAAAACCTTTTGAGCATTGATAAATTCTTTAATATTATTCTCAAGATTAGAGAGGTTCCTATTATTATTGTAAGAAGAATTACCATAATTATTAGAGAAATTTCCAGGAAAAGGCCTAGGATTAAAATTACCTCTATAAGCATTGTTATTAAAATTGTTTCGCGAGATAAAATTCACATCTACGGGATCACTATTTTGCTCAATCAAAGTAGACAAAGGCACATCATTAAGATCAATAGGAGCATTTTTACTAGCAACCAATTTCATAAGAGCATCAACTTTTTTCACTCAAAGTATTAATTTCTTCAACCGAATTAACTTTTTTACTAGTAGGTGCTCTTTCGGTATGCCATTGTGAATAATTTGCCATAATATTATCTAGCAATTTAGTAGCTTCACCCAAAGTAATTTCCATAAAAGTACCACCCACGGCGGAATCTAAAAGATTTCTAGAAACAAAATTCAATCCCGCATAAAAAATTGTATAACCATCCAAAGATTTAAACCATGAGTAGGACAATTTCTTAGCATCAATTTCATTCTTTCCCAAGATTGTGCAACATGTTCATGCTCAAGTTGTTTAAAATTCATGATTTGAGTTCTACGGGAAATAATTTTCGCGGGCGGAAAATACTTAGTAATAAAAGTGTCCTTGCACTTATCCCAAGAATCGACACTATTACGAGGCAAAGAAGAAAACCTAATTTTTGCACGATCCCGCGAGGATAAAGGAAATAATTTCAACTTCACAATATCATTGTCCACATCTTTTTTCTTTTGCATATCACACAATTCTACGAATGTGTTTAGATGGGACGCGGCATCCTCATTAGGAGTACCGAAAAATTGCTCTTTCATAACAAGATTCAACAAAGCGGCATTAATATCACAAGTCTCCGCACTAGTGATGGGAGGAGCAATCGGAGTGCTGATAAAATAATTGTTATTAGTATTGGAAAAATCACACAACTTGGTGTTTTCTTGAGACATCGTGAACATGCAAACAAGATTGTAAGCAAACAAGAGATCTGGCGAGAAAAGGCGAACAGAAAAGAAGGCGAATAAAAAGGCAAATATTTTTGTGCTTTTTACAAAAAAAATTAGAAGTGGGGGAGATGAAAATGAGAGGCAAATGGAAAATAATATAAATTGCAAGGAGATGAGATTTGTGATTAGGAACCTGATAGATGATGATGATGTCTCCCCGGCAACGGCACCAGGAATTTCCTTTGATGTGGCTTCAACTGCGTTGGTTTTTTCCCCCAAGGTGGAAGGGATGATGCAGTATAGCTGCGGTAGGTATTTCCCTCAGTTATGAAACCAAGGTTATCGAACCAGTAGGAGAACCAAGCAACACTATGTAAACGGTACCTACACACAAAGAACAAATCCTCGCAACCCAACGCATAAGAGGGGTTGTCAATCCCTCCCCAGTAAAAGATAGATTAAATAGTATGAGTTTGGGTAAATAGATCTGAATAAAACACAAAATAAAATATGCAAATAAAAAGTGTAGCAAGGTATTTTTGGGTTTTTGGGATAATAGATCTGAAAACAAATGCGGTAAAAGATAGATCGGAAAGCAATATGATAAAGAGATAGACCCAGGGGCTGTAGATTTCACTAGTGGCTTCTCTCGAGAAAATAGCATACGATGGGTAAACAAATTACTATTGGGCAATTGATAGAAGATCAAATACTCATGACGATATCCAAGGCAATGATCAATATATAGGCATCACGTCCAAGATTAGTAGACAGAAACGATTCTGCATCTACTACTATCACTCCATGCTACTTCTTGAGCTTGCGTTGGTTTTTCCCTTGAAGAGGAAAGGGAGATGCAGCAAAGTAGAGATAAGTATTTCCCTCAGTTTGAGAACCAAGGTATCAATCCAATAGGAGGTACATGCAAGTCTCCAATTTATGCACCTGCACAAACAATCAAACACTTGCACCCAACGCGATAAAGGGGTTGTCAATCCCTTCACGGTCACTTGCAAGGATGAGATATGATAGAGATAGATATAAAAGATTACTAAAACGTAAAACAAAATAAATGTAAATAAATTGCAGCAAGGTATTTTTGGGTTTTTTGGTTTATAGATCTGAAAATATATGATGGAAAATAGACCCGGGGGCCATAGGTTTCACTAGAGGCTTCTCTCTTGAAAGAAAGCATACGGTGGGTGAACAAATTACTGTCGAGCAACTGATAGAAAAGCGCAAAGTTATGATGATATCCAAGGCAATGATTATGAATATAGGCATCACGTCCGTGTCAAGTAGACCGACTCCTGCCTGCATCTACTACTATTACTCCACACATCGACCGCTATCCAGCATGCATCTAGAGTATTAAGTTCATAAGAACGGAGTAACGCCTTAAGTAAGATGACATGATGTAGAGGGATAAACTCAAGCAATATGATGAAAACCCCATCTTTTTATCCTTGATGGCAACAATACAATACGTGCCTCGCTACCCCTACTTTGTCACTGGGTGAGGACACCACAAGATTGAACCCAAAACTAAGCACCTCTCCCATTGCAAGAAGAACCAATCTAGTTGGCCAAACCAAACCGATAATTCGAAGAGAAATACAAAGATATCAAATCAGGCATATAAGAATTCAGAGAAGACTCAAATAATATTCATAGATAATCTGATCATAAATCCACAATTCATCGGATCTCGACAAACACACCGCAAAAGAATATTACATCGGATAGATCTCCAAGAACATCGAGGAGAACATTGTATTGAACATCAAAGAGAGAGAAGAAGCCATCTAGCTACTAGCTATGGACCCGTAGGTCTATGGTAAACTACTCACGCTTCATCGGAAGGGCAACAGAGTTGATGTAGAAGCCCTCCGTGATCGAATCCCCCTTCGTCAGGGTGCCAGAAAAGGCCCCAAGATGGGATCTCACAGGAATAGAAGGTTACGGCGGCGGAAAAGTATTTTGGTGGACGCTTCTGGTCGTTTGGGAATATTTGGGAATTTATAGAGGTGGAATTAGGGTTAGGGGACCTCCGAGGGGCCCACAATCCCTCAGGGCGCCCCCCTAGAGCGCGGCCCTGAGGCTTGTGGCCTCTGATACGTCTCCATCGTATCTACTTTTCCAAACTCTTTTGCCCTTGTTTTGGACTCTAATTTGCATGATTTGAATGGAACTAACCTGGACTGACACTGTTTTCAGCAGAATTGCCTTGGTGTTATTTTTGTGTAGAAATAAAAGTTCTCGGAATGACCTGGAAATGAGAATATTTTTGGAATATATAAAAAATACTGGCGCAAGAATTATCCAGAGGGGGGCCACCCAGAGGCCACAAGCCCTGGGGGCGCCCATCCCCCTGGGGTGCGCCCTGCAGGCTTGTGGGCCCCCTGGAGCCCCTCTGACCTCAACTCCAACTCCATATAACCCTATTCAGGGAGAAAAAAATCAGAGAGAAGGATTCATCGCGTTTTACGATACGGAGCCACCGCCGCCTCCCGTTCTTCATCGGGAGGGCTGATCTGGAGTCTGTTTTGGGCTCCGGAGAGGGGGATTCGTTGCCATCATCATCACCAACCTTCCTCCATCACCAATTTCATGATGCTCATCGCCGTGCGTGAGTAATTCCATCGTAGGCTTGCTGGACGGTGATGGGTTGGATGAGATTTATCATGTAATCGAGTTAGTTTTGTTAGGGTTTGATCCCTAGTATCCACTATGTTCTGAGATTGATGTTGCTATGACTTTGTTATGCTTAATGCTTGTCACTAGGGCCCGAGTGCCATGATTTCAGATCTGAACCTATTATGTTTTCATGAATATACATGTGTTCTTGATCCTATCTTGCAAGTTGTAGACACCTATTACGTGTTATGATCCGCATACCCCAAGGTGACAATAATCGCGATTCTTTCCGGTGATTGCCGTAGTTTGAGGAGTTCATGTATTCACTAAGTGCTAATGCTTTGGTCCGGTTCTCTATTAAAAGGAGGCCTTACTATCCCTTAGTTTCCATTAGGACCCCGCTGCCATGGGAGGGTAGGACAAAAGATGTCATGCAAGTTCTTTTTCATAAGCACGTATGACTATATACGGAATACATGCCTACATTATATTGATGAATTGGAGCTAGTTCTGTGTCACCCTAGGTTATAACTGTTGCATGATGAATGCCATCCGACATAATTATCCATCACTGATCCGATGCCTACGAGCTTTTTACATATTGATCTTTGCTAAGTTACTTTTCCGTTGCTACTATTACAATCACTACAAAACTGCTACTGTTACTTTTGCCACCGTTACCGTTACTTCCATACTGCTTTGCTACTAAAAACTTTGCTGCAGATATTAAGTCTTTCAGGTGTGGTTGAATTGACAACTCAGCTGCTAATACTTAAGAATATTCTTTGGCTCCCCTTGCGTCGAATCAATAAATTTGGGTTGAATACTCTACCCTCGAAAACTGTTGCGATCCCCTATACTTGTGGGTTATCAAGACCTTTTTCTGGCGCCGTTGCCGGGGAGCATAGCTCTATTCTCTGAGTCACTTGGGATTTATATCTGTTGATCACCATGAGGAATTTGAAAGATATTAGAACCAAGGATTTTTTCCCTCTACTACGAGGGTAGGTAAGGAACTGCCATCTAGCTCTGCACTTGATTCACCTTCTGTTTTGAGTAAGCTTGCGACACCTACACCTGCTATTGATTCTGATATGTCGCATGTTATTGATGATGCTACTTCTACTATGAATGATGCTTATGATGCTACTACTTTGCTTGATAAAACTGTGCCACTGGGTGAATTACTTGATGAACACCTTGCTAGAGCTAGAACTATTGATTATGCTGAGGATGATGATATCTCTAAAACTGATGAAATTATTGAAACCGAACACTTTGAGACACCTGCTAGACCTAGCTCTCCTAGATATGAATTTCTTGATATGCCTGAGGGTTATGTTATGGATGTAGAGGTAGCTAGGGACTTTCTTGCTTGTAAGGATAGAGATGATCTTAAGAAATTATTATGCAAGTGGAAAGAAAAATCTTTGAATGCTAGAATGCAATATGATCCTAAGTTTGCTACTTCACCTATCTTCGTTGCTGATAAGGATTATGAATTCTCTGTCGATCCTGAGTTAATTACTTTGGTTGAATCTGATCCTTTCCATGGTTATGAATCTGAAACTGTTGTGGCACATCTTACTAAATTAAATGATATAGCCACCCTATTTGCTCATGAGGAAAAGATTCGCTATTACTATATTCTTAAGTTGTTTCCTTTCTCATTAAAGGGTGATGCTAAGATATGGTTTAATTCTCTTGCTCCTGGTTGTGTGCGTAGTCCCCAGGATATGATTTACTACTTCTCTGAAAAGTATTTTCCTGCTCATAAGAAACAAGCTGCCTTACAAGAAATATTTAATTTTGTGCAAATTGAAGAAGAGAGTCTCCCACAAGCTTGGGGGAGGCTTCTCCAATTACTTAATGCTTTGCCTGATCATCCTCTCAAGAAAAATGAAATACTTGATATCTTTTATAATGGACTAACTGATGCTTCTAGGGACCACCTAGATAGTTGTGTTGGTTGTGTTTTCAGGGAACGAACTGTTGAGCAAGCTGAATTGCTATTGAATAATATATTGCGTAATGATAATGATTGGACTCTTCCCGAACCACCGCCTAAGCCAACTCCGAAGAAAAGAGGTATTCTATTTCTCAGTCCTGAAGATATGCAAGAGGCAAAGAAATGTATGAAAGAGAAAGGTATTAAAGCTGAAGATGTTAAGAACTTACCACCTATTGAAGAAATTCATGGTCTTGATAACCCGACACAGGTAGTAAAGGTAAATTCTCTCTATTGATTTGATGAAGGTGATATTCCTTATAATAAGTCTGCTAGTCAATGCTTGGATGAGTTTGATAACTTTATTGTTAAACAAGAAAAATTCAATGCTTATGTTAGTAGACAATTGAAACGTAATGCTTATATGCTTGACTGCTTGGGTGATTATATGAGTAGAACTGTTAATGATCTTAAGATTATTAGTAAGCATGCTTCCATGGTAAAAACTCAAGTAGAACAAGTTCTCAAGGCTCAGAATGATTTGTTGAATGAGTTGAATAGTAAGAACAATGATAATGCTGTTAGGGTTATGACTAGAGGAGGTAAAATGACCCAGGAACCTTTGTATCCTGAAGGTCATCCTAAGAGAGTTGAGCAAGATTCTCAGAGAATTAACACTGATGCACCTGGTCCATCTAGTAATAAAAAGAAAAAGAAAACTGATAGGACTTTGCATGCTTCCAGTGAACCTGTTATAGATACACCTGAGAATCCAAATGATATTTCTTTTTCTGATGCTGAGACACAATCTGGTGATGAACATGAACCTAGTGATAATGTTAATGATGATGTTCATGTTGATGCTCAACCTAGTAATGATAATGATGTGGAGATTGAACCTGATGTTGATCTTGATAACCCACAACCTAAGAATCAACGATATGATAAGAGAGATTTCATTGCTAGGAAGCATGGTAAAGAAAGAGAACCATGGGTTCAGAAACCCATGCCCTTTCCTCCTAAACCATCCAAGAAAAAGGATGATGAGGATTTTGAGCGCTTTGTTGAAATGCTTAGACCTGTCTTTTTGCGCATGCGTTTGACTGATATTCTGAAACTGTCCCCTTATGCTAAGTATATGAAAGATATTGTGACAAATAAAAGAAAGATTCCAGAAGCTGAAATTTCCACCATGCTTGCTAATTACACATTTAAGGGTGGAATACCAAAGAAACTAGGAGATCCAGGAATACCAACTATACCATGCTCCATTAAAAGAAACTATGTTAAAACTGCTTTATGTGATCTTGGAGCCGGTGTTAGTGTTATGCCTTTATCTTTGTATCGTAGACTTGATTTAAATAAGTTGACACCTACTGAAATCTCTTTGCAAATGGCCGATAAATCAACTGCTACACACATCGGTATTTGTGAGGATGTACCTGTCGTAGTTGCAAATGTTACTATTCTGACAGACTTTTGTTATTCTTGATATACCCGAGGACGACAGTATGTCGATCATCCTTGCTAGACCCTTCTTGAATACTGCAGAGGCTGTTATTGATTGCAACAAGGGCAATGTCACTTTTCATGTTAATGGTAATGAGCATACGGTACACTTTCCGAAGAAACAACCTCAAGTTAATAGCATCAATTCTATTAGAAAAATCTCAACTATTGCTATTGGAGGTTTTGAATTCCCTATTCCTGCTGTCAAAAAGAAATATGATATTCTTATTGTTGGGGACATGCATATCCCCGTTGAGGTAACCTAGTGCTATTCGAAAATTCTCCGGTTTCATGTCATTCGGAAGAAGTTTGTTAATAAGACTTGATCAACCTTGTTAACAGATTCCTTTTGATGGGCATGAGATGGATGAATTTAGAAAGCACAACTTTCTGTACCCACTTTTTATTTTCTGTTATTTAGATTAAATAAAGCAAAAATACTATTGTTTGTCTGTTTTCTGAACTATCCGTGCAATAAAAAATGTCTTGAAAATAAAAGTTCTCCAAATGCCCTGAAAATTTAGTATGATTTTTATAGAATATTTGAGAATTTTGGGCACTGAGAACACACCAGGGGGCTGCACCAGTGGGCCACAAGCCCTGGGAGCGCGTCCACCCCCCCTGGGCGCGCCCTGGTGGCTTGTGGGTCTCACATGGGTCCCCCTCACTTATTCCAGCACCCATCCATTTCGTCTTCCTCCAGAAAAAATCCCACCATTGCTCAAACCCGTGTTCTAGCTCATCTTGCTGCCATTTTCGATCTCCTTGTGCAAAGCTCCATTTGCAAAACTGTTTTGGGGGATTGTTCATCGGTATGTGACTCCTCCAATGGTCCAATTAGTTTTTATTCTAGTGCTTTATATTTTACAAATTTTTGCTGCTGTGGTGACCTTGTTCTTGAGCTTGCATGTCAAATTTATATGGTCCAAAGTAGTTTTGACGCATGATATAGCCTCTAGACACTTGTAGGAGTAGTTGCTATTAATTTTGTTGAGTTTGGTTCACTTTTATTTTGAGTCACTAAAAATTTCAGAAAATTTCAGAGAAAAGAAATGATGAAGAGATGGTTGAGAGGCTCTTGAAGCTGGGGTTGTAAAGAAAATGAGAATGAGGAGAAGAAGAAGCCCAAGTACAACCTTCCTCGCACCGCGGAGGTTCGGCCGTGTGAATGGCCAAGTGATGCATTCTTGAGCGCAGCCAGGATTTATGAGGATTTCTATTATTTGGCGGAGAATGCAGGCATCACCGACTTCCTCCACGATAAGTGTGACCAATACCTCCTACTCACTAATACCTTCGTGCAAAATTTTCACTTTCATGCTAGGAAGTCACCACCCACGGTAGAGTTTTATTTATATGATGAGCATAAGGAGATGACACTTTATGATTTTTGCGAGGTTTGCAAATTACCTTATGAGGGTAGCGTCAGTGAACCACGTCCGAGAGATGTGGAAGATTTTATTGATGAAGTTACTGTAGGGAAAGAGAGAGGGGTGTCGGAAGCGAGAGTGGCGCTAGCTTACATTTTCCTGTTTTACGCTATTATTCATTATTTGCGGGGAGGTGTTTGATTGGTCGTTGGGGAGAGTGGAGGCCTTAGTGCCCCTAACCTTGCTATTCTGCGCCATGCTTTATATTGTGATAGAACTTTTAGTTTGGGCGCCATAGTTGCTCGACGGTTGAGTTTAAACCGTTCGAGGGGTCCTATCTTTGGAGGTATCTATGCCTCCCTCCTTGCTAGACGCTTTGAGATACCCATTAGGCACGATGAGGAGGAGGAGATGCTGTTACCCGCTAGATACTTAGACTATAACAGTATGGTAGCTCATGATTTTATTAAGAAGGATAAAGACAAGAGACTCCTCTATAACTTAGTATTTAGTCAGGGTACTTGTGAGACTATTGCTTTGCCTGCTTCTTCTTTGTTCAATATTTATTCAGTCAGGTACACTATTATGCCCGAGGACATCTACCGATTTTGGGGTCTTTCACAACCCCCAGCACTTGAGCCAGCGCCAGTTCCTGATCCATATCAGGAGCCCGTTTTTTAGTGGGAGCCACAGGAGCTAGTCAACCAGTGGAACCCTCAGGACCCTCTGGAGTATCGAGGAGAGGGTTATTTTGAGCCGTGGCCCTAGACCAACTTAGGCCAAAAGCCTAAGCTTGGGGGAGTACGTATTTCTCACCGACATTACATTCATGTTCACACACTCATTCCAGTTGTCGGTGTTCATACTTTTTCATTGTATTATCCATGTTAGTTATTTCTTTTTCTTGTTTTCTTCTTGTGTGTTTGAAAAACGTTGAGAAAATCCAAAAAAATTAGTTCTCGCTTCTTTTTAGTTTTTCTTTCTAGTTTAATTTAGTAGTAGTATTAAAGAAAATCCAAAAAGATTTCTCGTTCTTCTTTTGTTTGTTGGGAGCTTTCCCGTGTAAATAATTTTTCTCGTTCTTGTTTTACTTTCTTCAGAAAAACAACACCTCTTACGCGTTGGGTTGCAAGTATTTGTTGTTCGTGTACATGCGATGTTTACATAGTGTTGCTTGGTTCTCCTACTGATTGATAACCATAATTGAGAGAAATACTTACCTTTGCTGTGCTGCATCATCCCTTCCTCTTCGAGGAAATACCAAAGCAGATACAAGCAATCAAGGGCCTCATAACTATTATCCTGTGCGGCGATTAGTGCGTATATGCCAGTGGCAATCTCAGATCAAATATTCAGAACTCGTTAAGCGTGTTATTGTTAAGTAGCCACGGACAACGACCAGGGTCTAGGCCCACCTCTCTCTGGATGGTCTTCGCCTGCCTTGTCGCTCCGCCTGCGTCTACCCACCGCCGCCGCCGCGGCCCGAGTCCGAGCACACGCCCACGCGCGCCAACGGAGCCCGAGCCGGAGATGTACGCGTGGACCTGCATCCTCTGCGAGTGGGTGAGCGCGCCGGCCATCATGCTGGGCGCAACGCCGGAGGAAGAGGCGGCCTACGTGGAGCACTGGCGATAGCTCCACCCGTCGGAGGAGCGCGCCGACGGCGAGCGTCAGATGCAGGCCGAGCGCGAGGAGCAGCGACGTGTCCGTTGGGCACGAGAGGAGGAGAAAGAGCGCCGGAAGCAGGAGAAGTAGCGCGCGCGCCGCACAGCAATGCCGCCGGCAGAGCAGATGCCGAAGGAGGCGACGCGAGCGACGTGGCAAACCGCATTCCCGTGGGCTGTGCCGCCACCAGACTTCGTCGCCCTCACCAGCGATGATGGCAACGATGGCGATTCCTAGGGCAGCGTGTTGAGTGGCTGGGAGGCTCGTTTATTTAGCTTTTTATTTTTTATTAATGTTTAAGTGGACTTTGGCCGGCGATTGGCCGGTCGTTTAATGTTTAAATATGTTAGATTTGGACGCATGTTTTCGAGATTGTTTTCTGTTAAATAGACGAATAAAATGTGTCTGCCACCATTGAGCGACGCAATCGACCCATACGAAAAAACGGACAACCCCGTCCAAGTCATTTGGACGACCAAACGGACAAAGCTGACAAAATCCGCGTCAGTTTGGGTCGCCCACTGGAGTTACTCTACTTAGAGCATCTCTAGCCGACCCCGTATAAGTGGTCAAACCCGTAAAATAACCGTTTTTTACAGTTTCAGTCGAAAAAACGGATCCGAACAAACCCCTTAAAATCGTCCGACCCTTAAATTTTTTTACAGGGCCCTGTGAACACATGCCCGAGACCCGTGCATCTTCAGTTTCGGAGGCAATTTTGCCAGGGCCCCGAATACCAGTCAACGCTAGCAGTTGGGGAATTTCAGCTCCCGCCAACGCCTTGAAGCTCGCCGCCTGCAGCGACCGCACCGCCGCCCGGCGGCCGCCCGTCCGCCCGGCCGCCCCCCGTCGATGCGAGCAAGCTAGCTAGCTAGCTATGGCCGCGCCTGGCCGCCGCCCACGCGTCGTGGCCGTCCCGCGTCTCCCTCGTCCGTCTGTCCGCCGGCCTCCGCTCTGGCCGTGTCTTCCTCGTCCGCAGTCGGTCGGCGGTCGATTTCAAATTGACGCGAGGAAGAGGAAGAAGAAGACGTATATTCAGAGAATATTCTTTTTTACGGGTTAATTATACGGAATCTGTTCGGTTGCCACCCGCGCCAGCCCGTAAAACCGGTTTTCCGTGAACTGTAAAAGTAATATAAGGGTCCGCGATATAAGGGAGATGCTCTTACCACTTTTACGTAGACGACTCGCTTTTGAATCTTCTACCCGGGGGCAAAACCGTCAAGTTGTCCACTCCGCTCCTGATTCTCTTTCCGGTCTCCTAGGGTTTAAAGAACTCGCCGAGCCCACCGCACGCGGCCCAGAGCCCACTAACTCCGTCTCGATCTCCTCGTCCCTGTATCCCCGGCTCCGCGCGCCGCCCTCGCCGGTGAGGAGCCCCTCCGCCATCCGCGGCAATGGCGTTCTCCTTCTCCTCGCCGGCGCAGCAGAACCCTTTCCAGACGCCAACGCAGCAGAATCCGTTCCAAACCCCAGCGCCGCAGAACCCGTTTCAGACTCCGGCGCCGGCGCAGTCGCCTTCGCCGTTCCAGTTTAACTTCCAGCAACCCCAGCAGCAGCAGCAGCAACTGGCCGCGCCGACGGCGCAGCCTCAGCAGCAGCAGCAGCAGCAGCTGATGCTGTATACAAAGGAGGGGAAGCCCGCAGGGTACAACACGAAGTGGGATGAGCTCCACGCCGACTCGCAGAAGGCGCTGCTTCAGATCGAGTATGGCTTCCCTAATTTTTCTTTCTATTTTCCGGCAAAAAAAAGTATGCTTCTTTTCTGTGTGATGAGTTGGGGCGTCATTGGCTACAATTTGTTTGGTTAATCTCTTGGTTTGCTCCAATTGATTGGAATCTCACCCCTTGTTGTTTACCCTATTGTGCCATACTTCTATACTAGGTCGGCTTAGTGAAATGCACTGTCGTTGGGTTGGATGAGTGGAGTAGTTTTTATGTGCGTGTGGGATTCAAATTAAGACATTGTGCGATAAGATTACGTTTTTCAAGTTTCCCAGGCATCAATTTTCTTAATTTGCTGAATTATTGTACTACTGGTGTTGAGGGTTTCTGTTTGAGGTGGTTTAGTAGTCTCCATTATTGTTGATTTGAGGTATTGGGTGAAAGACAAGTGCTTTTGGTGTTGCCAGTTAAGCTGCTGCTTCTATTGGCATGGAGGTGCCAATTTTATGAGCTTAGGGTTACAGGAGTTTGTATCTTTCCATTACCTGTTTAGCAATTGGTGTCATACTGATGCTGATGCGGTCCCCATGTGATTGGCTTTTGGATATTTGCCGTCATCCCTCCAGCCTAGCTGGGTGGGCTTTTGTAATAGGTTGTTAGCTTTTGGTTAGACTGTGGATTTGGTGTTATCAGGTTTTCGCCCCACGGCACTCGTTTCGATGGCGAGCGAGTGTGGTGGGTTTCCTGATAATGCCCGAACTCGCTCTCCTCTTTCCCTCTTCCTGTCGTTCCTGGAACTATTGTATTTCCGTTCATTTGCAATGGAAAGGGGTGATGCCCGGTTCAAAAAAAAATACTGCCACAGTTTACACTCTGAATTACTTGGAAGATTTTTGTGCTGAAAATACCTAGAATGTGGTTTGCTAACAATCAATCTTGTAGGGATAAAATACGGGAGTACAAGGACGAGAGTGAAAGGTTGGATCAGTGCAGTCGCCTTCATGACTCCTCAATCTCGAATGTCAATTTTGAGCTCGATGCAAGTCACATTGCTCAGGTTCGACTATTTCCCTTGCTCAAGTTTCTCATTGCATGGAGTGTATGTATCTTTGTTTTTGTCTTGTTCCATTGCTGAAACAATGAACTTTCACACATATCCATTTGACCACTGGAAGATCAATGAGCTAGTGAAGTGCAATGGAGACAAATAGCATTGTGCTTATTCACCTTCAACACTCAATTGGAAAAGATATGCGTCTGCATATTTGACATCATTAACTTGACCCAAGAAGATAATTGTGTTTTTTTTCACTGCCTAGCGCCTATCTCACTTGAGCGCATACATAGTATGATTAAGCGCTAGGCGGTATATATCACCTAGTAGCGCCTAGGCATTCCTTTTTTCCCCACTGGAACAGAGTAGCCTGAATGTTGTATATTATTTTGTAGTTCCCTGAATGATGGACATGTATCGTCTTAGCACAGAGTATTCTGTAATGGAATTTTCTGAGTAAGCAATATTAGCAAGACTGTAAGATATGCAATTTAATCGTTAGCTGGTAAAGCTTAGTTCACAATCACAAATTCCTCTGTCAGGAATAGTGACTAAACTGTCTCTTGTGAAAGAAAAAAGAACGTTTATACAGCTAAATTAATATATTAGCACAGAAATGTTAATAAGTTTGTGAAACAGTGCAGGCTAAGGGTTATACCTTAAGATTGGGCCAGCCATTATATTTTTGGAGTTCTGCAAAAAATATAAAAATTAAAGAGAGGAAAATTTGAAGTTAATATCCCATGTAGCATTGACTATTTTATTTCGAAGTAACGGTCCTTGTATTCCCTAATTTCTATGAAAGCAGTCCTCTTGGACACTGGCATGGTCTCCAAATGCAACTTCTGCCACTGTTTTTTTATCGTAATATAGTTGTAATACCCCACAGAATTACATATTATGGAAGCACCTTTTCATGACAAATTCACACATACGATTTTCATCAATTATCTAATCTAAGTAATTCAGAAGATATTGGAAGTTCTGACTCGGCCTCTGTCCTCCAGAATGACATCCTTTTTAGTAGTCCATAACTGTAAGTACATTTGTGGCAATAGGGAGTGTTATTGAGTACTAGGAAGATTTCAGGACCACATGATATCTATTCCTAATTGGGTAATACATACATTCATAAAGCACATGCTACCTATTCCTAGAACATCCCTCCTTGGGCGGATAAATATTCATTTGCTTTAACAGGAACTCGCAGGGACTGCAACCGTAATTGAGAGAGAGAAGGCATCTGTTCAGGAGTTGATGACTGTTGTCAATGAAATGATGTGGAACACAGAATTTGCTATTCGCTCATATATGATGTTGAGACCAAGGTTCCTCAAATCAGCCACTGGTTCTTCAAATCCTTCTGGGCCTGCTGGGGCTCTGCCCAATCAGCCTGGACCAACCAATGATTTCTATAGTGGCGTCCCAAAGAGGCCTTCCCTTTTTATGCTGCAAACTGTCAACAAGTTTGAGAAGTATCTTGACGAATGCTGCAAGTGGATTACTGAACTAGAGCAGCTGGTTCAAATCGAGAGCAATAAAAGATCATCATCTTCTGTGGAATCTCTACCAAAAGTTATGTCGAATGTGCATGACTATTTCATCTATGTCGCTTCAAAGGTAACATCTTATTATTCATCTATGTTACTTCTATGGTGACACCTTGTCTATACGGAAATGAGAAATCTAACATGTACTGTTCAAATTAGTATTTTTGAAGTTGTGATCATGATATCTGTCATTTATTGTTGATTATTAGTGCCTATATATAAAGCAGTTAACTGATGAATTTTCTAGTAAAATCAAATAGTATATGGACAATATAAGAGGGGGAAAAGTTTTTGTTATCGTGTCGATGAAAACTGAATATCTGATGTTACTTTCTGTACAGGTGGAAAATCTTCATCAGTATGTTGTGTCGATGAAAACTGAATATCTACACAGTCAGCGCCGTCTGGGCAATGCAAATGATCCATTTCTAGAGGCAAATAGAAGAGAAGCAGCCAAAGAAGAAGCAGCTGCCAAAAGGGTCCATCCGACATTGCATTTGCCTGCTCCTGTACAGCCCACAACACAAATTGCTGCACCAGCAACAAGCCAACCACAGCAATCTTTGCTCCCTTCTGGAGGAACTTCCTCGAGTGCCTTCACAGCTTTTAGCATGCCGGCCTCTGCTCCATCCACTTCAAGTCTCTTTTCAACACCAACAACTTCAAGTCTCACAACTAACCTTTTCGGTACAACTGGATCAGCCTCGCTGTCCACACCATTTGGGACATCCTCCACTCCTACTCTTGGATCAACACCAACTCCGTCTGGATTTGGGGGTATCACCCCATCTTTTCCTTCAACGCCTGCTTTAACTGGAACCTCACTATTCTCTACGCCATTTGGAGGTACTCAAACTTCCTTGTGATGTACGTTACTTGATGTTCATTTTAATTGATCTCTGGTCATGAAGGGTAAAGATTCTATGAGAAATGTCAGTTGCACACAGTAAAACCGATAATCATTTTATGTGCTGTACTGCATTACTATGATGGCTCTCCCAGATCCGAATGGTTTGAAGTGTTTAGAAATTTGCATTACTTTGATGACTCCAATTTTTTAGCTGCAATTGCATCTGAATGTATCCTTGCTGCAAATTGTTAGTATCAGCACTATTGGAATCTTAGAAAGTCTTGTACAGTACATGCTGCAAAACAGCTAATCTTTTTATTTGAGGTGATATGTTCTCAGTTGAATGCTGAATCCCTATGATGATTCCCAGCAGTTTTGGTGTATCTGCATTTATTTATTTTCTTTATGGCATATTGTAGCTGCAATGGAATTAACTGTGTCATCTAAATGTTAATACCTTAGCGCAATTTGTCGATGACAGCACTAGTGTATGTGATCTGTGCATTAGTACTTTTGCCAGGTATAAAGCGCTTGTCTGCGCATACACTGACACTGCTTTACTTTACGACGTTTTCTGGTTTGTTTTGTTAGTATCGTTACTGCCCATGTTAAGATTCATACTTTCAGTAAGAACTAAACAATGTTTTCCCTTGTTAATTCATTTCTGTGATTTGTATGACATTCCATTTGTCTACCTACCTACCTACAGGTGGGGCTACAGCTTCAGGGTCCAGCTTTGGTGGCACATCTGTGAGTAAAATTTCCATCATCTTACGACAGCGTCCTTTGTTCATTAGCAGTATTTGACAATGATATGACAATGCCAAGCACATTTTTTTTTTTTTTTTTACACACGCAATTTAAGCTGTCAAAAATCGTCAATCTCCTCACACCTTGTTATTTTTGTGTGGTGCAGAAAGGGAGGTCAAAGGCCAGAGGCCGGCGCTAGACGTGACTTGATCGGCCGTGAAATGCGGGCGGGCGCCTCGTGTATCTCCTGTCTACTGAGAAAAGGAAAACTTGTAATTAATTTTCCAGGCAATTCTACCGGTGGAGCTTGAGTGACTATATATGTTGTCAATTGCTTGGTACCAGATTCATTTATCTAACGCTTGTTGTTAGCATCGTTCCGTCTGTGGACCTCCTCAGTGTTAGCAGAGCTAAGCATTCGTATTTTTAGGGGCAAAGGTTGTAAACTTGTAATAGCACAGCTAGTTTGTGATTGTTCTCAACTTCTCAAGTAATTTCAAGCCGCTGCAGAACCTTGGTCTCGAAGCCTGTCTGTTTTATTTTATCATCACTAGAGCATAATTTTCGGGGGTTTATTTTTCCAGTTGGGCTATTTGGCTGTTGGGTTATGAGAAATTTATATAAGTAATCTTCATCACCACGACTTGTCTCATTATGGGGAACGTGGACACTTAGGTCAAAGATTGTTGATACTGCGTGCAAGACCAGTGATGGCGTGGAGATCTCTCTCTCCACTCTGCGTGTGGTGTCATGCATGAATGCACAGCACCAAAGGCTCCTTGTGGTCGAAGAAACGGATGGGCCGCTGACTTTCCTTTTATTTTTCTTCTGTTTCTCGTTTTGACTGGGAGATGATGAGTGAAGTTCCCGCTTTTGTGCACACAAGGAGGGGAGGGTTGACAAGGAAGTTTTCAACCCAAGACGCATATATTGTTGGAATAATCCAAACATGTCTTATGTGTACGTGGTGTGATTAGCTTGCATGCCATCTTTAGTTGAGTCTGGTTAAGTCTAAGCATGATTAGGGTGGCCGGTGCTTACGTCAGTTCGGCAGGTTGCCATACAGTTTGGAAAGTTTTCATGTGGATGCCCTGATCATGTACGAGTACGAGTTGTACTAGCTGGTTTAGGAATTAGGAATTAGAGTTCAGATGGAGTCCGAGCAGGATTAGTATAGTTGCGTCAGTTGATTGATTTAGGAAAGCGTCCGTGTACGAGTTAGCTAGCTATACTAGTACATATACGTGTCTTAGTAGGTTTCCTAAAGCTTGTCAAGGTTGAGTCGGTTTGAGTCATGGCTGGTACGTGTATATATGTACAGCCTAGGGCGTACGTTGTAATCACCAGAAAAACGAAAAGCAATAAAGAGATTATTACGAGGCACGACACGTGCCTCTGGTCAACTTCGAGTTGCTGCGTTCGTATGCGTGTGTTCTGGTCCCGGTGTTTGCGTGAGCGCCGGCGAGATATCATCGAGCTGCAACGTGATCGTGTGTTCGATTCTTGGGAAAAGCCAACATATATGTATATCCATTTTTCCTTTGTGAACCAACTCACGCACGGTTGGTTTCGCCACGTAGAGCTGGGCAAAATTAGAAGGGTCCTGATAACGTCCACACGTGTGGCATACTAGACATCCGCCCACATATCGTATGTGGCGTGAGCAGGAGGCAGCTCACACGCGCTGTGTGTGGGCGGACATTAGAATTGCCCACACGTGTGGGCGCAGCTACTTCGTGCCACACGCCCAACAAGTACTACTCATTCCCACCCCGTGCGTGTGACACGAAGCAAATATGCCCACACGTCCTAGCGCAGCTACGTTAGGTACCCGCGGGATGACGATTTAGTTACCATCCAGGATGGCAGATGTAGTTATCCGGGATGGCAAATGTAGTTGTAAAAGCATGGCAATTCTCTCTGTTTTGGTTAACTATAGTTGCCATGTCTAATTTATGGTAGTTGCAGCGTGTAAGCAAACCATAGTTGCCGTGTGTGATTAACTACTTGCCACATATGGTCAAACAATAGTTGCCATGTGTGTTTACCTAGTTGCCACGTGTGGTCCAATCATAGTTGCCATGTATGGTTAATCACAGTTGCCATGTGTGTTTATCTGGTTGTCACGTACGCGCAACTGCAGTTGTTGTCTAGCAACGAATCATAGTTGCCATGTGTGTTTACCTAGTTGCCACGTACGCGCAACTGCAGTTGCCATCCAACAACGTACGGGTGTCGTGTGGGCGAAAAACAGTTCGCCCACACGCGCGTAAACTAGGTGGTGACTGTGTGGGCAGAAATTAGTTCGCCCACACAGCGCAGCTGGCAAACCGCATGATGCGGGGCGTATGGGCGAACTCTCCAACGCCCACACACACGATGATGCCCACGTGGCACTCAGATTCTAACAGATTTCTTTAGAATTCGTGCAAAACAAAATCAAAACGTGTGGGCAATGTGCAAACATGCCACACGTGTGGGTGTTATCATTTAGGAATTAGAAACCCTCGCCGACCGAAACAGTTCTGCTCCTGTTCCTTCCGTGTAAGTTCTACTGGCCATTTCCATCCAGGGAAAGGAAGATTCATCCAATGGACCTGTTCCTTCCGTGTAAGCTCTACTGGCCATTTCCATCCAGGGAAAGGAAGATTCATCCAATGATCCAACCTTTGGGGCGTCGAACGTTTCACTACATCCGAACCTGTCTAGCTACCATACCATACCATCCTGCTGCTATTGTTTTCTTTCTACTCCTAAGGATCGGCTTAATTTGTTCTTACTACATCGTTGTAGCAGCACCGGCACGCTCGTCACCTGATCGCGACGGATCCTTCTTCCTCCGAGATGAGAATCGTCAGCGCTTACGACTGACTGCCTGCCCCGACATCTGTGGCTCCCTCCCCGGAATCTTTTCGCTGGTGGGTGGACCGCGTACACGTCGACGGGCCCGCATGTCTGTCTGTGCCCGTACTGGGTTTATAGGATCGGCCTGATTTGTTTCTTGACATGTTCGAGCATTCTAGCTCGAATTTGACCGGTTATATATTTTATTTACTGACGCGCCGTGACTGCTTTCTGTCCGCCGATTTGTTTTGCCCGCTGAACCGACGCATGTTGTGCTGTTTGACCATCGCATCTTTTGGGGCACAACGAATTTTCTTCCCTCTTTGCATGTCAAACATATAAGTACAGTGGGGTGGTTGAAAAAGCAACATAATTCTCGGCTTCTGTTTGTTTTTCTGCGACGATCGTATCCATACTTCTCAGCCACCAGATGGTAGCAGCGGCGGTCAGGTCATGTGAACGCGCTGCTCCCGGTTTTCCTGATCCAGTTATCCGGGCGAAGCAATTCCGATGCCACCGTGTCGAACCAATCACTGGCCAGGCCTCACTCACTGGGACAGTGGAAGTTGCCGAGAAGCAGCGGAGCTAAACCGATCACGTGGTGTAATAAAGCGACGAAGCCACTATGCATAAACATTGCTTTACGTTACCATCAACGGAGCTACAGCCTACAGATATACTTTTTTTTTTGCGGGAACTACAGATATACATTTGTACTATGCTATCTATAGTGGCGTTCCCCGAGAGGTGGCGGTGGGAGGCAGCAGTCGCGGCCTGGCTTGTCTGGTCTAATTTGGCTCCGTTAAATTTTCGAGTCGTCATCGCTTTTCCATGGCAGCTTCAAGCTGGCTACGGGGACAAAATTTCGTGTTTTGACCATTTTGGTCAAGTTTTGCACGATCTGACCCTGGTTTGGACTCTTTTTAAGATCTGACCTTTTTTGTACAGCCAGCAATGGCGGAGACAGGCCCCAGGCCGGGGGGGTCTGGGCCCGGGGCGTGTGGATGTATTCCTTTGTTGAGTGTAGTGTTTTTTGCACTGTTTCACACTGTAGCGTTGAAGCAGGCCCACGGCCCCGTGCTAGCCTGGATCCGCCCCTGACCGCAGCGTCCATGGCGGTAGAGTTGAACAGGCTACTGCCGTGGGCACCGGCGGTAGGTTGACGGGAGTTGACGGCAACCCCCGTCAACCTGTCGTTCATGGTCTGACGTGTCCTAACTGCCTTACCGCCGAGGCATACGGCGGTAGGTTAGCTAAAGCTACCGCCGAGGTGGGTGGCGGTAGGGTGTGGCACGCCTGCGCGGGCGATAGTGTTCTGTGACAGAAAACGGCAATACTTGTGCGGTAGGTTTTCACACCCTACCGCCATACCCAGCGGCGGTAGGGTGTGCTAGGCACGACAGGTTTTCTGTGACTGAAAAAGGGGGCTCCGTGCGGTAGGTTTTCATACCCTACCGCCAGGGTACCTGGCAGTAAGCTGTGAAAACCTACTGCTAGGCACCACAGCGGTAGGGTCCTCTCCCGTTTATTTCTTGCAAGAACTTTGAATTACTTATTTTTTACAAGAACTTTGAATTACAAATATGACACTGACAGATAAACACACAGCAGCAAATAGTGCATATGAAAATATGATGACCTCACACATTATGGATAGCAAATCGACGTATCCAATAAGTGTAACATATCAAATAGGTTCAACATAGTAAAATAGGTAGCAATAACACAAAACCGAGTAGTTCAACGTGGCACAACTAGTTTAACTAAGCAAGTTTAACACGACAACATCACTCTAGTTCCTCCCCCTCCCCCTCTTGGCGGCACGCTCCTCGTTTCTCTTCGAGCGGCCTTCGTCCGGCTTCTTCGGGCGACAACAAGGAACCGGTTTCTGAAACGGGGATGGGCTCAAAACGTCCTGGTGTGGATGAGATACCCTCTTCCCCTGGGTTGGTTGAGTCGGTGGAGGTCCGTCATCGTTGTCATACTCCTCCTCATCACCTCCTTCGTCGTCACCTCCTTCCTCTTCTCCCTCTTCCTCCTCGTCCTCTTCTCTCTGATAATCTCCTTCCTCGGTCTCCTCAACAACGCGAGACGATGAGGCGGCATGGCTCGAGGAACCTCCGCCGGCGTGGTTGATGAAACCAGGGCACATGTCGACCCACCAGGAGCAGGAACATGCACGTCAACCGACGCAGCACACCCAAGCATGCTCGCTAGCCTACGGCAACGTTCATGATCTTGTGCAAAAACAAATATAGAATAGAATGGCTTCGATTAGGTTTAAGGTTGCAAATAAGTAAGGACATGGCATGGATCAAATTTGTGGTTGCTCTAACAGAATGCTATGAGGCTTAAACTTACCTTCATCGCTTCCCTCAGCTTGCTGTCTCCCTCCACGGTTCCGGGGTCATAACTTAGCGCATTCGAGCCATCGAAAATGTTTCTGTTCAGCTCCGCGACCTGCAAATTTAAGGATCATTAATGACCATGTCAGCATCATCCAACTGCCGGCTCGAATGCATTTGAACAAAACTTACCACTCTGTTCATCAAGGGTGCATACTCCCTGAAATCACCTTCCATATCTCTGAGGTTTCTCTTGTATGCTTCATCCTCGGAGTCCTCCGCCTCCTGCAGTGATGCCATGTCCGCTTCCATCCACCGTGGCCTCAAATGCATACGAAACTTGACGCCATCGTCATACCAATTCATGTGCCTCTCGTACACATTCTAGCAAATGCCTGACCTCTCCCCGTCTTTGCGGAACGTCCTCTCGTCCCACATTTCCACAAAAGACTTGTGCTCTTTGCCCCAGTCCACTATCGACTGAGAATGCTGCCTGCTCTTCCTGCAGAGGGCATAACAAACAAAAGACCATAAGACCGTCAAATTTAACGAAAACACGGCAAAAGAGATGGCAGCCCATACCAGTGAAGGTCAAAACCACCGGTGTCGTGGGGGCGTGCCGGCGGTGTGTTTTGCAATAAGCCAAATTGCGTGGCCACACGCTGTGGTAGGTGCCATTCGACGGCGTACACGCATATCACTGGGACAATGCACCGGAAGAGAAGGCGGCCCCGATCGCACATCTCGTTCAGTTCAAACCCCCAAGCTCTATCGTGGTACGGCCACCAGTTAACCTATAGAAAGACTGTTTAGCAACCGTGAAAGTGGCTACATTTAAAAACTAGCTCGCTCGTTGGTATACCTGAAAAGATGTCAGGTTGTCCAGCTCGTTGGTGAAGGCCTTGTACAATGCACTGCCCTTGCCTGAGAAGACTTTAACCGCGTCCCAAGAGTAGGCGACGGTAGGGTATCGAGTACTGTCGCCATCTTCGCCATAGTCCTTCCATGCAGTGTGTGGCAGTTTCTCAGGACGACCAACCGGCAGTCCGCTCCCCACTCCAAATCGAGAGGGCCCAGACACATCCACACATCCTAGACGTTTTCTCGGTCCTCTGCGTTGCCTCATCCAGCTACAAAACAATAACTGATGATCAGATGACACAATTTAAAGCAGCACACATATACCTCCATATACAAATATTGAGATATATGATGTCTTACCGAACGATAGAGGTACGCGAGGCCGGCGGATCCCCAGCTGTACCCTGCATCCTAGTCGGCGAGGAAGTCCAGGTACATCCATAGGGCATTGTCCCTCGAGCAGTCTGGAAACACAACCTCTGTGAGAAGAAACCACAGGTAGGCCCTCGCATACTGCTCCATGGTCCTCGGATTCGCATCTTGCGGGCATTCGGCCCGGCGGAGCAGGAGCCAGGGCAGTGGTACACCGGACATTCAGTTGTTCTTCATGGGAGGGGCAGTCGCCGATGAGGGCGTTAACCTTGTCCGGCCAGTTCTTCCTCTCCACGCGCCCAATGAGAGCCTGGCCCTGGATCGGTAGGGCCGTGATCATGGCGAAGTCCTCGAGGGTCACCGTCATCTCACCACATGGGAGATGGAAAGAGTGCGTCTCGGGCCACCAACGGTCCACCAACGCTGTGAGAGCCGTGTGGACAAGCGTCGGCGGCAGACGCTTGAACTGGAGCACGAAACCCAACAGACCGGCTCTCCTGTAATACGGCTCACAGCAGTTGTCGTACTTCATCTCAGAGACCTTGGTGTGGCCCCTCATACGTAATGGCGGAAGCATCTGTCAATGTGCACACGAAAATAGTTAGTAACAAACTTTTGGGAAGCCAAAATTTTGATGCAAGATGTTGATCATTGTTATTTACCACTCCGTTCTCGATGTAACGGGCGCGATGACCATTATCGAATGCCGGGTCAAGCATAGTGTAATTAGTGCCGACCGCTGGACCAAGAGGGGGCCTCCTGAAACAACAACATTTAGTTATGAACATATAATCATCATATCATATTCAACTGTTCAACTAACATCAATCATATCATATTCAAACTAGGTTCTCCTTCAAACTAGGTTCATCTTCAAACTAGTTAACAAACCATATTCAACCACATCACCATGATGGTATACTTAATGCATAAACATAAGCATAAAAAAATATAACGTCCACATGATTAATTCATTCATATAAATTTCTCCAACAACATCCACTATACATCATGCATCACATCATATCAACATGCATCATAGCAAAACAAACATACGAGTTAACCATCCAACATGCATCATACCATCTTTTTTTCAAAAACAAAAACATGAGTTAGGGTTCATCTTAAGCATATTTCCTCAAACAACATCCACTATACATCATGCATCATTCATATCAACATGCATCATATCAAAACAAATTCCTCAAAAAAAATATGAACTAGGGTTCATCTTCACACTACCATTCCAACTAGTGATTAGAGTTCATATCCAACACAATAGAACATCTAGAATCAACCTAAAACAATCCTAGGGTACAAAAAAAATCTAGTTCAAAAATAGGGGTGTTTTGAATCAAATAATGCGACGAATCAGAAGCCATTTGACTCAAACTAATTGGAGGGATCGGAGGAGAAACGAAGAAGATCCGAGGGGGGGGGGGAGTGGAGGAGATGAGAGAGGGGTCGAGAGAGAAGAACTCCCTGTTCTTCGTGCGACAAGGTGGGGGAGATGGGGGTGGGGCAGCCCACCCGCGGCGTATAACTATCCAGACCCTACCGCCTGGGTCCCTAGCGGTAGGATAATACATGCTACTGCTACTTCTTGAGCTTGTGTTGGTTTTTCCCTTGAAGAGGAAAGGGTGATGCAGCAAAGTAGAGATAAGTATTTTCCTCAGTTAAGAACCAAGGTATCAATCCAGTAGGAGAAGAACACACAAATCACCAATACCTGCACAAACAATCAAACACTTGCACCCAACGCGATAAAGGGGTTGTCAATCCCTTCACGGTCACTTGCAAAGGTGAGATATGATAGAGATAGATAAATAAAACTAAACAAAAGATAAAATATTTTTGGGTTTTTTTTTGTATATAGATCTGAAAATAAAAGATTGCAAAAGAGTAGATCGGAAAGTAATATGATGGAAAATAGACCCGGGGGCCATAGGTTTCACTAGAGGCTTCTCTCATGAAGGCAAATAATACGGTGGGTGAACAAATTACTGTCGAGCAATTGATAGAAAAGCGCAAAGTTATGACGATATCCAAGGCAATGATTATGAAATATAGGCATCACGTCCGTGTCAAGTAGACCGACTCCTGCCTGCATCTACTACTATTACTCCACACATCGACCGCTATCCAGTATGCATCTAGAGTATCAAGTTCATAAAGAACGGAGTAATGCCTTAAGTAAGATGACATGATGTAGAGGAATAAACTCATGCAATATGATATAAACCCCATCTTTTTATCCTCGATGGCAACAATTCAATACGTGTCTCGCTACCCCTAGTTTGTCACTGGGTGAAATCACGCAAGATTGAACCCAAAGCTAAGCACCTCTCCCATTGCAAGAAAGACCAATCTAGTTGGCCAAACCAAACCGATAATTCGACGAGAAATACAAAGATATCAAATCATGCATAAAAGAATTCAGAGAAGATTCAAATAATATTCATAGATAAGCTGATCATAAATCCACAATTCATCGGATCTCGACAAACACACCGCAAAACAAGATTACATCGGATAGATCTCCAAGAACATCAAGGAGAACGTGGTATTGAGAATCAAAGAGAGAGAAGAAGCCATCTAGCTACTAGCTATGGACCCGTAGGTCTGAGGTAAACTACTCACGCTTCATCGAAAGGGCAATAGGGTTGATGTAGATGCCCTCCGTGATCGAATCCCCCTCCGGCAGGATGCCGAAAAAGGCCTCAAGATGGGATCTCACGGGAACAGAAGGTTGCGGCGGTGGAAAATTGTTTTCGTGGATGCTTCTGGTGGTTTGGGAATATATGTGAATATATAGGAGGAAGATCTAGGTCAGGGGGTCACCGAGGGGCCCACAAGGTAGGGGGCGCGCCCTCCACCCTTGTCGCCGCCTCGTGGCTCTTCTGATTTCAACTCCAAGTCTCCTGGGTGTCTTCTGGTCCAAGAAAAATCATCGTGAAGTTTTATTCCGTTTGGTATTCCTTTTCTGCGAAGCTAAAAAACAAGGAAAAAACAGAAACTGGCACTGGGCTCTAGGTTAATAGGTTAGTCCCAAAAATAATATAAAATAGCATATTAATGCATATAAAACATCCAAAACAGATAATATAACAGCATGGAACAATAAAAAATTATAGATACATTGGAGACGTATCAAGCATCCCCAAGCTTAATTCCTGCCCGTCCTCGAGTAGGTAAATGATAAAAACAGAATTTTTTATGTGGAATGCTACCTAACATATTTATCCATGTAATTTTATTTATTGTGGCATGAATGTTCAGATCCATAAGATTGAAAACTAAAGTTTAATATTGACATAAAAACGATAATACTTCAAGCATACTAATAAAGCAATCATGTCTTCTCAAAATAACATGACCAAAGAAAGCTATCCCTACAAAATCATATAGTCTGACTATGCTCCATCTTCATCACACAAAATATTCAAATCATGCACAACCCCGATGACAAGCCAATAAATTGTTTCATACTTTTGGTGTTCTCAAACCTTTTCAACTTTCACGCAATACATGAGCGTGAGCCATGGACATAGCACTATATGTGGAATAGAATATGGTGGTTGTGGAGAAGACAAAAAAAGAAGGAGATAGTCTCACATCAACTAGGCGTATCAACAGTCTATGGAGATGCCCATCAATAGATATCAATGTGAGTGAGTAGGGATTGCCATGCAACGGATGCACTAGAGCTATAAGTGTATGAAAGCTCAAAAAGAAACTAAGTGGGTGTGCATCCAACTTGCTTGCTCATGAAGACCTAGGGCAATTTGAGGAAGCCCATCGTTGGAATATACAAGCCAAGTTCTATACTGAAAAATTTCCACTAGTATATGAAAGTGACAACATAGGAGACTCTCTATCATGAAGATCATGGTGCTACTTTGAAGCACAAGTGTGGAAAAAGGATAGTAACATTGCCCCTTCTCTCTTTTCTCTCATTTTTTGTTTGGCTTCTTTGGCCTCTTTTTTTTGTTGTTGGCTTCTTTGGCCTCTTTTTTTTTCACATGGGACAATGCTCTAATAATGAAGATCATCACACTTTTATTTACTCACAACTCAAGAATTACAACTCGATACTTAGAACAAAATATGACTCTATATGAATGCCTCCGGCGGTGTACCGGGATGTGCAATGACTCAAGAGTGACATGTATAAAAATGATGAACGGTGGCTTTGCCACAAATACTATGTCAACTACATGATCATGCAAAGCAATATGACAATGATGAAGCGTGTCATAATAAATGGAACGGTGGAAACTTGCATGGCAATATATCTCGGAATGGCTATGGAAATGCCATAATAGGTAGGTATGGTGGCTGTTTTGAGGAAGGTAAATGGTGGGTGTATGGTACCGGCGAAAGTTAAGTGGTACTAGAGAGGCTAGCAATGGTGGAAGGGTGAGAGTGCGTATACTCCATGGACTCAACATTAGTCATAAAAAACTCACATACTTATTGCAAAAATCTATTAGTCATCAAAACAAAGTACTACGCGCATGCTCCTAGGGGGATAGATTGGTAGGAAAAGACCATCGCTCGTCCCCGACCGCCACTCATAAGGAAGACAATCAATAAATACCTCATGCTCCAACTTCGTTACATAACGGTTCACCATACGTGCATGCTACGGGAATCACAAACTTTAACACAAGTATTTCTACAATCCACAATTACTCACTAGCATGACTCTAATATTACCATCTTCATAGCTCAAAACAATCATAAGGAATCAAACTTCTCATAGTATTCAATGCACTTTATATGTAAGATTTTATTATATCCCTCTTGGATGCCTATCATATTATGACTAAATTCATAACCAAAGCAAATTACCATGCTGTTTAAAAAGACTCTCAAAATAATATAAGTGAAGCATGAGAGTTCAACAATAAAACCACCACCGTGCTCTAAAAAGATATAAGTGAAGCACTAGAGCAAAATTGCCTAGCTTAAAAGATATAAGTGAAGCACATAGAGTATTCTAATAAATCACGATTCATGCGTGTCCCTCTCAAAAGGTGTGTACAGACAGGATGATTATGGCAAACTAAAAAGTAAAGACTCATATCATACAAGACGCTCCAATCAAAACACATATCATGTGGTGAATAAAAATATAGTCTCAAGTAAATTTACCGATAGACGAAGACGAAAGAGGGGATGCCTTCCGGGGCATCCCCAAGCTAGGCTCTTGGTTGTCCTTGAATATTACCTTGGGGTGCCTTGGGCATCCCCAAGCTTAGGCTCTTGCCACTCCTTATTCCATAGTCCATCAAATCTTTACCCAAAACTTGAAAACTTCACAACACAAAACTCAACAGAAAAATCGTGAGATCCGTTAGTATAAGAAAATAAAATCACCACTTTTGGTACTGTTGTGAACTCATTCTTTATTTATATTGGTGTAATATCTACTGTATTCCAACTTCTCCATGGTTCATACCCCCCGATACTTCCCATAGATTCATCAAAATAAGCAAACAACACAAAGAAAACAGAATCTGTCAAAAACAGAAAAGTCTGCGAAGATCTGAATTGTTTTAATACTTCTGTAACTTAAAAAATTCTGAAAAATTAGGAAAATAGAGTAAATTTGTATATCAATCCTGTGTAAAAAATTCAGGGTTGTTCCACGCCTAGTGAATTTAAACAATTCTGTGACTGGACGCAAAAATTTCTGTTTTTCAGCAAGATCAAATCAACTATCACCGTAAGCCATCCCAAAGGTCTTACTTGGCACAAACACTAATTAAAACACCAAAACACAATTACTACAGAGGTAATAATGTGTATACTCACAAAAACATAAAATAATAATATTGGGTTGTCTCCCAACAAGCTCTTTCTTTATAGCCATTAAGATAGGCTTGAGAATTCAATGATGCTCACATAAAAGATAGCAATTGAAACACGAAGAGAGCATCATAAAACATGTGACAAACATATTTAAGTCTAACATACTTCCTATGCATGGGAATTTTATAAGCAAACAAATTATCAAGGCAAACAAAAACTAGCATATGCAAGGAAGAAGGAAGAAGCAATCTCAACATGACGAGAGGTAATTGAGTAACATGAAACTTTTGACAACCATATTTTCCTCTCTCATAATAATTACACGTGGGATCATATTCAAATTCAACAATATAGCTATCACATAACATATTCTCTAGATGATCCACATGCATGCAAAGTTGACACTCTTCCAAAATAGTGGGATTAACATTAATTAAAGTCATGACCTCTCCAAACCCACTTTTATCAATTTTTGCATCAAGATCTATAAACTCTGAATCATTGGGACGCCTTCTAACTAAAGTTGACTCATCTCCAGTCCCATCTTTATCAAGATTTATATTGGAAAACAAAGATTCAATAGGAGTCACATCAATCACTTTAAGATCTTCATCATTATTTTCACGAAACTAGAAGAGCATGTTTTTACAAACCAATCTCGCTTATCACGCATCTTAGCGGTTCTTTATTTACACTCATCAATGGAAATTCTCATAGCTTTAAGAGACTCATTAATATCATGCTTGGGTGGAATAGATCTAATTTTCAAAGAATCAACCTCAAGAGAAATTCTGTCCACGTTCCTAGCCAAATCATCAATCTTAAGCAATTTTTCTTCAACCAAAGCATTGAAACTCTTTTGCGAGATCATAAATTTTTTAACACTATTCGCAAAATCAGAGGGCATCTTATTATAATTTTCATAAGAATTGTTGTAGGAATTACCATAATTATTAGAGGAATTATTAGGAAACGGCCTAGGATTAAAATTGCCTCTATACGCGTTATTACCAAAATTGTTCCTACCAACAAAATTCACATCCATAGATTCATTATTATTTTCAATCAAACTAGACAAAGGCATATCATTAGGATCAATAGGAGCACTCTTGCTAGCAAATAATTTCATAAGTTCATCCATCTTTCCACTCAAAACATTAATCTCTTCAATCGCATGCACTTTTTTTACTAGAGGAAGATCTTTCGGTATGCCATTGAGAATAATTAACCATAATATTATCTAGGAGTTTAGTAGCTTCTCCTAAAGTAATTTCCATAAAAGTACCTCCCGCGGCCGAATCTAAAAGATTTCTAGAAGCAAAATTCAATACGGCATAATTTTTTTGTATAATCATCCATAAATTTAAACCATGAGTAGGGCAATTTCGTATCATCAATTTCATCCTCTCCCAAGATTGTGCAACATGTTCATGATCAAGTTGCTTAAAATTCATAATATTGTTCCTAAGGGAGATGATCTTAGCGGGAGGAAAATACTTAGAAATAAAAACATCTTTACACTTGTTCCATGAATAAATACTATTTTTAGGCAAAGATGAAAACCAAGTTTTAGCACGATCTCGTAGTGAGAACGGAAATAACTTCAATTTAACAATATCATTATCCACATCTTTTTTCTTTTGCATATCACACAACTCAACGAAACTATTCAGATGGGATGCGGCATCTTCACTAGGAAGGCCGGAAAATTGATCTTTCATAACAAGATTCAGCAAAGCGGCATTAATTTCATAAGATTCCGCACTAGTGGCGGGAGCAATCGGAGTACTAATAAAATCATTATTATTAGTATTGGAAAAGTCACACAATTTGGTATTCTCTTGAGTCATTGTGACAAAGCAAGCAATCTAACACACGAGCAAACAAAAAGCAAACAAAAAAGAAGAACGGAAGAAGGGCGAATAAAAAGGCAAATCTTTCGAAAATTGTTTTAGAAGTGGGGGAGAGGAAAATGAGAGGCAAATGGCGAATAATGTAATGCAAGAGATGAGAGTTTTATGATGGGTACTTGGTATGTCTTGACTTGGCGTAGATCTCCCCGGCAACGGCGCCAGAAATTCTTCCTGCTACTTCTTGAGCTTGCGTTGGTTTTTCCCTTGAAGAGGAAAGGGTGATGCAGCAAAGTAGAGATAAGTATTTCCCTCAGTTAAGAACCAAGGTATCAATCTAGTAGGAGAAGAACGCACAAATCACCAATACCTGCACAAACAATCAAACACTTGCACCCAACGCGATGAAGGGGTTGTCAATCCCTTCACGGTCACTTGCAAAGGTGAGATCTGATAGAGATAGATAAATAAAACTAAACAAAAGATATTTTTTTTTGTATATAGATATGAAAATAAAAGATTGCAAAAGAGTAGATCGGAAAGTAATATGATGGAAAATAGACCCGGGGGCCATAGGTTTCATTAGAGGCTTCTCTCATGAAGGCAAATAATACGGTGGGTGAACAAATTACTGTCGAGCAATTGATAGAAAAGCGCAAAGTTATGACGATATCCAAGGCAATGATTATGAAATATAGGCATCACGTCCGTGTCAAGTAGACCGACTCCTGCCTGCATCTACTACTATTACTCCACACATCGACCGCTATCCAGCATGCATCTAGAGTATTAAGTTCATAAAGAACGGAGTAACGCCTTAAGTAAGATGACATGATGTAGAGGAATAAACTCATGCAATATGATATAAACCCCATCTTTTTATCCTCGATGGCAACAATTCAATACGTGTATCGCTACCCCTACTTTTTCACTGGGTGAAATCACGCAAGATTGAAACCAAAGCTAAGCACCTCTCCCATTGCAAGAAAAACCAATCTAGTTGGCCAAACCAAACCGATAATTCGAAGAGAAATACAAAGATATCAAATCATGCATAAAAGAATTCAGAGAAGATTCAAATAATATTCATAGATAAGCTGATCATAAATCCACAATTCATCGGATCTCGACAAACACACCGCAAAAGAAGATTACATCGGATAGATCTCCAAGAACATCAAGGAGAACGTGGTATTGAGAATCAAAGAGAGAGAAGAAGCCATCTAGCTACTAGCTATGAACCCGTAAGTCTGAGGTAAACTACTCACGCTTCATCGGAAGGGCAATAGAGTTGATGTAGATGCCCTCCGTGATCGAATCCCCCTTCGGCAGGATGCCGGAAAAGGCCCCAAGATGGGATCTCACGGGAACAGAAGGTTGCGGCGGTGGAAAAGTGTTTTCGTGGATGCTTCTAGTGGTTTGGGAATATATGTGAATATATAGGAGGAAGATCTAGGTCAGAGGGTCACCGAGGGGCCTACAAGGTAGGGGGGCGCGCCCTAACCCCCTGGGCGCGCCCTCCACCCTTGTCGCCGCCTCGTGGCTCTTCTGACTTCAACTCCAAATCTCCTGGGTGTCTTCTGGTCCAAGAAAAATCATCGTGAAGTTTTATTCCGTTTGGACTCCGTTTGGTATTCCTTTTCTGCGAAGCTCAAAAATAAAGAAAAAACAGAAACTGGCACTAGGCTCTAGGTTAATAGGTTAGTCCCAAAAATGATATAAAATAGCATATTAGTGCATATAAAACATCTAAAACAGATAATATAACAGCATGGAACAATAAAAAATTATACATACGTTGGAGACGTATCAGCTACCGCCAGGACCAGCGGCGGCAGTGTGGGACGGAGGGGGACGGCGGGCGTTTAGGGTGCTATGTAATCCTACCGCCGAGCCCCCTGACGGTAGGGAAAAGGGTCAGATATCAAAAAAAGTCCGAACCGGGGTCAGATCGTGCAAAACTTGACCAAAAGGGTCAAAACACGAAATTTTGCCGCCACCGGGGGAGTGTCCAGTGGCTCGAGGATTTCTTTTCCTAAGGATCTCGATCTTCGTCATTCTCCCATGTGATTCCTTTTGGTTTGCAAAAATTATAAAAACCCAGAAACATGGGAATTGGGAAATGATAGAAATGTCATGGTAGATAAGTGCCCTTCGCTCGAATGGACGGTATTACTTAAACTCCTTCAAATTGGTTTCCTACAACACATTTCTATACAAATTAACGTCCGCCCCAACCATTAATTTGTTGACACTCATCATTCACACGTGTTCGAGACATTTTTTTGGTATCGTCTAAGAGCAAATCTAACAGTCGCTATACTTGACAAATCGTCATAATAAGTTAATAACAACTAATGTGCTTTGGGTAAAAAAGTCACAAAAACGGAGCCGTCGTACCTGAAGAATCATCATAATTTATGAAACACCATCCATATCCGGCCCCTAAGTCTCCAAATTGACGCCTCAGAGCCAACTTTTGAAGCGCACTTCATCCAAACCAACTGTTTGACGCGAAGGAAGGAAACTTAAAATCAAATGAAGATTGGAGGAAAATGACTGCAACCAATATGAAGACACTGAGTTTGCACATCACCTTGACAACCTCCATATGCATATGCATTATGATGACTGCTTACGTGACTCTACTAGAGTTGCTTTAACGGATTATTCACACTTTTCGTATTTTGCAGTTGTCTGCTTTACATTGCCTTCCTACCAAATTATTGCATTTTTCTTCCTTTTTACGTTTCTTAACAATACGATTTGAAAAGAGTTCCTAAAAAAGGGAGATAGTTAAAAAGCTCAATACACGATGTTTCTTCTCGCGGTTTTGCATAGTGGAAACGTACCTTCTTATAGCTATTAGAACCAAAAGTTCGGTATAAGATTCAAGTTATACAAAGTTCTACTAGAGCAGCGTCAATTAATATAGAACGAAGGAGTAATAAGTTTGCTCATCTCTCACTGTTTTCCTCTGTCGTTGAACCCATTTCCATCCAATATTACCGGGAAATTTCTCCAAAATGCTGAGGGCCATCAGGCCTCCACCTCATCGTCAACAGTGAGCGCGCACGCGTCTATATACAGCACCCGCCCGTCGGCCTCGCGCTTTCCCTCCCCCACAACACCCACATCGCCGCCTACGCCATTGACCGCCACCGTTGACCTCGCCCTCCGGCGAGGCCAACTCGCCGAGAACTAACCCCACCGCCGCCGCCGCCGGCGTCTGACCCCACCGAACCTCCACCGAGCCACCACCGCCCGATCCACCGGCCTCTCTCCCGGCTCGCCGCGGCCTCGCCATCCCCCGCTCAGCCGCCCCGCCAGTCGAACCCCGCCGGCATGGTCTACAATCAGTAGCCGATCGCGTCTCCCGTTGCTCGTTCTCCCCCGACCGCCCCATCCAGCTCCTCTCGTTCTCACTACGGCTCCTCTGCTTGCTCGCCATGGCGATTCGCATCACCGTCTCCTACTCCGGCTACGTGGCGCAGAACCTCGCCGCGTCGCTCGGCCTCCGCTGCGGGTCCTCCGCCTCCGCCGGCTGCCGCTTCCTCCAGGAGGGATCGTGGCGCCCCTTCTGCATCTTCACCTCCTCTCGCCACCAGCCCGAGCGCCTCCGGACCAGCGGCGGTGACCGCCATGACGCCGCCGACGACCACAACCACCCCAAGCCCCAGGCCCTCGCCGCCACCGCCGCCGCCGCAGGAAGCCACTCTCTGTTCCCTTCGAGGCCGTACTCTTCGTCCAAGCCGCCACCGCCTCTCGCCGTGGGGTTGCTGTCGGTGCTCGCCCAGGGTTCGACGGCGGGGTCGTCGACGGCTGGAATCTCCTGCGCCGCGTCTCTGGCCGGATCGTCGTCTATTTCGATCGGGCTGTTCAACCCGGCGCACCTCCTCCCGTTCTTGCAGACCGCGAGGTGGCTCCCCTGCAGCGACCTTGCCCCCTCGTCGTCTTCGGCGCCATCGTCCCCTCCTCCCACGCCGCCGCTGCCTTCGATCCGTCCCTCCAGGAAGACGTTCAGCGGTGTTCCAACCGCCGGAGCTTCTGCTTCTGCTTCTGGCGCAATTGCCCGAAACAACGGTGCTAGTGCCACAATGAGCAGGAGCAACTGGCTGTCGAAGTGGGTGAGCTCGTGCTCCGACGACGCCAAGACGGCCTTCGCGGCCGTGACCGTGCCGCTGCTCTACAGCTCCTCCCTTGCCGAGCCGAGGTCCATTCCCTCCAAGTCCATGTACCCGACCTTTGATGTCGGTGATCGGATTCTCGCCGAGAAGGTAAAACATTTTAGGGAGGATTATCTGATGATTAGTTTGTCATTTTGCTCGCTCTACTTGGTTTCTGATCCTTGTTGTAATAATGTGATCTATAGGTGTCATATGTATTCCGGGAACCGGAAATCTTGGACATTGTGATCTTCCGTGCTCCCCCAGCTCTTCAGGTATGATGATTTCCAGTCTCTCCAATTTAGTGTTTCCATGATTCATACCAGTGAATTTGATGCTAATTTGAATGCAATGTTATGGCAGGATATGGGCTACAGCTCAGGTGATGTGTTCATCAAGAGGGTTGTGGCCAAGGGAGGGGACTACGTCGAAGTAAGCTTTTATCCCAATGGTAGTGCCTTGTGTTTGTTTTTCTGCGTTGCTACTAGTAATTGCTGTGCTGCAAAAAGTTTGATTCTTTGCTCGAGCCGAGCTATAACAGTTGTTCACTTGGTTCTTTGATAGGTGCGTGATGGCAAGTTACTGGTCAATGGGTTACTTCAAGATGAAGAATTTGTGCTGGAGCCACACAACTATGAGATGGAACCATTGGTATGTTTATCTTCTGTGTCTAGTCTCTAGTGTGTCTACCACTAAGTATTTTGTATGCTGTGAGCTGTGTCATCATTGTACATCATATAATCTTTGAATATTTAGGCTTTTTTTTGTGGTTGTTGTGCTGAATTGAGCTGAATTCTGGACCTGTAGTTAGTTAGGATAATATTTACTACTGCAAGTAAGATTTTTCTGTTAATGTCTAAAGAAGATATCTTTCTAACCAACTGTTATACCAGCGAGCGAATATACATAAATAAGCGCTTATGAAAGCCACTGCGATGACAAATGGAACCTTAGCTGACATGATTCCATTGAAATGTTTTATTTTTGCTCAAAGCAAACAGAATCTGAAATTTTAGAATGCATTTGGCAGAAAAGTATCAATTACGCTGCATACCCGCCCACTAGTAGCAGAGAATATCTCACGCAGCGTTGCATATCTCCTTGCATATTCATACATGACAATGCCTATAGAGATGTCAGCCTTTCTGATTTCAGCGAGCTAATCGCTGCTGTTATCCTTGCAGCTTGTACCGGAAGGGTATGTGTTTGTGCTGGGAGACAACCGTAACAACAGCTTGGACTCCCATAACTGGTATGCTTCCGAACCAAGCTCCGTTTTCAACCAAAGCTTCAGCTACATAGAATCCAGGTCTGATTTCTTTTGTGATCTGTGATGTTTCAGGGGGTCGCTCCCTGTGAGGAACATACTAGGGAGATCCGTGTTCCGGTACTGGCCACCGTCGAAGATAACGGATACAAGATACTACCAACCTGACGTGTCGCTCTACGCGGTGGGGATGTCGTGACGACTCGTGCCTCCGGCGATGCCATGGCAACCAATGCGCTAGCTTCAATCCTCTTGTTTCATTGAGAGTTTGTATTTAGAACTGTGAATGAATTCCTGTTCCGTTCCTTTTTCGCTGCCTACTGGCAGGCGCTTGTTAAAAACCACGAAAAGCTTGGTTATGTGTAGAGAGCAGCTGCTGAGGGAGCATTCATTCATTCATTTTGCTTCAGAGCTGGACGATTTTTGTTCCGCTTCCAGCAAGCTGGCTGGGAGATGTAAGGTACAGTATATTAAAAAAAGAAAAAAAATGTAAGGTACAGTATATATTAAAAAATACGAATGCAAATGCAATGGCCAGCAGCTCTGTTCTTTTTTTTTTTTCTGTACTGAAACAGTTTTTTTTCTTACTGTCGAAACTGAGCTGGCATTGTGATTTAGTGCAGTGAAGTCTGAATTTCGTCTGAATCATGAGCAAATTACTGCACTCTTTTAGCGTGAGCCATTACATTCTCTATTTCAATTAATGGGAATTACATTCTCTTTTAGTATCACGCGAGTTGCGCTGCAGCCAACGATTAGTTGCAAATATGATAACTTGTGATGCTAACGTGTTCATGGTAGAAATAGAAATGAGGCTTCAAATATGCTTGTTTTTATTTGAACAAATAAACTCTTGACATCCTAAAATGCTAAAATTTTCTACCGTTAAATGATGTTATTTGAAAAAAATGTTGTTGTTTACTACTCGCTATTTTCTGTGAGTCGAATCAAATGTTACACAATGGGACATGAGATCAGTTAAAAATGGACCATTGGGCCAACTCCATGCCCTCGACCAAAACAGAGGGCAGGCCCATTCCCATTCCCATCCCTGGACCCGACCCCCGGCCTGCTTTTCGGCCGCATTGCCCCATTTCATCGTTCATCGTCAGCACGCGCGTGCAGCACCTGTGTGTGACGCCCAGGCCGATGGGGAGCTCTTGTTCGGCGCCTTAAGCTCGTGGGCCGGCCCAAGAAGAAGACAAGCGCTCGACTGGGTTCTCTGGTCGCTCGATTGCGTTTGACCGGTCAACCTTAACTTTTGAAAAATACAAAAAATTTAAAAGGTAAAAAACAAAATCGATGTTCACAGATTTTTTATAAAAAGTTCGCTAATTTGCAAAAAAATCATCGAATTAGAAAAGTTTTTGCATTTTTTTACGGTGCTACGGCGGGCTTACGCCGGTCTGGACCATTTCATTATAAGATAGAGTACATTTACAAAGGTTGAGAGTTGGGGGCGAGGGTGAGATTACAAAAACAGTTGGGTTACAATGTCATAGATAAGTGAAACAACATAGTACACCAATCACGCAGAAGGTTCACGGCCTGCTGGTTGGAGCATCTGTTGGACCAAAGCATGAGGTCGTCTGCAGCTGAGCGGGCGATGAGGTGGATAGGTTGCAGTTCCTGCCTAAAAACTTTTGCATTTCTTCTTTTCCAGATATTCCAGAGAATAGCAATGATGACTGTTGATCGTGGTCCGTTGGCCAGGTCCATGCCCCAAAGATGCTGAAAGTCCGACGGTATTGTAGCAAAAAGAGAGCTCAATTCCTGCCAAAGAGGGCGAAGATTGGGACATTGAAGGAATAGGTGACTCGTTGATTCAGAGGCTGGGCAGAACGGGCAGCAGTTGGAGTCAGATAGGCCCCTGTTGAAGCGTCTTTCGTTGGTGAAGAGTCGATTTTTTACTTGCGAACCATAGAATTTTTTTGCATTTGTTGGGTGCATAATTCAAGCGGAAAAATTCAAGCCCCTTGGCAATGTCATGCCAAACATTAGATTCAAAAGGGTGAGGAGTATCAAGGTCCCGGTTATCAGACCATCCATACTTGACAGCGAGGTGGGAGCGAGTCCCAGAATCAAAAGTTGAGTGAAGCTTATTTAGGTGGGAAAGCAGTAGGCACGAGTTTAAATGATGCAGAGAAGAAAAACCTAGACCCCCTCGAGAGAACGGCGCACACACAAATTCCCAAGCCACTTTACACTGTCTGCCCGAAACTTTATCTTGACCCGCCCAGAAAAAGGCCCTACAACATTTAAAAAATAAAGAAAAATAGAAAAGGGAAAAAGAAAAAGATTTAAAAAGAAAGAAGAAAAGTGAAAAAAGGATCTAAGTAGTCACAACAAGTGAGTTGTCATGAGTGGATAGTGTAGTTTAGACACAAAGAGAAGATCCCGAGTTTGAATGACGACCCTATTATTTATGCCTATGAATGTTTGCACTTTATGAAGATGAGCAAAGCCAAATCCAACAATGATTGTGTTTCGAAGGTTGACATAATAAAAGCCTATGACAGGCTAGAATGAGCGTACTTGGAGGCAATTATGAGCAGACTTGGTTTTGCTTGAGCTTGGATTGAAGTTGTAATGGGCATGATCAAGTCAGTTTCTTTTCCAGTATCATTCAATGAAGAAAAATTGGACCAGTTTAAACCTACCAGGGTATTTGATAGGGAGATCCAATCTCCCCTTATCTTTTCTTGATTGTAGCGGAGGGCCTTTCGTGCCTCTTGAAATCTGGAACTCGGTCATCACATTTTGTGGGAGACAGGTGGCTCTGATAGCTCCGGTTGTTAACCATCTTCTCTTTGTTGATGATAGCCTGCTGCTTTTTACAACGAGTAATGAGGGGGCGACTACAATGTCAAACTTGGTGACTACCTATTGTAATTCTTCTGGCCAGAGGGTGAATAATGAAAAGTGATCAATTTTTTCAGTAAGGGATGCTCTCAGTTTGTTCGAGAAGGCATAAAAATTCCCTTAAGGTGCACAATGAACATTTAAGTGAGAAGTACCTAGGCATGCCAACTGATGTGGGCCACTCAAGGAACATAACTTCCAAATACTCTAGAGACAGAGTATGGGAAAGGATTAAAGGGTGGATGGAGATACTATTGTCATATGTAGGAAAGAAAGTTTTGATAAAGGTAGTTGCCCAAGCAATTCCCGTTTATTCTATGGCATGCTTCAGGATGTCAATGATTCGACAATTTTGGTGGCGTAGCAAGAGGGGCCAAAGGAAACCTTGCTGGATTTCATGGGACATATGCACCAAACCAAAGGCATTGGGAGGACACTAGTAGAAAAAGGGACATTAGTCCCGGTTCGTAAGGGCCTTTAGTCCCGGGTAGGCAACCGGGACTAAGGAATCGGGACTAAAGGGCCCCCTTTTTAGTCCCGGTTGTGTTATGAACCGGGACTAAAGGGGCTCCACGTGGCCGCTGTGGAGCGCTCAGGCAAGAGGACCTTTAGTCCCGGTTGGTAACACAAACCGGGACTAAAAGGCCGCCACGCGTCAGGCGCTGCCAAGCACTGGGGTTTAGGGTTTTTTTGAAAGGAGGGGTTTAGGGTTTTGGAGGGTTTAGGCATTTCATATTGTGTTTCCCTTTTTCTTTTTGTGTTTACCATTCAATTCTTTTTCATTTAGGGTTTCCATTTCCATTTTATGTTTTCCATTCAACTTGACGCTAGCTACTAGATATAGCAATGAAGGAACCATTACACAACATCGTCATGAATATAGAGAAGTGACCTCTCTTTCTCCGTGCTTGGTCGAACAACAAGTTTTCGTATATCTATCCGACGCTACTACATATAGTACACGTTCATGCATATATACAATATAACATCTCTTACGATCCATAATATCTAATTACCAAAATTCACGTCCAATTCCCGATGGTATTCTCCATTTTTAGCTATGACCTCTTCAAGTAAGAATCCCGCCAATTCCTCTTGAATTGCTCGTATGCGATCCTTTGGTAGGAGTTCGTCCCGCGTCGGTTGGATCTAATTTAAAGAAGGGGGTCAATATATATGAATGAAACTCAACACAATTGATGGCAATAAAATAAAATTGTGAATATTGTTTACGTACTTGAAGTTGTTCTAAAATTCTGCCCTTCTCACAGGTCGCCCGGCGAATGAACTCGCAAACATAGTATCGACATAAATAATTCCTGTCTCCCTGCCTCAAGCACTTTACGAGAATAAAGTTCAATCAAAATAATAATCAAGCATGATAATGGTATTGAAACTAGAATCAAAGAGAGATGCGCGGAACTAGCTAGTACTACTTGCATTGAGGTGTCGAAATCGCACCTCCTCTTTCCATTCACCCCTAGTCTGCTTGGTGAACTCTTTCCAAACCCTGCCCGGCAAAGAAAATGAATAAAGTAGTTATTAATTACTTGATATCAGGAAATGAACGAAAGTTGCCGATATAGTGCGATAATGATTGAACTTACCTCTGGAGCATTTCACTCAGGTCCACCCACATCTGAGGGTCTTTACGTTTCGAGTCCATGACAAGTACTAATCCTGCGTCAACCTGAATGACTAGCAGAATAAAGTGAAACATGCGCACGCATAACTCATCAATTACACTTAACATCGAGTAAGCGAAACAGAATGTGTACAAGACAGTAACACTCACTTGAAGTTGTAAGGAAATAGTATTTCCCTTCTGGTTTGTTGTGCAATGAACGCCTTTAGCAAGTTTTTCTCAGTATCCTTGGGGTTCTTTTGTACCGTATATTCATTTATGTTATTTGGGTTAATGAACCCAATGTCATAGATTTGTCCTCTATTGCATTCGAGAATCTTCATTCTGCATAATATAGTGAGGATAATTATACATGCAATGAACAAGCTGAGCTAGAGACTTAATTATAGAAATAATACTTACAGACAATAGGAGCCGACGATAGATTTGTCGAGGGTGTCTTGATTGTATACCTGAAATAATTCATCAAATTTAATGTACATCTCCTCGTCTCCATTGAAGTAATACTCATCTCTAATTCCCACCATGAGCCAGTTGCTCCCTTCCTTTGAGGCTTCCATGTACCACTCATGAGATCTTTGCATTTGTGTTGGTAGATGCCGGAGCTCTTCAGGTCTGACGAGAGGCTTCCCGTGCTGGTATCTGTATGCTAAATCAGCCATGGGGAACTCTCCATGCTCGCCTAAGTATTGACCAAGAGTGAAACCAATATCATGGGCCGCTACCTCCGGATCATGAACGATATTGGAAAACACCTTGAGCGGGGGGCACGATTTGTTTTTCTATTCTCTGAGCCGGGGAATTGTTTTCCCACTTGCACTACTACTTCCTGACCGCTTCACATGTTCTTTATGTGACTTGATAATAGAGCGGTCATAGTTTGATAGCAGCGGAGGCGGCGGTGGTCGCAAAGGTTTTCCAGACAGCGCTTCACTTTTGTCGGATCTATTTTCTCCTTTGGCTCGGGCCATTTCGGTGCAAGCTGGCATTTTACATCGGCATCCACGACCTTCTTGAGTTCCTCATCACTCAGATCGTATGGTAACTTGGCAGGAGCCTCCTTGACGCTTGGCAGGAGCCTCCTTGACGCTTGGCAGGAGCCTCCTTGACGCTTGTAACTCCATCGCCCGCCTTTGGCTTATTCCATTCTCGAATACTAATCGGGATGCTGTCCCTAACAACAACTCCGCACTGACTTATAAATCGGGGTGTGTTCGGCGCGGGACGAGTCGGTTTGCCATCTGCGGCGACTTCTTCGATCTTGAACCATTCATTCTCGCCCAACCTTTTTTTTCGGTCCTCGTCTCTTTATAGAAGATTGGCTCAATCCAGAGGACTAAAAGAAGAAAGAAGCGTTAATATATGTGCATACAAATCAATTAATGCATCTAGTCAGCAGAGGCTTAATTAATATACCTCGCCGGACTTTGTAATAATTAAGGTTCCAACACCAGAGCCGTCATCTTCTCCCTCCAATTCCTCACCGGAGCCGTCATCTTCTCCCTCTATTCCCTCACCACCGGAGTCGTTCAGAAACTATGAGGTGATATCATCATCTCCGTCGCGGATTATTTCCCCCAACATGTCTTCTTATTCTTCGTCTCTGCCGTGTTCCATAGTTTCTGCAAATATTACAACATGGCATAAACATAGGAGCAACAGGTTCATGGGAATCATCAAGGCAATATACAACCATGAGATAAGCTGTTTTTCAGACTTAATGAAATCTGGGAATGCAAAATAGTAACATTATGATGACAACTTGAGAGCAAGATTGAGTCATGCTACAACAACTTTACATGGCAACCAAGGGCATGGCATCAAAGTACACATTACATAGACCAAATCGCAAGAAGGAATCATATGCATATGAGCAATGGATTAGTGGCAAACATCATGCAAAGTTGACAAGTTTTATAACAGGCAGTTTCAGACTTAGCAGTTTTTCAGCAAGTGTAAAACAGCAACAGTATCGTAGCATGTTTGCAAGCTTGTTACAGTGCCTAAACATGTTACCATGGCATGGGAAAAATACCAGCAACAAGTAGACATGAAAATGCACCAAACACATGTACAAAGTTTATTCATATGATGCTTGCATTAAATCACACAAAAATAACAAAATGACAAGTTTTATCAGTTTCAGCACTTAACATCAGGATGCACTTTTGCAACGTATATTAACACATCAAGATGAACTCTATTATGCATGCAAATGACACCACCATCGTGGGGGGCGTGCTCACCGGCTCCTGTAGGGCAGCGGGGAGGACGCCGGTGGACGGAGGGACTCCTCCGGTGATCATTGGGGATTCCTCACCGGCGATCTTCGGGGACTCCTCCGGCCATCGTCGGGGACTCCTCCGGTGATCGTCGGGGCCTCCTCCGGCGAGCGTTGCTCCGGCTCGCCTGTATTTCATTGTTTGCATCATATATCTTTAATTTTTCTTTTTTCTCTCACCACATGTCTATATTTTTTATACACCTATCAAATACAAGATTCACATTATTTCTAATATATGTTTTAATACCAATTTTTTATACACATCTAAGTGATTAACTTTTTTCAAATAATTTTTTTTATACACATCTAAAACATTTTATACACATCTAAAACATTTTATACACATTAACTTTTTTCATCTAAAACATTTTTTGCAGAAGGAAAAGGGGCCGGCCGGAGCTCACCGCGGGGAGGGGCCGGGCTCGATCGTCGGGGAGGGGGCCGGGCGTGGAGGAGCGGCACGGGCTCGGGCTGCGGCGACACGTGGAGGAGCGGCGACGTCGATTGAGGCGGGCGCGCGCAGAGGAGCGGCGGCGGCGGGCAGCCTGACGGCGTCGACGCGAGCTCGGGCGGCGCGTGGGAGGAGAGCGGCTGGACGGCGACGTCGAGGGCGTGTGCGGACGTCGGGCAGCCTGGCGGCGTCGTCGAGAGGGAAAATGGAGGAAGGATTGGGGGAGGGAGAAGGGCGGTTTAAATACCCAGAGGACTTTAGTCCCGGTTGGAGCCACCAACCGGGATGAAAGGGTCTTTAGTCCCGGTCGGTGGCTCTAACCGGGACTAAAGGTAGGCCTTTAGTCCCGATTTGAGCCACTGACCGGGACTAAAGCTCTTTTTTGCCGCAATCGAAAGGGCGCAAAAGGCTAGGCCTTCAGTCCCGGTCGGTGGCTCTAACCGGGACTAAAGGTAGGCCTTTAGTCCCGGTTTGAGCCACCAACCAGGACTAACCTAATTTAAACTTTAGTCCCACCTTGCCTTGAGACAAGCAACACTGTTTAAATAGTGGGATAGTCCAGATGCAGTAAGCTTCGGTATTCATTACACTCTTATTAAGGAGATGAACTATCACTTTGAATTTTCACCTGTTTCGGGCATTGAAGATTCAAAGTGATAGGCCATCTTCTTAATGGTGGATGCCGGTGTTTTTTTATTAATTCAACTATTAGTATTTTCCCCTGAGGCCGCTTGTAAACCGCACCGTTTTTGAGCTAGTGTTTGGGTATCGAGAGGGAACATGTCCGGTTGGTGCAGGAAGTGCGGGTCCTGTTGCTCCGTTAGCCTCAAAACTTATCGTGCTCTAAAAGGAGGCAACCACATGACACATGCCATGCCCCCACATTTTTCGGGCACACATGCAATATTCGAGAAATTTATTGCTCTGCTAGGGTTTCATCGTTGGAAATTGCAGATCAGCAAGGCGACACATGTAATCATGCCCGGTAGCGGCATGGGAAATCCTTTGTGATGTCCTTGTGGCATGCCTAGGCCTTGCACAGACGAGTGAGGGGCATGCCCTGCCACCGGGATACCGAAAATACCTCGGTGTCATTCCTGATGCAACCGTTGAAATCCTCGGAAAATTGTATGGTGGTAGGATTGCTCGGGATCTGGCACGGTGTCATCACATGCCCCCTGTAGGGTGTGGTAAAAGTTTGGGCACGTTTCGATTAAGCCTCCCCTGAGGCCGCTTGTTAACCGCACGTCTCCGAGCTAGTCTTTGGGTATCGAGAGGGAACGGGTCCGGTTTGTGCAGGAAGTGCGGGTCCTGTTGCTCCGTTGGCCTCAAAACTATTATTTTGATCATAACTAGAGTTTTATAAAAGCTTTTTAGTTGATTCTTTTTGCTATTAAATAATATTATAAAATACTTCTTTTTAACCTAATAATGTTATATTTTCTTTTCTGTTAAGTTATTAGTTTAGTATTTTTCTTTGATGCTAAGTTTTATTTAGGACAAAAACTATTTTTGTTATTTGTAGCTAAGTCCTACAATTCCCTTAGGAGTTTTTATTTGGATTTCCTTGAATTTTTGTTTTGCTTTCTATTTGCTTTTTCAATATGTTTATAAAATTATTTTAGTTTTTGCTAATATGTTTTTGAAAATATGACACAAGGCGATCAATGCTGTCAAAATCTTTCTTCCGGAATCTAAAGCCCTTTGGGTATAACCCAACATACTCATGATGTGGGCTTGTACTCCTGATGTAAGATAATATAAAGGTGCCTGGATGTTCATGAGATATGCCAAAACAATAGACTATTCTCATAGGATTCTCTGATTTCTCAGCCCTCAACATATCATGAACTTCCCCTTTTAACCCTTTCCTGAATTTGCGATAAGAGAGCATGCTTTTCAGGTGGCCTACCAATGGATCCACATATCTGTCTATTGCCTGCATATTTGTACAATGCTGTCAAAATATTTCTTCCAGAATCTAAAGCCCTTTGGGTATAACCCAACATACTCATGATGTGGGCTTGTACTCCTGATGTAAGATAATATAAAGGTGCCTGGATGTTCATGAGATATGCCAAAACAATAGACAATTCTCATAGGATTATCTGATTTCTCAGCCCTCAACATATCATCAACTTCCCCTTTTAACCCTTTCTTGAATTTGCGATAAGAGAGCATGCTTTTCAGGTGGCCCACCAGTGGATCCACATATCTGTCTATTACCTGCATATTTGTACAATGATGTCAAAATCTTTCTCCCAGAATCTAAAGCCCTTTGGGTATAACCCAACATACTCATGATGTGGGTTTGTACTCCTGATGTAAGATAATATAAAGGTGCCTGGATGTTCATGAGATATGCCAAAACAATAGACAATTCTCATAGGATTCTCTGATTTCTCAGCCCTCAACATATCATCAACTTCCCCTTTTAACCCTTTCCTGAATTTGCGATAAGAGAGCATGCTTTTCAGGTGGCCTACCAATGGATCCACATATCTATCTATTACCTGCATATTTGTACAAGTCAAGAAACATACATTTACCAAAAATTAAAACATATGCCAATCTTGCCAGTTAATACATCGCCTTCATGTAACTGCAGTGATTCTAGATCAAAGCCATCATCAGAATAGTTGTCTCCCATAACTATGGCTTTCAACCCAGAATCAACGGTGCAAATTATTCGGTTATCTTGTATATGCTTGGGTCCGGAAACTATAAGTCCGGAAACTCACTAGAGAGAAAGTGATGGCGGTGAAGCTGGTCACATCCCAGAGTGGGATCTTGGGGTATAAAACTTTTTCTTCGCATGTGTCCCTTGTTTATTGCGCCGTAACTATGGATAATCTTCATCATTTAACAGGATGCTTGGGTCAGTCTTCACTGTGAAGGGAGGAATTTCATCAAACTTTTCATAATCTTCTGACATGTCTGTTTTATCCTCCACTCCCACGATGTTTCTTTTCCCTGAAAGAACTATGTGGCGCTTTGGCTCATCGTATGATGTATTCGCTTCCTTATCTTTTCTTTTTCTCGGTTTGGTAGACATGTCCTTTACATAGAAAACCTGCACCACATCATTGGCTAGGACGAATGGTTCGTCTGTGTACCTAAGATTGTTGAGATCCATTGTTGTCATTTCGTACTGCGGGTCTACCTTTACCCCGCCTCCTGTCAGATTGACCCATTTGCACTGAAACAAAGGGACCTTAAAATCACGTCCATAGTCAAGTTCCCATATCTCCTCTATGTAACCATATTATGTGTCTTTTTCCCTATTGGTGTTTGCTGCATCAAAGAAGACACCACTGTTTTGGTTGGTGCTCTTTTTATCTTGGGCGATCATGTAAAATGTATTCCCATTTATCTCGTACCCTCGGAAAGTCAATATAGTCGAAGATGGTGTCCTGGCCAACAAGTACAGCTCATCTCCAACAATGGTGTTATTCGCGAGATGTGTTTGCAACCAACCGCCGAAAGTCCCCATGTGCGCACGTGTAATCCAGTCGTCAGACTGCCCCGGGTGTTGGGAGCGTACAATATTCTTGTGTTCATTGATATACGGGGCCACCAAGGTAGAATTTTGTAGAACTATGTAGTGTGCTTGCGCCCAAGAATGCCCGTCCCTACATATTATTGCTTTCGGTCCTAGCGTGCCTTTTCCACTCAGTCTCCCCTCATGCCGCGATTGAGGAACACCAATCGACTTAAGGTCAGGAATAAAGTCAACACAAAACTCAATAACCTCCTCTGTTTCATGGCCCTTGGAGATGCTTCCTTTTGGCCTAGCACAGTTATGAACATATTTTGTTTAAGACTCCCATGAACCTCTCAAAGGGGAACATATTGTGTAGAAATAAAGGACCCAGAATGGCAATCTCTTCGACTAGGTGAACTAGGATGTGCGTCATAATATTGAAGAAGGATGGTGGGAACACCAACTCGAAACTGACAAGACATTGGACCAAATCATTCTGTAACCTTGGTAGGATTTCTGGATCGATTACCTTCAGAGAAATTGCATTGAGGAATGCATATAGCTTCACAATGGCTACTTGAACATTTTCTGGTAGAAGCCCCCTCAATGCAACTGGAAGCAATTGCATCATAATCACGTGGCAGTCATGAGACTTTAGGTTTTAGAATTTTTTTTCTGCCATATTTATTATTCCATTTATATTCGACGAGAAGCCAGACGGGACCTTGATATTGAGCAGACATTCAAAAAAGATTTCCTTCTCTGCTTTGGTAAGAGCGTAGCTGGCAGGACCTTGGTATTGCTTTGGATGCATGCCGTCTTTTTCGTTCATACGTTGCTGGTCCTCCCGTGCCTCTGGTGTATCTTTTGTCTTCCCATACATGACCAAGAAGCCTAGCAGGTTCATGCAAAGATTCTTCGTCATGTGCATCACGTCGATTGCAGATCGGACCTCTAGGAATTTCCAATAGGGTAGCTCCCAAAATATAGATTTCTTCTTCCACATGGGTGCGTGTCCATCAGCGTCATTCAGAATGGATTGTCCGCCAGGACCCTTTCCAAAGATTACTTTTAAATCCTTGACCATATGAAATATATCATCGCCAATACAGGGGACATGCTTCTTCCGGTGATCCGCCTCACCTTTGAAATGCTTGCCTTTCTTTCTTAAGGGATGCCTGATCGGAAGAAATCGACGATGTCCCAGGTACACATTCTTCTTACATTTGTCCAAATATATACTTTCAGTCTCATCTAAACAGTGCGTGCATGCATTGTATCCATTGTTTGTCTGTCCTGAAAGGTTACTAAGAGCAGGCCAATCATTGATGGTTACAAACAGCAACGCTCGTAGGTCAAATTCCTGCTGTTTGTGCTCATCCCACACACGTACACCTTTTATATCCCACAACTGTAAAAGTTCTTCAACTAATGGCCTTAGGTACACATCAATGTCGTTGCCGGGTTGCTTAGGGCCTTGGATGAGCACTGGCATCATAATGAACTTCCGCTTCATGCACAACCAAGGAGGAAGGTTATAGATACATAGAGTCACAAGCCAGGTGCTATGACTGCTGCTCTGCTCCCCAAAAGGATTCATGCCATCTGTACTTATACCAAACCATAGGTTCCTCGTGTCATCTGCAAACTCCGGCAACTTTCTCTCGATTTTTCTCCACTGCGACCCATCAGCGGGTACTCTCAACATCCCGTCTTTCTTACGGTCTTCTTTGTGCCATCGCAACAACTTGGCATGCTCTTTGTTTCTGAACAGACGTTTCAACCGTGGTATTATAGGAGCATACCACATCACCTTGGCAGGAACCCTCTTCCTGGGGCGCTCGCCCTCAACATCACCAGGGTTATCTCGTCTGATCTTATACCGCAATGCACCGCATACCGGGCATGCATTCAAATTCTTGTACTCCTCACCACGGTAGAGGATGCAGTCATTAGGGCATGCATGTATCTTTTGCACCTCTAGAGGGCAGAGAACCTTCTTTGCTTCATACGTACTGTCATGCAATTCGTTATCCTTTGGAAGCTTCTTCTTCATTATTTTCAGTAACTTCTCAAATCCCTTGTCAGATAAACCATTCTTTGCCTTCCATTGCAGCAATTCCAGTGTGGTACCGAGCTTTGTGTTGACATCTTCGCAATTTGGGTACAACAGTTTTTTGTGATCCTCTAACATGCGATCGAACTTCAACTTCTCCTTTTCACTTTCGCATTCTCTCTGTGCATCAACAATGACCCGGCGAAGATCATCAGCGGGCACATCTAGTGCCTCTTGATCTTCAGCTTCCTCCGTTGCAGTATCACCGTATTCAGGGAACATAGGATAGTTGTCATCATCCTCTTCTTCTTCATTGTCTTCCATCATAACCCCTCTTTATCCGTGCTTGGTCCAACAATTATAGTGGGGCATGAAACCGAACTTAAGTAGGTGGGTGTGAAGGATTTTCGAGGAAGAGTAATCTTCGTATTCTCACAAACAACACACGGACAATACATAAAACCATTCAGACTGTTTGCCTTAGCCACATCGATAAAATTATGCAGACCCGTAATGTACTCGGAAGTGCGTCGGTCACCGTACATCCATTGCCGGTTCATCTGCATTATATAATTAAGTATATCAAAAACCATTACAAAACATCATGAATAGAGAAATGACCAAATTAATACAAGTTCATCACATTAAAACCAAAGTACAGTAGTGATCAAATGTTATTACTGCAAAAATAAATACATAAAGTTCATACATAGTTCTCATAAAACAACATACAACTATCTAGAGCATCTAAAACATACACTGAAACTAACATACAACTATGTAAAACATTTAAATGCAACAACAAATGCGATCAAAATCGCAACTAAGGTAACAATTGATCCAACAACATAATGATACCAAGCCTATTTATCAATGGCATATTTTCTAATCTTTCTAATCTTCAAGCGCATTGCATTCATCTGGATCTTGTGTAGATCGACGACATCGGCAACATGCAACTCCAATTTCATCTTCTCTTCTTCAAATCTTTTCAATTTTTCTTTCAAATAATTGTTTTTTTCAACTGAATTTAACCTCTCGACAAGAGGATCGGTTGGAATTTCCGGTTCACATACCCCCTAGATAAAAATATCTATGTCAAGTTGGTCGGCATAATTGTCATAAACACTAAATGAAACAAATAGTTATAAAATATAATATACCACATCCGAATCATAGATCGGACAAGAGCCAACGAGGGCGGATATCAAAACCATGGCACTATATAATAACAAACAATAATACAAGTAAGAAAATTATACAAGTATCTAAACCATACAAGTAAGATTTTTTTTTTAAAAAGATAAGAACAAGAGGCTCACCACGGTGGTGCCGGTGACGAGATCGGCGTGGGTGATCGATGGCGGTGAGGACGGGGACGGGGTGACACCCTACACATGTGCAAACTAAGAAGTTAGTTTGAGCTCAAATTGTGCATCGAAATCAAATAAACTCCCACATACACTCCTCGACTAAAACCCACAAACCACTCTACTTCTAGAGCATGAAATGAGCTAAACTAGCAATGAGAGATGAAAGGATGAAGTTGCTAGCCTTTTAGAACACTTGGATAGTTGGTGCACCGCCAAATCTAGACAAATCTTGGGGGAAATGGAGCTTGGAGGTTGAGCGTGGAGGAAGAACAAAGGAGAAGAAAGAGGAGAAAGCTTAAGTGTGGCTCGGGCACCTCATATCATGTTTGTTTTGTGTGAACTCAAGTGGCATCATGCTCTCAGGAATTTCATCGAACACCTCTTGTGCATAGGAAGGGAGAACAAAGTAGCACACACCTCCCACCTTCTATGAGGAAAAAATAGAGGAGAGGGCGGGCAGGGGCGAGGATATATATAGGCAAATTTTTAGTCCCGGTTGGTGTCTAAAACCGGGACTGAAGACTGACCTTTAGTCCCGATTTCAGACACCAACCGAGACTAAAGGGCATCGCGCCTGCCGCAACCCCTTTAGTACCGGTTGGTGTCTGAAACCGGGACTAAAGGTCCCATTCGAACCGGGACTGATGCCTACCGAGCCCCGGCCGGCGTCCTAGCCGCTCGAATCGGGACTGATGCTCACATTAGTCCCGGTTCGTAACACGACCGGGATTATTGCTTCGATCCGGCTAAAACGAAAGCCCTGTTTTCTACTAGTGGGACTGGGATTCCGGGACATTGAATTATTCAACCTGACACTCCTTGCTAGATAGGCCTAGTGATGGATTGAGGGGCCAATGACGTTGAGGATACTTAAGGTGGTTTGTTACCCCTCTGTTTCATTCTTAGAATCAGAGTTGGGAGGTCACCCCTCGTAGATATGGAGGGCGATATTGGATGAACGAGATGTCATATCATAGGGTATCATTAAGAGGATTGGACCGGGTGAAAGCACTAATATATGGAAGCAAACTTGGATGTATAGATCGGGAATGATGAGGCCGATCGCCTCTGTAGTAGCCCATCCGCCTCAACTTGTCTCGGACCTCATAGATGCACCATCAACTTCATGGCGGGAGGAGGAGTTGAGAAGAGTTTTTGTTCCAATTGACGTTGAAGTCATACTATCTATCCCACTGTGTACAAAGAGGATCACCTATTTTTGGGCATGGGGAGAGCATCGCATAAGCTCAACATATAAGATGCTATCTAACCTAAAGAGCCAGAGAGAAAACCTACTCCGATGAGATGGGAGGGACGTCTACATCAGATCAAAAAAGGAAGGCTTGAACTTCCTTGTGGAACGTTAAGGTCCCGTTGAAGCATAAGAATTTTATTTGGAGGCTTTGCAAAGACTTAATGCCAACTGCTAAAGTGTTGCACCATCGAAATATGGCCACAAGTTTAGCCTGCTCTGTTTGTTCAGAAGAGGACAGTTGGAAGCACACCTTAATTGACCGTGTCGCCGCCAAGTGTGTTATGGTCTTATCTTCTGAGGAATTGGTGGAGAGTACGTGTGATAACTTCAGTTTAAATGCTAAAAACTGGGTCTTCATGATGTATGAAGTATTGCCCCATGATGAGTTCGCACGTATGGTGGTGACCCTGTGGGCAATCTGGAGATCAAGGCAAAGATCAGTACATGAGGAGGTCTTTGCTAGCCCTTTGCAAACCCATCTATTCATCAATTCGTTCTCGAGGGACATTGATTTCTTTCCAACCCAACACAACAGATCAACAGAAGTCCAGCGACCAGGCCATCACAGTGGATTCCACCGCCCCGGGAGCATGTGAAGGTGAATTTTGATGCAACTGTTTCAAATGACAATTTGGGTGCTGTAGGAGTGGTCTGTTCGGACAACATTGGAGTTTTCTTAGGTGCGTCCTCTATTACATTTCAACACATTCATAATCTTGTTACACTGGAGGCGTTGGCGGTAAGAGAGGCGGCAAACGCGATGGATCTATATGTTCATAAGATTCAAGTGGCATTTGATCGCAAAAATGTGGTGGATGATTGAAAGTGCTAGTTATCGACTAGAGGGGGGGGGGGGTTAATAGGCGATTTTTATGAAAGTCTTCTAAAGATGCAAGATCTTCAAAGACAGACAACCAAACAACACCTATACGATATGCAGCGGAAGATAAGCTACACTAGACAAGCCATAGTCAAGTAAACAGTACAACAAAAGCACGAACACTAGTAGCAGCTAGGTAGAGCAGATCGGAATGGAAGACAGTATGAAGCCAAACAGATGAAAGTCTTCGCATAGTGAAGTCAAATAGATCAGGCAAACATGCAATGACTTCACAAAGACAAACTAAAATGTAAAGGAGGTAGGGGATAGAACCAGTTGCTTGGTGAAGACAAGGATTTGGTAGACCAGTTCCAGTTGCTGTGACAACTGTACGTCTAGTTAGGGAGGCTGAGATTAAACTCAGAAGACCACATCTTCACCTTATTCCCCTTGAGCTAAGGACACTTAGTCCTCGCCCAATCACTCAGGTAAGACTTCAAGGTAGACTTCCAAACCTTCACAGACTCTATTCACCGGCGATCCACAATGACTCTTGGATCCTCAAAACATGACGCCTAACCGGCTGGAGGATACACAGTCCTAAAGTGTAACAAGTCTTCAGATCACGCGGACAGAAAGATTTCAGTGATGCCTAACACTCTTTGGCTCTGGGTGTTTTGGGCTTTGTCCTCGCAAGGATCTCTCTCTCTCTCTCTCAAAGGCTCTGGAGGTGGGTTGCTCTCAAACGACAAAAGCCGTGCACTAACTCTGAGCAGCCACCAATTTATGGTGGAGGGGGTGGGCTATTTATAGCCAGCAGGCAACCCGGCATGATATGTCCGGAATGACCCTGGGTCACTAAGGAATCGACACATGTCCAACGGTCGGATTTCAAACACACGCGACAGCTTGACTTGGGCTACAAGCAAAGATGACTCATCCAACTCTGGATAAGATTTACTCTCATTGTCTTCACTTGAAGACATCGGATTTGGGTTGAGCATCATGTCAGTCTTCTGACTTTGTTCACTTGGACCCCACTTAACAGTTCGGTGGTTCCTATAACTCAAGAAAGAAGAAAATGAAACTACGAAAGAAACTATGTGTTCGCACTCCATTGTCTTCAAGTGAATGTCTTCACGCGTCATTATCTTCGACGTGAATGTCTTCACGAACCACCATTGTCTTCAATGTCTTCATACATTTTTAGGGGTCATCTCTGGTAGGTAAACCGAATCAATGAGGGACTTCTACCTGTGTTATCTTGCAATTCTCACCAAAACATTAGTCCCTCAACCATGTTTGTCGTCAATACTCCAAAACCAACTAGTTCAACGGGGATAAAAATATGTGTAAGTTAAAGAACGCGGTCATTGGCTTCATGAAGTTGAGAGGGCTCCCCCTGAAGATGTGCATATAAGTAGTTTGCCTTTGAATGCAAATGCACATGGCAGGTTCTGCTTTGTGGAGATCTCCTTCAATTCATGAAGACAATTCGTCGTGCAAGCAAGAATGTAATGAAGATAATGACATGCACAATGAAAAATGGGCGTCTGCAGAATGGCTTCATGCGGAATTTATCATCGCAATAACTAGTAGCAGCAAAAGTGGCAGATGACCATCAAAGTTTAAGTGTTACAACTCAAAACCAGCAGTTCAAGAACGAGAGTTGTAAAAACTTAGCAAAAATAAGCACCCGACCCATATAGACCCGCTTGAAGACTATCAACACATATGCTTCTCCCCCTTTTGTTAGGAATGACCAAAAAGGTGTGAAGACATAGAGCGTCTAAGCGTTCCCATGCGGTGTTGGTGAAGATGTTGGGGCAGTAGGGTCGACGGTGGAGTTGGGCGGTGCAGAGGGGCCTGATGCAGAATCCTGATGCAGTGAAGCCATAGCTGGTGAAGTGGCGTCGTCCTCTTCATCAATGACTCGCGCAATAATAGTTGGAGCCGAAGATGAGTATTCATAATCTTCAATTGAAGGTGTTGGACGCCAGCTTGCTGACTGTGGAGACCTGGAGTCAAACTTGAAAAGTTCAGTGAAGCCATCTGCTTGAAGATCATCTTCAGAACATAGCAGTGTGAGGCTCTTCCAGGCACGCCGATAGGCTTCATGAGCAACAAACGAGTTCTTGGTGGCGAGGTTGCGTATGCGATTGACATCAACAAGGAGACTTTGCATCTGGCGCTTCATCCAGTCATGATGCCTATCCTACTTCTGATGAAGTGAAACAAGAAGCTCTCGGTCATTCAGCACATGAGCACACTTCTTAGGCCTTTGAGCTACTGTGCTGGCTGTTGCATCAGTGTTGGCACGATGCGACAGCCTGAGCTGACCAGCAGCAGTAGGTGGATTCGGCACATGGACGCCTTCAAGTGGCTGTGTGAAGCTTTGGAAGGCAGCATTGTCTTCACGAACAGGTTCCTTGGCAGGCTCGGGATATATGGCTTCATGTGACATATCCACTTCAGGCAGAAAGACAACATGATTGCGTGCTGAAGCTTGATAATTGATGGTGGAGTGAAGCTTAATCAGCCGCATGACCCATGGAGCATAGAACTTGAGACCGAACAAATCAATGCCTGAAGCTGCCAACTGACGGATGAAGAAGTCTTGAGTATTGAACCTGATGCCATTGATGATGTAGAAGACTAAAGTCTTCATAGTGCCTTCAATCTTGGCGTGAGGAGAATGCCCTTTGATTGGCCATAGAGTATGCCTCAGTATGTGATAGATGGTGCGGGGCAGGTACTCCAGGTCATTGACGAAGAATTCCTTGGGGTACTCAGCATCAACAGGCAAAGGCTTCATCATGCTGAGCATTTGGCTCATGTTCGGCTCTGGCTTCTGAAAGATGCTCTGCAATTCTTGTTCATAACACTGACAACCTGGCTCATAGAGATCACCAGGAGTGGGCAGGGAAGTTAGCTCGATGATGTCTTGAGCTTTGGCTTCATGATGTACATCACCTGACATCCACTCAAGGACCCATGTCTTCGGATCCCTGTTGTAGCCTGAGATATGAAGAGTGGCATAGAATTGCAGCAAGAGTTCCTCATTCTAGTGCTCCTTGTCGACGACAAATGGGAGCAAGCCAACTTCATGAAAACAGTCAAGAGCTTCTTCAAGGCAAGGGAGTCCAGCAATGGCATCGCAGCACATGCGCTTGTGGGGGAAGATCCTGTCCTGGTTGTACAGAAATACAGAATACATGAGCAATAACTTTGTTGCTGGTGGCTCCAGAACCTGCCAGAGGAGATTTTAGGCTTCTTGTAAGGATTCTTGGCTTTGTCAAAGAATGTGTTGTGCTCTCTGAAGCTGAGCACACTAAATGAGCCCTAAGTGGTAACAACACTGGGAAGCCTTAACAGCCTGGGCTTTGGCTTCTGCGTCTGAGGCCTTTGCTCCACATGGTAATCATATTGGGGACCAGGAGCAGTAGGCGGTGTCATGATTGGCCACTTGACAGTTACGAGCTCACCATGATAGAATGCTCGTTCCATGGTGTGAGGTACAGGAGGAGCAGCAGCAACATCTGAGGTGGATGGCTGAATGTCTTCGGTGGCATCATGGGCTTCAGTCTGAAGGGTGGCTTCGGGCTGCACATTGTCTTCAGCCATGACAATGTCATCGGCTTCAGTAGTGGTGGTATCGGCAGCCTCATTTGCCGAGGCTTCAGTGGCTTCAAGAACTGGTGGGTCAGGCACAATCACATCTTGATTCTCTCTTGATTCAATGGTAGGGGGAATAACAGCTTGATCTTCTTCTCTTTCCTTGGCTGATCCAGCCAGAATATCTTCAGCCTCTTTGGCTTCAGATTCTTGAGAAGTTTCTGTAGGGATGGCTTCAGGGAACACTTGACATGCTACTGAGCTTGTGGCTTGCACATCCTCTTCAAGAATGCTTGACATGAAGACCGTTGGCCTTGGGCCTCGGCAAAGCCTTCGAAAAGAGGGCGACGCCTGCGATGAGGGAGTGGTCTTCTCCATGTCTTCAGGGGTGTCTTGCGGAGTCTCAATCACTGGAGTGGTGACTTGAGCTGGTGGAGTGCGAGGAAGGACTTCATGAATCGGAGTGTTGGGGTGTTGCTCTTCCCAGAAATCATCATGTGTGATTGGTGTCGGAGGACCGCCAATGCTAATCTATTCACTGCTCGTGGGAGCAGGTGATGATACCGGCTTGGGCATGATTTGGGGGAACTGAGGAAGGACTTTATCATCAACAACATTGTCTTCATGACCAATGTCTTCAGCTGCGATGGGGTTAGCAGCTGGAGTTTTTTCAGTCTCATGAGCGTCTGTGCTAGCAGGCTCATGCACAACAAGATGACGCTCTCGGTTGGATGAGGCCGGAAGGGCAACAGATATAGGTTCAACAAGCAGTGGCTCTTGCGGTGCAGCTTGATCTTTTCTTGAAGACTTTGAAGATTTTGTCTTCAACTTCTTCTTGGATGGAGCGGCATCAGAAGCTTCTTGATGCTTTCGCTTCTTGGCTTTAGCCTCAGCCTGCTTCGTCTTCTTCTGCTCAGAAGCAGCTAATGGGACCTTTGGCTTCAATCCAGTCACGCTGGCAGGGAAGACAATGCTTGGTCTTTCCTGCCTAGGAGCTTCAGTTTCAGCTTGGATTGGCTTCTTCTTCTTCTTAGCAGCCAACTTGGGGTCAATGCCTGGACGCCCAAGTGCTTTCCTCTTCAAGGCTTCATTATGAGCCTGAACACATTTTTCAGCGTAATGCTTGAGGCGCTCTCTAGAGCCTTTGGCTTCATCACGATGCTTGACAAATTCAGCCTTGAGATCAATCATCATCTGCTTGAAATTTTGCACTTCAGTGACACTGAGCTTGGCCATGTGCTGCTTGAAGAGGGCTTTTTCATGGTCAATCTTGTTTTTCTGCTCAATGACCTTTTGAGCTATTGCAAGCTCTTTGGAAATATAGCCTTGAAATGTCATGCTAATGCCAATTGGAAGTTGCAGATCATCGATGGTAAGAGAGGGATCTTCAAACCATTCATCAATGAAGTTGTTGAGAATGTCAGCGTCAAACAGAGGCAGTCATTGAAGATTTTAGCCTCCTGTTTGCTCTTGATCAACATTTCAAGGGCATCATCATCTATATCTTCATCGTTAGGTAGATCGACAATATCTTCATCATTGCGAAAAATGCTTGCAGGTGTAAGAGCTTACCCTGAGATCTTCTTCGTCTTCTTAGACGTGCGAGATAAGTCTTCTGAGTGCACACTGGATTCAGGAGGTGCAGATTTCAATGGCTTCACTCTTGAAGCTTTTGGAGCAGCAGAAGACTTTGAAGCCTTGGCCTTCTTCATAGGCTTCGGGGGATCTGGAACTTCAGCATGTTCCTCATCCTCAGCAGCTTCTTCAATACTGGCCCTTTGAGCGGCACAATGTGCCAAAAATGAGTCAAAATCCTCAAAGGGGCCAATGAGATTTGGCTTAGCTTCGCGACTGCCATCTAGCCTTGGAGCAGCTGGACCAGGGTTGAAGTCAATCCCAAGGTCCTTCTTGTTTTGAACTGCTGAAGCCTTAGTGAACTGAAGATTGGCTTCAAATAGATCATCCTCACGACACCATCGAAGACTTGATGGGTCGGCATTTTCAGGCATGGGGCCGCGGACCATGCAAGGAAAGAAGCCTTTTGCAATGGCTTCAGCCTTGGTCTTGGGTAGAAGCTTTCTGTATACAATATCAGCCCATGGTGGCCTCACAGCGTTCTTCTTTGCATACTCTGGTGTTACATAATGATACTGAAACCATTCCTCTGCCCAATGTCTGCGAATCCATTGGACTCTGGATTTGCGCTCACCATAGGTTTCTTCCGGACCAGATTTGTATAGTTCATATAGATCTGATGGCAGGTCCAAGGCATTATTATCACGGTGCTGTTTGCCTCCCTTCTTTGCAGATTTCCCACCAACCATTGGCTTCAGACTAAAAGGCTTCATAATGATGTTTGGCTTCAGTCGGCTGGTCAGACAAGAACTGGCTTCAAGCGATTCAATATGATGCTGTAAGAACTCTGCAAATGAATGCAGACTATGAGAACCAAGGGACTTTCCCACGGACATGTACCTGTGACAGCATTAGAGATGCGAGGGAAGGGGAAGAGGTCATATGCATTCTCAGAAGATTTTGAAGATAAATCAGTTTGAAGACATTGACCTCTTAGCGCGGAGACATTCACTTATAGATGTGAGTTGGTTCCAGATTTGTACGAATCCATGAATAAGTAAAAGTGAGGAATCTAACTAGTAGTGAAGCATAAGTGAAAGTACTTGCGAGCCATGAGATGCATAGAAGTAAAGATCCAAATTTGGAAGTGAAGAAACAACTTTCCAAAGACATGGAAAGTTTTAATGGATCAAACGTGCGGTAAAAAATATACTTTTATTTACCGCTCAAGAAAAGTTGAGACTGCTAGACGAGTTGTGGATGGAGGCTGAGCAGTCCATTCTTCCGCGCCCTAACTTGGTGGTGGAAGACACCTACGGCGGCAGGGGATGGAAGAAGATCCGTGACCGGCGTGAAGACGACGACGGAGAAGTTGCAGCAGCGAAGCGCTTCATCTCCAGCGACGACGAAAGCTAGCATGGTGCTAGGGTTTGAGCGAGACGGCGAGGGGAGTAAGAAATCATGACCGCAGGGGGGTGTGTATTTATAAGGAAGGGCGATGGCTGAGTGAATTTACTCAGCTGCCCCTGGTAGTTCACATCTGAGGGACACGTGGCATGCATGCAATAGCTTAAATGTCGTGCCACGACCCCACGCGTGCCTGGTTTGTCGGGTGGTCGTTCCGGCTTCTCCGGATTCAGGCAGAAAGGATAGATATAATAAAAACATTTTAAATGTTGGTCTCTATATCTTCGACTGACAAGGGCACGGTGAAGATAATTGACACGTGTCAATAGAGATAGAGAGAGTTAGAGGGAGAAGCACAGAAGGGGTTAGGGTCCGATCACATTCACTTAGTGCAGAAGATAGCAACTTGAAGACATAGCAATAAGTGAATGTTGTAGAGGACAGAACACATATAAGAATAGAAAAGCAATAAGAACCAAACCAACATTGTGAAGATAAATCATGAAGATAAACAAATGTTGAAGACAAACCAACTTTGAAGATAATGCAACATGACGCCAAAAAAAATCTTCAAGAAAGGTTGGTGGTGGCGTTACCCACCGTATAGGAAGTATTAGACCCAGACACGGCGCACAATTATCGTGGTGCTCTGAAGTCAAATTCCACATTAATGTATTCACACTCAGAGGGTATGTATTCATGAATTGAAGACATACGTTACTTTGTGTGTTACGCACCTAAGTCATCAATATGCATAATGCTACTTCTTGAGCTTGCGTTGGTTTTTCCCTTGAAGAGGAAAGGGTGATGCAGCAAAGTAGAGATAAGTATTTCCCTTAGTTAAGAACCAAGGTATCAATCCAGTAGGAGAAGAACGCACAAATCACCAATACCTGCACAAACAATCAAACACTTGCACCCAACGCGATAAAGGGGTTGTCAATCCCTTCACGGTCACTTGCAAAGCTGAGATCTGATAGAGATAGATAAATAAAACTAAACAAAAGATAAAATATTTTTGGGTTTTTTGGTATATAGATCTGAAAGTAAAATATTGCAAAATAGTAGATCGGAATGTAATATGATGGAAAATAGGCCCGGGGGCCATAGGTTTCACTAGAGGCTTCTCTCATGAAGGCAAATAATACGGTGGGTGAACAAATTACTGTCGAGCAATTGATAGAAAAGCGCAAAGTTATGATGATATCCAAGGCAAAGATTATGAAATATAGGCATCACGTCCGTGTCAAGTAGACCAACTCCTGCCTGCATCTACTACTATTACTCCACACATCGACCGCTATCCAGCATGCATCTAGAGTATTAAGTTCATAAAGAACGGAGTAACGCCTTAAGTAAGATGACATGATGTAGAGGGATAAACTCATGCAATATGATATAAACCCCATCTTTTTATCCTCGATGACAACAACTCAATACGTGTCTCGCTACCCCTCCTTTGTCACTGGGTGAAATCACACAAGATTGATCCCAAAGCTAAGCACTTCTCCCATTGCAAGAAAAACCAATCTAGTTGGCCAAACCAAACCGATAATTCGAAGAGAAATACAAAGATATCAAATCATGCATAAAAGAATTCAGAGAAGATTCAAATAATATTCATAGATAAGCTGATCATAAATCCACAATTCATCGGATCTCGACAAACACACCGCAAAAGAAGATTACATCGGATAGATCTCCAAGAACATCAAGGAGAACGTGGTATTGAGAATCAAAGAGAGAGAAGAAGCCATCTAGCTACTAGCTATGGACCCGTAGATCTGAGGTAAACTACTCACGCTTCATCGGAAGGGCAATATGGTTGATATAGATGCCCTCCGTGATCGAATCCCCCTCCGACAGGATGCCGGAAAAGGCCCCAAGATGGGATCTGATGGGAACAGAAGGTTGCGGCAGTGGAAAAGTGTTTTCGTGGATGCTTCTGGTGGTTTGGGAAAAGATGTGAATATATAGGAGGAAGATCTATGTTAGGGGGTCACCGAGGGGCCCACAAGGTAGGGGGCGCGCCCTACCCCCCTGGGCGTGCCCTCCACCCTTGTCGCCGCCTCGTGGCTCTTCTGACTTCAACTCCAAGTCTCCTGGGTGTCTTCTGGTCTAAGAAAAATTATCGTGAAGTTTTATTCCGTTTGGACTCCCTTTGGTATTCCTTTTCTGCGAATCTGAAAAACAAGGAAAAAACAGAAACTGGCACTGGGCTCTAGGTTAATAGGTTAGTAACAAAAATAATATAAAATAGCATATTAATGCATATAAAACATCCAAAACAGATAATATAATAGCATGGAACAATAAAAAATTATAGATGCGTTGGAGACGTATCAAGCATCCCCAAGCTTAATTCCTGCTTGTCCTCGAGTAGGTAAATGATAAAAACATAATTTTTGATGTGGAATGCTACCTAACATATTTATCCATGTAATTTTCTTTATTGTGGCATGAATGTTCAGATCCATAAGATTCAAAAAAAAAGTTTAATATTGACATAAAAATGATAATACTTCAAGCATACTAATAAAGCAATCATGTCTTCTCAAAATAACATGGCCAAAGAAAGCTATCCCTACAAAATCATATAGTCTGGCTATGCTCCATCTTCATCACACAAAATATTCAAATCATGCACAACCCCGATGACAAGCCAAGTAATTGTTTCATACTTTTGGTGTTCTCAAACCTTTTCAACTTTCACGCAATACATGAGCGTGAGCCATGGACATAGCACTATAGGTGGAATAGAATATGGTGGTTGTAGAGAAGACAAAAAGAAGGAGATAGTCTCACATAAACTAGGCGTATCAACGGGCTATGGAGATGCCCATCAATAGATATCAATGTGAGTGAGTAGGGATTGCCATGCAACGGATGCACTAGAGCTATAAGTGTATGAAAGCTCAAAAAGAAACTAAGTGGGTGTGCATCCAACTTGCTTGCTCATGAAGACCTAGGGCAATTTGAGGAAGCCCATCGTTGGAATATACAAGCCAAGTTCTATAATGAAAAATTCCCACTAGTATATGAAAGTGACAACATAGGAGACTCTCTATCATGAAGATCATGGTGCTACTTTGAAGCACAAGTGTGGAAAAAGGATAGAAACATTGCCCCTTCTCTCTTTTCTCTCATTTTTTTTGGCTTCTTTGGCCTCTTTTTTTGTTGGCTTCTTTGGCCTCTTTTATTTTTTTCCTCACATGGGACAATGCTCTAATAATGAAGATCATCACACTTTTATTTACTTACAACTCAAGAATTACAACTCGATACTTAGAACAAAATATGACTCTATATGAATGCCTCCGGCGGTGTACGGGGATGTGCAATGACTCAAGAGTGACATGTATATAAATAATGAACGGTGGCTTTGCCACAAATACTATGTCAACTACATGATCATGCAAAGCAATATGACAATGATGAAGCGTGTCATAATAAACGGAACGGTGGAAAGTTGCATGGCAATATATCTCGGAATGGCTATGGAAATGCCATAATAGGTAGGTATGGTGGCTGTTTTGAGGAAGGTATATGGTGGGTGTATGGTATCGGCGAAAGTTGCGTGGTACTAGAGAGGCTAGCAATGGTGGAAGGGTGTGAGTGCGTATAATCCATGGACTCAACATTAGTCATAAAGAACTCACATACTTATTGCAAAAATCTATTAGTCATCAAAACAAAGTACTACGTGCATGCTCCTAGGGGGATAGATTGGTAGGAAAAGACCATCGCTCGTCCCCGACTGCCACTCATAAGGAAGACAATAAATAAATAAATCATGCTCCAACTTCGTTACATAACGGTTCACCATACGTGCATGCTACGGGAATCACAAACTTTAACACAAGTATTTCTACAATCCACAATTACTCACTTGCATGACTCTAATATCACCATCTTCATATCTCAAAACAATCATAAGGAATCAAACTTCTCATAGTATTCAATGCACTTTATATGAAATTTTTATTATATCCCTCTTGGATGTCTATCATATTTGGACTAAATTCATAACCAAAGCAAATTACCATGCTGTTTAAAAAGACTCTCAAAATAATATAAGTGAAGCATGAGAGTTCAACAATTTCTATAAAATAAAACCACCACCGTGCTCTAAAAAGATATAAGTGAAGCACTAGAGCAAAATTGCCTAGCTCAAAAGATATAAGTGAAACACATAGAGTATTCTAATAAATCACGATTCATGCGTGTCCCTCTCAAAAGGTGTGTACAACAAGGATGATTATGGCAAACTAAAAAGCAAAGACTCATATCATACAAGAAGCTCCAAGCAAAACACATATCATGTGGTGAATAAAAATATAGCCTCAAGTAAATTTACCGATAGACGAAGACGACAGAGGGGATGTGTCGGGGGGATGAACCCCGGGCAGGCAACGGAAGTCGGATCCTTTTCAAAAACATCAGGACCAGCGTCGCCCCTAAATCCGGCTCGCACTTGGCCGGGTTCCTCAACCCGGCCAAGTCCCACAACCCGACCGAAGCCGCATCATGGGCAGGCCTGATGGCGCATGCCGGCCAAACTCGACAAACCAAGACTTCTCCAACAAGCCAGCGCCCCGTGGCACCTCCCTCAACCCGGCCTCGGGTCAGCTCCCGTCCCATCCAAGGCGTACGACGGAGCAAGTCCCCGTAAGAAGAGATAAGCGTGGCCACAGTGGTCCACCAACTCCGCTGACCGGCAGGAGCGTGGCCACAGTGTCCCACCTACTCTGCTGACCAGGGCCGGTGTGGCAACAGTGCCCCCTCGTCCTGCTGACGCAAGCCGATGGCGACCAGGCGGAGTGCCACTGTAGCCGAGTCGGCCCAACCACTCCATGACGCATGAAGAGACGGGGAACAGTGCCCCCTGGCGTGTGGGGCCTGCGCCCGGAGAACCCGGCGAATCCTGTTACCCGGCGGGTCCCAGCACCGGCTTCTCAGGCGCTGACATCCCGGCCCCATGGCCCTGTAACTTTACCTTTGTAACCCTGGGGGGTTGACCTATAAAACCTCCCAGGAGCCCCCCATGTACACGGGCAAACACCAGCGATCAGATCACCAGTAGAACACACACATACACCAGGAGAAGGAGCAGCCTAAGCCTTGGCCTGTCTTCTTTCCTCCCCCAAACAGCTCTAGGAGCAACTCTGTACTACTACACACATATACCATTCTCGGCAGGACTAGGGGTGTTATCTCTCCGGAGAGCCCCGAACCTGGGTATGTCTTGCGTCCCTCGCTCGCTCATGCCGACCTCGCCTCTGGAGCCCACTGGTGCCCTCGAGCCTCTCCCTCTCTTTAGCCATCCTTTGGCATCTACCGTGCGCCGACCACGATAGTTGGCGCCCACCGTGGGGCAGCTCAAGGTCCCGGCCGGAGACATGTTCCAGACGGGGCCCCTCGCCGACTCCGACGAGTCCGTCGCACTGGCGGCCGACGTCATCGACGCGCTCGCCGCCTCCTTCGCCGTGCTGCGCATCTCCGATGCGCCCGCGGCTGACGAGTACCCCATCGGGGTGCTCGACGTCTCTGACTCACCCGTCCCCCTTGGCGACGATATCCCCGCCGGGGCGGCAGATCTCTGTGTCCGGGTGGAAGTATTCGCCACCGGCTCCGGCTCTTCTTCGTCCAGCGCAGCGAGGAAGGCCGCCGAGGCCAAGGCCGCAGCGGATCGCGCCAATGCGCCCAACCCGCTGCGTGCTACGATGCAGAACCTCCGCGTTCCCATCACCACCGACGTCAATGCCACCAACGCCGCCGAAGCCCTGGTTCAGCTCGAGGAAGAGCGCAAGCGCCTGCTGGACGTGTCCGAGACGCTCGCTACCACGCAGCGCCATCTGGATTCCGCTCAGCGGGAACGCAACGCCGCGTACGGCTTCACGCCAACCGCCGCCGAGCCCAGTCGGGTCGCCGAGGTGCGGGCCTATGGCGGCGCCATTGGCCGCGCCCTCGGCGCGGTCCCAACCATCTACGACACCCCAGTCAAGAACATGCGCACGGCGCAGGCCGCCGCCGTCGGCATGAAGCGGCTGCAGGGAGAAGAGCTGCAGGAGTGCCTGCAGTGCTTGAACGAGCTCCTCGACGTTGCGAACGCGCAACAGGACCACTTCGACCGCCCCGCTGTGTCCGACTCGCGCCGCACCGGGGATCCCGAACGGCAACACACGGTGTCCTTGCCGCGCCCAGACGAAGCCCAGTCTGGCCAGACGCGAACCCGGTGCAACCGCGCCCTGACGACTGGAGACGGCGTGGGCGGCGACCCGGCCCCGGAGGACCGGCGCCGGCAAGGCCCTTCCCCACCATCCGGCCGACGCGGCAACCCGGCCTCAACCAACCCGGCGCCTCACGGCCCGGTCGCAAGCCGGCTAGGCCCGCGCGCCATCGACGACACCGACGCACGCCATCGCCTCGACCAGCTCGCCCTCTCATTGGAGCTGGAGGAAGACAACGCTGTCGGGCCAGCTTGCTTTGGCCCGCGCATCCGGGATGAGCCCTTCCACAAAGGGTTCACGCTCCCCGTGAGACCCCCAAGTATAACGGCACCGTCAAGCCGGAGGACTGGCTCATCGACTACACCACCGCCATCGGCATCGCGGGCGGCAAGCGCCGCCTCGCCGTGAGCTATGCCCCACTCATGCTCCAGGGTTCGGCCCGCATGTGGATGAACATCCTACTGGCCGGCAGCATCAACACGTGGGTGGACTTCGAGTAGGCCTTCGTGCGCAACTTCACCGGCACCTACAAGCGTCCCGACCGCCCCAGCCAGCTCGCCATGTGCGTGCAGGGGCTGACGAAAACCGGCCGCGAGTACCTCGCACGCTGGACCGAGTTCCAAAACAACTGCGAGGGCATCCACGAGGTCCAGGACATCCAGTACTTTGTTAGCGGTTGCCGGGATGGCACCCTTCTCAAGCACAAGCTCCTGCGCTTCGAGCCGACCACCATGGCTGTGCTCATGATCACGGCGGACAAGTACGCCAATGCCGACTCCGCCATGAAGATCCAGGTGGCGCTGGACGAAGCCAGCAAGGTAAAGCCGGCACCACCCCCCAAGCCGGCCGGCGAGAGCAGCCGCCAGCAGAACAACCGGCAGAACAACAAGCGCAGGGCCGACCAGCCGGGCCAGTGCTACGACAACCGCCTCGTCGTGGCCGCCGAGCAGGCGCCCGCGGCCGAGCCGGCCGCCAAACGCCGGCAAGCCGGCAAGACGGCATGGCAACCCGCCATGAGCTTCGAGGAGATGCTCGACGCTCCCTGCAAGCACCACAGCGGCGCAAGGCCGTCCACGCACACGATCCGGCAGTGCGCCATCACCAAGCGCATCATGAGGGGCGACATCTCGCCTCTCCCGGCTCCGGCTCCCAGAGCAGGGCCGCCAGCTCCGCCTCCTCTGCCTACGCCTCCTCCGCCTCCGCCCCCGGCCAATGGTGCGATGCGCGATGACGTCTACCCCAACAAGAACGCGAGCTATGTCGTCTTCACCAACCTCGGCGACGACAAGCGTAGCGAGCGCCTGCTTTGGCAGGAGGTGAACATCGTCGTCCCGGCTCTGCCGGAATACATGCACTGGTCGGAGCGTCCGATCAGTTGGACCTAGGAGGACCACCCAGCCGTCATGCCGAACCTGGGTGGCTACGCCCTCATCCTCGACCCCACCATCGTCGCGACCCGGCGCATCTGCAAGTTCTCTTGAGTCCTCATCGATGGCGGCAGCAACATCAACATCCTCTACCGCGACACCATGACCAAGCTTGGCCTCGAGGCCAAGGACCTGGAGCCGTCCCGGACGATCTTCCACGGCATCATGCCCGGCCTCTCCTGCTCCCCCATCGGCCGGGTCCGGCTCGACGTCCCGTTCGGCACAAGTGACTATTTCCGGCGCGAGCCGATTTGGTTCGAAGTGGTGGACCTATCCAGCGCATACCACGCGCTGCTGGGCCGGCCTGCGCTCGCCAAGTTCATGGCGGTCCCCCACTACGCCTACCTGAAGATGAAGCTGCCGGGTCCCAAGGGCCTCATCACCGTCGTCGGCGACTACCGCAAGTCCCTGGAGTGCGCCCAAGCCGGCGCCAAGCTGGCCGAGTCACTGGCCATAGCCGAGGAGCGGCGCCAGCTCGACCGGATCGTCGCGCTGGCCAATGAGACGCCAGCCGTGCCGGCTTCGGCTAAGGAGCCAGCCGGCGAGGCCTCGTTCCAGCCCTCCAAGGAGACCAAGAAGGCCAAGTTGAACCCGGAAGACCCCAGCTGCAGCAAGTACGTCGTCGTGGGCGCTCGCCTCGACAGCAAATAGGAAGGCGAGCTCGTCGACTTCCTCCGTGAGAATCGGGACATCTTCGCATGTGCCCCAAAGGACATGCCGAAAATCCCAAGGAAGTACGCCGAGCACAAACTCCATGTCCGTAAGGACGCCAAGCCTGTCCTTCAACCCCTACGTCGCTTTTTAGAAGAGAAGAACCATCGGTGAAGAGGTCGCCAAGCTCCTCGCGGCCGGCTTCATCATGGAAGTGTTTCACCCCGAGTGGCTGGCCAACCTAGTCCTCGTCCTGAAGAAGAATAATACCTTGCGCATGTGCATAGACTACACCAGCCTGAACAAGGCTTGCCCCAAGGATCCTTTTGCCCTCCCGCATATCGACCAAGTCATCGACTCCACCGCTGGCTGCGAGCTCCTGTCCTTCCTGGATGCTTACTCCGGCTATCATCAGATCAAGCTGGACCCGGCTGACGCCCTGAAGACATCCTTCATCACGCCCTTCGGGGCGTATTGCTACATCACCATGTCGTTCGGCTTAAAGAACGCCGGCGCCACTTTCTAGCGCTGCATGCAGAAGTGCCTGCTGGCGCAACTCAGCCGCAACATCCACGTCTACATGGACGACATCGTGGTGAAGACCAAGCGGCACCTCACGCTCCTTGATGACCTGAGGGAGACCTTTGCCAACCTGCGCGAGTACCAGATCAAGCTCAACCCGGAGAAGTGCGTTTTTGGCATACCAGCTGGAAAACTACTCGGCTTCCTCGTCTCGGAGCGCGGCATTGAGGCGAACCCGGAGAAGATCAAGGCCATCGAGCGCATGCGCAAGCCGACCCGACTGTGAGATGTCTAGAAATTCACCGGCTGCTTGGCCTCAGTCAGCCGGTTTCTCAGCCGGCTGGGCGAGAGGGCCTTGCCCCTGTATCAGCTGATGAAGAAGACGGCGCCGTTCGAATGGAACGACCAGGCGGACGAAGCTTTCCGGGATCTCAAGCGTATGCTCTCCACCACACCCGTCCTGGCCGTGCCAGCCGACAAGGAGCCGTTGTTGCTATACATCGCTGCCACCTCGTGGTCGCTCAGCACGGTGCTGGTGGTCGAGCGACCAGAGAAAGGCAAGATCCAGTCTGTCTAGCGCCCGGTCTACTACCTGAGCGAGGTGCTTTCCGCCTCCAAGCAGAACTACCCGCACTACCAGAAGATGTGTTACGGCGTGTACTTCACCGCCAAGAAATTGACGCAGTATTTCCAAGAGCATGTTGTCACCGTGGTGAGCACGGCCCCCATCGTCGAGATCATGGGCTGCCGGGATGCCTCTGGCCGGGTTGCCAAGTAGGCCATCAAGATAGCCGGCCACACCATCCTCTACGAGCCCCGCACCATGATCAAGTCCCAAGACCTGGCCAACTTCCTCGTCGACTAGATGGAGACCCAGTACCTACCGCCGCCCCGAATTCGACGCATTGGCGCATGCACTTCGACGGTTCCAAGATGCGATCCGCCTTGGGAGCCGGCATCGTGCTATCTTCTCCAAAGGGCGACCGGCTCCGGTACGCGCTCCAGATAAACTTCGCCGCCTCCAACAACGTTGCCAAGTACGAAGCCCTTGTGCATGGCCTCCGGCTTGCCAAGGAACTCGGCATCCGGCGCATCCTATGCTATGGCGATTCGGACCTGGTGGTGCAGCAATATTCCGGCGAGTGGGACGCCCGGGACCCCAACATGGCTAGCTACCGTTTCGTGGTCCAGCAGCTCTCCGACTTCTTCGACGGCTGCGAGTTCCTCCATGTCCCGCGCACAGAAAATGAAGCCACCGACACGCTAGCCAAGATTGGTTCATCCCGGCAGGCCATACCGTCTGGCGTCTCCCTCAAGCACCTACGCAAGCAGTCGGTCAAGCCGGCCCCGGATTCTGAGTCCATCTTCATTCCAGACGACCCTGCGGCGCCCCTCCCCAATTTGGACCCGGGGGCTGCTGGTCCAAGCTCGGGGGCTGCCATTTCCAACCCGATCCCGGGGGCTGCGGAACCCGGCCCGGGGACTGCTGATCCCGGCCCGGGGGCTGCCGATGCCGGCCCGGGAGCTGCCGCGCTAGACCCGGCCACCGTCATCCCCAACCCGGGGGCTGCCGCCTCCGGCTCGGGGGTTGCTGCCCCAGAACCCGTCCTGGTAGCCATCTTCACCGTAGTGACGGCTTCCTCATGGGCCCAACCGATCCTAGCATTCCTGGAGAACGGGGTGCTCCCCATGGACGAGACCGAGGCCCGGAAAGTGCAGCGCCGGGCGTCCGCCTACAGCATCATCAACAACGAGCTCATGAAGCGCAGCGCAATAGGCGTTTTCCATTGCTGCGTCGAGCAGGACAAGGGCATAGAGATCCTCCTCGACATACATCAGGGCGAGTGCGGGCACCACACCGCCTCCAGGGCCTTGGTGGCCAAGGCTTTTCGCCATGGTTTCTACTGGCCCACGGCCCTCAAAGACGCTGAGTCGCTCGTCCTCAAGTGCGAGGGATGCCAACGCTTCAGCACGCGCAGCCACCAGCTGGCTTCGGCCCTGCAGACCATCTCGATCACCTGGCCCTTTGCGGTCTGGGGGCTCGACATGGTTCGACCTTTCAAGACCGCCCGAGGCGGCATGACACATTTGCTGGTGGCAGTGGACAAGTTAAACAAGTGGATCGAGGCGCGACCGATCAAGAAGCTGGACGGGCCAACAGTCGTCCGGTTCATCAAAGACATTGCGGTGCGCTACGGCGTCCCGCACAGCATCATCACGGACAACGGCACCAATTTTGCCAAGGGCGTGCTCACGCAATACTGCTCCGTCTCTGGCATCCGGCTCGATCTGGCCTCCGTGGCCCATCCTCAGTCCAACGGCTAGGTCAAACGGGCCAATGGCCTCATCCTGTCCGGCATCAAGCCACGGCTCGTCGAGCCCCTCATCCGTTCACCTGGCAGCTGGCTTGACGAGCTGCTGGTCGTCCTATGGAGTCTCCGCACAACGCCAAACCGGTCAACCGGGTTCACCCTGTTCTTCCTCGTCTACGGAGCGGAAGCTGTCATCCCGACCGACATCGAGTTTGACTCACCGTGAGTCGTAATGTACACCGAAGCCCAAGCCAAGGAAGCCCGTGAAGACGGCGTCGACCTGCTCGAAGAAGCATGCCTTTTGGCCCTTATCCGATCCGCCATCTATCAGCAAGGCTTGAGGCACTACCACAGCAAGAAGACCAAGCCCCTCGCGTTCCGTGAGGGAGACCTCGTCCTCCGGCTCATCCAGAAGCAAGCCGGCCAGCACAAGTTGGCCTCCCCATGGGAGGGCCCCTTCATCATCAGCAAAGCCCTGTGTGACTGCAACGCCTACTACCTCATCGACGCCCGCAAGCCAAACAAATGCAAGAGGGACACCGCCGGTGAAGAGACAAGCCGGCCCTGGAATGCAGAGCTCCTACGCCCATTTTGCAGTTAGCTGTATGCACGTATGTATCACTACCTTTTGTAATCACATGAAAAACTATGGGACCCCCGAACGACGCTCGGGGGCTGCCTTTTCCTGCCAAGTTATTGTGTTCAACACTTATAATTTTCCGCAAAACTCCACCGCCGGGTTGGCTTGCTCAACCCGGGGGCTCGGGGGCTGGCCGGCTTGACCATCACCCGCAGTCCTCCTTAGCACATCCCGGCGTGTTCGGGTTGCCGAGGCCCTCCACTTCGCCCTATGCCACAGTCCGGCTTCGGCTGTTGGCCAGCAAGAACTATGGGCCAAAGCACCAGCACGCCACGAAACGTTAAGTTGGGTCTGCCGGATTGGCCGACCCGGCCTCAGCGCACTAAGTTGCCGCACGACCGGCTGCTCGCCAGCCGGCTTCGCCGGCTGCCGCCAGCCGGCCCAGTGGGTGTTTCGCTCGTGCTCAACGTTCGAAAGGCCTAAGTACCGCGCGCTCCTCCCAAGGGCCAACCTCCTTGTCACAGACCGGAACCCGGCTGTTCGACTCACGGGGGGGAGGCCCAAAGAGGAGACAACCGAGAAAAAACGGCTTAGATAACAAAGGGCAAAGGCGCAAACATTCATGAAAGTATTTACATTACGATAAAAATGGGCCCAAGGCCGAAGTTCATTACATTCACCGACACCCCAGTGGGTGGGTGGACCTGCTACTTATCAAAAATGTTAAAGAGATAAACAGGATGACTTCGGCTTCAGATGGCTCACGCGTCGGGTTGCGCAGCCGCCGGCTCCCCTTCGGTGGCCTCTGGGTCCATTGAGATGCCGGTGTCGTCCAACCCGGCGTCCTTGTCCCCGTAAGGACCGAATTCCTCGGAGCTGCCCTGCGGGTCGTCTAGCAGCAGGCCGAAGTTATCTGAAGGCACCACCTCGCCGTTGTCCAACCGCTCCAGCTGGAACTCATCATGAAGCGCGAACCCGGCTATGTAGCTGGCCCTGGCGGTGATCCGGTCCGCCTCTGCCTGCAGCTGGCGCTCCGTGCCGGCTCGTTGGCCCATCAGCTGGTCCAGCGCCAAGTCCGGGTACCAGGACATGATGAACCGCAGTGCCATCTCGGCACCGGCACGAGCAGCGAAGACGCGCCACGCGTGGAGCCACGCTGGCCCGGCCTCCAGCCACCGCGCCAGCCGCGTGAAGCTGTTGGGCACAACAGCACCGGGCCAGAGGGCCGATGTCATCCCCACGCCAGCAGCAGAGACCCGCGCCATCCGCTCGCCTAAGACCTGCAGCCGAGGCTCGGCGGCGCTTATGATCTCCGAGAAGGTCCAGGCGACATTCGGGTCAAGCCCGGCGCCCACGACCCCCTGAGGCGACCGCTGAAAGCGGACGGCCTCCTCCGCCGTCTTGTGCGTTTCTGGAAAGTGCCCTGTCAAGAAGAAGAGCAAGACAGTCAGCAACAAAAAAGAAAAGCCGGCTTCACATCCCGGCAAAGTCAACAAGGAAGCACTTACTGGCGAAGGTCTCGTCCAGGTGCTGCGCTTCAAGCAACCTACCGTGCCGCTCCCGGTTGTCGTCACGGTCGCGCGCCGCAAGCGCCTTCTCCAACTCGGCGCCCTTGTCGACGGCCGCCTTCAGCTCGGCGTCCTTGGCGGCCGCCGCCTGCCCATGCTCCTCCTTGAGACAGAGGAGTTCCGCCTGGTGGGCCTCCGCCGTTTGGGCCGCCGCCGCCTTCAGGCGCTCCACCTCAGCCTGGAGCTGGCCCTTGTCGTCGGCCAGCCGGTCGTGCTGCTGGCCGGCTTCGACAAGCGCCTACTAGGCCTCCGTCACCTTGGCGGCCTCCGCCTTCAGGTGCTCCACCTCGGCCTGGAGCTGGCTCTTGTTGCCGGCCAGCTGGTCGCGCTGCTGGCCGGCTTCGGCGAGCGCCTGCTGGGCCTCTGCCACCTTGGCGGCTTCTGCCCTCAGTCGCTCCACCTCGGCCCGGAGTTGGCTAGCATCGGCGATTGCCTCATCATGCTGCTGGCCGGCTTCGGCCAGCCGGGTTCGCAGGTTCGGCACCTCGGCCATGGCGGCTGCACCGCACAGATTCAAAGTCAAGATGATGGAAGAAAGGAAAAGAGCACTTTAAGATTCGACCCAACTACTACGTAGTTGGCCCGAATCTCGGGGGCTACACCCAGTGGGTGCGCTAGCGCGCCCCCACTAAGAGCATGCAAAGAAATTACCTTCAGCAAGGCGGAGCGCCTCCTCCCGGGCGGCGAGCCGCACCGTGAGCTGCTGATGCTTGTCCAAAAGCCGGTTGTAGACACCGACCCGGTAGGCGTCCAGTTGCTGCAAGAGAACGAGAATCAGCACAAGACAAAGCACGGGAAGGTTTGACCCAACTACTACGTAGTTGGCCCGAACCTCGGGGGCTACACCCAGTGGGTGCGCTAGCGCGCCCCCACTGATTAGGTGCGAGAAAGAAAACAGAGGAGGAAGAAAAACTTACCAGCACGGCGCGCTCCAGCTCCCGCGCCCGCTCCGCCTCGGTCTGGGCGAAGGACTGAACCCGCCCCGCGTGCCCGCGGAGACGTTGGCTCACGGCGGCCATGGCCGCCTCCTCCTGTGTCAGGGGCCCGAAGACGGCTTGGCTGGGCCCGGCCCGGGCCGGCTGCGGCCCGGCGACAAGCCGGTCTCCTAGCGCCACTGGCGGCTGCCTGACCACCAGGGTGTGCTCGCCATCTCCTCACGGCGGGCGTCGCCTGCGGCGCCCCACCCATCGGTGCCTGAGGTGCCCCGTCCATCGGCGCCAGCGGCGCCCCATCCGCCGTCGCCCGTGGCGCCTCCTCCGAGGCGGCCCCGCCTCGGCCTCCCTCCACCTCCACCCGCTCGACCACCTCAGTCCGCGGTGGGGTGTCATCACCGATCACCACGACCTCCCGGTCGTCCACCACCATCTCGGCCTGGCCATCCAGGCTGAACCCCTCCTCCGTCGGCGGCACAACGGCCGCCGGCGTCTCCGGCCACGCCGGCCAAGCCCGGTCCGCCGCCTCCAGCTCCGTGAGGGCCTTGTTGCGTTCCCTCCAGGCGCAGAGCTCCTTGTTCGCCGGGTCCAGGCCAAGATCTTCCTCGGCCGAGTCCTCGGGCAGATCGATGGCGCTGGACCGGGTCTTCCGGAACACAGGGCCGCTCCCAAACGTGGCCTCCATCGCTGCCAGCGCCGGCGCCAGCGGCGACCTAAATCACGATGGAAGAAGTATAAGAAAGGAGCAACTCGGCAGCTCGCTGGAACGAGAAAGACAAACTTACCCGACCACCAGCGGAACGGCCGGCCTCGCCGTCACCACCGGGGCGTCTCGGCGATACTTCTTGGCGGGCGGCTTGCCGCCGGTGGCCGGATCCGCTGCGTGCTTCGCGGCCGGCTTCCTCGGCGCCGCGTCCCCCTTCCCATACGGCCGGCTTGCGGCAACCGACACGCGGGACGACCCGACATCGGCCGCCTTCCGCAGCCACCTTGGGAGGTCGACGGTGCCGTCTCCTCCCCTTGGCACAGCTACACCGTCGGCGTGCGTCAGGGCCTCCTCGTCGTCGTCCGACCAATCCCGAAGGGGGTCTCGGCGAGGAGACTTACCCGCACGGCACGCGTCGCCGGCTTCACCACCAGCCGGCTCCGGGTGCTCGGCAGACGATCCCGCTCCCTCCGAGCGGGCCCGTTCGACGCCAAGTACCTGCGCCCTCGTCCCGTCATGCGTTGGCCGAATCGCGTTCAGCAGCACTTCCCTCGTCGCATCAGGACGAAGGAAAAGTTGAGACATGGCAAAGAAAGAATACCAGGGACTAACCGCTGGCGCCGGATACTCGGCATTGTAGGGCACCTTGCCAAAGCGCCAGTCGCTGGGCAGCCCGGCCTTGGGATGGCGTTCACATGGTCGGCGACCTGCACCGGCGTCAGCTGCCCGGACGACATCCGGGTAGGATCCTGGTGGTCGCCCATCTGGCCGATGATGTGGACCCGGTGCTGCAGCGGCAGGACACGGCGTGCGATGAAGGCGGTGACGAGATCCGTCCCCTTGAGCCCCTCCCGCAGCGTCATCTCCCGGATCCGATCCTGCAGGTTCACCAGCCCCTGCGGCGGGTCCTTGAGCGAGTAGCCCCAGTTCATCTTGGCGGCCAGTTGCTCATTGATGAACAGGGGCAGGTTGGCAGAATCCTCCAAGGGCATCTTGGGAAACGCCTTGTGGGGCCGCATCGAGATGACGGCGGCCGCGCAGTAGGCCATGGCCCCGGCCTCCGGCCCTTGCTGCTTGAGGAAGAAGAGGAGGCTCCAAAGATCCAAGTCTGGCTCCACCCCAAGATAGCCCTCGCAGAGGGTGACGAAGCCCGAGAGCTGCAGCACGGTGTTCGTGCCTAGGTGGTGCGGCTGCAGCCCGAAGAACAAGAGGAAAGCGCGGAAGAAGTCGCTCGCGGGGAGGCCGAACCCGCGGCCGAAGTGGCTGAGGAAGACCACACGCTCGCCCTCCTGCGGCTCAGGCTCCCTCTCTGCCCCGGGTGCGCGCGCGGCTACGTCCTCCGCCGTGGGCAGCCATCGGGTATCGCGAAGATACTGGATGTCCGCGTCGGTGGCCTCCGACCTCTCCCACGTACCTCTCTGCGGCACCATCTCCGAAGCTCGACTACGGCGCGCGGTGCGGTGGAGAAGAAAGGCGCGAGTGGGTGGGAGTGGCTGCTGTACGCACGGTACGGCGGCGACGCTTCGATCGAAGGGCTGCAGGGCGTCGCGGCGTGCGGCGGTCGTAGCGGCAAGAGCAAAGAGGAAGAAGGGGGTCGGGGGGGGGGGGGGGCGAGCGTGAATGATTTCCGCCGCCCCCTCCCCCCAATTTATAAGCCGCGGGCCGAACATGGGGAATTGGGATCGGTTGCGCCCACCCCTCCCACTTCCCCGCATTAAGTGCGCACGCTCCACGTGTGCATTAACCGCCTCGAGAAGGTCAACCGCCCGCGGACAACACAATAAATCCGCGCGCGTGGGCCGAGGGCGCAAAGTGGCGGGACCCATTCCGCTGTCATGTCTCGTCGTGCGCGTGGCCTGTCAGGGCCTCTTCAGTTTCCGGGCGCCACGTGGCACCCGCGCCGAACCCAAGAGATTGCCTTCAAGATTCAACAGACTCCTCGGCTTCCCGCCCGTGCTGGGATGCCGCGATCCGGCTTCCGGAAGCCGGCACATAGTGGGTGCTGCCGGACCCGGCGGTCGCAAGCTTCATCAACATCTGCCGCCTCTTCAGGGGGTGAAACTGCGAAGGCCCCCCTGCCTGGAGCCGGTGAGCCGTCACAACTTTGGGGACTACTATCGGGGGGATGAACACCGGGCAGGCAACGGAAGCCGAATCCTTTTCAAAAACATCGGGGCCAGCGTCACCCCTCAATCCGGCTCGCACTTGGCCGGGTTCCTCAACCCGGCCAATTCCCTCAACCCGACCAAAGCCGCATCACGGGCAGGCCTGATGGCGCATGCCGGCCAAACTCAACAAACCAAGACTTCTCCAACAAGCCAGCGCCCCCATGGCGCCTCCCTCAACCTGGCCTCGGGTCAGCTCCCGTCCCATCCAAGGCGTACGACGGAGCAAGTCCCCATAAGAAGAGATAAGCATGGCCACAGTGGTCCACCAACTCCGCTGACCGGCAGGAGCGTGGCTACAGCGTCCCACCTACTTTGCTGACCAGGGCCGGCGTGGCAACAGTGCCCCCCTCATCCTGCTGACACAAGCCGATGGCGACCAGGAGGAGCGCCACTGTAGCCGAGCTGGCCCAACCACTCCATGACACATGAAGAGACGGGGAACAGTGCTCCCTGGCACACGGGGCCCGCGCCCGGAGAACCCGACGAATCCTGGCACCCGGCGGGTCCCAGCATCGGCTTCTCAAGCGCTGACATCCCGGCCCCATGGCCCTGTAACTTTACCTTTGTAACCCTGGGGGGTTGACCTATAAAACCCCCTAGGATCCCCCCATGTACACGGGCGAACACCAGCGATCAGATCACCAGTAGAACACACGCATACACCAGGAGAAGGAGCAGCCTAAGCCTTGGCCTGTCTTCTTTCCTCCCCTGAATAGCTCTAGGAGCAACTGTATACTACTACACACATATACCATTCTCGGCAGGACTAGGGGTGTTATCTCTCCGGAGAGCCCTGAACCTGGGTATGTCTTGCGTCCCTCGCTCGCTCATGCCGACCTCGCCTCTTGAGCCCACCGCTGCCCTCGAGCCTCTCCCTCTCTTTAGCCATCCTTTGGCATCTCCCGTGCGCCCACCACGACAGGATGCCTTCCGGGGCACCCCAAGCTTAGGCTCTTGGTTGTCCTTGAATATTACCTTGGGGTGCCTTGGGCATTCCCAAGCTTAGGCTCTTGCCACTCCTTATTCCATAGTCCATCAAATCTTTACCCAAAACTTGAAAACTTCACAACACAAAACTCAACAGAAAACTCGTGAGATCCGTTAGTATAAGAAAATAAAATCACCACTTTTGGTACTATTGTGAACTCATTATTTATTTATATTGTTGTAATATCTACTGTATTCCAACTTCTCCATGGTTCATACCCCCCGATATTACTCATAGATTCATCAAAATAAGCAAACAACACAAAGAAAACAGAATCTGTCAAAAACAAAATTGTCTGCGAAGATCTGAATTGTTCTAATACTTCTCTAACTCCAAAGTTTCTGAAACATTAGGACAACATAGGAAATTTCCGTTAAGGAAGGGCATAAAAACACATAGATCTAGGTATTTTCATATTTGGTATGCAATCCATAAGTAACTCTCATAATAGATTCATATGGCAACTTAATTTTCTTTCTAGGAAAGTGTTCCATGCCCTTCCTTAACGGAAATTGAAATCTAATGTTTCCTTCTTTCATATCAATAATTGCACCAATCGTTCTAAGGAAAGGTCTACCAAGAATAATAGGACATGTAGGATTGCAATTTATATCAAGAACAATGAAATCTACGGGCACATAATTCCTATTTGCAACAATAAGAACATCATTAATCCTTCCCATAGGTTTCTTAATAGTGGAATCCGCAAGATGCAAATTTAAAGAACAATCATCAAAATCACGGAAACCTAACACATCACACAAAGTTTTTGGAATCGTGGAAACGCTAGCACCCAAATCACACAAAGCATGGCACTCATAATCTTTAATCTTAATCTTAATAGTAGGTTCCCACTCATCATAAAGTTTCCTAGGAATAGAAACTTCCAATTCAAGTTTTTCTTCAAAAGATTTCATCATAGCATTAACGATATGTTTAGTAAAAGCTTTATTTTGATTATAAGCATGCGGAGAATTCAACATGGATTGCAACAAGGAAATACAATCTATCAAAGAACAATTATCATAATTAAAATCCTTGAAATCCAAAAGAGTGGGTTCATTGCTACTTAAAGTTTTGACCTCTCCAATCCCACTTTTATCAATTTTCCATCAAGATCTATAAACTCCGAATCATTGGGATGCCTTCTAACTAAAGTTGACTCATCTCCAGTCCCATCTTTACCAAGATTTATATTGGAAAACAAAGATTCAATAGGAGTCACATCAATCACTTTAAGATCTTCCTCATTATTTTCACAAAACTCTGGTTTAGCGGCCATCTTATTTACCAAAGTGGTTTGTTTATCAGAAATTTGGCCACCTAAATTTTCAAGATGAGCAAATTGAGATTTAAGACCATAAAATTCTTTAGACATATCCTCGAGCTCTTTATTCATATACTCCATAAAATATTTCTGTTCCTTGAGTTCGTTCCTAAAGAAACTATTATGCTCAAATTGTAAGGACATGAAGCTCCTAGTATTATTTTCAATTTCTTCCAGCTTCTTATAGTAAGGATCAAAGTTCTTAGGTTGATCCATAGGAAGGCTAACACACGAACAAACAAAAAGCAAACAAAAAAGACGAATGGAAGAAGGGCGAATAAAAAGGCAAATTTTCCGAAAATCATTTTAGAAGTGGGGAAGAGGAAAACGAGAGGCAAATGGCGAATAATGTAATGCAAGAGATGAGAGTTTTATGATGGGTACTTGGTATGTCTTGACTTGGCGTAGATCTCCCCGGCAACGGCGCCAGAAATTCTTCCTGCTACCTCTTGAGCTTGCGTTGGTTTTTCCCTTGAAGAGGAAAGGGTGATGCAGCAAAATAGAGATAAGTATTTCCCCCAGTTAAGAACCAAGGTATCAATCCAGTAGGAGAAGAACGCACAAATCACCAATACCTGCACAAACAATCAAACACTTGCACCCAACGCGATAAAGGGGTTGTCAATCCCTTCACGGTCACTTGCAAAGGTGAGATCTGATAGAGATAGATAAATAAAACTAAACAAAAGATAAAATATTTTTTGGGTTTTTTGGTATATAGATTTGAAAGTAAAAGATTGCAAAATAGTAGATCGGAAAGTAATATGATGGAAAATAGACCCGGGGCCATAGGTTTCACTAGAGGCTTCTCTCATGAAGGCAAATAATACGGTGGGTGAACAAATTACTGTCGAGCAATTGATAGAAAAGCGCAAAGTTATGACGATATCCAAGGCAATGATTATGAAATATAGGCATCACGTCCGTGTCAAGTAGACCGACTCCTGCCTGCATCTACTACTATTACTACACACATCAACCGCTATCTAGCATGCATCTAGAGTATTAAGTTCATAAAGAACGGAGTAACGCCTTAAGTAAGATGACATGATGTAGAGGAATAAACTCATGCAATATGATATAAACCCCATCTTTTTATCCTCGATGACAACAATTCAATACGTGTCTCGCTACCCTACGTTGTCACTGGGTGAAATCACGCAAGATTGAACCCAAAGCTAAGCACTTCTCCCATTGCAAGAAAAACCAATCTAGTTGGCCAAACCAAACCGATAATTCGAAGAGAAATACAAAGATATCAAATCATGCATAAAAGAATTCAGAGAAGATTCAAATAATATTCATAGATAAGCTGATCATAAATCCACAATTCATCGGATCTCGACAAACACACCGCAAAAGAAGATTACATCGGATAGATCTCCAAGCACATCAAGGAGAACGTGGTATTGAGAATCAAAGAGAGAGAAGAAGCCATCTAGCTACTAGCTATGGACCCGTAGGTCTGAGGTAAACTACTCACGCTTCATCGGAAGGGCAATAGGGTTGATGTAGATGCCCTCCGTGATCGAATCCCCCTCCGACAGGATGCCGGAAAAGGCCCCAAGATGGGATCTCACGAGAACAGAAGGTTGCGGCGGTGGAAAAGTGTTTTTGTGGTTGCTTCTGGTGGTTTGGGAATATATTTGAATTTATAGGAGGAAGATCTAGGTCAGGGGATCACCGAGGGGCCCACAAGGTAGGGGGCGCGCCCTCCACCCTTGTCGCCGCCTCGTGGCTCTTTTGACTTCAACTCCAAGTCTCCTGGGTGTCTTCTGGTCCAAGAAAAATCATTGTGAAGTTTTATTCCGTTTGGACTCCGTTTGGTATTCCTTTTCTGCGAAGCTCAAAAACAAGGAAAAAATAGAAACTGGCACTGGGCTCTAGGTTAATAGGTTAGTCCCAAAATAATATAAAATAGCATATTAATGCATGTAAAACATCCAAAACAGATAATATAATAGCATGGAACAACAAAAAATTATAGATACATTGGAGACGTATCACATAAGCGTTAGGATGTGTGTCCATTCACATGACATTCGAGGATTCTAAGATATTTAGCTCACACCGTAGCTTGCAAAACCTTTTCTCATCCAAGGGCTTCGTGAAGATATCTGCCAATTGCTCTTCAGTGTTGACGTGAATGATATCAATGTCTTCCTTCAACACATGATCTCTGAGAAAGTGATGACGGATCTGAATGTGCTTTGTCTTCGAGTGCTGAACTGGATTGTGAGCAATCTTGATGGCGCTTTCATTGTCACAGTAGAGGGGCACATTCTTCATGTTGATGCCATAGTCCTTGAGGGTTTGCTTCATCCAGAGAAGCTGAGCGCAGCAAGATCCAACATCAATGTATTCAGCCTCAGCAGTGGATAGTGATACACAGTTCTGCTTCTTTGAAGACCAACAGACAAGAGATCGTCCAAGAAAGTGACATGTGCCTGATGTGGACTTGCGATCAACCTTGTCACCAGCATAATCAGCATCTGAGTATCCAACTAGATCAAACTCTGAGCCCTTTGGATACCATAATCCTAGCGTTGGGGTGTGAGCCAAATATCGAAGTATTCGATTCACTGCGAGGTGATGCGATTCCTTTGGCGCCGCTTGGAATCGGGCACACATGCAAACGCTAAGCATTATATGTGGCCTAGATGCACATAAGTTCAATAAAGAACCAATCATGGAGCGGTATACCTTTTGATCGAACTGTTTACCATTGTCGTCGGGGCCCAATTGACCTTTGGTTGGCATTGGCGTTGTGTACCCTTTGCAGTCTTGCATTCCAAACTTCTTCAGGCAATCTTTGAGGTATTTTTCTTGTGATATGAAGATGCCATTTCTCTGTTGATGGATTTGGAGACCAAGAAAGAATTTCAGCTCTCCCATCATGGACATTTGATATTGCTCTTGCATCATATGCCCAAACTCATCACTGTATCTTTTGTCAGTGCAGCCGAAGATAATGTCATCCACATAGATTTGGCATACAAACAGTTCTCCATCATATGTCTTCGCGAAGAGAGTGGGATCGAGAGATCCAGGTTTGAAGCCTTTGCTCTTCAGGAAGTCTTTGAGTGTGTCATACCAAGCGCGAGGTGCTTGTTTGAGGCCATACAGTGCCTTGTTGAGCTTGTAGACCATATCAGGATGCTTTGGATCTTCAAAACCAGGTGGTTGAGCTACATATACCTCTTCTTCAATTTTGCCATTGAGGAAGGCACTCTTTACATCCATTTGGTACAGGAGGATGTTGTTGTGGTTAGCATAGGCTAGCAGTATGCGAATGGCTTCAAGCCTAGCCACGGGAGCAAAGGTTTCATCGAAGTCAATTCCCTCTACTTGTGTGTAACCTTGAGCAACGAGATGAGCTTTGTTTCTGATGACTTGACCATGTTCATCTTGTTTGTTGCGATAGATCCATTTGGTGCCAATAATATTGTGCTTGCGTGGATTAGGACGCTTAACAAGCTCCCAGACATTGTTGAGCTCAAATTGTTGAAGCTCTTCTTGCATAGCTTGAATCCATTTTGGTTCCATAAAAGCTTCGTCAACTTTCTTGGGTTCGGATATGGAGACGAATGCAAAGTGCCCACAAAAGTTTGCTAGTTGTGTTGCTCTTGATCGAGTAAGTGAATCTATCAATTATCTTTTCAATCTGAACTTCATTGGCCACACGAGGATGAACAGGGCGAAGACCTTGCTGTGGTTGATCATTGTCTTCGTCTTCAGCATTGTCTTCAGGCTCAGCATTGTCTTCCCGTTGAGTAGGAGCAGGAAAGACAATTTCCTCTTCAGTATGTTCCTCATTTGGTATGATTTCTCTAGTACTCATTAGCTTGATAGATTCACTAGGAGAAGCTTCATCTAGCACATTTGGCAGGTGCTCTCTTTGCGAGCCGTTACTCTCATCGAACCGCACATCTACAGTTTCAACCACTTTATAGTGAAAGAGGTTGAAGACTTTGTAGGTGTGTGAATCCTTTCCATAACCAAGCATAAAACCTTCATGTGCTTTCGGTGCAAATTTGGAAGTGTGATGTGGATCCTTGATCCAGCACCTAGCACCGAAGACTTTGAAATAGCTTACGTTTGGCTTCTTACCAGTGAGTAGTTCATAAGATGTCTTCTTGAAGAATTTGTGAAGATAAACTCTGTTGATGATATGGCATGCAGTGTCAATGGCTTTAGGCCAGAACTTTCTTGGAGTCTTGTACTCGTCAAGCATCGTACGAGCCATCTCAATAAGGGTCCTGTTCTTGCGCTCCACGACACCATTCTGCTGAGGTGTGTATGGAGCAGAGAGCTCATGAGTGATGCCCAGTGTATCAAGATAAGTATCGAGGCCAGTGTTCTTGAATTCTGTGCCATTGTCACTCCTAATGTGCTTGATCTTGATGCCATAGTTGGTCATGGCACGATTGGCGAAGCGTCTGAAGACATCCTGCACTTCAGTCTTATAGAGAATTATGTGCACCCAGGTGTATCTCAAATAATCATCAACAATAACGAAGCCATAAAGATGTGCAGTGGTAGTAAGGGTAGAGTAGTGAGTAGGGCCAAATAAGTCCATGTGTAGCAACTCGAAGGGACATGAAGTCGTCACGATTGTCTTCGAGGGATGTTTTGCCCTAGTCATCTTCCCGGCTTCACAAGCACCACATAGATGATCCTTCTTGAACTTGACGCCCTCTATGCCAATGATATGCTTCTTCTTCACAAGAGTGTGCAAGTTCCTCATGCCCGCATGTCCTAGCCTTCGATGCCAAAGCCAGCATTTTGAAGCTTTTGCTAGAAGACATACGGCAAGCTGTGGTCCTGCGGAGAAATCTACCATATACAGATCACCTCTTCGATAACCTTCGAAGACTAGAGATTTGTCAGAAGCCATAAGCACAAGGCAACGATATTTTCCAAATATCACAATCATGTCAAGGTCAAAAAGCATTGAGACAGACATTAAGTTGTATCCAAGGGATTCAACAAGCATCACTTTATCCATGTGTTGATCCTTTGAGATAGCAACTCTACCTAGGCCCAATACCTTGCTTTTACCAGTGTCAGTGAATGTGATGTGGCTTTTAGTAGATAGACGAAGAGTTGAATCCATGAGAAGACTTCGATCACCAGTCATGTGGTTAGTGCATCCACTGTCCATAATCCATTCAGTAGCTTTCGGAGTCGTACCCTACAGTATAGTTAGCGGGATAGGCTTCACCAAGAGTATTGTGAAGCACAAACATTTAACGAACAAGCATACTATCAAAGTTAAGATTCTTGGATGGTAAGATAGGATGCTCATCAAGAAATCCTGGGACGAAATAAATGGTAAGACCATTTTGGCACTTTATCTTGCGTCCCACAAGATGTTTTAGGTCCCTAGCATTGTCTTCAGAAGTCAATGATTTTCGGCTGGAGACCTTTCCTTGCACGAGAAGTTAATTCTTCTTAACCACCCACATATTAAGGGGTGGCTTAGAAGCAGTGAGTCTAAGTGCAGCATCTGAGAACTTTGGCTTTGGAGCCCTGGCAAATAGTTTTGCAGGAGGTGAATAGTACTTAAAAGAATATGCAGAAAAATTCTTTGATTTGTGAACATAGCGGTTTGATGAAACACGCTCATATTCATGATTCTGATTATAGTTTCCCTGCAAAACATTGGTGTTAGGGTGAGCATATGAGGTCCTCTGTTTGTATGAAGCCGTTGGACCATATGAACCCTTTGATCGGGGGTTTGTCTTCTTCCCTGGTGGTGTCATGACGACATTCACGGGAAGCTTCTCAAGACAACTTTTGGGTACCCAGATCTTCTTCATAGGTGGTCCGTTCCTGCAGTTAGTACCAATAAACCTGGCAAACACTTCACCATTCCGATTCTTAAACAGCTTATAATTGGAGTCAAAGGACTCATCAATTATAATGGGGTTAGCACAAGTGAAGCCAGATAAAGTGGATGGATCTATTGAAGGACCCTTTGCAGCAACCCATGTTGTTTTGGGGTACTGCTCGGGCTTCCAGTGAGAACCATCAACATTCATTTTCCTCTCGAAACCAACACCCTCTTTCCTAGGGTTTCGGTTCGGAATCTGTTTCTTGAGGACATCACATAGTGTCTGATGCCCTTTGAGGCTTTTATACATGCCTGTTTCAAGCAATGTCTTCAACCTGGCATTCTCATCAGCAATAGTAGTGGCATCCTCAGAAGAGGGGTTAGTTACCACATCAGCAGTTGAAGATATTGCAACATCAGAGGCATTCAACAATAGAGACATCATTGTCATGCTCAAGGCATTTTAAACATGGTGGCACAAAATCTTTCTGAGCGGAACTGATCTGTTGAGCGAGTAGTGAATCGTTTTCCTTTTGAAGATCTTCATGAGACGCTCTCAGTTTCTCTAGATCTTGCTTTCTTTGAAGATAATCATAGGAAAGCTTCTCATGAGTAGCTGAGAGAGTTTCATGACGACTTTCAAGTTCCTCGTACTTAATGCGAAGATTTTTGATGTCTTCGATTAAGGACTGAGTTCGATTCATTTTCTCGTCCAACAGGTCATCGCTTTTGTCTAGCAATTTTTGAATCGTTTCCATGGTTGTTTGTTGTTCAGTTGCAATTTTAGCAAGTGTCTTATAACTGGGTTTGGATTCACATTCAGAGTCATCTTCACTGGAGGTCTGAAAGTAAGCATCGCAAGAGTTTACCTTGGCACTTCGTGCCATGAAGCAGTAGGTGGGAGTAGAATTGTCGTCATCATTCTCTTCAGCGTCGGCGTCGAGGCCATTGTCTTCAGTGTTGAAGATGGACTTGGCGACAAACGCCGAAGCTAGAGCCAGGCTTGCCACGCCTGAATCAGACTCCTCCTCAGACTCCACCTCGGCCTCCTCAGAAGCAGACTCCTCCTTTGAACCCATCTCCTTGCCAATGAATGCACGAGCCTTGCCAGATGAGCTCTTCTTGTATGATGAAGACTTTGATGATTTCTTCTTCTTCTTGTCGTCAGAGTCATATTCCTTGCTCTTCTTCTTTTTCTTTGCTTCCTTGTCCCATTGAGGACATTCAGATATGTAGTGGTCTGGCTTCTTGCATTTGTGGCAAGTTCTCTTCTTGTAGTCACGAGAGGAAGCCTCATCATTCTTGGAACTGGATCTTGAAGACTTGCCGAAGCGATTCTTCTTGGAGAACTTTTGGAACTTTCTCACAAGCATTGCTAGCTCTTTGCCAATGTCTTCAGGATCATCAGAACTGCAGTCAGATTCTTCTTCAGATGAGGATACAGCCTTTGCCTTCAAGGCATGAGATCGGCTGTAGTTGGGACCATAGATATCTCTCTTCTTAGATAGCTGGAATTCATGTGTGTTGAGCCTCTCAAGTATGTCAGATGGATCAAGATCTCTGAAGTCAGGACATTCTTGGATCATCAAGGCCAAAGTGTCAAATGAGCTGTCAAGTGATCTCAGTAGCTTCTTCACTATTTCATGCTTGGTGATTTTTGTGGCGCCAAGTGCGCGAAGCTCATTTGTGATATCAGTAAGGCGGTCGAAAGTGAGCTGGACATTCTCATTGTCATTCCTCTTGAACCGGTTGAAGAGATTGCGAAGCACATCTATTCTTGAGTCTCTCTGGGTTGAGACGCCTTCGTTGACCTTGGATAGCCAATCCCAGACAAGCTTCGCAGTTTCCAGTGCACTCACACGGCCATACTGCCCTTTGGTCAGATGACCACAGATGATGTTCTTGGCGGTTGAGTCTAGTTGCGCGAATCTCTTGACATCAGCAGCGGTGACGCCTTCACCGACTTTGGGGACACCAGTCTTGACGACATACCAGAGATCGATGTCAATGGCTTCAAGATGCATGCGCATCTTATTCTTCCAGTAGGGGTAATCAGTGCCATCGAAGACAGGGCACGCAGCCGAGACTTTGATTATCCCTGCAGTCGACATAGCTAAAACTCCAGGTGGTTAAACCGAATCACATAGAATAAGGAAGCACCTTGCTTTGATACCAATTGAAAGTGCTAGTTATCGACTAGAGGGGGGGGGGGTGAATAGGCGATTTTTATGAAAGTCTTCTAAAGATGGAAGATCTTCAAAGACAGACAACCAAACAACACCTATACGATATGCAGCGGAAGATAAGCTACACTAGACAGGCCATAGTCAAGTAAACAGTACAAAGAAAGCACGAAGACTAGTAGCAGCTAGGTAGAGCAGATTGGAATGGAAGACAGTATGAAGCCAAACAGATGAAAGTCTTCGCACAGTGAAGTCAAACAGATCAGGCAAACATGCAATGACTTCACGAAGACAAACTGAAATGTAAAGGAGGTAGGGGATAGAACTAGTTGCTTGGTGAAGACAAGGATTTGGTAGACCAGTTCCAGTTGCTGTGACAACTGTACGTCTGGTTAGGGAGGCTGAGATTAAACTCAGAAGACCACGTCTTCATCTTATTCCCCTTGAGCTAAGGACACTTAGTCCTTGCCCAATCACTCAGGTAAGTCTTCAAGGTAGACTTCCAAACCTTCACAGACTCCGTTCACCGGCGATCCACAATGACTCTTGGATCCTCAGAACGTGACGCCTAACCGGCTGGAGGATACACAGTCCTCAAGTGTAACAAGTCTTCAGATCACGCGGACAGAAAGACTTCAGTGATGCCTAACACTCTTTGGCTCTGGGTGTTTTGGGCTTTGTCCTCGCAAGGATCTCTCTCTCTCAAAGGCTTCGGAGGTGGGTTGCTCTCAAACGACAAAAGCCGTGCACTAACTCTGAGCAGCCACCAATTTATGGTGAAGGGGGTGGGCTATTTATAGCCAGCAGGCAACCCGACATGATATGTCCGAAATGGCCCTGGGTCACTAAGGAATCGACACGTGTCCAACGGTCGGATTTCAAACACATGCGACAGCTTGACTTGGGCTACAAGCAAAGCTGACTCATCCAACTCTGGATAAGATTTACTCTCATTGTCTTCACTTGAAGACATAGGATTTGGGTTGAGCATCACGTCAGTCTTCTGACTTTGTTCACTTGGACCCCACTAAACAGTTCGGTGGTTCCTGTGACTCAAGAAAGAAGAAAATGAAACTACGAAAGAAACTATGTCTTCGCACTCCATTGTCTTCAAGTGAATGTCTTCACACGTCATTATCTTCGACGTGAATGTCTTCACGAACCACCATTGTCTTCAATGTCTTCATACATTTTTAGGGGTCATCTCTGGTAGGTAAACCGAATCAATGAGGGACTTCTACCTGTGTTATCCTGCAATTCTCACAAACACATTAGTCCCTCAACCATGTTTGTCGTCAATACTCCAAAACCAATTAGGGGTGGCACTAGATGCACTTACAATGATATTAAACAGTGATGCTTGGTGGATCGTGCAGCTATTATACATGAAATCATATAACACTCAGATGCTTTCACTGCTTGTGACATTATCCACAAGTTTAGCAGCTCAAATTTCGAGGCTCACAATCTCGCTAGGTATGCACGTTATGCCTTCCTGGAGAGTTGAGTTTTATTCCTGTAAATGTTGTGACAATTTAAATAAAGCCTAGCGAGAATGTCTAAAAAAAACTGGTAGCATCTGCTAGACTGCTGCTCCCTCTTCCCTGTTACGAGAAAAATGATGCTTTTCATTAATTAATTAACAAGAATTCAGAGAAGTCACAGAAACTGAGAAAAATCTAAACTACTCACTCTATAAACAAATATACAGGGTAGAACAAGATGAAAGTCTATATCGTACCAGTCCATTGAACTCCTTTGGTTCCAGCCAACCTCCAAGAGGCTATCTCAGGTGTGATGCAACTGCAAATTTGTAGGAAATAAAAAGCCCGGTTGTTAAATATTGTGTTGTTCCTCTCCCTCCACAGCTGCCACCAAATGATCATGATCAGAGTATGTTGCTGAGGAGGAACAGACTCGAGGGCAGAAGTCCAGCAGCTAAGCAAGATGTGAGGGTTCCCTAGGCATTTGGGAGAGAGAAACGCCACTTCCTTCCTGTTACTGTAGTATCTGCTTTGCAGTTGCTGTCGCGGGATATCCGCTTCAGGCTGCTTGCATGGGAGCTCCGCTTGCATGTACTCCTACCACTGTCTCTTCGCAGTGTATAGCCTTTTTCCTCCCTACAGGTGCGTTGCACCAAAAGAGCATGCAGTGCACTTGGACGCGCATCAATACGACTTGTTGGAGCCACGCCGAGGAAGACACCGAGACCGACGTGCTAGCTGGGCTCTCGCTTGGTGCGACAGGACATAGACGCGCGTCTGGCCTAGTGGTGCTACGTACTACTCCTACTCCGTTGCTACGTATACTAATCCTCACGTAGTACGTTTGCATGCACTATGCATACGTCCCTAGTTATAAGGATTTGACTCACGAAACCATCTCGCGCTAACTAACGATGGCAACTATACTAGTATAAATAATATACTACCGGATGGAGGGAGTACTAGTAACAAAGACCAGAATACCACTCCCGGCCCGGGTGGAGGGAGTAGAATATTCAAGTGTGGCACGACGACACGAAACACGCGCGCATGTGGTCAGCCAGCACAGCAACATCGTCGCGTCGGACCGTCCTGTCCGTCAACCTCACGAAGCCCCATGCGCTGGCAACTCATGCTATTGTCCAGCGTCCCATAGGCCACAGCGTACGCTGCCGTTTTCCAACGTCCGGTTTGCAGGTTTGGCTCTGTCACATACGTACTCATGCATTGCTTGCATGCATGCATGCATACTTGTCCTGTACCGGTGCTCCTGTAGTAGTAGTATCTCTTTCTGTCTTGCGTGTCTATATAGTACTAGATCAATTCTCCTTGTCTCATCCCATTGTCTCCTCCTCGTCACATCTCTCTCTCTCTCTCTCTCTCTCTCTCTCTCTCTCTCTCTCTCTCTCTCTCTCTCTCTCTCTCTCTCTCATAGCCAATTCGAAACAAATCAACAAAATTCACAAAAATGGTCTTTACCATATAGGTCAATGTTCCTTTCTTATTTCTCTTTTTATTTTCTTAAAATGCTGCAATGTGTTTGCTGCGATTTTTGTGTGATGTCGATTGACGTTTAGGAGGTCATGAGGGAGGCTGGTTCTGTGTTTGTTCGGGTCGACGTCATGCTGTCCGCTATTGGGCTAGGTTAGGTGAAAGGGAAATGGCTGATCAGTTACCACTTCTATTTAATAAAAATGATTTATTATTTAACTGGCCATAGCGCCCACATAATACATCGAGGCATAAACTATACTTCTAAAATTTTAAAATTAGCCTCTATAGACTATAATGATGCCACAGAAAATAATTCAGCCCATTTGGAGTTCATTTCATATTTATTTAGAAAATAACTTCATTTAACCAAACAAATGGGTTTGAACTACGAGCGATAGCTAGGCGTGTGCATTATTTTTGAAATAATTTAGTAACTCCCAAATATCACAAGACGAGTGTGTGAAGGTTTGGCGGGTGAGTTTCGGTTCAGAACATTGAAAGGGAGAAGGGTTTACTTATTCACCAATTAACAAAATGACAAAATAAAATATTAGAAATAACATATTTAATTATGCAATATGATGCTGATGCAATGCACATGATGAAAACAATAAAAAAGAAACCAATTTCTAGTTTGGGATTAACACCACTAAGATGAGCGATGCAAGAGAAAAGGCGGGAAAGCAGATGGCAGGAAAGTTTTGGTGGGAAAAAAAGGGGGCCGATGGTTTGGCTGGAATATAATGGGCAGGAGATTGGATGGCGAGAAGGAAAGAAAGGAAAGAGGCGCAAAATTTCATTTCTCGATGGGTGTTTTATAGGCTCGGATAGTGTGGGATGGCAGAAAAATTGAGCCGGAATAGTGGGCGGGAAAATTCATCATGTGTAATGTAACAATGATCTTTCTGTAACAGACTATTTTAAGTTTTAAATTTTAAGATACCATTCTTGAGTTTTAAGATACATCATAATGCTATTAAGATACATCCAAATGCTGAAATTAAAATACTGCTAAGAAAATAAAGATACATCCAAATGCCAGAATAAAAATATTGTTGCAAAAATTAAGATACATCCAAATGCCAAAATTAAAATATTGCTAGTACAATTAAGATTCATCAAAATGCCGGAATTTGCTGAGTACACAACCTTCAGTATTTTTCCTGGCAGCTTCATCTTCTACCTTGGCCTCACACGCCCTTTTTTCTGTGCCTCTCCGCCTCACGAGCCTTCTTGTGTTTTCATTCCTCCTTGTCCGTGCGGAGTCTAAGCTTCCCCGTTTTTCCTCGATAACCCTTGAAAGAAACATCGTTGCTCCTCCCTACACTCTTTCAACTCTCTCCCTAGGGGTATTCGACAAGTGCTGCCGCCTTTCCCCGACGCTTGTCCGCATACATGCTTTCGCATGCCCGATGCCTCCTTTCACGAATCTCGCAGAAGGGTAGATGGGACTGCAACACAAATAAGAACGTTAATAAACAGATTAACAGAAGCACAAACAATGTCTATTCATCATCGTTAAAACATACCGGTGGCTTGTCGTACTTCAAGATTGCTTCGGATGGATCATGCTCATAAATGGCACACATGGAAAACTTCACCCAACCAATAAAAAAAGCCTGTCACCTCCTTCACACCTTGCCTTTCAAAGGAGATATGCTACATCTACGTGATGATCAAGGAGTGGGGAGAGTTACGGGGTGCCAGGGGGAGGAGAGAATTAGTTGGAAGATTAGGTAAAAAGCAGGCCTGGCTCACGGAGCGCCATCGCTGAAATGCATTCATTCACCAGCAGCCGTTTCGAGCGCGGCACTGCATGAAGGTGCACCACGATAAGAGCCGGTTCGCATCGCCAAGAGCCCCTGCCAAAAATTGGCATTCCACTTCTTCAGACCCTTCGAAGTGCTCAAGTGGGTGGACGAAAGGTTGTGTACCAGCTGAAGCTTCCGGAACACGCACAACAAAGTTCATCCCGTGATTGATGTTTCACAATTGAAGCGCCATGCCCCAGCTCAAACCCCAGTGAGCTCTTACCCCTCTCCCTCTTTTCTGGCACGCGATGCATGCCTTGCTATGTCCGGAGCGCGCGCATACTGCAGCATTCTCACGTCACGGCGACATGGTTACTTACCCGTGCTTGTCAAATGGATGGACTGGCCTGTCCTTCGCAGGATGTCACTTTGCACCCCTACCTATACCTCATCCCCTTCCCAGCCTATCTTCCCCTCCCTCTCTGATCTCTCAAACTAATATGGAGTGCTACGGGAGCAAGTGTTTGAGAAAGCAACAAGGCACCGTGCGACTAATATGTGGGAGAAACCAAAATAAATGGATAACGCTAACGCATGGCGAATGCAAATGATTGAAAGACCAAAGGCAAAGTTTGGTGAAAATTTGATTGTTTTAACCAAATGTTCATAACAAACCGATGTCCCCCGTTTCCCCATGTTCATAACAAGCTAAAACGTACCATGGTCATCCAGTTCAAAATGAAAAGGGCAAAAGATCTAGTCTAGCTAGGTTCCCAGGAAGTAAAGTTTGGAACAACTAACTGCACATGCAGCATCAGATCATAGGTACCTAATTAACAAATATAAATGCAGCATCAGGTGTTCGCCCATAGCTATGGCACCCATATCAAAAATATACCCAGCGCATAGTTTGTCACTGCCTCATGTGGCTGCTGCCTGCTTGGCTGGACACCGCCATCCGCAGGTGTTTCCTCGCCTCTCAAGCTGCCGCTGCCGCAGCATCTAGAGGTGGCTCTCTAGTTGAGTGGAAACACGAAGAACTGGAAGTGAATGTGGAGCTCAACTGGGTCATCCTCGCCACCTCCAGGCACATTGCCTTCGACAGGCGCCGGGTCCCCCTGATCGTTGCCTCCCACTGCAGCATCCTCGGGTAGCACAGCTGCCTCCTCCTCCTGATCGTTGCCTCCCACTGCAGCATCCTCCTCGGGCAGCACAGCTGCCTCCTCCTCCTGATCGTTGCCTCCCACTGCAGCATCGTCCTCGGGTAGCACAGCTGGGTCCTCCTCACCGCCGCCAAGCACAGCATCGCCGTCGACAGCAGCATCTTGAAGTGGCGCCTGTTCATCCTGATCGGCAACTCCAAGCACATCATGTTCTTCAACAGCATCCGGTAGCACAGCTGGCTCGTCCTCCTGATCGTCGCCTCCAAGCTCAGCATCGTCCTCGGGTAGCACAGCTGGGTCCTCCTCACCGCCGCCAAGCACAGCATCGCCGTCGACAACAGCATCTTGTAGTGGCGCCTGTTCATCCTGATCGGCAACTCCAAGGCCAAGCACATCATGGTCTTCGACAGCATCCGGTAGCACAGCTGGCTCCTCCTCCTGATGGTCGCCTCCAAGCTCGGCATTGTCTTCGTTAGCAGCATCTAGCAGTGGCGCCTGGTCATTCTGATCACCACCTCCAAGCACGGCATCGTCTTCCACAGCATCAGGTAGCATAGCATCGTCTTCGTCAGCATCATCTAGCAGTGGCGCCTGGTCATTCTGATCAGCACCTCCAAGCACAACATCGTCTTCCACAGCATCAGGTAGCACAGCATGCTCCTCCTCATCCTGATCGCCGCCTCCAAGCTCAGCATTGTCTCCGCCAGCAGCAGGTAGCGCTGGTTGCTCCTCCTGCGCATGTGCTGCAGCCTCTTGGTTCTCTACATCGGCTAGAGCGGCTCCACTTGCTTGCCCCAGTGGGATGACTGATAGAAATAAGCCAAGCAGGACTGCAATGCAACTGATATTGATCAATTTCTGTGTGAAAATTACTTTCACAAACTAGCTAGTTAGCAATGCAACGAGCGATTTAGGTACATACTCTGATGGAATTCTGTGAGCTTTGCTGACAAATATAACATCGGCTGGCCTACATACATGTCGAGTTTGTTCGTCACCCTTTCCCAATTCGAGGGACCGACTGCTCTAGCAATGAACAGAAGGACCCCAGTTCCAGTGCAGAAACCAGCGAGAACCTGGGGAAAGGACATTATGATTAAAACCAGTTTCCATGCCAAATGCAACAGCCAGCATGAAGCATAACTGCAATCACTGCCTTCATAAATTGTGTTTCATGCATGCATGCTCGTTAAAGTAAAAGAGGGCAATTCCATCACGTACCACAGCCATATATTCTCCATAATGTCCAGAATGCAAGTACTTGCCGACAACGGCGAAATACCAGACATCATAAGCCGAAGGGATGACTTGAGTCAACGCTGCCAACAGTTTGCAGCGGTACTGAATGGCCGGATCATCTCTCCATAGTCCAGTCACCTACAGAAACATGCATGGTTCATCAGATACTAAAAGCCCACGGTGAGAAGACGAAATCACAACATTAACTGCTATAGGTCTTAGTCCTTACGTGTCGGTTATATGGAGGAAACACCAACGCAAGCAACTTAAAGAACACAACAATACCAAAGGAAGCCAGAATGAAGATTTTCCGAAAGTTGGTTTCGATGACCAACTGGAGAAAGAAGAAGATGAGTGGCATCAGTGGTACATAGGCCCAAGACATGAGTTTCAATATTTTTTTGCCTCTATCCTCGTACTGATATCCCAGGGGCAATGTTTGGGGTCCGGATGCTTCTGTCCGTCTGATAACGTAGTGAAACATTTCTGTTAGGCCCAGGAAGAGATTGATAATCTCGGACACAATAAAATCGACTCTCCGTGAGGGTGATGGAACAAATATCAAATGGAACTGCAGGAGCGCTATCGAATTGACTGTCTCGAGGAAGATCGTCTTGAAGGAAAATGAATCCAGATTGTCCTGCTTCCAGTCCTCAGGGGTCATGTGGGAATAGACGTACCTGAAATAATTATATAGATTCAAGGCCCTTACATTTGCGATTTGAAAGCCGATATGCATCAAATAAAGTAAACATCGAAACAAATTTAACTTCTCTACGACCTATTTACAGTGGGATCAGTGCATGCATGGATACAAATTTCAGAATACTCGCATCAAAACTCTTTCTAAAATTCATCTCTTAACGGATCAAAATCCCTCCTGCGGTCTCAAATCCAAAAGACGGGAAGGCAATTAAAATCACTAAAAGTAGCTTCTTTTCAACATGTATTTGCGCCCGGGTGGACGCGAGATAGGAGATCGCCACGCTGATCGACAATCACTCACGGCAAAGAAAAAGAACCAGCCAAATGTTCGAACATGGCTGCAGATTCGCACAAGAAACCGTAAAAAGAACTGCTTTTCAGCAGATTTGTGTGTGTGTGACGGTGTGCTGATAGATCCGCATCAAACCAAAAGCACACGGTAGACTCGATCGAGCTCGCGGTCCAGACCCACGGCAAAACAAAAAGAACACGATGATAAGAACGCAGAATTTCGAAAGAAGCTCCTAAAGATCAAGATTCGCTCGAAAATCTAATGAAAAGCCAGTAGATCATTCCGTCCTGAAACTAAGATAGCTAGATCAGAACGAACCTCAACCCAAAAGTAGCAGATCAGACAGGAGGATGAGAGAACCAAGGGAGAAGGAGCATACCATGGGAGCGCATGGCCAAGAAGTCCGAAACTTGTAAAAACGAAGCCGCTGTTCTTGGACACAAACCAAAGGACGGCCTTGACCTTGAGCTTGGGCCGTGGTGGTGGCGGGGAAGCGCGTGGTCCCGCTGCGGCCGGGTTTTGCGGAGCATCCACGGCGGCAGCGGCTGCAGCTGCTAGGAGCAGCAGCAGCAGCACTCCCGGTGTGGCCTCCATCAGAAGTGAGGTGATGGAGATGGGGGAGGGGACGGGGGAGTGAGAGAGGGGGAGTAGAGCGAGGAGGCGGCTTAATATACGCAGCTTGTGGCTGTGGCTGTCCGCAAACCCTAGCTTGCTAGCCCTACCCAGCCCCCACATGGGATATTAAAAAATATATTTTTTGGACGCCGGTTATATATAGTCTTAGTCTATACTTCCATACAATCAAATTCCTTTGGATAATAATAAAAAATGTCCTCTTGGAGTACAGTGAGGGGGAGACACGAATTTGAATCGAATAATCTGGTAAAAAATGTTCTCTTTGGATTATAGGATTTTGTAGGAATTTTTGAGAATTTCAATCCCATGGATTTTTTTTTCCGATGAACTTCGGATAATACACTATGTGAAAAACACATGTAGCCGTATAGAGGGCATATATACACCTAAGAGCATTTCTTACCGATCCCCTAAAACTTAGTGGAGTATCCGGCCCGAGTAAAGTTAGTGGAGTAAAAATATATTTTGTATGTGTAGATTTTGTGTCCTAGCCACATGAACTTCACACACTACACAATACATATCTTAAAAACATTCAAATTAAAACATGCATAGCATAACTGTCGTAAGATAAAGTTTCATCAGCATGTTTTTCAAAGTAAAACATGCGAAGTTCACCCAAAAGACATCACTTCAAAGACAATGTTTGATACAAAATCACCACAAAGATAGCATGTATATGTTGTGGATCGAGCCAACCTTTGGCATGCACCACCACCCCCTCGGCCACCACCACTCGTGTCATCGGCGAAGAAATCAACTCCACCATCCTCTCGGCCACCACCACCATCAACACCACCATCCTCTCGGCCACCACCATCAACATCATCGCCGCCACCACCCCCTCAGCCACCACCGTCAACACCGCCCCCTCGGCCACCACCATCAACACCACCTCCTCGGCTACCACCATCAACACCACCCCCTCGACCACCACCAACATTCTGAAGAGAGGCTTCCAAGATCTCTCCACGAGTGAGCTCCCAATACTTTCTTGCGGTTTCATCCATTGTGTTTGGATTCATGAACATGATAGCGCGTTCTTCGGCCTTCTTGGCATCACGAATCCTCTCCTCCTCAAGTGCAAGCCTACGCTCCTCCACCTTCAATTGTCTCTCTTCGGCCGCCGACTTGGCCTTCCATTTCCCATCCTCCAACGCCTTGAGCTCATTCCACCTCGCCATCTTCTCCTCTTTGCATTCTGCTGCCAACATCTTCTTGGTCTCGATCATTGCCACATCTTCCTTGTAAGTGCCACCGAATGCATTTCTCTTCTCTTCTTTCTTTCTTAATCTTGTTCCCTTCCGGTCTATTTGTTGGCATCTTCATCAACCTCATCGTCCTCCTCAACGGATATGCTCAACCTTGACCTCTTGGAGTGGTCTCCTCAATTCTTTGGATCCACTTCTCGTTCTTGCATAGCTCTTTGTAGCAATGATGCAAAGTGAAGGGCTTGTGGCCGAACTTGGTGTTCCGATGCTTGAGTAGCTCTTGGATGTAGGGGCCATACTCCGCCACCTACACACCACTCGGTGGAGCATGAATCACTTGCTTGATGCAACCGGACGGTTGGTTGCGTTGGTCATGAATGGTGCTCCAACAATGCCCAAGAGAACCTTGTGTACGGCTTGATCGCACGTCCACAGAGTTTTTGTAGTGGTCGGTAATTCTCTCCCAAAACATGGTCTTGGTTTGATCCGTTCCGATCGTTGCATCCATGGAGATGGCGCACCAAGCGTCGCAAAGCGCCATGTCCTCCTTTTGGTTGTAGTTTTGGGTGTGGCACCTTGGAACCTTGGTGCTTGCTTCGGTCATCTCCACAACCTCCTCCTCCTCGGCCACCACCTCTTGGAACTCCTCCTCGGCCACCTCCTCCTTCATGTCTTGGGTGGCCGAATGATCCCAAAACGAGTCGTAGTTGAGCTCATCAAGGCCAATGGCCACCGAGGACTCCAACTATGCGAGGAATTCGGCCGTGTTCGTCTCCGCACTACAATATCAACGCAAACACTATCGACGATCACTATTGGTCATCAACAATCACTATCGAAAAACCAACAAGACATGAGTTTTTATACCTTGTTGGCATTTCATCGAGCACTTGGCGGCCGTGATGCTTGTTGCCGGCTGCGGCCACCGCCTGCGCCGGAGTAGTGGCCATAGGGGCCGCCAGAGGTGCAGCACGAGGCGTCGGCCTAGGACGAGGCGCCGTTTTGGCCTTCTTCATCTTCTTCTTCGCGGCCGCCTCGGCGAGCGCCGACGCCGTCGCCGTCGGCTTTTGAGCCCGTTTGCCTCTGCTTGGTGCAGCGGGAGGGCTGCGTGCCATTGCCGGAGATGCGGTGGCCACCCCGGAGGGCATTGGAGCGGTTGGAGGAGGAGCTTGGATGCGTTGGGTATTTTTGATACCCAAACTCTTCTTCAGCGCCAGCGGCGGCGCGTGGGTGATTTCCAGCGGTGAAAAGCTAGTGCCGGTGGGGCGGGGGAAGGGGTCAGGCTATCCATTTCGGACGGCCCGACGGTCATCGGTGGCGGCGACCGGGCGTGGTGGCTGTGTCAGCGGGAGACAGTGTGGCCCGGGAGGTGTGAGAGGGAGAGGTGCCACTTTTACTCGGCCGCAGCGGGATGGAGTAAATTTATGGAGACGCGAGGAGAAATACGAAGGTGGAGTAAATTTTTACTCCACTAAGATTTTTAAGGGATCAACTAGGTGCGCCGTAAGGCACATGGCATAGAGCGCTCGGCATACCATACACTAAGTGATTGCTTGTATCTGCGTTGGTATTTCCCCGAAGAGAAGAGGATGATGCAACACAGCAAAGGTAAGTATTTCCCTCAGTTATGAAACCAAGGTTATCAATGCAGTAGGAGAACCAAGCAACACTATGTAAACAACACCTGCACACAAACAACAAAAACTTGCAACCCAACGCATAAGAGGGGTTGTCAATCCCTCCTCGGTATTGAGATAGATAAAATTGTATGAGATTTGATAAATAGATCTTGCAAAAACACAAAATAAAATAAATAAAGAAAAATTGCAGCAAGGTATTTTTGGGTTTTGATATGATAGGAAATAGACCCGTGGGACGTAGATTTCACTAGAGGCTTCTCTCGAGAAAATAGCATACGGTGGGTAAACAAATTATTGTTTGGCAATTGATAGAAAAGCAAATAATTATGATGATATCCAAGGCAATGATCATGTATATAGGCATCACGTCCAAGATTAGTAGACCGACTCCTGCCTGCATCTACTACTATTACTCCACACATCGATCGCTATCCAGCATGTATCTAGTGTATTAAGTTCATGAAAAACGGAGTAATGCAATAAGAACAATGACATGATGTAGAAAAGATCTATTCATGTAGGAATAGACCCCATCTTTTTATCCTTAATGGCAACGATACATGCGTGTCATGTCTCTTTCTGTCACTGAGATTGAGCACCGCAAGATCGAACCCATCACAAAGCACCTCTTCCCATTGCAAGAAAAATCAATCTAGTTGGCCAAACCAAACCAAAGTTTCGGAGAAGAAATACGAGGCTATAAAGATCATGCATAAAAGATTTCAGAGAAGACTCAAATAATATTCATGGATAGATCTGATTATAAACTCACAATTCATTGGATCCCAACAAACACACCGCAAAAAGTCATTACATCAAATAGATCTCCAAGAACATCGAGGAGAACATTGTATTGAAGATCAAAAGGAGAGAAGAAGCCATCTAGCTACTACCTACAGACCCGTAGGTCTGTGGTAAACTACTCACGCATCATCAGAGGGGCAAGGGTGATGATGAAGAACCCCTCCATGATCGTTGACCCCTCCGGCAGAGTGCCGGAAAAGGCCTCTAGATTGGATCTTGTGGTTCTGGAACTTGCGGCAGCTGGAATTGTGTTTTGTCGACTCCCCTAGGGTTTTTGGTATTTTAGAATATTTATAGAGGCAGAGGTCGGTGGAGGGGGTGCCTGTGGGCTCCACTACCGACCAGGGCGCGCCCTGGTGCCTAGTGGGCCCCACAGGCCCCCTCTAGTGCACTTCTTGGGCCTCCTGGGTGTCTTCTTGGCAGAAAAAAATCTCCAAAAAGTTTTGTTGTATTCCAACTTCGTTTGGTATTGATATTCTATGAAGTAAAAAACAAGCAAAAAACAACAACTGGCACTGGGCACTATGTCAATACGTTAGTCCCAAAAAATGATATAAAGTTGCTAGTAAATGAATGTAAAACATCCAAGATGGATAATATAACAACATGGAACAATAAAAAATTATAGATACGTTGGAGACGTATCAGCATCCCCAAGCTTAATTCCTGCTCGTCCTCGAGTAGGTAAATGATAAAAACAGAATTTTTGATGTGGAATGTTGCCTAACATGTTCATCACATATTCTTTCTTTTGTAGCATGGACATTTTGACTTTTAGATGATTCAAAGCAATAGTCTATAATTGACATGAGGACATCAATACTCAAGCATATCAACAAGCAACCATGTCTTTCAAAATATCAACACTAAACAAATCTACCCCTTGCCCATTATGCTCAATCATTGATCCATTCATGAAACACACTAAAATATTAGCTAGATCCAATGCACAAGTATGATCATAGTGTTCCCTAGTTGGTGCTTCGTAAGAGAAGATGGAGACTCAAATAAAAATAAAAATTGCATAGAGTAAATAGATAGGCCCTTCGCAGTGATGGAAATATGACCTAGAGGCAATAATAAAGTTGTTATTATTATATTTACTTATTCATGATAAAAGGTTTATTATTCATGCTAGAATTATATTGACCAGAAACTTAAATACATGTGTGGATACATAAACAAATACCGTGTCCCTAGTGAGCCTCTACTAGACTAGCTCGTTGATCAAAAGATGGTTAAGGTTTCCTAACCATAGACATGAGTTGTCATTTGATAACGGGATCACATCATTGGGAGAATGATGTGATGGACAAGACCCATCTGTTAGCTTAGCATATGATCATTCAGTTTATTGCTACTGCTTTCTTAATGTCAAATACATATTCCTTCGACCATGAGATCATGCAACTCCCGGATACCGGAGGAATACCTTGTGTGCTATCAAATGTCACAACGTAACTGGGTGATCATAAAGATGCTCTACAGGTATCTCCGAAGGTGTCTGTTGAGTTGGCATGGATCGAGATTGGGATTTTGTCACTCCGTGTATCGGAGAGGTATCTTTGGGCCCTCTCAGTAATACACATCATAAGAAGCTTGCAAGCAAAGTGACTAAGAAGTTAGTTGCGAGATGATGTGTTACGGAACGAGTAAAGAGACTTGCCAGTGACGAGATTGAACTAGGTATGGAGATACCGACGATCGAATCTCGGGCAAGTAACATACCGACAGACAAAGGGAATTACATATGTTGTCATAAAGGTTCGACTGATAAAGATCTTCGTAGAACATGTAGGAACCAATATGGGCATCCAGGTTCCGCTATTGGTTATTGACCAGAGAGGTGTCTCGGTCATGTCTACATCATTCTCGAACCCGTAGGGTCCGCACGCTTAATGTTCGTTGACGATATAGTATTATATGAGTTATGTGAGTTTGTGACCAAATGTTGTTCGGAGTCCCGGATGAGATCACAGACATGACGAGGAGCTCCAAAATGGTCTGGAGGTAAAGATTGATATATAGGACGATAGTATTTGGTCACCAGAAAGGTTTCGGAAGAACCGGGTATTTTATCGGAGTGCTGGAAGGGGTTCCGGAAGGCCATCGGTAAGCGGTGGGGCTTATGGGCCAAGGGGGGAAGCACACCAGCCCACAAGGGGGCTGGCACACCCCTCGACACCTGCCCACGCGCCAAGGAGGGAGGGAAAGGAAGGGAGAGGCGCCCTAAGGTAGCCGACCCCCTTTCCTTTCCCCCCATGCATGTTCAAATATGGGGGGGGGGGGGGGGGGGGGGGGCTAGGCAGGCGCCTAGGGCAGGCGCCGGCCAGTTGGGGCGAGCCCTAGGGCTACCTCCTCTCCCCCTCCACCTATATATATGAGAGGAGGGAGAGGGGCAACACTCCACGATCCCAAGCCATGTGCGGCGCCCCTCTCCCTCTAGTTCATCCTCGGTCATATTTTCGTATTGCTCGGCGAAGCCCTGCGGAGATAGTTGCATCACCACCATCACCACGCCGTCGTGCTGCCGGAACTCACTTACTACTTCGCCCGTCTTGCTGGATCAAGAAGGCGAGGACGTCATCGAGCTGAACGTGTGCTGAACGCGGAGGTGCCGTACGTTCAGTACTTGATCGGGCGGATCATGAAGGTGTACGACTACATCAACCGCGTTGATAAACACTTCCGCTTAACGGTCTACGAGGGTACGTAGACACACTCTCCCCTCTCGTAGCTATGCATCTCCATGGATAGATCTTGCGTGTGCGTAGAATTTTTTTTGTTTTCCATGCAACGTTCCCCAACAGTGGCATCAGAGCCAGGTCTATGCGTAGATGATATGCACGAGTAGAACACAAAGGAGTTGTGGGCGGTGATGTTCATACTGCTTAGCACCAACGTCTTATTTTGATTCGGCGGCATTGTGGGATGAAGCGGCCCGGACCAACCTTACATGTCCACGTACATGAGACTGGTTCCACCGACAGACATGCAACTTGTTTTGCATAAAGGTGGCTGGCGGGTGTTTGTTTCTCCTACTTTAGTTGAATCAAATTTGACTACGGCCGGTCCTTGAAGAAGGTTAAAACAGCAAACTTGATAAATCACCGTTGTGGTTTTGCGTAGGTAAGAACGGTTCTTGCTAGTTGCCCATAGCAGCCACGTAAAACTTGCAACAAAAAAGTAGAGGACGTCTAACTTATTTTTGCAGGGTATGTTGTGATGTGATATGGTCAAGACATGATGTGATATACGTTGTTGTATGAGATGATCATGTTTTGTAATATCGACAACCGACAGGAGCCTTAGGGTTGTCTTTTAATTATTGTATGAAATGCAAGCGCCATGTAATTGCTTTACTTTATCACTATGCGTTAGCAATAGTTGTAGAAGCAATAGTTGGCGAGACGACCCCGACGCAACGATGGAGATCAAGGTGTCGAGCCGGTGATGATGGAGATCATGATGATGCTTTGGAGATGGAGATCAATAGCACAAGATGATGATGGCCATATCATGTCACATATTTTGATTGCATGTGATGTTTATCCTTTATGCATCTTATTTTGTTTAGAACGACGGTAGCATTATAAGATGATCCCTTCACTTAATTTCAAGAGAAAAGTGTTCTCCCTGAGTATGCACCATTGCTAAAGTTCGTCGTTTTGAAGCACCTCGTGATGATCAGGTGTGATAAACTCTACGTTCACATACAATGGGTGTAAGCCAGTTTTACACAAGCAGAATACTTGGGTTAAACTTGACGAGCCTAGCATGTACAGACATGGTCTCGTAACACAGGAGACCTAAAGGTCGAACATGAGTCATATAGTAGATATGACCAACATAGAGATGTTCACCATTGATGACTACCCTATCTCACGTGATCATCGAACATGGGTTAGTTGATTTGGATCATGTATCACTTAGATAACTTGAGGGATGTTAATTTAAGTGGGAGTTCATTAGTAAATTGATTAATTGAACTTAATTTATCATGAACTTAGTCTTAATAGTTTTTGCATATCTATGTTGTAGATCAATGGCCCGTGCTACCGTTCCCCTGAATTTTAATGCGTTCCTAGAGAAAGCTAAGTTGAAAGATGATGGTAGCAACTACACGGACTGGGTCCATAACTTGAGGATTATCCTCATTGCTGCAGAGAAGAATTATGTCCTTGATGCACCGCTAGGTGAAAGACCTGCTGCAGGAGCTACTACAGATGTTATGAACGTCTGGCAGACTCGGTCTGATGACTACTCAATAGTTCAGTGTGCCATGCTTTACGGCTTAGAACCGGGAATTCAAAAACATTTTGAACGCCACAGTGCATATGAGATGTTCCAAGAGCTGAAGTTGATATTTCAAGCTAATGCCCAAGTTGAGAGATATGAAGTCTCTAACAAGTTCTATAGCTGCAAGATGGTGGAGAACAGTTCTGTCAGTGAGCACATACTCAAAATGTATGGGTATCATAACCACTTGACTCAGCTGGGAATTGAGCTCCCAGATGAGTGTCTTATTGATAGAGTTCTTCAATCACTGCCACCAAGCTATAAAGGCTTCGTGACGAACTATAATATGCAAGGGACGACGAACACGATTCCTGAACTCTTCGTGATGCTGAAATCGGCGGAGGTATAAATCAAGAAGGAGCATCAAGTGTTGACGATTAACAAGACCACTAGTTTCAAGAAAAAGGGCAAGGGAAAGAAAGGGAACTTCAAGAAGAATGGCAAGCAAGTTGCCGCTCCCATAAAGAAGCCCAAAGCTGGACCCAAGCCTGAAACTGAGTGCTTCTACTGCAAGGGAAATGGTCACTGGAAGCGGAACTGCCCCAAATACTTGGCGGATAAGAAGGATAGCAAAGTGAACAAAGGTATATTTGATATACACATTATTGATGTGTTCCTTACTAATGCTAGTAGTAGCGCCTGGGTATTTGATACTGGTTCGGTTGCTCATATTTGTAACTCGAAACAGGAGCTGCGGAATAAACGAAGATTGGCTAAGGACGAGGTGACGATGCGCGTCGGGAATGGTTCCAAGGTCGATGTGATCGCCGTCGGCACGCTACCTCTACATCTACCTCTGGGATTAGTTTTAGACCTCAATAATTGTTATTTGGTGCCAGTGTTTAGCATGAACATTATATCTGGATCTTGTTTATTGCGAGACGGTTATTCATTTAAGTCAGAGAATAATGGTTGTTCTATTTATATGAATAATATCTTTTATGGTCATGCACCTTTGATGAATGGTCTGTTCTTGTTGAATCTCAATCATAGTGATACACATATTCATAATATTGATGCCAAAAGATGCAAAGTTGATAATGATAGTGCAACATACTTGTGGCACTGCCGTTTAGGTCATATTGGTATAAAGCGCATGAAGAAACTCCATGCAGATGGACTTTTGGAATCACTTGATTATGAATCATTTGATACTTGCGAACCATGCCTCATGGGTAAGATGACTAAAACTCCGTTCTCCAGAACAATGGAGCGAGCTAATGCCTTATTGGAAATAATACATACCGATGTATGCGGTCCAATGAGTGTTGAGGCACGCGGCGGGTATCATTATTTTCTAACCTTTACAGATGATTTGAGTAGATATGGCTATATCTAGTTAATGAAACACAAATCTAAAACATTTGAAAAGTTCAAAGAATTTCAGAGTGAAGTAGGGAATCATCGTAACAAGAAAAGAAAGTTTCTACGATCTGATCGTGGAGGTGAATATTTGAGTTACGAGTTTGGCCTTCATTTAAAACAATGTGGAATTGTTTCACAACTCACGCCACCTGGAACACCACAGCGTAATGGTGTGTCCGAATGTCATAACCGTACTTTATTAGATATCGTGCGTTCTATGATGTCTCTTACCGATTTGCCTTTATCATTTTGGGGTTATGCATTATAGACATCTGCATTCACGTTAAATAGGGCACCGTCTAAATCCGTTGAGACGACACCGTATGAACTATGGTTTGGCAAGAAACCTAAGCTGTTGTTTCTTAAAGTTTGGTGATGCGACACTTATGTCAAAAGGCTTCAGCCTGATAAGCTCGAACCCAAATCGGAGAAGTGCATCTTCATAGGATACCCTAAAGAAACTATTGGGTGCACCTTCTACCACAGATCTGAAGGCAAGATCTTTGTTGCCAAGGATGGGTCCTTTCTAGAGAAGGAGTTTCTCTTGAAAGAAGTGAGTGGGAGGAAAGTAGAACTTGATGAGGTAGTTGTACCTTCTCTCGAATTGGAAAGTAGCACACTTGGGAAAAACGTTTTCGTGATGCCTACACCAACTAGAGAGGAAGCTAATGATGGTGATCATGAAACTTCAGATCAAGTTACTACTGAACTTCTAAGGTCGACCAGAACATGTTCCGCACCAGAGTGGTACGGTAATCCTGTACTGGAAGTCATGTTATTAGACCACGGCGAACCTACGAACTATGAAGAAGCTATGATGAGCCTAGATTCCGATAAGTGGCTTGAGGCCATGAAATCTGAGATAGGATCCATGTATGAGAACAAAGTGTGGACTTTGGTGGACTTGCCCGATGATCGGCAAGCCATTGAGAATAAATGGATCTTGAAGAAGAAGACGGACGTTGATGGTAATCACTACAAAAAAACACACATCCGTGATATTTGGGCTGAACGAAAAAAATTCTATCATGGTTATGACACTTCTATGACGATAATTGTGACAAAACCACGTATCATCATAGATGTGGTGGGCTTCTACTTCTATGACCAAAAATCATGACAGAAAATCGGCTTTTCATCCTGGGCGGGCCGGGGATGCACCTGCATGACATTCTTTGGGCCGTCCATGACGGAAAAAATTGTGGTAGAAGCGAGGGCGAGGAAAATTTAGGGGAATTACCGTTTACGGTGGGTGGTCGGGGCCGAGCGATGCACGGAGGTTTGTGCGTTTCTCTCGTATACATGTACGCGCGTGTGTGCGAGGCGTTGGGCTCCAACTGAACCCGAGCAAGGCGTTCGCTTACTGAACCCGAGCGATCAATCCCTTGGCTGTTAATTGAACCCGAGCGATTCCTTCGCTACTGCTGCTAACTGAAGCCAATCGAACCAGCTGCCTCTTGATGAACAGTGACCGTTATTGGGGGTTGGATGAACAGGACCCCGTGGTAGTAGAGGCCGTTGCCGCTGGATGAATAGGACCCCGATCGAGGAGGCCGCCACACACCCGAGCCGGTTGGGGGTGGATGAACAGGACCCCATGGAGGGCTGGTTGAATAGTAGCTGGTGGAGGCTGGATGAACAGTAGCCCATGGATGAACAATGCTGTTGGAGGCTGGAGGAAGTCGATGGTGGATGAACAGTAGCAGGTGGAGGATGGAGGAAGTCGACGTTTGATGAACAGTAGCCCGTGGAGGCTGGAGCGAGGCACTAGACAGTGGATGAACATTAGCCCGTGGAGTCCCATTTTGCGGTACGCCACACCCCTCCCGATGAACATGACCCCATTTCGACTGTAGGCGCTCCAACACAAGTCCTTTTCCTCCGTTTTGCGGTACGCCACACCCCTCCCGATCAACAGCACCCTGTTTTGACCGTAGGAGCTCGAACACAAGTCTGTTTCTTCCGTTTTGCAGTACGCCAGACCCCTCCCGATGAACAGGACCCCGTTTTGACCGTAGCCGGTCGAACAAAAGGCCGTTTCCTCTGTTATACGGTACGCCAGGCCCCGTTTCGGCTGTTCCGTCCAAGCCGGCAGGCTCCCAAAGAACACGACGCATTCCATTGCCTCCCGATGAACACGATGCAGTTTCTTCGTTCCGACCCAGCCGGTTGGCTACCGATGAACAGGGCGCCGTTGTTGCCGTCCATTGCCTCTCCATGTACACGTGCCCTTGCCGTACGTATGCGTGAGTAGGCATTCGAGACCTCGCCCGTATGTACGTACATGGTCGTATTTTTTGGCATGCGGCTGTATGTACGTGTACACAATTTAAAAGGGACTGCCTGAACTGCTACGTCGGGGGCTCTACTACTACACGTGCTGCTGCTTGCTCGGCCACGGTTCATCGTTGCAGAGAGGCCGATCGACCAGTATGTACGCACACGTTCGTGACCAGACAGACAACGCTACGTACGCTTCGACCGGGTAGGTCCTAGCCACCAGGGAGGATAAGGAGGTACTCCCTTGCGTGCGAAGATATATGTGGTGGGTCCCAGCTGTCAGGGAGAGGAATCTTTTTTTTTTGCGCGTAATAAGGAGGCACTTCCTTGCGTGCGAAGATGTAGCTAGTGGGTCCATCTGTCAGCCTCACTGTGTACAGTCGTCTTTCGATGGCTGTCATTCATTGAAAATGTTGACCACGCCGCGCGGAGAGCACAAAGGTGGTGGACGACGGTGAGGCCTGGTAAGGGAACGATGCGGAGCCGAGGAAGACGAGGTAGTGGATGCCCACACGGAGGGGAGTACAAGGGTTCACTGGTTCCGCTGCGGTGTGAGGCTTCCATCGCCGGAGAATAACATGGGGTGAGGGTGAGTAGAGGGAAGGCCTAGCCGGCAATGGGATTAGGGTGGGGCGGTGAGGCCTGTGCGGCAGCACTGCCGCCCATGGGAGGCAGGAGCAGGCGGTCCCGCCAGCGTTGGTTTGGGCGGCTGGACCAAGAAGATCAGAGGTTGAAGAAGCAACACGGTTGTTGGATTAACATCCAACGGTCCAGCTGCTAGAATCATTTGTTGACTAAGTTTACAAAGCCATGCGTACGTGTCAGCTTAGTAGGCCCACAAGTCAGCGTAATAAGGAGGCACTTGCTTGTCTGGGTCCCTACTGTCAGCCTCTCCACTTACATCCCTCTTCCGATGGCTGTCGTTTGTTGACCATGTTGACCATGCCACGCCGGGAGCACCAACACGGTGGACGACGGAGAGGCCCAGGAAGGGAATGACGTGGAGCCGGCGAAGCCACAGCAGTGGATGCCCATGCTGAGGGGAGTACGAGGGCTGACTGGTCAGTTGCGGGGTGAGGCTACCGTCGCCGAAAAATAATAGGAGGTGCGGGTGGGTAGAGGGATGGCCTGGCCAGCGGTGGGAGTAGGATGGGCCAGTGAGGCCTGCGCGGCAGCACAGCCGGACACAGAAGGAGGGAGCAGGCAGTCCCGCCGGCGCTGGTTTGGGAGGCTGGAGCAGGAAGATCAGAGATTGAAGAAGCACGACGGCGGTTGGATGGACATCCAACAGTCACTGCTCTGTGTTGACTAAGTTGACAAAGCCTTGCATACACGTAAAAAAAAATTAGGACAGCGTCATCGTCAACCTAGTAGGCCCACAAGTCAGCCTCCAAATCTATGGAAGACAGCATACATCCCATTTGCCATTATTTTTAATAATTTACAGCCCATGTGCTAATTCTTAAGGATATTTTGAAGCCCATATTCTTTTTGTTAGCATTACAGACCATATTCTGGCCACTGCTAAAAAATTTAACAAAATTTTGCATATTTCGGTGGGGTCCAAACTCTTTTAATCACGAAATTTCGAGTCACATTAAAAAAAAATAATTTTATTTCAAATTAAAATACAACAAAATTTTCCCCCAAAAAAAAAACAATGAAATTTAAAATCTTGAAATCCTGAAAAAACGAAATTTAAATCTAGTTGCCGGTTTTCTGCGTTTTTAAAATTTACATCCCATTTCTTACTACCTATAGCCCATTTTCTGGGGAATCCGAATACATCCCTCCTCATCTTTAAAGATTTACAGCCCAGCAGGGCTGAGAAAAGCAAGTAGGCCTGGGTTGGGTATTGTCCAAAACAAAATAGAACTGGGCTAGCCATTTTTAGAAAGAAAAATGATATCAAGTGGGCTCATCATGTGCTTAAATAAAAGCCTGGGCTCCGTCTCTACAACTAGGCGAGCAGCTGGGTCCTTGTTGTTACAATAATTCTCTCTTTAATAAATGAAATGGCAAGCCATTTGCCTTGTTTCAAAGAAAATATGACAGTCACAGACGCGTTGAAAAGGGCAACAACATCCAACTCAAGCTTACAAACGGTACGAAAGGCCAAGGATTAATTGTTCATGAAATTTAGACAAAACCCAGATTGAACATGGCAATAACATCTAATGCAACCACTGTTTTTGGCAGTCACAAACAAATGGATCGGTCTGATCCATAAAATCAACATCCTGTGCAATTTTTTTACTAGAACATGACCACAAGTTGTTGTAAATAGAAGCCGAGCACGTTCAGAAGCCCATTTGTCCACCTGAAACTTCTTTTTTTGCTGTTCAACATATCCGTCCATGAGAAATTTCTTGTTGAAAAACTTAAGCCTCATGGACAATAGTAACCTCGCATTCAACAGGAAGAATGTGACAAAGCTTCTGTTTGCATGGTTGGATGCATATCCTTCCATCGTTATTGTCCTCAAACGAATGTCATGAGAACTGAGAAAATCCCGATGCTTATCACGCCACCGATTGGTTATATGTTTTTCTCCATGTGTTAGTGCCTAAGTAGACATGAAGATTGAAAACAGTTAAGGTCTAAAAAAAGAGTATGTCGAATGAGCGACAATTGAACGGTTAATTCTAGTACAATATAGGCTTTCGATGGCTGAATTCAATGTGCATGAAATCATCACCTTTATATACAAATTCTCTAGACATGGAAAGCATCGCAGCAAGCCAATAATTGTGTTCAGATCATAACTAAACATTTCGATATATAAGATCTTGACAGAATCCAGCACCATTGATAGGCTATCCATGGACGAACTCTTCATTGAGCATATAACATAATATTAGTACCCAAAGTGTACTCCAAGATGATATAAAACTTATGTGCACAAATGAAAAATGCAGCTTATGATTACAAATGTGTAGATGATAATATACGGTACCTGAATAAGTGTGGAGCCAAACACCAACTTCTGATAATTAAACGGATTAGTAATTACACCCAAGGTCTCCAGTTTAGGCGTAGAGACGACAGTTATTTGTGAAGGTATATAACAATAATGAAGGAGCAACCTTTGAAGTGAAGGGGCATCTTCGATGATGAGCTGCTGTCCTTCAAAACAAATTCCAATGATTTTAAGGTGAGGCGACTTTATTTGGAGACAACTGATAGGGATTTCTATTCCCAAAACAATCAGCAAGCGCTCTAGGGCAGGGCAACTGGAGTGGATGATGCTGTGCAGTGAGGCCTTCGACAGATAAACTACCACAAGCGAAAGTTTTTTTAGCAGTGGGAGTCAAAGCATTTGTACCAGATCGTCTGGTAGATGGCACCGGGCGAAGGTGGCGGTGTGGAGAGAGGAGGAAAACCATGAGATGGACAACGGTGGTGTGGGCACAAATTCTTGGCCTTCGGTTCGTGGTATGTAATTTTTGTGGTAATGGTAGAACTCAAACTGCTGGAGTTTTTTGTATTCAGGGGATGTCAGCCAGGCGTCCACCGTGCAGGGTATGGACAGCAGGTAGTGTGTAGGGATGCAGAGGCGTTGAACGGAGCCCTGGTGGGAGGAGATGATAGCTCTGAGGAGTTCAAAATCATGAACGATAGATAGCTGACGACAATCAAGATTAAGGGGCGTGGCGTGCCATAGAGGGCGCCACTGAGTTGAGATGACTTGGGTGCGACAACAATCCTTGGTGGGGAGAAGCGAGATGATCTCCCCAAGGATATCATTCGGGAGATCATTGATGCGGTCCACCCGAGATTCTACGGGTTCCTCAGATCCGGTGGGGGGGGGGGGGGGGGCTCGCCGCTTCTCCCCGCGCTGCCGGGTGGAGGATCTACAACTGGCATCACCGCTGGCGGGAGCCTCATCTTCTTGGCACTGGGGCCAGCCGACTCCATTTTCCTCGCGGGCGTCGCGCCTAGCTCATGGGTTTGAGAAGAGTAGCGAATGACGAGCCTAGTGGCAGTGCGAGTAGGGAAGAAGGAGGGCTGGGGTTTTCTGTAGGAGCGAGGAAGAAGAGGAGCAAGTGTTTTCTATACGAGTGAGGAAGAAGGTGAGCGGGGGTTTTCTGTATGAGTGAGGAAGATGGGGAGTGGGGGTAATTGGGGGGAGACGGAAGCGGGAGAGTCCAACGAGCTACAATAAGTGGAGGCGAGGAGGAAGGAGGGTTTTTCTGGGATCGCCCCTCTTCAAGAAATACGGGCTTTTCCTCGCAAAAAACAAAAACAAATGGGCTTTAAGATGGATAGGCTTTTGTATTGACCTAGTCGGCTGCCCGTGTTTCGTACTGGACGGCCTTGTACTAGAGGCAGCCCATTAGAGACACTCTCCAGCTTATTGCCCATTCAAAAGAAAAAAAGAGACGCCTCCAGCTTATGGCTCCTCATCGGTAACATTTTTCAACTTGGAAAAAAGTTATAGCTCCTTCTCGGGCCGGCTTGGCATCCACCAAATTAGAGGATGCGGTACTGCATGCAGACACTCACACTGGTCATTGTGCGGCAAAATGAGGGGTCAAATAACAGGCCCACAATATAGATATTGTAAAGGTTGACACGCTAGTCAACATTCACCCTAAACTAAGTTTCACAACATACGATATGCATACTAGCTAACATTCACAAGCACTTAAGTGCAGCATGTTTACGCATCTAAATGATTCACAAGACTATAGCCAAGACAAAGCTGTGAGAAGGTGTAGAAATAAAGATAAACGCACATGCTTCTTTCTGCTCAATGTTGCGTGCACTTTGAGCATGTTGGCAACTCCACAGCTAGCTTGATGGCTCATCTTGCAATTTACGCTGACACGTTGCAGCAAACAGAGGAGGCAATAGAGATCACTCAACATCAGACTATTTTGTGCAGTTCCACTGAAATCATCTTCATTGTCCTGAATGTGAAAAGATAGGAAAGCAATGGCTGTACTTAAACGGTGTCGCAAAATAGTAGCACATATCAATAGCTCGGCATGACAAAACACGATCATCTTGATGAAGGGGATACTGATCTGCGTGAGGAAGATTATGCATAATTTTATAGGTTGTTAGTTGATTTCCACCTTGGGATCTCCTATGATGGCACGGAGGAAATTCTATGCAATCGATGAGTGCAATTCCTTCCGTGTGGCTGTAGAAAATTTGTCCGACTAACACCAATATCTTTTTTTGTGCAGTTCCACTAAAATAATGCATCGCTGTTTGCATGACCCCTACTCGCCGGCCAGGCCATCAACGACTCGGTCTCTTTATATTGCATTGACGGCGCGGCTACAGTGCTTCTTTGCTCCTCCACACATGACAGGCTCGTTCCACACTGCAATCAGCAAGTCAACGTACGAATAAGCTTATTTCATCTTGCGTTGGTTATTCTACCTAGTTATGAATGTAGGAATACCTGGAGCACCATGAGGTCAGCTGACAGCAGGTTACACTAAAATTGAGGTTTGTGCTTCCGTTTGCACAAATAAGACAACATATGGAGATAGACAACCCTATTTGCACAAATATGTAACAAGGTTACTTAAGCAGTGTCATTTTTTTGTAGCGGCATATGATTAACAACAGCATCTCATATGTTATCAATGGCATTACACTGACAGTATGAAAAAGTGCCATTAACTAAGAAGTGCCATCACATCAAATCGACACTGGCACTAGATTAACGGGGGCTTACATTACATGCATAACACTAGCATTATTACTCTATGATGACAGATTGACAGTAGCACTTGATCAGTACGTGCGTGCATGGTTAACAGGAACGATCATTCTAACAAAGGGTGATACGGAAAGGAGAAAGACATCGTCGTGTCAACCATTGTGCAATTAAATTTTGTGCAGTTCCACGGAGATGCGGCTATGTTACCGGTGTCAGATTTTAGTGTAACGGCCAAAAACACTCTTTATGAGAAATAAAGCAAGACAGAAGCATTTCATAAAACGGTGGTGGAATTGATTCAGTTTATCAATGGCAATAGATTGACAGCAGATAACTTAACAGTGACATCACATTAACAGTGGCATTGTTTCATTTTACCTGTGATGTTAGATTAACAATAGCAGTAAGGGCATAGGGACAGGGGAGGCACAAGCATGTTTTACATCCACCGAGGCATAAAGTGGTGAGGCAGAGGTGTTGTCGAGTGCGGCAAACATGCAAAGCATGTCTGGATTTGTGCCTTTTTTATTCTCGTCAGTGACCTTTCCTATGTGACCACAGGAAATCTAGACGTGCTCATTCTCGGTTGCATTGTCGACCCAACCCCAACCCCCCACTTTCTGTCCTTTTTGGACTAAGAGACCGGTCAGGCCAGCATCTTTATTTCCCTTTCCAACCAAGAGCTCGGTTGGTTAGCCAGTATCTGCAGTTCCTTTTTCCTTCTAATAGTAAAAATTTAGGTGGTGTTCGAGTGTTCGACAAGCCGACAGAGCTAGCTACATGGGAAGCTTTGTAATACTGGAAGAATATCCACATGCAGGATGCAGTGACGTGGGGAGCAATCCTAACTTGATGAAAAAAAGGGATGCAACGACGTGGGGAGCTGGGCCATTAGAAAAAGACCGGTTCTAAAAGAAGTTATACCTCCGGTCGGCGGGATGTGGCGAGGCAGTCGGCGGGATCTGCCAACACGACGGCGGGGAGCAACGGTGCGGAGGACCTCCCACGCCAGCGCCAGATCAGAGAAGATGGCGCGTCGGCTTCCTCCCTCGCCACCGGCAAACACCAGCTGAAGGGATCCGGCCAGATCTATGACAACCGGTGAGAAGAGAGAGAGAGAGAGAGAGAGAGAGAGAGAGAAATAGAGTGGACACCACCATCTTGTTTAGATCTGGAGAGGGTGAGAGAGTGAGAAGAAGAGAGCAACCCTAGCAAGTAAGTCCCGAAGTGGAGTAGTAATTGTTTTTCTCTCCGTAGAGATCGTTTTAAATTGAATACACGGGGAGCCATCTTCTCATTTAACGTATCGGTAAAAAGAAACTCGATCAATAACCCCGCCACCGCGTTCAGGTCGCACTTGGTATGGCTGACATTTGGTCCTAGATCCCACATTAAGTGGACAACTAGATGTGTCAAATTGTCACGTTACCCCCCTTTTCGTGTGCAAATGCGCTCCACCATGAGTGTACCCGCGCGTGTGTGTGAAGGGAGAGTGAAGTCCAATTTATAAACCTTGAGGTTGTAGAGCTAATCGGAAACAAATCCTCACCTTTAAATCCCTGAAGTTTGTACCCTGTCCTCTGTAATCCTGGTCATTTTTAACCTCAAGGGCGTGTGCGGTTCAAGGGGGTTTAGCGGGGATTAACAGGGATTGTGAGGGATTAAATCATGTACAAGCCAAATTCCCCTCCATTCCTCTCCAAACCCCTTGGGAGGAGGTTGAACCGAACAAGGCCTAAGACTAACCACAATGGGAGTAACTTCAAGAGTAACATCGAGTCCAACTCAGCAAATTCTATGAGTAACATCACACATACCAAAACAAAATGACTCTATAACCTAATAAATGAAGCTTTGCATGACACTACATGTGTGATGACCACTAGAGAAATCCACTCAGGTTGTACGTAAACATGTTTATACTCTTCATTCATGATTTTTAGTATAAATAGGATGCACATGGCGATGTCATCCTCATACCAGCCACTATTGATGGATGGCCACGCAGCATCGCCGTGCTCACCTGCAACTGCAACCCGAGTTGCGCATGCAGCAACTACGACTGCAATGGTGTACTAGACGCACGAGGCATGTTGTTGGTGCTTCTCATGAGCTACCGAGCCGTCTAGACGAGCGCGCGGTAATGGCCATCACCTGCGGAATGAAGGATGTCTTTCTTTCGCCGAGTCCTGGCCATCACAAAGGTGGTGACGCACTTTGCGGGGTTTTCAAAGACGGAGTCCGTCGTCCCACTCCAGCGACGGACAGCACTCGCCCGAGAGCGCGAACGTGGACGCAAATTCATGCAAACACGGCCGGATTTCATATAAACATGATGGATTTCATTATATTTACATTAAATAAGATGCACTAGTCCGGAGCTAAAGGTAGAATTAATATACCTAATCTAAATGGTCGCCGGCCGATCTCTTTGTCCTCCTCCAGCATCCGGCTGAAGAAGAATCGTGCAATACATCGGCTGTTTTCACCGGCGTCGCCTCGGCGGTGGCCTTCATGGGATACAATCGGCGGCGGCCTACCGTGTTCTACTTCTCCTCGATGATGGCGGCGGGCGGGGACGTGCTGGCCGTCACCTCGTGGACATCCGCATAGCCGCGTCACCTCGTCGACATCCGCGGCGGCTTCTTTCTCTGCCTGCATGGCGCGGCTACGCGTGCGTAGACGGCGGATGGCATAGTCGCAGGCACTGGAGGCGCTGTACGACGCGGTGGCGTCGAGGGCAGCGACGATGCCCGTGCCGCCTTGCTCCCCGACAAGCCGGCGTGGAGCAACTCGGCACTCTTCCTTGAGCAGGATTGGAGCGGCCAGCTACGGAACCACATGCTGGCTTAGGGCGGCATCTGGCTCCGTCGGGCTAGGCGAGGTAGGTGGAGCAGCGAGCTGCCTCGCTCGTAACAACCGGGCTTGGCAGGCCACCCAGACGGCTTTTATGCCGGAGAACTGCTCTTCCTGCTCGTCGGATGCAGCCGAAAGAGTGGAGAAAATGGTGGAAGGAGGAGCTTGGCCGGCGTCCCGCTCCTGAATGGACGTGTGGACGGAGTGGGTTTCTCGCATTCCACGCGGGTTTAAATGTAGGTGTTTGAATGTGGTGAGGAGGCGGGTATAGCTGGGAGTGCAGTGGGCGGCGCCCTCGACCGGCTTGCCGCTTCAATGGCGGACGCAGTGAGAGGTCATGTCCGCCCTGACCCCCTTGACCATGGACATTGACCGTGTACGTCCAGCTTTGAGCAAAACATTATCCTAAGGCTGGTCATAGTGGGAGTAACATAGCTAGTAACATAACGCACCCAATGCAAATTTGCTTATGTGGCAAGTAATTAATAAAAAGAGAGGTGCTTAGGGTAACATAATATGTTACTATAACATAGCCCTTCCCAAGAATAAATGAGTCTATAAGTTAATAAATGCAATCATCTATATGTTACTACTTCTTTGCTACTTTGCACTATTAAGGTAGTAACATAGACTAGTGTCATATGCATGACACTAGTCTAAGTTACTCCCCACTATGACTAGCCAGTGGACCTTGACGGTGTACGTCATCTTGTGTCCAGATCTGAGACGCCACGTGCATCAGATGAATGACTCCAAAGTTTGACCCGTGATACTAGGTGCGAGCCAAGGAACACTGTTGGAGAGACCCCCCTCATAATTTTCCTACATTGGTTGTTTGATTCATAGGATAGAATGCTATAGGAATTTTGCCTATGAAATCATGTGTTAATTGGCAATCTAGCATCCACTCCAACTTTTTCACTTCCTTTGTTTTTCCTGTGTCAAACACTGTGTTAATGCTAGTATGGGATTCAAGTTGACATGCCACTCCAATCCTTTATTTTTCCTATTCCTGCGTTTTAAGTTCCTACGAATGAAAGAAAAGAAACGGAGAGAGTACTTGCTCTAAATGATGTGCCACTGCAAGAGCCGCCTATATTAATTAACCATGCTCTAAAAAGGTGGCCCAACTTTGGCTATAGTACTGTACTCCCACTAAAGGTTAGTAGGTGACCTTGCGCTTGGCTCTTCGCCTCTTCCGGAAGTCGAACAATGATGATGGTACTACAGTAGTATATACTTCTGGCAATCTGACACCAAATGAACTGCTACACGCCCACCGCTTGTATATAGCAAAAGCTTCTCCTCATGCTGCGAGTCACCGCGCGCGCGTGGGCGAGGGAGAGGGCGTAGTAAGCAAGCTTCTCGCCGTTCTGCGAGTTGACGGGACACATCAAAGTTATTTATTACTCTCTCCAAAAAGGGCCGACCATGTTGATGGCTACCATCCCGTGCTCCGTCATTGAGTACGTGCATGATTCACGTGCCATCGAGGAGAAAAAATATTCCGTAGTACTACATGCTATCGAAGTGCACGACTCACTTATGCACTGCTTATCTCCATTTTCTTGCATGACACGTGCACCTTGATGCTAGATGTCTCGTGTGTTGGCAAAAGGATGAACAAAGCACACGTCTAAAACAAAAGAGTGGAAGAACAGAGATTCCCGACGACCGAGAAGGAGCAAGGAACCTCGCCATGGAGCGTCTGCACTCATAATATTTTATATTATTCAGCGATATAAAATCAACCAAATCTCTCCACGTTTAACCGAAAGAGTCTGAAACACATCATACATGGCCCACCTCACGCATTCACCATATTCCTCGGCCTCCGTGCGACACCTACTCCCTCCGTCTAGTGAAAAGTGTACGTTTGGCTTTAAAATTTGTCCACAAAAGACTGTACATCTATCTTCCCAATGCACATTAAAGTAGAAAAAATTGCTTCTCTCCCATCACACGGTAATCAAGACCAATAGCATTCTACACATGGTCTCTTTAATTTTTTCATGCACTTAGGTCATTGAGGGTAGGGTAATTAAAAAGGAGAGAGTTGGTGGCTTGCACCTTTCCAATGCATTTTTTACTCCACTTCATAATTTGTCCTAAAATTTCTATATGTACACTTTTCACCGGACGGAGGGAGTAGTTATTATAGTATATCCAGCAGCCCGTCACTTCTCGTCCTTAGACTATCCACAGTGAGAGTAACATAGGTGGTAACATCACACATATCTAGGCAAAATAGATGATGTGGCAAGTAATTAATGAAAAAATAGAGTCATGTGGTAACATAGCTACTAGTAGTACTAGTAACATCACACATATCAAGGCAACATGAGTCTACAACCTAATAAATGAAGTGTTGCATGACCTCCATCTATATAGGGCCTAATGCATTTTTCATCTATATAGGGCCTAATGCGTTTTTCAAGACCGCCTTTGACTATTGATAAGATTAATAATACATGAGATGTATAATGTGAAAATTATATCATTGGAAGCTCCTTTCACGTACGAATTTGACGGTATGCTTTGTGTAACTTGCATGTCATATATTATTGCTCTAACACTTGGTCAAAGTTAGGCTCGAAAAATGCATTAGGCCCTATATAGATGGAAGGAGGGAGTATGTTACTCCCCACTATAGAGGTAGTAACATAGACTAGTAACATGCATATGTTACTAGTCTAAGTTACTCCCCACTGTGGCTAGTCTTATAGCCCGTGCGACTGCATTGCACGGAACATCAAGATGCATTTTTTATAGAACACCTGTTGTGATTGATCCATGCGGGAGTAATCCCATGTGTAAAAACTAATGATATCTCGAGAAAGAGGAGAGATAAGGTGAGGAGGAGTGGGGCGTGGTGGTGATTGGTGGTCGGACTGAGCGGAGGCATGGGGATGGACGACGCCTACAGCGGCCACCATGCCAGATTGTTCCAGAGGCTTCCTTTTTTAATTGCTCAACAATGAGGTTGTGGGAGATAAGGATGAACGAGGGAAGGCCTTATCTGCAAATGTGGAGAGAGGTGCGGGTATCTTTTTGCAAAATTGCCATAGTTTGCTTTATATCCGTCAGATATAGATCAGACGGTCTATATTGCAAGATGGCAGGCACACCATCATCACCAACTCGGTTTTTTATAAGAGTACTAGCAAGATGCCCGTGCGTTGCACGGAACATCAAGATGCATTTGTATTAGTAGTTTATCTTGTGGTAGAAAAGGATGAACGAGGGAAGGCCTTATTTGCAAATGTGGAGAGGGGTGTGGGTATCTTTTTGCAAAATTGCCATAGTTTCCTTCCTATCCATCAGATATAAATTGAATGGCCTAAATTGCAGGATGGCAGGCACACCATCATCACCAACTCTGCTTTTTATAAGAGTAGTAGATATAATATATACAAGTAGATAAGTAGATAAGTAGAGATAGAGATATCCAGCAGCCCGTCGCTTCTCGCTCCTCGCTCCTTATAGCCCATGCGACACCTAGTTATAGTAGTATAACTGAAAAAGTACTTGCTCTTTGAGCAAAGGGCCTCCCTAAGCACGCATTAATTTCCTGGGCATGCTTCTTTCTACTCAATGTTGAGTGCACTTTGAGCATGTTCGCAACTCCACTGCTAGCTTGGTGGCTCATCTTGCAATTGACGCCAACACATTGCAGCACTCCTGCAAGGCCCAGAGGTTAATTTGAGAACAAGTACCTCGAGGTTAATTTCACAGACATGACAAAAATTATTAAAAAGTAACGCAATAGACCTTCGATTAACATGTGTTCAAAAAACAAAAAATGTCAAAAATTACAAAACAAAGGCCTCGAGGTTCAACTAATTTGATGGGTCACTGTAAAGGTTTAAATTAAACCTTTACAATGATCCATCAAATTAGTTAATATCGAGTCCACTTCCCATCCGGTCACCCATCTCATGACTACTCCAGCCTCAGCACGGTTAACTTGGGAGTTCTGTTAGATGAGCTACCGGTAGGGAAGCTAGTCCTTGCTGATATAGGATGCCTCTTCGTATCCTTTATTGTGTACACGGATGACTGCCTATTGCCGCCCAATGGCCAATGCCACGTCCCCCGCGAATGTAGAAGCTTCCCTCCCTCGTCTAGCTGCTTCCCGCGTTTTCCCCTATTTTTTGCCGCCTGCCCACCTATAGAACCGCCTAGCGCCGGCCAATTCCTCTCCAAACACCTAGCGAGGCGGTTGAACCGAACAAGTCTAGACTTGTTTCTAGTGGATTCGTTGACGTGGCACCGGAAGGGTGTGATAGCTGACTCTGACAAAATAATTGACTACCACATTGGCATAAATGAGCATGGGGCCCACTTGTCAGCGTGCTGGACGGAGGAAGTGACGCAAGACAAAATGGAGCGCAGAAGGGTGTGAATCGATTGGCTCACGTGTGATGACTACTGGAGCAATCCACTCAGATTGTACGTAAACAAATTCGTGCAAACACGGCCGGATTTCATTACATTTACATAAAATAACCGGTTTCCATGCGGAGTAGGTTTCTCGGATTCCACGCAGGTTTAATGTAGGTGTTTAAATGCGGCGAGGAGGCTCGTTCAGCCGGGCGTGCAGCGGGCAGCGCCCTCGGCCAGCGTGCCACTTCAATGGAGGACGCAGTGAGAGGTCGCGTCCGCCCTGTGCCGCCTTGGCTGTGGACCTCGTTTGATTCATAGGATTGAATCCTATAGTAATTTTTACCTATAGTATGGAATCATGTGTACTAGTACAACATTTCATTGGAAATCTAGGGTCTCTTTGATTCAAAGGATCTCCATAGGATTTTTTAAGGATTAGAATCCTTAGGATTTTTTCCTACGTTGGTCATTTGATTTGTAGGATTGAATCTTGTAGGATTTTTTCCTAAGGATTTATTTGTACTACATTTCACAGCAATTCTAACATCCACTCCAACCACTTGGAAGAAATCCTTTGCTTTTTCCATGACACAATCAAACAAACTCAAATCCTATAGGGATCCAATGGACATGCCATTTCAATCCTACGTTTTTTCTATTCCTGTGTTTTTGCAATCCTATGAATCAAAGAGGCCCCTAGAATCTACTCCAACTTTTTTTTTTCACTTCCTTTCTTTCTCCTGTGGCATCAAACACTCGGTGCTAATACTATGGGATTCAAGTGGACATGCCACTCGAATCCTTTGTTTTTCCTATTCATGCGTTTTAAGAATCCTAGTACTTGCTCTAAATGATGTGCGAATCAAAGAAAAGAAACAGAGGGAGTACTTGCTCTAAATGATGTGGAGTTCCGTTCCTCTTGGTCAATGTGTAAATCTCTATATGTACATTCTTTCATGGACGGAGGGAGTAGGTTGAGCACTTGAGCGTGAGCGTGTGTGTTGCGTCATGTGCTGTGTGCCGCATGGATGCGTGAGTGCTGCGTACGCGCATGTGTACGTGTGAGTGTTGCATGCATGAGGCTTCTACTCCCTCCCAGTGACATGTTCATATTTCAAGCTTCATTAAAATGTTGCATGCAAGAATTAAGAGAAAACTCCACCTACGTTCGTGACCGTTGGTGAGTCTCTCCTACAAAGTTGGTCAAACTTTAAAAAGTTTGACTTTGACCAAATCTTATATGCAGACTAAAAAGAAACGGAGGACCTGTGGACCTGGATGCTAGATGTTTTTCTACAAAGTTCTTGGATGACCTGTGGACCTGGATGCTGGATGTCCCACGTGTTGGCAAAACGAAGAAGAACGCTTTCCGATGATCGAGAAGGAGCAAGGAACCTCGCGGTGGAGCGTTCTGGACTCTTAATATATTTTATATATTCAGCGATATAAAATCAACCCAATCTTCTCCACATCTAGTAGACCTCCAAAACATGGCAGCCCAGTGTAGTTTACATCATACATGGCCCACCTCACGCTATCACCATATTTCTTGGCCTCCGTGCGACACCTAGCTCTAGTAATCCACCAGCCCGTATCGCTTCTCGTCTCTCTGAAAGTACTACTCCCTTCATCCATACATATATATATATAGGGCCTAATGTATTCTTCGAGGTTGCCTTTGACTATCGATAAGTTTTTATATAATTTGAAAATTATATCATTCGAAGATCCTTTCACGTACGAAATTGACGGTATGCTTTGAGCAACTTGCATGTCCTATACTGTTAGTCTCGAAAAACTCATTAGGCCCTATATACATGGACAAACGGAGTACATGATACATCAAACGCTCACCATCTAATAGTTCATTGGTTGGTTTCGATTTTTGAATTGAGTAGTGCTAGTACACTTGATGTTGTGCTGCTACTGACCAATATTCGCGTGTGGTGGTTTCTAGAATAAAAAAAGGAGGTAGTACTTACTGCGGGAAAGGTGAAGTGATGGTTGCTTCGTCCGAGCAACTTATTACTCTGGGAATATTGGAGTACCAGTGGATTCAACGAAGAGTGAAATGATGGTTGCTTCGTCCGAGCAACTTACTGTGGCGAAGGTGGGCTCTGTGATTTGACTGGTCACTAGTCATTATTACTACGGCACAACGACCAGGGTGAATCTCCCCTATAGTTGTGCACTCAATATTGGTGCATGGCCGGTGGAGACGGATGAAGGATGTCCCACATATCGGCGGAATGAAGTTAAATGGTTTCTAGCATTACTATCAATCTTTTAGGATTTGTTTATATGTACGCATAATTTTCCAGCAAAATGAAATAGTACTGTAATGCTATGAAGGTTTCAACTTTGGTTCCCGCAAAAAAAAGTTTCAAGTTGTAGGATTCATGTGTCCTCTTGCCTCAAGGTTGTATCGCTACAACATTCCATCAAATACAAATGAAACTACCATGGCTGCTAATGCATCTCAATGATTTGTAGATCAGCGCCAATATTCACATCAAAACTGAAGACAAAGTTGTGAGAACATGTACAAATAAAGAAAAATATATAATTGATCGATGTTGTTCGTAGGCATGCTCCATTTCATGGCCACGGTGTTCATTGGTTGGCAGCTAGTTTCACGCAGCTCTGTAGCCAAGAAAGAGGTGTATGGAGCACATCACAATCCGATCATTTTGTGTAGTTCCACTAAAATCGAGCTGATCAATCCTATTTGCAAAGATATTCAGTCAGTGTGATTACAATAATAGTGGAATTAGATGATGAAACATAACACACACAAATAGAAGCCGATCACCTCTGCAATCTCTCTTTAAGACTAACTACTTGTTGGAAAAGATTAGGCTCGGAGTTGGATGAGGAGGATAGCAAAATCAATCTCCCTTTGTGCAGTCCCACTAAAATGTAGAAACATTGCCCGTGTGACATTTCAGCAAAACTGCACAAAACACTCATAAGAAAAAAAGTGATTTGTGTAGTTCACCAAAAGGTCGCAATAGCGACGAGGTGAAATGGATAGCCCTGTTTGCAAAAAAGAGGTAGAAAGGAAACAATTACTGGCCAATAATAGTTTATGACACATACGCCGACAAAAAAGAAGCATATTCCTTGTCCTAAGGGAAGGTAGCAGCACAATTGTTTATCTAAAACGGTGTGAGGACGATATTGCAACATGGAAAGTACGCCGTCCGAGCTACGTTTTGGGCAAAGTACTAGGGAAGATCCTGAAGGAAATATGCCCTAGAGGCAATAATAAAGTTGTTATTTTATATTTCCTTATTCATGATAAAAGGTTTATTATTCATGCTAGAATTGTATTGATCGGAAACTTAAATACATGTGTGAATACATAAACAAACACCGTGTCCCTAGTGAGCCTCTACTTGACTAGCTCGTTAATCAAAGATGGTTAAGGTTTCCTAACCATAGACATCAGTTGTCATTTGATAATGGGATCACATCATTAGGAGAATGATGTGATGGACAAGACCCATCCGTTAGCTTAGCATTTTGATCGTTCAGTTTTATTGCTATTGCTTTCTTCATGTCAAATACATATTCCTTCGACTATGAGATTATGCAACTCCCGGATACCGGAGGAATACCTTGTGTGCTATCAAACATCACAACATAACTGAGTGATTATAAAGATGCTCTACAGGTATCTCTGAAGGTGTTTGTTGAGTTGGCATAGATCGAGATTAGGATTTGTCACTCCGAGTATCGAAGAGGTATCTCCGGGCCCTCTCGGTAATACACATCATAAGCTTGCAAGCAAACGACTAAGGAGTTATTCACGAGGTGATGTATTACAGAACGAGTAAAGAGACTTGCCGGTAACGAGATTGAACTAGGTATGAAGATACCGACAATCGAATCTCGGGCAAGTAACATACCGATGGACAAAGGGAATTACATATGTTGTCATAACGGCTCGACCGATAAAGATCCTCGTAGAATATGTAGGAGCCAATATGGGCATCCAGGTTCCGCTATTGGTTATTGTCCGGAGAGGTGTCTCGGTCATGTCTATATAGTTCTCGAACCCGTAGGGTCTGCATGCTTAACGTTCGTTGACGATATAGTATTATATGAGTTATGTGATTTGGTGACCGAATGTTGTTCGGAGTCCCGGATGAGATCACAGACATGAGGAGGAGTCTCAAAATGGTCGAGAGGTAAAGATTGATATATAGGGCGAAGGTATTCGGACATCAGAAGTGTTCCGGAGGGTACCGGGTACATATCGGGTCACCGGAAGGGGTTCCGGGCACCCTCGGCAAAAGATATGGGCCTTATGGGCCAAGAGGGGAAACACACCAGCCACCAGGGGCTGATGCGCCCCCCATATGGGCCGAACTAGGGGGAGAAGGAAAGAGGGGAAGAGAAAGGAAAGGGGGGGGGGGATTCGGCCTCCCCCTTCCCTTTCTCCCCCCTCCTCTTTCCTTCCCCCTCCGGCTAATATGGAAAGGGGGGTGGCGCGGCCAAGGGGGAACCCAAGTAGGATTCGGTCCTACTTGGGGCGCCTCCTGGCCTCTCCCCTCCCCCTCCCACCTATATATATGTGGGGGGGGGCACCCCTAGCAAAAACTAGATCAATTGTTAGCCGTGTGCGGCGCCCCCCTCCACCGTTTACACCCCCGGTCAAATTTTCGTAGTGCTTAGGCGAAGCCCTGCGAGAATCACTTCACCATCACCATCACCACGCCGTCATGCTGACGGAACTCATCTACTACCTCAACGACTTGCTGGATCAAGAAGGCGAGGGACGTCACCGAGCTGAACGTGTGCAGAATGCGGAGGTGCCATGCGTTCGGTGCTTGATCGGTTGATGTGAGAAGAAGTTCGAATACATCAACCGCGTTGTGAAACGCTTCCGCTTACGGTCTACGAGGGTACGTAGACACACTCTCCCCCTCATTGCTATGCATCTCCATGGATAGATCATTGCGTGTGCATAGAAATTTTTTTGTTTTCCATGCTACGTTTCCCAACAGTGGCATCCGAGCCAGGTCTATGCGTAGATGATATGCACGAGTAGAACACAAAGAGTTGTGGGCGGTGATAGTCATACTGCTTACCACCAACGTCTTATTTTGATTCAGCGGTATTGTGGGATGAAGCGGCCCAGACCAACCTTCCATGTCCACGCACATGAGACCGGTTCCACCAACAGACATGCAACTAGTTTTGCATAAAGGTGGCTGGCGGGTGTCTGTTTCTCCTACTTTAGTTGAATCGAATTTGACTGCGGCCGGTCCTTGAAGAAGGTTAAAACAGCAAACTTGACGAGACACTGTTGTGGTTTGATGCGTAGGTAAGAATGGTTCTTGCTAGAAGCCCGTAGCAGCCACGTAAAACTTGCAATAACAAAGTAGAGGACGTCTAACTTGTTTTTGCAGGGCATGTTGTGATGTGATATGGTCAAGACATGATGTGATATACGTTGTTGTATGAGATGATCATGTTTTGTAAGTTATCGGCAACCGGTAGGAGCCTTATGGTTGTCTCTTTATTGTATGAAATGCAAACGCCATGTAATTGCTTTACTTTATCACTATGCGTTAGCGATAGTTGTAGAAGCAATAGTTGGCAAGACGACCACGACGCAATGATGGAGATCAAGGTGTCGAGCCGGTGACGATGCAGATCATGACGATGCTTCGGAGATGGAGATCAAAAGCACAAGATGATGATGGCCATATCATGTCACATATTTTGATTGCATGTGATGTTTATCTTTATGCATCTTATTTTGCTTAGTATGGCGGTAGCATTATAAGATGATCCCTTCACTAAATTTCAAGGTAAAAGTGTTCTCCCTGAGTATGCACCGTTGCTATAGTTCATCATGTTGAGACACCACGTGATGATCGGGTGTGATAGACTCTACGTTCACATACAACGGGTGCAAGATAGTTTTGCACATGCGGAATACTTGGGTTAAACTTGACGAGCCTAGCATGTACATACATGGCCTCGAAACACTGGAGACCGAAAGGTCGAACATGAATCATATAGTAGATATGATCAACATAGCGATGTTCACCATTGATGACTACTCGATCTCACGTGATGATCGAACTTGGATTAGTTGATTTGGATCACTTATCACTTAGATGATTTGAGGGATGTCTATCTAAGTGGGAGTTCTTAAGTAATTTGATTAATTGAACTTAATTTATCATGAACTTAGTCCTGATAGTATTTGCATATCTATGTTGTAGATCGATGGCCCGTGCTACTGTTCCCCTGAATTTTAATGCGTTCCTAGAGAAAGCTAAGTTGAAAGATGATCGTAGCAACTACACGGACTGGGTCCGTAACTTGAGGATTATCCTCATTGCTGCGCAGAAAAATTATGTCCTTGATGCACCGCTAGGTGTGCCACCCCCTCCAGCGACTGTGGACATTGTGAACGCCTGGCAGTCGCGTGTTGATGACTACTCGATAGTTCAGTGTGCCATGCTTTACGGCTTAGAATCGGGTCTTCAAAGACGTTTTGAACGTCATGGAGCATATGAGATGTTCCAGGAATTGAAGTTAATATTTCAAGCAAATGCCCGAGTTGAGAGATATGAAGTCTCCAACAAGTTCTATAGCTGCAAGATGGAGGAGAACAGTTTTGTCAGTGAACACATACTCAAAATGTCTGGGTATCATAATCACTTGACTCAGCTGGGAGTTAATCTTCCAGATGATAGTGTTAGTGATAGAGTTCTTAAATCACTGCCACCAAGCTACAAAGGCTTCGTGATGAACTATAATATGCAAGGGATGGAAAAGACAATTCCCAAGCTCTTCGCAATGCGCAAGGCTACGGAGGTAGAAATCAAGAAGGAGCATCATGTGTTGATGGTTTACAAAACCACTAGTTTCAAGAAAAAGGCCAAGGGAAAGAAGGGGAACTTCAAGAAGAATGGCAAGCAAGTTGCCACTCCCGGGAAGAAGCCCAAAGCTGGACCCAAGCCTGAAACTGAGTGCTTCTACTGCAAAGGGACTGGTCATTGGAAGCAGAACTGCCCCAAGTATTTGGCGGATAAGAAGGATGGCAAAGTGAACAAAGGTATATTTGATATACATGTTATTGATGTGTACCTTACTAATGCTCGTAGTAGTGCCTGGGTATTTGATACTGGTTCGATTGCTCATATTTGTAACTCGAAACAGGAGCTACGGATTAAACGAAGATTGGCTAAGGACGAGGTGATGATGCGCGTCGGGAATGGTTCCAAGGTCGATGTGATCGCCGTCAGCACACTACCTCTACATCTACCTTCGGGATTAGTTCTAGACCTGAATAATTGTTATTTGGTGCCAGCGTTGAGCATGAACATTATATCTGGATCTTGTTTAGTGCGAGACGGTTATTCATTTAAATCAGAGAATAATGGTTGTTCTATTTATATGAGTAATATCTTTTATGGTCATGAACCCTTGAAGAGTGGTCTATTTTTGTTGAATCTCGATTGTAGTGATACACATATTCATAATATTGATGCCAAAAGATGCAAAGTTGATAATGATAGTGCAACATATTTGTGGCACTACCGTTTAGGTCATATTGGTGTAAAGCGCATGAAGAAACTCCATGCAGATGGGCTTTTGGAATCACTTGATTATGAATCATTTGATACTTGCGAACCATGCCTCATGGGCAAGATGACTAAAACTCCGTTCTCCAAAACAATGGAGCGAGCCAATGACTTATTGGAAATAATACATACCGATGTATGCGGTCCAATGAGTGTTGAGGCACGCGGCGGGTATCGTTATTTTCTGACCTTCACAGATGATTTGAGCAGATATGGGTATATCTACTTAATGAAACACAAGTCTGAAACATTTGAAAAGTTCAAAGAATTTCAGAGTAAAGTGGAGAATCATCGTAATAAGAAAATAAAGTTTCTACGATCTGATCATGGAGGTGAATATTTGAGTTACGAGTTTGGCCTTCATTTGAAACAATGTGGAATAGTTTCACAACTCACGCCACCTGGAACACCACAGTGTAATGGTGTGTCCGAACGTCGTAACTGTACTTTATTAGATATGGTGCGATCTATGATTTCTCTTACCGATTTACCACTATCGTTTTCGGGTTATGCATTAGAGACAGCTGCATTCACGTTAAATAGGGCACCATCTAAATCTGTTAAGACGACACCGTATGAACTGTGGTTTGGCAAGAAACCTAAGCTGTCGTTTCTTAAAGTTTGGGGTTGCGACACTTATGTCAAAAGGCTTCAGCCTGATAAGCTCGAACCCAAATCGGAGAAGTGCATCTTCATAGGATACCATAAGGAAACAATTGGGTACACCTTCTACCACAGATCCGAAGGCAAGATCTTTGTTGCCAAGAATGGAACATTTCTAGAGAAGGAGTTTCTTTCGAAAGAAGTGAGTGGGAGGAAAGTAGAACTTGATGAGGTAATTGTACCTTCTCTCAAATTGGAAAGTAGCACATCAGACAAATCCATTCCCGTGATGCCTATACCAACTAGAGAGGAAGTTAATGATGATGATGAAACTTCAGATCAAGTTACTACTAGAACTCATAGGGTGAACAGAGCACGTTCCGCACCAGAGTGGTACGGTAATCCTATACTGGAAGTCATGTTACTAGACCGTGACGAACCTATGAACTATGAAGATGCTATGATGAGCCCAGATTCCGACAGATGGCTTGAGGCCATGAAATCTAAGATAGGATCCATGTATGAGAACAAAGTATGGACTTTGGTGGACTTGCCCGATGATCGGCAAGCCATAGAGAATAAATGGATCTTCAAGAAGAAGACTGACGCTGATGGTAATGTTACTGTCTATAAAGCTCGACTTGTCGCAAAAGGTTTTCGACAAGTTCAAGGGATTGACTACGATGAGACTTTCTCACCCGTAGCGATGCTTAAGTCCGTCAGAATCATGTTAGCAATTGCCGCATTTTATGATTAAGAAATCTGGCAAATGGACGTCAAAACTGCATTCCTTAATGGATTTCTTAAAGAAGAGTTGTATATGATGCAACCAGAAGGTTTTGTCGATCCTAAAGGTGCTAACAAAGTGTGCGAGCTCCAGCGATCCATCTATGGACTGGTGCAAGCATCTCGGAGTTGGAATATATGCTTTGATGAGGTGATCAAAGCATATGGTTTTATATAGACTTTCGGTGAAGCCTGTATTTACAAGAAAGTGAGTGGGAGCTCTGTAGCATTTCTAATATTATATGTAGATGACATATTGTTGATTGGAAATGATGTAGAATTTCTGGATAGCATAAAAGGATACTTGAATAAGAGTTTTTCAATGAAAGACCTCGGTGAAGCTGCTTATATATTGGGCATCAAGATCTATAGAGATAGATCAAGACGGTTAATAGGACTTTCACAAAGCACATATCTTGACAAAGTTTTGAAGAAGTTCAAAATGGATCAGTCAAAGAAAGGGTTCTTGCCTGTGTTGCAAGGTGTGAAGTTGAGTCAAACTCAAAGCCCGACCACTGCAGAAGATAGAGAGAAAATGAAAGTCATTCCCTATGCCTCAGCCATAGGTTCTATCATGTATGCTATGCTGTGTACCAGACCTGACGTGTGCCTTGCCATAAGTCTGGCAGGGAGGTACCAAAGTAATCCAGGAGTGGATTACTGGACAACGGTCAAGAACATGCTGAAGTACCTGAAAAGGACCAAGGATATATTTCTCGTTTATGGAGGTGACAAAGAGCTCGTCGTAAATGGTTACGTCGATGCTAGCTTTGACACTGATTCAGATGACTCTAAGTCACAAACCGGATACGTATTTATATTGAATGGTGGAGCTGTCAGTTGGTGTAGTTCCAAGCAGAGCGTCATGGCAGGATATACGTGTGAAGCGGAGCACATAGCTGCTTCAGAAGCAGCAAATGAAGGAGTCTGGATGAAGGAGTTCATATCCGATCTAGGTGTAATACCTAGTGCATCGGGTCCAATGAAAATCTTTTGTGACAATACTGGAGCGATTGCCTTGGCAAAGGAATCCAGATTTCACAAGAGAACCAAACACATCAAGAGGCGCTTCAACTCCATCCGTGAACAAGTCAAGGAGGGAGACATAAACATTTACAAAATACATACGGATCTGAATGTAGCAGACCCGTTGACTAAGCCTCTTCCGCGAGCAAAACATGATCAGCATCAAGACTCCATGGTTGTTAGATTCATTACAATGTAATCTAGATTATTGACTCTAGTGCAAGTGGGAGACTGAAGGAAATATGCCCTAGAGGAAATAATAAAGTTGTTATTTTATATTTCCTTATTCATGATAAAAGGTTTATTATTCATGCTAGAATTGTATTGATCGGAAACTTAAATACATGTGTGAATACATAAACAAACACCGTGTCCCTAGTGAGCCTCTACTTGACTAGCTCATTAATCAAAGATGGTTAAGGTTTCCTAACCATAGACATGAGTTGTCATTTGGTAACGGGATCACATCATTAGGAGAATGATGTGATGGACAAGACCCATCCGTTAGATTAGCATTTTGATCGTTCAGTTTTATTGCTATTGCTTTCTTCATGTCAAATACATATTCCGTCGACTATGAGATTATGCAACTCCCGGATACCGGAGGAATACCTTGTGTGCTATCAAACATCACAACGTAACTGGGTGATTATAAAGATGCTCTACATGTATCTCCGAAGGTGTTTGTTGAGTTGGCATAGATCAAGATTAGGATTTGTCACTCCGAGTATCGGAGAGGTATCTCTGGGCCCTCTCGGTAATACACATCATAAGCTTACAAGCAAACGACTAAGGAGTTAGTCACAAGGTGATGTATTATGGAACAAGTAAAGAGACTTGCCGGTAATGAGATTGAACTAGGTATGAAGATATCGACGATCGAATCTCGGGCAAGTAACATACCGATGGACAAAGGGAATTACGTATGTTGTCATAACGGTTCGACCGATAAAGATCTTCATAGAATATGTAGGAGCCAATATGGGCATCCAGGTTCCGCTATTGGTTATTGACTAGAGAGGTGTCTCGGTCATGTCTACGTAGTTCTTGAACCCATAGGGTCCGCACGCTTAACATTCGATGATGATATAGTATTATATGAGTTATGTGATTTGGTGACTGAATGTTGTTCGGAGTCCCGGTTGAGATCACGGACATGACGAGGAGTCTCGAAATGGTCGAGAGGTAAAGATTGATATATAGGACGATGGTATTCGGACACCGGAAGTGTTCTGGAGGGTACCGGGTACATATCGGGTCACCGGAAGGGGTTCCGGGCACCCCCGGCAAAAGATATGGGCCTTATGGGCCAAGAGGGGAAACGCACCAGCCACCAGGGGCTGGTGCACCCCCTGTTGGGGATATAACTATTGAGTATGAACCGCCCAGGAGGGGCCGGGTTATGCTCATAGTGATTTATCTGTATTGAAGCCCATGAAGACATAGAAGATGGCGATTTACGAAGGAGATTTAATAAGAAGGCCCAAAGCCCAAAGGCGAGTCAGGGCCCATAGATGTAAACCGCCATAAGTATATGACTTGTATTGTAAGATAGAAAAAGTGGATACTGAGCTGGACACGTTTATGAGCCGGCCGGGATTCTGTGAACCGCCGGGTGTCAACCTGTGTATATAAAGGGACGACCCGGCAGCGGTTTAGGGACAAGAAACAACAGATCGAGAGCCAGGTTAAGCATATTCGCTCCCTGGTCATCGAAACCCTAGCAATACCATCTCAAACTGGATTAGGCCTTTACCTTCACCGCAAGGGGCCGAACCAGTATAAACTCCTTGTGTCCTTTGTCCTGATTAACCCCTTTAAACTAACCTCATTGCGATGGCTCCACGACTAAGTCCTCACACTAGGACATCTGCCGTGACTATTCCATGATAGTTGGCGCCCACCGTGGGGCCAGCGCATGGTGGTTTCGAGTTTTTGAAGGGCAACTTCGAAGGGATCAAGGGATACGCTGTGGGCCGGATGAGCAAGAGTCGTCGCGGAAAGCTCTACATTGACGACAAAGGCTGGGGCCCCGAGGCCGGATCAATTGAGTACGGGTACCGGGTCCCCTTTGGTGGAATTCACGTCTTCATTGGCAAGATCGGCGAACCGAGCCCTGAGCCGGACACCTGCACCGACATCATCGAGACGGCTCAGCGTGCAAAACCCGCCCGAGTTCAGCCCGCCATGAGTCGTGCCTTCGTGGGATTCATCAATGGTGCGGAATCTGAAGATAAATCGGTATCTGACGGTGAGACAGTTGTCTATTCTGATGGCGAGTCATCCACCGGTGAAACCGAGTCATTGTACCAACTGCAAGACGGTCGGCTTGGGGGCTGTTCCGATGGCGATAGTATTCCGGACCCCTACGAGCCGCCGAACCGGGTTGCAATCTTCATGGCCGGTACGCAGCCAGTGCAGCACTCTTCAATTGCAGCGGCATTGATTTCCGGGTCAGCAGCGGCGACGGCAGCCGGGGCAAGAGGCCCTGCGCGCCCGTCGGCTCAAGTCTTGTCCGGTTTACTAGATGCCTTGGCAACACTGCTGACGACGGAGGTTAACCCGGATAATCAAGATTAGCATAATGCGGAAGTCGTGAAATTGTGAGATCAGATAGCTCAAGCTAAGGAAGACCTGGCTGCTGAAGATGCCAGGATGGCTGCGAAGCGGGTTACATTGGATGCTCAGGCGCAGCGGATTCAGTCGGAGTCTTACCGGCTCATGCTAGATCAGAACGCTTCAAATGAAGTCATGAGGAGGAGGCATCAGTCTCGCCTACCACCGGTTTACGAGGCGAGGAACCTCTTTAACACGCCAGGAGCAGGAACCAGTAACCCGCCAGTGGCGGACCGGGTTGAAGCGCCTGGGACGGGAGCGCCAGTTCAGCCGCACACTACGGATCCGCCTCGTCAGAACAATATCCTGCCGCAACGCATGCCAACACCACCGGGTCATTACTCTAACCCTTTGGATAACATGATCGCTGCGGCGTCATGATTGGCGGCTATCCCGGTTGAAGGCGAGTCTCCAACGGCGGTTGAGATGCGGAGGGCTAGAGAGCTCCTTCAGACAGCATTGGTTCAGCAGCAGTCTTATTCTTACAGTCGAAGCCGGATTCATTCCACCCCTCGCCCAAGCCGGAGTTACAGTAGGCATATTGATGAACCAGCTGTATCAAGCAGTGGGCGGAACCGTAACCTGCCTCGTGGACATAACCCAGCGGGCGGTGGTGCTGATGCTCAGAACGTGGTGGATCAAGGTAGAGCACGTCGAGAGGCCGAGCTGGCGGCGCAATATGCGGCCCGTCAACCTTCTCCGGTTCGTCTGACAGCTTCGGTGGAGCCAGGTGTAACCTTTAGGAATTTGGGCGTGCCATGTTTAGTGCCGGCCATACGTAATGAGCGTCTGCCCAAGGATTTTAAGGGTCCTCGCAAGGTGCCTAACTATACAGCTGATTTACCTCCTGAAGCATGGATCGAGAGTTATGAGATGGCCATGGAATTGCTAGATGTTAGCGATGCGGCATGTGCTAAATATTTCCCCCTGATGTTGGATGGAACGGCTCGCACTTGGTTGAAGGGGCTCCCTGCCAACTCCATTGGGTCATGGGCCGAGTTAAAGGACCGGTTTATCCAGAATTTCAAAGATACGTGCAAGCAGCCTATGTCAATTGTGGATCTGGATGCCTGTGTCCAAGAAGAGGGTGAGTCCACAACCCATTGGGTGCGCCGGGTTTCGACCATCTTACATTCATCGGATCGCATTAATGCCGGTTCAGCGGTCATAATGTTGGAGAAGAATTGCCGGTTTACGCCTCTTAAGCAGAAGTTGGGTCGGCTCAAGCGCCACTGCAATGACATGGGAGAGCTGATGGCGGCTCTGGTTAAGTACGCTGACTCTGATGGTACCAAGGACCCCGAGTCTGATGATGACAAGCCAGGAAAGGGAAAGAAGAGCAGCAGCACCAGAGGACAGCAGCATAATCCGGTGAATCAGGGAGGCAATGGTAAGCGCAAAGCTGATAGTAGTTTGGACTTTGTGGCTAACACCAACACACAGAATAATGGCCAGCGTCGTAAAGGTAAACCGCCCCCACGGGCCGGAGGGTCAGGCTTTAATCTTGAGCAGATGCTAAATCAGCCCTGCCCAAGGCATGGGACGCGGGAAAGACCATCTGGCCACCTCTGGAAGGATTGCTACATCATGTAGGAGTATAAAAATTCCAATCTTTTTCAAGACAATCATGGACCGGGTGGTGGTTCAGGATCCGGTTCTCATGGGCCGGGTTACGACGGTGGCGGTTCTGGTTCTGGATTCCAAGGTAATCAGGGCAATCAAGGCAATCAGGGTGGCTACCATCAACAGTCAGGTCAGGGGAATCAGCAGCAGCAATCTGGGTATCAGAGTAACCCAAAGCAGTTGAATAGTGGGCAGTACCACGTCTTCACCACAAGTTTATGCAAACGGGATCAGAAGCTTCATAAGAGGGCAGTGAACGCCGTTGAACCGGCGGTTCCCCGTTACTTGCGCTGGTCTGAGCAGCCCATCGTGTGGAGTAGGGAAGATCACCCGCCCCGGGTTGATAATCCGGGTCACCTAGCATTGGTGGTTGCACCCCAGGTTGGAGGGTATAAGTTTACCAAGGTACTCATGGACGGAGGGAGCAACATCAATATCCTTTATTATGAAACTTTCCGTCGCATGGGGTTGATAGATAAAAATCTTAAACCGTCAAATACAGTTTTCCATGGTGTGGTGCCTAGTAAGTCGGCATACCCTGTTGGTAAGATAGCTCTGGAAGTTGCCTTTGGAGATGATCATGACTCTAGGTCAGAGACATTGACCTTTGAAGTAGTCAAGATTCACAGCCCGTATCACGCTCTGTTTGGACGGCCGGCTTATGCCAAGTTCATGGCACGACCTTGTTACGTTTATCTGCAGCTCAAGATGCCGGGTTACAAGGGGACCATCACAGTACATGGGAGCCGAAAGATAGCCTTGGAATGTGAAGAAGGTGATGTGGCTTATGCTGAGTCGGTTTGTGCAACGGAGGAGTTAAAATTTTACAAGGACAATGTTGATCTGGCGGATATGACGTCTTTGAAAAAACCAACTGCAGAGCATGATCCGGTTTTGAAGTTTAAATCGGCAGATGACACTAAGATGGTTGATTTTGTTCCTCGTGATTCATCCAAGCAGTTCATCATCAGTGCTAATCTGGATCCGAAATAGGAAAGCGCGCTCATCGAGTTCATCCGTGAGAACCGGGACATCTTTGCATGGAAACCTTCTGACATGACAGGTGTACCGAGGGAACTCGCTGAGCACACTCTCAATACTGATCCCATGTTTAAACCGGTCAAGCAGTTTCTTCGTCGTTTTAATGAAGAAAGGCGTAAGGCCATTGGTGAGGAGGTAGCCCGGCTCTTGGCGGCTGGGTTTATTATTGAAGTTGTTCATCCTGAATGGTTGGCTAACCCGGTGCTGGTACTTAAGAAGAACGGCACTTGGCGCATGTGTGTGGACTACACGGATTTAAACAAGGCTTGTCCGGCTGATCCTTTTGCTCTCCCTCGTATTGATCAGATTATTGATGCTACGGCGGGTTGTGAGCGTTTGAGTTTTTTGGATGCTTATTCTGGTTATCATCAGATCAAGATGGCAGTTAAGGACCAGGAGAAGACAACTTTCATAACTCCCTTTGGAGCCTTCTGCTATGTGTCTATGCCTTTTGGGCTCAAGAGTGCCCAGACGACTTACCAGCGATGTGTGCAGAATTGTCTTCATAATCAGATTGGACGCAATGTTCATGCTTATGTGGATGATATTGTGGTGAAATCCAGAAAGAAGGAGACGTTGATAGACGACTTGAAGGAAACCTTTGATAATCTTCGAGTTTATAAGATGATGCTTAATCCGGCCAAGTGTGTTTTTAGTGTGCCGATGGGCAAGCTTTTGGGCTTTCTGGTGTCTAACAGGGGCATTGAAGCTAATCCGGAGAAGATCAAAGCCGTTACTTCTCTGGCTAAACCGGCGTGTATCAAAGATGTTCAACGTCTGGCGGGTCGTATTGCAGCACTAAGCCGGTTCATAAGCCGCCTCGGTGAGAAGGCCATCCCTTTGTATCAGATGATGAAAAAGACAGATGACTTCATCTGGAATGACGCTGCTAATGAGGCATTTGAGGCGCTTAAGAAGCAACTGGCGGAGCCGCCGGTCCTAGCTGCGCCCATTGATAAGGAGCCGCTGTTGTTATATGTGGCTGCTAATAGCCGGGCTGTCAGTGTGGCTATTGTGGTTGAAAGGAAAGTGGCAGGCAAGGAATATCCGGTTCAACGGCCGGTTTATTATATTAGTGAAGTGCTTATTGAGTCCAAGCAGAGATACCCACATTGGCAGAAGCTTGTATATGGGGTTTTCATGGCAAGCCGGAAGCTTAAGCAGTATTTTCAGGGTCACCCCATTACTGTGGTTAGCTCTGCTCCTTTTGGAGATATCATCCAAAACAGGGAAGCAACATGCCGGGTTGCCAAATGGGCCATTGAACTTGGGTCTCATGGTTTGAAGTATATGCCTCGCACGGCCATCAAGTCTCAAGCACTGGTGGATTTCATCAATGACTAGACAGAGCTACAGATGCCTGAGGAAAAACCAGATAACACATATTAGACTATTCACTTTGATGGGTCCAGGCAATTGGAGGGCTCGGGGGCTGGAGTTGTGCTAGCTTCCCCTCGAGGTGATAAATTTTGTTATGTTCTCCGTTTAATGTTCCCTTGCACTAACAATGCAGCTGAATATGAGGCCTTGCTCCACGGTCTTCGGATGGCTAAGGAGATGAACTTAAGCCGGGTAAGGTGCTTTGGTGACTCAGATTTGGTGGCCCAACAAGTCTCTGGTACTTGGGATTCTAAGGATCCCCTCATGGCGGCTTATTGACGAGAGGTGGATGTTATTGCTGGTCACTTCAAGGGTTATCAAGTTGAGCATGTTGATCGGAGGAAAAATGAAGCGGCTGATGCCTTAAGCCGGTTGGGTTCTCAACGTAAACCGGTGCCACCTAATGTCTTTCTTGACGTTTTGCATAACCCGTCGGTCAAGTTACCTACAGAGGAGGATTTGGCCATTCCTGACCCGAAAGCTCAGTTGGTGGCGGCTCTTCATGTTATTCCTGATTGGACAGTTCCATATTTGGCGTATATGACCCGGGGCGAGTTACCTGAGGATGAAACCTTGGCCAGGCAAATAACCCGGCGGTCCAAGTCAATGACAATTGTCAATGGAGTGCTGCACCATTGCAGTGTTACCGGGGCATTTCAGCGTTGTGTTTCTCCTGAAGAAGGCTGTGAGATTCTTCGTGAGATCCATGAAGGAGATTGTGGTCATCACGCCGGCTCTAAATCTCTTGTAGCCAAGGCTTTTCGTCACGATTTTTATTGGCTGACGGCTCATGCTGATGCTGAGGACTTGGTCAAAAAATGTGACGGTTGTCAGAAGTTTTCATGTCGAGCTCATGTTCCGGCTCAGGAGTTGAGAATGATTCCAGTCACTTGGCCGTTTGCAGTTTGGGGGCTTGATATGGTTGGACCTTTTAAGAGGTCCAAGGATAAGAAGACCCACCTCTTGGTGGCGGTTGATAAGTTCACTAAGTGGGTAGAGGCAGAGACAGTCAGTAAGTGTGATGCAGCAACGGTGGTTCAATTCATGAAGAAGGCGATCTTCCGTTTTGGCTTTCCACACAGCATTATAACAGACAATGGCACTAATCTCTCCAAGGGTGCTATGAAAGAATTTTGTCAACGTGAGCATATCCGGCTTGATGTATTGTCGGTGGCTCACCCCCAATCTAATGGTCAAGCTGAGAGAGCCAATCAAGAGATACTGAGAGGCATCAAGCCCCGGCTTATGGTTCCCTTATAGAGGACGCCGGGTTGTTGGGTAGAGGAGTTACCCTCGGTGCTATGGAGCATCAACACAACGCCCAACAGATCTACGGGTTACACGCCTTTTTTCATGGTTTATGGAGCAGAGGCGGTTCTCCCCAGTGACATCCGTCATGACTCACCCCGTGTGGCGGCTTACGTTGAAGCTGATAATGAAAAGGCACGCCAGGATGCACTTGACCTGTTAGACGAGGCGCGTGATCTCGCAGCGGCTCGTTCGGCGATTTACCAGCAAGATCTACGTCGTTATCACAGCCGCCGTGTCAAGACCAAAACCTTTCAAGAAGGCGACTTAGTGCTCCGGCTTATCCAGGATCAGACTGATATGCACAAGTTATCCCCACCTTGGGAAGGACCCTTTGTGGTCAGCAAGAATCTGAACAACGGGTCATACTACCTTATCGATGTTCGAGACCACAAGGACTCGCGCATGTCGGAGGAAGAGACTCGCCGGCCGTGGAATATTGCTCATCTTCGGCCTTACTACACCTGAGCCATTGGCTCTTCTGATGTACATATTTTTGACAATTTATATATTGTGATCAATATAATAAACCGGCACCCCTGCTAAAGCAGGGCCTCTGTCATTTTTTCTTAATGAGTCTTTGGTTACTTGGGGGCTTTCGGCTTATGAGAGATGTTATGATCACCCTTTGAACCGGCTTATAAGCCAATTGAAAAAAAAACTTGGGTTCTTGCTACCCAGGTTAAAGGTACCAAAGAGAGTCTGTTGGAAAATCACAGCTCAAACATAGGTGCCCCTTGAGCACAGCTCAAAAATATTACTTGGGGGCTCCTTGATTCTAAAGAACAAAGAGTTTATATAACCTTTGTAATAGGCTTAAAAGCCAGGCTTGGAAGCCAGGTGTATTCACCTAAAACCCCGGGTTATCCTGCCTTTTTAAGTAAGCCACTCCGCCCATGTATTCCTGGAATGACCCGCCGAACGTTTGACAAGTCAATCTTATACAGACCCTGAACTTGTCAAAGTTAAAACGATGATTGGCTATGTGAGGTCCATCTTATAAGGTTTGTATATAGGTTTAACTCAGTGGCTATGCGGCCCGTGAAAGCACTCGATTTTCGGCCTAGCAGCCCATGAAAAGCCTCATTTTTTTCGTTTGTTTTATTCCACAGCTTTTTTGAGGTTTATTTGATGAGGCTTATAATGCTTTATGATCATAATTCATCCGGTGTTTATTAACCCGGTTTGGTTTTTGACTATAAATCGCCAGTATGAGATAAGATAACATTCGGTGTTTATTAACCCGGCCTGGCTTTTGACTATAAGTCGCCAGTATGAGATAAGATAATATCTGGTGTTTATTAACCCGGCCTGGTTTTGTTCATATGCCAAGCAATCTATGATAATTACCAGTGCTCAAAGTTTGGGTCTCCCCCTTACTACACCGGTTTGGTAAACCAACAGCGTGATCAAATATCACAGGTATGATATATTTCAAATTTGGTTATTCTTAAAGTCCAGCCTTGGTTATAAGCTATGTTAGTTTCCATGGTTTTATATTGGGCGTTATGACCCATCCAGCGGTAAACCGCCAGGACACTATTAATCCGTTGCATGCAGGAGCAGATTCCACATTGTTAATATTATAAGCATAAGTGGCATATCTTAACATGCTGGATTAGCAGTGTCATGCAAAGTAAATATGCACGATGGCATAGCAGAACAAGAGTTTAAGCTAGCCTATTACAAGGTGTTTGGTGCCCAAAAGAATAATTGTTTTAACAAGTCTTAAAGAGAGCAGCTGCTAAACCGGCCCCTGGTTTACGAGTCCTGGCCTGGCTGACTTGAAGGTTGCGGATCGTCCAGCGCCGGTTCATCTTCCTCCTCTCTACCCAGTGGCTGGAAGTCACTGGTGGTCCAATCGATCCCAGTTAAGGCCTTGAATATAGCTTCATCACTTATAAGTGTGGAGGGGTCAACATCAGGGGCATAGGTATGCTTACGGATTGGAGGAATAAGATTTGGAGCATCATAAGTTGGCGCGTCAACTCTCTTGTTGTTGGCATCATAAATCGACTGATAATGTGAAAGATCGGTTTCTTCAGCCAATTTGCTAGCCAAGGGGCACATTTCCCTCGTCAAGTCTCTGAGGTCATCATTATCAAAGTCTGACCCGTCCTCCTTTATGCTCGGATAGCCGTTTCCCACATCGGCCGGATCAAGATCAGATATCCAAGCTTTGGCCCGAGTCAGTGCAGTAAGAGCACCCGCCCTGGCAGCTGACTTCTTTAGCTCTTCAAACCGTGCAGGCATCATCGCCAGCCTTTCCAACGTTTCCTTGATCAAGGTTGGGGGCGGTTTATTATGGGAAGCTGTGCAGATAACCCGTTGTACACCGGTATATAATTGCTCTATAAGTGTATAGGCGGCTTTCAGTTTTTGCCGCATATCTGAGCCAAGATGAGCAATGCGAGTTCCTGCATCATCAAAAACATCGGTAAACCGCCAGTCTCTTACATAATACATGTTCAAAGCTTATGAAGAAGTTATTTACCAAATACGGCAGCGGTCATGGCATTTATTTGCTGTTTCAATCCAGTCAGCTCCTCAGCTACCGGATTAAGGGCAGCCTCAGCATTCTCAGCCCTCTTCAGCAGAGTTGACTTTTCTGTATCCCAACCTGCCCGCTCGTTCTTGAAGCTCTCCTTCAGTTTTTCCATTGCTATTAAGGCACTGGTCAGTTCCTATTTGGCTTTGGAGGTCTCGGCTTGTTGCGACTTGATATTTTCTTGAAGGTCGGCGATTTGGGATTCCTTCTTGTTAAGATCAGCCTGCAAGAGACATGCAATTATTTAGATAATAGTGCATATTCAAAGTCCCAAGCTCAATACAAGTATTACTCTTGGCACTTGGGGGCTAATGTCTATTGCTTCTTATCAAAAAAAATTACAAGTCCCAAGCTCAATACAAGTATTACTCTTGGCACTTGGGGGATAATGCACATTTGCTCTAGTTACGACTGGATTTTTTCTTCAGCTGTCAGCTTGATGGTCAACCGGATTATAAAGGTCCTAAATAAGAATTTTGAGCCTTACAGCATAATTAGTCTCAACTTAACATATTTGTTAAGTCGACCCTTGGGGGCTACACAGGCGAAATTGAAGGGTTATTATTCAAAAGTCCCGGTTCATCTTGAAAGTATAAATCGGCCCTTGGGGGCTACACAGGCGAAATTGAAGAGTTGTTATTTTACAAGTCCCGGTTCATATTGACATTATAAACTGGCCCTTGGGGGCTAGCGGAGTGGATCTATATGGTTCTTGAAAGTTTGCAGAACATTCTATTCTTTTATGTCCAGTAAACTTGGCAGCTAAGGGAAGAATATTTATGCAGAGTTAACAGCATTTACCTCATATCGCTCCTTCATCATGTTCAGTAAACCGGCTTCATAATCACGGCTTGTGTACAAACGGTTTAAAAACCCAGAATGAATATATTGGGCGCTGAGGTGGGCATAGCTTTCTAAGTGCACCTGCCACTTGCCCTTGTCAACAGCAGAAAATTCTTCTTTGGCACTATGTTTTGACAGACCAGTGGGGTTGCTTGGGGCTGTATAACTGACGCCGGTAACTACAACATCGTCCGCTTTATCATCAGCAGCCTTAGTCGGGCTTGGCGGTTTATCAGCATGACCCATCGGATCAATTTCCATCTGTTGAACAAAGGTTTCATGATCTTGTGGTGGCGGATCATCAAGAATAGCTTCAGTATCTGGTTCAAACTGTTCCGGGTTCTGTTCTGGATCAATTGGCACGCTGTCATCAGCTGGTTTATTCAATTTGGCCTTTTTACTGGGTCTGGCCTCGGCTCTGATAGGGAGACGCAAATAACAGGTTAGTATAATGATCAAGCATAAGGTATAAGGGGTTAGTTAAAAATGCTCACCCAGGAACAGTTTTGAGGGTTGGAATTTGTGTCCCTGTGGACTCGCCAGAGGATGAATGAGAAGTTCCCTGATAGTTTGAATCAGATGGATTAAGAGGTTGTCGGAAATAACCCGCCTTGGGATAGGATGTGTCAGAAATAGAAGAGACCTCTGGGCGGCGTTTATGGACCGGCGAGTTCGGTAAACCGGAAGAAGTGACCACATGGCCGCTATGCCGGGTTGTACAGCGAACTTCATGTTGCTGTTTCTTCAAAAGAAAGTTTGGATCCAAGTGAGCTAGGGGGTGAGAAAATCTTACTTTCCGGCTTGCTTGTCGAGTTTTCTGTGTGGGCAGAGGTTCTGAACCGGATGAGAGAATAATTACCTCTACGTCATTTGCACGGCTAGCTTCTGCGTCGTCCTGATAAAAATCATCGTCAATGAGATGTATGAAAAAAGAGCCAAGTGAATCAAGTTCTACCTCTGACTCCGGATTATCATCATCAATGTTTAACTCGGTAGGCCCGGTGTTTTTCTTCTTAGCGGGCTTCTTGTTGACCTTGGTCTTGGGACGAGATGTTTTGGCCGGTTTATCCTGGGGTTTCTTCTTCCAGAACGGATCATCACCCTATTTAAAGATTGAAAAGATCATAAGGGAGTATTAAGAATATGGATTAAAGCAGGAGTGGGGCAATTCTTACAGCTGGCGGTTTATTTGAAGCGCAGAAAGGACTAAGTCCTGTTTTGCTACAGTCGGCCACCGGTTCATCCAACATCTTCTTGACAGATTCAGTAATTTCAGCATCAGTCAGCTGAATATCAGTGTGGCGTTGAGGGTCTTTGACGTCCCCTGTATACTCACACATTAAACCGGAGCGACAGCTTAAAGGCAAAATGCTCCAAGATACCCAGCAACGGACAAAATCAATGCCTGTCAAACCGTTTGCCACAAAGGCTCTGAGCTTGGAAAGCTGTGGTGCATATTTGGACCGTTCCTTTGCATTGAGTCTTTGGGGGAATGGATGTGTATCGGTAAGCCGGTGAGCACGATAACCCGGCAGAGGGTTCTCGCCAGCTGGAGATGTATCTTGGCAATAGAACCAAGTTTGATTCCAATCTTTGGGGTGGCTATGATGCTTAGCGTGAGGGAAGCTGACATCTTTTCTCTTCTGAATTGAAACCCCGCCAAGTTCAGTATTGGGCCCATCCGTAAATTTAGTACGGCGGTTTAAATAGAAGAAATCTCTGAACAGGTCGACTGTGGGCTCTTCTTGCAGGTAGGCTTCACACAACACTTGAGAATTGCAAATATTGGACACGGAGTTAGGCCCAATATCTTGAGGGTGAAGTTGGAAGAAGTGAAGCACATCACGGAATTTTTTTGATCCGGGAGGGCTGAACCCTCGACTCAGATGATCAACAAAAACGACCACTTCCCCATCCTTGGGCTCAGGAGGATTTTCTGGACCTGGGGCTCTCCAGTGGATGTCTTCCTTTTTTGCTAAAGCGCCGGTTGCAACACACCCGTTCAGTTCTTCTTCTGTAACCCGGGATTGAACCCAGTTATAGGAATAAAAGGACTTCGCCATTTATACGATAACCTGGAAAAGATTTGTGCCGGTTTAAGGTTCATGGTTGACAGGCAGAAAGGGTTGGAGGTTAAGAGGCAGAAAGTGTTGAAGCATGCATAAGTGTTAAACCGGACAGTGACTTTATCAAGTTACAAAGACGAGCACTTGGCGGTTTAAGAGGGGACTAATGGTACCTGGCAGGTTATTATTTTCTGAAGTTAAACCGCCTACACGGATATTGAAAGTATAGATCTGAAGTTGGAAAATGGCTAAGTGATGAAAAAAAACAGGTTTCACAGATTGATATTGCAATTTTGGATCTACCGCGTCAGAAAATGAAAATATATTCAGACCTAAAATACTGGTACTTGAGCAGTTTATGAAGGTCCAGATCGGATTTTTCTACCTAAAAGAGATGCTCTGATGAGGAAAAAGGGGCTAGGATTATTGCCGCACAGGATAAATATCAAGCTTGAATCAAACCTCATGCTACAGCGAAGAACATGTGAAGAACAGTGCCGAACCTCCATGAACTCGTTCGAACTCTAATAAGATCTACGAAGGGGGAAGGAGGAAGAACTTACCAAGGCTGTTGAATGGCAGAGGCGCGTGAGCAAAATCTGGACCAAGTCAGGTTGATGCAGCGGCCAATGGTGATGCAGAGGAGAGAGGCGATGGCTGGACTCGAGAGCAGCGCATCACGAGGAAGATGATGAAGACGAAAAGGCCGAGGGGGAAAGTGAAAAGGACCCCTGGCCCTATTTATAAGGTGAATGGATAAGTGGCATGCGCGGGAATCGAGGAGCTCCAAATTGGATAGGTGACAGGGCTGACGCCTCGGTTTTCGAAGGGTCATTAAAAAGGAGATGCATATATGATTTCTGGATGTTTATAAATTAATGACAGGTGACGTCATGGCGGGTTATCATGATCTCGGAAGATGACATCACGACGAGTTACAAGTTTTTGCGAAGGTAATGAAGAAGGAATTTTCCTAAGTGTTGAAGATTGACATGAACAAGTTCAAATCAACCTGGGGCCTAATGTTGGGGATATAACTATTGAGTATGAACCGCCCAGGAGGGGCCGGGTTATGCTCATAGTGATTTATTTGTATTGAAGCCCATGAAGACATAGAAGATGGCGATTTACGAAGGACATTTAATAAGAAGGACCAAAGCCCAAAGGCGAGTCAGGGCCCATAGATGTAAACCGCCATAAGTATATGACTTGTATTGTAAGATAGGAAAGAGTGGATACCGAGCCGGACACGTTTATGAGCCGGCCGGGATTCTGTGAACCGCCGGGTGTCAACCTGTGTATATAAAGGGACGACCCGGCGGCGGTTTAGGGACAAGAAACAACAGATCGAGAGCCAGGTTAAGCGTATTCGCTCCCTGGTCATCGAAACCCTAGCAATACCACCTCAAACTGGATTAGGCCTCTACATTCATCGCAAGGGGCCGAACCAGTATAAACTCCTCGTGTCCTTTGTCCTGATTAACCCCTTTAAACTAACCTCATTGCGATGGCTCCACAACTAAGTCCTCACACTAGGACATCTGCCGTGACTATTCCACGACACCCCCCATATGGGCCAAACCAGGGGGAGAAGGAAAGAGGAGAAGAGAAAGGAAAGGGGGGATTCGGCCTCTCCCTTCCCTTTCTCCCCCCTCCTGTTTCCTTCCCCCTCCAGCTAATATGGAAAGGGGGGTGGGCGCGGCCAAGGGGGAACCCAAGTAGGATTCGGTCCTACTTGGGGCACCTCCTGGCCTCTCCCCTCCCCCTCCCACCTATATATATGTGGGGGGCGCCCCTAGCAAAAACCAGATCAATTGTTAGCCGTGTGCAGCGCCCTCCTCCACCGTTTACACCCCCCAGTCATATTTTCGTAGTGCTTAGGCAAAGCCCTGCGAGAATCACTTCACCTGCACCGTCACCACACCGTCGTGCTGACGGAACTCATCTACTACCTCAATGACTTGCTGGATCATGAAGGCGAGGGACGTCACCGAGCTGAACGTGTGCAGAACGCGGAGGTGCCGTGCGTTCGGTGCTTGATCGGTTGACGTGAGAAGAAGTTCGACTACATCAACCATGTTGTGAAACGCTTCCGCTTACGGTCTATGAGGGTACGTAGACACACTCTCCCCCTCGTTGCTATGCATCTCCATGGATAGATCATTGCGTGTGCGTATAATTTTTTTTGTTTTCCATGCTACATTTCCCAACAGATCCACATGCAGGATTTTCCACATGCAGCGACGTTGGCAGATGGGCAGTGGAGCAAGGACGGAGGAGAGGAAGGTGTACCTGGGGGTCGTTGGGATGTAACTATGAGGGCGCCGGGCCACCGGCGGGCGGGATCTACCGTACCGCGCCGGCTTGGTCAGAGAGAACTGTGGGTACCGCAGATCAGGACGTGTTGCCTCGACGCCGTCGAATGGAGCAACGATGTACGTCCTCCCTTTCCGCCGGCGGACGGGATCAGGCCGGATCAGTGACCAGCAGTGAGAGAGAGAGGCCACCGCCGTCTTGTGTGAGAGAGTGTGAAGACAGACCAACCCCAGCAGGCAAGCTCCATTGTATATAGTGGAGCGGATTACTTTTTTTCTCGATAACAATCATTTTATATTCTGTACGTGCCATTGAGCAATATAATTTTATTTAAAAATAACGTGCCAATGCGTCAAGTCGAACTTTGTTTCATGCACGCGTGTTACACGACTTCTGTAAGTAAACAACCGCTACACGCTCTCAACTTAGCACGTGGGCTGCCATTTCGTACAGAAATGAGCTCCACCCGTGTACCCGCGCGGGTGTGGCTGGGAACAGGGCATGAGTACGTGCACCTATTCTCTTCGTGTACGTACACCACCTACGTGGGTGTGTGTGAGAGAGATACAAAACTAGATAGAGATGGTGTGTGGGTTCGTGAGTGTTTTTTTGGGGGGTGCATGAGAGATAGACAGGGAATATGTGTCGATGATATATCAAACAAAAAATGTAACATATGCAATGTGTGTGAAACAAATGCCTGGATATATCATATATAGAGGGGGCGATCCACGAGAAGAGAGTGGAGGGATCATCGGCGTGAGATATCCATAGAATCGAAGAGATGGATGAAATGTGTGTGTGCGCTATCGATAAAGAGTGCCATCAAATTTGTGTGTGCCCACGTCAAAGATATAGGGCGGCTGGCCTGCTGGAACGTGAGAGGGGAGAGGTGCAGTTTGTCTCTGTGGCATGGATACCTACCTACAGCGTTCGACTATCGGGGTGTGTGGGGGGGGGGGGGGGCAGAGACCTAACTATAGAGGTAGAATGACTAGTATATATGTGTGGAGAAGGAGAGAGACCTAGCTATGTATTGGGGGAGATCGATCGGCATCCATGCATGCATATGTGTATGAGAGGAATAAGGTTGGGAGAGAGATAGAGCTAGAGTGTCGGAGGGTTGGTGGTGGAGTTGCTTCTCACAAATGATGGGAGATGCCTGCTAGACAAACGGAGGGTACGACTGCAATATCAACAAGAGAGGGGATGCCTGCCTGTCTGTGCATGTGCGTGTGAGAGACAAGTCGGGAGGCATGCACGGATGATGAGAGGGGACGATATGGTTGTGGTAAGCAGATGTAACTTCATAGGAAGATCAATCGTCGTGTGACGGAGAAAGGGGGAGACATAACTTGTGAGGTACGTCGATCGGTGCATGGGGAAAAAGAGTTATAGTCGACCTAGCTATATGTAGGGAGACCGATCGATATACATGCATGCGTGTGCTATAAGCAAATAAGGTCCGAAGAAAATGGATAGTGTCGGGGAGATAGGCCCCAGGTAGCCTCATCAGCACTTAACCATATTTCAAGACATCCGGGCTGGCCAAGCCCCTCAGTCCGACTGGTCATAAGACCGGCCACTGGGTCCGGACGGGACCAGAGGGCTGCCTCCTAGAAGACGGCGGGCCCTAAAAAGGCGGCTGAAGCTAGAGGGCCACCTCCTAGAAGACGGCGCACTCCAGAAGGCGGCGAGCGTACGGGCCCGGTTCCTAGCAGGCGGCCCGTCCCCTCCCTAGGAGTTCGAGCCTGACCAGGAGACAAGCTGGGGCATGGCCACAGTGCGCCATGCCTCCCCCAAATCACGGCCGCATGGCTACAGTAGGCAGCTGCCGACCTGCCCGGTGCAGCGCTGTAGCCATGGCGCACCCGACATGGCCTCCGTCAGCACGGGCGGCGCCGCAGTGAAGAGCCGTCGGCGGGGCTCGCAGGCGGCGGGTCCCACCTGTCGGCCGGTTCCTCGACAGCCGGCAAGGCCCGACAGAGGCGGGCCCCAGCAGCCGGCGGAGAACTCGGCCTCCATAGACACTGGCAGCCGGGGCCTACCACCCGCCCATATTACCATTGTACCCCTGGGGGGTTAGCCTATAAAACCCCCCAAGCCTCACCCATGCACGGGGGCTGACTCTTGGATGTTCAGTAGCTCGCCAGTGCTTGTCCACATACACCATAGCCGGGGAGAGGTGGGAGCTAGCCTTGCCCTTCTTCCTCCTTCGGCCGAACAGCTCTAGGAGCACTATTGTATTCTTTGCCTCATAGTGACCATGCGGAGACCCCGCAAAGCAGGAGTAGGGGTTTTATCTCCTAGGAGAGCCCCGAACCTGGGTAGATCTCGTGTTCGTCCGAGCTTGTGCCCAATCCCGCTTCCAGGACCCGACGACGTTCTTTTGGCCCCAACCATGATAACCACCCCCTGGCATCTGTCGAGATATCATCACGACAGATAGCGAGAGAGGGATGCGGCTAGGAGGTGGTGCGAGAGGCCTACTATATCAAGGGGGAAGGAGTGTGCGAGTCTGAGATCGAAGAAAAGAGGGGAGGGAGTGTGCACATGCGTGGAACCGTATTAGACAGAGGGGGGCATGGACAGTGAGAAGAGAAGAGGAAGAGCCTATGTTTGTGGTACATACACCTGGCTAGAGAGGTATCTCTATCGTTGTGTGCCGGAAAGAAGGAGCAGGGGGGCTACACACATAGTGGGTGAACGACCCAAAGAGAAATAATGAGTGTGCGTGATGGAGCTAGAGAATGCTGAGGGAGGGTGAGAGGGAGGTGGGCGTGTGCATGCATGAGAGAAAGTTAGCGGTAGCTACAAATAGAAGAGGATTATGTGGGTATAAAAGACAAACAGAGATCATAATTCTCTACTAGCAAGATGCCCGTGTGATGTAGGGTAGGACCCTAGATGCCCGATCTTTCACGATTGGAGTGGATCCCGCGAAGAACACGAAGAACACGAGGGGAAATACGAGAGGAATCACTCAAACCAATAAGATTCGATTACACATGTGCTAGATCCTCGAAACACAAAGAGATACACGATCCACGATCAACAAAGGATGATACAAGTAGCAAGTTCTGCTCCGTGGGGAGGTCTTGAGGGGTCTTCCCGTGAGGGGTCTTGAATCCACTTGGGGGGATCTTCTCTGTAGAGGTCGTGAACTTTGATGGAGAAGGTATCAAGTGGATGAGCAAAGCTCTATCTCCTAAAATGAGCTAATCCTTTGCTAACCCTAGAAAAGTGGAGGTGGAGTCATATATATAGGCTAGGGGGTGAAGGGGTACATGGGCTTCGGCCCAAGTCATGCACGCAGGTGGGGTCCGGATGATCCGGATGGTGGCCCGGATGATCCGGGTGTCGAGGGGTCCGGATGATTCGAGCGACCGTCCGGATTGTCCGGAGGTGTCGTAGCGGCAGCAGCTGGTCCAGATGTCCGGCTCCGTCCGGATGATCCGGGACCTGGTCCGGATTATCCGGCTTCGATGAGCAGGCTTCGGGTGTCCTTGGGCACGTTGTCCAGATCGTCTGGGTGGTCGTCCGGATCGTCCGGGCTCTGTCCGGATCGTCCGGCCGGGGGTCCGGATGATCCGGGCAAGTCCTTTCTGGCTCCATTCTTCTTCTTCCTTCTCCTCTTCCATTCTTAATCTTGGTCCTTGGATTCTCCATGGTCATCTCGGTTGTACCTAAGTATATGCAAGGTCCATGCATGAGGTAGTAGCCATGTCTCATATGTGGAAAGTGACAGTTCAGAGAGGAGCGAGATAACCTTGTGTCCAATGGCGTATGCTTGAAGTCTCATCGTATGTCCTCTTGGAGCTTGGGGAGTAGTCGTAGTGTACATGGGGATGACCGTAGTATGCTCCGCATCATCTCCCCCCTAGGAAAGATCCGACCTCGAATCGTAATCCTCATCACCATGGAAACGGTTGTTGTGGACAGACTTGTAGTTGGACGGAGTTGAATACATGGCGCAATCCAAGTACTCCAAGGTGTCTCCGGAGTGATAGATATGCAAAAAGAGCAAACACAAGCGACACTCGGAAATACAATGGTTAGCGCACCCAAAGTGTCCATCAAGAAAGTATGAGTCCATGCGACAAGATTGTTCATGACGATGCACAAGAAACTTATCCAAATGATGTAGAATGATATGTAATGCATTCATGGGAGCAAAAGCATTTGTAGTACGCACAAAGGTGTTGGGAATGTAATTAATTTCACCATTGTGCAAAATGTTGTCATAATGGGACGTTGTATCAAAAGCATGAACATGGTAATTGGTGCTCAATGTGATTATGTTATCATGCAATTGATGGTGGGCAATATGATCATGATATATGAATATGCCATCAAGAAAGATCACAACAAATTTGCTAAGGAAGTGCACAAGCTCATATATCATGGATGACATAGAAATAGAAGATGCAACAAGGCAATCATAATGCAAGTCAATCCATGCATAAAGTGCAAACTTGTCATGGGTATTGTCATACCATGGTTTGATGTCGTGGTAGAAGTGGTGGTCCGGTGGTGTTTCCAAAGTAGGTGCATCCACTAAGTGCGAGCGTTCCTCAACTTGAAGGTCCATAGGGTCCATCTCCAATGTCGGTGCTCCATCCAATAGATGTATCATGTAGACAAGAAGGAGACAACAATGAAAGAATGACCCATCCAATATGCATATTTGAGGATGGCTCAAATGGAAGGAGTTCACCTTAGGAATGTTCGTGAAGATGTCGGTGTCGCACATCGTATACACCTTGACATGACCAAGTTGTCTGATGACGGTACCGCCTTGTGAATCCTTCAAAATGAATGAACATGACAAACACTCGGAAAAACAAATGAGGTTAGCGGAAATGCAAAACCTATCATCCGCGGGGTGAGAAACCCAACAAGTGTTTTCATCATTCTTATCATAAGAAAGTACAAGGGTGTAGGGCATGGTATGTAGGCATAAGATGCTAGAACAACCAAAGGCATTAAGCGCAATCAAACAAGCATGCATCACAAGTAAGTTATCCAAGTCTCCAAGATGAATTAGCATAGAATTGTTGCACTCACTACAAGTGAAAATGAGAGATGCAACTAATGGAGACAAGAGACAATGATCAAGATATATCATGTGAGAGGCAAGAGCATATATGCTATCAACCTAAGGAAACGAGCAAGAATGGATCATGGGTGATGCAACCAAGCAAGTAATCATAGCGATCAAGTTATGCAAGCTAGTAGTGCAAAGATGCAACGTACTAGAAGTAAGCATGGAAATCATGTCATGTGTGCAAATAGTGAGCATATATAATGCACATGACATATCACAAGCATGAGGTACAAGGAAAACATGGTAATAGCAACAAGGATCTCCACCAAGCATGCAAATACACATAGAAGTAGTATAATGGTGAATCACATGTAAGTGCAAGCAAGGGTCACAATTGCATGGCAAAGGCATATAAAGAGGCATAACATGCAAAGTGAACACGGTAAAATGGGTATACGATGACAATTAGTATATAGCCCATAGCCCTGTGAGAGCCAAGTAGAAGAGATGCACGTAGTCCTTGCGCAAAAGGAATAGTGGTAAGGATAGTCCACGGGATCCCAAGTCATCGTTGCTCTCAAGAGCTCGTTTCGTCAACTCTTGGGATTGAGAGGTTGACGAGTATATGTGAGTACCTACACAAAACAAAGGCAAAGGGAAAATTGTGTGTGCGTGGTATATGTACACATCATCCATTATGATGCGCACGTGCATGTGTTGGTTAGCACAAAATATCCAATGCTCAAATAAATGATGTCATGGGAAAGCACGGCCACCTATGGGGCCATCGGCCTCTTGTGGTTCGGCAGGGGGAATGAGCACATTACACAAAGAGCGGAGAACGTAGCACAGCACGGCAGAGATCACACGGGCAATTTTACCCAGGTTCGGGCTGCCACGAGGCGTAAAACCCTACTCCTGCTTGGGTGGATTGATGGTGGATTGTGGTGGAAATGCAATGCTCTAGCCTGGCAGGGTTGCCTCGGGATGAGAGCAGCTACGCGCGTACGAAAGTACAAGGGTCCGAATCTTTTCTATGGTTGCCATGGCCCTCCTTTTATAGATTAAGGGGTCACCACAGTGGCAAATCAGTCATTGTGTACTGATTAGATAGTGAACAGTGCTATCATACCCAACTCTGCAGACAGAGCAGAGCGGATTAAATGTGCCGCTTAGTGTCACATCATGGCATGCCCGGCAAGCCTTGCCGGGTTGTTCGGCCACCTTCTCGTCTGTCTGCTTGACACGTCTCTGGACGGGTGTCATTTGGAGGCGATTTCCATAGGAAGTGGCTGCCATGTGCCAAATAACAGCCACTTAGTCACTTGGGGGATTGACACCACACCAATCGATGACTTGCGTCGCTGTGGGGTGGAGCGGTGGATCCTCGGCGGGGTAGTTTGCCTTCGTCGCGCCTGACAGACCTGCCGAGGCGGTCTTGATGCTTGCCTTCAGGGCCAGCTCGACCTTGCCAGGCTCACCTGCCCGGCAAGGGAGGCTTTCCCTTAGTGGTGTCTTGCCCATTTAGCTTGTCTTGGTCTTCTTGATCTGCCCTTTGATTCCTCAAAGAGCTATCTCTTCAACTTGATCTTGTCTTGGATGTTGCAACCTTGCTCTTTGAGGCATGTGCATGGTCTGGGCAACAGACCCAGGGTTTGTTGCACCGACAGGAGCCCCCGGGCTTGGTCTGAACGCGCTGCTGGGCGTCGTCGGGGTAGGCCCTATCCAGTGCACAGGCAAGAGGGTAGCAGTTGCTTGTCCTTTGAGATCTTCTTTGCTTCTTCATTAACCTGAGCCCAGGTCAGTTTCCGGTTCTTCCGCGCGTCGTGTAACACCAATTGTGGTGGGAGAGATAATGGGCCACGATCCATGGGATACCCACGTCCCGTGTTTACGGGGCGATAACCGCCACCCCATTATCTTTTCCGCTCCAAGCGCCTCCGCCACGTGTCTCACATGCACTGCACAAAGTTGGCGGCAGATGCGGAGGACGCGGGAATGAGCACCGTGGCAGAAAGCCAGGCGTCGCAGATTGGTGCAGGGCGTCGGCCTTGATTCCCCGAGCCGTTAATGGCGAGGAGGAGCCGGACTGGACGAACGGGGCGGCTACCTTCATGGAAAAATCTAGCCCCCTGCCCCGCTCGCCTATAAAAAGGGAACATCGGGCAAGTCGTTTTTCCACACATCATTCTCCTTCCATTCCTGCAGCAGTCCTCGCCTATCATGGCGAGAGGTCGGGGGCGCGGCACTGCTCCAGTGGCGGCGACGAGAACTTCTGCTCGACAGCGTCTCCCTCCTCCCTCCGAAGAATGCGGGGGCGAAGCCCGCCGCGAGAGGAGGTGGGAGGGGGCGAGGTCATGGTCATTGAGGTGCCCGAGGCCGAGGAGGATGGGGTGGCGCTCTGATTGCGCCCCCACCGGCCGTCCCTCCCCCGATGGAAGGCCACGTTGGAGACCAGCCGTTCAAGTTCATCATCAGATTGTACAAGCCTCCGCGCGGCCGTCTCCGTCTCCCCACTCCATTTGCAAGGGCAATGGAGCTCAAACAGCCGCGCGCGTTGAAGCTGCACATGAGGGGTTGCGGGAATGGCGGCATGCGGGTGGATGTAGATTTTCCTGCCCCTCATGTCATGTTCTTCCGGCGTGGCTGGAAGACCTTTGCTCGCGCCCATAGCTTGTCGGAGGGGCACGTCCTCCATTTTAAATTAATGGAGGCCGACCTGCTCTCCGTCAAGGTCTTTGGGTGCTCGCTTAGGGTGCTGTGCGGAGAGCTCGACCGACGATGAAAGCTCCTCCTCGGGCGATAGTGACGAGGAGGACAGTGACGGCGATGATGACGTTGTCGATGGGGAGGACGACGGCTCCGACTCTAGCTGAACACCAGCCGCATCATCACCGTCAGGCCGGGGCACCACTATCTGCACCTGCACTCCTTTCCCGGCAAGGTGATTTGCCGGGGAGTTGGATGCAGAGGTGGGAGTGGTGCCTCGGGCTCCTCTAGCAGCCTTCCAGCTGGACCCCGGCAGGCTTCCTCGCGGGCTGTAGCTTTGTTCGCCCTGCCGCGTCCTGCTGGCCCTGGTGGTGCGGCTGGGGGGTCATCTCCGCCGATCTCTTCACCATCACCTTCTCCTGCGCCCTTGCGCCCCCGCCAGGTTCCTTGTCAAAGGGCCTGACGGGGTCAGGTTGGGCTTCTGCCCAGGCGCTCTTTTCGCCCTCTTCGCCTCCCACCATAGTGCCTAGGAGGAGAGGGACAAGAAAGGGCATCACGGGGCACTTATCTTTTTTCAATCTAAAATATGTAGGCTTTTGCCAAACTTTTGTCTAAATTATGTAATCTTCTTTATCCATGTTTGTGTTCTGTAAGATTTGTACTTGTTAATCAGCATATTAATGAAAAAGACAAGCCTTGCCGAGTACTTGTGCATGTAACATATCCATGCAGAGGTGAAATGCCTCTATACATCAAAGTAAACAAGTTTCCCTGGCAGGATATCCCGCCGGTACCCTCAGTTCGTTGCCGCGGGGCTAGGCCTACCGGGCACAAACTATTGGGAGGGACCAACCCCCCGCCAAATCTTTTCCGCCAAAGGCCACTACAACCATCCTGAGCGAAGCAACGTTCAAGTCAAGGGATGGGAGCACCTAGGTTTCAAAAGGTGGCGTGGTTTTTCATATGCACAAGTTTCTCTTCTCAGAACACGTATGGATAAGAGATAAAACTTATCTGTTTGGCTTGCCAGGGGTCGCAGCATAGGCTTGTCTTCATTTCTTCTCTTCGGGACCAAGTCCATGGCAAGAACCCTGCAGCTTAGCGCAGATGAAAACGATGCCATGTGCGATCTGATCTACATGATCATGCTATGCTCATGATATGCTTATGCATGCATGCAAGTTTCGAGGGCCCCCCAGCGCTTCGTTTATTTCTCTGTTGCTCAGGGTCTGTGCCTGGCTTTGTACAAGGGGTTACATGCAACATCGGCAAGGCCTGTACAAAAGGGCGGCTGCTGGGCAGGGCCCGACAGCCGCGCCTTATGGGTAGAACTTACGGAGATGCTCAATGTTCCATGAGTTTTGCAATTGAATGCCATCTCCGGTCTACAGACGGACTGCTCCAGGTCTGGTGACTCGTACTACCCTGTAAGGGCCTTCCCACTTCGGCATCAACTTGTTTGTACCCTTGGCGGACTGAACGCGCCTAAGGACAAGGTTGCCTTCCTCAAAACTCCGGGCATGCACCCTGCAGCTGTGATAGCAACGCAGGGCCGGCTGGTAGCATGCAGCACGCGTAGCAGCCCGGAGACGGTTCTCCTCGAGTAGCACAGTGTCGTCACGCCGGTGCCGTTCTTGCGCCACTTCATCGTAGGCAAGCACTCAAGGTGACCCATAAATGAGTTCCGTGGGGATAACTGCTTCTGCGCCATAGACTAGGGAGAAGGGGGTCTGCCCGGTAGCTCGATTTGGTGTCGTTCCGAGGGACCAAAGAACCACCGGCAGCTCGTCGATCCATCGCCTGCCACACTTCAACAACTTATCAAATGTTCTCGTCTTGAGTCCTCGCAACACTTCAGCGTTCGCCCTCTCAGCTTGCCCGTTGCTCCTTGGGTGAGCAACATAGGCGAATGAGATTTTGCTTTCGAGGGCATGAACGTATTGCATGAAGGCGTGGCTCGTGAATTGGGTGCCATTGTCGGTGATGATTCGGGCAGGAACCCCGAAGCGGCACACCAATCCTTTCAAGAACTTGATAGCTGACTGGGCAGTCACCTTCCTCACGGGCTCTACTTCCGGCCACTTTGTAAACTTGTCGATTGCAACGAATAAGAATTCAAAGCCCCCGGTAGCATGGGGGAAGGCGCCCAAGATGTCAAGTCCCCAGACCGAAAATGGCCATGACAAAGGGATTGTCTGAAGAGCTTGGGTAGGCAGATGGATATTCTTGGAATGGAACTGGCAGGCTTCACATTTGGTGACCAACTCAACTGCATCTTGGAGGGCCGTGGCCAGTAAAATCCTTACCGGAAGGCTTTTCCAACCAGAGCCCTCGATCCAATGTGTGAGCCGCACATACCCTTGTGTATCTCTGCCAACAGTTCCTTTCCTTCTTCCCGGCAAATGCACTTCAATTTCACACCATTGGGCCTTCTTCTGTACAGCGTGTCATCAATGAACTGATACATACTGGCCCTCCGGGCTACTCTTTCAGCTTCTTCTTGCTCTTCGGGAAGTTCTCCAGTTTGGAGGAAATGGACTATGTGCCGCGCCCAAGTTGGAGCCTGGGGCTCGGCAACGAGGACTAGCGGCACCTCCTCATTCGTGGGAGTGCATTCCTCGACCGTAGGGACCGGTGGTCTGGCGGGAGGGTACAGCTTAGCGATCGAAGGGGAGTTGTTCCCGCCAAGCTCTCTACCGGGGGCCTCGGGAGGCCCTGCCGGGAGAAGCTTGCCGGAGTCCAGTTTCCTCCTCTTTCTGGCCATTGTTGTCGGGGATACGGAGGCTTGAGTCAGATGGAGAACAAAAGTCCCTGGTTCCACAGAGAGTTTTTGTGCAGCACACTTCGACAGATGATCAGCGATGCTGTTTTCCGCACGGGGTACGTGCTCTGTTTGCAATCCGTCAAAGCTCTCCTCCAACCTCCGCACTTCCTCAACGTATGCCTCCATCAATGGACTTTGGTAATCCTTGTTCACTTGTCTCAGCACAAGTTGCGAGTCTCCGCGGATGATCAGCTTCTTGATTCCCAGTTCTGTTGCAATCCTGAGCCCAGCAAGGAGCCCTTCATACTCTGCAGTATTGTTGGTAGCCCCCTCCCGGGGGAAATGCATCTGGACGACATACTTCAGGTGCTCCCCAGTGGGGGCAACGAGAAGCACGCCAGCTCCTGCACCTTGTAGGGAGAAGGCACCATCGAAATACATAATCCATTCTTGGGGCGCCTCCTTGCCGGGGATAACTGTCTCCAACACTTCTTCATCAGGGGTTGGCGTCCACTCTACAATGAACTCCGCTAGTGCTCTGCTATGAATGGTTGATGTGCTTTCAAACTTCAAACCAAAGCTGGACAACTCCAAAGCCCATTCCACAATCCTGCCGGTGGCCTCAGGGTTTCGGAGTATGCGTTGCAAGGGGAAACAGGTGACGACCGTGATCTCGTGGGCTTGGAAGTAGTGGCGCAGTTTCCTTGAGGCCATGATGAGGCCAAAAATCAACTTTTGCATGCCAGAGTGCCTCGATCTAGCCCCCTGCAACAAGGAGCTGACGAAGTACACTGGGCGCTGCACCACTTTCTTCCTTGCCGTGTCCATAGAACTACTTCTGCTGCCCTGCCTTTCCTCGCTTTGGACTGACTCTGGTCTTGCCGGGACGGGTTCACTCTCTTCTCCAGAGGGGACGACGGTGGCTGCCGCTTCATCTACTTCCTGCTACGCCACTAGTGCTGCACTAACCACTTGATTGGTTGCCGCTAAGTATAGTAGAAACGGCTCTTGTGGTTTGGGAGCGACCAACGTGGGCACAGAGGAGAGATAGGTCATCAAATCTTGTAACGCAGCGTCTGCTTCCGGGGTCCACTCCATAGGCCCTGCCTTCTTCAAGATTTTGAAGAACGGCAAGGCGCGCTCGACAGACTTGGAAATGAACCTGCTATGCGCGGCAACACATCCAGTCAAACGCCTCACGTCCTTAACTGTCTTGGGTGCTTGAATCTGCTTGATAGCCTTGATCTTGTCGGGGTTGGCCTCTATCCCCCGATGGGACACAAAGAAGCCAAGCAGCTTGCCGAAAGGGATGCAAACACGCACGTCTCCGGGTTCAGCTTCAAGTTGATCTTACGCAGATTAGCAAAGGTTTCTTCCAAATCATGAATGAGGGTTGATCTGTCCTTGGTCTTGACCACAATATCATCTATGTAAGCTTCAACGTTTCTGTGCAGCTGGGACACAAAGCCAATCTATACTGCTCTTGCAAAAGTGGATCCGGCGCTCTTTAACCTAAAGAGCATTCATATGAAGCAGTACGTGCCACATGGGGTTATGAACGCGGTCTTCTCCTCATCTTCCTTGGACATGAAGATCTGGTGGTATCCAGATTATGCATCCAGAAAAGAAAGCAAGTCACACCCGGAGGTGGAATCCACAATCTAGTCGATGCGCGGCAACGGAAATGGGTCCTTCGGGCATGCCTTGTTCAGATCCGTAAAATCTATGCAAAGCCTCCATTTTCCATTAGCCTTGCGCACCACCACGGGATTTCCTAACCATGTTGGATGCAGTACTCCTCTGGCCAGACCAGCTGGCTCAAGTTTCTTGATCTCCTCAGCAATGAACTGCTGCCGCTCCAAAGCTTGCTTCCAGACCTTCTGCTTGACGGGTCGGGCATGTGGGCAGACAGCAAGGTGGTGCTCGATTACCTTCCTGGGAACACTGGGGATATCAGATGGTTGCCAAGCAAACACATCGATATTCACCCACAGGAAGGCAACGAGCGCGCTTTCTTATTTGTCATCGAGGGTGGCACTGATAGTGAAGGTACCATCAGTGCCAGCCAGCCCTGCCGGGACCTTTTTCACAGCAGGTGCAGCAGCCTTGGATCTCTTGCTATTGGAACTCTCCGGCACGTCATCAACGGGCGCAACGTACTCCGAAGAGCACGTTTCCCGGATTCCTTGCAGGCATCCTTGCTATCTCTCTTCTTCTTCTTGTTTTCCTTGGTGGGAACACTGGCTTCCATGGCTTCTGCCTCGACTGCTTCCCGGTACATCTTGTCCACGCAAATGATTACATCCTTCTTGTCTGACGGAATGGAAATGACGCCTATCGGCCCTGGCATCTTCAAGGTGTTGTAGGCATAGTGGGATGCCGCCATGAATTTGGCCAGGGCTGGGCGACCAAGGATTCCATTGTACGGCAGGGGGAGGTCAACCACATCAAAAATGATATTTTCAGTCCGGTAGTTTAACTCCCCCCCGAACGTCACCGGCAGTGTGATCTTCCCCTTAGGACGACTCCTGCCGGGGTTGATCCCTTGAAACATGCCAGTAACCTTGATCTCTTCCTCTGCAATCTGAAGTTTGCTGATAACCAACATCTTTGTGACCTTGAGGTTGTGGATTGTTGGTGAGACCAATAGCGGCAAGCACCCTACCGCAGTGGTGCGGTCAGGGTGATCCTCTTCGTCAGAGATGATGGGCGTGCGGGACCACTTGAGCGGCTTCCAAGAATCTATCGCTGGCTCCACGACATTGACTTCACGTGCCCACTGTTTGAGTTGGCGGTGAGAGGAGTGCAGAGATGCACCCCCGTCAATGCACAGGACGTCAGTGGCTTTCTGGAACTCCTACTCGCTGGTTTCCTCTTCATCTCCTCTGTCACTCTCATCATCATAATCCTCCTTCTTACGGCCTCTGGCGGGTTTCCCTTGATTCTGAGGAGACTTGCCAGGGCGGCTTGCTCTGCCACCTCGGCCCTTCCTGCCAGCGCCATCTTGACCTTTCTCCTTGTCACGCTTCTCGTACTCAGCCCTCTGCTTCTTGATGAGCTGCTCGACCTGATGACACTCATGGAGATCGTGGCCCTTGGTCCGATGGATCTTGCAGTACGGACCATCACCTTTCCCAGCCTTCTCGGCAGCCGCAGCTTCCCGGCAATCAGTGCACGCAGCAACTTCCTTGCCAGGAACTTCGGTCTTGGCCTTCTTGCCAGTACTGGGTGCGCCCGATCCCTCAATAGTCATCACTGCCTTATCCTTGCGCCTTTTGCTGCGCTTCTTGTTCTTCTTCTTCTGATTGGTGGCCTCGTCGTCATCCTCTGTGTCGATGTCGACGCCATCCTCTTCTCCGGGGAGCCGCCTGCCCTCCTCTACCCGAGCACACTTATCCACTAGAGTGTAAAGCTCCTTCATAGTCTTGGGCAACCGAACATTCATCTTGGAACGTATCCGACGATTGCGCACGTTGAACTGGTACACAGCTATCACAGCTGCCGGGTGGATGTCTGGAAAGTTCCTGTGTACTCGGCTGAACCTCTGCATGTACTTCCGCAGGGTCTCTCCTTCCTTCTGCGGGAGGAGCTGCAAGTCGCTGGGCCGCCCTGGTTCTTGATGGCTGCCCGTGAAGGCGCCAACAAACTCATGGCACAGGTCAGCCCAAGTCGAAATGGAGTTCTCCGGCAGGTGCATTAGCCAAGACCTCACATTTGGCTTGAGTGCCAAAGGGAAGTAGTTGGCGAACACCTTCTCGTCTCTTCCCCCGACAGCTTGAACAGCGATTGTGTAGATGCTCAAGAACTCTGCCGGGTTTAGTTTCCCGGTGTACTTCTCTGGTATTTCTGGCTTGAATGTGTGGGTAGATGGCCAACGGACTTGTCACAACTCACGAGTGAAGGCGGGGCACCGAACCTTGAAAGGTAGGTACCCACCTTCACCGAGAGTTGGCTCATCGACGTCAGGACCATTGTGCCTATTGGACTGGCGGTGGGTGTCGCGGCGTCGCTCGGTGGTGACGCGCGTGTCTTCCCTTTGCCTGTCCTCCAGGACTCGTCGTTGGCCTTGACGTGCTCGAGGGTCGGACGAAGCCATCGAGACGTCGTCGGGTTCTTGATCGCGTGGCTCCGGCTGTGGCCCCTGCGCAGGCTGCCGCAGAGGGGACTGCACCATGGGGGTGGCCCCTTCGGTACGGCCAGCAGCGCGGGCCGTTGTCATTGCCTGGGGAGGCCGTGGCGGGCCAGCTCGCTTTGATCCTCCCGCCTTGGCAAAACCAATCAGCCTTTGAATGGTGGTTCTCCACTCATCCATCTGATCGGCTGCCGGTGGAAATCTCAGCAGCAGCTGGGCCCGCGTCATGGCCTCCGAAGCAGTGCTTGGCATGGATGACGACGTAGACCGTAGCGTCGCCTGGCTCCTTACGGTGCCGGAAGTAATCGCGCCATGTCCTCGTCGTCATGAGCCCGTCGCCAGGGTGGCGTTGTGATGAGGTGGAGGCACTTGACTGCCAGCGGCTTTGTTTGGCGCATCGGCTGGGTCAGCTCGTTCCGGGGGTGGTGCATGCCCTGCGGCCGCGCCCGTAGCGGGAGCAGCCGGAGAGTTGTGATTCACCCCAGAGCGAGTGCCACCGCTGCGGCTGTCCCCTTCGGCCGGGCGGAGAGGTGCAGACGGAATGATTTCTCCACCCATACCTCATGGATCGTGGCCGCTGGGATGCTATTGGTGCTGTCCTTCCCCGGTGCCTTCTGCCCTCGTTTCGGCCGCAGGGGAGGTGGTGACGACGCCGCCTGCGCCGGCCATGTCCCCCGCAGCGTCCACATCTCCGTGCGTCCCCGTAGCCCCCGCGGCATCAGCGGTTGCGTACAACAGGACCTTCGAAGTGGACGGATGGGCTGCAGCACCGGGCTTCTTCTTGGGCGCCATGGATGATGGAGCTGTCAATGAAGAAGATGATGAAGATGATGATGCGCTGCGTACGCTTCTCGGGTTCGCGCAAGCGCTACCCCTACCTGGCGCGCCAAAGATGTCACGGGAAACCACGACCACCTATGGGGCCATCGGCCTCTTGTGGTTCAGCAGTGGGAATGAGCACATTGCACAAAGAGCGGAGAACGTAGCGCAGCACGGCAGAGATCACACGGGCAATTTTACCCAGGTTCGGGCCGCCGCGAGGCGTAAAACCCTACTCCTTCTTCGGTGGATTGATGGTGGATTGTGGTTGAAACGCAACGCTCTAGTCCAGCAGGGTTGCCTCAGGACGAGAGCAGCTACGCGCGTATGAAAGTACAAGGGTCCAAATCTTTTCTATGGTTGCCATGGCCCTCCTTTTATAGATCAAGGGGTCACCACAGTGGCAAATCAGTCATTGTGTACTGATTAGATAGCGAACAGTGCTATCATACATAACTCTACAGACAGAGGAGAGCGCATTAAATGTGTCGCTTAGTGTCACATCATGGCATGCCCGGCAAACCTTGCCGGGCTGTTCGCCCACTTTCTCATCTGTCTGCTTGACACGTCTCTGGACGGGTGTCATTTGGAGGTGATTTCCATAGGAAGTGGCTGCCACGTGCCAAATAACAGCCACTTAGTCACTTGGGGGCTTGACACCGCACCGATCGATGACTTGCATCACTGTGGGGTGGAGCAGTGGATCCTCGGCGGGGTAGTTTGCCTTCGTCGCGCCCGGCAGGCCTGCCGGGGTGGTCTTGATGCTTGCCTTCGGGGCCACCTCGACCTCGCCAGGCTCGCCTGCCCGGCAAGGAAGGCTTTCCCTTAGTGGTGTCTTGCCCATTTAGCTTGTCTTGGTCTTCTTGATCTGCCCTTTGATTCCTCAAAGAGCTATCTCTTCAACTTGATCTTGTCTTGGATGTTGCAACCTTATTCTTTGAGGCCTGTGCACGGTCTGGGCAACATACCCAGGGTTTGTTGCACCGACAAATGAGATGCGTGATATAGAAACATGTCATCCATCATGAGAGGTTTGTTATTATGTATAGCATAATGGAGACTCAAATTGTGTAATGCATCATAAGAAATATGTAGATCATTGTTATTCATGGAATGCATATGGTGCACGCAATTATGGGAATCATGCAAAGTATGGAATGCATCAAAATCTTCTAATATGTATGAGGAAACTATGTGGGTCTCCTCATGGGCATTAGTGGAAACATAACATGGAGAATATTGACAACATAAAAAACAAAGCATATTCGGAACAATGTGATCATGGCATGGCATAGTAGATGAATTACGCAAATCATGTAAAGGAAGCATGGCAATATCATCGCATGAAAAACAAAAGCCAATGACCATCATCTCGTCATCTATGCCATAAGTGCAAATGGGATTTATTTTAATGGGGCATGCATAGTTACTATGTTGAGATTGAAATGATGCAATATGGGAGATCTCACTCATAGCATATGACAAGTTTAATGGATTGTCGAACATGATGTGACCGATAGAATTTTCACATGATATCCTATGTAGAATAGCATCACAACTAGGCAACTCAACATGCTCATCATCATATTCATCATAAATTGGTAAGTTAAGACATGAGGAAGTCGCACTAGCATGAAGCATGGTAATAGGTGGATCAACATCATGCAAACAATCATTGGTAAGATAGTCCACTAGTTGGACAAGAGAAGCGCCATCACCTATGTTACCTTGGGAGCATCGCTCATGTGTTGTAGGTGAGGTGTCGAGGACCAATACGTGGTCATCTTCATCTTGATGGAATCATGTGGAGGGGTGCATCATTGTCCACCATGGCCATCGTCGTCTCCATTGGAGGTATGAACTCGTTGAGGATAGGCACTACAAGTCTCCATTGGAGGTATGAACTCGTTGAGGATAGGCACTACAAAAAATACACTTCCGTGATGATACGTATTTGTCACAGTAGGTCACGCTTTCTGTCATGCATGTACATCCATGACGATTTTATGACAGAATCAAGATAGTCATACATGTGCTGTCGTAGAAGTGTTCCATGACAATACCAAAATTATCATCATGGAAGTGTCCACTTCCATGACAATAAATGCCGCGTCATGGAAGTGCTTTCGTCAAGGGTAACCGACACGTGGCATCCACCGTAACGGGTCGCCGTTAAGCTATCGGTTCCGGTTTTGGATCCGATAACCCGCTAACAGCCACGACCAATGGCGATTTTCCATGTGTAAAATTCTCATTGGCCGACGGAAGCACGTGTCAGCTCCGCGTTGGCACAGATGTCATTCATCCAATGGGCGAGATGCGCCTATGATATGTTGACACGTGGACCGGCCCAAAAGTGGCCCATAAAGATTAAATGGGCCGGCCCAGCTAAAGGCCCACAAGATTTTGCAGACCATAATGGGCCGGCCCAGCTAAAGGCCCACAAGATTTTGTAGACCATAATGGGCCGGCCCAGCTAAAGGCCCACAAGATTTTGAAGACACTAGAGGGCCGGCCCGTTAACAGGCTGCCATGTTTTGGGCCAAATGCCGGCCCATATTTGATCCGGTCCATTAACAGCCTGCCACATTCTGGGCCTAATAAGGGCCCATATCAGATCTGACCCGTTAATAGCCTACCATGTTCTGGGCCACATTACGGCCCTTATCAGATCCGACCCTTTAAGAGCCTTTCATTCTTTGGGCTAAATTATGGCCCATATCATATTTGGCCCGTCATTTGGACGCTGTGCTTTTGGGCCCACTTGAGGCCCGGTTAGGATTTCGGTTTGCTAAAGGCCCATTTAATAGTACGGCCTGATATTAGTTTCGGCCTGTTAAAGGCCCGTTTAACATTTCAGCCCTATATTTGTTTCGGCTTGTTAAAAGCCCGTCATATAGTTGGGCCTAATTATGGCCCGCTTTGCATCCGGCCTGCTCACAGCCGATAATATGATTGGGCCAAACAAGGACCTAGATAATTTTGGTCTGTTAACGGACCGTGATGCGATTGGCACAATCAAGGGCCGGGGTCTATTTCGGCCTGCTGTCGGCCCGTGAGTTGTTCGGCACGATTCAGGCCCAACCTACTTTTCAGCCTACTAAAACCCATTGAATTTTCTTGCCAAAATAGGGCCGGTGGTTTACTCATCCTATTAAAGGCACAAAACTACTAGTGGGACAGTTTACATTTAGGCCTGTTAACGAACCAAGATGACTGGGCCCATGATGCGGCCCATACATAGTGATTTGCATGACGACCCGATTATGTACCGTAATTTTACGGTTTGGCCAGTTTACTTTTCATGGAGCGAAGACAGGATATATATACAGTAAAATAACTTCAGCATCGTGAATAAGGAAAAACCTAGACTATACAATAAAGAAATTACGGCATATTAGATCCACTTGGCATCAAAGTTCACCACTATGATACTAAAGCACAAGAGACAGCAGATTACATACACTAGGCATCAAAGATCGCCACCAGTGCAAATAAACACGCCGACAAAATAATATACAAAACCGACAGCACTTCAATAGAGTTCAAGAAAGGTTAGCCCTGCTCGGGAGCTGCAGCGCAAGCAGCTGAGCAAGCTGATGAGACTGCGCTTGTTTGACGCTTATATCCTCCTCACTCTGAAAGAGAAACAAGCAGACAGATGATAGGTTTTGCACATATAAGTATCTGTGCTGACAATTCATCACATTTCTTATTGGCGAATAAAGTGACACAGTTTAAAATAGCATTAACACAATATGGTATTGTTCAGGTTAAGACATGGCAGGAAATGACATTGTGAAGGAGTTGGCAGCTTCACGACACCACTGGATTACAGATCAAGAACTCATAAGTATCAATGGTTAGTGTGTTGTCAATTTATCCCATTTCAGATTGGCAAATAAAGAGACGGTTTAAAGAATAGTAGAATGATATGACATTGTTCATAGTTAAGACATTGCAGAATATGACATTGTGCTGTAGTGGGTAGTTTCACCACACAACAAAGCATATTCGGAACAATGTGATCATGGCATGGCATAGTAGATGAATTACGCAAATCATGTAAAGGAAGCATGGCAATATCATCGCATGAAAAACAAAAGCCAATGACCATCATCTCGTCATCTATGCCATAAGTGCAAATGGGATTTATTTTAATGGGGCATGCATAGTTACTATGTTGAGATTGAAATGATGCAATATGGGAGATCTCACTCATAGCATATGACAAGTTTAATGGATTGTCGAACATGATGTGACCGATAGAATTTTCACATGATATCCTATGTAGAATAGCATCACAACTAGGCAACTCAACATGCTCATCATCATATTCATCATAAATTGGTAAGTTAAGACATGAGGAAGTCGCACTAGCATGAAGCATGGTAATAGGTGGATCAACATCATGCAAACAATCATTGGTAAGATAGTCCACTAGTTGGACAAGAGAAGCGCCATCACCTATGTTACCTTGGGAGCATCGCTCATGTGTTGTAGGTGAGGTGTCGAGGACCAATACGTGGTCATCTTCATCTTGATGGAATCATGTGGAGGGGTGCATCATTGTCCACCATGGCCATCGTCGTCTCCATTGGAGGTATGAACTCGTTGAGGATAGGCACTACAAGTCTCCATTGGAGGTATGAACTCGTTGAGGATAGGCACTACAAAAAATACACTTCCGTGATGATACGTATTTGTCACAGTAGGTCACGCTTTCTGTCATGCATGTACATCCATGACGATTTTATGACAGAATCAAGATAGTCATACATGTGCTGTCGTAGAAGTGTTCCATGACAATACCAAAATTATCATCATGGAAGTGTCCACTTCCATGACAATAAATGCCGCGTCATGGAAGTGCTTTCGTCAAGGGTAACCGACACGTGGCATCCACCGTAACGGGTCGCCGTTAAGCTATCGGTTCCGGTTTTGGATCCGATAACCCGCTAACAGCCACGACCAATGGCGATTTTCCATGTGTAAAATTCTCATTGGCCGACGGAAGCACGTGTCAGCTCCGCGTTGGCACAGATGTCATTCATCCAATGGGCGAGATGCGCCTATGATATGTTGACACGTGGACCGGCCCAAAAGTGGCCCATAAAGATTAAATGGGCCGGCCCAGCTAAAGGCCCACAAGATTTTGCAGACCATAATGGGCCGGCCCAGCTAAAGGCCCACAAGATTTTGTAGACCATAATGGGCCGGCCCAGCTAAAGGCCCACAAGATTTTGAAGACACTAGAGGGCCGGCCCGTTAACAGGCTGCCATGTTTTGGGCCAAATGCCGGCCCATATTTGATCCGGTCCATTAACAGCCTGCCACATTCTGGGCCTAATAAGGGCCCATATCAGATCTGACCCGTTAATAGCCTACCATGTTCTGGGCCACATTACGGCCCTTATCAGATCCGACCCTTTAAGAGCCTTTCATTCTTTGGGCTAAATTATGGCCCATATCATATTTGGCCCGTCATTTGGACGCTGTGCTTTTGGGCCCACTTGAGGCCCGGTTAGGATTTCGGTTTGCTAAAGGCCCATTTAATAGTACGGCCTGATATTAGTTTCGGCCTGTTAAAGGCCCGTTTAACATTTCAGCCCTATATTTGTTTCGGCTTGTTAAAAGCCCGTCATATAGTTGGGCCTAATTATGGCCCGCTTTGCATCCGGCCTGCTCACAGCCGATAATATGATTGGGCCAAACAAGGACCTAGATAATTTTGGTCTGTTAACGGACCGTGATGCGATTGGCACAATCAAGGGCCGGGGTCTATTTCGGCCTGCTGTCGGCCCGTGAGTTGTTCGGCACGATTCAGGCCCAACCTACTTTTCAGCCTACTAAAACCCATTGAATTTTCTTGCCAAAATAGGGCCGGTGGTTTACTCATCCTATTAAAGGCACAAAACTACTAGTGGGACAGTTTACATTTAGGCCTGTTAACGAACCAAGATGACTGGGCCCATGATGCGGCCCATACATAGTGATTTGCATGACGACCCGATTATGTACCGTAATTTTACGGTTTGGCCAGTTTACTTTTCATGGAGCGAAGACAGGATATATATACAGTAAAATAACTTCAGCATCGTGAATAAGGAAAAACCTAGACTATACAATAAAGAAATTACGGCATATTAGATCCACTTGGCATCAAAGTTCACCACTATGATACTAAAGCACAAGAGACAGCAGATTACATACACTAGGCATCAAAGATCGCCACCAGTGCAAATAAACACGCCGACAAAATAATATACAAAACCGACAGCACTTCAATAGAGTTCAAGAAAGGTTAGCCCTGCTCGGGAGCTGCAGCGCAAGCAGCTGAGCAAGCTGATGAGACTGCGCTTGTTTGACGCTTATATCCTCCTCACTCTGAAAGAGAAACAAGCAGACAGATGATAGGTTTTGCACATATAAGTATCTGTGCTGACAATTCATCACATTTCTTATTGGCGAATAAAGTGACACAGTTTAAAATAGCATTAACACAATATGGTATTGTTCAGGTTAAGACATGGCAGGAAATGACATTGTGAAGGAGTTGGCAGCTTCACGACACCACTGGATTACAGATCAAGAACTCATAAGTATCAATGGTTAGTGTGTTGTCAATTTATCCCATTTCAGATTGGCAAATAAAGAGACGGTTTAAAGAATAGTAGAATGATATGACATTGTTCATAGTTAAGACATTGCAGAATATGACATTGTGCTGTAGTGGGTAGTTTCACCACACAACAAAGCATATTCGGAACAATGTGATCATGGCATGGCATAGTAGATGAATTACGCAAATCATGTAAAGGAAGCATGGCAATATCATCGCATGAAAAACAAAAGCCAATGACCATCATCTCGTCATCTATGCCATAAGTGCAAATGGGATTTATTTTAATGGGGCATGCATAGTTACTATGTTGAGATTGAAATGATGCAATATGGGAGATCTCACTCATAGCATATGACAAGTTTAATGGATTGTCGAACATGATGTGACCGATAGAATTTTCACATGATATCCTATGTAGAATAGCATCACAACTAGGCAACTCAACATGCTCATCATCATATTCATCATAAATTGGTAAGTTAAGACATGAGGAAGTCGCACTAGCATGAAGCATGGTAATAGGTGGATCAACATCATGCAAACAATCATTGGTAAGATAGTCCACTAGTTGGACAAGAGAAGCGCCATCACCTATGTTACCTTGGGAGCATCGCTCATGTGTTGTAGGTGAGGTGTCGAGGACCAATACGTGGTCATCTTCATCTTGATGGAATCATGTGGAGGGGTGCATCATTGTCCACCATGGCCATCGTCGTCTCCATTGGAGGTATGAACTCGTTGAGGATAGGCACTACAAGTCTCCATTGGAGGTATGAACTCGTTGAGGATAGGCACTACAAAAAATACACTTCCGTGATGATACGTATTTGTCACAGTAGGTCACGCTTTCTGTCATGCATGTACATCCATGACGATTTTATGACAGAATCAAGATAGTCATACATGTGCTGTCGTAGAAGTGTTCCATGACAATACCAAAATTATCATCATGGAAGTGTCCACTTCCATGACAATAAATGCCGCGTCATGGAAGTGCTTTCGTCAAGGGTAACCGACACGTGGCATCCACCGTAACGGGTCGCCGTTAAGCTATCGGTTCCGGTTTTGGATCCGATAACCCGCTAACAGCCACGACCAATGGCGATTTTCCATGTGTAAAATTCTCATTGGCCGACGGAAGCACGTGTCAGCTCCGCGTTGGCACAGATGTCATTCATCCAATGGGCGAGATGCGCCTATGATATGTTGACACGTGGACCGGCCCAAAAGTGGCCCATAAAGATTAAATGGGCCGGCCCAGCTAAAGGCCCACAAGATTTTGCAGACCATAATGGGCCGGCCCAGCTAAAGGCCCACAAGATTTTGTAGACCATAATGGGCCGGCCCAGCTAAAGGCCCACAAGATTTTGAAGACACTAGAGGGCCGGCCCGTTAACAGGCTGCCATGTTTTGGGCCAAATGCCGGCCCATATTTGATCCGGTCCATTAACAGCCTGCCACATTCTGGGCCTAATAAGGGCCCATATCAGATCTGACCCGTTAATAGCCTACCATGTTCTGGGCCACATTACGGCCCTTATCAGATCCGACCCTTTAAGAGCCTTTCATTCTTTGGGCTAAATTATGGCCCATATCATATTTGGCCCGTCATTTGGACGCTGTGCTTTTGGGCCCACTTGAGGCCCGGTTAGGATTTCGGTTTGCTAAAGGCCCATTTAATAGTACGGCCTGATATTAGTTTCGGCCTGTTAAAGGCCCGTTTAACATTTCAGCCCTATATTTGTTTCGGCTTGTTAAAAGCCCGTCATATAGTTGGGCCTAATTATGGCCCGCTTTGCATCCGGCCTGCTCACAGCCGATAATATGATTGGGCCAAACAAGGACCTAGATAATTTTGGTCTGTTAACGGACCGTGATGCGATTGGCACAATCAAGGGCCGGGGTCTATTTCGGCCTGCTGTCGGCCCGTGAGTTGTTCGGCACGATTCAGGCCCAACCTACTTTTCAGCCTACTAAAACCCATTGAATTTTCTTGCCAAAATAGGGCCGGTGGTTTACTCATCCTATTAAAGGCACAAAACTACTAGTGGGACAGTTTACATTTAGGCCTGTTAACGAACCAAGATGACTGGGCCCATGATGCGGCCCATACATAGTGATTTGCATGACGACCCGATTATGTACCGTAATTTTACGGTTTGGCCAGTTTACTTTTCATGGAGCGAAGACAGGATATATATACAGTAAAATAACTTCAGCATCGTGAATAAGGAAAAACCTAGACTATACAATAAAGAAATTACGGCATATTAGATCCACTTGGCATCAAAGTTCACCACTATGATACTAAAGCACAAGAGACAGCAGATTACATACACTAGGCATCAAAGATCGCCACCAGTGCAAATAAACACGCCGACAAAATAATATACAAAACCGACAGCACTTCAATAGAGTTCAAGAAAGGTTAGCCCTGCTCGGGAGCTGCAGCGCAAGCAGCTGAGCAAGCTGATGAGACTGCGCTTGTTTGACGCTTATATCCTCCTCACTCTGAAAGAGAAACAAGCAGACAGATGATAGGTTTTGCACATATAAGTATCTGTGCTGACAATTCATCACATTTCTTATTGGCGAATAAAGTGACACAGTTTAAAATAGCATTAACACAATATGGTATTGTTCAGGTTAAGACATGGCAGGAAATGACATTGTGAAGGAGTTGGCAGCTTCACGACACCACTGGATTACAGATCAAGAACTCATAAGTATCAATGGTTAGTGTGTTGTCAATTTATCCCATTTCAGATTGGCAAATAAAGAGACGGTTTAAAGAATAGTAGAATGATATGACATTGTTCATAGTTAAGACATTGCAGAATATGACATTGTGCTGTAGTGGGTAGTTTCACCACACCACTGGATTACAGATCAAGAACAGAAGCATACATGCAGTGCAAAAGAAGATCACTTGCTCTGTATAGTTTAATTTACATGGTATGAAGAAGGAACTTGGTTGTACAACTGGAAACTTAAATTGAGAAGGACAAACTTTTGTTTATGAACTTCATAATAAACTTTAAACATGCAATTTGATGCAAACACCAAAAATAAACAGCTGTTGTAGTCATGCCTAACCAAATATACACAACAAAGTTTGAAGGCTTGAGAAGGACAAACTTATATTAGTGGTGAAGACCGGCTCTATAAAGCCCTTAAGCGCATAGCGACTTGATGGGGGGGGGGGGGGGGGGGGGCAATTCAAGAAGTTTACCACAGAATCTTCTTCATAAGCATTGCCTTTATTCTACATTTTGTTAAGACTAATATAGATGTGATAATATAAAAAAAAATGGAGATATTAAGATTAAGATGAAGAGTGATGCTACATAACCAAGTAGCTATAAATGTAAGTACATCGATACAGGCAAAAGGTACAACCAAGAGCAATGCAGAGCTAAACTTCTTCAGTACCATTGGTGTTATCCAACCTTATGGTAAGAGTAAATATAGATCTGATGTGTAGAAAATGGAGGGCAAAGGAAAATAAGCTGCAGAGTGATGGTACATGAACAACTAGCTGTCAATATAAGTACATTGATAAAGGACAACAGGTACTTACAAGAACAATGCGGAGCTAAACTTTTTCATTGGCATTGGGTATATTCTACATTAACGTAACCATTAATACCGATCTGATAAGTTGGAGCAAACAATTGATAAGCAAGATATCATGCATACTGCTGTCACATAATGAACCAGGTATGAATGCAAGTACAGTGATACAGGACAACAGGTACTAACAAGAGCAAAGTAGCGGGCAGCATATTTGCGATATCCTGTCGTCCTTTTCAAACCGGAATTCTTCTTCGAGCAGATTTCCTGGAAAAGAGATCCGTAAGGCACATGCGGAAAAGTAGAAGTTGAAATTGTCATGTGATATCATAGACAGTACCTCATCCTGGGAATGAGACCAGTGCATACCAAGGTTTTTCCATTCAATGTCTTCTAAATTTAGCACAGGAGACTTCACTGGAAATTTGTTTATAGACTTGCCATCAAAGTGTGATTTCCTCAAGTAACACCGCTACTGCTGCAATGCTTCCTTGAAAAGCGCAAGCAAGCTTTGCTTGTCATGACTATCCAGATTGACCCTCGCCTACTTACAACAATGTAATGTAAATCATTGATGTGTTCAATCAGCAGAAAATAGGAAAATAATCACCATGAATAATAGCACTTACACGTAAGTGGGACAGGAAGATGTGAAAATGGTGTTTGTCTTCACTATAATCTTCCCATGATGGGAATATATGCACGTAGTCCCTAACAACATTGAAAGCGTTGTCTTTTAAATTGGGAATAACTGGAATGGGGTTCCAATCTGCAGGAATTGGCCGTCTCTGCAGTTGGGATAGGTCTTCGGCCGGTGGACTTGCTGTACTTTTTGCTGGAGTGGGATTTTTCTGTGGTACGGCTGGTGCTATGGCAACTGAAATCGGCATACCTTTTGCCGGAGTGCAGGTCCTGTGTGGTAGGGCTAGTGGTGGCCAGTGAAGTATGGGTACAGTCTGCTGGAGTCGGTCCTATGTTTTATGTCACTGGTTGTAGAGCCAAAATAAGTGGGGTGCTATCTGATTTCTCCGGCACCACCACGTTTTTCAAGGACTTTGCTGGTGCTCCTTCAGCTTTGGCAATCACCCTCTTCCTTTTTGATGTTTGATGCACAAGAACAACATTTGAGTGGAAAAACATGGTATGATGACGGATGGAATATGTATTGATAATGGATGGGCATGGCATCTTGACATATATGATGAGTAAACCAAGCATATGGTGGTGCAACAAAGTAGAAGAAATGCAAGACACCTTATGCAAGATACGCGCAATCAATAAAACCTTGCCAAATTAGAACAGGCACCATGATGGGTGAACAGGACAGGCCATCTGCCTTCGACTCCTCGAGGTCACAATAGTCATTAGGATCATATTCTGAACAAGAATCTGCAGGTGGGGAGCATATGAGTTTCATTGCATCCAGAATGGAACTCAATGCCTTAGTGCCAATTTTGTTAGTCATTGCAGTGTTCCATAATATTCTTCTGATGCGCGCATTCTGATATTCATTGTGATTACGTATAATATCTCAGAAGCATGAAAACATAAATAGTAGTGAGATTATCTTTGTAATGCAGAGGATATTCTAATATAGGGGCTCCCTGTAAACCCTTGTGCACTATCACTGGATTCTGATGAGAGAGCCCATGTGTGCTGTAATATGGTGCGTGCATTAATATAATCTGGCACAAGTACAAAAAAAATAGGCTCCAGAAGTAAGGATAGTTGGCAGATGATAGGTTCATAATATACTGTATAGAGAGTTTATTGCCAAACCATGATAACAAGAGCACACAACAACTAGGCAGATCGTAGTGTACATAAAAGGGGTACACCATAACCAGCATATATAAATCAGGAAAGTGGAACTGGCTGGAAAATACTTTATTGTATTGCCGCTACTAATTGAAAGCCTATTGATCACGTACAGGCCAGCTCTATCAGCTGTTGACTGCAGATGTCCCTGTTCCCCTTCCTGACAAGGAACATACTGTATGTACTAAATACAGAATAACAAAAGAGGAACATGTTAAAGAACAGAAGAGGAAGCATATTCTTGAGGTTCCGCTTCTTTCCATACAATGTTGGTTACCCACTCATGATGAATCACAGCGCCCAAAGAAATGCAATTCCATGCTGCCTCTCTAGATGTGGCCACATGCATTTGGAAAATCAAGTGGGAGCATTAGCTGACCAATTAAATGTGTGTCTGTTAACTAATATCAGTATCATATCACAATTCGTATTTGAAGAAGTAAGCTTTGGACTTATGATTGGTGTGTTGTTTAGCTTCAAGGGTGGATTGCTGCTAGTGCGACACAGAGCAGCTACACAGATCATAGTGTAGATATAACGGGAAAACCGTAAGCATCACAAGTAAAATCAGGAAAGTGGAACTTGCTGGAAAATATGGGCTACTATTGCCGGTACGGCTAGAAAGGCTTCGGATACCAGCTCTCTTCAACTGAAGGTGCGGTACTGTTAATATCAGTGTAACTCTCAAAGGTGACACAGCTCCCCGCATTTCCTTGCTAATCTTATAGGATTCAAGTGGGCAGGCCACTACAATTCCTATTCCTATGTTTACAAAATCCTACGAATCAAAGAGGCCCAAAGAGTTGAAAGTGTCCATCACAACCGACCGAATAGACCTCTACACTGCAAATGTCCCTGCTCCTCTTCACTACAAGGAACATACTGTACTACTATCATACTCCCTCCGTTCCAAAATATAAGTCCTTGTAGAGATTTCCAGTATGGATCACATACAGATGTATACAGATACATTTTAGTGTGTAGATTCACTCATTTTGCTCCATATGTAGTCCATGGTGGATTCTATACAAAGACTTGTATTTAGGAACGGAGAGAGTACTTATTAAAGAAGAACAGAAGAGGAACATGCTAAAGAAGAGCAAGCAGATTTTGGATAATAAAATGTTCGTTGCGTAGTGCCCACACATGATGAACCAGAGCGCATTAAGAATGCAACTCCCTGCTGTCTCTCTACATGTGGTGCACGTGCTTTTTGAAAGTAAAGTAGGAACATTATCTGACCAATTAAATGTTATCTGTTTTAGTAATATTAGCATCATATCAGATTCGTATTTGAGCAACAAGTTTGGAATTATGAGTGGCACGTTGTTTAGCTTGATGGATTGTGGAGCAGTGCTAAGCAGCTACGATGATGGTACTGAATATAAAGGAATGTCTGCATGCAAGTCACGTGACTTTCGTCATTTGGGTCAGTCGACCATTTCAGGCGGTTGGATGAAGATCCTACGTATCCTAACCCTTCTTCTTCCTCGTCTCTGATTCTTCCCCTACAGAACACCGCACGGGCCGTCGGTCGAACCACAGGCCCGACCCCCCGCCCTCCCCTGAACCGCCCCCACCGCCTGTGTTCCTCCGCCACCCCCACCCCCGCCCACACCCGCCTCGAGTTTTTTTTCGTTCGGCGAGGCCCCACCACCGCCAGGCCACTGCCCCCCACAACCACCGTCCCCACCCGAGCCCGTTCCTTCCCTCCGGCGAACTCCGGCGAGCTATCAAAAATCGACTGACCCAATTTTGAAATTTAGTCTACTGTCATTTAACTAGTGTGGAATTTAAAAGGGGAAAACCATAAGCATTGCGAGTATAGTGTTGAGCGTGCCATGGCGGATCTGAAGGTGCAAATCGGACAAAGGCAACTTCACAACCAATGTTTGCTTTCAACTAACAAGTAAGATCCTAAGTGACGGACAAGAAATCACAGTAAAGCAGTGGCGATCTATTTTCTTGCTGCGCTAAATAAGTTGAGCAGATACGAAAGAGTACCGCCTCTGGTGCGGCGCCGTGTATGCATTTGCTGAGAATTTGACGATGCTGCGGTAGCGATGGCTGTCGGCGGCATGGAAGCAGATTTAGGAGGGTAGACGGTGGCGGTGGGGTAAATATCCCGGCGCGGTGGACGAGACGGTCGTAGGAGCGGGGCCGGCAAGGTGGACGACGGCGGGGATGAAGCGAGAGGACGGTATGCAAGGATCCTGGTCCAAAGCTGTGGATGGGAGAGGTCGATCTCTTGTAATGGATGACGATGTTGGGGTATCAGCTCCGGCACGGTGGAGGAGAACGGCGGTGGATGGGGTGGCGGACGGAGGAGGCTGGGGTGGAGAGGGTGTTTTGGTGCCCACAGAGTACGAATGGGGAAATGGAGGGAGAGAGGTAGGGGGGAACCATGTCTTTGGGACGCGCTTGTCTCAAATGCGGGGAAGGTTACCAACTTATCCCCCGTTTAAAATTTCAGACATCACAGGAATATTGGGCTGCTGGGGATAGGACGGTAATCTCGCATACACCGAATATTTGCCGACAGAGATTTCGGCCGAGGAGAGTTTGTTTTGGCGCCCACCGTGTATGAATCTGGGTGAGAGGTGATTTTGGCCGAGGAGACACTGTGTTTTCGTGCCCACAGTGTATGAATCCTGGTGAGAGGCAGTTATGTCACGTTTGAGTAAAATTACAAACCTGCCCCTATCAAGACCTATTGAAATCGAGCCGACATGTGTTGCATGTCAGGGACACGCAGTAATTTCCATCTCCCATATTTTGGTTTCGGGCGGTTACTACGAGTTTGGCCGCTTCATTCAAATTTTTGAGAAAAAGCTTGCACGTTTACCGTGCCAACTCAATTCCAATCCATTTTGTATTCTTTTTTTTCGCGCAGGATCCATTTTTGATTCGAATAAAATTCTATATACATCATTTTTTATATATACTTTCAAAAGACAACAAAGAATTCTGCTCCTTTATATATATATAATATGATTTACAAATACAATGATCTCAAAATCATAAGGTTGAATTCAAATTTTTTAAACCAAATTATGTTCTACTCAAATATATGGATCAGTAATATCTAGATATTAAATAACATAGATGCGGGTGAATTCATATGAGTATGCATGTTTGATAGATCAATTTTGGTTCGAGTATGAATTACATGTATCATCATCTCGAATTCAAATATTTGAATCCCTTTTATGTTGACATTTTCTATACACGCAACTAAATATTTGAACCTCCTTTCACGCCCATCTCTCTCACGTGCTCCTTCATGTAGCTATCACTCTCTTTTCTCCAGCTCACCCGCACGCTCACTTCATGTTTCTCCTATTTTCGCAAACATGGTCTCTCGACGTCTCCCTTGAGAAGTGTCACACTCTCCCTATCATTATAAATTACACGGTTGTCATTATCTCTCACGTCTCTATCGTTCTCTGGTATCACTAGGTACCTAAGCTTTCTTTTTCACCGCCACACACACACTCTCACTCGTCTTTCACTTTGTCTTTATCTCTAGGGTTCTCTCACGCATCCTATATCTTTCTAGATATGACTCCTACCACTAAAATTACTCTCTCCCGCACACACAACGTTTGTTGCGGTCTCCTTTCTGTCTTCATCTCAGTTATAAAACTGACATTATTCATTTGTTTACCGATCAGACAAACTCTCCCAATTTCTCTCTCTCTCTCTCACACACACAACTCCTACTTCCACTCCCCTCCCAACTACCGTCTCTCTCTCACACACACAAAACTCTCGCTTTTGCACCCCTGACTCATATTTCTCTCACAAACATTGATTGACTAGCCTCCAGATAGGTTTATACATCCGCACACTCTTGCTTCCACTATCTCGTACATGTCTCTCTCGCGCTCCTTGTATCTATGTAGATTTTTCGTCCCTTCTTGAGACACGCCCTCTCGATCGTGCACACACACACACACCATCGCCTCATTTATGGCGATACCTCTCGCACACACACTCTTTGTGTCTTTGTCACACATGCACTCCGTCCTCCTCCTCTCTCCCTCTCTCTCACACACACCACATACACACACTCTTTGTGTCTTTGTCACACACGCACTCCGTCCTCCTCCTCTCTCCCTCTCTCTCTCACACACACCACATACACACACATGGGCTTTTTGCAACAATATACCACTTCTCGAATCTTGAAAACAACCACATTCCTCCCTTATCTCATCAAAACCGCCAAAGGAATATATTTTGAGTGAAACATAACATATTTTTAGTGATATACATATTTCAAAACTAGACTCTTTTCTATCAAATCGGTGAATATGTATTAATCTACTTTGAACGTGTGGCAACGCATTGGCACATTGCTAGTTATTACTACTGTATAATATTTTGGACACCAGACAAACGGTGGAGTACATATACGAAGAGAAGAGGCGCACGCACGCAGTCGGTCTCTCGCTGTCTCGCACACATGAGAGTTACGTAAAGGCACCGTAAACAATTAAACCCTAAAACCCTAGGTGCACGATTGCTGCATGCGCGGGTACCGGGTACATGGAGGAGCGCACCTTTGTAGGAATAGTTAGCTCGCATGATAATTTGATCCGTAGGAGTTGATGGTCGGGACCACAGGTGAACGACCTGGAGGCGGTGGCTTGCCAGTCGCCACTGATCGAGTAGCCATGTTTAAAATATCATTTTTTTAGCGGGGTAAGAGTTTTGATTTTCAATGGCACATTATACTAGTTTTTAGAACAATTGGTATGGAGCAAAAATGGAATTCATAACTACTACCTCTATCCTGGTTTACTAGTCCCCATCGTATTTTGGGTCAAAGTTTGTCCACGAATTTTACTTGTAAAATGTGAATGGAAAATGAAATTTTGTTATACCCAAACAAAAAAGGATTGGAGGGAGTGATTGCTCTGACACAGACGCGACCTCTCATAGCGCAGGCATTCAACCAGCGTGGCGGCCAAGAGGGCCCCACTCGCTGTAGGCCAGGCTAAACACGCCTCCTCGCCACATGCAACCGGCTTTAGACTTCCTCGCCTGCCTCCATTGAATCCGCGCGTGTGCCGGCAACACGTCCTTCCGCGAGCTGGCCGGCATTTTAGAACACAACGCCGGTTGGCTCCTCTCGTCCGCCCGCTATTTAAACAAGGCCAGACGCCTGGCAAGAACCGCACCACACCGCTGCTCCCCATATCCTCCTTGCACCATTTTCTCCACACTCTCCATAGCATCCGGTGAGCAGAAGACGAGTTCTCTGGCATAAAAGCCGACAGGGTGCCCTGACGAGCCAGGCAACTCGCTGGCCCACCTCCCGCCCCGCCCCAGGCCGTCAGTACCATGGGCGAGGCTATAGGCGGGCAAGCGGAGGGCAAGCCGCCACTCCAAGCTGGCCCCTGGTGCATCAACTCGATGCTCCAAGCCTGCTCGCAGAGGAGTGGCCAGTTGCTGCACGCCGGCACACGGGGGACCATGATGTCCAGTGCACCGTGGTTGGCTGTGCCATCCGACGCAAATGTTGGCGGAATCGCGGCATGCTGGCGGAGGTGGCCAACACGTCTGCGGCCACCGCCTACACCGAGGAATAGTAGACCACGGGAGCCGCCGCCGCTCCAAACCGACGAATGCTACGACCACCGCATCGCCGGCAAACACCCGGTGTGTTGCCCGGTTTGGCTCAAAACATCATGGACCCCAGCCGCGGCCGGCATTAGAAATTATACCTGCTTCCAAAAGTTATTCGCATTTAGTCAAAAAATGTCCAAAATATAATTAATTATGTATGGTCTTGACTTGTTGTGCTCGCACTGGTAGTAGGAACTAGAGATTTTTCTTTATTTATAACTCTCCTCACATTTTTTTGGCTTTGAAGTGAATCATGGTTGTGGACATTATCTATGAATGTGCAGATATCTGTGAACATGAGTTTGATGTGGAAGTTGAAGTTGGAATGTTGGGCTTGCATGTGAACTATACCATGTCCAATGCTTCGTCTGTTATTGTTTAGAAAGTAATTGCTGTTATTACATGACCCAAAAAAAATTTATTTTGTGCCACATCAGTAGATGCACGGACATCACAACAGGCATGCTGACTGGATAAACATTTGAACCTAGCTATTATGAAGGAAATTTTGTATTGACAACAGTTTTAGATAGCAGGAGACGCCTAGCCTGCTCTGCCTCTGCTAGCTTCTTTCTGGCTTCTTCCATCTCTTCTTTGGCTTGGGTGAATAGAGCATCTGATTGCTCTTTTCGCTTCTTCAGGAACTCAGCTACATTCTCAAGGGCTACTGCACGCTTTCTTTCAGCCTTTACTAGAGCCACGAGGACACGAACAGTTGACAATTCCACCTGGCTTGTGGGTAATCCAGCATCATCTGGGAATTTGCACCTTGTGTCTAATCCAGCATCATTAGGGAACGGGCACCTTGTGTGTAATCCAGCCTCATTTTGGAAACATGATCTCGAGGTTGACCATACTTCCCTCCTCACAGGAACTGCATCCTGACATGAAGTTACTTCTTTTTTAGATCAATAGTCAGAGCAACCCAGATCCATTTGGTAGAAGCCAGATAAACAGGACTCGGAGAAGTGAATTCAAAAGGAGAAATATAAAAACAGACTCCAAGGTGAGAACACCCACTTCCTACACCAAGCTAAAAACAAAAGCATGAGGATGATTAAGACTCTTCTTATTACACATCAAAGAACACGAGGCTAAGAGAAATAGAAACTACAACATATACACATCGAAGAACACGAGGCTAAACGAAAGTAATTGAAAGGGTGTTACTTTCCGAAGCTCGTTTTACAGGTTCGGTGCAGCTCCTCTTTAACTTGCCACGTTCCTTGCAGATGTCCCCAATATCCCATGTTTGGTCTTCATTGCTCCTCTGCATGTTCGCACTCGTAGTTTTAAAATCTCAACATGGCAAGAAAAATATAGTAATACTCACGCATCTTGTGGGCAACATTTAAGGACTCATCTGCCATGTTAGAGCATCTCCAACAGAAACGCAACGAGCGGCGCGTTAAAAAAGCGTTTATAGTGACGGAATACCAGTTTTTGCAGGCCGCGGAGTACTGGCTCCAACGGCAGCTGCAAAAAATTGCGTCTGCGCGCCGCTCTAGAAGACGCGCTATATTTTTTTTCTCCTTTCTACTCTGACTCGATACACATTCGACTCCGAGTCCATACTGGCATAGATAGATACATAGATAGTTCTCAGCATAGATATAGCATAGATAGATAAAAAAATAGATAGTTCAACTACTCCTCATCATCCGACTCCGCCTCGGTTATGTCCTCCTCTAACGTCTCAATGTAGGCGTCAAGATACCGATCGTCGTCGGAGTCCCAGGGCGACGCTGCTCCTAGCTTGATGTTGAATTGAGCGGCCGCCTTCCGCATATGCCTGTCCTCGCGATAGGCGGCTCGCTCCGCCCTCCTCTTCTCCCTCTCCGCCCTCCTTTGCGCGTAGAACTCACGCTTGTTGATGATGTCCTGCGGGAAGCGTTGGCGCCACAGCGCCATGGCTTCCTCATCCATCTCGGTGAGGCCGAGACGGTGCTCCCACCTCCGGTTGTCGCGACGATCCTCGTCGGTGATAAGCCGCGGCGGAGGCGCGAGCTCCTGCGCCCGCTCCCACGTCGGCACGTTGGGGAAATTCAAGTCCCTACGAGGCCATCGGAGGTGCCACTCCACCATGTCGTACGCGCGGGCGGCCTCGTGGGCGGTGTTGAAAGTGCCGAGGCCGAGGCGCATCTCGCGGAATCGGATCTCGGCGGAGAAGCCGCCGGAGGGGCGCGCGGGGACACCGCGGTAGCCCCAAGTTTCCCGGCAGCGCAGCGGCGGTGAGGCGAGAAAGAGCGGGGAGAGAGCGGTAGCGAGGCACAGAGTGGTGGGAGGGCGTTGGATTTTATAAAGCGCGCCGGACGCCGCGCGACAAAACAAGCGCGCGCCCGGCTGCTTTTTCCCGCGCGCGCGCGATCCTTTCCCGACGTCTCTGCTATCTCTACTCTCTTCTCTACTCTTATATATATTATATATATATATTATTATATATTTATTTTATATTTATATTTATCACTACTCTTATAAAAAACAGAGTTGGTGATGATGGTGTGCCTGCCATCCTGCAATATAGGCTGTCCAATTTATATCTGACGGATAGGAAGGAAACTATGGCAATTTGGCAAAAAGATACCCGCACCTCTCTCCATGTTTGCAGATAAGGCCTTCCCTCGTTCATCCTTTTCTCCCACAAGATAAACTACTCATACAAATGCATCTTGATGTTCCGTGCAACGCATGGTCATCTTGCTAGTTCTAAAAAACTTTTCATCATTTGCCACACTACTGATTGCAGATGAAGAACCTACCCAAGCACAGCGCAATACAGGAGCGACGCACAATTACAAGGTGATATTATGTTGGACAATGCATGCTATAACCAATTACTTTTACGAGAACAATAGCAACTAGGAAATTTGAAGGGTAGGTATGAACAAAATTGGAACTGCACATGTACTGCTAAGAGATTCAATATACACATTACCAATCAAGGAGGAGTACGATGGTCGCAGCGCCCTCTGTGCATCATGGTCTGCAACGGGAGTCAGTTCATTGTCCACTATGGTGGTGCTTCTACGCTTGGCGTCGGCTTCCGGGAAGCAGATCCGAGACCGTGGAAGACGATGCTGGGGAAGAGGCTCCGTGTACGACAACGACGGTGGACCGGCTCCAGTGCGGCGTACAACGTCGTCGATGAGGCAAATGTGCTGCGGTTGATGAGTGCGCCGATGTAGAAGGGGAGGAGCACGAAGGCTGTGGTGCTGTGGAGAATTATATTTTGCGGTGGGGATAGAAAATGGGGAGTAATCAGGTGTACTACTCTGGGGGCCGGGGTGGGGTTGGCTGGGTAGGGTGAACATGAAGTTACCAAAACAGCCCCCTACCCACCAGCATCTGTAGGCCTGTTCCGAAGGGTATGATGGTAACTTCAGACTGCTCGAATCAGGGTCGCGGGAGATTTTCCTGCCGACCTCAAAATTTTGTAACACTGAACTCCCTGTTTGGCGTGTTGGGTGATTGGGCTAAGCAACTAGCGAGTAGTACTAGTAACTACTAGTACTCCCTCCATTTTTATTAACTCTGCATATTAGGTTTGACCGAAATCAAACTTCCTAAAGTTTGACCAAGTTTATAGAAAAATATAAACATTTACCATAGGAATTATGTATGATGTGAAAGTACATTCAATAATGAATCTAATGGTATTTATTTGTTATTGTATATGTTAATATTTTTTGTTATAAACTTTGTGAGAGTTTACAAAACTTGACTTTGACCAATGCTAATACACGGACTTAAATAAAAACGGAGGGAGTACACATTTGTTTTCTTAGTTTGTAGTGGAATTAATCATTTGTTGTAATCGTGAAATAAATTTATTAGGCTACTGATTTCGAATGTAATGGTTTATACAATTCAATAGTTAGAATCATTGTTGAATTCCAAGATGTATACGAGGTCTATAGTACTTCACAATATGCTCAAACTCACATAATCCCAGTCAAATTAAAATCTAAATGTATTTCATAGTTATTACTTTGTAGGATGCAACAAAACCAACCATAACTCTACATGATCCATTATAAAGCAACATTTTGAACACATCCCAATGTGTGAATGAAACATGTAGAGAGAGCTTGCGAAGATGGAGCAAATAGGGCAGGAAAGATTGTATGTATGTGGGCGAGAGAGTAGGAGACAAACCTAACGAGAGAGAGAGAGAGAGAGAGAGAGAGAGAGAGGAAGAAGTTAGGTTTGTGAGAAAGATGGAGACATGTAATATACGTGAGATGCGTGTGCATCCGGATTTTGTACATGTGGAAGGAGAAGAGACAACGGGTTTGATGAGAGAGCTGGAAAAACGTGGACGAGAGGGGAAGGATCTCGTGGGTTGAGGGATTGATAATTTTGTGCGGGAGAGAGAGGGGGGGGGGGGAGGAGTCAGTCAGCCGTCGTCACATCATCCTGCTTCCAAATGGCCCCGCATTCTCTAGTGCAGTGTGGTCGCCGTCTTGGATCTCCTCGATGCCCTCTTTGAAGATTGAGGTGGTATGCATGCTGGGGTGAAGAGAAGCACAAGCGAGAGTGGTCGCCATATAACCTTGGATAGGGATGAATTGTGTGCTCGGGGGAGGGGGAGTGTGTGTGTGTGTCAGATATTGAGAGAAATCAAACCTATGGAGAGAATGTGTGTGTACGTGACGGAAAGGTACATGCTAAATAGGGTTTTCACGAAGGGATTGTGCATGCGAGATAGAGAGCGATGTGCGGGCCTTGAGGTAGGCAGGGGCCGGTTGAGGGTGTCAAAATGTGTGCGTTGATGCATGTGTTACATGCGATTGTGCGAGGGACGGACGAATCGAGAGAGATGGTTGTTGTGTTATGGATGCTCCTCTCTCTCTCTCTCACACACACACAAGTACAAATAGAAGACCGTTCTCTCATGTATACACAACATATCGGCATCTCTCTATGTCTCACTCATGCATGATCATTTGCACATTCACACCTCTCTATGTCTCTATCACACGCACACCGTCTCCACATTGCCCTTCCGCCACAACACACATATGGACACATACACGTGTTCTCTCTCAGTCACACACACAGAATCAATATTAAAAAAAATGTCTAGGGCGCACCTAAAACGTCCAAATCCAAATAAGCACGAACTGAAGCTAAATTCAAATATATGGAAATATTATAGCATGAAGAACTTTTCTAGGAAAAAAAGTAGAGTAATATTCGGGGATTGTTTTCACACACACAAAAAGGTTCGGTGGATGTCCTTCGAGCGTGACACGGTGACGCACCGTTCCATCAACCGCGCGGCTGCGGTGCACGTGCTTGCACAGGATTCCGTATCGATGCTGTGCTAACTAATGTGGTAGTATAAGCGCTGCCTCAGTCTAATGTTTACGTGTACTAGTACGGTGTTCTTTTAAGTTTGACCAACCCTATATAAAACTAAACTAAGCTCCCATACGCGCACTCATCAATATGCCGCCGCCACCGTTGCGCATGCCGGCGCCCGCCTGCTCCGGCCGACCATTTCTTGCCCATCACCGCCGTGTCCCCGCCATCCCTGTGCCATGAAGCCGAAGGCTCGCCCGCTCACGTCGTCTGCAGTCCCTCCTCGCGATGCCGCCGCGCTGCCAAGCACGCGAGCAGGTGGAGCCGCGTCTATGCCCGTAGCGTACGAAGAGGAGGACGAGCGCGTGCTCCAGCACACCGGTGAGGAGGAACTAGCGTGTCATTGTCGTCTCCGCCCGCGCGGAGGAGGCACGCATGGTGGCTGTCGCGGCGGAAGCCGGTGGCGCCCGCACCGAGCCCGCAAACCGGGTGCGGACGTGGAATCTACCTTCGAGACCTTGAATGCCACGTGGATCCTGCAATCTGAAGGAACAATTTGGGTCAGTCGACTCTTGTGAGCCGTTGGATGCTACATGGATGGCCAGAAGGGCTTCTTCAATCTCCGAAATTGATGCACTGTTCATCTTCTCTCTCAGGCATTGAGCCGCCAGCCCGCCACAGGCCTAACTGCCTGCCGCCGCCGCCCCGCCCTCCCCTGAACCGCCTGCCACCGCCATGCTCCCCCCACCCCCGCCATCCGTTTAACCCCGGGCACGATCCATTTTTCCGGGGAACTGCATTCCACACCCAACACTCATAAGATAGATCATGGGCACCCTGCCACCCTAATATAGATACTGGGGTAGCTTCTCTGCCGTCTTCTTCCTTCGCTCCGTCGAACTTCTTTCACAAATCGACTGACCCAAATTATACTACTAGTATGTTTTAAGTACAGTAGGAACACGAAGATACGAGTAGTAGTACCAACTACAAGAAGAAAAGTAGTAAGACATACTAGTACTATATGTACTAAAGAGTTCAAATAATGGGAAAGAACATAAACATAGTTCTGCTGGGGGCTCAGCACAACACACCCCTGAAATAAAACTAAGCAACTAGTCCGCTTGACACTACAGTAGAACCAGCATGAGCAACGGCACTGCCACCTTACTCGGAGTCCGAGTCCACATCCTCAACTTCGTCCTCGTCCCTCTTCGTCTTCGCCGACACTTCTTTGCTTGAATCGGACACTGGGCTCTGCTTCTTCATCCAACCCTTGTCGATATTTAAACAAAGGTAGGCATCCGTTGCTGTGTACATGATGTGATCTTCATCTATTTTCTTCGACTCCCATGCATGATGAAACTCCGGGTGAGGTTTCTTCAGTTGAGTGTACGAAGAATCAATCATGGCTGCTGCCAGGGTCAACATTGAAGCTGAGAGGAGGACGCCAGGCTTTCCTTCTGGAGATCGAAGGGCTGGCCTACAACGAGGCCTATCCGACCCAGGACTCTCTTGTCGTTCGTAAAGTCTACAGTAACGAATTTCACTCTTTTGTCCTTGAGGAAGAACTCAAAATCGTGGCACCTAACGTCGGCATGGCATATGTGGTAGACCAAGCACACGTTATGTACGCAAACCTGGATCACGGCGGGCTTCATCATCTCTGCCTCCTTTAGAAGCTTCTTCCTTTCCAGGACTATGGTGTACTCAACATCTAGCCCAGTGACCCACTCATCCTTTGAACTTTTGAACATGTGTAGGAAGCGACCAAGGCATGCTTCCACCATCGCGGATCTACGGGTGTAGATGGCGATGAACTCATCGCTGGTGATGGTTCTAACCTTGTACTCACCGCTGATCATGGAGATTTGGGAGGCCATGGATTTTCGAGGTGGGTTAGGAGAAGTGGAACTGGTGTAATGTGAAAGGACGGGACGACTGGGAGTGAACTGTTGTAAGGTAGAAGACGGGGACGAGTAGGGCGTGCGAACGGCGTGGGGTGGTGGCTTGCTCGGTGGATAAACGGCTGCATGCCCCCAAAGAGTTCCCGAGTACTATGCGGGACCCACTAGATGTCATGTCTACTAGACCCATATCGTAGGCCTGACGGTATAGCTTCTGCGTGTTCGCACGCCATGCCGGCGCGTGCATGTAACTTCACTTGATTCCGTCAACCGTCGCGCCTCCCACGACCTTCGCCTCCCTCGCACGGTCGTGCCCTTTGAGACTTCGGACGGCTATAAATGAGCAATTTTTTTGCCTACTCCGCATGCATGATACTCCCTCTGGTCCTTTTTACTCCGCGTAAGATTTGTGTCAAGTCAAATTTTGCAAAGTTTGACCAAATTTATACTAAAAATATCAATATCTACAATACCAAATATATATTTTATGAAACTACATTTCATAATGAGTATAAAAATATTGATTTGACATTGTGAATGTTGATACATTTTTCTACAAGTTTTGTCAGAGTAGAGGTACATTGACTTCACACAAAACTTATATGCACAATGCAGACTAGTTCCTCCGTCCAGGTGCGTGCCATGTCCTATCTAGTCATCACAACAAGGTTAGCTATTAGAGTACTACTACCTCCCTTCTAGTTTAAAGGGCTCGATTGAAAAGTTTCACCTACTCTTACCAAGATAGAGGCGGTGGAATAGTTTTTGTAGTCTGCAAAAGTACTCAATTAATGCTCTCGTTCTTCACAAAAAAATGTGTTTACCAATGCATTATCACATTGCATGCATGCATGAACACTAGTAAATGACAAAGATTTTTACATGATTTAGTCAATATTCTCTTTAGGCTACTCATAATGGAAAGTATCATATACTAGTATCATGTGCATGATACTAGTGTATGATACGGGACTACCTTTATAGTGCCATGCATGACACAAAGTAGCATAGTATTTAACATGATATGGTATCTACCTATGTTACTCTAACCCCCCTCTCTTCTTTAATTCTTTGCCACATCAGCATGTTTGCTATTCCCGTGTGCATGATACCAGCTAAGATACCACCACTATGGTCAGCCTTAATCATCGCATGCAATAATTTAGTGCACCTTGAAATCTGAACATGTGTGGGGCGTGTATGTTTTTCATGACTTGAGATTGTACCTAGGCCGGCATGTAATGGTCAGTTCATTGCATGTAAGATGACTTATTATGCACCGTTCCCCATACCTGCAAGAAGCCCATTCGTCTCCTAATCTTTTCCTCTCCATGTGTGAAAACAATCTGCCTACTTGACTCTCCTTGTGACGCCCCCGGCTTAATCGTTCACTAACCATACACACAAATGCACACGATCAAGCCTAAGGACTCACTTGAAGATATCACAACACAACTCTAAAACATAAATAAAGTCACACAAGCTTTATATTACAAGCCAGGGCCTCGAGGGCTCGAATACATAAGCTCGATGTCATACAAGTATCAGCGGAAGCGTTAGATATCTGAGTACAGACATAAAAGATAAAACAGAGAAGCCTTAAGAAGGCGAGGCAAAATAAAGACTACGATCGAAAGGCGCAGGCCTCCTGCCTGGGACCCTCCGAACCTACTCCTGGTCGTCAGTCAATTCGAAGTAATATCCATCCACGGGGTAGTAGAGGTAGTCGCCGGCGTGGGCAGCGATCTCAGGGGCTCCGTCATCTGGTTGCATCAAACGGATATGGGGAGAAAAAGAAAGCAAAGCAACCGTGAGTACTCATCCGAAGTACTCAGCAAGCAAGGATCTACACTACATATGCAACATTATCAAAGGGAGGCTGTATATGTGGACTGGGCTATAGAAATGCCAAAATAGAGAGAAGGCCTACTCCTATCGAAGACTAGCATCTTCAGCGGTTTTGCAACATTAGAAGAGTGTAGATCAGTACAATATATAATAGTGGCTGTGTTAAGTAACCGTCTCGCCCGGAGATCCTTCCTCGACTCCCTACGAGAAAGCGATCCCGGAGCCACATATCCAGTTCTAGTTGTATCGATCGGGATACAACTCCGAGTGTCCTTTACCATGGGACCGGCTATCGATAGATGTTTTTCTTCCCTGCAGGGGTGCACCAACTTACCCACCATGCTGGCTTAATTCCGGCCGGACACACTTTCCTGGGTCATGCCCGGCCTCTGCCAAACGATACACCACAACCCTACCTACAGCTCAGCAGAGAGGTCCCCGCCGGTCTACATCCTAAGCACTCCGGGGTCTTGGGCCCATCGCCCGTTGCACTCCGGGTCATTGTGCGCAGGCGAACCAGGCTCCACCACTACAGGATGGTGCCGGCCTAGCTGTGCCGCCATGCTGAACTGGACGTCTGACAGAGCTTTCGGCTGATGCTACGATGCAGAGTGCCCATAACTATTCCCACATGATGGTTAGTGCTATCAGGCCAGAGGCCTGCTCGGATCAAATATCCAAATTGTTAGTGGATTATGGGCTTGCGGTAATGAGCTGAGACTCACAAAAGATGTGACCCCGTCGCCCCGTCTCGAGGACTTGCGGCAAGGGCTAGGAATGCCCGGCCACGCCTCGTAATTGTATCACGGGTAAGCTCCAGGTCAACCTGACATCCCATCACTCGCGGGTACCCCTCAGGGTCGACTCGCCTTTCCAAGTAACAGTTGTAAGGTCAAAGTATCCGTGTGTCCATATCATCATAGGAATCCAAGGTATCACCCTTGTTGGATTCCTACTCGATGTATCTATCAAGGTGAACTCGGAGGAATCACCCTCGATGGGTTCACACTTGAGGTGTTGCACGACATCGTCGTTATCGGGAGTGGTGAAGGAGGAATCACCCTCGATGACCACAACCGATGAACTAACCTACAAGGTTAACATCAGAAGTGCTGACGAGGTATCACCCTCGGCACTCGATAGTAACCCAGTAGTGTCGAACAACTAAGAGGGTGATGTGCGGTGCTGGGGCCTGTCTTCGATCCCGTTGATCGGGTCTTCTGATAATCCAGCGGGGCAGTTGGGACAAGTGGGGGTCACTGGTGGGTCTCTACCAGCCTATACTAAGCAGTCTAGGATAAACAGGTAGGTATCAACAGCAGTTACAAAAACAGGCTATGCAACAGAAATATGATAAACAGTAGCAGCAGCAATTACTAGTGCAAGCATAAGAGAGATGGAATGGGTGATATCGGCATGCTCAAAAGGGGGTGCTTGCCTGGAAGCTCTACGGCAAAGGTCTGGTCGTCAACGGTGTAGTCGTACTCCGGAGTTGCGTCGGCCTTAGTGACTACATCGGTGCCGGGATCTACTGAGAGAGAAGAGGGGGAAGAAACAGTAAATATAATGCAAATAGATGCAACACAGATGCATGATGGGGTAACATGCAGGGCTGGGGGTGTTCTAACGCGGTGCTACACAATACCGGCGAAGGGGGATAACATCCGGGAAAGTTTTCCCGGGGTTAGGCATTTTTCGGATAGATGAAAGAGAGGGGACATTTGCATGTTCGCTATGCTAGGGACATGTGGCGGACGAACGGAGGGCGTATTCGGATTCGTCATATTTTTCTGAGCAACTTTCATGTATAAAACTTTTTCATCGGAGTTACAGATTTTAATTGATTTTCTAATATTATTATTAAACCTAAATGGAGTTATTGCATCAGCGTGATGTCATCGTGACCTCAGCAGTCAACAGTGAAGTTGACTTGGTCAAACCAACAACCGGGGCCCGTCTGTCATTGACTCACCGTCCTAACCTCACTTTTAACAGGATATTTAAGGGGAGAGGCCCACTGTCATAGACATATTAGTGTAAACAGAGTGGTTAATTAAGTTAATTAATTAAATTGCTAATTAATTTATTTATTGTATACTTTTATAACTTTTATTATTTCCCTTTTTTTAAACATTTTTATGGGGCGGGCCCCTTCGGTCAGAGACCTGTCGGGCCTCCCCTGCCTGTGCACGAACATACACAGGGGAGGGAGCAGATGGCACGGCGGCTATGGTGGCCCAGGATTCAGCCGGAGCGGCAACGGCGAGCGGCGGGCGAGGGGATCAGCGGCGGAGGGTGGCGGCCGGAGCGGGCGGCGGCTGTGAGAGGCCAGCGGCAGCAAGGCGGGACATGGGGCGGCCGGGGCGAGGCCATGGCGGGCGTGGGCCTCGGGGGCTAGAGCGGAGGAGGAAGCTGCGGGCGCGCGGGCCGGCGGCTAGGCGTGGTTGCGCATGACAGGACCGAGCAGGGCGTGGCGGACGCGGGCGCACGCGGCGGCAGAACACGACCAGGGCGCGGCGATGGTGTGGCTGTGCACGGCCGGGCACGGGCGGAACGCAGCATGACGGCGCGGGCGCGCGGTCACCGCGAGGCAGAGGGGAAAAGAAGCTGGCCTCACCGGCGTTTAAGGGGAGTGGGGCGGCGAGGCTTGAGGGAGCATTTCGGGGGAGAGGCGACGCCGACAGGGTGATGGCGAGCGGCGACGGCGCGGCGTCAGGGCTCGGGGCGCCTCGGGATGGAGCCCCCGATTCAGTTCGGGTTGAGGAGGGGCCGGGCGCCATCCAGGAGGAGACGGAGAGGCGGGCGCCGACGAGGTGGCGAAGGGGCGACGCGGGTGGGGTCGCTGCCCCCCGATCTAGATCAGGGAAGGAGAGGGGGGAGGAGCGAGGGGATCGTGGGGGTTGTGGGGTGGGTTTCGGTCTAGGGTTACGGTGAGTGGGGGGGGATAAGCAGGGGCGGTTGGGCCGCTGGCCAGTTGGGCCTGTCCAGTGGGCCAAAGCCCAGGGGAACATGGGGGGTCCCTGTCCTGTTTTTCTTTATTTTTTTTGTTGGTTTTCCCTTTTCTTTTATTTACCTTTGCCATTTGACTTAATTTTGAATTTCGAATTCAAACGTGATTGAATCATCGTGAGGTTAACAACAGCAATCGCGGTGACATGGCATCATTAGCATGGGATTACTGTAGCATAATTATCCCGGGCATTACACTCCTTCTCCCTCCGGCAGTCCCACCACTCCACCCCGTGTGGAAAAAATCTGCATGCATGACTCTCCTCCCCCCGCGCTCGTCCAATCCGTTGTGACCAGCAATCTTTCCACCCCTTCCCTCCCCCGTAATTTACTCCAACAAATATGCCCACATAGCTGTTACGTTAATCACGCAACATATCTTACGTAGGTGTGCCATTGCTCGCTATAAATACTGCGCCTCCCACGGCATTCGGAAGAATGCTCACGTTCATCGCTATCTCCTCCCCCTCCCTCTCATGTCGACCACCATGGCATCGCCCCTCCCAAGCCCTAGGTGCCCCTCGCTGCACCGCGCAGAGGGCCACGCATCGCCGTTCTGTTCCTCGCCGCCACTAGTCGAGGAGGACGCGTCGGCATTCCACTCCTCGCCGCGACGCGTCGAGGTGGATGTCGGCGTTCCGCTCCTCACCGCAACGCGTCGAGGTGGACGCGTCGGTGTTCCGCTCCTCGCCGCGACGCGTCGGCGTTCCCAATCTCGCTAGCACACGTGTCGAAGGACGCGTCGGCTCCCCGCTACGAGGAGAACGTCACGCCGCCCGCCAAGCCCCCCAGCCTTGAGGAGCTTTGGAAAGAAATGGAGGTCGCCTTGTGGGAGGCTTTGCCTCCGGCCGAGCGCACCAAAATAGAGGCGGAGAAGAAGGCTGAGGAAGAGAAGCATGCCGCGAGGCATGCTGCCTGGCAGGCCTATGTCGCGTCCGAGAGAGTCAGGCAATTGGCTCTTTGGCAGAAGGCTCGTGCAAGGGCCGTGAGGGTGGCGGAGGACGCCCGTGCCAAAGCCCTGAGTGCAGTCGGGCCCAAGCGCCTCATCTACGCTTGGCGGTACGTGGACCGGCTGCACGCTTCCAGCGAGGAGGAGTACCTATTGGCGCCAGATCACCACACCGGTGAGATCGCACTCGCCTGCCGGCAAGCCGCCAATCAGCACCTCGCGAGTTGTGAGGCTGTGGAAGAGGCATTGTGTCGGCGTGCTCGGAAATAGCCGCGCACCAGGGCACTCGTGGCACGCCGCAAGCGCTCGTGCGTGCGCCGTGGCTTTTATTAGGAATAATTTAGTTTTGTAAGGTGATCTCATTAGTTTTGGGACGCAAATGATAAATCCCGAACATTCGGGAATTATTAGCGTCCTTAATTAAGTATGTAAAAGGAAAAGTTTGGAAACCTTGTGTATCCGTACGCATTTTGTAAGTACGTGCATATAGCACAAACTTAACTATATATCGCAATACACGTCTCTTTCTATATATGCTTGCAGACTGTGCTACTACTATTACTTATGTACGTGCAAATGCACGTTTTAACATTACGATGCGGTTTTTGTAAAAGTAAAAAAACAGCACTAGTCAAGCTTGTGAAATGATTCAATGCAAAAGAATTGCAAAAATGCTCGTTTGATTGTTTACTTTTAGCTTCCTTCTCTGTGGTTATTTCTCTATCGTACTTTGTACGGAGTATCTCACTAGTCGGGAAGGCATGCAAATTCCCAAACCGCTTTGTACACCCTGTATCGATTTTTTTGCCTAACAAGTTGTGTCGTGCAATTGGAATTCCAACTTGAGTACTACTACTAGGAGTACCAGGGGCCAGTTCTTTTAGGCTTCTAGATTAGTAATCCCATAACTACTACCTCTGTCCTGGTTTATTGGTCCGCATTGTAATCTGTGTCAAATTTTTACCATAAATTTAACTAATGAAATGTTTATGCATGTCACCAAAAATTATATAACTTTTGTTGACTTGCACTAACCATTTATCTCTTAAATCTTTGGTCAAAATTTAGTACAAATTAAAATGGTGACTAATAAATCAGGACGGAGGTAGTAGTTTAGAAGCCCAAATGAATGAGTGAGGTGCCTTATGTTACTCTCCACTGTGACTACTTCCTCCGTCTCGGTTTACAGGGCATGCACGTCGTTCTAGGTTGAGAATTTAACTAGCTCTATATGTATTATATGTGATGAAAAATATATGTTTAGAAACTACATCCTCTTAAGAATCCAATGATATACTTTTTGTGACATATAACTCATATTTAGTTAGTCAAATCGATGACCTAGAACTACGTGCATGCCCTATAAACCGAGACGGAGGGAGTAGTCTTATGGGAAAAGCTGGGGAAGAGACGGCTTATTTTTTAAGCCGCCAAAAGAACTGGCCCTAGGAGTAGTAGCTAGGGATACTAGGAGTAGTAGCTAGGGATCGAGTGTGCGAGATGAACCGGACAAAGTAAATGCAGAGAGATGAAATGCAAAAAAGACAGAGGGATGTGATGGTTGCTTGTCCGTTTATTTTACCAGGCACTTATTATTGGGATGTGCCCTCCGTGTCGCGCAAACGGAGGGGTCCCCACTATAGGGTGTTGCAATATGTGCATGGTTTGCTTATTGTCGGTGTTGTGGCGGTGACAGCAGCCTAAACGCGGATAAGTGGGTTATGGCATATGGGAGTAAAGAGGACTTGATACTTAATGCTATGGTTGGGTTTCATGACCTTTATGATCTTTAGTACTTGCGGATGCTTGCTAGAGTTCCAATCATAACTGCATATGATCCAAGTAGAGAAAGCATGTTAGCTGATGCCTCTCCCTCATGTAAAATTACAAGGATGATTACCGGTACTTGTTATCGATTACCTAGGGACTAATGACTTTCTTGTTGACAAAAGCTATCCACTTTTATTATCTTGAAATTTATTTGTAGTTTTATTCTCACAAAGTACTCGTAGTTTTATTCTTGCAAAATATTTTCATACCTGTTCTAGGTAAAGCAAACGTCAAGTGTGCGTAGAGTTGTATCGGTGGCCGATAGAACTTGAGGGAATATTTGTTCTGCCTTTAGCACCTCATTGGGTTCGACACTCTTATTTATCGAAGAAGGTTACAAACGATCCCCTATACTTGTGGGTTATCACATGACACATATGTATCGTTGCTAATAAGGATAACAAGATGGGTACCCAGACTTGCCTGCCTGCGGCCCATGGCGTGGCTCCATCGACGGCCTGGTACAGCCCATCTACACCACCTTCAAGACAAGACCCTCACGAGGGGCCAAGCCTCGCGAGGCGGGCAACATCAAGACCTCCGGAGGGAGCGGCCTCCTCGGGCTTGCTCCTGAGGAGCGGAGATTTCTATGCAGGTGCCCACCTCATGAGGCTGCAATGATGCAAGCCATGACGACCAAGGCCAGGCGGGCGCCAGCGGGCGCAGAGGAGCAGGTTTCCTCTTTGGTGCTAAGGAGGCAAGCGCAGGCGCGGGGTCCCGAGGAATCAGCCAAAGGTTTCCACTCCCGTGCAACAAGACCAAGACCGCCAGGACGGATGTCATCGCCGAGCCCACCGCAGCGTCATGACTAGAGGCTTTGCAGGCGAAGACCACCTTTCGTCAGGATAAGATGTACTACTTGCCCCCTTTCAAATTGGCCATTGTGGGATCCCTTACCGCCTACATTTGGGGGAAGAGGACCGAGGCCACTATAAGTATAGGTTAGCCACCACCGTAGGAAGGGAGCTCTTGCTGGATCAGATACACACCTCATCAACTCAAACCCACACTAGAGCAGACCTCGTGAGGTTGTTCTTCCCTTGTACTAGTTCATCCTCAGCCCCTCGTGAGGCTAATCCACCACAAAGCAGGAGTAGGGTCTTACACCGCAAGGTGGCCCAAACCTGGGTAAACTGCTGTGTCCATCCTCTTCCTTGTTCATCGAGCTAGGCCGTGGGGGTGATGAACTGGTTGGCTGGAGAGGTTGAGTTCTTCGCACACGCCCAGAGTTCGAACCTTGCGTGGGTCTGCGGAACCCTGAATCCGACATTTGGCGCGCCGGGTAGGGGCGTGTCGGAGCCCTTTTTCCATCTCAGCCCCGCGTCCATTCTGTCGCACCCATGGCAGAGGCTCCTCGAGCTTGTGCTGAGCGTTGGGCTGCTCACACCACCCAGATGGCGCCCCTTGGCCATGGAGCTCATCATCACCCCATGCTCCCCGCAGCCGGTGCGGATACTGGTGTCGACCACCACCGGCGGCGCGGGCCACTCCCTCCCTCTCCCGCGCAGCGTCACAGCCATGCCACCGCGCGGTCCTCTGGCTACGCCATGGCGTCATCCCTGCACGCTCGCCGGGAGCAGGTGAACACACGAGCCGTGCTCCTCGTGGCACGTGAGCTGCTGTGTGCAGATTAGCAGAAGGCAGCCGTGACGCCTTGCTCGCCCGCGTCGCCGAGCTGCTCGATGCTGCCTGCGAGGGCGCGGCGCCTTTCCGCATGCCCGTGCCCGCCCATGCTGTGTCTGCTCGTCCCCCTGAGGGGAGCCCAGAGGGCCCCACAGATACGATCCCGCTCGCGGCGCCGCCCACCTAACCCAAGAGACGCACCCCCGAGGTGTGACCAGGTTAGGCGACCCCCACCGGGGCCACAGCGAGGAGCCACCCCCAGGCTGGCAAGGCAGAGCATCGGAGATGGTGGACAACGAAGCGGAGGGACTAGTGGCTAGCCTCAGGACGATGGCCCCTGGTGCCTCTGTGCCACCGTTGTCGGGCTCATCGTACGAACAAAGCAGAGGCCCGTACATGTTCCCCCCGCCGGCCGGGACATCAGAATCGCCAAGGCCACACGGGGCTGGGACCCCTTATGAGCCGACCCAACGGCTCACCAGCGCCTTCAACAGCAACGGCCACCGGTTATGACCAATATCTTTGGAACGTGTTGCACTAACCTTGGATCGCAGGTAAATCATGCCACGACGATGTGCCCCTAGGCGCCGGCCCCACTTTGGGCAGGCAGGGCGCCAGGGGGCCACGTGAAGACGGGCCCCAAACGCGGCATAGGGGCCCAGTGCCAGGGCTCCCCCCGCGTCTCGAGCGGTATGGCGCCTGCCGTAGCGCCACCACCGTGGTGGCGCATGCCACCTGGGAGTGGGTCCTTTCCCGGGGAAGGCACCGGCGAGCCCTCCCCCGGTCAAGGCCCCGTAGCCGCCTTACCACCGCCCACATGTCCCCTTGCCCCTTGGTCCTGTCCTAGTTTCCGGATGCCCCATGGTGGTCGGGGTACGCGCGGGGCGGGGTCCCCGCCCGGAAGGCAAGGAGTGCCCCTCAAGTCTCCGCTCGTGGCACTCTCATGTAATAACGAGTGGGGCTGTACATGCCCCGGAGTCTCCTGAGTGCTGCCCCTGAGCCTCACGGGGGCTCCCACCCACGTCCAAGTGGAAGCTCCATGCTCCGGTGAAGGCCCACATTGGGTGAGAATGGCGCTGGAGCAGAGCGATGCGCCGTCGAACGAATTCCTTCACCACCATCGCCATCGTCACCCCCTCTTGCCTTAGATTGGCCAGCCGAGACAAGGTGCGCGTGACACGCAGGCCGGCAAGCTCCACGTGCCCCCAACCGGAGCTCGGATTCGCCGGCGCAGATGGGAGAAGGAGCAGGGGGCTGAACACGGTGGCGTTCACATACACCCACTGCTTCCGGAACCCCCTCGCATCCGGGCAGACCGTGAAGTCGATGCTGGAATCAGCGGTCGCCGCCACTGCCTGGAACAAGACGCACCCTGAGCGTTGCCTACCATCGACCAAGCGGAGCGAGAAGAAGTGGCGGAGCAAGGCCACGGACGGGGCGATGCCCACGAAGGCCTCGCACAAGAAGGTGAAAGCAGAGAGGAGGATGATGGATCCAGGATCCAAATGCAGCGCGTGGATCTGGTAATGCGAGAGCATGGCGTTGAAGAAGTCGGAGAACGGAGGTAGCAGGCTGGCGAAAGGAGTGTGGAAATGAAGGGGGCTTTCGGTGGCCTCCATATCAGCTAAGAACCGGGAGGCAGGCCAGACCGTCGTCGCCTTCCACTTGTTGGAATCGGCGGCAAGGGCTTGCCGGACCTTGTCCAATCCCTCCTGGTTGATCACCGTGGACCGTTCCAATGCTGGCTCCGGCCCCGGAGAGGGCTCCGTAGTCTCATAGGCCTTCCCCTTCTTCGTCCTGGGGGCCATGGCGGCGGAGTGGATTGGAGCTGGCGTGGAATCTGGTGCGGAAGGCGCAAGTTTGCAGGAAGGAAGGGGAGCAGAAGGCGAGCGCGGCGGGCAATGATGGCTGGGCCGCGTGCGCCAGGCAGTTGTCAAGTTGGGCAGTTGCCGAGGTGGTGTGGGGAAGTGGAGACACCCACGTCCCATCAAGCGCCACACGCCGACTCGGTCCGCAGGCGATTGGGGCCCGCGGCGCTTCACCCTTGCCTTTTGGCTTCGCCTCGAATCCAAGTCCGAGCGCGACTTGGGCCCGGGGGCTACTATCGGCGTTCTGGGAACCAGGGTACCCAGACTTGCCTGCCTGCGACCCATGGCGTGGCTCCATCGACGGCCTGGTACGGCCCATGTACAACACCTTCAAGACAAGACCCTCGCGAGGGGCCAAGCCTCGCGAGGCGGGCGACATCAAGACCTCCCGAGGGAGCGGCCTCCCCGGGCTTGCTCCTGAGGAGCAGAGATTTCTATGCAGGTGCCCACCTCATGAGGTTGAGGTGACGCAAGCCATGACGACCAAGGCCAGGCGGGCGCCAGAGGGTGCAGAGGAGCAGGTTTCCTCTTTGGTGCTAAGGAGGCAAGCGCAGGCGCGGGGTCCCGAGGAATCAGCCAAAGGTTTCCAGTCCCGTGCAACGAGACCAAGACCGCTAGGACGGCAGGATGGATGTCATCGCCGAGCCAACCACAGTGTCACGACCAGAGGCTTTGCAGGCGAAGACCACCTTTTGTCAGGATAAGATGTACTACTTGTCCCCTTTCAAATTGGCCACTGTGGGAACCCTTCCTGCCTACATTTTGGGGGAAGAGGACCGAGGCCACTATAAGTATAGGTTAGCCACCACCGTAGGAAGGGAGCTCTCACTGGATCGGATCCACACCTCATCAACTCACACCCACACCAGAGCAGACCTCGTGAGGTTGTTCTTCCCTTGTACTAGTTCATCCTCAGCCCCTCATGAGGCTAATCCACCACAAAGCAGGAGTAGGGTCTTACACCGCAAGGTGGCCCGAACCTGGGTAAACTGCCGTGTCCATCCTCTTCCTTGTTCATCGAGCTAGGCCATGGGGGTGACGAACTGGTTGGCTGGAGAGGTTGAGTTCTTCGCACACGCCCCAGAGTTCGAACCTTTCGTGTGTCTGCGGAACCCTGAATCCGACACTATTATTCCAAAAACCCAAAAATACCTTGCTGCAATTTTTTGTTATTTATTTCATTTCACGTTTCTGCGAGATCTATTTATCCAATCTACTACAAATTTATCTATATTTTACCCGGGAGGGATTGACAACCCCTCGTACCCGTCGGGTTGCAAGTATTTGTTCTTTGTGTGCAGGTACCATTTACATAGTGTTGCGTGGTTCTCCTACCGGTTCGATAACCTTGGTCTCATCACTGAGGGAAATGCCTACCGTAGCTATGCTGCATCATCCCTTCCTCTTCGGGGAAAAAACTGACGCGGACACGAGCCATCAAGAAAGGATTTCTGGCGCCGTTGCCGGGGAGACATCATCAACATCTATCAGGTTCCTAATCACAAATCTCATCTCCTTGCAATTTAAATTATTTGCCTTTTGCCTCTCATTTTCATCTCCCCCACTTCACAAAAATTTGCCGTTTTTTATTCGCCCTCTTTTTTGTTCGCCGTTTTCTCGTCAGATCTGTTTTTGTGTGCTATCTTGTTTGCGTAGTCACGATGACTCAAGAGAACACCAAGTTGTGTGATTTTTCCAATACCAACAACAATGATTTTATTAGCACTCCGATTGCTCCTCCTGCCACTAGTGCGGAGTCTTGTGATATTAATGCCGCTTTGTTGAATCTTGTTATGAAGATCAATTTTCCGGTACTCCTAATGAGGATGCCGCGTCCCATCTTAACACATTCGTAGAATTATGCGATATGCAAAAGAAAAAAGATGTGGACAATGATATTGTGAAGTTGAAATTATTTCCGTTTTCTTTGCGAGATCATGCAAAAATTTGGTTTTCTTCTTTGCCTCGCAATAGTATAGATTCTTGGGATAAATGCAAAGATGCATTCCCTTAGAACTCAAATAATGAATTTTCCGCCCACGAAAATTATTTCCTTTAAAACTCAAATAATTAATTTTAAGAAACTTGAGCATGAACATGTTGCACAATCTTGGGAACGAATGAAATTGATGCTAAGAAATTGTCCTACACATGGTTTAAATATTTGGATGATCATACAAATTTTTTATGTGGCATTGAATTTTGTTTCTAGAAATCTTTTAGATTCCGCCGCGGGTGGTACTTTTTTGGAAATTACTATGGGTGAAGCTACTAAATTGCTTGATAATATTATGGAAAATTATTCACAATGGCATACCGAAAGAGCTCCTACTAGTAAAAAAGGCAATTCGGTTGAAGAAATAAATTCTTTCAGTGAAAAAGTTGATGCTCTTATGAAGTTGGTTTCTAGTAAAAATGCTCCTATTGATCTTAATGATGTGCCTTTGTCTACTTTGATTGAGCAAAATAGTGATACCGTAGATGTGAATTTTGTCTCGCAAAACAATTTTAATAATAATGCTTATAGAGGTAATTTTAATCCTAGGCCTTTTCCTGGAAATTCCTCTAATGATTATGGTAATTCCTATGGTAATGCTTCTTATAATAATAATAGGAACAGCTCTGATCTTGAGAATAATATTAAAGAATTTATCAATGCTCAAAAGGTTTTCAATAATACGATAGAAGAAAAGTTGAATAAGATTGATGATATGTCTAGAAGCATTGATAGGATTTCTCATGATGTAGAAAATCTCAATTCAAGTTTGAAATTTTTGGTGCCTAAGGTTAAGAATCAATTAAAGCTTTATATGTTTATATGGATGAAAGTAAGAAAAGAACCGCTATGCTTAGAGCTAAAAGAGAATTTTTAGAAAAAGTGTTTTCTAGTGATTGCTTTCATAAAAATGATGAAGATCTTAAAGTTATTGGTGTTTCTTCTATTGATTCTTTGTTTAGTAAAATTAAAATTGATGATAAATGGACTGAAGAAGAGTCAACTTTAGTTACAAGGCATCCCGATAATTTGGAGGGTGAAAATCTTGTTGAAAAAATTGATGAGAGTGGGTTTGCAGAGGTCAAAACTTTAACTAGTGATATGCCCACTCTTTTGGATTACAAAGACTTTAATTATGATATTTGCTCTTTGATTGATTGTACTTCTTTGTTGCAATCCATGATAAATTCACCCCATGCCTATGAACAAAATAAAGCTTTTACTAAACATATTGTTGATGCTATGATGAAAGCTTTTGAAGAACAGTTGGAATTAGAGATCTCAATTCCTAGAAAATTACATGATGAAAGGGAACCTACTATCAAAGTCAAGATTAAAAATTATGAGTGTTTTGCTTTATGTGACTTAGGTGCTAGTGTTTCCACAATTCCGAAATCTTTATGTGATGTTCTTGGTCTTACCAATATTGAAGAGTGTTATTTAAACTTGCGCTTGGCGTATTCTACTATTAAAAAGCCTTTGGGAAGAATTAATGATGTTCTTATTCTTGCAAATAGGAATTATGTGCCCATAGATTTTATTGATCTTGTCCAATTATACTTGGTAGACCGTTTTTACGTACTATTGGTGCCGTGATTGATAAGCAAGAGGGCAATATTAAATTTCAATTTCCACTAAGGAAGGGTATGGAACACTTCCCTAGAACAAGAATTAAGCCTCCATATGAATCAATCATGAGGGCATCCTATGGATCTAGAAATAAAGATGACAATACTTGAATCTATGCTTTATGCCTAGCTAGGGGCGTAAAACGATAGTGCTTGTTGGGAGGCAAACCAATGAATAAAATTTATTTTTGCCTTTTTCTTTCTGTTCTTGAGTGTTTGCACAATTATTCCTCTATTATGATTGTGTTTTCTATGTTTTAATTAGTGTTTGTGCCAAGTAAAGCCTTTGGGGTAGCTTTGGTGATAGTTGATTTGATCTTGTTGGAAAACAGAAACTTTTGTGTCAAGTAAAATAATTGCCTAAAATCACAGAGGCGACAAAAAATTCTGAATTTTTTACACAAGATTGATATACAAATTTACTCTGTTGTACTAATGTTTCAGATTTTTATGGAGTTACATAAGTATGAGAACAATTCGCATCTTTACAGACTGTTCTGTTTTTGACAGATTCTGTTTTCTTTGCATTGTGTGCTTATTTTGATGAATCTATCATTTGTATCGGGGGGTATAATCCATGGTGAAGTTAGAATACAGTAGATATAATGCAATAACAAAATTTGATTGGGTTTTCTACAGTACTTAAAGTAAAGATTGGTTTTCTTATACTAACGGATCTCACGAAGGTTTTGTTAAGTTTTGTGTGATTGAAGTTTTCTAGTTTTGTGTGAGATCACGATGTATGAGGAATAAGGAGTAAGAAGAGCCTAAGCTTGGGGATGACCCATGGCACCCCAAGCCATTATCCAAAGAGAAACAAGCAACTAAGCTTGGGGATGCCCGCGAGTGGCATCCCCTCTTTTTTCTAACGACCATCGGTATTTTACTTGGGGCTATATTTTTATTCATCACATATCATGAGTTTTTCTTGGAGCGTCTTGTGTTATATGAGTATTTGCTTGTTTTTTTTAGTTTGTGTCATCTGTCCTTGCTGGACACACCTATTTGAGAGAGTCAAAATTATGCTATGATTTATTAGAATTGCTCTATGTGCTTCACTTAAATTTTTTGAGCTATGGAATTGCTCTAGTGCTTCACTTATATCTTTTTGAGCACGGTGTGCTTTAAATTTTTTTTTTGAAGAAATGCTCTCATGATTTACTTAGATTTATTTGAGAGTTAGTAATTTTAAAGAAATTCTCTCATGCTTAACTTATATTATTTTGAGAGAAGAAAATTTTATGCTCTTGTTCTTCACTTAAATTTATTTGAGCTATCAAAAGCAACATATGAAACTTGTCCCAAAGTGATAGATATTCAGGAGGGATATAATAAAAACTTTCATGAAGTTCATTGGACAAAATAAACTTGATTCTTTGTAATAGTTTTGCGATATGATGATATAATATGTGAGTCATGTTGATGAGTAATTATGCTTTAGTAAGAATATTGGTGTTAAGGTTTGTGATTCCCTATGCAAGCACAAAAGTCAACAGTTATGCAATGAAATTACATCCTACTTGTGGTGCATTATTCGGTGTTAGTTATGCTTAATGCTCGCTTATGTGTTTTTTCATTTCTTGGTTGGATGCTTCTCAATCTTTTTGCTAGCCTTCACTTGTACTAAGTAGGAATACTACTTGTGCATTCAAAACCCTTTAACCCAGTTTTGCCATATGAGTCCACTATACCTAACTATATGTGGTATTTCCGTGCCATTCTAAGCAAATTTGTATGTGCCATCTCTAATTTTCAAAATAATTTTCCTTTTTGTGTGCTCGTACCGCTCATGAAACGGTAGGGGGTGGTTGATATTTTTTCATGCTAGATGTGTTATTCTCAAGATGAGTGCTTATTCACTTGTCATTGCACGAGAGTACGACAAAGATATTAGGGATGCCCAGTCCCGAAATGAAAAATGAATTTACTTTATGTTGTCAAATAATAAATTCCTTGGAAAGTGTTGGTATGACGGCACCCGTGGATACGGCTAGCCGTGGAATGTGAAAGTATGGTGGAAAAAGGAATAAACTTTATTTTCTTTTTGGGAACCGCCTATGATATATCTAGCATGGAAAGTATTGGGAACTACTCGATCGTTTTCGTTGACAGGAAAAGCATGCCACCCAAAATGTTGTATCTCTATGTTTTTCGCTTTGAGCTCTGGCACCTCTACAAATCCCTACTTCCCTCTGCGAAGGGCCTTTCTATTTACTTTATGCAATTTTTATTTTTATTTGAGTCTCCATCTTCTCTTATAAAGCACCAACTAAGGGGCACTATGATCGTACTTGAGCATTGGGTATAGCTAATATGCGAGTGTGTTTCATGAATGGATCAATGTTTGAGCATAATGGGCTAGGGATAACTTGCTTTAGTGTGTATATTTTGAATGACTTGGTTGCTTGTTGATATGCTTGAGTATTGCAATCTTCATGTCAAAACTAGACTATTGCTTTGAATCGTATAAAAGTTGAAATGTCCATGCTACAAAAGAAAAGAATATGTGCTGAACATGTTAGGCAGCATTCCACATCAAAAATTCTGTTTTTATCATTTACCTACTCGAGGACAAGTAGGAATTAAGCTTGGGGATGCTGATATGTCTCCAACGTATCTATAATTTTTGCTTGTTCCCAGTGCCACTTTATCATTCTTGGATGTTTTACAATCATTTTATAGCAACTTTATATCATTTTTTGGGACTAACCTATTGACATAGTGCCCAGTGCCAGTTCTTGTTTTTTTCCTTGTTTTTTACTTCGCAGAAAATCAATACCAAACGGAGTCCAAACGTAGCGAAACTTTTTGGAGATTTTTTATGGACCAGAAGGAACAACTTGGGCCGAAGAAGTACCAGAGGGGTGCCCCAAGGGGGGCACAACCCACCTGGGCGCGCCCTAGTGGGTTGTGCCCACCTCGGTGGCCTCCCGCACCGCCTCTTTGCTCTATAAATACCCCGAAAATCCAAAAACCCTAGGGAGTCGACGAAACACAATTCCAGCCGCCGCAAGTTCCAGAACCACCAGATCCAATCTAGACACCATCACGGAGGGGTTCAACATCCTCATTGGGGCCTCTTCGATAATGCGTGAGTAGTTCATTGTAGACCTACGGGTCCGTAGTTAGTAGCGAGATGGCTTCCTCTCTCTCTTTTGATTCTCAATACAATGGTCTCTTGGAGATCTATTTGATGTAACTCTTTTTGCGGTGTGTTTGTTGGGATCCGATGAACTTTGAGTTTATGACCAGATCTATTTTATCCATGAAAGTTATTTGTGTTTTGATCTCTTATATGCATGATTTCTTATAGCCTCATATTTCTTCTTAGAATCTTTGGCTTATTTAGGCCAACTAGATCGATTTTTATTGCCATGGGAAGAGGTGCTTTGTGATGGGTTCGATCTTACGGTGCTCAATCCCAGTGACAGAAGGGGACATGACACATATGTATCGTTGCTATTAAGGATAACAAGATGGGGTATATTCCTACATGAATAGATCTTGTCTACATCATGTCATCGTTCTTATTGTATTACTTCGTTTCTCCATGAACTTAATACACTAGATGCATGCTGGATAGCGGTCGATGTGTGGAGTAATAGTAGTAGATGCAGGCAGGAGTCAGTCTACTAATCTTGGACATGATGCCTATATAATGATCATTGCCTGGATATCATCATAATTATTTGAAGTTCTATCAATTGCCCAAACAGTAATTTGTTTACCCGCCGTATGCTATTTTTCTCGAGAGAAGCCACTAGTGAAATCTACGGCCCCCGGGTCTTTCTTTATCATATTTGCTTTCCGATCTATTATTTGCCTCTTTTATTTTTAGATCTACTATTCCAAAAACCCAAAAATACCTTGCTGCAATTTTTTGTTGTTTATTTTATTTCGCGTTTCCGCGAGATCTATTTATCCAATCTACTACAAATTTATCTATCTTTTACCCGGGAGGGATTGACAACCCCTCTTACGCATCGGGTTGCAAGTATTTGTTCTTTGTGTACAGGTACCGTTTACATAGTGTTGCGTGGTTCTCCTACTGGTTCGATAACCTTGGTCTCATCACTGAGGGAAATACCTACCGTAGCTGTGTTGTATCATCCCTTCCTCTTCGGGGGAAAAACTGACGTAGACATGAGCCATAAAGGTTATGAACATGTTATACTACATATAATATATATAACATTTATTTGAATTTGTGATAATGTGTGGCTTTTGCAGCTCAGGGCTAAATACTTGTCATAATGTAGGGGGCGGGGCACTATACTTTGTGTGATAAACACAATGTACATATGAAAAATGGTTTAGTATTAAAATCTAGTTATTACATCGAATGTACTATTATTTTTAATCAACATGAAGTGTATTTCGAGTTCATATATATAGTACACATAGTTCATATCTAACTCTATAGTAATCATATGGTGTGTTGTTAAGATAATATACAAATGATGGTTTAACTTGGCAGCAATCATGATTGTAGATTCTTATTCAAATAGAGAAACGAATTCAAATATAGTTCGAATTGCAGCGGTAGTATATACATTTGGAATGCACTAAAACGTTCGTATGAGTAGATTACATGTATGAGTAGGTTAAGATAATATACATTTGGAATGCACTATAACATGGATTCATAGTTTTGAATAGCATTTGTACAGTAAAATGGGACAAGACTCTCCCTTTGTGCGGTGCGAATAGTTTTTGTTTTTTTTCATCGAGGGAAGTGCGAATTGATTTGGTACGTACATTATTACACGTTAGGATTATCCGGAAATTTCAACCCGCGCCTTGTTATCCCGAAAATTGAGATATCGCTTTGTGTGTTTGTGCTCCGAAAACTCACGCCTTCAGAACCCGCGCCTTGCTATCCTGAAATTACAACGCGTGCAAAAACTCCTTCCAGCTGCCAAATCCCGACACGCGAAATCCCCCTTCTATCCTCGAGCCGAAACGGCCGCTAGTTCAAATCGGTGGGGTACTTTCATAACACAACCTACATTTTGGAAAAGCACGTCCCTAAGTCATGACCCCCCTCCCATCACCTCCTTTTCGCCATTTGAAAAGCCAGGCCGCCATAACCTCTCTGCTCCAGCCGCGAAACCCCACCCTCCGCCGTCCGCCACCCCACCGCTGCCCAGCCGGAGCCTCTTCCCCGACGACGTCGTCCAACGCAATAGCTCGACGTCCCTCATCCACCGCCTCGGATGAGGATCCATCATCGATCTCGTCATCCCGCAGGTTCAGCCGCCCCGTCCTCCACCTCCAAAGAGCTGCTCCGACGATCACCTCGTCTATCGCGGCTGCTCCATCCCCACAGCGCCGCCTTAACCTGCTCCACCGAAACCGCAGCATCCTCACCGACTCCTCGGACGAAGCCAAGGCCTACTCGGCACCACCAAATAGGTTGTACACTCATCGCATCGCACCTTCTCCTTAACTTGACCTCCCAGCGCCGCCGGTGCTCGATCCCGCTCCCCCATGCCACGGGTGCCTCGTAGTCGGCGTCGCCGGTGACATCTCCACAGCGGCTCTCCCCTATTGCGAGGCTCCCTCGGCGGCAGTGTCCATACCAGCCAGAGCTACTGCTGCTACTCTAGCTCTCGCTCTCGCGCTGCTGCTCTGCTGCTGCGGCTCCGGCTCTCGCTCGCGCTGCTGCTGCTCCGGCTCTCGCTCGCTCGCGCTGCTGCTCTGCTCTTCCCCTCGCTCGTGCTACTGCTCTGCTCTTGCTCTCGCTTGTGCTGCTGATGCTGCTACACGGGCTGCTGCTGCTAGACGAGTTGCTGCTCTGGCTCTAGTTTGCACTGCTGCTCCGGCTGCTATCTGCTACTGTGTTCCCTGTCGATCGCCTACTGATTTAGATCACTGTTACTCTACTACTAGTGGTCGAGCGGCCTAAACTACATGTGAAGTTCATCTCTACTACCAGTGCATTTAGTTTCGATAGTAACATTCAGATTCCACAGTAAATTTCAGTTTCGACAGTTAAGTTCAAAGTTAATAGTTTTTACCTCATCTGTTGTAGTCAGGTGTTTTTTGGTGATGTACATTTTACATCTACCACTTTTTGGTAATGTATTTTACATCATCTATTGGAGATGCTATTAGAATCCCACTTGAGATTAACGATGTCTGTCTTGTGCTGCTTCAGCCTCAACGTCTTACGGCTCACTGGAGCTGCTCCAACGACAGAACCATCCATCACAACAGAGCAGTACCCTGGACGCCGTCTACACACGCCTCAGATCTTCCACCACACCTCCGACAGCCACCTCTGCTGCAACTTCTTCAGCGACCAACCCAATGATGCTGAGGTCGATACGGCTACGCCAAAGAGGTCGTACAGTTGTCGCGTCACTTATTACTCTACATTCATGTCGATCCGTTAGGGCTATTTTGGTTCAAAGGAAAAAGTGAAGGAAAAACATAGCAATAGGAAATTTTCCTATGGTACTCTACTATTCAATTATTCATGCATTTGGTTGAAAGGAATGGAGCAAAACATCCACCTGGACCTACTTTTCCTATGCATGAAAACAAGACTAAGTGCATTAGTGGCAGAATAACATTCTAACTGTACACACTTTCATATGGTTTCACTTTAATTTGGCCATGTTTCTTTGCATTCCTCTGCTCTTCCAATTCCTGTGAACCAAACACCCAAGTTGACAGAAATCCTGTGTTTACAAATGCTCTGTTTCCCACGTGCATTCCTATCCTATTCTGGTGTTTTTCCTATCCCTGCATTTTTAGAATCCTACAAGCCAAAGGAGCCCTTACAGAATTACTTCGGTTATAGATAGGTATCGAAGAAAACTTTGTGTGGTTTGTCCTGCTCCTGCCGTGACGTCGTCCACCTCACCTGAGCTGCTCCATAGACAGAAGCATCCACCAAACCAGACATCACGACTCCCGACCATCTTTTGCCGCCTTAGATCTCCTTCCCTGCCGCCGGCACCCACCGCAACTGCATCACCATCATCGACTCAGCAGATGAACCTGAGGAGTACACGGGTCCACAAGAGAGGTCGCACTCTTTTATTTCTGCTTATGTTATGCATTTCTTAATATTACCTGCTACTTTATCGTCCTGTTCACCTCTTAGACTCCAAGTCAGGTCCAAATTAATGTTCAAACTTGAGTTTTAAAATGCTTGTGGGGCACATATCGAGGCAGCAATGAATACTATCTCTGTCTATTATCTGGTTCACCTAGGGTATGTCTATGTTGTTCATCTTGGGTGGGAAACAAACAGTAAAGCAATCACCATCTGTCTTTTTATTAAAGTAAAGCTATTATCGGCCTGCTATCATTATTTTTGGATCTATCCACTGGTTGTTACCATCACTCTAGATTTCTGCATGTTCTCCTTGCATAATCTCACTATATTTTTTTCGTATGCATGTCAGATATTGTACACAGTCATGCTGAACATGTAGAGAAAAAGAGAAGAGTTTTGCGTGGCAATACAATGTCATGCAGACATCGCTCCATGGTGGGTGCAATGGCAAACCCTCCCACCTCCAGATTGTAATCCAGAGGAAGATATCTGTTCTAAGGCGGATTCAGATGGAGCTGACCACTCCTATTTACCCCCCGAGGTGTTTGCTCTAACTTGGCATGATGATGTTGGTCATATCATGCATATGTTAGCTTGCAGTGCCTACTTTCGACATCATATATGTCATCTGCTTAGTTTAGACATGTTCTGTAATGCCACCTGTTTAGTTTCTATATCATATATGTGAATTATGCAATGTCATCTCTTTTAGCCAGCCATAATATATGTGAAATATGCAATGCCATCCTGTTTAACCAGGCATCATATATTTGAATTATATCTTACCAATCCTTTTCTTCATTACATTCCCATTTGTCGACAATGTTTGTACATTCAACTACTCTTCCTGTGAATCAGCCATTTGAGTGGGTGATGAAAAAATCTGGAGTGAAAACAAGGTCTTTAGAGCAGACAGTGCTACCTGTCGAAGCAGATCTCTTCCTGGGTCCCAATAGCTCCGCAGAGATGGATTCAGAGACAGATGACTAGTCCTATTCCCCCACCGAGGTGTATGCTCTAACTTGGCACGGTTATACTGCTCATATCATGCATATGGTGTGTTGCATTGCATAGTTTAGACATCATATACACATTATTCAACACCATGTTCTTAATTCAGACATCATATATGCGAATGCCCTCTGCTTAGTATATAAATCACACGTGTGAATTATATCATGCGATCCTGATTACTTAGATAACATGTATGTGAATTATGTCATGCGAACCTGTTTACTGAAGACATCGTATAATTATCTCATGCCATCATGTTTAGTTAGTCATCATATCTTTGAATTATGTCATGCTATGCTATCCAGTTTAGATAGACATCATATATGTGAATTTATGTCATGCTATCCTTTTTAGTTAAACAATATACATGTGAACTATTTCATGCCCTCTTTTTTCCACACTATCTATTGCATCTGTCTCTCATCCAAGGTCTGTACATTCAACTACTTTTCTTATTTATCAGACAATTGAATTGGAGGGGGTGATGGCAGTATCTAGCGGAGTAAAAACACGGTCTTCAAATAAAACAGTACTACCTCTTGGTGGAGATAGCACCCCAGTTGTACATGCACGAGAACCAGCCCTACCACACATGATCCAGACTCTCACAGATTGTACCCCTACTCCGATGGACAGAGAACCAGCTTCACCCAATCTAACCCCAACCACAGCAAATATTAACCCAGTTCCAGTTGACACAACACCATCTCCAGCACAGAGCTCCCAAACAGGAGCAATTAGTATGGCAGCTCTAGTGCCCAAAGCGCCTGTACTACCATGGCGAACCCAAACTCCACCAGTTAGTACACCTATTCCTGTGGACGAAGCACAACCAGCCATTCGTAGTTTAGCATCTATCCCATTTGATGTTGTTAAATCCTATGTGCGTATCTTCCCATCATGGAAATATTATACTGAAGATGAAGGAAAAAGCCAGTTGTAGGTGTTCGTCCAGGAGTTATGTGTAAGTAATGCTATTCATGGCAAATACTTTGCTTTGTCCCATACATTCTACCTCCATGCTGGTTATAATACAACAAATGTTCCCATTTTCTCTATAGAGAAGGACCGATTTGGAAACTTAGGATGAGGTAACATGTGCTAATACCTCTGCTATCTTCAAGAATGCTTGGTGGCAGTATCAGAAGTTCCTGAAGAAAACATACTTCACTGGCAAAGAAACTCATCAAATTCCCTTACTTTCTCCTGAGACACATTTACGGCACGATGACTGGGAATGCCTTGTTCTGTACTGGTCCCGAACCAAGAATGTGGTAAGGTCTATGAGCTCATTTTTTATTTTGAAGTACTATATGCCTGCGTCTTACTGTACTCTGTTCGTGTAGAACAAGTGCTTAAACCTGAAGAAGAACTGTTCTCATTTAAGATTCCATTGCTATGGTGCATACTGCTTTGCTCTTGTATCACTGTATTTACTCATACAAACTTATTTTTAAATTGAAGGATCCAATCGAAACTCCAATAGCACAACAGGTATGTTTAAACATGTTTCTTTAACAGGTTTGCTCTTCTAAATTGCTCTGTTGATTCCAATTTCAATTGTGTATATAGTTGACTTCTCATATCATCCACATTACTAGCATCACAACAGAGCCAATAGTGTTGTTGTACATGTATACACGTGTTACCCATCTGAAATCTTGTTGTGCCGTGTAGTTTCCCACATTTGTATTCTTTCAATGCTGCTTTGTCTTGAACTGATATGATTTGAATCGTGTCTCTATTTTGATCTGGCAAGACAATGCAGTGACCATATGACATAGATATATGTTTGTTTGATGCTTTTATTATGTACTACTTGGCAATAGAAGACTTGGTAGTTTAATCCTGTCCACCTTACTACTGAACTGGTTCACCGAAATGAGTTTCATATACTACATGCTAAACCTGTTATGTGTCTGCTTGTTTCTTCTTTTAGAATGCTGACAGAATATTGGGGAAGAGTACCTTATTAAGCAATGGTAAAGAAAGTAATGCAAATAAGGTTCAGGATAGTGAGACATCCTTGTTGGTCTCCAACAAAGCTGATAAAGCAGCTAAGGAAAACTATCTTGAAGACAGTGAGACAACCCCAAAGTCTTGTCTTCATGTAGTGTTTGAGTTACTGGCCACTACCGCTGGCACAAGCTCTTCAAACTCACTGTCTGAATAAATTCGGTTTCTTGAGTCTCAACTACAAGCTGAAAGACATCGATCAGCTGTGCTGCGACAAGAAGCTGAAGGACTGCGGAAGTCACTTGAGAATTCAGATGCATACTTTCTGGTGCAACAGCAAGCGTTGGAGGATTTTAGCGCCAAACAGGAGAAAGCTAATCAGCTTGCTAAGCTTATTGCCAGCATGGTGGATACTGTCGAGGGGATAGACCCCGGGAAGCCCCATCTGCACCCAAAGATATTTCAAGACATCGGGGCTAGCTAAGCCCCTCGTGCCGACTGGTCCTATGGCCGGCTTCCGTGGCCGGCTGGTGCCACGTGGCCGGCCTCCGGAAGATGGCGAGCTCCCAGAAGACGGCTTGGGTACGGGCCGGCCTCTAGCAGAAGGCCTGTCCCCTCCCTCGGAGTTTGAACTCAACCACTACGACAGGACGGAGTATGGCGACAGTGTCACCTGGTCCCCTCAAATCCCGGCAAGGCATGGCTACAGTATGCGCTGACCAGGCGGCAGCCGACCCGCCCGGTGCGGCACTGTAGCCATGCGGCCCCTGGCGTGGCCTCCGTCAGCACGGACGGGCTATAGCAAAAGGCAATCAATGGGGCCCGTAGGCGGTGGGCCCTACCTGTCGGCCGGATTCTCGGCAGCCGATGGGGCCCCCCAGAGGCGGGCCCCAGCAGCCGGCGGAGAACCCGACTACCGTAGACGCTGACATCCGGGCCCAGCACCCGGTCGTATTACCATTGTACCCCTGGGGGGTTGGCCTATAAAACCCCCCAGGGCTCACCCATGTAAAGTGTTCAGCTCAGTTCTGCCCACACACCACAGCTAGGAGGAGAGAGCTAGCCTTGCCCTTCTTCCTCCTCTAGCAACACAGTTCAAGGAGCATCCTTGTACCCATATTGATCATAGTCATCATGCGGAGACCCCGCAGAACAGGACTAGGGGTGTTATCTCTCCGGAGAGCCCTGAACCTGGGTACGTCTCGTGTGCGATCGAGCTCATGCTCACTCCCGCTTCTAGGGCCGACGACGTCCTCTTGGCCCCATCCATGATAAGCCACCCCCTGGCATCTGACGTGAGCTTACCAGGACAGATGGCGCCCACCGTGGGACCGTCCGCGGCGATGGCCGGAGACACGTTCTAGACGGGAACCGCCTTCCTCTCTGGTGAGCGCGTCGCGTCTGGTTGATCAGCCTGCCCGATGTGCTCGCTTGCGCCTGCACCAGCGCATCGCTCGACGCGGGAGCCGAGTGCCCCGCGAACTGCCTTGTCGACTTCTTCGACAAGCTCAGCCTCTCCGATTCGGCTACCACCGACCGCTTCCCTAGCGATGTCGTGGTCGTCGACGACCCGCTCCCTCCTATCACCAGTGATGCCTCTGCCAGCGCGCTCGGCGCTGGCGTCTTCGTGGAGGTGATGGTCACTAGCGATAGCCAGAACGCTGGCGGGTCTGCTCAGGACCCATTGCGAGCAGCACTGCAAGACCTGGCTACTCCCGTCAGCACCAATGCCGGCCGGGAAGAGCTGAAGGAGATCCACGTCAAGCTCTTTGACAGCGCCACCAAGATGGCGGCCATGAAACGTCGCGCTGAGGCCACCCAGCGCGAGATCGACCGCGTGGCGGGCGGCACGCCGGCTGCGGCAGATCCCAGCCGGGCCGGTGCTGTCCGCCAACGCGGCGCGGCAATCGCCAGCATGCTGGGAGTCGGACGCCCAGTCTACGAGACCCCAGTGCAGAACCTGCGCGCCGCACAGGCGGCGGCAGAAGAACTTGAGCACCTAGAGGGCGAGGAACGGCGCAGCCAGCTGAACCGCCTCCAGGAGCTCCTCGACGCTGCGAACATGCAGCAAGACGTGTGCAACCGTGTGGTGGGAACTGGCCGTCAGGCCGAGAACCCGCCGCCCCGCCGCGAGAATGGAGCGACCTCCCGGTCCCTTGGCGGCGACGACCGCAACCTGCTGAACCCGGAGCTGGCAGCTAGCCGCAGCCGTCACTCTCGTGGTACGGTTGTAGCTAGCCGGCAAGACCCTCCGAATCCGGAGGCCCGGCGCCAGCCAGATGAACGTCCGCCTCCCCTAAGGGAGAGGGCGGCGTCTCCGGCGCCAGCGGGTCATCCGACTATGGTCGGCCGGCTAGGCCCCCGTGAAGCAGTCGGTGACAATGACGCCCGTCACCGGATCGAGCAGCTGGCTCGGTCCTTGGCAGTGGAGGAGGAAGACACGATCGGTCCGGCCTGCTTCGGCCCCCGCATCCGCGATGAGCCCTTCCCCAAAGGGTTCACGCTCCCTCGAGATACCCTCAAGTACACCGGCTCCGTGAAGTCGGAGGACTGGCTAATTGACTACGCCACAGCGGTCAGCATAGCAAACGGCAACAAGCGCGTTGCCGTGAAGTATGTTCCGCTCATGCTCCAGGGTACCGCCCGGACATGGCTGAACAGCCTCAAGCCCAACAGCATTAACAGCTAGCTGGACTTCAGTGACGCCTTCGTCCGCAATTTCACCAGCACCTACAAGCGGCCCCCCAAGCCTCGCCAGCTCTCCCTGTGCGTTCAGGGTCTGACTGAGTCCACCCGCGACTACCTGACGCGCTGGGCCGAGTTGCGCAACTCCTGCGAAGGGGTGCACGAGGTGCAGGCCATCGAGTACTTCACCGCCGGGTGCAGAGACGGCACCCTGCTCAAGCACAAGCTTCTGTGCGATGAGCCAGCTACATTGGACGAGCTTCTGGTCGTGGCGGACAAATACGCCACGGCCGACTCTTCCATGAAGTCGGAGATCTGAGTCGACGCGTCCGGGTAGGTGATCCAGCCGGCCTCTCAAGCTTCGGCTGGTGATGCCAACCGGCGCCAGCACCCGAATGACAACAAGCGTAAGGCCCAGCAGCCGGCTTCTAACAACTGGCAAGTGGCCTCTGTCGAGGATCAGCAGCCGGCCGGGCAACCCAGCCCCAAGCGTCAGCGGGGCGGCAAGGGTGCCTGGCTGCCTGCCCTCTCCTTAGAGCAAGCCCTCGAAGCCCTGTGCAAGTTCCACAGCGGCGCGAAGCCGTCCAACCACACAACTCGGAAGTGCAACTGGCTCGCCCAAATTGCTAAGGGGGAGGCCTTGCCGCCTCCCCCAGCAGCCGGCCAGGCGGCTCTGGCTCCCCAACAGCCGGCTCGCCCAGTCGGCATGCTCCAAGATGAGTTCCCCGATGAGAATGCCACCTACGTCGTCTTCACCAGTGAAGCCGACGACAAGCACAGCCGATGTTAGCAGCACTGCGAGGTGAATGCTGTCATTTCAGAGGTCCCCCAATTTATGCACTGGTCCAAGAGGCCCGTCACCTGGAGCCGTGAAGACCATCCGGCCGTGATGCCTTCGCCGGGTGCTTACGCAATGGTGCTGGACTCCACCTTCCCGAGTCCTGATAGATGGCGGCAGCAGCATCAACATCCTCTACCGTGACACCATGGAGAAGCTGGGCATCAGGGAGAAGCAACTCCAGCCCAGCCGAACTGTCTTCCATGGCATTGTCCCTGGGCTTTCCTGCTCTCCAATCGGCAAAATCAAGATTGATGTCCTGTTCTTCGACAAGAACCACTTCCACCGCGAGCCAGTATGGTTCGAGGTGGTTGACTTGGACAGCCCACACGCTCTTGGGCCGTCCTGCACTGGCAAAATTCATGGCAGTGCCGCATTATGCCTACCTTAAGATAAGATGCCGGGTCCCAAGGGCATCATCACCATTACCGGCGACTACAAAAAGTCGCTAGTATGCGCCGCTGCCAGCTCCCGGCTGGCCGAGTCCCTCATCATCGCCGAAGAGAAGTGCCTCCTTGACCGGGTGGTGGCCATGGCCAGCAAGCAGCCGGACATGCCCACGGACCCCAAGGAGACGGAGGCCGAGGACTCCTTCCAGCCGGCCAAGGAAACCAAGAAGATCATCTTGGACCCGGCGCACCCGGACAAGTTCGCTGTCATAGGGTCATACCTTGGCAGCAAATAGGAAAGCGAGCTCGTCGACTTCCTTCGTGAGCATCGGGATATCTTTGCATGGTCTCCCAAGGACATGCCGGGTGTTCCGAAGGATTTCGTCGAGCACAAGCTACATGTGAGGCCGGGTGCTAAACCGGTCAAGTAACCCCTCCGCCGCCTGTCAGAAGAGAAGAGAAGGATCGTTGGTGAAGAAATCGCCCGGCTTCTCACAGCCGGCTTCATCATGGAAGTATTCTACCCGGACTGGCTTGCCAACCCAGTCCTCGTTTTGAAGAAAAACGGCAAGTGGCGCATGTGTATCGACTACACAAGCCTCAACAAAGCCTGCCCCAAGGATCCGTTTGCCTTGCCTCTGATCGATCAAGTGATAGACTCCACAGCCGGCTGCGAGCTGCTGTCCTTCCTGGACGCCAACTCCGGCTACCACCAGATCAAGCTGGACCCGGCCGACCGCCTGAAGACCGCCTTCATCACCCCTTTCGGTGCCTTCTGCTACATCACCATGACGTTCGGCTTGAGAAATGCCGGCGCCACCATTCAGCGCTGCATGCAGAAGTGCCTCCTGAAGCAACTTGGCCGGAATGCCCACGTCTATGTGGATGATATAGTGGTGAAGACGGAGAAGCGCGGCACCCTTATGGAGGATCTCAAGGAGACCTTCGACAACCTGCGCCGCTTTCAGATCAAGCTCAACCCAGAGAAGTGTGTCTTCGGAGTACCAGCCGGCCAGCTCCTTGGTTTCCTTGTTTCTGAGCGCAGAATCGAGTGCAACCCCATGAAGATCAAGGCCATCGAGCGGATGAAGAAACCCACCAAGCTGTGTGACGTCCAAAAGTTCACTGGGTGGCTAGCATTGCTCAGCCAGTTCATCAGCCAGCTGGGCAAGAAGGCGCTCCCTCTGTACCAGCTTATGAAGAAAACCACTTGCTTCGAGTGGACCGACCAGGCGGAGTAAGCTTTCCTCCAGCTCAAGCGTGTGATGTCCACGCCGCCTGTCCTGGCCGCTCCGGCTGCCAAGGAACCCATGCTCCTCTACATCGCCACCACTAGCCGAGTGGTCAGCACGGTGATTGTCGTCGAGCGCGCAGAAGCTGGCAAGGCACAGCCGGTCCAGAGACCGGTCTACTACCTGAGCGAGGTCTTGTCCGCCTCCAAGCAGAACTACCCCCACTACCAGAAGATGTGCTACGGCATGTACTTTGCCGCCAAGAAACTGAAGCAGTACTTCCAGGAGCACTCCATCACGGTCGTCTGCACCGCCCCCCTTGCCGAGATCATGGGCAACAGAGATGCCTCCGGCCGGGTGGCAAAGTGGGCCATCGAGCTGGCTCCCCACACCATCCTCTACCAGCCCCGCACCGCCATCAAGTCCCAAGCACTGGCCAACTTCCTAGTCGACTGGGCCGAGACCCAGTACCTGCCGCCAGCGCCGGACTCCACTCATTGGTGGATGCACTTTGATGGCTCGAAGACGCGCACCGGTCTAGGAGCCGGCATCGTCCTCACCTCTCCCAAAGGCGACAAGCTCAAGTACACATTGCAGATCCACTTTGCCGCCTCCAACAACGTAGCCGAGTACGAGGCACTCATCTACGGGCTCTGGCTGGCCAAAGAGATCGGCATCCGCCGCATTCTGTGCTATGGTGACTCGGACCTTGTGGTCTAGCAGTCTTCTTGCGACTGGGACACCAAGGACGCAAACATGGCAAGCTACCGCTTCCTAGTTCAGCAGATGAGTGGGAACTTCAATGGGTGCAAGTTCCTCCACGTGCCACGGGCCGACAACGAAGCAGCCGACGCCCTGGCGCGCATTGGCTCCACCCGGCAAGCCATTCCAGCCGGCGTTTCCCTTGAGTGCCTGCGCAAGCTATCTATCAAGCCTTCGCCGGAATCAGAGTCCATCTTCGTGCCGGCTGAGCCCCCAGCAGCCGGATCCGGCTCTAGGACTTCAACTGTCGGCCCGAGGACTTCTGCAGGCGCCTCGGGGGCTGCAGCACCAGCACCCGGCCCAGGGACTCCTGCACCCGGCCCGAGGACTGCTGCAGTCGGCCCAGGGACTTCATCGATGCCACCAGGAGCGGCCGGCTCCAGCCCGCTGCCTCCCAACCTGGCCACCCTAGTGCCAGTTGCCGTCATGACGGTGGTGGAAGCTCCGTCTTGGGCGCAGCCCATCCGCGATTTTCTAGTGAGCCGTGTGTTACCAGCCAACGAAGTGTTGGCCCGACAGATCCAACGTCGGGCGGGAGCCTACACCATCATCAATGGAGAGCTTGCCAGGCGCAGCGTGACCGGCGTCTTCCAGCCATGTGTAGAGCCGAAGAAGGGCATGGCCATCCACAGGGACATTCACCAAGGCGAATGTGGCCACCATGCCGCCTCCAGGTCTCTTGTGGCCAAAGCCTTCTGCCACGGATTCTTCTGGCCGACTGCTTTGGACGATGCCAAGGAGTTGGTCCAGAAGTGCAAGGGGTGCCAGAAGTTCAGCACCAAGCAACGCCAGCTGGCCTCCGCCCTCAAGACCATCCCCATCACTTGGCTGTTTGCTGTATGAGGTTTGGACATGGTGGGCCCGTTCAAAATAGCACGCGGCAGCATGACCCATCAGCTGGTCGCCGTAGACAAGTTCACGAAGTGGATCGAAGCCAAGCCGATCAAGAAGCTAAATGGCCTGACAGCCGTCACATTCATTGCGGACATCACTGTTCGATACGGTGTCCCACACAGCATCATCACCGACAATGGCACAAACTTCGCCAAAGGCACCTTGGCCCGTTTCTGCGCGAATCAGGGCATCCGACTGGACCTTGCGTCCGTTGCCCACCTATAGTCAAATGGCCAGGTGGAGCGAGCAAATGGCCTCATCCTGTCCGGCATCAAGCCGCGGCTCGTCGAGCCACTGGAGCACTCGGCCGGCTGCTGGATCGAGGAGATGCCGGCCGTCCTTTGGAGTCTTTGAACCACGCCCAACAGATCAACCGGTTTCACTCCCTTCTTCCTCGTGTACGGGGCCGAGGCTATCATCCCAACGGATATCGAGTTCGACTCGCCTCGCGTCACCATGTACACAGAGGCAGAAGCAAAGGAGGCACGCAAAGACGGCATCGACCTGCTCGAAGAGGCCCTGTTGCTAGCACTCAGCCGGTCCGCCATCTACCAGCAAAGCCTACGTCGCTACCACAACAAGAAGATCAGCCGCATGTTTTCCACGAAGGCGACCTTTTGCTTCGACAAATCCAGCGATCAGCCGGCCAGCACAAGCTCGCTGCTCCTTGGGAAGGCCCCTTCATCATCAGCAAGGCCCTGGGCGACGACTCCTACTACCTCATCGACGCACAAAAGCCCAGGGCACGCAAGCGAAGCACAGCCGGCGAAGAGACGGAGCGACCGTGGAACGCGAACCTCCTCCGTCCGTTTTACAGTTGATGCAGTGTATGTACCACGCTATCTTTTGTATTAAGCAAGGACCTCAGGTACCCTGAGGCGCACTCTGGGGCTTCCTTTTTATCTGTATGATAAGCTTCTCATATGAGCTGAGTTTTTTATTCTTTTGCCCCGTCCGGGTCCGGTCAGCCGGCTCGGGGGCTCGCCGCCTTGGCCTAAGTTGGCACCACCCGAAGTCAGACTAATAGTGTGCCGACGCCAAAGCCCTCTCTTGACCCAGCCACAGCTCGCAGCGTGACTGTTCGGCTGGCAAGAGCTAAAGGCCGGTAATGCTGTCCACACGAAAAACCACTAAGGAAAAATGCTGATTCTGGCCAAGCCGGCCTTTCGCATCCGTCGTCCGGCTGCTCAGTAGCCGGCAGGCCGACTTCTCGCTCGACTAGCTATGCTCGAAGCGGCTGAAGTAAGTTGTCTGTTCTAAACGGCCAAGTCCCTGACCCAACCACAGACCGCAGCGCGGCTGTCCGGCCGGCAGGGCGGCGACCGAAGGAATACGGCAAAGGAAAAAGCCAAAAAGAGCAAAGGCAAAATCAAGTTAGAACCCTGCAATGCATGCAAACATGTGGGGATTTAAACTTATTTACATTGCAAAAGGCCCTAAAGCCAGCATTCATCAGAGTTTAAAATTCACCCCCAGTGGGTGGAACTGCGCACAACTGACGATGTTCTTGAGCACAAGACAGAAAAAGCTTAAAAGATAAAGGCCGCTTAGGCCGAAGGCTCCTTGGGCCGGCTGGACAGGTCGGTGGCGGGTGTAGCTCTGGCAGGCGGGGGCCCCGACTGCTGGACCTCGGCATGGTCGTTGGCGGTGGCTGACGTGGCCTCCGGCTGCTCGCCAGCGGAGGACGGATCAGGCCGAGTCCGACTGCTCGCCCCGCCGTCTGGTGCAACGCCGCCGCCTTCCTCGTCCTCGTCCTCCTCGCCGGCTTCGTCACTGGAAGTGATCTCCTCCGCCGAGTCTTCCCCATCGTCCGGGTTCAGCCCGAACCAGGACGGGGGCACCTCGGCACCATCCTCCACCCGCTCCGGGACGAAGACGTTGACGTCGGTGTACTCGGCGAGGGCGGACGCGCGGATGGCGATCTCCTCATGCTCCAGTGCCAACTCTGGTGCCGCCTCCTGGTAGAAAGTGGCCAGCTGCACCAGACGCACGTTTGGATACCACGCTTTGACGAATTCCAGCGTCTTCGTGGCGCCGGCCCGTGCCGCGGAGCCTTTCCAAGCCTCGAGCCGCTCCCACGCCGCCTCCAGCCAATCGGCCATCTGGCTGGGAGTCCGAGGGATAGCTGCACCCGGCCAGAGCCCCTCCAAGACAAGAGCCCCGATGCGTTGAAGCCGGCGAAGCATGCGGGACGTCGGCTCAAGGCGCATCTTGACGGCCATCAACTGCTCGCCCAAGTTCCTGGGCCGGTTCGGTTCGATCGCTATGCCTTCACTCCTCCGCTGTTCACGCCGCTCTTCAATCGCCTGGACGACAGCAACAGCGTAGCCCGGGAGGTACTTTGTTCAAAAAAGACAAGAAGAGTTAGAAGCCGGCTTCTAATGATAGCCGGCAACTAGCCAATCGGCGAAGAAAGAAGACGTACCATCGAGCATGTCGTCAATTACCGAGTAGCCTTCCGACAGGTACTTCTCCCTATCGGCCCAGCTTGAGCGCTGGGACTCGAACTCGGCCTTGAGGTGCTCCTCCTCGGCCTTCAGAAGCCGGACCTGCTCCACGTGCCGGGTCGCCTGGTCCGCTAGCTCTGTCTCAAGCCGGTCGCGCGCCGCGGCTGCCTGGCTGCGTTCCAGCTCCTTGGCCTGGAGCTGGCTCTCAAGCTCGTGCACACAGGTCCTCAGCCGGGTGGTAGCCTCTCCAGAAGCAAGCAAGAATCATCAAAATCTACATCAACGAAAACAAGAAGCAGCTGGAGAAGATCCGGCCCGACTGCTCAGCAGTCGGCCTGAATCTCGAGGGCTACACCCAGTGGGTGCGCTTGCGCGCCCCCACTGAAAGCCGGCCTACTTACCTTGGCTCTGGTACAATTTGGAAGTCCGGGTGGCGAGCGTCTGGTTCTGAGTGTTGAAGGCGGCCGCTCGCATGGTGTGGTAGTCCTGCAGCAAGAGCAACATTTCGACAATCAGAAGCATGCCTTTAAGTTCCAACCCGCCTGCTCAGCAGCCGGCTTGGAACTCGGGGGCTACACCCAGTGGGTGCGCTTGCGCGCCCCCTCTAAAGATCGCAAAAGAAAAACAAAGTAAGACAAGAGCGTACCCGGACAGACGTCTGCATCGCCAACATCTCTTCCCTCGCCCTCAGGAGAGTGGTGCCATGAGCGGAGAACTTGTCCAGCACGTCCTGAACCGCAAGGTTCAGGGCGGCTGTGCCGGCCCCCGCCGCCCAGCCCGGAGGGGCAGCGCTCATGGCCCCAGTGTTGGTCCCCTGCCAGCTCTAGGCCCCGGTTTCCACCAGCACCGGCTCGGAGGATGCACGCGCCGGGCGCCGGCGCAAGGAGGCACGTGTTACCACGGCCTGCCTTGGCGCCAATCCAGCGCCAGCCTGCAGCACCTCCGGCTCCCTGGGCTAGCCGTCTCCTCGCCCTTCAGCACCCGGCGTGCGCTGAGCCTCCTCCGCCTCCGGGATGGCGGCGCCGACAACCACCCGCTGCGCCGACTGGTTAGCTCCGGCTGTCCCAGTCGGTGTCCGGCTCTCCCCCACCTGCACCTCCGGCTGTTCGAGGTTGGTGGCCTCCGGGACCCCGCCACCAGCCGGATCCTCTTAGGCCTTGGCGTTCGCCTCCGCCTGCGCCCTAGTCGCCGCCTCCGCCTGCGCCTTCGCTGCGGCCTGGGCCGCCACCTACGCCGCCTCGGCCGCCTGGGCGTCGGCCTGCGCCTTCTCTGCGGCCTCCCGCTCCTCGCGCGCCTCCCGCGCATTCCTTTCCGTCGCCTCCCGGAGGGCGGCGGCCGGATCCAGGCACCGGGCCTCCTCAGGGCCGCCTGCTGACCCAATCAGCGAAGCGGACGGAGCCCGCGTGGCGACAATGGCCGTCCTGCTCAGCAAGGAAATGAGGATGAGAGATTCCCCAAGAGAAAGAAGAAAAAATAAAAGACTGTGCAACTGACACACTTACCCGGACATGAGCGGTAGCGGCTTAGGAGCCCTCCAGGGGGCGGCCACCTTCGCGGCCTCGTGCCGCCTGGTCGCAGCCGCCTGCTTGGCCTTCTTCGCCGGCTTGCTGCCGAACATCCCCTCAGGGTGGCGCTTGTGCACGCCGGGTGCAGTAGACAGCGTCGAAGGGCCGGCTCCCCTCCTCGCGGCCCCTTCAGGGCGGTGCTGCCCCTAGTCGTCCTCATCATCGTCCGGCCAGGACCGGATGTTGCCGTCTCCTCCTGCGCCGCCTCCTAAAGATCCACCTCCTCCTGTGCCGCCTCCTCCTGTGGCGTCATCCTCACCGCCATCGTCCAAGGCGGCCGCCCCCAGCTCAGGGTCGCCCACATCGCTCTCCTTGCGGTCCGGCATCCAGTGATGGCCCGGAGCCGGCGCGCCTTGGCCAGGGAAGCGCTGCCATGCGGCCGGCTGGTCAGGGCTGATAAAAAGTATTGCATGTGCGAAGAAGGCAGACCAGACGCTTACCGGCGGTGGCGGGTTGGCGTGGATGTACGGCTCCTTGCCGAAGCACCAGTCGGTCTCGCTGAGTTTGCTGTTGGAAAAATAGTTGACATGCTGGATCACCTCGACAGTCGGTAGCTCCTTCGTGGACATCCAGCATGGATCCCAGTGGCCACTCATCTCGCAGATCAGGTGCGGCCGGAATTGGAGAGGTGAAACTCGACGGTAGATGAAGGCGGCCAGCAAGTCCGTCGGCTTGAGGCCTTCCGAGTCCGTCATCTCCTGAAGTCGGACGAGGGCATTGTTGATAGCAGCCGGCAGCTTTGCCGGGTTGCTGGCCCCAGTTGTTCTGCGGTCCAACAGGCGGACCAAGTGCGAAAGCCGGCAAGTTGATTTAGTCGTTCATCAGATGGAGATTCCGGACATAGAAATAAGATTTCTGCCAGAGCTTCGCCGATCCAGCAAAGCGATAGGCGGAAAGCGGGTCCCGGAGCCGATGCGCCGCACGGCGACGCAGGACCCGCACTGAGCCGGCTCGCCCTTCGCCTGGGTGCCCAGCTTGATGTAGAAGAACCTGCCCCATAGCTCGAGTGTGGGCAGGACGCCAAGATAACCCTCGCAGAAGGTCACGAAGGCGGACAGCAGCATCATCGTGTTGGAGGTGAGATGATGCGGCTGAAGATGGTAGAAGTCGAGGAAGGAGCGGAAGAAGTCGCCTACGGGCAGAGCGAAGCCCCTGAGAAAATGGGTCAGGAAGACGACGAATTCGCCGGCCCGCGGCGCCAGCGTGATCTCCCACGCAATGGGAAGGTGCACCCCCACGACTTCTTCACGGGGAAGCCTCCGTGTTGCGCGGAGGAAGTCGATGTGCCCCTCATGCACATTGGAGCCATCCCACTCGCTCCTTGCCATGACATGGGGCTGCTCTGTGGCGGCGCGGTGAAGCGGGGCGGAGATGGCGCGGTGGCGGCGTTTCGGTAGCAGCAGCGAAGTGGCGGCAGCAAAGAGCGAGGAAGAAGAAGAGGGAGGGGGCGCGCGTGCCTTTGGCCGCCCCCCTCCTCTCCTATTTATAGGGCGGTAGCGATGGGGTCGAGGCGAAGCATCATGGAGGCCGTGGGATTAACTGCGCCCACTCCCCGCACGCCCCCGCGAACCCGCGCCATGATGGCGCGTTTAATCCGCCCCGGAAGGGCAACCGCCCACCTCGGCCGCAGCGGATCTGCGCGCGCGCCGAGGCCGTGTAGTGGCGGGCCCGGGCCTGCAGCGACATCCCGTCACGTGCGTGGGCTGGCAGGCCGGCCTGGCCTGCTGGCGCCGCGTGGCGTGCAAGCGGCGGGCGCCTCTGCCGCGGCCGGCTCCTGGCACACGGCTTCTCCCAGCCAGATGGAGCAAAGGTGCATGATCCCTCGAAGGGGAAACTGCTGAGGCACTTCGGTTGCCACCCGCAGGGCCTCACCAGCTTTGGGGACTACTGTCGGGGGGATAGACCCTGGGTAGCCTCATCTGCACCCAAAGATATTTAAAGACATCGGGGCTAGCTAAGCCCCTCGTGCCGACTGGTCCTATGGCCGGCTTCCGTGGCCGGCAGGTGCCACGCGGCTGGCCTCCGGAAGATGGCGAGCTCCCAGAAGATAGCTTGGGTACGGGCCGGCCTCTAGCAGACGGCCCGTCCCCTCCCTCGGAGTCTGAACTCAACCACTACGACGGGACGGAGTATGGCGACAGTGTCACCTGGTCCCCTCAAATCCCGGCAAGGCATGGCTACAGTATGCGCTGACCAGGCGGCCGCCGACCCACCCAGCGCGGCACTGTTGCCATGCGGCCCCTGGCGTGGTCTTCATCAGCATGGACGGGCTATAGCAAAAGGCAATCAACGGGCCCCGCAAACGGCGGGCCCTACCTGTCGGCCAGATTCTCGGCAGTCGGCGGGCCCCCCAGAGGCGGGCCCCAGCAGCCGGCGGAGAACCCGGCAACCGTAGACGCTGACATCCGGGCCCAGCACCCGGCCGTATTACCATTGTACCCCTGGGGGTTGGCCTATAAAACCCCCCAGGGCTCACCCATGCAAAGGGTTCAGCTCAGTTCTACCCACACACCACAGCTAGGAGGAGATAGCTAGCCTTGCCCTTCTTCCTCCTCTAGCAACACAGCTCAAGGAGCATCCTTGTACCCAAATTGATCATAGTCATCATGCGAAGACCCCGCAGAGCAGAACGAGGGGTGTTATCTCTCCGGAGAGCCCTGAACCTGGGTACGTCTCGTGTGCGATCGAGCTCGTGCTCACTCCCGCTTCCAGGGCCCGATGACGTCCTCTTGGCCCCATCCATGATAACCCACCCCCTGGCATCTGACGTGAGATTACCACGACAGATACCCAGGATAATGTTTCTTGAGCTCTTCTGAAGTTGTTTTAGTTATGGACTTGTTTTGCTGTCGCGTATATTTGCACTAGTGGCCAATTTAGACGGCCAGTGTATGTTATATGCTGCTTTGTTCGCAATATTTGCACTGGTAGTGAACTTTGATGCCCAGTGGATGAAATATGCGTAATAGCCATAATAGCGTAGCGTTAGTTGCTTGCTTATTTATTTCCTTAGTGACTTGTTTAGCTGTTTGCTTATAGTCACTGCAGTTCTTGTTCCGCGTTTTTCCAGTGGCCACAATAACCTATTTTTTATAAGTAGGCCACAATAACCATGGGCAACATACGGACCGTTGTAACCATGGTCCTGCTACCTGCTATAGTGACCGTGGGCCTGCTACGGGCCGTAGGATCCATGGGCCTTCTACAGGCCGTATCGTCAATGGGCCTTCTACGGGCCGTAAGATCGATTGGCCAAACATGGGCCATACTATTCGTGGTCCAATAACGGTCCGCAAAATGGGCCATAAATGGGCTAGAGTGGAAATCGTCAGTTTATGGCCCGACCATAACAGGTCGTTAATAGGCCAAAATGTATAACGGGCTTAATTCTATCGACAGGCATCACGAGTCATTAATGGGCCGCATTTGATGATGCTATGAAAACATCCCAACTGATTAACGGGCCACAAACGGGCCGACTGTAACTACGGACCGAATTTGGCCCACAAGCGGAACAAGCCAGTAACGTACCGTAAGTAACCAAATGCTGGAAATGAGCCCAAGAATAAATGGGCCCTTAGAAGGCTGAAAGTTAACACGGGATGGAAATGGCCCAAACGAATAATGGGCCATTAATGGGTTTAAAGCGGTACACTGTTCATTATGAGCCAGTTTCACCACGGGCCTTTAATGGGCCCAAAGTTACAAAGGGCCTCGTATGGGCCGAAAGACGTCATGGGCCATACATGGGCCGGAAGTTACAATGGGCTGGAATCATATTGGCCGGCCCAGATGATGCTGCTGGGCCTAATTCGGATAGGCCATAACGGGCCGTGAGTTACCGGGCTGTAAATGGGCTATATGCGAGCATGCCGTTAACAGGCTTTCCATGGGACGGCCCGCTTCCTTTTGACCAAGTCAAACGGGCCGGCCTTTTGACCTGAATGGGCCGCAGTTGGGCCTTGCCATGTGTCGACGTATCATAGGCGCCTCCCGTACAATGAGTGGATGACATCTGTCCCAACGCTGAGCCGACACGTGGATCCTCCGGCAAATGAGAATTTTACACGTGGAAAATCCCCATTGGTCTAGGCTATTAATGGGTTATCGGATCCAAACCGGAACCTGATAGCTTAACGGTGACCCGTTACGGTGGATGCCACATGTCGGTTACCCTTGACGAAAACAGTTCCATGATGCGCCATTTATCGTCATGGAAGTGGACACTTCCGTGATGATAATTTTGGTATTGTCATGGAAAACTTCTACGACAGCACAGGTATGACTATCTTGATTCTGTCATAAAATCGTCATGGATGTACATGCATGACAGAAAACATGACCTACTATGACAAACACGTATCATCATGGAAGTGGTTTTTTTGTAGTGAATATCACTGTCTACAAAGCTCGACTTGTCGCAAAAGGTTTTCGACAAGTTCAAGGGGTTGACTATGATGAAACTTTCTCACCCGTAGCGATGCTTAAGTCAGTCCGAATCATGTTAGCAATTGCCGCATTTTATGATTATGAAATCTGGCAAATGGACGTCAAAACTGCATTCCTTAATGGATTTCTTAAAGAAAAGATGTATGTGATGCAACCAGAAGGTTTTGTCGATCCTAAAGGTGCTAACAAAGTGTGCAAGATCTAGCGATCAGTCTATGGACTGGTGCAAGCATCTCGGAGTTGGAATAAACGCTTTGATGAGGTGGTCAAAGCATATGGTTTTATACAGACTTACGGTGAAGCCTGTTGTCGGTGTCAAAACCGGCAGACCTCGGGGTAGGGGGTCCTGAGCTGTGGATTTCGAATCGATGGTAACAGGAATGAAGGACACGATGTTTTACCTAGGTTTGGGCCCTCTTAATGGAGGTAAAACCCTACATCCTACTCTTGTTTATATTGATGATGGGGTATCGAGTACAGAATTGATCTACCTCGAGATCATGAGTTGTGGTCTAAACCCTAATGATATGATGGATGTCATAATGATCTTGAATATATGAGATGTTGTAATAATCTATCGACTAGCCTGGCCTCGGCTTATATAATGTACCAGAGGCCTAGGATAACAAGAGTCCTAGTCGAATACGTCGGTGGAAAGGAGTCCTTGTCTTGGTCACCAAGTCTTGTGGAATCTTCCTTGTATACGTCATCGGCTATCCGAACTGGCCCAATAGTGAACCGCCATGGGGGTCCTTGGCCCAATCCACTTGGTCGGGAGACGATGTGGTGAGTACCCCCTAGTCCAGGACACCGTCAGTAGCCCCCTGAACCGATCTTCAAGTTGGGGACACTCCACGGTTCTTCCAAACTTTTCTTCATCTTCGATCGTCGGTCTTGAAAACTGGTTCAACAAATCTTCCCATCTTCGATCTTGAGGATTGCTGAGCTAAATCTGAAGAGTTTACACGTCGGGCATCCGAGGAGCCCTTTAAGTCTTCAGCCTTTATCAATGCCTTGTTATATTTACGCGACACCTTGGGTTTGGAGTGTTTCCCGTGCGGCGGTGTCCTCTCGCGTCCGAGCTCCAACGCCGGACTGCATCCAAGCTCAAATGCCGGACTGCATCTGAGCTGTCTTTTTGCAGTCGATTTTATTTTTCTCAATTGGTGCAATTTATTCTCTGCTCAGATATATAGCCAGTAGCCCTCAAGGTGTGTGTCGGCCTAAAATCCGAGATGCACCTGAAGGAAAACATGATACCACTGATCCCAGTAGCCCCTGAGACTCAGGTCAATTCACGAAATCAGCCTGAGGATCAACTCCTAGCTCGGCAGCATACGTAGGAATAGAACGCGGTGTGATATATTAGAGGAGATAGTGATCGGCGGACAGGCCCTTGAGAGAGTGTTTTGAGAAGTCGCTGTACTATATTAGCTTGATGCCGGATAAGTCCTAGATGGTACCTATTGTTGTCCGAAGACGCGTTTGCCCAAAGTTCAGTCAAGCCGAACACTGAGCACTTTGAATTTTCTGCGTTGAATAGGCAATGCAGTAGCCCCCGAGCCACTGGTCGGGTGGCAACACCAGATTAGGGGATCGATGTGCCCCTTTAATATTTGTAAATGATAAGCCCGAAGCCCAATAGCCCCCAAGCCTTAATGTGGGCACGGGTGGCCGAATTAAGGATCGATATCCGGAATAAAATCACAAATTATGTGTAATGATTCTATGTATCCAAGTACTCTACATCATTAATGCTCGGATCCGCATTGTACAAAACTTTGTTGACTGACCATCGGCTTCAACCTCCTCGGCCAGTAGTCGGGGAGTGTTTGTCCTACTTTATAAAGCCTTTATAAGGGCAAAGATTTACAGCAAACAAGGCAATTCGGCCATATGGTTTTATAAACAAAGGTACACGGAGAGATATGATATATTACTTTTTAACGTAAGAAACATCTTCCAAAGAAAATAGTCTTGCTATCGGTTCCTTTCTTTGGGTTGTCATGCTGACCATGATCATGAAACCTCACCTGGAAAATATTGAGGTTTTAGTTTGGGGAAAGTTCCCGAACTATGTGGTCTTTAGCGAACCTAAATTTTCACTTCCGTCATTGCCGACCAATTATATCCTTTAAGATGGCTAGCTTTCGGCTTCACCCAGTCTGAGGTACTAACTCAGATGACCCGGTAGTAACAATCATAGAGGTGCTCCCTTTACCGCCTAGCCTAACGATCGGGAACATAGGGGTAAGCACAAAAGCCAGGCAACCCAGCTTGGCCAAAATCTTAAGTCAGATTGATGCATATTTATGGCTTTATAGCGATAATTACGGAAGGCAGCGCTTGTATAATGCATACAAACGCTGATGATATATGTTTATTTTGACTCCGTTGCGACCGTTTATCATTTGAAAGTGACCCATCGTCGGCTTCTACCCCTTTGTAGATGCTACGCAGGGTGTTTCTACAGTAACAAGACAACCCTTAGCCGACGTCTCGGTGCCCGGAGGTGGTTGTGTTAGCGGAAACGAGGCAATCAGATATCTAGGCTTTATAACTTTCACTTAGTCATAGGAGCTTAAAGTTGGGAGGCTACTTACTAGCCCCCAGTTAGTGTTCGGCGTCAGCCGAGGTCAAGCCATTAACACTTCAGCCAATTTTATGCAAGGCCCATCACTTAACACGGGGTAACCTCTATCGATCTATAGTTTGACACAGTCATCGGATCGCTGACTAGTTTACGCCCATTGTGGCAGTCAGTTTTTGTCTTTTTCCACTAAGGCGCTTAACCATTCGAGCTGGAAGCACAATCGCAGTGGTTCTCCCTTTGCACACCTAGCCTAAGAAAGCGGAACGTAGGAGGCAAGCATTGGAGCCGGGCAACCCAACTATTGACCGAAGACACAATTCGAAACCGATGCATATAAAGCAATATTCGAGAACTTTTTGCCGAGGACTCTTCGGAGTACCTTGGCTTTTGGTGGGTTCGGCTCTAGTTGCAGCCCCGCGTTGATATTGCCGAAGCTTTAAAGGTGTCCGGCGTTGTACTGCGAGACTTATGCTGGAAACACAAAAATAGGTTAAAAGTGCCATAAGCTTGGAAAACCAAAAAACTTCAGTAAAAACTTTACATCCGAACTAAATCAAGTTTTTTGTGCCAATCCGAAATCGGTCTTAAAAAATTTTGTGCTTCTGTCGTGCTTTAACATGACACATCCAGTCTCTAAACTTCAAGTAGGCTAGCCTTTGGCTTCAACCTCCTTACCCCGAAGGCGGAGTGCTTCTCCAAGGCCGACTTAGCGAACTAAACTCGAGCGGCTTTAGAGAGAAGCCAGGCTATCCGGATATTGACCATACACTCGAGTCAAAAAAGGAGTGGTAGAAAAAGACTTTGCAACGACTTAGAAGAAAACACTTATTATAAAATGACTCATATAAATTTTAAGAGCCCCCAGTTAACCTAGGACAAGAAGTTTTTTAACAAACAATGCTTTTAACAAATAAATTTTAACATAAATATAATGCTCGGTCTAACCAAAAAAATTAAGATTTGAGGAAATTTGAGAATGAAAGTGACTTAGCTGGTTAGTGTGTTTGGTGTTGCTGACGAGTCCGGGCTTGTGGCGGGATGAAGACGTAGTCCTTGGCCTGAACAAGATCCCAGCCCCCAAGCCCGAGGTGACCGAGCGAAGAGCTCGGCTTGACGAAGTGGCGATGCAGCAATGGTCGATGCAGCGAAGCGAAGCCCCTGGTCCAGCTAACGTGACGAAGCCGGTCGGCTAGTGACGCCGAAGTCCTCGGAGTAGGTTGATGACGAAGCCCCCGATCTAGCCGAGGTGACGGAGCAGGTCGGTAAGGTGACGTTGCAATCCCCTTACCCGCCGAGTTGTCGAAGCAGGTCGGCGTGGTGGACATCGGCTTGAAGAAGCAATAGCGCGGCGATGCCGACGCAGGTCGGATCTTGTGACACGGTCGATGCCGGCCTGATGAAGTGACTGTGCAGCGATGCCGGCGTGCCTGCTCCGTGTAATACGTGTGGCGACGATGTTGGTGATGATTTAGCCTTCACGATGCCGAACTCTTGTTCAGCTTGCCGAGATGATGATATGATAAGGTTGGGCTTGGCTCGATGAAGCGACGACCAGTCTGGCACAGGTCGGCAGCCGTGCAGCAATGTTGTCGGGCTGGTTTGACACCGGCGTGATGGTGACGATTTTCTATACCAATATAAAAAGACCCAAAGGGGCAGATCCAACTGATCTCGGCCATCAAACTAACTCAATCCAACGATCTAGACTGCTCCAATGGCGAGCATTTAACATGCAATTAATATCATACCAAATATTGCACTAATCACAAAATTAACACACAAATAATAGCATACCTAATATCCATGTGCAATTAATATATTGCCTAAATATTAATGTGCGTTGCACGTGCGCATTTACTAGTATTGGAAAAGGCTTTAAAATTAGTGGGATGTGTTTGAGAATAAAACACAATAGCCCGTACAAAACTTCCTTCAAAAAGGATGCCCGAAATCCCATTCATAAAAAAAGATGAACTCGGTTCGGATTCGTTCTCAAGCAGAAAACAGATCTGAAAATCGATGCGCTCATTGGAGGTTTCCCAGAGTTTGAACGGTCGGATCGAGCTGAAATTTTTAGGCGTGGTAGATATAGGAATTCCGCAGCCAATAAACTGTTGGATCTTCCAAAGGACGTCCGAGCTAGATGCTGGACACCATGCTCCAAACTTGTCTGGATTCCTGTCCAGATTCTACAGGGCTCCGGTATATTGGAGATCGGCGGAGATTTCTCCGTTGGAACGCGATGAAATTTTACAGGGTTGTTGTAGACTCAATTCCGCCGAATTCCACTAAAGTAATTGTCAAAGCGATGCTCGAGGAGGTGGTGACAGCGGATAAAAGTTCGCTGTCCGGAAAAACAGCATGATCACTCGAGGGCAATGTTGACGTTGAGCCCCCGAGCTCCATGGATGATTCCTCCATGATCATGATAGAGATCGGAGTTGATGTTGGTGAAGGCCCTCATCCGAACATGACGATCGGAGGCAGGGCACAGTCCTCGGTCGAGCCAAGGTGACCAGTCGGGCCGGTGACGAAGATGCTGATGTCGCAGTTGATCTGCAGGCGAGCCATTGATCCTTTGGCGATCACACAGCGGAACTCTCAATGAAAGCACCATTGTCGGTGTCAAAACCGGTAGACCTCGGGGTAGGGGGTCCCGAGCTGTGGATTTCGGATCGATGGTAACAGGAACGAAGGACACAATGTTTTACCCAGGTTCGAGCCCTCTTAATGGAGGTAAAACCCTACGTCCTACTCTTGCTTATATTGATGATGAGGTATCGAGTACAGAGTAGATCTACCTTGAGATCATGTGTTGTGGTCTAAACCCTAATGATATGATGGATGTCATAATGATCTTCCATATATGAGATGTTGTAATAATCTATCGACTAGCCTGGCCTCGGCTTATATAATGTACTAGAGGCCTAGGATAACAAGAGTCCTAGTTGAATACGTCGGTGGAGAGGAGTCCTTGTCTTGATCACCAAGTCTTGTGGAATCTTCCTCGTATATGTCATCGGCTGTCCGAACTGGCCCAATAGTGAACCGCCATGGGGGTCCTTGGCCCGATCCACTTGGTCGGGAGACGACGTGGTGAGTACCCCCTAGTCTAGGACACCGTCACCTATATTTACAAGAAAGTGAGTGGGAGTTCTGTAGCATTTCTGATATTATATGTGGACGATATATTGTTGGTTGGAAATGATATAGAATTTCTTGATAGCATAAAAGGATACTTGAATAAGAATTTTTCAATGAAATACCTCGGTGAAGCTGCTTATATATTGGGCATCAAGATCTATAGGGATAGATCAAGACGCTTAATAGGACTTTCACAAAGCACATACCTTAACAAACTTCTGATGAAGTTCAAAATGGACCAGTCAAAAAAAGGGTTCTTGCCTATGTTGCAAGGTGTGAAATTGAGTCAGACTCAAAGCCCGACCACGGCAGAAGATAGAGAGAGAATGAAAGTCATTCCCTATGCCTCAGCGATAGGTTCTATAATGTATGCCATGATGTGTACCAGACCTGATGTATGCGATGCCATAAGTTTGGCAGGGAGGTACCAAAGTTATCCAGGAGTGGATCACTGGACAGCGGTCAAGAACATCCAGAAGTACCTGAAAAGGACTAAGGATACGTTTCTCGTTTATGGAGGTGACTAAGAGCTCGTCGTAAAGGGTTACGTTGATGCAAGCTTCGACACAGATCTGGATGACTCTAAGTCACAAACTAGATACATATTTATATTGAATGGTGGAGCTGTCAGTTGGTGCAGTTCCAAGCAGAGCGTCGTGGTGGGATCTACGTGTGAAGCGGAGTACATAGCTGCTTCGGAAGCAGCGCATGAAGGAGCACAAAAAAATCCACTTTTGTGATGATACGTGTTTGTCACAGTAGGTCACGTTTTCTGTCATGCATGTACATCTATGACGATTTTATGACAGAATCAAGATAGTCATACCTGTGCTGTCGTAGAAGTGTTCCATGATAATACTATAATTATCATCATGGAAGTGTCCACTTCCGTGACGATAAATGACGCGTCATGGAAGTGCTTTCGTCAAGGGAAACCGACACGTGGCCTCCACTGTAATGGGTCGTCGTTAAGCTATCGGGTACGGTTTTGGATCCGATAACCCGCTAACAGCACGGACCAATGGCGATTTTCCATGTGTAAAATTCTCATTGACCGACGGAACCACGTGTCAGCTCCGCACCGTGACAGATGTCAACCATCCAATGGACAGAAGGCGCCTATGATACGTCGACATGTCTCACGGCCCAAGAGTGGCCCGTTTAGGTTAACAGGCAGGGCCTGTCAAAATAAGCGGGTCGGCCCATTAGCAGCCTACTTGAGTCAAGCCCATTCACAACTACGGCCACTACGAGTTACACAGAATCAACGCATCAAAGGCCCATTCTAGATTTCACAATTTCCAGCCCATCATCAGTTCCAGGCCGTTAACAGCCCGCTATGTCTTTGGGCTCAATTACCGCCCGACCTTCTTTCGGCCTGTTAGCAGCCCATTATAGATATGGACCAATATGCCTCTAGTACGTCTTTCGGCCTTTTCTCGGCCCATTCTATAGTTGGGCCAACTTCTAGCCCGTTGTGACTTTCGGCCTTTTCTCGGCCCATTCTGTACAAGGGCCAACTTCTAGCCCGTTTCATCTTTCGGTTGTTAACGGCCCGCACAACAGTTGGGCCTTTGACGGTGCCACCTTATTTTGGGTCCATTAGAGACCCACGTTCCCCAGGGTACAATTTCAACCCGATGCAACTTTCGGCCTGTTAAAAGCCTAGTTTGTAAATTGGGCCTCTTTTGGCCCAAAACACTTTCTCCCTCTTACTGGCCCGTCAAGTAAAAGGGCCGAAATGAAATTGACGTTGATTTCGGCCTGCTAGAGGCTCGCGGGCCGTTTCCATTTATATGGCCCTATCGAGCTTTCGGCCTGTTAACGGCCTGCTAAGAGTCGTTGTTACGGTGGGCACATCGATTGGGATCCACTAAATATTAGTTGACCAGCCCAATTAAGGCCCGCTTTGACTACAGATGTTTGTTCGTTCGCATGGCGTCCAGGTAATGTTTGGGCGTGTTGGCCCCCAATTCAACGATATAGCATATACAAAGAATTATCCTACTCTATACTATTGCCTCTAAAAAACCCTACACTATACAATAAAGAGATTAAAAGCCTATACTATACAATAAAGAGACTAAGGCATAGAAACAAAGAATAATCCTATACTATACAATAAAGAAATTACAGCAGATTCTATCCACTGGGCATTATAGTTCGTCACCAGTGATAATAAAGCGTACACAAACAGCAAATTACATACACTGGGCAAATAAATCTCTTACATCATGGACGTGCATCAACAGAACTTACCATTTGAACTATAATCTCTTCAGAATATAGGATTGGCCGAATTCAGATAGCACAAATTTCAGTCTACAAAATCTCCAATTCCTTTGTGGGTACCTCAGTGTCTTGTTTCATTTTTTTGACTCCTGCATCTAATACCTGCAACTCCAATCTCAACATGTTGATTGCATGTTGAGAATCATATACACGTTGTCTTGCCACCTCTAGTTGATGCTCGAGAACATCAGCACATTCCAATTCCAATCCATAATCATTTGGTAATGGCCATGCCACACTGCTCTTAGATCTTTGTGTTGATGTCACTTCATCCTGAAATGTTTCTGTAAGTACACATGACTAGGGCAAAAATATAGTTACAACAGTGAAGCCAGCAAGACAGACTATCTTGTACATGAAAAAACAGAACTAACAATAATGTTACACGTCATGAAGCATAATCAGGTGATATTTTAAAAATTATAAAAATGGTAGTTTGTGCAGCCCGCATACAGAAATCTCTCTTAGCTCACCAGAGGAGCATGATGTTGGGGCCAAATCCAAAACACAGACCGGTTACAAATTTAGACCACACGCAGCTACTGAACATTATATATATATATATATATATATATATATATATATATATATATCTTGCGTATAAGTAAGCAAGCAGTTAGCTATTCTGTAGCTCAATTAACTAGCTGGAACATTGTGTGCCATGTTCCAGAAGAGTCTTCGGGAGCATAATTAACATCAGAGGGATTCATACAAACCTACTACAGCAAGCAAAACTATGCAATCATTAGCCTCGTATAAACTAGATTGTGAGACTCATGCAGTAATAGTTGGTTAATAGACTTCAAAGCTTCAGGCACACTTCGCCAGAGTAATTAAATGGTAAGGCCTTTAATTATGTCAACTAATAGTTATACAAGTACCCTACATCAGGCATCATTGTTTGTGCATCTCATTAACGGGCGACAAATAAAGCAATTGAAAAGGGCAATTTAACTATGCCTAAAACAAACAAGCAATTGAACTGTTGAGTTGGCAGCATGCATACATGCACGCCTCAATAACATCCATGGCCTAGCAACATTTACTATATAAAGGAACAAGTAATGTAATATTGTTTGTCCCCTATGAAGTATCTCGACTAGTATGTAATCAAGATCCTAGTAATGATAGGGAGGCTAATGATGTGAACATGCGTTTGGTTATGACATTTATGACATCGACAACTCTACCGTAGCAGGAATCAGTTTCACACTGTTCACTACTATAAGATGTTTTAGATATTTAAGAGTAGACTACATCCGTAATGAGCGAAAAGACACATTAAAATGTTTTTACATACATCTGATTTACAAAAAAGTTAGAACATCATATAGTAGTGAGCAGAGGGAGTTTTAATCAGTGACCCAATGACTGGGTTACATGTGAGGTGAAGAACCCTACGCAAGCACAATGTCAGAGAAATAGGATGTCCTGGTAATTGTAATACAGTGACTTACCATAACTGGTTGAACAGGCTGAGCGCTGCTCCTCCTTCTCTCGCAAGGCTCCTTCCTAACATCTTGTACCTGGAAATCCTCAATCTTATCTTCATTGCACCCCCTCTGCAAGGTGACACAAACTAGTTACTGGTCTCCTTGGAAGATAAATATGCGTACTTTCCAGTCTGTGAACAACACCAAAGGATGAGTCTATAACAAAACAACACCACATAATGAAACATGCCACATCTCTTGCACACAATGAAATGAGCATTTACTATGTGTGCGCTGTGTAAAAACTAGGCATACCTTCGAACTGGAGCTCCAGGTACTCTTGGAGAGCCTAGTTTAGTGTACAGCGAAACCTTTATGTCACCTATGAGTTATACAAGCCCCCACTACAGTAGCCCTTAGTGTTTAGATCATTGACAAGCTTTGTTAGGTCAAGAACAGCAGGTAATCAAAGCAAACAGTCCTAGTATGGCTGGCTTATACAAACAAGCAATTGCACAGATGTGTGAGCAAATCTTGCACAACACTGAATTACATATCAAGAAAAGAAGCATAGAAGGAGGCTTAAAGACCATCACTTGACTGACCAGATTTAAGGGGCATTTAAACATCATGTGCAACGTATGAACTAACATAAACATTGCATATTTTAGATTCTATAATGAAATGCACATGTATAAGGTTATGCCATGTATGATGCCTAAATGTACACTATAGCAGGCAGGAGTGATTCATCATTGCATGCACAATTGAATTGCAGGTTAAGGGCCAGTTCTATTCCACCTTTTAAGAGCTTATTGTCAAAATAAGCCATAAAAGATGTAAAGAACTCGTTTTTGAGTTATGGGCTTGGGCTTAATTATTTCGCTTGGAGGGGGGTGCTTTGAGTAGAAGCTCACTAAAAATTGAAGGGAAGGGGAATAGTGAAATGACTCTGTTGTCTGCCTATATTACACTCAAAATGCCACTGCTCACGCCCCGCGTTACACCTGACCCGCAAGTAAAAACAAACACGCAAGCGTTCATTGCCCTGCCTGTTTGCATCTCCTCTCCCCTTTCCCTCTACCTCGATCCCCTGCCTGCAGCGCTAGGGTTCCTCCAGCGAGCCGCCGCCATAGTTCCCATCTAGCCTGCTCCTCGACAATGCTCTGTCCAGCTAGGCTACATGGCCGACGGGTAGGGCCCAATCTCTCCGGATGCTCCTCCCTGTGTCGCCGCCCCTCACTCTCATGGTCTCCAGCAGGTGCTCTACTATGGTCCGTCCAACGCACTACTCTGGGGGTAGCCGCACAACTATGGTCGATGCCCCACTCCGGTAGAAGGCTCCTCATTCCCCCTCCCCTCCTCCCAGGCCGTGGCCTTGAGGTGCTGTTGAAGATTGAGCTCATCCAACAAGGTGAGGATCTCCTCTGATTTTTGCCAATTTTTCATTCTGATCCGCTATACGATGAATTGCTATGAGCTACTGCTGCTATATGATGCATTGCTATGAGCTGCTCCTGCTGCTGCTATATGATGAATTGCTATGAGTTGTTGCTGCTATATGATGAATTGCTATGAGCTGTTGCTGCTGCTATATGGTGAGTTGCTATGAGCTGATCCTGCTGCTGCTATATGATGAATTGCTATGAGCTACTCCTACTGCTGCTATATGATGAATTGCTATGAGCTGCTACTGGTATATGATGAATTGCTAGCTGCTGCTGCTACTGCTGCTACTGTATGATGAGTTGCTATGAGCTGCTGCTGCTATATGATGCTTTCAGGTGGTGCTGCTATATGATAATAACCAGACACTTGGACCATCGAAGTTCGATAAATAATGGTTCTTCATTTAAATTTAGGCAATGAGTTCTTCATTTAAACTAGGCAATGGGCTCTCTATGGAAGACATTGACCAAAGTAGATTGTGCCAAGTAGGTGGTATCTTTGTATTTGCATTTTGAACAAATATTGATGGTCTGTTTTCCTATCATATCAATTATTGCACTGGGTTCAATTCGTGATGTTTACAAGTCCAATTAATTTTCACATGGGCAGCAAAATGACAAAATATAATGCAATCTAGACTTTTCAATGATCATACCACAGATAAGCTGAAAAAGCAGGCAATGAAAAGAACTGGTTGGCTTATTATCTACAGCTTATATTCAAAGGGGCTTATTTTCTTAGGATAATGTGGCACCCCGGCTCAGAGTAAAGCGGAACGCCCCGTATTCCAGCCCAAGAACAAGTCTTCTGGAATACGACACTATTGGCATAGAACAAATCAGCTCTTTATTACAATGGATATGGTTACAAATGGTACATGGGTTACATCGGCACGGCAACACTATGCCTGCCCGGGGTAGCTCTATGCTAACAGCGGAGTAACTCTCTCGGTAGCGGAACAGCGACGACGGTGATGGACTCCACTCCGCAGGGACTCTGGCTAGAACATGTATTCCTAGGCCGCAAACTCGAGATCCTCGACAAGCAAGCAATCATGGCATGACCTGCAAACTGGCATGACACGCCAGGTGAGTACTTTGAATGTACTCGCAAGCTCACAACAAACATTAGCATTAAGGCAAAACAACATCATAGCAAGATAGCTACTGAAGTAAATGCAGTAAGGTCAAGTAATTTAATCCATACTCCGAATAATCTCAGGATCCAATCTGAATCAGTTCTATCTCCAATCCAAATCATGTGGTCATCCGACCACTCATCTCACAACCATCCCATGGCTAACATATCATATCCCTTATGCTGTCTGCACCACAAGTCTGACAAACTTACCCTCTTCCGGGTTGCCTCGCAACCCTCAGAATACTCACGATCCACTGAATACTTCTGAACATGCGATGAGTTCTTCCATCATTACCATCTCTACTACGGCTGATCACCTAGTGAGCCCTGGGCGGACTGTCCAATACCGTGGACACGGCTATTCGAATATATTTTACACTCTGCAGAGGTTGCGCACTTTACCCCCACCATGGAGCACCTGACCTCGTGATCCCATTCGGGTGGACCAGCGTTGCTCCAACGAAACCTGCCTGACCCGTGACTCTCCCATTGTACCACCGACAATCATACTCCCTCGGAGTCAAGCCCTGGGTGGCCCCTGTGTCACCGCGTGACACCTTCCACTGTCGTGGCCAACAAACTGTCCCAAATAGGGACCTAGTACCATATAACTCAACTGGGCTCACAAGGTTATCGCTGCCTACCGGGCCAGGGTAGCGCGCACGCATAACCTTCCCTGTCGGGCGGTACCGGTGAAAGAGCACGCGATCAGACCAAGTCAAGGCCGTCCCATATCGGCAAATGTGACTGCATGGATAAGTCCGGACAAGTGACTCAGGACCAACCATGAAGTATCTAATCTCTGAATAATCTCTGTCATGGCTGACACTCCGACATCATGGTAGTCCAAGTCAAACGATATCTGGCTAGAAATCCGGTAACCAGTATGTTTAAACCACTACTACTAACTCATCTCCACGAACTACCAGATGAAATCCGAAATAATCATAGACAGTGATCTCAACATCATAGTATCAACCAGTGGGTAAACTACTAGTCACCAACAATCCGGTATTCAACATGGTAGTCACCTATCCGAAAATTTACTCAAGTTTTGCATAATCCAATTCATTTCACAAATAACTCATATTTACTGTTAAAGTAAATAGTTAAACTATGATATTGCAATGCAATAATGCAAATGAGGGTTGTGGCTTGCCTGGGGGTGAAGGAACCATCGGGAAGAAGTGTGGAATGGTCGCGGAAGGAGTTCCCGGAAACAGTTCTCTCTCGAAGGGGTTGTTTACGGACAAGGGCCAAATAGTCATTTTCACTATGTCAACACATTATGAAAATGAATCCATTGGAACGGGCTCGATGAGACGAAGACGTGGGCTTTGGAATCACCTCGATCGGAGTTGTGGATAAAAAGTTATAAGGGTTTTTTACCAGGGACCCATCTATAAATAAAATTCTCACAAACTGGCCCCTGAATGAAAAACAGATCGCACCTTTTCCGAGAATACGCTTCCCTGCGGGAAAAATGCATTTTATCCCGAAGAAGCAGTGGAATACGCTTTTGCTATCGGAAAGCGTATTTTCTGGAAACCCGCTTCCACTTAAACTGCGCGGGCCCGGGCCTCTGGGTCACTTACAGGTAGGCCCCGCGCCATCTCTCTCTCTCCTCCCGCTCCTCTTCTTCTACCTCTGACCCAGGCGACAGTGGCGGCCGGCCGTCGCCGTGGGCACTGCTCCAGTGGTCCAGGGCTCCGGCCGAGGACGGGGATGGACGCGTCGGTTGCTGCCGCGCGCGCCCGTGCCCGCGGTGGAGGAGGAGGCGGTCGGGAGCACTCGGGCGGCGGCAAAGGCAGACTGCGGCAATGGTGAGCTCGGGGTCGACGCCGTGGCCTTCCTCGAGGCAAAATGGGGGCGGAGCGGCCCTCTGGATGGTGGTGTCCGTCGTGCGTGGGGGCGCGGTGGAGCGGGGAGGGCTTGAGTACCGCTGATTTCGCCGAGGCAGAGCGGCGGCAATGGCGGCCATACGAGGGCAGGGGAGCTCCTTGGGCTCGAGGGAGTGGCCGGGGACGCTGCTGGGAGTGAGTAGAAGAGGATGGAGGGGCTACGGGTGCCCGGGGAGGCTCGAGGCCGCGGCTATATATAGCCAGCCGCAGCGAGGTGATTGGGACGGCCGCCGTGGCGTCCTTAGCCACTTACTGGAGCTCCGGGGCATGTGGCAGGAGACAACGATGTCGGCAGGGGCTCCAGGGGGCGGAGGAGCTCGTGGAGCCTTCGGGAGAGCTCGAAGTGGATGAGAATGGAGGAAAACGACGATGGTGTCACTGGCGCTCATTGTTCCTTGACGGGGATGGCTCGCCGGGGAAGAATCCGGAGGGGGAGAGGCTTCTAGGAGAAGGGCAACGACGAGACGAAGCTCCTGGACATAGCTAGGTGGCGAGGGAGCGAGGGAACGGACGGGACCGATCGGTTTCATTGCCAGAGCACGCTGACTGGCATGCCAAACGTGTGGTCACCACGTGCCCTATCTCATGTGGTGCACTCTTGTGTGCAACAAGTTGTCAAACATGTTAACCCTACATGACAGAGCCCCCCTATATGCCTGGTTTGCTCAAATACCCATTGTGATGATGGGAGGGATCATCTAAAGTTTGCTGCAGCAAACTTGGGCATGAAGCTGTGGTCATCACGAGGGTGATAAAAGCTCACCAGGATGTCAGAGGGGTTTAAGGTAGGAAAGACTACAATCCTGTGAAGTTTGAGAAGAAATGGACCAAGATTTAATGGGGTTGCTTTGCAACTGACCAATCTGGTCCAGAAACTGAATCTTGATGTGCCACTCACATAGACTAGCCACTTTAGCTGAAATTTGGTATAGCATGATGATTTGGTCATATGAGAGTGCCATAAAAATTTCATGCCATTTGGACAAGCCAAAATGGTACTTCCTTCACAATGAACCTCTCTGACCAGAATCTTAAGAGAATTTTTGAGGAAAATTGGCTACATGAAATGAGCCAAAATTTGGGGAAGAGATGACATATAGGTAGAAGCACATTCTGGTGATTATTCATGAATTATGGAGCAATATAAAGTATAGTTGCTTCACAACCCAAAATAATGACCAGAAACAAGGATTTGATGCTGTGCTCACATAGATGATTGGATAGGGTTGAAACTTGGTGGAGAGTCATGATTTGAGCATATGAAGATGCTTGCAAAATTTCAACTCATTTGGATACTCCTAGATAGTGTTTGCTTCACAAAGCTTCTAGTTGACCAGAAACTTTGGAAACTAGCCAAGGGAGATTTATTAGCCAAATGAAGTTGAATTTTGGCATGTGGCAATGATATGGATGGGAAAGGGTGTCCAAAAAGTTTGAGGTGAAACAAGCAAAGATAAATAGCACTTCCTTTACAAAGTGCCATTTAGGGCAGATTAGGAAAAGGATTATTTGTGAATTATTTTTTAACATGGCAAGGAAGTATTTTGACATATCTGAGGAAGATATGTCTCAAAGTATTTATGGGAATTATTTGGGAATTTGTGGAATGATGAAAATGTGGGTTGCTTCACAACTCACGGCAGTCAGGGTCATTCCTTTAATAGGAAAAAGGAATATTCCCAAGAAAAAGAATATTGAGGTTGGTCCAAGATGGAAATGGCAAGGTCTTGGGATAGTTTTGAGGTTGGCAAGCCTCTCGGGAAGAGGAATCAAGGGTGATCCCTCCAGGTTGCAAGACCACTAAGCCATAGAAAGCAAATCCGGACCAAAATCAAAAGAAAAAAAATGGGCAAAATCCAGGGTGTTACAGATAACTCGAAATAACTGTCCCTAAGAACCCTGGCCAATAGCACTGACATACAAATAACATGTCACGATGATTGCAGTGGAGTGACCTACCATAGCACACTGTATAGGCTCACAGCTGCCTCTCCTTTTTTTGCGATGTTCCATGAAATTGCCGCATACATCTTGTACTAAGAGATCTAGTACTTTTTCATTGCGGCACCCCATCTGCAAATTGACACGGCTAATTTGAGATATCTCTACATGATAATACATTGCATATCCCTTGCACATATTTAAACCACCAATTAACAATTGTGTGCGGAGCATAAACTATCCATGACTCTGTGTACTGGACTAGCAGGCACTCTAAGGGAGCCTAATGTAGTGCACTGGAATTCCTACATGCCACCTACGATTTTGTGTAATGTACTACCTCTGTTCCTAAATATATGTCTTCGTAGAGATTCCACTATGGACCACATACAGATGTATATAGATGCATTTCAGAGTGTAGATTCACTCATTTTGCTCTGTATGTAGTCTATAGTGGAATCTCTAGAAAGTCTTATATTTAGGAACGGAGGGAGTATCATGTATGACATCTACATCTCTAACTTAGTAGCCAGTAGTGGAAATCATTGTCTGCACAAGGGGATTACTGGTCAAAAATCCTAGCAAAGCACACTGGCAGGCACACAACAATACAAGAGAGAGACGCACTTACAAGATCATAGCAATGCCTCAGTCCAGGATCTTGGTTGGCCAAGCTATTAGATCCAGAAGAAACATTGTCCTTGTAGTTCTTGCCAGCTGCATAACAATGTAACAGCGACCTGTTAGTATATTTGAAGTACATCGGGCAGGTGATGCTGGGTGACAAGTACCTAGGCCACGGCGGGTGCTTGGCATCTTGGCAGACGGTGAGAATCAGGTTAGAAACATCAAGGGTGATGATGCTGTGCTGGCTGGCGGGGTCCGGTAAGGAGATCTAGAATCGAGGAATAGGGTGTTTGTGAAGCGGCTCCGGTAGGGTGGACTACGGTGTGGGCGAAGCGTATTTGAGGCCGTGGACGAGGGAATCGGTGAAGCTGCTTCGGTGGTTGGGTTCAGGATGGTGTCGACGATGCGGATCTGCGGCCATGGACGGGGCGTTAGAAGCTGCTCCGGTAGGTTGGATGAGGGTGCGACGAAGCAGATCTGAGGCCGTGGACTTGGGCATTGGCAAAGCGGCCCCGGTAGGGTGGAGAATGGTATATGCGAAGCTACTCTGGCAGGGTTGAGGATGGTGTCGGCGAAGTGGCTCCGGTAGGGTTGAGGATGGTGTCGCGAAGAGGATCAGAGGCTGTCGACGGGGGCGTCGGTGGGGTGGCTTCGAGGGTGTGGACGAAGCGTCTCCGGTGGGGAGTACGAAGGAGCCACTACAGATGCGCTGCGGTTGACGAGAGTACCGGTGAAGCAGATCCGGCGGCGTGGACAAGGCCGGCACCGAATGGGCTGTGGTACAGTGGTGGATGAGCAGTCTACTTGTTTCTAGGGGAGGTGGGAGGGGTAGATGCGGCCACAGAAGCATATCCGGCGAAGTGGACTACGCTGGCAGTGAATGGGCTCTGGTACGCCGGTGGATGAGCAGCCTAGGGTTTCGAGAGGGAAGGGGTAGAAAGGCTGATGAAGTATGGACGACATGATGTAAGATGCTCTGGTGCTGTGGAGTAATCGTTTTTGTAGGAGGGGGGAGGAAATGGGGGTGCCGTGTGGTGGGGGGAACCGGAAGTTACCAAAGCAACCCCGACCTATTATGTAAATGAGGGCCGTATTGTAGCTATTTTTCTCTGTGCACCGAGGACAAAAGGGGAATTTTGCATGCTAAAGACTAGGTGGCGGAAATTTTAGAAGGAGGCGGGAGATTTTGCTGCCCGCGGGATCGTTCATATCCAGTTTCAACTAATTTTGGACAGTGCTAGCGGGAAGGTCATGTGAGACTGTATACACGGGGCACACGTTAGTTGTATGAAGTTCACCCCAGAAAAAAGACAATAACTCGGGATGACGCACCGATAACTTGGATGTTCACACGGGCGCGACCAATCGTACGGGTGTAGAGGCGCGTTAAAAAAACGGATCAAACGCTCAGCCTATGTATTTCTCGTGTAAATATATAATTTAGTGTCATTGGTTATTTATTTTAAACACAATGCATTGACGTGTTAATTTTAATTGTATTTTACAGTAACAAATGGATAATATAGATACACAAAAGAAATGGATATTGTAGTCCGCTACTTAAAAGTGTTACCTCATATGATTACATGGCCTCCATTTCATAAATTGCGTACCTATTGAATTCGTATATGAATATTACATATATTACTTCATAATAGAACCTTAAATCAACCAAGACTAATGAATTTGAATGCAATACTAACAATGGTGCATGTACATGATAACTATAGTGGTTGTTTGAAGAAACATCACTATAACTTTGGCATGCAGAATTGAAAAAGACTATTTGAAAAAAATGCGATATGTGAGTGTCCAATCTTTATAGCGTTGAATCGATATTGTATCTTTGGCCACGTTACAAAGTAGATATTGATTATGTTCAGGCGATGCACGTCCACAATCGCTAGACAGTGATACGTGAATGAAGTGTGCAATCTCTCTCACACACATACATATCATCTCATTTCTCTATGGGCATCGGAATTACACACGCGCACTTCGTGTATTTCTCTCCCTCCGTCAATGTTAGAATTCGTATTTCTACCCAGTCCTACAAGTCTCTCACACAAAAACACACATGCTCTCTCTGTCGAACACGCCCACCCCTTTAATTCCGCCCACCCACCACCATTAATGTCTCAAAGTATAACTATGTCTCACACACATATCCGTAAGGTTAACTCGAGTCCCGGAACCATATGAATACATACAATGGGATTCCAATAGAGCACCTTTTGTTTTCATATTTCGCTCACACACACACACACACACACATTGTTTCTCTCTTCATTTTTTTCCGGCACTTGCATGCACACTGCTTGTTTATCTCCGTGATGCTTTAAGTATGCCTCACACACATGCTATCTACCTATCCCGTAATATAGATACTATGTAACACACAAACTCCTCCTCCCTATATCTAAGTGTCACTGGCACCCCCCCCCCCCCCCCCACACACACACTCTCTGACACCGAAGGAGTAGGGTGACACCTCGATCTTGATACTAATCTCTACTTGGCTTCTCTCTCAACCACCACACACCCACACCCAACACAACCCACACACACCCACACACACACACAACACTCGCTAGTCGTGCCTCTGTGCCATCCGCACGCACACTCTCGATACGTCTTTCTCTCCCTCCCCCCTCCCCACCCCCCAACAATGACAGCAGAAGGGTGACACCTCGATCTTGATCTTAATCTATCCATTGGCTTCTCTCTCAAACACACACACACACACACACACACACTCGATACGTCTTTATCTCCATACCCCCCTCGATATGTAGATTTCTCGCGCGCAAATAGCTGTAGTGATGATGATGCTGAACCCATTATGCCTTGTTTTTACCGGCCTCATGTGATAGTTTTCGCCCTGTTTTTTGTTAATTAACAAGGCAACCTTTTCTTTGTTACTACTAGTGAATTTGAGATCATTCGAGGCAGACATAAAATATATCACTTCAAACCAATTATCGCAGTAACTATTTCTCTACTCCTATAAAAGACTCAGTTGGTGATGATGGTGTGTCTGCCATCCATCATTTCTGACCATTAGATCTGCATCTAACGGATGTGAGATAAGTTGTGGCATTTTTGCAACAATAGCCCACTTCTCTGCTCCAATTTGCAGAAAACCCCTTATTATCTTGAAAGCAACCACATCCCTCCCTCACCTCATCAAAACAGCCTGAGAAATATATTTTGAGTGAAACATAATATATTTTTAGTGGTATATGTATATCAAAACAAGAGTGTTTTCTTTCAAGTTTGTGAACAAGTACTATTCTACTTTGGATCCGTTGCAATGCACGGGCACATTGCTAGTTTAAAAAGAAATATATCTCTTGTATCGTCCACAATGAACATCTGGTGGACTCGTTAGCGCCGGATGCTCGCAACGCGATGACCTGAGTTCAAATTTTGTCTTAAACTTTAGATTTTTACATTTTTTAATATATACTTCTTTCGCTACTGTACTGACAGTGGAACCCATAGAGTACTTAGAATACAAGATTAAGGATGGATTTGTTTCTTTTTAACTTTCTGTACGAATCTGTAGCCACCCTGCAAGTCATGTACACTGTACATGCAATTAACTTTTTATCTTTGAGAATCATACACGCAATTAACTCAAATGGATTGGATGTGACTCTATTATTTCCAGCATAAGATCATCTCCAACGGCAACCGGCAAATTTCCTCTCGCTTCCTTCCGCGGAGGACGACATCCAACGCCAGTGGCGTACATTTTCACAACTCTAAGCAACCAGATGAAATTCGTGCAAACACGGACTGATTTCATATAAGCATGAAGGATTTCATATAAAAAAGCCGGATCTTCATATAGACATGACAGATTTCATTACATTTACATGAACTAAGCGGTGCTAATTCGGCTCTCATGGTATAATTAATACCTAATCTAAATGGCTGCCCGCGGATCCCTTTGTCTTCTGCATGTCCGGCAGACACTTGCGGGGTCGATGAAGGTCCTCGCAAGAGATGAAGCAGCCAAGAGACCACCTGTATACGCAGTCGTCGCCTCGGCGGTGGCCTTCATGGGGCCCAAGCGGCGGCGGCCTCCCGTGTTGTACTTCTCCTCAATGATGGCGGCGGACACGGAGAAGCTTGCCACCGACTCGTCGCTCTCCGCGCACCCATCTTCTGTCTCTGCCTGCATGGCGCTGCCGTAGGCATGGGAGGCGCGGCCACAGACACCGGAGGCGCAGCCATAGACACTAGTGGCACGGTACGACGCGGCAGCGACGACTTTCCATGCCGCCGTGCCGGCGTGGTGCAACTCGCCACTCCTTATCGAGCTGAACTGGAGCAGCGAGTTGCTGAACCACGCGGCGGCTTGGGGCGGAAACTGGCTCCATTGGGCCAGGCGAGGTAGGTGAAGCACCGAGTGGCCTCGCTCATATCCAGAGGGCTCGGCGGGCCACCCAGCCAGCTAGTATGCCGGAGAACGGCTCCTCGGAAGCCATCGGAAGAGTGGAGAAAATGGTGAAGGAGGAGATGGGGAGCGGCGGAGGGGTGCGATTCTTGCCCGCCTTCTGGCCTCGTTTAACTAGAGGGCGGACGGTAGGAGCTTGTCTGGCATGTGGCCTCGTTTAAACTGAGGGCGGACAGGAGAAGCTTGGCTGGCGTTGCATTTAATTCCAGCCTGCTCATGAACGGACGTGTGGCCGGAGTAGGTTTCTCGGTTTGCATGCGGGTTTAACGGAGGCGTTTGATGGAGGCGAGGAGGCGTGTTCAGCCGGGCGTGCAGCGGGTGGCGCAGTACTATTCGATTTGACTAGTAAACTAGGACGGTTAAAATATGTTGATTAAACCAAGACAGTTCCTCATACGGCTTTAATGCAGACGAGGGAGAGGGTAGCGGTTCCCGAAATGTTGGACGGCCAATGATGCATCCTCCTTCAATTAGCATGCTGAGGGAAGTAACGGGAGGAGGGCGCGAAAAGGAGGCAACATGATGTGAATGCAACGCAGTTTGCACTCATATAAAGGTGCCCCTCCATTCCAATGCATCTACCACATCGTACGCACCTACACTAAGAGCAACAGTGCTCACTCCAGACCCATAGCGGCGATGCGCGCAAGCGGCCTGCGGCTGTGCTAGATGGTCCACGACGCCGGCCTGTGGCATGGCACCGAGGATCGTCTCCAAAGGTGTTGGTGACCGGTTGGTTCATGGCCATCGTCGAAGCCACCTACGACTCTCAGTTGGACAAGATGATCGTTGCCACCATCAACAAGTTCACCATCGTCAAGAAGCTCGCGGACGACATCGTCGTACTCCTCCAGCCTGCACGCCCGGGCTCCTCATTGCCTGCCACCCTAATCGGCCTCCATGGCAAGAACCTCTTTCAAGCGCTGGTGGCCCTGCGACTGCCCGCCGACACAATGAAGAATGTCCACCTGGAGGTCGCGCTCGCCGTGAGGCGCCTCGCCCTGCAAGAATTCGTCGACCTACACATCCGCGTGTACGAGGAAGTCATGTACATAGGTATCTACAAGGCCGGTGAGGACGCTATGACGTTGGCCTTTGTCAACCGGCTGGAAGTCTTGGACGCCTTTCTTGAGAAGCACCTTGACCTCGCCACAAAAGCCACCGCTCCTCAGCCGCCGGTCGGTGGCCCGGCGCCTTGAGTCGAGGAGGAGGAGGTCGTTGATGCATGCATCTTTCTTCTTGCCTCCTGTAATCACCACTGTGATCGCGTCATCATGGCCTTAATTCATTGTACTATTGCATTGCCGTTCCAGTCGATAAGGACATGTGTGATCCCTTTGCCAACATTTGGCGTCAATTATATGCATCACTGTAACTAGTACTCCCTCCGTCAATTAATAAGTTGTGCTTACCTTTTGCATCAACTTCGTAATTTACGTACGATGCTTGACCCGACCTACGAACTACTCGTAAATTCAAAAACTGCGACCGAACTTATAAATTCAAAACTACTCGTGCAGCACGCCTGTCACGTTCGCAAGTTCAAAACAATAAAATGGAACACGTACATGAAGCATGTCCCTTCCACGTCGCATACCACACTATCGTTCCGGTACCCCGGTCAACGCGCATTGGCTAGGCTTTATATCACTACAACATGTGGGACTGCATGTGACCAAACCGATGATGCGCCAACCGAGCTACTACCCAGGTTATCGGGCGGGAAAAGCCCCGCCCTAGCGTTTCCAATCGTTATTTCTATCTATCGATCGCGCGCAGAACCAAATGTTACAATTTATACATGTTTAAAAGGAAACGGCCTGCCGCGTTCGCGTCGCACCCCCACACGTCCGGGAATCGGGAGTACTCCACGGTTCATCCGGCATGCCACATAGATAGGGAAGGTGTGTTGTCTAGCATTTTCACTTCCATGTGGGACCGCAGTTGAGCAAACCGGCTATCGGCAAACCGCACCCCACCCACTGGGTTGGAAAACAGAAATGAGGAGGGGAAGATCTAGCTGTAGCACGGAAGCCAAGAAATTTGGTGTCAGATGGGACTCGTTGATAGAGTAGGAGCACTCCGTACTACTCCTACTACGAAGTTTGTACTACTACTACCACTATACAACTAGGCACGTGCACGGCACAGCATCGTAGGAACAAAAAACGGGAAGATCTTGTTTTGGGTGATTTATCTTTTTTTCAGTCAACGTAGTATGAATATGATATGGGGGGCACCCATGAAGCCATGTGGCATGTCTGGAGGTCTTCTTGAGAGCTTCTTGTGTGGATCGATCAAATGGTCGTGCTGCTCATTCGAGAAGAACGTGTATGGGTACAATTTTAGGTTATAGTAGATCCGAATCATAGCCACTTGGACCATTGGATCAACATCAATCAACGGTTTATATCGTGTACGTGCAAATACACGCATTGACTGCCGAAAAATAATGAATATAAAATATATAATACATAATACCGCATATTGGGTTTCTCTAAAGTCAAACTTTGTATACTTTCAACAATTTGTAAAAAAAGGTACTAACATATACACCACCAAATATATATCATTTGATTCATCATTGCTTTTGTTTCCACATCATGTAAATTTGTTAGTGTAAATGTTCATATTGTTTTCACCAAATTTGGTCAAGCTTTATAAAATTTGGCTGCGGTCAAAGCTATATATGTGCGGAGTAAATTACAAACGGAGGGAGTGGAATAGATATAGATATAACTATACAAATAAAAAAGGCTACTACCTTTTTTCTAGGTTAGAACTCGCGTTGTTGTGTACACATTGTTTTGCTTCGCTATAATTTGCATTTGCAGGGTGTGTGTAGGACTACCGCCTTGTTCAGATCCTATACCAGCAACCCCAGCATTATCCTTAATTAATTCCTAATGGCAATTACGATGGCATTATCTTAGTTCTAGCTGGTTCTTAGATTGCTTGGAGTAACTCCATCTCGTTATTCAGGGTGATTTTGTGCATACAACAAGATCATCGACCATCGAAGATTTGTTTAGTAATGATTGTCGATTTGTATCACCGGGTACGATATGGATGGATCGTCAACGTCAAAATCCACCAAATCGATACTTATCCCCACTCCCATTGAAAGATTGGGTCGCCATCATAAGACTACCACCTAGAGAATTCCTTCCCTATAACATACACATGAGCACCCATCTCATTATTCAGGTCCACGCCTCCCTCTCTCTCTCTCTCGAAACACACACACCTCTCCACACGATGCGTGTCTCTTGGTCTCTCTCCCAACCCATGAAAAAAGACACACCACCATTCTCTTCTTCTTGCTGCCCCCATCTATGAAGTTGGGTCTCCTTGCAACAAACAAGCATTCATCTCTCTCTCTCTACTCTCTTTCTACCACACATAACCTTCCACCCCTTGCCAGCCGTGCGGTCGAGGTCTACGCAGCGCTCTCAAATGCAAACATACGCTGTCTGTGTGTCCCTTCATCGCACACACACTACCGCTCCGCAACCTCGTAACCTTGTCGATCCCGACGTTACACGCACCTCTCTCTCTCTCTAACACACACACGCACACGCAGACACCCTCTCTCTCCCTTTTGGACACTCCTCTCTCTACGACACACACAATCTTTCGAACACGCATATGCCCCTCTCTCGTTAGGTATCGCTGCCCCGCCCCCCTCTTTGTCACACAAATATTCTCTCTATATCTATCTCTCGCAATAATACATGCATAGTCTAAATTGAAACCAACTACAAAAATGAGCTCCGATTGCAAAAATCAAATCCACTCCCAAACACAATATGAAAATAGGGTGAAATCATGCACACAAATGTTTGTTGCTTGCATGAATGTCAATGATATGGATGTACTACTCATACATCCACACCGACCCATTTCACACAAATTACATTAAACCCTTCTCTAAATATGGTGCGCATGTGATGTTTGTTGTACTGCTCCTGCCAGCCTTCTTCCGACACGTTCCAACATATTGTGCTACTTCTATTTTTCTCCATGTGAAACCACGAAAAGGTCACCCCCTGCCCCCACTGGTATTGTAGCTCGAAGCTCCCATACGGACACAACACCCACTGGAGCATGCAGCCATTGCCGAAGTGGACGGTGTCGCGGCCTGGGAAGAGGACGGAGTCTTCGACATCGCCGAAGTGGAGCACGCACTCGACAGCCACGAGTAGCGCGCGCTGACTGGCCACGCAGAGGACAGTGTGATCTAGCGGCTCACCCTCGTCGACCACGAGGGGTAGCTGTGCTCCAGCAGCACGCCCTGGTCGGTCGCGAGGAGGTGCATCGCGTCCTCGCCACTCACAATGTGGACAAGCGCGTTCTCCAGTAGCATGCCCTCATCAAAACATCCCGAGGAATATGTCTTGAGTGAATCATAATTTATTTTTATTGATATATGTATATCAAAACTAGAGTGTTTATATTTCAAGTTTGTGAACAAGTATTATTCTACTACTTTGGATCCATTGCAAGTTTGCAACGCACGGACCGGCACATTGGAAGTAGTAATAAACAAATTCCAAGTTTGGCACGAGTTTGTGCTGCGGGAGCACCACAAGGCCTGGCGTAGGAGTTACATTTCCCTCTCGGGGCCCACAGGACCTAGCTTCAGCGCCTTAGTGCACCTGCCTTTGAGTCAATGACATGTGGATCCCAAATGTGGCTGGCCCACATGTCATTCTAATAAAAGCAGAGGGGCGGTGGGACAGAGAGGGGTGAGGCGCAGGTCGGGGGACGTGTGGTGTTATGGGTTTGAGCGGCGACGTGGGAATCACATGTAGCTGTGGTAGAAACTTGATGGTCGCTGCAATTCAGCTAGCCTGCATGTCATGCACCCAAAGGTAGAGGAGCGGTGGGGCCGAGAGGGGTGAGGCGCACGTCGGGGGACGTGGTGCCATGGGTTGGAGCGGTGTCATGCGAACCGTGTGTGGCAGTGGTAGAAATGTGATGGTCGCCATAGTTCAACTTACATGGACAAGTTTTCATGTCTACTAACACATGCATTGCATACCGATCACTGCAAGGAGGAGTAGTAGAGAAAACTAGGCGGATAAATAGTTCATTATAGTCAAGCGGACCTATATCAATGTACGCAGAGTACACTTGTTCCAAAGACATGCACACCAGCGAAATAGTTCATCTATATCAATGTACACAAAGAGGAAATATAATTTTTACAAGAGAGGAAATAGTTCATCCATCTATAATGCCCTGCTGCACCTGCTGCTGGTGCAGCTTCTTCTTCTTTCTTCTTCTTCTTCTTCTTCTTCTTCTTCTTCTTCTTCTTCTTCTTCTTCTTCTTCTTCTTCTTCTTCTTCTTCTTCTTCTTCTTCTTCTTCTTCTTCTTCTTCTTTTCATTTTCTATGGGAGACGGCTTCGCAACAAGCTCTTTCGACCTTGCAGCTATCTTGAAACTCACACGGGCATCGAGGGCAGCATATTTTATCCGCTCGTAGGTCAAGGGATAATTCTCCCATCCAGACGACCTTAATCCCAGCGTATCATCACCCTTCTCAAGATTTGTTCCGAACACAGAATTTGCTACGTCCAATAGGGATGGTGTTTCTTTATCACAATCGTCTACAGGAATTCTGGTTTGTAGGTCAGCGATGTTTTTCAAGTCAAGGTTGTACGACGCCAGCTTCTCTTTGTCCCCTTCGATGGCTGCCCCACAGAAGTATATTTCCTCCCGAGACATGAAATCATGGAGCTCGCCTGGTATGGAGGGCGCATGCATGATGTGATACACCAAAACTTCATCTTCGAGGCACATCTAAAGGACGGCGGCGTGTTGGATCTTCCCAGTGGCACGCTCCGTGTACTCCGCGTCCAGACCGACGACCTTCATCTCCACCTTTGGAGGGAGTTGGACACATTATTGATCCACTCCCGAAGAACCCTTGGGTGGTCGGTGACAGTGGCTACTATGCTCAAAGAGCCTTCGCTGAGGACATGTGTGACACTAAAACCTGCATAGGGATCTCTTTGGCCATTTGGAACCGCTGGACCGGAGGATGGCTATGGTTTGGAGAATTTGGAATAAGATGGCTAGTCTAACTGAAGAAGATGATTATTTAAAGGGGCTTTGGAATTACTCCAGGAGGATCTAAAGAGGTTAAAACAATGTGAATCCAGTGGGGTTTGAATGCAAATGAAGGAGAGTTGAAGAAGTCGAGGAAAATCGGTTCTCGATGGAGAAGTAAATGGGAGAAGTGGCATGCAGGCAGTTGATTAGACGGCTAGGTAGACCAACCTGCAAAACGAAAAGGCTATGCGGGTAGCGTACTGAGGAGTGGTCCATGTCCTTGTACGTGCCCATCCTTCTATCGCTACATGTGCCACTGGTTAGTTGAGGTCACTCTTTCAAATTACCGTGGCGAAACATTTTATGATTCCTTTTTATTTCTGCACCCCTCCTGACAGGTGGGACCAACACAAAACCCACTTGGGTGGATGAACAGATATACAAACATATCCATCTCTTTGCACACACAAAAATATGTTGTAGTTGGTTCGGATTGATATTGGCGCGTGCCTGCGAGACACAACTTTTTCTGGTTAAGGAATATGCGGTTATCCTAAAAAAAGAAAAATCCCTTCTTCGCGCTTCCGCATGCACAAGAATTTGGTTCTACTTGCAATATGGATGCTACCTGGAGGATGAAGTGAACCCAGAGGCATGCTAGCATGGGAGACCTATTTCCGCTATACAGTACTACTCCGTATGTTACTACTAGTAGTAGTACAACTGTGCCACACTTGATGGTCAAAATATTATTCATTCGGTCCTCACAGTGAAGTGACAAGACCCTGTGCCCGAGGTGACACCAGTCCAGGCGGCGTGTTTGGGTTACCAAAGTCAGCCTCACCTTGTGCACTGTGCAGTCACTGTTACTGCCGCTATATAGCATGCGTTGCCTCGTCTCCCTCTCCCCTACACTACTGCAGGATGCTACTAACGCGACGCTACAATCAGAGACCCTTCGACGAAACTGTGTGTGATGCATTAATCGCAAACGGTAATGTAAAAAAAACCGTAAAAAAAGATGCAAAACATTTGCGATGGCGGATACATCAAACACGGTTCAGATTTTAGTTGCGTGTGCATTGCGGGGCATACGGTTCTGTTCAATGAACTGTTTGTGATGAGGCAGAACAAAAGAAATGGGCAGCCAGATGGAGGCATGTGCAGTATACGACATACAGTTCACTCGGATAAATTGTTTGTGATGAGGCAGAACAATAGAAATGGGAAGCCAGATGAAGGTGTGTGCGATATACGGCATACAGTTCACTCAGATGAACTGTTTGCGTTGAGCCAAGATAACAAAAATGGTTCAATTTAACAAGATGTGTGTGATACGCGGCAAACAGGTCTGTAATCAGAAATGTGTGCGAAAACCGATAATAACACAGACGATTGCTGCTAATAAGACATGTGTGTTGTGCGTTGGGATTGCATATAGAACAACAACATATATATACACACACTTATAAGGACATGGTTGCATAACCAAATTAAACATCAAATTACAAAGGTGGCTACTACACACATGACATTTCCACACACCAAAGTCAACTATATATTATATGCATAATTAACTAGGATAAATGACCATCTGATCATCATCTACTTCTTGTGACGCTTGCCGCTACTGCTCTACTTGTGGCTCGATCCGGCCTCGTCGATATCGGTAATGAGGCACTTCCTCATGTCAAAGATCCGCCTGTGCATCTCGTAGCATGTGTACACGCTCTTGGCCGCGAACCTGAGGTGAGGTTCATCCAGTTGCCACATCCAGGCCCTGTGCCAGGATACGAGACTTGTTCTCTTGGCATCCTGCTTCATCTTTTCGTAGTAGGGGTCGATGATGGCCGAGGCGAGTTCAACCAGGGAGTCCTTCGTGCTGCCCCAGACCCTGTAGTGCTCACGGATTTTAACAAGGTTCTTGCAGGCCAAGCCCGTAACCCTGAGCGCTTTTACATCGTTGGTGGTTTCCACCGTAGCGAACTTGTAGTCGGTGCTGTTGACAAACCTGGTGAAACGGTCGCAAGGCTCTGTGGCCATGCATTAGTGGTAGATGAGGACATGATGGCGCACGCACAACTGGGTGACGGCAACCTTCTGATCTTTGCCGGGAAGACCGGCGGTGTACAGGAGGTCGATGCGGACCATGTTGTACTTGTCTCCAGCAAGCAACTGCTCCACGGTGTTGATGTAGTTCTCCACCACGGCCGGGTCGATGGTGTACACCACCGTGAGATCCGTCTCCCTCGCATGGGTCTCGACTTTATGCTTGCCGAACTCCATTGGAGCGCCGCTAGATATCCTCTCTGTATGTGTCGTCGTGGGTGTGCTTGTTGTGTTGTGGGGCGAGATCGAAAGGTTGATGAGACTAAGGTTATAATGGCCGGGGGAATTAATGGGGAAGCCGGACGGACTGGAATATCCGCACGCCCGGATGGAAGTTCTAATTTGCAGCGGTAACTCTATCATGCCGCACATAACTGCATCGTGGCGACACGCGCGATGCAACCGCATGCATATGGGCCCCCAACGTGATCGTGCGCAGGACCCAACCGCTGACAAAGCGCACGCACAAGGACGCGAGCAGAGCGCTCCGCGGTGCCTCAACGGCGAGCAACCATATATATGCATATAGCAGTTGAACATTCAAGGAAAAGCTGTCCACAAGCCGAGCGCGTGGAGGTACACGAGCAGAGCGCGCCAACGGACAGCAGAGCGCGCCGCGGCGCCTAACGGCGAGCATAGCGCGCTGCGGCGCCTAACGGCGAGCAGAGCGCGCCGAGGTACGCGAGCAGAGGACGGCACAGTGATACGTGGCAAATAAGACGAACTATGCGAGCGATGGTGGAGACATCAAGCACGAATCATATTAGAGTTGCGTGTGCGATACGTGGCATATAGTAGATCCACCTGAGCTGTTTGTGATGGAATAAGCCGTGTGTGTTGTGGGCAAACGCTTGCTGGTATACAACCGTCTGTGATTGATGAATTCATGACCGACGGGTTCCCTAGTGTGGTCCGTGTGCGATGTGATATGCTCTGTCTACAGAACATCAACATATATACTTATAAGAACAACATTGCATAACCAAATTAAGCATACAATTACATAAGTGACTATAGACATAACATTTCCACACACCAAAGTAAGCAATTACATGCATACTAAACTAGGAGAAACGAGCATCTCTACATCTTGTTGCGATGACATTTGCCATTGCTCTGCTTCCGGCTGGATCCCTGGTTGTGAATGGTTAATAAAATCTAAGTCTATTGCATATTAAGGTCAAAATAGTACTACCAATATACGAGTCTCATACGATGCCATTTCAACGATTGTACCACAAAAGCCCGAAATATTGCAAGGTTCAAATTCTAGAGTTACATGGCTCAAGGTTCAAACTGATATTAGAAATGAATATCAGCCCATTCAGCTGCAAATGCCCGTGCTGATCAGCTGAACATGGATATAAGAGAGGTTCAAACTAAAAATAAAAATAGTAAGGCCGGTTTCGAAACCTCGTCATTTCTGCAAAGGGATCAGCCGCTGACAAGTCATGTATGGGGTGGACACAATGAATTCCAATTACTCTGTCATATGTAGTTCCAATACGATGTTTAGCTTTTTTGGAGCCTCTTCCATTCTGTAGTAGCTGCCGGCTCTGATCAACAAACCATTCATATTTCCTATTTAAATGCATGTTCAACCTCATTACCTTCAGCACCCTTGCTCTGGCAACAAAGAACATGTCGAATATAATCTCCGGTAAGGTCCCTCGGTAGGAGTTCAAAGTAATTTTTGAGAGATGCAGATCCAGGCATTCGATGTGATTGTCGTTATAAACATTATCCACCACCGGGCCTATTATTCTCTGCAAAAGAAGAGAACGTGTTAGTACCTACATTCAGTTTTGAACACTACTAAATTCCTATTTGGTTTGCAGGATTTGTAAAATGCACCAACGTGCCATGCATCTTCGATCTGACATGATTAACATGGGCATTTGATTACAATCTAGAAAAATGTAGCCTTCTTCACAAGAGGTTGGAGTGGATGAAAATTCCCTAAGAAAACTAGTACAGATGAATCCAAAGGAGAAATGCTTATGGATTGTAACCATATGAATCAAGCAACCAATATGGGGTGGGGGTGGGGGGTGTATGTCCTGAAATCCTCCAAAATTCCTTCAGAAATCGTAGTACATTGTCATTGTAAACTTGGGAAAAGGTGCCAAAAATTGAACTCCCTTATGGTTAACATTTAACAGGAAAGGAACATCACCTCGATATACAGCTTCTTCAGGCACGGAAAGCATCTCAGGAAACTAACAACTTGGTCCAGGTTGGGGCCCATAGATTCTAGTGCCAAGACCTTCACTGTGCGCAGAATCTGGGTGAAGCTTTTCTGGATGACAGACGAACATACATCTTCAAAATTAGAAATAATGTTGATATCAAGAAGGAGAGCTAGAAGGTGACTGTTATACCTGAAAGTAGGAGTACTTAACAGACGAGTAGCCCACCACTGTCAATTTTGGCGCAGAAATGACATTGATTCTTGTTGGACCTTGTTGATCAACTACAAGTAATCTCTCAAGTGAAGGTGTGTCCTCAATGACCATATTGTGGTCCACCTTTTGTGATCTCTTGTTGCAGCACCAGCAACACACATAAATAGTCCGGAGAGTCATGGAGGTGATGTGGAAGCTACTCGACCAATTCATCGCCTGAAGATGAAGGAACTCGAGTGCAGTACAGCCACGAAGCAGGCGCTCCATGTCATCCTTTGGGATTCAGATGGCGACGAGCTCAAGGTGCTTCAGTCATGGTAGAAAAAGAGTGGGCGCGTCATTAAGGGGGGGAATGGCAGTTCATGAACTTGGCGAGGCGCAGCGTGGGCGCGAAGCGGAGCACGAATGTTGGCAGCGAGCACATATGCCCATCATTAAAATTGAGCTCCTCGAGATGATCTAGGGCGGGGGATATGAACCACTCGTCAAGCTTGGCTCGGTCCTTGACGTTGGAACGGAACTTGCCCGTGGTAAGGCCTTTGATTGGGCCATGGTGACTGCCGAGGATCTAGGAGAATGCATCCAAGCTTTTGTGATAGCCATGGCAGAGCTCGTGAGCGTCGAGGAGGACGAGAGGGGTGGAGAGCCATAGGGGGCGCCACCGCCGGGAAAGGGCGGTTGTCCTTACCCCATATTTGATTGGGAGGAGGGATATGATGACTGTCAACATATCATCGGGGAGGCTGCTGATGAAGTCTAGGCCTGCTGGAGTCGCTTGCGGTTCTTTCTCGACCCGCCTCCGCTTGTTGGCAGCCTCATTCTCCACCTCGTCGGCGGCGACGGAAACCTCTGTCTCCATATTCACGCCGTGCTCCGGTGCTTCAGCAGCCCCGGCATCACCACTCCCTCCATTGGGGCGCTTTGGCGGCGTCCTCATACACTGACGGCTTTGAGGACTGAGAGCGGCGTCGAGGATGCGGGCGGAGAGAGAGGATTGTGTGTGTGGCAAGGATGGGGGGTGCGGCCGCTCGGGCGTGCCATTAATACGGACTAGTGGGAGCGAGGCGGGCGGTGGTCAAAGGCTGTCTCGCTTCCCGGTGAGCCTGCACGGCGGACTTCTAGCATTCCTATACCATCATTTCACATAGCTACTCGCACGCCTCCCGGTGACACTGCGCAGTGAAAACGCCTCACGTCAATTCACACGCTTGCACGCATGCCTCCTGGTCTGCCTGCACGACGGACTGCTCGCATGCGTCTTATCAACTCACGCCTGCTCGCACGCCACACGGGGTGCGTGGCACGTATTTTGTTTTTGTTTTTTGATGATTCATTCTGCCGCTTTACTGCTTAACCGATGCATGGCACGGTCTAAAGCACACGGTCCGAATAAATATTCCGTATGAGCTATTGGTTGCCAGCTATTAACAATCTCCCGTTTGTAAGTAGATTATATCAAAACTTGTCTCAAATTTGACGGAAAAAATACAATATCACAGTCTACTAGTGTCCATATATGACACCACGATAAATTTCATTAATTTAAACTAAGTTTTAGATTTACTGAATTTTAAAAATCAATATTCTCAATGTTTTGAAATTTCTTTCGCGGGGAAACATGCACCAAGGGACACAAATATGATTTTGTAATCCATTTTGGTGCACATGTAGCTCAAATTTGCTTTTTGCACATTAAATCCCTAGGAAATCAATCAATGTATAAAACGGGTCGAATGATCTCTATTTTTTTAACTTTAACACGACACTCCTTTGGTCACATGTTCACTGCAGAAAAAGTTTGACATGCCTCAGAGTGGAGGTGGTGGTGCGGGATATGTTTGTGTGTGTGTGTGTGTGTGTGTCATAACCTCAATCCATGTGGGGACTTTCCAGTTCCCGAGGCAGGTGCCACATCAAGGTTGTGCATTGGTATATTGAAACACCACGCAATACCATGCAGGCGGTGGTTGCCCTATAGGAACTCACTCGCGTGCGGCGCTTCCATCTGTGGGCCCGTGAGAGGTTGTCCTCCATCACTTTGACCCAACGAGAGAGAGAGAAGCACATTTGACGAACACGGAGGATTAATTCTTTTAGGGTTGTGTTAGGGTAGGAGTATATATATATAGTACGTGTCAAAGGGGAGACGGGACCAACATATACTAGGTGTCACACATGAACCTCACTCTGTGTGGGGACTTTGCGGTTTTTGTGACAAATGCCACATCAAAGGTTGTGCATTAGGTATTCAAAACATCACAACCATACACCTCTCCATATATATGTTATGGCACACATGCAAGCGATGGTTGTTGTCCTGTGGCACTAACTCACATGGTTATTGGCGATGCTTCCATCTATCGGCCTGCTTGGTCCATCACTTTCACTGACAACGAGAGAGGTTAATTATTTTGACTTAGGAGGGGATTAATTTTTTGCTTGTCTCGCGATATAGGTGAGATTACATATATAATAGCACATGTGTACACATGAATCCATCCCGCTGGATCGAGGGGGGGGGGCGAGCAGACGACACGTCATGAACCTCTTGCTCTGTGTGGGGACCTGTGCGATTTTGAACGCATGCACCATATCAATGCTGTGCATTAGGTATTAATTCAACACATATGCATGCATCACACACCTCCATAAAATATGTTTGGGACACATGCATGCAATGGTTATCTTTGCACTCTCTCACTCGCTTGGTTATATATGGGCGGCAAGCCTATATATATTTGTAGGCCCCCGTGGATGTCCATCATTTCGACCGACGACGAGAAAGGTTACCAGGGTGGATTCTTCTTCTTTGGTTCGTGTTACCGTATAGTAGTAGGTCGATCATTCTAGGCCTAATTAAGTTTGAGCGCATGCATGCTACGCATCATGAACCCTCGATCAGTGTGGGGATTTTATGGTTCCAAAGCATGGTGCCACATCAAATTTGTGCATTGCGTATTCAAACACCACACACAGCACTTCCATACATAATTGGGCCACACGCATAGAGTGGGTTTTGTCTTCAAACATTACTCCCTCGCGAGTTTATCGGCGACAAGCTAGCCCATTTTGCGAGGCCGTGTGGACATCCATCACGTTGACCAACAACGAGCGAGAGAGGTTGTATGATCAAGTTGGATTCTGTTTGGTTCATGTTATAGTACGTCTTGGTGAGATGCCCTCCCCCCGACACATGTGTGTGTGTGGGGGGGGGGGGGGTACTTCGCACTACCCACAATCTCCGTGGGGTTGGGGAAGTCCGGTTATTTTGCGAGGCACACGTGCCACATCAAAGTTGTGAATGGTATAGTTAAATATCACACCACACCCTTTTCATACATATAGTATAGGGCAACCCGCAGGTGCTTCGTATGTGGTCTCACCCATCTCCCACCACAAGCACACATTTGTGGGTCAGGACATGGTCCACCTTTGTCTGGAAGCGAAAGGGGAAGTTTGACCATATATATGATGGACTCCTATAGGTTTTGCGTTACGATAGGTTGAGATTTCAAACCTAACTATCTGGGGGCATGCATTCGTACATAGGATTCCCTTACCACCGACACTAAGTGGGGTTCGTAGGGGGTGGCTGACTAGCAATACTGTGCGCTTTGTGCGACAGGTGCCACATCAAAGTTGTGCATTGGGTATTCGAACATCAAACCACACTTTTTCATACATATATTTGGTCCACATGCAAGTGTGTTCGTGTTCTGACCCTTTCCCGTGTTATTATTTTTGCCAAATTTATAAACAGCACACGAGTTGGATGCAGAAACCGTCTGCGATTGGGTACGCAACAGACATGGTTCGGTTAGACTACCCGTGTGCCACGCCCGTGCCCCTGCAGTCACTCACATCAACACAATAGATTGGGCTCCACGAGGCTTGTCTCCCGCTCTCAAAAATATCAATGCCTCGTAATCTCGAAAATATCTACCTGCGTAGAGGGTTTTTCTGTTTGATAGCACACGATTCGTATGTGTGGACGATGTGCGATGTCTGTTACTCCCACTCTGCTTCAATCAGTTCATTCAAATTTTTAGTAGCCCTGGATTTTTTTTTGAACTGGAGCCCCGACATTTTACTCCCGCCTGCATCCCTCGCAATCTAAAAAATATCTGCTCGGCTATTATGTTTGATAGCACATGACTATTATGTTTTAACCGTGTGTGATGTTCATTACTCCCGCCCCGCTCTGCTTCGATCCCTTGATCCAAATTTCCGGTAGCCCCGCCATTTTACTCCCGCCTAGTAAAATTTTCAGTACCCGCGACATTTCGTCAATCACGACATTGGACCCCCTCCACACACACACCCCAAATCCTTCGCTCACCCCAAATCCCCCGCTCACACACATACACACCACCCCTCCCTCGCTCCAAACCTAGCTAGGTCGCCGCTGCCGCGCCGCCTCCATCGTCAACCTTTGCCGGTTTGCCCGTGTAGTTTACCCACCGATATACATACCCTCGCCGCACTGAGTTTCTTAGATGACGCCTGCAAAATGCCCCCTTTCCCAGAGATCCCCATCCGCACCCCCCTCCCCCACTCCAGAGTGTCGCAGCCTAAGCCCGGCTACTCTTCCCGGGGAGCTCGAGGAGCGAATGGCCCAAAAGAGCTTTACCGTGGCCTCTTTGCCCGATGTCAGTGAGGTGGCCGCCGAGGAAGCTGACGACGATGACTGGACCTAGATTGAGCCTTTCAATCAGCGGGCTAGAGTATTCTGGCATGTCACGGACGCCGGCTACGATATCGAGGTCGTCGACACCGACGGCTTGACGCAGGCTATGTCACAGGTTAAGTTGCCCACCCCCAACCCTTCGGGTTCGACAGCCGTCGATCTCATCGATGGTCCTGCCGCTGATCTCCTGCGGCTCGTTATGAACAATTTGCCATCCTTCATCGCCATGGAGCCCCTTTTGTCATTTCCGAAGGACACGTTCTGCGACACTGGCTTGGGATCCTCAGCTGGCAAGTCAGACCTCATCGACGGCAACCACAAGGAGGAGCCAATCTGTGACAAGTGAGGAAACCCACGATTTGTTTTCTCGAACCCCTTTTGTAGTGAGAACCTGTCCAGTATTTATTGCTATATTTGGTTGTTTGCATTACGCCTTGTTTATTTCTATGGTTTATGGTTGTTCGGTTCTTTGTAGTTAGCATATGTCCAGTTTCAATTGCCATCTTTGGTTGTTCGTAGTATGCCTTGTTTATTTCAGCTATTAATAGTGTGATGTTCTATATGTGCTAGTATGAACTGTGCAGTTCAATTTCATCAATACCAATTTTAACAATAGCTCTATGAATGACTATATTTGGTTGCTGTTAAGCATGTTGAACTCCCTCCGAATCTTTTTAGTTCGCATATAAGATTTGTCTAAAGTCAAGCCTCGTAAAGTTTGACCAACTTTATAGAAAAAAATACCAACATTCACAATATGAAATCAATATCAGTACATGTGTCATGACTTAAATTTTCATATCGTATAACTTTAGCATAGTAGATGTTGATATTTTTTCATATGAATAAGGTCAAACTTTATGAAGTTTGACTTCAGACAATTCTTATATGCAGAGTAAAAAGGACTGGAGGGAGTATTTACCATGTCTTTCCATTTGATTTAACAATGGCACCGTTTGGATACTCTAATTAGCTAGAGGTTAGAGTTAGTTTCTAGCTCATGACAATTAAAAGGGAGAGAGAGAGAGAGATTGGCGGAATAGTTGATTGTATTGCTTGAGCCTCGTGGGCATATATATAGGAGTACATGGTCATCTTGGAGTACAAGTCAAGGTAGAATAAATCCTACGCTATCCTACGTTTCCTAAATAACAATGATACTCAACAATGACTAACCCTGAACTAACTCTAGCCAAAGAGGTGTTTTGATGACAGTGTTAGATTGACAATAAATGCACTAGGAGAACTAGCCCCAATCAGCACCTCTTGGGTGGGACAGTTGTTTTGGGTGGGTCAGACGCAACTAGCTCAAACTAGCCCTCATGTTTGGATAATTTAGGGCTATTTGAGCCCAAACTAGCTCAAACTAACTCTAACCCATGGACCCAAACAGGGCCAATAACTAGTGTACTTAGACCTGCACAATACAAGTTTGAATGACTATTTTGCTTGTTTTTAAATATTAGGCCTGTTGCAGTTAATAACACACCTTTCCACTTCTTGTTTTTAAATATTAGGTTTTTAACAATTTGGTCTTGCACATGTAGGTCCTTCTGTCAGAGGTTTTGACCCACTGTTTGACCTTTTTTGCATATGTGGAAATGAGTTGTCCATGAATATCAGTCAAGTCAAGAAACTCAGAAAGATTGTTACGATAAAGAAATTAGTGATGAAAAACAACAAGATCTTTGTCTGCACAATGAAGAAGACATCAGTTCACTACAGGATGGTACTAACTGTTATACCTTGTCTTTTTAATTCCTTTGCGCCATTTCAAATCTAGAGAAGATATTTATGCATATCCTTGTTTTCAGGCCTTTCCAAAGCAGTTCACTGATGATTACCTCTCAAACCACCTGTATGGTCAGGAGGCGAGGAAGGTATTCATACAACACCCACGGTTCAATATTGAAGTGTTCCTGAAGAGGACGAAGGACGGACAGGCGTGGCCTAAAGTTGCAAAGACCTTGTGACGCCCCCGGCCCGATCGTGCACTAATCATACACGCAAATGCACACGATCAAGCCTAAGGACTCACGGGAAGATATCACAACACAACTCTAAAACATAAATAAAGTCATACAAGCTTTATATTACAAGCCAGGGGCCTCGAGGGCTCGAATACATAAGCTTGCGAACAAGCGTCAGCGGAAGCATCAGATATCTGAGTACAGATATTAAAAGAGAAACAGAAAGGCCTTTAGAAAGGCGGGGCAAAATAAAACACTACGATCGAAAGGCGAAGGCCTCCTTCCTGGGACCCTCCGATCCTACTCCTGGTCGTCAGTCAACTCGTAGAAGAATCCATCCTCTGGGTAGTAGTAGCGATCGTCGGCGAGGACAGCTGTCTCAGGGGCTCCGTCATCTTGTTACGACAAACTGATATGGGGAGAAAAGGAAAACAAAGCAACCGTGAGTACTCAGAAGTACTCAGCAAGCAAGGATCTACACTACATATGCAACATTTTCAAAGGGAGGCTGTATATGTGGACTGGGCTGCAGAAATGCAAGAATAGAGAGAAGGCCTAGTCCTATCGAAGACTAGCATCTTCAGCGGTCTTGCAGAAATAGAAGAGGGTAGAACAGTAAAATATAATGTAGCAGTATCATTAAGTCTCAACCTCACCCAGAGATCCTTTCTCGACTCCCTGCGAGAAAGCAATCCCAGAGCCATACAGTCATCAACCTCGTCCTGAGATCCCTTCTCGACTCCCTGCGAGAAGCAATCCCAGAGCCATAGTATCCAAGTCTCAGTTCTAAAATTGTATCAATCAGGATACAACTCCGAGTGTCCTTTACCGTAGGACCGGCTATCGATAGAAGTATTCTTCCCTACAGGGGTGCACCAACTTACCCAACACGCTCGATTAACTCCGGCCGGACACACTTTCCTGGGTCATGCCCGGCCTTGGTCAAATGACACATCGCAACCCTACCTAGAGCTCAGCAGAGAGGTCCCCGTCGATCTACATCCTAAGCGCTCAGAGGTCTTGGGCCATCGCCCTGTGCACTCCGAGTCGTTGCGTGCAGGGGGAAGCCAGGCACTAGGGGGGCGCCGGTCCGTCCCGGCCGCAAGGCTGAACTAGACGTCTGACAGAGCTTTCGGCTGATGCTACGATGCAGAACGCCCATACTATGCCCACGTGATGGTTAGTGCTATCAGGCCAGAGACCTGCTCGGATCAAATATCCAAATCGTTAATGGACTAGGGCTTGCGGTAACGAGCAGAGACTCACGAAAGATGTGACACCGTCGCCCCGTCTCGAGGACTTGCTGCAAGGGTTAAGAATGCCCGGCCGCGCCTCGTATTCATCACTCGGGCACCATACAAGCACCCGTCTTCACAACACTCACCTCTCAGGCGCACGCGGGTACCCCTCATGGTCGACCCGCCTATCCAAGTAATAGTGTAAAGTCCAAGTATTCGTGTGTCCATAACATCAGGGGAATCCGAGGTATCACCCTCGTTGGATTCCTACTCGATGTCTCCGTCAAGGTGAACTCGGAGAAATCACCCTCACTGGGTCCACACTTGAGGTGTTGTACGACAGCGTCGTTATCGGAAGCGGTGAAGGAGGAATCACCCTCGATGACCACGACCGAATAGCTACTCTACAAAGTTAACATCAGAAGTGCTACAAGAGGTTTCACCCTCGGCACTCGATAGTAACGCTGCAGTGTCGTTACAACTAAGGGGGGTGATGTGCGGTGTCGGGGCCTGGTCTTCAATCCCGTTGATCGGGTCTTCGGATTATCCAGCGGGGCAGTCGGGATAAGTGAGGTCACTGATAGGTCTCTACCCAGCCTATACTAGACAGTTTAGGATATGCAGGTAATTATCAACAGCAGGTTACAATGAACAGGCTATGCATCAGAATAGGTAAATCCGCAGCAGCAGCAATTCTAATGCAAGCATGAGAAATAGAATGGGCGATATCGGGATGATCAAAAGGGGGGGGGGGATGGGGTGTCGGTGGAGTGGGTGGGGGTGGTGAGTGGATAGGGGAGGGGAGTGGCCGGCTGGGCCGGCTGCGTCGAGGCCAGCTGGGCTAGGCCCAGTTAGGCCAGGGGTTTTCTCCCTTTTTTTTTCTTTTTCTGTTTTCTTCTGTCTTTTTCTTTTATTTATTTTCTTTTCTCAGATAGCAAATTGTTAGGCCACATTTTGAATTTTGCAAAACACAGGGACTGCTCCAACAAATACTAGGTATCCTCAACTATTACCAAAATTTAGTTTGGAGACAATTTGAGTTCACACCACTTTTATAATAATTAAAATGCATTAAACCTTACTGTTTTAGTTATGTTAGAGCCACCTAAGTATTTTTTTATTTATTGGTTTCAATTTTAGACTAGCCTCTGCAATATTTGTCATTTATCGAACATTTTAGTTTTTATGCTGGACAACTTTTATTTTCCACTTTTATTTAAATTTGGATTTTTACTTAGGAGTTGAAATGCAATATGATGCTAATGATGATCATGCACTGTTAAACATGATGACATGGCATAATCAAGGGTGATTACTGCAGTTAACCACCGGGGGGTGTTACAAATCTCCTCTACTAACAAGAATTCTCGTCCCGAGAATTAAGAGGTAGAAGGAAAAACTTCGGGGTATTCCGCACGAAGATTATCCTCGCGTTCCCAAGTGGCTTCATCTTCGGTATGATTTGACCACTGCACTTTGAGGAACTTGGTAACCTTCTGACGGGTTCGACGTTCAGCTTCATCAAGAATGTGGATCGGATGCTCCTTATAAGATAGGTCATCTTGCAATTCGAGCACCTCGTGATCCACTGCTCGGTGCGGAGATTCCTTGAAGCATTGACGAAGTTGCGACACATGGAAGACGTCGTGGATATGAGAGAATTGCGGTGGCAACTCCAATTTATACGCCACCTGACCACGTCTAGCAATAATGCGGAAAGGACCAATGTAGCGTGGAGCTAGCTTGCCCTTGATTCCAAAACGGTGAGTGCCCTTCATAGGAGTGACTCGCAGATAAGCCTGATCACGAGGTTGATAAGTCAAACCCCATCGTTTGCGATCATAGTTGCTCTTCTAGCGGTCCTGAGCCGCCTTGAGGTTTTCACGGACGATACGGACTTGCTCTTCGGCGTGTTGAATAATATCCGGACCCACGAGCGGTCGTTCCCCAGTTTCTGACCAATTCAGAGGGGTTCGACACTTACGTCCATATAGAACTTCGAAGGGGGCCATTTTCAAGCTGGCTTGATAGCTGTTGTTATAGGAGAACTCGGCATACGGAAGAGATTCTTCCCACTTCTTGCCAAACGATATAACACAAGCTCGCAACATGTCTTCAAGCACTTGATTTACTCGTTCAACTTGGCCTTGGGATTGGGGGTGATAAGCTGAACTCCAGGTAATATGAGTTCCCATAGCTGTTTGAAAACTTTCCCAGAATTTGGAAGTGAAAAGGCCGCCACGGTCCGAACTAATCTCCTTCGGAATACCGTGGAGTGAAACAATTCTGGAGATATACAACTCTGCTAACTGACTAGCAGTGATCGTCTCCTTGACAGGCAGAAAGTGTGCAACTTTAGAGAGTTGGTCGACGACGACAAGAATAGCATCATGACCCTTCTGTGACCTGGGAAGTCCTGTAACGAAATCCATCTGAACCTTATCCCATTTCCATAGAGGAATAGGAAGTGGTTGCAGAATTCCAGCAGGTTTCTGATGTTCTGCTTTAACGCGATGACACACATCACATTCAGCAACATATCGAGCAATATCCTGCTTCATTTTAGACCACCAGTACCTTTGGCGGAGATCACGATACATCTTGGTGCTACCCGGATGAATAGACAGCGGGGTATCATGTGCCTCCTTCATGACTTTGTCAGTAATAAGCTCGAAGCGAGGTACGACAATGCGGTTTCTGAAATACAAGGTTCCATCTTCAGACAGCGAGAAATCCCTGTACTTTACAAGGTGAAGGTCTTTCTTCATCAGATCAATTTCAGCATCTTTAGCTTGCACATTCTTAACAGCTTTCTCAAGATCTGGATGTATCACAAGGTTATTTAGAGAGCCCTGTGGAACAATACGCAGATTTAGCTTGCACAGTTCTTCAAAAAGACGAGGTTGTGCTTGCCTAACCATGAGGTTGTCGCAATAGGACTTGCGGCTTAAGGCATCAGCCATCACGTTAGCCTTGCCAGGGGTATAAGAAATACCCAAATCATAGTTCGCAATGGCCTCCATCCATCTTTGCTGACGGAGGTTCAGGGATGGTTGAGTAAACAAGTACTTCAGACTTTTATGATCCGTGTATATCTCGCAACGATTACCGAGAAGGTAATGTCGCCACAACTGCAGTGCATACATGATAGCAGCTAGTTCTAGATCATGTACCGGATAATTCTCTTCATGTGGGCGCAACTGTCGAGAGCCATAGGCAATCACCTTACGCTCTTGCATTAGGACACAACCTAATCCTTCACGGGATGCATCACAATAAATCACGAAGTCTTTGCGGGTATCTGGAGGAGAAAGTACTGGGGCAGATGTCAGCTTGTCTTTGAGTGTTTGAAAACTTTCCTGACATTTTTCTGTCCATTCGAACTTAACGCCCTTGTGAAGCAGATCAGTCAAAGGCTTAGCAATCTTAGAAAAGTTCTCGACAAATCGACGGCAATAACTTGCAAGGCCGAGAAAACTTCTCACTTGCTTGACGTTCTTCGGAGGAGTCCAGTCAAGAATAGCCTGAACTCGTTCTGGGTTAACGGCAATTCTTGGGCAGGTAGTCAAAGAGATTGACGATGATAACACAGATCAGCGAGGGGCAAGGATGGCATTGCCGTTCATGAATTCAATTAACATCTCGGAAGAACTCAAAATGTTGACGCTGAACACGACACATTTTTCCGGGAGATTCCAAAAGTGTCAAATGACAGTGTAAGAAGCATAAGATACTTGTAAAGGAAGGTTAAACAAACCAATGGAAAGGAAAATGATGATTATCAGACTAATCGTTCCAAGGAAAGGATCAGTCGCGAATATCCAGCTCTCCGGGAGAATGTGATTACGAGATCCTAATGTTGGAGTTAGTAAAATTTTAACCCGAATAGAAGAGAGATCAGAGTCCCAGAGTAAAGGTCGAGGAGTAAAAGATCCTAATACTACCCAATTGGCAACATGGGCCCGTAAGCCACACAGCCAAGTTAGTAAAACAGTTTTTGGACCACTAGACTCAACTTCGGCCAAGGAGTTGGAAAGGGGTTCCTACAGTCAGTCGGCTCTGATACCAACTTGTGACGCTCTCGGCCCGATCGTGCACTAATCATACACGCAAATGCACACGATCAAGCCTAAGGACTCACGGGAAGATATCACAACACAACTCTAAAACATAAATAAAGTCATACAAGCTTTATATTACAAGCCAGGGGCCTCGAGGGCTCGAATACATAAGCTTGCGAACAAGCGTCAGCGGAAGCATCAGATATCTGAGTACAGATATTAAAAGAGAAACAGAAAGGCCTTTAGAAAGGCGGGGAAAAATAAAACACTACGATCGAAAGGCGAAGGCCTCCTGCCTGGGACCCTCCGATCCTACTCCTGGTCGTCAGTCAACTCGTAGAAGAATCCATCCTCTGGGTAGTAGTAGCGATCGTCGGCGAGGACAGCTGTCTTAGGGGCTCCGTCATCTTGTTACGACAAACTGATATGGGGAGAAAAGGAAAACAAAGCAACCGTGAGTACTCAGAAGTACTCAGCAAGCAAGGATCTACACTACATATGCAACATTTTCAAAGGGAGGCTGTATATGTGGACTGGGCTGCAGAAATGCAAGAATAGAGAGAAGGCCTAGTCCTATCGAAGACTAGCATCTTCAGCGGTCTTGCAGAAATAGAAGAGGGTAGAACAGTACAATATAATGTAGCAATATCATTAAGTCTCAACCTCACCCAGAGATCCTTTCTCGACTCCCTGCGAGAAAGCAATCCCAGAGCCATATAGTCATCAACCTCGTCCTGAGATCCCTTCTCGACTCCCTGCGAGAAGCAATCCCAGAGCCATAGTATCCAAGTCTCAGTTCTAAAATTGTATCAATCAGGACACAACTCCGAGTGTCCTTTACCGTAGGACCGGCTATCGATAGAAGTATTCTTCCCTGCAGGGGTGCACCAACTTACCCAACACGCTCGATTAACTCCGGCCGGACACACTTTCCTGGATCATGCCCGGCCTCGGTCAAACGACACATCGCAACCCTACCTAGAGCTCAGCAGAGAGGTCCCCGTCGGTCTACATCCTAAGCGCTCAGAGGTCTTGGGCCATCGCCCTGTGCACTCCGAGTTGTTGCGTGCAGGGGGAAGCCAGGCACCAGGGGGGCGCCGGTCCATCCCGGCCGCAAGGCTGAACTAGACGTCTGACAGAGCTTTCGGCTGATGCTACGATGCAGAACGCCCATACTATGCCCACGTGATGGTTAGTGCTATCAGGCCAGAGACCTGCTCGGATCAAATATCCAAATCTTTAATGGACTAGGGCTTGCGGTAACGAGCTGAGACTCACGAAAGATGTGACCCCGTCGCCCCGTCTCGAGGACTTGCTGCAAGGGTTAAGAATGACCGTTCGCGCCTCGTATTCATCACTCGGGCACCATACAGGCACCCGTCTTCACAACACTCGCCTCTCAGGCGCACGCGGGTACCCCTCAGGGTCGACCCGCCTATCCAAGTAACAGTGTAAAGTCCAAGTATTCGTGTGTCCATAACATCAGGGGAATCCGAGGTATCACCCTCGTTGGATTCCTACTCGATGTCTCCGTCAAGGTGAACTCGAAGGAATCATCCTCACTGGGTCCACACTTGAGGTGTTGTACGACAGCGTCGTTATCGGAAGTGGTGAAGGAGGAATCACCCTCGATGACCACGACCGAATAGCTACTCTACAAAGTTAACATCAGAAGTGCTACAAGAGGTTTCACCCTCGGCACTCGATAGTAACGCTGCAGTGTCGTTACAACTAAGGGGCGTGATGTGCGGTGTCGGGGCCTGGTCTTCAATCCCGTTGATCGGGTCTTCGGATTATCCAGCGGGGCAGTCGGGATAAGTGAGGTCACTGATAGGTCTCTACCCAGCCTATACTAGACAGTTTAGGATATGCAGGTAATTATCAAAGCAGTTACAATGAACAGGCTATGCATCAGAATAGGTAACCGTAGCAGCAGCAATTCTAATGCAAGCATGAGAATAGAATGGGCGATATCGGGATGATCAAAAGGGGGGGGGGATGGGGTGTCGGTGGAGTGGGTGGGGGTGGTGAGTGGATAGGGGAGGGGAGTGGCCGGCTGGTCGAGGCCAGCTGGGCTAGGCCCAGTTAGGCCAGGGGTTTTCTCCCTTTTTTTTTTTTTCTGTTTTCTTCTGTCTTTTTCTTTTATTTATTTTCTTTTCTCAGATAGCAAATTGTTAGGCCACATTTTGAATTTTGCAAAACACAGGGACTGCTCCAACAAATACTAGGTGATCTCACTATTACCAAAATTTAGTTTGGAGACAATTTGAGTTCACACCACTTTTATAATAATTAAAATGCATTAAACCTTACTGTTTTAATTATGTTAGAGCCACCTAAGTATTTTATTATTTATTGGTTTCAATTTTAGACTAGCCTCTGCAATATTTGTCATTTATCGAACATTTTAGTTTTTATGCTGGACAACTTTTATTTTCCACTTTTATTTAAATTTGGATTTTTACTTAGGAGTTGAAATGCAATATGATGCTAATGATGATCATGCACTGTTAAACATGATGACATGGCATAATCAAGGGTGATTACTGCAGTTAACCACCGGGGGGTGTTACAGACCTTCAACATCAATGAAGGCTCAATATTCGCCTTCTGCTTCAGCAGTTTTCCAGATGAGATCCATCTGTCTATGTACTATCTATGATGCTAATTTCGAAAGGTTATAGATGTTGCATGTGAAACTTGGTGCTGGTGCAGTTGTGTAATGGGGTAGCTGAGTACTGAAGCTATATGATGTTGTACTCTGATGTATTTCAATTATGAAATCCTTCTTCCTTAATATGAAAATGAAATATATTGTGTGCTTAATATGAAATGTCAATTAGATTAATTAATGGATTATTAATAATAGGGCAATCAACCTGCTAATTGGGTTTTTCTATTGCAAACGGTTATTGAGAAAACACCGTGGGCGATGACCTCAGGCAACGCACAAAGTTTCTAGGAATAAAACGTGTTGGATCAATGAACAATCACACACGACATCCTCTTGAAAACTGTTTGCGTTAGGCCACCTTGCGCAAACGTTTACCGCATAAAAAGTGTGTGTGATGGACAACCTTTGCCACACAGTTTCTTCTACGCACCGTGTGTGATGCATTCAATAACACAAACGATAAAATTGTTAATATTGTGTGCAATGGCAACGCTATCACAAATGATTTAATGGGTAAAATTGTGTGTGATGTACCTGCGAACGGAAACGTTTTCCTTGGAGTGACTGTGTGGGATGTATATACGAACGGAAACGTACTTCTTGGATGAACTGTGTGGGATGTACATACTAACAAAAATGTATTCCTTGGATTGACTGTGTGGAATGTACATACGAACGGAAACGTTTAGCCGGAACTGATTGTGTGGGATGTACTTACGACCAGAAATGATTTGGCCTATATAATTGTATTTTTTTAGCACAACTGTATGTATAACCGTATTTGATCGCTCAGCCATTGCACACGACCTCATTTTGCTGAGCGTGTGTGCCAGGAGGGCCTATCCCCGATGGTTTCTGGGTCGTGTGGGAAGGACCCCTCTATCGCAGTCACTCACTTGGCGACGGTTCGAAATGCCGTTGCGGAAAGGGGTTAAAAACCGTTTGTATAGCACCTCGATGTACCAGTGCTAGCACCACTCCATCTCCATCTCCATCTCGCCAGAGATCCTGAGGTCACTCTTCATCATCTCATAGTGCCCCCGCGTACCCTCGCCTCGCTCGCCTCCCCCAGTACCACTATTCCCTCGCTAGCCGCTCCAGCACCGAGAGCCTTCTCCCCCGTAAATCAAGCCCCAAAAAACCCCACCTTCCAAACTCCACCATGGCCAAATGCGAACCGCGCAGCGTCCATATGAGCCGCGACTGGAGCAATCTCCCCAATGACATCCTCGACCTCTGTTGTTCATGTATGGATATGTTGAGCATCGTGCGGCTGGCTGCATGCTCGAGGGACATGCACGCGGCCATCGTCGAAGTGAGGCTTGAGCTTTTCAAGACACCCTACTTGCTGCTATCTGGTCTTGCGAGATTTGCTCACCATGATACGGAGGCGAACATGATGCCCTTCGACTTCAATCCGACCTCCATTAGCCAAAACTTCTTTGCAAGTATGTACTGGGTCGCCGTACATCATGCCCCTCGACTTCGATCCGATCACCATCGCCCGAAACTTCTTGGCAGGTATGCATTGGGTCGGCATGAACTCCCACTGGATGGCTGCCGTCAGAGAAGACCGAAAAAAGTTGGTGCTCGTGAACTTCCACACCTCGCATGAGATTATCCTTCCTACGTTGGATTATATAGGGTTTTACCGTGGCGGTCCAAGTCATTTAGACTACGTCGTCAGTTGGACGCACCTTGTTTTGCAGAAGATTGTAATCTGCCAAGTGCCCACATGATATGTAGATTACGTAGAATTCAAGCTAATTGCCTTGTTCGACCGCAGACTTGTCTATCTTTCCGCTGGTGCCTTCTTTAGCTGGAGACAACTCACCTCGCAGTGGATCATCAAAGCTAATACACACTTCTGTGATGCTATTGAACACAATAGCATCATCTACGTGATCGACAAAGCAGATGGCACCACGTACTGCTGGGACGGCGCGTGTAAGTTGTTTTCGTCTGATGTTAATGATAACGCCATGACACTGTTTGAACTTTTTGTGATGATTGGCATATCCCTGTTTGAGCAGAATTAGAGTAGAACTATGGCAATGTATTAGAGACGCCGTAAATCAGCTATATTTGGAATGAGTTAATTCATGCGATTGTGACCATGTCATTATAGCCAATTTGTACCCTTGAATAATCAAACGGTTAGGAAGATATGGATATTCTCCTAACTTTATAGTAATCTATATACTACTAAATATGAGTGTGTATCAATAGCCATGTTAGTTTCCTCATTTTCATGATATAGAAACATGCATCACACTGTTGGTTTCATCTAACAATACATTAGGGAAGTAAATGTGCATATGGAGAACTCTCTATTTCGAAGTAGTGAAATCATGTAATGCTTACCATGTGTACATACCTATATTCGCCCTTCAGCAATCAATGGCTAGAATAATATCCTCACAAGAATTATTCCCATAGAACATGAGTATATAACAATGCATGGTCTGTTAGTTTCCTTGAAGAATTTGTTTGTGAGGACAGAACATGATTACAGAACATGCATGACAAGGTAGTTTCCTGGGAAGAATCGATTGCCAGATAACATGAGTATAACCATGCATGGAACTTCCATATTTTTGAACCCAGTATACATTTCCCTGTATTTTCCTCTCAGTTCCAATAGGGACAGATCAATATTGTTTCTTGCATTATCCTACTCATGCTCTGAAAAATGCTGATCTTACATTAACAATGCCTGTCCTTTTTGATATGATGCAGTGTCCCTATAGTTACTGCCCTGTGTAATCACACCACCTTTGCCAAAAATAGAGAAGCACAACTGTCGTGGTGATATCTCGACAGATGCTAGGGGGTGGCTTATCATGGTTGGGGCCAAAAGAACGTCGTCGGGTCCTGGAAGCGGGATTGGGCACAAGCTCGGACAGACACGAGATCTACCCAGGTTCGGGGCTCTCCTAAGAGATAAAACCCCTACTCTTGCTTTGCGGGGTCCCCGCATGATCACTATGAGGCAAAGAGTACAATGGTGCTCCTAGAGCTGTTCGACCAGAGGAGGAAGAAGGGCAAGGCTAGCTCTCTCCTCTCCCCGGCTATGGTGTGTATGGGACTGAGGTAGAACGTGAGAGGAACCAGACAGGCACCGGCGAGCCACCCTTTGCATGGGTGCGGCCTGAGGGGTTTTATAGGTTAACCCCCCAGCGGTACAATGGTAATATGGCCGGGTGGTAGGCCCCGGCTGCCAGTGTCTATGGGGGCCGGGTTCCCCGCCGGCTGCTGGGGCCCACCTCTGCTCGGCCCTGCCTGCTGCCAAGGAACCGGCCGATAGGTGGGGCCCGCCGCCTGCGGGCCCCGCTGACGGCTCTTCACTGTGGCGTCGTCCGCGCTGACAGAGGCCGTGTCGGGCGCGCCATGGCTACAGCGCCGCGCCGGGCGGGTCGGCGGCTGCCTACTGTAGCCATGCAACCATGATTTGGGGGGGCATGGCGCACTGTGGCCATGCCCCAGCTTTTCTCCTGTTCGGGCTCAAACTCCTAGGGAGGGGACGGGCCGCCTGCTAGGAACCGGGCCTGTACCCTCACCGCCTTCTGGAGTGCGCCATCTTCCGGGGTACGTCGCCTTCTGGAACGCGCCGTCTTCTAGGAGCGGCCCTCTTGCTTCAGCAGCCTTCTTGGGGCTCGCCGTCTTCTAGGAGGCGGCCCTCCAGTCCCATCCAGCCCCGATGGCCGGTCTTACGACTAGTCGGACTGAGGGGCTTGGCCAGCCCTGATGTCTTGAAATATGGTTAAGTGCTGATGAGGTTACCCGGGGCCTATCCCCCCGACAGTAGTCCTCGAAGCTGGTCAGGTTCCACGGCTTTAGCGGTCGGAGGGCCTCAGCAGTTTCCCCTTCGAGTGGTCTTCTGCCTTCCGCTCCGTCTGACTGGGAGGAGCCGGATACAAGGAGCCGACAGCGGCCGCGGCCGCCTGGTGAACTTCAAATCGTCAGGAGGGAGTCAGGGAGGCGCCGCCCGCCGCACGCGCGCCACGCGGCGCCCGTAGGCCAGGCCGGCCTGCCAGCCCACGCGCGTGACGAGACATCGCCGCAGGCTGGGGCCCGCCACTACAGGGCCTCGGCCCACTAGCAGATCCGCTGCGGCCGAGGCAGGCAGTTGCCCTTCTGTGGCGCATTAACTGCGCCATAACCGCGCGGAAAACGCGGGGTCGTGCGGGGCGTGGGGCGCAGTTAATCCCATGCTCCCACGTCGCCTCGGCTTCGCCTCCGCAGGCTATAAAGAGGGGGAGGAGGAGGAGCGGCGGAACGCACGCGCGCCCCCTCGCCACTCTCTCTTCTTCTTCTGCCATTGCTGCCACGGTGCTGCTCCGCCGCCGCCGAAGTGCTTCCGTGGCTGCATTCCTTGTCGCTGTCGCCTCGCCGCGGTCGCCGTCGCGGCTCCGCTGCCTCGCGTCATTGCCGCGTCGCCCATCGTCTTCTTCTTCGTCGCCGCAGAGGCCGTCATCTTCTTCTCCGTCGAGCTCCTCCTCGTCGTCCCCGCGCCATGGCGAAAAGCGGATGGCTGGGGTCTAACATCCACGACGACCACATCGACTTCCTCTGCGCGACGCGGAGGCTGCCTCGCTCCAACAACGTGGGCGTGTGCATCCCCCCCGGGCCGGAGATCTCGCCGCGGCCTGAGCCCGGCGAGTACGTCGTCTTCCGTGCTCATTTCCTCTGTGGCTTCGCGCTCTCGGCCAGCGGCTTCTTCCGAGAGTTTCTCCACTTCTTCCGACTGCAACCGCACCACCTCACCCCCAACACGGTGGTGTGCCTCTCCGCCTTCGTCACTTTCTGCGAGGGGTACCTCGGCGTCTTGCCGACTATCGAGCTCTTCGGTAGATTCTTCTACCTCAAGTTAGGTACCTCAGCGAAGGAGGCGCCGGCCCAGTGCGGGGCGTGTGTGGCCGTGAGGTGCTCAGGAGGCGGCGCACGCTTCCCGTCGATCCCTCTACACGAGTCGGCCAAGCTTTGGCAGAAGTCATACTTCTACGTCCGGAATCTCTGGAACGTCGACTACATCAACCTGCCGGCCGACGTACCCGGGCCGCCTACTGGGTCGCGCGACAATTGGCAACAACAACCACCCAAGCGCCCCCTGCCTGGCCATATAGTCAGCATCCTCGTCCGGCTGGAGGAGATGACAAGCCGGGAGGGGCTCAAGCCGGCCGACCTGCTGGCCGGCTTCATCATGCGCCGAGTATCGCCGCTTCAGCTTTAGCCGCACCTCATCAGCCAGATGAGCGGCCGCTGGGATCCATGCCGAATGTCCACCAAGGAGATGCCGAGGGTGGAGGTGGCCCGCCATGTCAACGACATCTCGAACTGCAAGCTCAACGAGGAGAAATGGCGTATCGGCTAGGAGCCTTACAGTCGGGCCAACCCTCCTCCAGCGGTAAGTACCAGATCTGGCTGCTTTATTCACAATATTCTTCATCCCTCCGTCTTGACCGGTCGGCTTTTTGTGGCAGCACTTCGCGGGCCAAGGCACGCCGGCTCCTGGCCACGAGTGGATGTCGGACCGCGAGGATAGCGATGCCGAGGATCCCGAGCTAGGGGCGGCCGCCATGGTGGAAGGCGGCGACGAGGAGGTCGCCGGAGGAGGCGGCGAAGGGGCAGGCGGCCTCGAAGCAGGCGGCCCCGAAGCGGGTGGCTCCACAGGAGGCGGCGGGGGAGGGATCGGCGATGTCTGGGCTTGGCCGGATGACGATGAAGGCGACGAGGAGCGGCGCCCGCCCAGGGGGGGTGCGGGAACAGGAGTCGAAACCTCTACGCCACGGCCGGCAGCTGCGCCTGGTGGGCACAAGCGCTGCCTGGCAGGGAGGTACGGTAGCCACCCGGCTAAGAAGGCCAAGCAGGCGGATGCCGCCAGGCGGTTCGAGGCCCAGAAGGTGGCCGCCGCCCGGAAGGGGCCCAAACCGATGCTGCTCACGTCCGGGTAAGCGCACTTGCCACTCTGACTTCATGTTTTCCTTCTTTCTTGGGGTGTTTCCTCATCTTTGCTTTCTTGTTGAGCAGGGCGGTCTGCGACGTCCCGTGGGCTTCATCCGCCTCGCTAATGGACTCAGTGGACGGCTCCGCGGATGCTCGGCGTCCGGACCTAGCTGCTGCCCTCCGGGAGGCGTAGGAGAGGAACGCGCGAGGTGCGCGACTCACGGGAGGCCGCGGAGAAGGCACGGGCCGACGCCTAGGCGGAGGAGGCGGCGCAGGCAGAGGCCCGGGCCGCTGCGGAAGCGGAGGCGGAGGCGGTGACGAAGGCGCAGGCGGAGGCCGCGACCAAGGTGTAGGCGGAGGCCGACGCTAGGGGCATGGCGGATCCGGCTAGTGGCGAGGTCCCGGAGACCGTTACCCTCGGATGGCCGGAGGTGGAGGTGGTGGATTACCGGACGGCTCCTAGAGCGGCCTGTGCCGACCAGCCGTTGCCGGAGCCTGTGGTCCCCAACTCCGTCGTTCCTGAGGTGGAGGAGATCCAGCGCGCGCCGGATGCCAGCGGACGAGTGGGCGGCGGGCCCAACCAGCCGGAGGCACCGCCAGCAGGTGCCGGGCCAGGCCTTAGTGGCGCGTACTCCTGTGTGTCGGCGTGGAACGCGGGCGGCGTCGGAGCCGAGGCGGCAGGTGGAGGCCGCATCCTCGAGCTCGTGGGGGGCCGGTGCTGGGGCCACGAGCGCCGCTTCCTCAGGCCGGGTAGCAGGAGCCGGCGCCGCCACCTTGAACTTGGCGGTGCGGGAGATGGAGGACCGGTTCCTCGCCCAGAACGCCATCCTTCTGAAGGCGAGGGAGGAGATGCTGGCGACGCGGTCGGCCGTCCGGGTATGTGCATCTTATTTTTGCTTCTTCATCTTGTAATCTTCCGTGGGGGCACGCCAGCGCACCCACTGGATGTAGCCCCCGAGTTCCGAGCCGGCTACTGAGCAGGCGGGTTGGAACTCCAAGGTGTTATTTTTGTTTATTGAAACGCCTGCTGCTGTTGCAGGACCTCCACAACATGCGGGTGGCCGCGTACAACACGCAGAGACAGACGCTCGCCACCCGGACTAAAGAGCTGTCTCAGAGCCGAAGTAAGTAAGCCGGCTTCCAGTGGGGGCGCGCCAGCGCACCCACTGGGTGTAGCCCCCGAGATTCAGGCCGACTGTTGAGCAGTCGGGCCGGATCTTCTCCGGCAGCTTATTCTTGGTTTTGTTGGAGTAGATGGTGACGCTGCTTGCTTGTTTTTCTTTTTGCAGCGGCTTCCGCTGAGCTGGTTCAGCGCGTGGCAGATCTCGCAGGCCAACTCTGGGTCGTGAGGCAGGAGTGCAACCAGGCAGCCTCCGCGCGCGATCGACTGGAGAAGGAGCTGGCGGACCAGGCCGTGCGGCACACGGAGCAGGTCAAAAAGCTGGTGGCGGACGAGGCGGGGCTCAGGGCCGAGTTCGAGGCTAAGCGCGCGGACTGGGCCGAGACGGAGAAGCTCCTCGATGGCGGCTACTCCGTGATCGAGGACATGCTCGAAGGTACGCCCTTTTTCTTCTATTCCGACTTCTTGCCGCCGGCTGCTGCCGGAGGCCGTCTTCTAACACCCTTGTCTTCTTGTGTGCAGAGTTCCTCCCGGGCCACTCCGTCGCCGTCTGCATGGCCATAGAGGCTCAGCGCGAGGAGTGCCGGCGCGAGGGCAAGGAGATTGCGCAGGACTGGCCTCGGACCGTGGGCGAGCAGCTCGCGGCCGTCCGGATGCGCCTCGAGCCAACGCGCCGCCTACTTCGCCGGCTTCAGCGCGCCGAGTCGCAGGTCTTGGAGGCATTGTGGCCAGGTGGCCTGATCCCGCGGACTCCCAGTCAGACGGCCGACTGGCTGGAGGTAGCGGTCAACCGGCTCGAAGCCTGGAAGAGCTCCACGGCGCGAGCTGGGGCCGCCAAGGCGCTGGAGTTCGTCAAGGCCTGGTACCCTCGCGTGCGCCTGGCGCAGCGGCGACCTTTCGCCAGGAGGCGCTGCCAGAGCTGGCGGCGGAGGGCGAGAACATCGCCGTCCGGGCGTCTGCCCTCGCAGACTACGTCGATGTTGACACCATCTTCCTGGAGCGGGCTGATGACGGCGCCGTCGTTCCTCCGTCCTGGTTCGGTCTGAACCCGTCGGACGGGAAGGACTCGGCGGAGGAGATTGCCTCCAGCGATGAAGGTGACAAGGATGTCGAGGACGAGGAAGGCAGATATGTTGCTCCAGACGGCGGAGCGACCAGCTAGACTCGGCCTGACCCGACGCCGACTAGCGACCCACCGGAGACCGCGTCAGCCGCCGTCGACAGCCAGGCCGAGACCCAGCAGCCGGAAACCCCACCAGCCGGAGCTACGCTGCCGCCGACCAGTCTGTGCGGCCCGAGGGGCCGTCCGCCTAGATGGCTTGCTTATCTTTTTCTGTCTTCATGCTTGAAAACAATGTCAATTATGCACAATTCCTCCCACTGGGGGTGTATCTTTAAACTTGATGAATGCTGGCCTTGGGCCCTTTTGCAATGTACAAAGTTTAAATCCCCACATTGTTGCATGTGTTGCCGGGTTCTAGTTTGAGTTTGCTTTTCTCTCTTTGGCTTTTTCATTTGCCGCCTTCCCTTGGCCACCTCCCTGCCAGCCGGACAGCCGCTCTGCGGTCTGTGGCTGGGTCAGGGACTTGGCCGTTTTTAGAATGGGCAAGTTACTTCAGCCGCGTAGAGTGTAGCTAATCGAGCGAGAAGCCGGCCTGCCGGCTGCTGAGCAGCCAGACGAGGGAGGCGAGAGGCCGGCTTGGCCCTAGTTGGCGTTTTCCTTAGTCGGTTTTCGTGTGGACAGCGTTTCCGGCCTTTGGCTCTTGCCAGTCGGATAGCCGCGCTGCGAGCTGTGACTTGGAATGAAGAGAGGGCTTTAGCGTCGGCCCACTACTAGCCGGCTCCGGCTGGTGCGAACTTAGGCCAAGGCGGCGAGCCCCCGAGTCGGCCGACCGGAACCCAGGCGGGGCAAGAATATATGAAAAACTCAAATCATGGCATAAGCTTATCTCATAGATAAAAAGGTAGCCCTCGAGTGCATCTCGGGGGACCTGAGGTCTTTACTTTAATACAAAAGTTGGCGTGGTACATACACTCGCTTTACCTGTAAAACGGACGGAGTAGGTTCGCGTTCCATGGCCGCTCCGTCTCTTCGCCGGTTGTGCTTCGCTTGCGTGCCCTGGGCTTTTGGGCGTCGATGAGGTAGTACGAGTCGTTGCCCAGAGCCTTGCTGACGATGAAGGGGCCTTCCCGAGGTGCTGCGAGCTTGTGCTAGCCGGCTGATCGCTGGATCAGGCGGAGCACAAGGTCGCCTTCGCGGAATGTACGAGGCTTGACCTTCTAGTTGTGGTAGCGGCGCAGGCTCTGCTGGTAGATGGCGGACCGGCTGCATGCAAGCAGCCGGGCCTCTTCCAGCAGGTCAACGCCATCTTCTCACGCCTCCTTTGCTTCCGCCGCCGTGTACATAGTGACGCGAGGCGAGTCAAATTTGATATCCGTGGGGATGATAGCCTCGGCACCGTACACGAGGAAGAAGGGCGTAAAGCCGGTTGATCTGTTGGGCGTGGTCCGAAGACTCCAGAGGACGGCCGACAGCTCGTCGATCCAACAGCCGGTCGATCACTCCAGCGACTCGATCAGTCGGGGCTTGTTGCCGGACAGGATGAGGCCGTTTGCTCGCTCCACCTGGCCGTTTCACTGCGGATGGGCAACGGACGCTAGGTCCAGTTAGATACACTGGTTTGCGCAGAAATGGGCCAAGGTGCCTTTGGTGAAGTTGGTGCCGTTGTCGGTGATTATGCTATGAGGAACGCCGTACCGGACACTGATGTCGGCGACGAATGTGACGGCAGTCGGACCATTCAGTTTCTTGATAGGCTTGGCTTCTATCCACTTGGTGAATTTGTCCACAGCGACCAGCAAATGAGTCATGCCGCCGCGTGCTGTCTTGAAAGGACCCACCATGTCCAAACCCCACACGGCAAACGGCCAGGTGATGGGGATGGTCTTGAGGACAAAGGCCAGCTGGTGTTGCTTGGTGCTGAACTTCTGGCACCCTTTGCACTTCTTGACCAACTCCTTGGCATCGTCCAATGCAGTCAGCCAGAAGAAACCATGGCGGAAGGCTTTGGCTACGAGAGACCTGGAGGCAGCGTGGTGGCCACATTCGCCTTGGTGGATGTCTCTGAGGATCTCTATGCCCTTCTCCGGCTCCACGCAGTGCTGATAAACGTCGGTCACCCTCCGCCTGGCGAGTTCTCTGTTGATGATGGTGTAGGCACCTTCCCGGCATTGGATCTGTCGGGCTAGCACTTCGTCCGCTGGTAGCATGCAGCTTACCAGATAGTCGCGGATGGGCTGCGCCCAGGATGGGGCTGCCACCACTGTGAAGACGGCGACTGGCACGAGGGTGGTCGGGTTGGGAGGCGGCGGGCTGGAGCCGGCCGCTCCTGGTGATGTCGATGAAGTCCCCGGGACGACTGCTGCAGTCCCCGGGCCGCCTGCTGGAATTCCTAGGCCGGGTGCTGGTGGTGCTGCCCCCGGGCCGCCTGCTGAAGTCCCCGGGCCGGCTGCTGGAGTCCCCGAGCCGGATCCGACTGCTCCGGGGTCAGCCGGCACGAAGATGGAGTCGGACTCTGACGACGGCTTGATAGACGGCTTGCGCAGACACTCGAGGGAGACGCCGGCAGGTATGGCCTACTGGGTGGAGCCAATGCGGGCGAGGGCCTCCGCTGCGTTGTTGTCGGCTCTTGGTACGTGGAGGAATTCGCACCCATCGAAGTGCCCGCTCATTCGCTGGACGAGGAAGCGGTAGCTTGCCATGTTGGCGTCCTTGGCGTCCCAGTCGCCGGACGATTGCTGGACCACCAAGTCCGAGTCGCCATAGCAGAGGATGCGGCGGATGCCTATCTCCTTGGCCAGTCGGAGCCCAAAGATGAGCGCCTCGTACTCGGCTACATTGTTGGAGGCGGCGAAGTGGATCTGCCGCGTGTAATTCAGCTTGTCGCCCTTGGGAGAAGTGAGGACGATGCCGGCTCCCAGGCCGTTGCGCATCTTTGAGCCATCAAAGTGCATCCGCCAATGCATAGAATCCGGCGCTGGCGGCAGGTACTGGGACTCGGCCCAGTCGACTAAGAAGTCGGCCAGCGCTTGGGATTTGATGGCGGGGCGGGGCTGGTAGAGGATGGTATGGGGAGCCAGCTCGATGGCCCATTTGGCCACCCAGCCTGAGGCATCTCTGTTGCCCATGATCTCGGCAAGGGGGGCGGTGCAGACAACCGTGATGGAGTGCTCTTGGAAATATTGCTTTAGCTTCTTGGCGGCGAAATACACATCGTAGCACATCTTCTGGTAGTGGGGGTAGTTCTGCTTGGAGGCGGATAAGACCTCGCTCAGGTAATACACTGGCCTCTGGACCGGCTGCACCTTGCCGGCTTCTGGGCGCTCGACCACAATCACCATGCTGATGACTCGGCTGGTGGCGGCGATGTAGAGGAGCATCGGTTCCTTGGCAGCCGGAGCCGCCAGGATAGGCATCATGGACATCATGCGCTTGAGCTGACGAAAAGCTTTGTCCGCCTGGTCGTTCCACTAGAAGCAAGTGGTTTTCTTTATGAGCTGGTACAGGGGGAGCGCCTTCTCGCCCAGCCGACTGATGAAGCGGCTGAGGGATGCCAGGCACCCGGTGAACTTTTGGATGTCACGCAGCTTGGTGGGTCTCTCCATCCGCTCGATGGCCTTGATCTTCACGGGGTTGCACTCGATGCCGCGTTCTGAGACAAGGAAGCCGAGGAGCTGGCCGGCTGGTACTCCAAAGACGCACTTCTCCGGATTGAGCTTGATTTGAAAATGGCGCAGATTTTCGAAGGTCTCCTTGAGATCCTCCAGGAGGGTGCCGCGCTTCTCCATCTTCACCACAATGTCATCCACATAGACGCGGGCATTGCGGCCGAGTTGTTTCAACAAGCACTTCTGCATGCATCATTGGAAGGTAGCGCCGGCATTCCTCAAGCCGAACGTCATGGTGATGTAGCAGAAGGCGCCGAATGGTGTGATAAAGGCGGTCTTCAAGCGGTCGGCCGGATCTAGCTTGATCTGGTGGTAGCCGGAGTACGCGTCCAAGAAGGACAGGAGCTCGCAGCCGGCTGTAGAGTCTATCACTTGGTCGATCCGTGGCAGGGCAAACGGATCCTTGGGGCAGGCCTTGTTGAGGCTCGTGTAGTCGATACACATGCGCCACTTGCCATTTTTCTTCAAGACGAGGACTGGGTTGGCAAGCCAGTCGGGGTAGAACACCTCCATGATGAAGCCGGCTGCCAGAAGCCAGGCGATTTCTTCACCAATGATCCTTCTCTTCTCTTCTGATAGGCGGCGGAGGGGTTGCTTGACCGGCTTAGCATCCAGCCTCACATGTAGTTTGTGCTCGGCGAAATCCGTCGGGACACCCGGCATGTCTTTGGGGGACCATGCGAAGATGTCTCGATTCTCATGGAGGAAATCGACAAGCTCGCCTTCCTATTTGCTGTCGAGGTTGGTCCCTACGACAGCAAACCTCTCCGGGTGCGCCGGGTCCAAGGCGATCTTCTTGGTTTCCTTGGCCGGCTGGAAGGAGGCCCCTGCTTCCGTCTCCTTGGGATCAGTCGGCATGGCCGGCTTCTCGCTGGCCATGGCCACCATCCGGTCAAGGAGACGCTTCTCTTGAGCAAGGACGAGGGACTCGGCCAGCTGGCTGCTGGTGGCGGTGCAATCTAGCGACTTCTGGTAGTCGCCGGCAACAGTGATGATGCCCTTGGTACCCGGCATCTTGGCCTTTAAGTAGGTGTAGTGCGGGACCATCATGAATTTGGCCAGCGCCGGGCGGCCCAAGAGCGCATTGTAGGGGCTGTCCAGGTCGACCACCTCGAACCAGATTGGCTCGCGGCGGAAGTGGTTCTTGTCGCCGAACAGAACATTGATCTTGATCTTGCCGATTGGAGAGCAGGAAAGGCCGGGAACTATGCCATGGAAGACAGTCCGGCTGGGCTGAAGCTGCTTGGCCATGATGCCCAACGACTCCATGGTCTCGCGGTACAGGATGTTGATGCTGCTACCGCCATCTATCAGAACTCGGCCGAAGCGGCAAGTCCGCCTCTCCGTTGAAAAGGTTGATTCTAGCACCAAGGCATATGCACCCGGCGAGGGCATCACAGCCGGGTGGTCAGCTTGGCTCCAGGTGATGGGCCTCTCAGACCAGTGCATGAAGGTGGGGAACTGTGAGGTGACAGCATTCACCTCGCGGTGCTGCTGTTGTCTCCTGTGCTTGTCATCGGCTTCGCTTGTGAAGATGACGTAGGTGGCGTTCTCTTCGGGGAACTCATCTTGAAGCATGCCGGCAGCTCGGGCCGGTTGCTGAGCAGCCGAAGCTACCTGGCCGGCTGGTGGAGGAGGCGGCAGGGCCTCGCCCTTGGCTATCCGGGCGAGCCAGTTGCACTTCCGGGTATTGTGGTTGGACGGCTTCGCGCCGCTATGGAACTTGCATGGGGCATCGAGGGCTTGCTCAAAGGAGAAGGCAGGCTACCAGGCACCCTTGCCGCACCGCTGATGCTTGGTGCCGGGCTGCCCGGCCGGCTGCTGATCCTCGACTGCTGTCACTTGCCGGCTGTTAGTAGCCGGATGCTCGGCCTTACACTTGTTGTTGTTCGGCTGCTGGCGCCGGCTGGAGTCTCTAGTCGGCGTCTGTGGAGCCGGGGGGAGCACCTTCGCGGACGCATCCACTCAGAGTTCTGACTTCATGGAGGAGTCGGCCGTGGCGTACTTGTCCGCTATGACTAGCAGTTCATCTAGTGTGGCCGGCTCGTCGCAGAGGAGCTTGTGTTTGAGCAGGGTGCCCTCTCTGCACCCGGCGGTGAAGTATTCTATGGCCTGCACCTCGTGCACCCCTTCGCAGGAATTGCGCAGCTCAGCCCAGCGCGTCAGGTAGTCACGGGTGGACTCAGTCGGGCCTTGAATGCACATGGAGAGTTGGCAAGGCTTGGGCGGCCGCTTGTAGGTACTGGTGAAGTTGCGGACGAAGGCATCGGCAAAGTCCAGCCAGCCGTTGATGCTGTACGGCTTGAGGCTGTTCAGCCATGTCCGGGCCGTGCCCTGGAGCATGAGCGGGACGTACTTCATGGCAACATGCTTGTTGCCATTGGCTATGCGGACGGGGGTGGAGTAGTCGACCAGCCAGTCCTCCGGCTTCACAGAACCGTTGTACTTGGGAGTGTCTCGTGGGACCGTGAACCCTTTGGGGAAGGGCTCCTCGCGAATGCGGGGGCCGAAACAGGGCGGGCCGATTGCATATTCTTCTTCTACCGCCAGGGACCGAGCAAGTTGGTCGATCCGGTGGCGGACGTCGTTCTCTCCGACTCCTTCATGGGGGCCTAGCCGGCCTCCGAGAGTCGGATGCTCAACAGGCGGCGGGGAGACGCGCCTCTCCCTGCACGGGGGAGGCGGGCGGTCGTCCCGCCGTTCCACTGCTCGTGGGCGACCGTCTTGGTCACGCTCAAGCGTGAGGTGGACGCGCCGACTGTGGCTAGCAGCCGGCTCTTGGTCTTTCCGACCGTGGGCGTCACCTGTCGGGGACCGGGAGGTCGCCCCGTGCTCACGGCGGGGAGAATGATTCTCGGCTTGCACGTCGGGTTCCACCACGCGGCGGCCAGCTTCCTGTTGCGCGGTAGCCGCGTCAAGGAGCTGCTGGAGGCGCGCTGTCATGCAGCGGTGCTCGTCGCCCTGCAGATGGTCCAGCTCGTCTGCCGCCGCCTGGGCGCCACGCAAGTTCTCCATTGGAGTGGCCTAGACTGGGCGTTCGGCTCCCAGCATGCCGGCAATGGCCGCGCCGTGCTGCCGAATCATGCCCACTCGGCCAGGCTCACCAGCAGTCGGCGTGCCACACACGGCACGGTTGATCTCGCGCTAGTAGGCTTCAGTGAGGCGCCTCATGGCCACTAGCTTGTTGGCGCTGTCCAGGAGCGAGATGTAGAACGTCTCCAGTGTCGCACCACCGGCGCCCGCCTCTATGGGAACGGACAGACCCCGCATTGCTACCCGCAGCGGGTCCAGGCCTGCCCCGTCAGAGGCTCCACCGTGGCTAGTGACCAGCACCTCCGTGACGGCGCTGGCGCTGGCGTTGCTGACCGCGGGAGGGAGCGGGTCATCGAAGATCACCACATTGTCAGGGAAGGCATCTGTTTTCGCCGTGTCGGAGTCGATGAGCATCTCGACGGGCGGGTCGGTGGAGCCGTCGGACTCCAAGTCGGAGGCGGGCTCGTCGGCGATGTGGAGCTTGCCAAAGAGGTCGACGAGGCAGCTCTCGGAGCTGGCCGCTCCCGCGTCGGGTGCGGGCTCGTCGGAGAGGCAGATCCCGCCAATGAGATCAGCGACGGAGCTTGCGGTGCAAGTGGCTTCCACACCGTGTAGCGCATCAACACAAACGCCACCGGGCATGCCGGGCTGGCTACGTTCGCCGGGAAGGAAGAGGGTTCCCGTCCAGAACGTGTTTTCGGCCAACGATGCGCAAGGCCCCACGGTGGGCGCAAACTGTTGTGGTGATATCTCGACAGATGCCAGGGGGTGGCTTATCATGGTTGGGGCCAAAAGAACGTCGTCGGGTCCTAGAAGCGGGATTGGGCACAAGCTCGGACGGACACGAGATCTACCCAGGTTCGGGGCTCTCCTAAGAGATAAAACCCCTACTCCTGCTTTGCGGGGACTCCGCATGATCACTATGAGGCAAAGAGTACAATGGTGCTCCTAGAGCTATTCGGCCAGAGGAGGAAGAAGGGCAAGGCTAGTTCTCTCCTCTCCCCGGCTATGGTGTGTGTGGGACTTAGGTAGAACATGAGAGGAACCGGACAGGCACTGGCGAGCCACCCTTTGCATGGGTGCGGCCTGGGGGGTTTTATAGGCTAACCCCCCAGGGGTACAATGGTAATATGGCCTGGTGGTAGGCCCCGGCTGCCAGTGTCTATGGGGGCCGGGTTGTCCGCCGGCTGGTGGGGCCCGCCTCTGCTGGGCCCTGCCGGCTGCCGAGGAACCGGCCGACAGGTGGGGCCTGCCGCCTGCGGGCCCCGCTGATGGCTCTTCACCGTGGAGCCGTCCGCGCTGACAGAGGCCGTGTCAGGCGTGCCATGGCTACAGCGCCGCGCCAGGCGGGTCGGCGGTTGCCTACTGTAGCCATACGGCCGTGATTTGGGGGGGGGGGCATGGCGCACTGTGGCCATGCCCCAGCTTGTCTTCTGGTCAGGCTCAAACTCCTAGGGAGGGGACGGGCCGCCTGCTAGGAACTGGGCCTGTACCCTCGCCGCCTTCTGGAGTGCGCCATCTTCCGGGGTACGTCGCCTTCTGTAACGCGTCGTCTTCTAGGAGGCGGCCCTCTAGCTTCAGCCGCCTTCTTGGGGCCCGCCGTCTTCTAGGAGGCGGCCCTCCGGTCCCGTCCGGCCCCGGTGGCCAGTCTTACGACCAGTCGGACTGAGGGGCTTGGCCAGCCCCGATGTCTTGAAATATGGTCAAGTGCTGATGAGGCTACCCGGGGCCTATCCCCCCGACAACAACTGGTTCCTTGCTCGATCAGACGACAGCAAAAGACTGATGATCATTTGCACACATGAGCCGAAAAAGTTATATTGCAAAAACCCCACTGTGTACAAGCACCGTGAAATACCTGAGTATCCGGAGAGTGGCTATTATGTCTATGAGCAGGATACTAGCTTGTTGGGGCCTTCAGGATTTTTGAGTTGGAGGCGGGTAAACAGCCTTGGTTCACACTCTCTGTTTCTCGGAGTCAATTATCCGATTAACCAGGAGATCAGCATTGGCAAGGACCTTGATGGCAGAGAGGCTCTACTTGTTAGGGAAAACTGTATCTATATGGCGAGCCCTAGGACTTCGGGAGCAAACTCCCCTGATTGTCAACGATACAGCCTACAGCCAAAAGAAGGTGAGAATGACAAAGGCATCTGGATTAACTTTGATCCTTGGATGTCTCAAGTCCGACAGGCAGTGATGTGGTTCAAGCCTTCAGGTTGATAGGTAATTGGGCTGTTGCATCAAAAGGGTGGAGTTCTGGTGTCTCCAAATCACTGGTGGCTGAAGCGGGGCTGCAGATTATGATGGTGTTGGATCATCCCTCTTTGAATGACTTGTTGTCTTTACTGCTTGTTCTGGATGGGTAGTTCTCTCTTTTGTTATGCAGACTCCTGGTCATTTGGTCATCCTCATCTATGTCACTCTTACTATGTAATAGTTGCCTCTCTTTAGAATGTCATTCTCGTCTGGATCACGAGAGTCTGAGCGCTACAGATGTGTGCGTTTTGGTGGTGTAGCAAGACTTCTTATGAACTATCATGTCTTGCTCTTTATGTCAGTCGTAGTCACTAGTCAGTGTTTGAATGTTGTATATATCATTGTTTCGAACTGTTTATTGTCTCGAACTGCTGGTGGGCTAAATGAGGGCATCACCATTCTCCAGTGTTCAGAGTATATCTCCTTTTTTCAAGTTATAATTTGAGCTCAGTGTCTTTTCGATGATGTACACTTGTTTGGGCCAGTGAGGCGTCGTTTAATATGGGCCGAGTAGTAATGCAATGCCAAATAGGTCAATTATGACTCTCAGGCCGGGTGCTCAAAAAAAGAAAGAAAAAGGACTGTTTGGCCGATATGTGGGCGCCACAGGTGTTCTCGTGCGCTTGCGCGCCGAGAGCGTATTGGCGCGTGTTCGGAATTCATGCTACCTTTTCATCCCCAATCTCCCACCCCTCCCCCACCTCTGGAATCTCGATTCCTACTCCAGTTCCCCCAAATCCCCCTCCTGTACTCCCTATACTCAAGCGCACTATCATGCCACCGGTCAACGCGGATCTCTGAGCCGGAGATCCTGAGGTCCGTCCTGCCTTCAAGCGCTGCATGCTGTCGCTCAACAGTGGCATGGCGGCGCTTGACGACCAGTTTGCCGGCAAAGTGCTGATGGTAACCATCAACGGCGACCGGCCTCCCGTCTCGCCGGACGACCTTGTCAAAGCTCTTGGCATTGCTTATGGCATCCAAATAACTGACTTGCTCGTCGAAGTCTGTTCCCCACCGGCTGATTTCTTCGTCAGGTTCCGGACAACTTTCGACTGCAGTCATGTGTTCGAATCTTCTCAGCGTTTGTTCTGTGATGGCGCGCTGGTGAGCTTTGATCGGTGGCACCCCGGATGGGGCTCGGTGCCCTCTGAGCTTGAGTTTTTAACAAAGCTTACCTTCCATGGCATGCCTCGACGTGCTTGGAACAGCGAGTCCATGAATGAGCTTATCAACGACCTAGGAGGTGAGCTTGTAATTATGTTTGTTCCTCCAGACAGTTGGGATCTGACGGTTATGGCATGGATGAAGAAGCCGTCCACCATACCGAAGGTGATTGGTGTTGAGATACCGGTGCAGGAATCGGGATTGTACTAATCGTCGCCACCAAGGCCGCCGTAGACCATGTTAGGGATGTACCTGTATCGAGTGTTCGTGCATGTCGAATAAGTGGTCAATCCATCAATTGAAGTCCTGCCGCCGCTGCTGGTGCCAAGGTCCGTCGACGACGTCCATTACAGGAGTCAACATCAGACTTTCCCCGTGTTGCTCAGAACGATGGATGGCACAGGGCCTACTCCATCGCGCGGCGGAGGCCACTGCTTCTTTGGGAGAAGAGGCAGGGCTGGCTGCCTGGATGTGCTCTAATTTGAGGTAACAACTGAATCTTCTCAGATACTAGTTAAATCCGATCTATCGGTGTGAAGCACTGATGTGCCAGTACGTTTGATTGTGACATGTTCTATTTTTGTACCTAAACTTTTTTTAGAAAAGGGTGTACGTCAACTTAATGTGCTAGCAGAACTTAGTATGTTATCTATCTATTTTCTTTGCACAGCATTCAAGATATTCCCACTCATTGATAAAGACGATGAACGGTTATGTATGAGTTCATTGGTTTCAACATAACCCTACCCGTAGTGATCCACTGCTTCCACCCTGATTGTGCCGCCTGCGTGAAATTTTTGTATGCAAGTTCAATGTGCTATGATAGCCCTACTGAGCATCAGCAATGCATATGGCTGAAACCTGAAAGATGTATTTACGAGCATCGACCGATGGGTCTCTCTCTCTCTCTCTCTCTCACACACACACACAAGTGGGACCCATTGAATTATTTCTTCGCTCGTGACAGCTTTTAATTAGGTTCCACTCTACTCTAGCTTTTTTTCTTAAGTTATTAGTTGAGCTCAGTGACTTCAAAGAGTTGTACAGAAGCCTTGTTTGGGCCTTTTCAGGCATCGTTGAATGTGGGTTGAGTAGCTATGTAAAGTTGTACTGTGTACTACACATGCCTTTTTTGTTGAACATCAGCAATGCAACTGGGCCGACAGTTGTACACAAGATCCTAAAATAAGCGCATCCGAGCCTATGTTTCTTTTAATAACTAGCAAGAGGCCCATGTGTTGCACGGAACATCAAGATGCATTTATACGAGTTGTTTATCTTGTGGGAGACAAAGATGAACAAAGGAAGGCCGTATTTGCAAATGTGGAGAGGGGTGCGGGTATCTTTTTGCAAAACTGCCATAGTTTGCTTTCTATCCGTCAGATATAGATCATGCTGTCTATATTGCAGGATGGCAGGCACACCATCATCACCAACTCGGTTTTTTATAAGAGTAGAGAAATGCACAGCTCAGTTCATTTTTTATATAATAAGATTACCAAGCCCAACTTAACTTTTTTGAATAATATTACTATCTCAATATTATTTTTTATACGAAATGCTCAGTCCAGACCATCATTGTTTTTTCACCCATCCCAGAAAATGGGTCCATTTCTACTAAAATCAAATGGCTTGTAAATTATCAGAAATGATAAATGGGCTGCATGTACGCAATATTATTTTTTCACCCCGCCTAGTAAAAAGGTGTGTTCGAATAAATAATGAAATGCGCTGTAAATTACCATAAATAGTAAATCGGCTATTATTATTTTTACCCAGCCCAGGAAAGACATTATTTTTTAGTCAATGCCCAGGAAATATATGTATTGGCAAACAAAATGAAATGGGCTGTAAAAACCTAAATAAATGGGCTGCATTCCGCCACAGCTTTCGAAGCTGACTTTGTTGGCCCACTAGACGAAACCTGCGCAAGGTGTTGTCCATTCAGTGAATAAAATGATTTAATGGTCTAAGACAAAAAGTCAACAAATTATTCTGACATCTGTAGTCGTTGGATTGACATCCAACGTCGATCCTTCTTCATAAATCTCTCATCTAGTTGCTCTTGCTCCAGCCCCCAAAACCATCGCCGGCTGAAGCACCTCCTGTTTTTCTCCGGTGACGCCAGCCTCACGCCGCAGCCGAACCAGTCAACCGTCATACTCCCCTCAGCGTGGGCATCCACTGTTGTGTCTTCACCGGCTCCGGGTCGTTCCATTCCTAGGCCTCACCGTCGTCCACCGCATTGGTGCTCTAGGCGCGGCGTGCTCAATGTGGTCAACATTCAACAAACGACAGCCATCGGAATAGGGATGTATGTGGAGAGGCTGACAGTAGGGACCCCCATGGTCCATGGCTGCACGCAAGCAACTACCTCCTTATTGCACAAAAAAATGATTGCTCCTCCTGACATCTGGGGCGCACCGTTTTGGAGGCTGACCTGTGGGCCTACTAAGTTGACGCGTACCAAGGGCTTTGTCAACTTAGTCAATATAAACGATTCTAGCTGCAGTGACCGTACGATGTCCATCCAAAGGCCATCGTGCTTCTTCAACCTCTGGTCTTCTTGCTACAGCCGCCGAAACCAGCGCCGGCCGAGCCGCCTGCTCCTGCCTCCCATGTCCGGCTATGCTGCCACCGCTGGCCATGCCATCCCTCTATACTCACCCACACCTCCTGTTATTCTCCGGCGACGGCAGCCTCACACCGCAGCCGAAGCAGTCAACCCTCGTACTCCCCTCCACATGGGCATCCACTACCGCGTCTTCCCCGGCTCCACGTCGTTCCCTTCCTAGGCCTCGCCGTCGTCCACCGCCTTGGTGCTCTCGGCGCGGCGTGGTCAACGTGGTCAACGAAGGACAGCCATCGGAAGAGGACTTTAGGTGGTGAGGCTAACAGCTGGACCCACCAGCTACATCTTCGAACACAAGGAAGTGCCTTCTTATTACACGCAAAATGAAAATGATTCCTCCCCCTAACAGGTGGGACCCACCAGCTATATCTTCGCACGCAAGGAAGTGCGTCCATATCCTCCCTGACAGCTGGGACCCACACGGTCGAAGCGTATGTAGCATTATCTGCCTGGTCGCAAACATGTACATACATACTGGTTGATCGGTCTCTCTGCAGCGATGAACAGTGGCCGAGTAAGGAGCGGCACCAGTCGTAGTAGAGGCGCGGACGTAGCATGTCACGCAGTGCCGTCTATATCGTGTACACGTATGTACATCCATGCTGCAAGAAAGTAAATACGGCTACGTACGTATATACGGGCGGGGTCCCGAACACGTACAACGACGTCGTCCTGTTCATCGGCAGCCAACCGGCTGGGTCGCAACGAAGGAAACAACGTCATGTTCATCGGGAGGCAACTGACTGGGTCGAAATACCTCGTGTTCATCGCGAGCCAACCGGCTTGGACAGAACAGCCGAAACGAGGTCTGGCGTACCGTAGAATGAAGAAAACGGCCCTCTGTTCAACCGCGTATGGTTGAAACGGGGTCCTGTTCATCGAGAAGGGTCTGGCGTACCGCAAAACGGAGGAAATGGACTTGTGTTGGAGCACCTACGGTCGAAACAGGGTCTTGTTCATCGGGAGGGGTGTGGCGTACCGCAAAATGGGACTCCACGAGCTACTGTTCATCCACCGTCTACTGCCTCGCTCCAGCCTCCACGGGATACTGTTCATCCACTGTCGACTTCTTTCCAGCCTCCAGCTGCTACTGTTCATCCACGGGCTATTATTCATCCAGCCTCCACCGGCTACTGTTCATCCAGCCTCCACGGGGTCCTGTTCATCCACCCCCAACCGGCTGGGGTGCGGCGATCTCCTCGGGGTCCTGTTCATCCGAGCGGCAACGCCTACTACCACGGGGTCCTGTTCATCCAACCCCCACTAGGAACTATTCATCCACAGCCAACCAACCGGCTCGACTCACCACAGTTCGACTCGTTCTACAAACCACGCGCATGGTAGCAACGGTCACTGTTCATACCCAACACCGGCTGGCTATGTCTCGCACGGGGTCTCGATCGGCTTCAAAGCAGTGATCGATCGCTCGGGTTCAGTTAGCAGCAGCAGCGAAGGAATTGCTCGGGTTCAGTCAGTAGCGAATGAATTGCTCAGGTTTAGTTAACAGCCAAGGGATCGATCGCTCGGGTTCAGTAACATCGCTAATGCGATCGCTCGGGTTCAGTTAGCCAAAGCCTCGCACACACGTGTGTACACAAGAGAAACGTGCAAACCACAGTGCATTGCTCGGCCCCGACCACCCACCGTAACTGGGAACTCCCCAAAATTTTCCTCGCCCTCGCTTCTACCACGATTTTTTCTATCATGGGCGGCCCAAAGAATGTCAGGCGGGTGCGTCTCCGGTCCGCCCAGGACAAAAAGCCCATTTTCTGTCATGATTTTTTGTCATAGAAGTAGGAGCCCACCACATCTATGATGATACGTGTTTTTGTCACAATTATCGTCATAGAAGTGTCATAAGCATGACAGAAAAAAAATTCGTTCAGGCCAAAATGTCACAGATGTGTCTTTTTTTTGTAGTGGAGTCTGGATGAAGGAGTTCATATCCGATCTCGGTGTAATACCCAGTGCATCGGGTCCAATGAAAATCTTTTGTGACAACACTGGAGCAATTGCCTTGGCGAAGGAATCTAGGTTTCATAAGACAACCAAACACATCAACAGACGCTTCAACTCCATTCGTGAAAAGGTCAAGGCTGGAGACATAGAAATTTGCAAAATACATACGGATCTGAATATAGCAGACCCGTTGACTAAACCTCTTTCGCGGGCAAAACATGATAAGCACCAAGACTCCATGTGTGTTAGATTCATTACTATGTAATCTAGATTATTGACTCTAGTGCAAGTGGGAGACTGATGGAAATATGCCCTAGAGGCAATAATAAATTTGTTATTATTGTATTTCCTTATTCGTGATGAAAGGTTTATTATTCATGCTAGAATTGTATTGACCGGAAACTTAAATACATGTGTGGATACATAAACAAATACCGTGTCCCTAGTGAGCCTCTACTAGACTAGCTCGTTGATCAAAAGATGGTTAAGGTTTCCTAACCATAGACATGGGTTGTCATTTGATAACGGGATCACATCATTAGGAGAATGATGTGATGGACAAGACCCATCCGTTAGCTTAGCATATGATTGTTCAGTTTATTGCTACTTCTTTCTTAATGTCAAATACATATTCCTTCGACCATGAGATCATGCAACTCCCGAATACCGGAGGAATACCTTGTGTGCTATCAAACATCGCAAAGTAACTGGGTGATCATAAAGATGCTCTACAGGTATCTCTGAAGGTGTCTGTTGAGTTGGCATGGATCAAGATTGGGATTTGTCACTCCGTGTATCGGAGAGGTATCTCTGGGGCCTCTCGGTAATACACATCATAAGAAGCTTGCAAGCAAAGTGAATAAGAAGTTAGTTGCGAGATGATGTATTACGGAACGAGTAAAGAGACTTGCCAGTGACGAGATTGAACTAGGTATGGAGATACCGACGATCAAATCTCGGGCAAGTAACATACAGAGAGACAAAGGGAATTATGTATGTTGTCATAAAGGTTCGACCGTTAAAGATCTTCATAGAATATGTAGGAACCAATATGGGCATCCAGGTTCCGCTATTGGTTATTCACCGAAGAGGTGTCTCGATCATGTCTACATCATTCTCGAACCCGTAGGGTCCGCACGGTTAATGTTCGTTGACGATATAGTATTATATGAGTTATGTGAATTGGTGACCGAATGTTGTTCGGAGTCCCGATGAGATCATAGACATGACGAGGAGCTCCAAAATGGTCCGGAGGTAAAGATTGATATATAGGACGATAGTATTTGGTCACCGAAAAGGTTTCAGAAGTACCGGGCATTTTATCCGAGTGCCGGAAGGGGTTTCGGAAGGCCACCGGTAAGCGGTGGGCCTTATGGGCCAAGGGGGGAAGCACACCAGACCACAAGGGGGCTGACGCACCCCTCCACCCCTGCTTGCGCGCCAAGGAGGGAGGGAAAGGAAGGGGGAGGCACCCTAAGGCAGCCAGCCCCACTTTCCTTTCCCCCATGTTCATATATGGAAGGGGGGCGCGGCTAGGAAGGCGCCTAGGGCAGCCGCCGGCCACTTGGGGCGCGCCATAGGGCTGCCTCCTCCTATATATATGAGAGGAGGGAGAGGGGCAACACACCATGATCCCAAGCCATGTGCGGCGCCCCTCTCCCTCTAGTTCATCCTCGGTCATATTTTGGTAGTGCTCGGCGAAGCCCTACGGAGATAGTTGCATCACCACCATCACCACGCCGTCGTGCTGCCAGAACTCATCTACTACTTAGCCCGTCTTGCTGGATCAAGAAGGCGAGGACGTCATAGAGCTGAACGTGTGCTAAACGCGGAGGAGCCGTATGTTCGGTACTTGATCCGGTGGATCGTGAAGGTGTACGACTACATCAACCGCGTTGATAAACACTTCCACTTAACGGTCTACGAGGGTACGTAGACACACTCTCCCCTCTCGTAGCTACGCATCTCCATGGATAGATCTTGTGTGTGCATAGATTTTTTTTTGTTTTCCATGCAACGTTCCCCAACACGCAGAGGGAAGTAGAGATTTGTAGAGGTGCCAGAGCTCAAAGCTGAAATTGAGAGATAAAATATTTTGAGTGGCGTGATTTTCCCTTCAACAAAAACTATCGAGAATTCCCAATACTTTCCATGCTAGATAAATCATAGGCGGTTCCCAAACATAAAATAGAGTTTATTCCATTTTCCACCATTCTTTCACAATCCATGGCTAGCCGTATCCACGGGTGCATTCCATACCAACACTTTCCAGGGAATTTATTATTTGACAACATAAATAAATAAAATTCATTTCGGGACTGGGCATCCCTATTACCTACCACACTCTTGTGCAATGACAAGTGAATAAGCACTCATCTTGAGAATAAAATATCTAGCATGGAAAATATTGGCCACCCCCTGCCACTTCATGAGCGGTATGGGCACACAAAAAAGAAATTTATTTTGAAAATTAGAGTTGGCACATACAAAGTTACTTGGAACGGCATGGAAATACCGCATATAGGTAGGTATGGTGGACTCATTGCCATAACTTGGTTTAAGGAGTTTGGATGCACAAGCAGTATTCCCGCTTAGTACAAGGAAAGGCTAGCAAATAGATTGAGAAGCAACCAACCAAAAAAAATGAGCATTAAACATAACTAACATCGAATAATGCACCACAAGTAGGATGTAACTTCATTGCATAATTATTGACTTTCGTGCTTGCATAGGGAATCACAAACCTTAACACCAATATTCTTACTAAAGCATAATTACTCACCAACACGACTCACATATAACTATCTCCATATCTCAAAACTATTACAAGGAATCAAGTTTATAATATCCAATGATCTTCATGAAAGTTTTTATTATATCCCTCTTGAATATCTATCACTTTGGGACTAATTTCATGTATTACCATTGCACCAAACAAGCTCTCAAACAAACTTAAGTGAGGAACGATAGCATAAATATTTCTTCAAAATTTTCATCTCCCAAAATAATATAAGTGAAATATGAGAGGATTTCTCCAAAAAAAATACTAACTCTCAAATTGATCTAAGTGAAACATGAGAGTATTTCTTCAAAATTAAAGCACCACCGTGCTCGAGAAGATATAAGTGAAGTACTAGAGCAATTCCATAGCTCACAAAGTTTAAGTGAAGCACATAGAGCAATTCTAACAAAGCATAGCATCATTATGGCTTTCTCAAATAGGTGTGTCCAACAAGGATGATTGTGACAAACTAAAAAGAAAAACAAGCAAAGACGCATATACTACAAGACGCTCCAAGTAAAACTCATGATATGTGACGCATAAAAATATAGCTCCAAGTAAAATTACCGATGGTCGTTAGAAGAAAGAAGGGATGCCTTTCGGGGCATCCCCAAGCTTAGTTGCTTGGTACTCCTTGAATATTACCTTGGAGTGCCATGGGCATCCCCAAGCTTAGGCTCTTGACACTCCTTATTCCTTCATCCATCGTGATCTCACCCAAAACTTGAAAACTTCAATCACATAAAACTTGACAAAAACTTCGTGAGATCCGTTAGTATAAGAAAACCAATCTTTACTCTAAATACTGTTGCAAACCCACTCATATTTTGTTATTGCATTATACCTACTTTATTCTAACTTTACCATGGGCTTATACCCCCCTATACAATCCATAGATTCATCAAAATAAGAACACAATGCAACGAAAACTGGATCTGTTAAAAACAGAACACTCTGTAAAGACTCGAATTTTTTCTCATACTTCTGTAACTCTAAAAATTCTGACAAAAAAGGAAAACAAGGACAATTTTTATTTCAATCCTGTGTAAAACAAATCAAATCAAAAACACGTTTATGTGAATTTCAAAAACTTCCAGAACTGGGCGTAAAACTTTTTGTTTCTCAACAGGATCAAATCAACTATCATCCAACATGATCCTAAAGGATTTAATTGGCACAAACACTAACTAAAACACTAAAACACAATCATAACAGTAGCATAATTGTGCAAACACATAAAAACAGAAACAAAATATGCAAAATTTATTTTATTCATTGGGTTGTGATACGTCTCCAATGTATCTATAATTTTTTATTATTCCATGCTATTATATTATCTATTTTGGATGTTTTATATGCATTAATATGCTAGTTTATATCATTTTCTGGGACTAACCTATTACCTAGTGCCCAGTGGCAGTTGCTGTTTTTTCCTTGTTTTTATCTTTTTCAGAAAGGAATATCAAACGAAGTCCAAACGGAATAAAACTTTCGTTATGATTTTTCTTGGACCAGAAGACACCTAGAAAACTTGGGAAGGGGGCCAGAGGAGTCCCGAGGAAGCCACAAGCCTCTAGGGCGTGCCCCCTGCCTTGTGGGCCCCTCGAGGGTCCTCTAACCCTAACTCCATCTCTATATATTCTCAAATATTGCCCCAACATCAAAAGCATCCACAAAAATACGTTTCCGCTGCCACAAGCTTCTGTTCTCGTGAGATCCCATCTTGGGGCCTTTTTCGGCGATCTGCCGGAGGGTGATTCGATCACGGAGGGCTTCTACATCAACCTTGCTGCCCTACCGATGATGCGTGAGTAGTTTACCATAGACCTACGGGTCCATAGCTAGAAGCAAGATGGCTTCTTCTCTCTCTTTGATCTTCAATACCATGTTCTCCTCGATGTTCTTGGAGATCTATCCGATGTAATCTTTTTTTGCGGTGTGTTTGTTGAGATCCAATGAATTGTGGATTTATGATCAAATTATCTATGAATGTTACTTGAGTCTTCTCTGAACTATTTTATGCATGATTAAGATATCTTTGTATTTCTCTTCGAACTATCGGTTTGGTCTAGCCAACTAGATTGGTTTTTCTTGCAATGGGAGAGGTGCTTAGTTTTGGCTTCAATCTTGTTGTGTCCTCACCCAGTGACATTGTAGGGGTAGCGAGGCACGTATTGTATTTTTGCCATCGAGGATAAAAAGATGGGGTTTTCATCATATTGCTTGAGTTTATCCCTCTACATCATGGCATCTTACTTAAAGCTTACTCTGTTCTTATGAACTTAATACTCTAGATGTAGGCAGGAGTCGGTCGATGTGTAGAGTAATAGCAGTAGATGAATAATCGTTTCGGCCTACTTGTCATGGACGTGATGCCTATATTCTTGATCATTGCCTTAGATATCGTCATAACTATGCGCTCTTCTATCAATTGCTCAACAGTAATTTGTTTACCCACCGTATGCTATCTTCAAGAGAGAAGCCTCTAGTGAAACCTATGGCCACCGGGTCTATTTTCCATTATATATTTTCAGATCTATAAACCAAAAAACCCAAAAATAACTTGCTGCAGTTTATTTATATTTACTTTAGTTTGCTCTTTTATTTATCTTTTATACCTATCTCTTTTAGATCTCACTCTTGTTCGTGACCGTGAAGGGATTGACAACCCCTTTTTCACGTTGTGTGGAAGTGTTTGTTAGTTTGTGCAGGTGCATAGATTGGAGACTTGCTTGTGCCTCCTACTGGACTGATACCTTGGTTCTTAACTGAGGGAAATACTTATCTCTACTTTGCTGCATCACCCTTTCCTCTTCAAGGGAAAAATCAACGCAAGCTCAAGAAGTAGCAGGAAGAATTTCTGGCGCCGTTGCCGGGGAGGTTCTACATCAAGCCTACCAAGTACCCATCACAAACTCTCATCTCTTGCACTTACATTATTTGCCATTTGCCTCTCGTTTTCCTCTCCCCCACTTCTAAAAGTTTTCAGAAAAACACAAAAATATTTGCCTTTTTATTCGCCCTTCTTCCGTTCATCTTTTTCGTTTGCTTTCCGTTTGCTTGTGTGCTAGATTGCTTGCTTTGTCATGATGTCTCAAGAAAATACCAAGTTGTGTGAATTTTCCAACACTAATAATAATGATTTTATTAGTACTCTGATTTCTCCCATCACTAGTGCGGAATCTTATGAAATTAATGCCGCTTTCTTGAATTTTGTTATGAAAGAACAATTTTCCGGTAGTCCTAATGAGGATGCCGCATCCCATCTGAACACTTTCGTTGAATTGTGTGATATGCAAAAGAAAAAAATATGTGGATAATGATATTGTTAAATTGAAGCTATTTCCGTTCTCACTACGAGATCATGCTAAAACTTGGTTTTCATCTTTACCTAAAAATAGTATTGATTCATGGATAAGTGTAAAGATGCTTTTATTTCCAAGTATTTTCCTCCCGCTAAGATCATCTCCCTTAGGAACGATATAATGAATTTTAAGCAACTTGATCATGAACATGTTGCACAATCTTGGGAGAGGATGAAATTGATGATAAGAAATTGCCCTACTCATGGTTTAAGTTTATGGATGATCATACAAAAAAATTATGCCGGATTGAATTTTGCATCTAGAAATCTTTTAGATTCTGCCGCAGGGGGTACTCTTATGGAAATTAGATTAAGAGAAGCTACTAAAATCCTAGATAATATTATGGCAAATTACTCTCAATGGCATACCGAAAGATCTTCAACTAGTAAAAAGTGCATGCGACTGAAGAAATTAATACTTTGAGTGGAAAGATGGATGAACTTATGAAATTGTTTGCTAGTAAGAGTGCTCCTATTGATCCCAGTGATATGCCTTTGTCCTCTTTGATTGAGAATAATAATGAATCTATGGATGTGAATTTTGTTGGTAGGAACAATTTTGGTAATAACGCGTATAGAGGTAATTTAAACCCTAGGCCGTTTCCTAGTAATTCCTCTAATAATTATGGTAATTCCTACAACAATTCTTATGGAAATTATAATAAAATACCTTCTGATCTTGAGAATAATATTAAAGATTTCATTAATTCTCAAAAGAATTTCAATGCTATGGTAGAAGAAAAATTGCTTAAGATTGATGATTTGGACAGGAACGTTGATAAGTTTTATATTGAGATTGATTCTTTGAAGATGAGATGTGTGCCACCCAAGCATGATATTAATGAATCTCTGAAAGCTATTAAAATTTCTATGGATGAATGTAATGAAGAACCACTAGGATGCGTGCTAAAAGAGATTGGTTTGTTAAAGCGTGTTCTTCTAGTTTTTGTGATAATAATGATGAAGATCTTAAAGTGATTGGTGTGACTCCTATTGAATCTTTGTTTTGCTAATATAAATCTTGATAAAGATGGGACTGGAGATGAGTCAACTTTAGCTAGAAGGCGTCCCAATAACTTGGAGTTCAAAGATCTTAATGATAAAATTGATAAAAGTGGGATTAGAGAGGTCAAAACTTTAGGTAGCGATGAACCCACCCTTTTGGATTTCAAGGACTTTAATTATGATAAATGTTTTTAATAGATTGTATTTCCTTGTTGCAATCCATGCTTAATTCACCTCATGCTTATAATCAAAATAAAGCTTTTACTAAACATATCGTTGATGCGATTATGAAATCTTTTGAAGAAAAACTTGAGTTGGAAGTTTCTATCCCTAGAAAACTTTATGATGAGTGGGAACCTACTATTAAGATTAAAATTAAAGATTATGAGTGCAATGCTTTGTGTGATTTGGGTGCTAGCATTTCCACTATTCCAAAAACTTTATGTGACGTGCTAGGTTTCCATGAATTTGATCATTGTTCTTTGAATTTGCATCTAGGGGATTCCACTATTAAGAAACCTGTGGGAAGGATTAATGATGTTCTTATTGTTGCAAATAGGAATTATGGGCCCGTAGATTTTATTGTGCTTGATATAGATTGCAATCCCACATGTCCTGTTATTCTTGGTAAACCTTTCCTTAGAACAATTGGTGCAATTATTCATACGAAAGAAGGAAACATTAGATTTCAATTTCCGTTAAGGAAGGGCATGGAACACTTTCCAAGAAAGAGAATTAAGTTGCCATATGAATCTATTATGAGGGCTACTTATGGATTGCATACCAAAGATGACAATACCTAGATCTATGTTTTATGCCTAGCTAGAGGCATTAAACAATAGCGCTTGTTGGGAGGCAACCCAATTTTTATTTTTATGTTTTTTGTTTTTGCTTATATTTTCAATAAATACACATTATTACTTATTTAGTAATTGTCTTTTAGTGTTTTTATTAGTGTTTGAGCCAAGTAAGACCTTTGGGATGGCTTATGGTGATAGTTGATTTGATCTTGTTGAAAAACAAAAACTTTTGCGCCCAGTAAAATAATTTTGAAAATACAAGATTTATATACAAATTTACCAGGTTTTCCTAATTTTTCAGAATTTTTGGAGTTACATAAGTATACGAAGTTTCCAGATTGCTACAGACTGTTCTGTTTTTGACAGATTCTGTTTTCTATGTGTTGTTTGCTTATTTTGATGAATCTATGGGTAGTATCGAGGGGTATGAACCATGGAGAAGTTGGAATACAGTAGATATTACACAAATATAAATTTAGAATGAGTTCACAACAGTACCTAAATTGGTGATTTATTTTATTATACTAACGGAGCTTATGAGTTTTCTGTTGAGTTTTGTGTTGTGAAGTTTTCAAGTTTTGGGTAAATTTTTTATGGACAACGGAATAAGGAGTGGCAAGAGCCTAAGCTTGGGGATTCCCAAGGCACCCCAAGGTATTATTCAAGGACAACCAAGCATCTATGCTTGCGGATGCCCCGGATGGCATCCCCTCTTTTGTCTTCAATCCATCAGTAAATTTACTTGAGCCTATATTTTTATTCACCACATGATATGTGTTTTGCTTGGAGCGTCTTCTATGATATGAGTCTTTGCTTTTTAGTTTTCCACAATCATCCTTTCTGTACACACCTTTTTAGAGGGACACGTATTAATCGTGAATTTATTAGAATACTCTCTATGCTTCACTTATATCTTTTGAGCTAGGCACTTTGCTCTAGTGCTTCATTTATATCTTTTTAGAGCACGGCGGTGGCTTTATTTTATAGAAATTGATGAACTCTCATGCTTCACTTATAATATTTTGAGAGTCTTGAACAGCATGGTAATTTGCTTAGGTTATGAATTTAGTCCTAATATGATAGGCATCCAAGAGGGATATAATAAAAACTTTCATATAAAGAGCATTGAATATGAGAGAAGTTAGATTCCTTGCACTTGTTTTGAGATATAAAGATGGTGATATTAGAGTCATGCTAGTGAGTAATTGTGGATTGGTAGAAATACTTGTGTTAAAGTTTGTGATTCCCGTAGCATGCATGTATGGTGAACCGTTATGTGATGAAGTCGGAGCATGATTTTTTCTTTGGTTGTCTTCCTTATGAGTGGCGGTCGGGGACGAGCGATGGTCTTTTCCTACCAATCTATCCCCCTAGGAGCATGCGTGTAGTACTTTGTTTCGATGGCTAATAATTTTTTTCAATAAGTATGTGAGTTCTTTATGACTAATGTTGAGTCCATGGATTAAACGCACTCTCACCCTTCCACCATTGCTAGCCTCTCTAGTACCATGCAACTTTCGCCGGTGCATTAAACCCATCATATACCCTTCCTCAAAACAGCCGCCATACCTACCTATTATGGCATTTCCATAGCCATTCCGAGATATATTTCCATGCAACTTCCACCATTCTGTTTATTATAACACACACCATCATTGTCATATTGTTCTCATATGCATGAGGAATTCATATAGAGTCATACCTTTGTTCTAGTATCGAGTTGTGATTCTTGAGTTGTAAGTAAATAAAAGTGTGATGATCATCATTATTAGAACATTGTCCCATGTGAGAAAAGGATGATGGAAGCTATGATTCCCTCACAAGTTGGGATAAGTCTCCGGACTTTATAAAAAAATAAAAGAGGCCAAAGAAGCCCAAACAAAAAAAGAGAGGCCAAAGAAGCCAAACAAAAAAATGAGAGAAATGAGAGAAGGGACAATGTTACTATCCTTTTTCCACACTTGTGCTTCAAAGTAGCACCATGATCTTCATGATAGAGAGTCTCCTATTTTGTCACTTTCATATACTAGTGGGAATTTTTCATTATAGAACTTGGCTTGTATATTCCAATGATGGGCTTCCTAAAATTGCCCTAGGTCTTCATGAGCAAGCAAGTTGGATGCACACCCACTTAGTTTCTTTTTGAGCTTTCATACCCTTATAGCTCTAGTGCATCCGTTGCATGGCAATCCCTACTCACTTGCATCGATATCAATTGATGGGCATCTCCATAGCCCATTAATTTGCCTAGTTGATGTGAGACTTTCTCCTTCTTTTTGTCTTCTCCACAACCACCATATTCTATTCCACCTATAGAGCTATATCCATGGCTCACGCTCATGTATTGCGTGAAAGTTGAAAAAGTTTGAGAACACCAAAAGTATGAAACAGTTGCTTGGCTTGTCACCGGGGTTCTGCATGATGAAATATTTTGTGTGATGAAGATGGAGCATAGCCAGACTATATAATTTGTAGGGATAACTTTCTTTGGCCATGTTATTTTGAGAAGACATGATTGCTTCATTAGTATGCTTGAAGTATTATTATTTTTATGTCAATATTAAACTTTTGTTTTGAATATTAATGCATCTGAATATTCATTCCACAATAAAGAAGATTGCATTGATAAATATGTTAGGTAGCATTCCACATCAAAAATTCTGTTTTTATCATTTACCTACTCGAGGACGAGCAAGAATTAAGCTTGGGGATGCTTGATGCGTCCCAACGTATCTATAATTTTCGATTGTTCCATGCTATTATATTATCTATTATGGATGTTTTATATGCATTAATATGCTATTTTATATCATTTTTTGGGACTAACCTATTAACCTAGTGCCCAGTGCCAGTTGCTGTTTTTTCCTTGTTTTTGACTTTTTCAGAAAGGAATATCAAACGGAGTCCAAACGGAATAAAACTTTTGCGATGATTTTTCTTGGACCAGAAGACACCTAGAAAACTTGGGGAGAGGGCCAGAGGAGTCTTGAGGAGGCCACAGGCCACTAGGGCGCGCCCCAAGGGGGCGTGCCCCCTGGCTTGTGGGCCCCTCGAGGGTCCTCTAACCCTAACTTTGCCTCTATATATTCTCAAATATTCCCCCAACATCAGAAGCATCCACAAAAATACTTTTCCGCCGCCGCAAGCTTCTGTTCTCGTGGGATCCCATCTTGGGGCCTTTTCCAACGATCTGCCTGAGGGGGATTCAATCACGGAGGGCTTCTACATCAACCTTGCTGCCCTACCGATGATGCGTGAGTAGTTTACCACAGACCTATGGGTCCATAGCTAGTAGCTAGATGGCTTCTTCTCTCTCTTTGATCTTCAATACCATGTTCTCCTCGATGTTCTTGGAGTTCTATCTGATGTAATCTTATTTTGCGGTGTGTTTGTTGAGATCCGATGAATTTTGGATTTATGATTAGATTATCTATGAATATTATTTGACTGTTCTCTGAACTCTTTTATGCAAGTTTAAGATATCTTTGTATTTCTCTTCGAACTATCGGTTTGGTTTGGCCAACTAGATTGTTTTTTCTTGCAATGGGAGAGGTGCTTATTTTTGGGTTCAATCTTGCGATGTCCTCACCCAGTGACATAGTAGGGGCAGCGAGGCATGTATTGTATTGTTGCCATCAAGGATAAAAAGATGGGTTTTTCATCATATTGCTTGAGTTCATCCCTCTACATCATGTCATCTTACTTAAAGCGTTACTCTGTTCTTATGAACTTAATACTCTAGATGCAAGCAGGAGTCGGTCGATGTGTGGAGTAATAGTAGTAGATGCGGAATCATTTCGGTCTACTTGTCACGGACGTGATGCCTATATTCATGATCATTGCCTTAGATATCGTCATAACTATGCGCTTTTCTATCAATTGCTCAACAGTAATTTGTTTACCCACCATATGCTATCTTCAAGAGAGAAGCCTCTAGTGAAACCTATGGCCCCCGGATCTATTTTCCATCATATATTTTCAGATCTATAAACCAAAAAAACCCAAAAAACCTTGCTGCAATTTATTTATATTTATTTTAGTTTGCTCTTTTATTTATCTTTTATACCTATCTCTTTTAGATCTCACTCTTGTTCATGACCGTGAAGGGATTGACAACCCCTTTTTCGCGTTGTGTGCAAGTGTTTGTTAGTTTGTGCAGGTGCATAGATTGGAGACTTGCTTGTGCCTCCTACTGGATTGATACCTTGGTTCTTAACTGGGGGAAATACTTATCTCTATACTTTGTTGCATCACCCTTTCCTCTACAAGGGAAAAATCAACGCAAGCTCAAGAAGTAGCAGGTTGCCTCCCCACAAGCGCTATTGTTTTATGCCCCTAGCTAGGCATAATGCATAGATTCAAATATTTTCATCTCTGGTTTTTGTTCCATAGGTTGCCCTCATGATTGATTCATAGGGTGGCTTGATTCTTGTTCTAGGGAAGTGTTCCATACCCTTTCTTAATGGAAACTAAAAATTAATATTCCTTTCTTTCATATCAATCACGGCACCTATAGGTCGTAAAAACGGTCTACCAAGCATTATGGGACAAGACGGATTGCAATGAATATCAAGAACAATAAAATCAATGGGCACATAGTTTCTATTTGCAAGAATAAAAACACCATTAATTCTTCCCAAAGGCTTTTTAATAGTAGAATCCGCCAAGTGCAAATTAAGAGAACACTCTTCCATATTGGTAAAACCTAACACATCACATAGAGATTTCAGAACCGTGGAAACACTAGCACCCAAATCACATAAAGCATTGCACTGATAATCTTTGATCTTGACTTTTATGGTGGGTTCCCATTCATCATATAATTTTCTAGGAATTGAAATCTCTAATTCTAACTTTTCTTCCAAGGCTTTCATCATAGCTTCTACAGTATGTTCAGTAAGAGCTTTATTTTGTTAATAGGCATTGGGTGAATTTAGCATGGATTGCAAAAAACAAATGCATTCAATCAAAGAGTAACTGTCATAATTAAAGTCTTTGTAATCCAAGAGAGTGGGCACATCACTAGTTAAAGTTTTGATCTCTCCAAACCCACTTTCATAAAAAAAAATCAACAAGAATTTCACCCTCCGAATTATGAGGGCGCCTTCTAGCTAAAGTTGACTCTTCTTCAGTCCTCTTATTATCAAGTTTAATATTAATAAACAAGGAATCAATAGAAGAAACACCAATCATCTTAACATCCTCATCATTACTATGAAAGCAATCGGGCAAAAACGCTCTTTCTAAAATTTTTCTTTTACATCTAAGCATAGCGGTTCTTTTCTTACTTTCATCCATATAAACATATAAAGATTTAATTGATTAATTAATATCAACTTTGGGTGGAAAAATTTTAATCTTGACATTTTCTACATCACGTGAAATTCTATCAATGCTCCTAGACATATCATCAATCTTATTCAACTTTTCTTCTATCATAGTGTTGAAAACTTTTTGAGCATTAATAAATTCTTTAATATTACTCTCAAGATCAGAGGGCATCCTATTATTATTATAAGAAGAATCACCATAGGAATTGCCATAACTATTATAGGAATTTCCAGGAAAAGATCTAGGATTAAAATTACCTCTATAGCCATTGTTATTAAAATTATTTCACGAGACAAAATTCACATCAACGGGATCACTATTTTTCTCAATCAAAGTAGACAAAGGCACATCATTAAGATCAATAGGAGCATTTTTACTAGCAACCAATTTCATAAGTGCATCAACTTTTTCACTCAAAGTACTAATCTCTTCAACAGAATTAACTTTTTTACTAGTAGGTGCTCTTTTGGTATGCCATTTGTGAATAATTTGCCATGATATTGTCTAGAAATTTAGTAGCTTCACCCAAAGTAATCTCCATAAACGTACCACCCGTGGCGGAATCAAAAAGATTTCGAGAAACAAAATTCAACCCCGCATAAAAAAATTGTATAATCATCCATAGATTTGAACCATGAGTAGGACAATTTGTTAGCATTAATTTCATTATTTCCCAAGATTGTGCAACATGTTCATGCTCAAGTTGCTTGAAATTCATGATTTGATTTCTAAGGGAAATATTTTTCACGGGAGGAAAATACTTAGTAATAAAAGCATCTTTGCACTTATCCCAAGAATCAATACTATTACGAGGCAAAGATGAAAACCAAAATTTTGCACGATCACGCAAGGAGAAAGGAAATAATTTCAACTTCACAATATCATTGTCCACATCTTTTTTCTTTTGCATATCACACAATTCTACAAAAGTGTTCAGATAGGACGCGACATCCTCATTAGGACTACCGGAAAATTACTCTTTCATAACAAGATTAAACAAAGCAGCACTAATATCATAAGACTCCGCACTAGTGGCGGGAGGAGAAATCGGAGTACTAATAAAATCATTATTATTAGTATTGGAAAAATCACACAATTTGGTATTTTCTTGAGTCATTGTGACTACGCAAACAAGATCACAAGCAAACAAAAGATCGAACGAGAAAAAGGCGAACGAAAAAGAAGGCAAATAAAAAGGCAAATATTTTTGTGTTTTTCTGAAAACATTTTAGAAGTGGGGGAAATGAAAATGAGAGGCAAATGGCAAATAAAGTAATTGCAAGGAGCTGAGATTTGTGATTGGGTACTTGATAGATGTTGATGATGTCTCTCCGGCCACGGCGCCAGAAATTCTTCCTGATTGCTTGTATCTGCGTTGGTATTTCCCTGAAGAGGAGAGGATGATGCAGCACAACAAAGGTAAGTATTTCCCTCAGTTATGAAACCAAGGTTATCAATCTAGTAGGAGAACCAAGCTACACTATGTAAATAGCACCTGCACACAAACAACAAAAACTTGCAACCCAACGCGTAAGAGGGGTTGTCAATCCCTCCTCGGTATTGAGATAGATAAAATTTTATGAGATTTGATAAATAGATCTTGCAAAAACACAAAATAAAATAAATAAATAAATAAAATTACAGAAGGGTATTTTTGGGTTTTGATATGATAGGAAATAGTCCCGGGAGCCGTAGATTTCACTAGAGGTTTCTCTCGAGAAAATAGCATACGGTGGGTAAACAAATTACTGTTGGACAATTGATAGAAGAGCAAATAATTATGACAATATCCAAGGCAATGATCATGTATATAGGCATCACGTCCAAGATTAGTAGACCAACTCCTGCCTGCATCTACTACTATTACTCCACACATCCACCGCTATCCTGCATGCATCTAGTGTACTAAGTTCATGGAAAAACAGAGTAATGCAATAAGAACGATGACATGATGTAGAAAAGATCTATTCATGTAGGAATAGACCCCATCTTTTTATCCTTAATGGCAACGATACATGTGTGTCATGTCTCTTTCTGTCCCTGAGATTGAGCACCGCAAGATCGAACCCATCACAAAGCACCTCTTCCCATTGCAAGAAAAATCAATCTAGTTGGCCAAAGCAAACCACAGTTTCGGAGAAGAAATACGAGGCTATAAAGATCATGCATAAAAGAGTTCAGAGAAGACTCAAATAATATTCATGTATAGATCTGATCATAAACTCACAATTCATCAGATCCCAACAAACACACCGCAAAAAGTCATTACATCAAATAGATCTCCAAGAACATCAAGGAGAACATTGTATTGAAGATCAAAAAGAGAGAAGACGGACCCGTAGGTCTGTGGTAAACTACTCACGCATCATCGGAGGGGCAAGGGTGATGATGAAGAACCCCTCCGTGATCATTGACCCCTCCTACGGAGTGCCGAAAAAGGCCTCTAGATTGGATCTTGTGGTTCTGGAACTTGCGGCGGCTGGAATTGTGTTTCGTCGACTCCCCTAGGGTTTTTGGGATTTTAGAATATTTACATAGGTAGAGGTCGGTGGAGGGGGTGCCTGTGGGCTCCACTACCCACCAGGGCACGCCTAGGGGCCCTTCTGCGCCCTGATGCCTAGTGGGCCCCACAGGCCCCCTCTGGTGCACTTCTTGGGCCTCCTGGGTGTCTTCTGGGCAGAAAAAAATCTCCAAAAAGTTTCGCTGTATTTGGACTTCGTTTGGTATTGATATTCTGCGAAGTAAAAACAAGCAAAAAAACAGCAACTGGCACTGGGCACTATGTCAATAGGTTAGTCCCAAAAAATGATGTAAAGTTGCTAGTAAATAAATGTAAAACATCCAAGATTGATAATCTAACAGCATGGAACAATCAAATATTATAGATACGTTGGAGATGTATCAGTTACTTTGACTTTACCACTGGAACCATGTATGAAGTCGGGTCGGCCTCGAGGGGTACCCATGAGTGATGTGGAGTCGGGTTAATCTGGAGGATACCCGCGAGATAATTACGCGGCACGGCCGGGCATTCTTAGCCCTTGCCGTAAGTCCCTGAGATGGGGCGACCGGACCACATATCGTGGATCATTGATCATTACGGCGCGCTCCCAAGACACTAACAGTTTGGATATGTGAACCGAGTAGGCCTCTGGCCTTGTCGCATTAACCACCACGTGGGAATAAGTATGGGCACTCGGCATCGTACGATTCTCCGAAAGCTCTTCGGACGTCAGCGATTGAGCGGCACGCGCCCGGTTGGACGGTAACCACCTGCGCTTGTATAAGAGGGTGGGTCTACTCTAGGTCACGTACGCAACGTCACTAGTGGAAAAAGCCTAGCTATGGCGTGGCAATACGTGCCTTGCTGGCGTAGACACCCAACGCCACCAATATGGCGCCATTGTTAGAAAATAGTGCTGACGTGGGTGGCCACGCCAGCAGTATTCTAATGGTTGATGGCGTGCCAGACGGACAACGCCAGCACTATAACCACACAGGTAGTGGCGTGCAGTGTACTTTGCACGCCACGAACGTTTCGACCATCCAAAAAAAATTCCACCACCATATATAACATTTAGCATTTCACATTAGAACTAAGCACATATATAACAGCACACAGTAGAATAATACCAGCTAATAGACCATTAATTAGCAGTTAGTAATAGTGACAATCGATCACATACAGTAGTAGCTACACATATATATAGTGGTACGGTAATAAATGACAAATACTCACAAACACGAGCTAACATAGTTAATAAGCAGTTCATTTCACATCAATGGCCTAGCCACTTCTAGATGAGGTTGATGATGATCATCGTCCTCAAGTCATGGCGCATGGTGTTCGTAACAGTGAGTAGGATGGCCTATCCAACCCAAATATTCTTGCCACGAAGGAAATCCTTCCACCCCGCCCGGTTGAAGATATGCGACCGTTCGTGTCCACTGCGTAGGCACAGCTTGTGACGGAGCCCCTTCTAGTACGTAAGGCATAGTCCAGCTATGCCTTCTTCATCCAGCTCTATGCAACAACTCACAGATAGCTTTTTCGGTAATTTCTGAAAATCATTAGATATGATAAATGAGCATGTCATCACAGATAGCCTCTTAGGTAACTTCGATCCACATGTATCATCAGGTTCAACACTAAGGATATCATCACATCACTACACTACGCATATATCATCAATTTACTACACTAATTAAACATATATATCATCAAATTAATACGTACACTAAGCATATATCATCACATTATACTAGACACTAATTAAGCATATCACATTACTACAGTAAGCATATATCATCACATTATACTACACTATATAAGCATATCATCACATTACTACAGCATGCATATCATCTGATTACTAGCTACGTACACTAAGCATATCGTCACATTTCTACATAGCATGCACATTTAAATTTCTACACAAAACAATTTCTACACTAAGCATATATATCATCACATTACTACGGGTAAGCATATCATCCAACTACGTACTACACTAATTAAGAATGAATATATATCATCTAATTAATTACTACACTAAGTAACATACCAGGAGATGTTGTTTAATATTCTTCCTTGTGAGGCGGGTCATGAATGACATGCCGACGTAGTCTTCACTAAGCGGAAGTATGTCCCAGAGGTTACCCGATTCCTCATCGCTCAACCTTAGTTGGGCATATAGTGCTTCATTAAGTGGGCCCTCATCATCATCTGAAACCCCATCATCTGAATCCTCATGATCTGAATCCTCATCATCTGAATCCTCATGATCTGAATCCTCATCATCAGTATCGGTAATAAAATTCAAATAGACAACAGTAAGCCTGGGACTTTCTCCTCTGAAGGAGAAGCTGATATATTCACCCCCACGAAGACCCATTCGGGTGATGAAACAATCCCATTCATCTCCTCCAACCTGGGTGGTCTTTCGCCCCTTGAAGACCTGCATAGTGTAGGCCCCCCCACGAGCTTCGAAGGTCACGGTGTCTCTAGTGATATCATTGAATGCCAATCTCACATTGCATGGGATGATCTGTGTAAGAAAAAAACACAATGCACTAGTGGAAATAGCAACAAAAACAAAAAAATAACTGTTAGAAGGTTCATATAATTTGTTACCGCTAAAGGAATAAAACTAGGCTGCAAGTAGATGCCGAACAGCGTGGCATTACAAAGGCTGGTCCGTCACCTTGACTTGCATAGTCGAGATGGTGGTTCTTGCTCCATTCTACACAAAACACATATTGAACACTAAGTTGAATTATAAATGCAAGTATGCCACTCCAATTCAAAATCATGGTCTTGATTTTAGTTTCCCCACCCAACCAATTCAATTTGCTCACACTTATTCTCCTATGTTCCAAATTCGAAATGGTATCTCACTATAAATCTAGCAAAGGACCTAATATATCAATTTGTACTAATAAATCACATTAGTAATAAATAAATTTCTAGTAAATATCGTCTACCTAATAAATCAATGCCAATGCCATGCCAATATCATCTACCTAATAAATCAATTTCGCAGTACTAGCTAATATCGAAATTTTCTGGCTATCAGATCCGCCACCGGCCGAAGGGAGATGCTTGGGGAGGGGAAGAAGATTCGTGAGGGGAAGAGGGGAGATCTCACCTCCTTGCCGGACTTGGCGGTGGCTGCGTAGTTCCGGCGGCGAAGAGCGGCGTGGTCAGGCGGTGGCGGCGGCGTAGGTCAAGAAGGGGGGAGACGAAGAAGGGTGAAAACGATGAGCTCGTAGTGATGAATCAGACTTGCTGGTTTTTGCTGGACATGGATTTTTTTACTGGCGTGGGCCTAATGGACAGTGCTGTCATAGCCTAATGGGCCACGCCATAGAAAACGATAGCACACGGGAAAAAACTCAGAAAATAGCTATGGCGTCCTAGAAACATTCTACGCCAGCGATATACTCATATCAATGTCATACCAATTTGTCCGACGCCACCACTATTTGAAAAAAATAGTGCTGGCGTTGCTGGGAATCATGGCACCACTAACAAAAGTTGTGGCTAGCACTTTTTCCACTAGTGCGTGTAGGAGTGCAAAGGGCAATGGGCCCAAGACCCCTGCGCGCTTAGGATGTAGACTCGGCATGCTGGCCTCTTTGTCGAGCCTTGGTAGGACTACTATTTGTTGATCAGCCGAGGCCGGGTATGATCTGATGGTGTGCCCGTCCGGAGTTAATCGAGCGTGTTGGGTAAGTTTGTGCACCCCTGCAGGGAAGTTAATCTATTCGAATAGCCGTGTCCACGGTAACGGACGCTCGGAGTTGTATCCCGACCTTTACAACTAGAACTGGTTGCTGAGGCATGAAATGGATATGATGGCTCCGGGATTGCTTTCTCGCAGGTAGTCGAGGAAGGATCTCTGGGCATGACTAAATATACTTGTTACTTTATATATGCTAATCTACACTCTTCTAATGCTGCAAGATGCTTCAAGATGCTAGTCTTTGATAGGCTAGTCTTTCCCCTCTATTCTGGCATTCTGCAGTTCAGTCCAAACATATAGCGCCATTCCTTTGATACTGATGCATACTTAGTATAGATCTGATGTAAGTCTTGCGAGTACTTTGGATGAGTACTCATGGTTGCTTTGCTACCACTTTTCCCCTTTACCCGATTGCTATGATTAGATGATGGATCCCAGGAGCCAGATGACACCACTGACGACTACTACTACCCGATGGAGCCTACTACAACATGGAGACTGTCGTGGGAATGATTTCGACAATACAAAGGTGTATGGTAAAGGAGCATGATCTATTGAGATGCATATGGGTGACATGGTGTTTTAGCGAGTTCGGGCCTCTCGCGGTGGAGATAACAACCCTACATCTCGTGCTCCGAAGAGGCTTTGTTTTATCTGAGTATATATCCAGAGATTACAATGTGTGCGTGAGAGAGAGGAGAACGGATCTCCATGCCTGAGCTATGTCCTGAGATAATGGCGAGAGAGCCAGGGGAGAAGAAAGAGGGCCTGCCCCCAAGTCTAGTGGTGGGGCGTGGCTTATATAGAGTGCGCCACCCCCTCACATCTTATGTTACAAGGTGGAGCATCAATGCCATAATATCAGACTACTACGAAACCACCATCCTGACTTTTGGTCTTCATATGTCTGAGTGAGTCATATGACTGAGTGGTTGACTGTCATCCGAGTGGATGGTACATCGATCTGTCCGAGTGGATAGTATGCATGTCTGAGATTTATTTGGACCCAATTGATGTGTGGACCCCATGCTTATGATCTTTTGACCCTTCGTGGGCCTACCTATTAAGTGTATCCCCAACATTAGCCCCCGAATCGGTTGAGATTTTGCAGAATGAGTTTGTGAAAGACACAATTTGGTCCGAGTGATTACGGAAATACTCGGTACTCGTCATCGTGCTCTCAAACAACCAAGGTTTGAACAAAATCTCAATGGATTCTGAATTCCCGACTGATCTGGGGTAAGTGTTCGTGAGTAGAAACTTGGTGACAGTTGTTCATCTCTCGGAAGAGGTTAACTCGTGATCTGAGTATGGAAGTTTCGTTAAATCTAGGCAACAACACTGACGCATGGACTGCTCTCGGAGAGATGCCATTCTTATCCCGAAGGAACATCAATACGAGTTGGCTCTAGATCCAAACTTATGAGTTTCACACTTTGAGTCCTAGAAGAAGGCTAAAAAACGGGTCCGTGGAGGAGTGTTAAACTCACCTTATAGCAAAAAAATTAAGTGATCTGGAGCTGGTCCTGCATCGAGTAACTGATTACTCGGAATTTTGTTCTATGGGCGCGTGATTAGCGCACCCATAGGGTGTAGCCCCCGAGACTCTGACTGATTGCTGGTAGTCGGTTGGAGTCTGTAGGGTTTGTTGTACTTAAATGTTGTTGTTGGATTTTCCCGAGCAGAATGTTTCTTTTTGAGTTCTCTTCCAGTGGGGGCACGCTGAGTGCACCCACTAGGTATAGTCCCCGAGTCTCTTTCGGACTAGATGAGTTTGGAAGAGGGTTTAAGTCTCCTGGTAAACCTCCATGCAGTCGTCATGGTAAATATCTTCTAGTCTGAAATTGAGCCAATCGGATGGATCTTCACGCACTTGGCACGGTAAATAAGCTTAGCCCGGGGCTGAATCAGTCAGACTGATCTACGTGCACTCGGCACGGTAAATAAATTCAGCCTAGAACTAGGTCAAGCAGGTGAATCTTCGTTCCCTCGGCACGATGAATGAATTCGGCCTCGAAACTGCCGACTATAGAAAAAAGCTGGACACTCCACGGAGTAATCGTTCCAGTAGTACTTCTCACACTGACCATTAGCTTTTGCTCTTGCCAACCAGACGATCGGGTTGGGACCGGGTTGGAGACGAAGAGTGAGTGTTAGGTATTGAGCATATTTTATGAAAAAAGTAGAAAGCTGAGTGAGGAACATGCCGACTGACGACGCTACCATAGGTTTAGCCCCTGAATCGGTTGAGGTTTAATAGAACGAGTTTACTAAAACCTTGATTTGGCCTGAGCACTGCAGTGGCACTCGGCGCCTGTTGTCAAGCTTTAGTCAACTACGATTTGAACAAAACTTCAACGGATTTTGGACTATACATTTTCTGATTGATCGGATTGGGTTGATTGCTGGCAAAACTCAGTGGCATTCATATGTCTCTCGAGAGAGATTGACTAGAGGTCTGAGTGAGGACATGCCATGAAACCCAAGTGACGACGCAGGCGCCTGGTCTAATTCTCCGGAGAGATGCCACTCATTATCCCAGGGGGACGCCAGCGCAGGTCATCTCCAAGTCCAAGTTTATGAGGCACGTGCCTTGGAGCCTAGACAAAGGGCCAAGTTAACCCGCGGAGGGGCGTCGAGCTCATCCATTGAAATCCTGAAGGTGACTTCAGTCGGGTGTTTTACGTGTCTGAGTGCACGGAGACCCTTGGAGGGTGGTCGGTCGAACCGACATGTGTCCTTTAGGAAAGGCACAAAGAGAAATCGTGCGTGCCCGCACGGAAGCGGTTACGTCGCGGTTAGTAGGGAAAGTGGGGCGCTGCAAGGAAAAACTTGGTGGCACTCATATGTCTACCAGAAGAGATAGACTAATGGTCCGAGGTGGACGTGCCATGAAAAACCTGAGTGGCGAGGCTGGCGCATGGACTGACTCTCCAGAGAGAAGCCACTCATCATCCCAGGGGAACACCAGCACATGCCATCTCCGAGTCCAAGTTTGTGAAACTGACACCTTGGAGCCTAGAAGAAGGGCCAAGTGTATCCGTAGAGGAGCGTCGGTTTCACCCTTTTGTAGTCTTGAAGATGACTCCAGGTAATGATTTGGGCGATCGTCAGAGTGGACCGAGCAAGTGTGTTCAGAAAAATATTCCTAATGTGATCAATAGATTGATGAAATGGGCGTAACCCCTGAGGGTGGCATAGCTCTCGCCTGTGGCGCAGCCCCCGAGTGATGGTCGAAAGAGGTAAGCTCGCTACAAAGTGTGATATGAGGTTTGATCATATGAGTAACTTGGTCGTTCTCATGTTGGGGATGTACTGGTGAAGACGTGCACAACTGAGTGGTGACGCGCGGGGCAACAGAGTGGTGAGGACGTGCACAACCAAGTGGCAATGCGTGGGGCGGTTGAGTGGTGAGCACGTGCACAACCGAGTGGCGCCGTGCGGGCGACCGAGTGGTGAGGACGTGCACAACCGAGTGGCGGCGCGCAGGAAGTAGGGACGTGCACAACAAAGTGGCGGCGTGCGTGGCGGCGGAGTGGTGAAGATGTGCACAACCGAGTGGCGACGCGCGGGGCGACCGAGTGGTAATGACGTGCACAACCGAGTGGCGACGCGCGGGGTGACCGAGTGGTGAGGAGGTGACCAACCTCGTGGCGACGCGTGGGGCGGCCGAGTGGAGAGGACGTGCACAACCGAGTGGTGGCGCACGGGGCGGCGAAGTGGTGAGGACGTGACCAAGCGATGGTGACGCGCGGGGGTAGCCAATTTGTGAGGACGTGTCCAACTAATGGTGACGCGCGGGGCGACCGAGTGGTGAGGAGGTGGCCAACCTAGTGGCGACCCGCGGGATGGCCAAATGGTGAGGACGTGCAAAACCGAGTGGCGACATGTGGGGCGTACAAGTGGTGAGGAGGTGTCTCGCCGAGTGGCGACACGTGGGGCGTACAAGTGGTGAGGAAGTGTCTCACCGAGTGGCGACACGTGGGGCGGCCAAAGTGAAGGCGTGTCCCACCGAGTGACGACGCAAGGGGCGGTCAAAGTGAAGGTGAAAGGATCGAGAAGAGGGGTCTAGAGGTTGATTTTTAGCACAAGTTTAAGAATCCATAATATATTTCAAGCAAGCATGGCAAGAGTATGAGCAGCGGAAAGAGTAAAGCATGTTAGTTGCAAGAAAGTAAAGAGATGGGATTTTTGGCGTGGTTCCGATAGGTGATGCTATCATACATCCACGTTGATGGAGACTTCAACCCACGAAGGGTAACGACTGCGCGAGTCCACGGAGGGCTCCACCCTCGAAGGGTCCATGAAGAAGCAACCTTGTCTATCCCACCATGGCCATCGCCCACGAAGGACTTGCCTCACTCGGGTAGATCTTCACGAAGTAGGCAATCTCTTTTCCCTTACAAACTTCTTGGTTGAACTCCACAATCTTGTCGGAGGCTCCCAAGCGACACCTAACCAATCTAGGAGACACCACTCTCCAAAAGGTAATAAATGGTGTGTTGATGATGAACTCCTTGCTCTTGTGCTTCAAATGATAGTCTCCCCAACACTCAACTCTCTCTCACAGATTTGGATATGCTGGAAAGAAGATTTGAGTGGAAAGCAACTTGGGGAAGGCTAGAGATCAAGATTCTTGTGGTAGGAATGGAATATCTTGGTCTCAACACATGAGTAGGTGGTTCTCTCACAGAAAATGTATGATGGAAGTGTAGGCACGTTCTGATGGCTCTCTCCACGAATGAAGAGGGGGTGGAGGGGTATATATAACCTGCACACAAAATCCAACCATTACACACATTTGACCCAACTCGGTCAGACCGAATAGAAGAACTCGGTGAGACCCATTCAGTTCAAAATGTGAACGTTATGAATCTTGGTGGGACTGACTGGAACAACTCGGTGTGACCGATGTGCTAGGGCTTAGGGCAAACATCAACTTGGTGGTGTCGATTGCATCAACTCGATGAGACTGAAGTGAAACAAAAGACAACAGAGCGGATGTCAAGCTAACTCGGTGTGACCGATTGCACAGACTCAGTGAGACCGAAAGAGTGCAACAAGTCACAGGGAGGTTGCAAGGCCATCTCGGTGAGACCGAGATCCGTATCGGTGTGACCAAACTGTTAGGGTTTCTGGCTGTGGCTATGTCATATGAACTCGGTGGCTCCGGGTAGAAAGAATCGGTGGGGCTGAGTTTGACTTTGGGTTTTGGACATATTTGGAATGAGGAAGTGGTTGAGGGTTTTGGAGCAATATCACTAAGCACTTTGAGCAAGTAGACCATTAAGCAACACCTCATCCCCTTTTAATAGTATTGGCTTTCCTATGGACTCAATGTGATCTTGGATCACTAAAAGTAAAATGAAGAGTCTTGAGCTTTTGCCAATATGTGTCCTTAGCATTTTGAAGGGATCCGCATTTCCTTGTCCATGTCACGCCACTGTTGAACTTGTCTGAAATACACTAGATAAACCATTAGTCCAACAAGAGATATGTTGACATTAATTACCAAAATCACCCAGGGAGCACTTGTGCTTTCAATCTCCCCCTTTTTGGCAATTGATGACAACATACATCAAAGCTTTAGATAATAGATATGTTAGAGAGATAGGTAAAGCTTTGGAAAGACATGTAACATGCATAAGCTCCCCCTACATGTATGCTATCATGTAAAGATAGAGTATGCTAACATCTGAATGCATAAACATGACAGAGCAAGCACAGAGTTACATGCATCTTGGCTATATGCATCAGAGTAAATGATATGATCAAGAGATGTACCTTCATGTTTATGAATCCCTCTTGCAAACAATATGTGCAGTAGCAAGAGATCCTCATATACATGAGTGTGATGCATATACTTACCTTGTGATCTTGAGCTAGCTTTGGGAGGAGTAGACTTGAGAAAACAAGGTTAGATAACACAAGAATACTCCAAATAAAATGATTTCAAGAAACACAAAAGTACCAAGACTGGGATGACATGTGACAGATAAGTACTGTATGAGTACGTTATTCACGATAGACATGTCCCTAAAGAAATAAAGATTTGCAATAAGTTCCAAGGATTTTTCTCCCCTTAAGATAACACAGACACTTTGTCCCCCTGAATCTGATATTGGATAATGGGAGAAGGTAGGGTGAGATAAAATCAGAGCTGACTTCCGATCAAAGAAAGTAAGATCATAGCAGATTGGAAATCAATCATACTAACATGTCTTTTCCCTCTTAAAGACATGTGACTTCTTTCCTCTTGTTAATGTGCATCTTTTAGAAGAGGCTTTGATGCTCTCTCTCTGATAAGCTTTGATGTTCTCTCTCACTCCCCCTTTGACATCAATTTCCAAGAAGGGCTTCTTCAGGAATTCGGGTCAAGTAGGTTTGGTCCTTGAGAGACACTACAAAGCAGCATGTAGCTTAAGATGCTGGTAGAGGATAAGAATCATTGCGTGGAGCTGGAGAAAACATGCAATATGCAATGGCAAAATGTTTTCTCAGTAGTGAAATCGGTGACGCCAATCTGTTTCCATCGGTGACGCCGATTTGGCAGAGTCACTGAGGATGCATATCGGTCAAACCGAGTAAGTCCTTGTCGGTTGTACTGATGAACTTTGCACAAGGGATCCTTGTGTTTCGGTCTAGCTGATAGGCTGGAATCGGTGGGTCCTAGTTCAATGCAGAGGAAAATTTTGTCAACTCAGCTCACTTGGCAAATGGAATCTCACAAAGATTTGCAAGGAATTGGCATAAAGATTTGCAATGAGTTAACAGAAGATTCACGTACGAATGACAGGAAAGAAAAGGAAAAACAAAAGAGAATCTAGATGAAGAAGGAAAACACTCTAGCAAGAAAGTGTTCAAAGGAAATACAAAGGACACAAGAACACTAGAGTACTTCATCTAGAATGGGGTCGGCGACAAGGTCACCTATGTTAGAGTATATTGACTTAGGAGTCAAGTGAGATCACTTGATCATAGGTCATACTCATCGTTTAAGCTCAAAATGGGGTTACCATTTTTCGTTTAAGCATTTTGATGTATTCTCACCTTGTTGAGTTGCTTTAACTCATGACTTGGAGCAAAGCTTCTCGGAGGTGGAATAACATACCTTGGGTCATGATGTTGATCTTGATCATGTAGTTGAACTTGTGTTGGGTGCTCATGGTTGATGTTGTCCATCAAGAGTTGGGAGCACCATTTGAAGTTGAAGTTCATCTTCCTACATGGGTTAGTCTAGCAAGGAAGAGCACTTGTGTATCCTAATGGACAGTCATGAAACTAGATACTAATTGAAATAGTCAAAAGGATATGTTGAGTGAGTTCATGCTTCCTTGTATTCAACATCCATATCATAGAGACTTGGTGATGTAGAGATTGCTCAAAATGTGAATGGCATGCAATCTCATATATTTGGGTTCATCCAAGTACCTACAAGGGTTAGATACCATGCAAGGGTGCAAATATGTTTCCAAGACAAAAGATCATCATCATAAGAGAAATATCAAGGATTAGTCATAAGGCTCATGCCTTGCACGTATCCAAATGGAGTTTCTACTCCAAGTTTAAGGCAGTAATGATATTCAATTCACCTCTCAAACGGCAAAATACTTTCTCATCAAGTAGTTTGGTGAATATATCCGCCAATTGCTTATCGGTACGAACATGCTTAAGATTGATGTCTCCTTTAGCAACATGATCTCCAATGAAATGATGACGAACTTCAATATGCTTAGTTCGAGAATGTTGCACGGGATTATGAGCAATCTTAATGGCACTTTCATTATCACATAGCAATGGAACATGTTTCACATGTATCCCATAATCTTTAAGAGTTTGGGACATCCAAAGTAATTGAGCACAACATGATCCGGCGGCAATGTATTTCGCTTCAGCAGTTGATAAGGATACCGAGTTTTATTTCTTGGAGGACCAAGACACAAGGGATCTACCAAGAAATTGACAAGTACCCGAGGTGGACTTCCTAACAACCTTGTCACCGGCATAGTCCGAATCGGAGTAGCCAACAAGATCAAAAGATGACCTCTTAGGATACAAAATGCCAAAGTTTGGTGTATGAATTAAGTATCTCACTATCCTTTTCACGGCCTTAAGATGACATTCTTTAGGGGCCGCTTGATATCGTGCACACATGCACACACTTAGCATAATATCGGGATGGGAGGCACATAGATATAACAATGAACCAATCATAGAGCGGTAAACTTTTTGGTCAACTGGTTTGCCATCCTTAGTCAAGTCAAGATGTCCACTAGAAGGCATGGGTGTTTTCATACCTTTGCTTTCTTGCATGTTGAACTTCTTGAAAAGATCCTTGCTATACTTTGTTTGGGAAACAAAGGTACCTTCCTTAGTTTGCTTGATTTACAAACCAAGGAAAAATTTGAGTTCACTCATCATAGACATCTCAAACTTCTCCGACATTAGCCTTCCAAACTTTTCACTAAAAGGGGGTTAGTAGATCCAAATATGATATCATCAACATAAATTTGGCACACAAATAATTCTCCATTAACCCTTTTAGTAAAAAGTGTAGAATCAATCTTCCCAATTTCAAAACCTTTTTCAATAAGAAACTTGGTCAAGCATTTATACCATGCTCTAGGAGCTTGTTTAAGACCATAAAGAGCTTTGTGAAGTTTATAGACATGATCGGGCTTTTTGGGATTAACAAAGCCGGGAGGTTGTTTAACATAAACTTCCTCCTCAATTTCACCATTTAGAAAAGCACTTTTAATGTCCATTTGGTATAAAGTGATATCATGGTGATTGACATAAGCAAGTAAGATGCGTATGGACTCAAGTCTAGCAACGGGGGCATATGTCTCACCATAGTCCATACCTTCGACTTGAGTGTAGCCTTGAGCAACGAGATGGGCCTTGTTGCATACAACTTGTCCATCCTCATCTTGCTTGTTCCGAAACACCCATTTGTTTCCAATGACATTGTGGTTGTCGTCGGGCTTTTCTACCAATGTCCACACTTGATTCCTCTTGAAATTGTGTAGCTCTTCGTGCATAGCATTCACCCAATCCGGATCCTCAAGAGCTTCTTCTACCTTCATAGGTTCAACACTAGAAATGAATGAGTAATGTTCACAAAAGTTGGCCAAACGAGTTTTAGAGCGAGTGATTCTCCCGGTTTGAATGTCATCGAAGATTTGTTCGACGGGATGATCTCTTGTAACTCTTGCTCTAAATCGTGAGAGCTTTTGCTTGGGTTGAGGTGGAACATCCTCTTCATCATCATCTTCATTGTTGTTGATGTTGTCGTTCTCTTGTGGAGGTGGAGAAGGAGGTCAAGGTGGATCATCTTGTTGTACTTCCTCATTTTCTTCGTCTTGACATGTTCCACTTGTGGATGCCTCCATATCAACTTGTGGTTCACCTTGATGTGAAGTTGAGGCTTCCACTTGAATGGATGAAGTACTCTCCTTCACCTCCATTGGGCGAATCTTGCCAATGGACAAATCCTGAATTGCTTCCGAAGGATCTTTGTCTCCTACATCAATTGGCAATTGCTCTACTTGCGAGCCATTAGATTCATCAAACTTCACATCTACCGTCTCTTCAACCTTTCGGGTGAAATTGTTGTAGACACAGTAAGTGTGAGAGTTTGAGCCATAACCAAGTAGGAAACCTTCATGAGATTTAGGAGCAAATTTTGAACAACGATGCTTATCAAGAATGTAGCACTTTGAGCCGAATACTCAAAAGTATCCAACTTGGGGTTTGTTACTGGTGAGAAGCTCGTATGCCGTCTTGCCGAGAAGCTTATGAACATATAGTCGATTCGTAGCATGACAAGCTATCTCAACCGCTTCCGCCCAAAAGTGTTTTGGCGTCTTCTATTCATCAAGCATCGTTCTTGCCATTCCAATAAGTGTCCGGTTCTTCCTCTCAACAACTCCATTTTGTTGAGGTGTGTACGTAGCCAAGAACTCATGTGAAATCCCTTCTTCGTCAAGAAAGGTATCCACATTGGCGTTCTTGAACTCCGTTCCATTGTCGCTTCGAACCTTCTTGATCTTCACTTCAAATTGATTTTGGGCCTTCCTAGCAAAGTTTTTGAAGATCTTTTGGACCTGCGATTTATCATCAAGAAAGAACACCCACGTAAATCTGGAAAAATCATCAACAATGACCAAACCAAACGAGTTACCACCGAGACTCTTGTAGGCGTTGGGACCAAAAAGATCCATGTGAAGTAGCTCAAGCGGTCTTCTCGTGGTCATGATGTTCTTCACGAGATGACTTCCTCCAACTTGTTTTCCTGCTTGACAAGCACTGCAAAGTCTATCCTTATCAAATATGACATCTTTAACACCAAGGATATGATCACCCTTAATAAGCTTATCTAGATTTCGCACGCCCACGTGACCTAACCTTCTATGCCATAACCATCCTTTAGAAGATTTAGCAATTAAGGAAGTTCGAGGTTGAAATCAACAACATATAGATCACCTCTACGAATACCGGTAAAGACCATATTATGATTATCTCTTCGAAACACTTGGCAATCTACTTCAGTGAATAGAACATTGAAACCGAAGTTGGTTAGTCTAGATACGGAAAGTAAATTTTAGCCAAGAGATTCAACGAGCATAACGTTTTGGATAGAGATATCATGGGAGATGGCCACCTTACTGAGGCCAGCTACCTTACCCTTGGAGTTGTCACCAAAAGTGACATACTTGCGGGGACCATCGTTCTCTGCAAACTCATGGAACATATTCTTGTCTCCGGTCATATGATCAGTACATCCACTATCGAGAACCCATTCCTTTCCTCCGGCCATGTAGCCACGAAGGTTAGCCATAAGACCAAAGTGTCTCATTGACTCACCAAGATCAAAGTCACTATCAGCATCCTCATCATAATATCCATGTTCAACATTGTCATGTGAATGATCATCACCTAGAGAGAGTGATTCATTAGATTTATGACCATGACAATGTGCATCTTTATGAATTCTAATGACTTGTGAGATGATGCTACTAATGACTCCAACATCTCCTTTGGCACGCATAAGATCACGGAGCTCAAATAGACAATCGTCAAACTTAGGATCACTAGGATTCATTCTATGAAAAGCAATGGACTTTTGAAGAATCTCATCTAGATTTTTCAAGGAATAGTTTGGAAAGCGCTCCTCAAGGTATCTCCATATAGTATAAGCACATTCAAATGTAGGCAAGCATATAAGCAAATTTCTAGGCAAACCTCTAATGATAAGGTCAATAGTTCATAGGTTGCGGGTCATGTCAATATACTCATTGGGGGTAGGATGCAAGGGATCAATGGGAGGCGCACAAGGACTAGTAATATACTTGTTCAAATCATATTCATTGAAAATTTCAAGCATCTCATTCTTCCAAGAATTATAGAACTCTCCATCAAGCATAGGCACTCTACGTCTAATACTCCCAATCGTAGACTTATCCATCTTCCTCCAATGGTGGTTAAACCATAGCAATGGAGACCAAAGCTCTGATAGCAATTGAAAGGATCGAGAAGAGGGGTCTAGAGGGGGGGTGATTAGACCCTCAACAAGTAAAAGAAGCTGTTTTTAAGTTCTTCAAGTTGAGGTTGAGTTTTAGCACAAGTTTAAGCATCCACAATATATTTCAAGCAAGCATGGCAACAGTATGAGCAGCAGAAAGAGTAAAGCATGCTAGTTGCAAGAAAGTAAAGGGATGGGATTGGAGTGTGCAAACGCAATGTAGACTCGGAGATTTTTGGCGTGGTTCCGATAGGTGGTGCTATCGTACATCCATGTTGTTGGAGACTTCAACCCATGAAGGGTAATGGCTGCGCAAGTCCATGGAGGGCTCCACCCACGAAGGGTCCACGAAGAAGCAACCTTGTCTATCCCACCATGGCCATCGCCCATGAAGGACTTGCCTCACTCGGCTAGATCTTCACGAACTAGGCGATCTCCTTGCCCTTACAAACTTCTTGGTTCAACTCCACAATCTTGTCGGAGGCTCCCAAGCGAAACCTAACCAATCTAGGAGACACCACTCTCCAAAAGGTAATAAATGGTGTGTTGATGATGAACTCCTTGCTCTTGTGCTTCAAATGATAGTCTCCCCAACACTCAACTCTCTCTCATAGATTTGGATATGGTGGAAAGATGATTTGAGTGGAAAGTAACTTGGGGAAGGCTAGAGGTCAAGATTCTTGTGGTAGGAATGGAATATCTTGGTCTCAACACATGAGTAGGTGGTTCTCTCTCAGAAAATGTATGCTGGAAGTGTAGGCACGTTCTGATGGCTCTCTCCACGAATGAAGAGGGGGTGGTGGGGTATATATAGCCTCCACACAAAATCCAACTATTACACACATTTGACCCAACTCAATCAGACCGAATAGATGAACTCGGTGAGACCGATTCAGTTCAAAATGTGAACATTAGGAACTCGATGGGACCAACTAGAACAACTCGGTGTGACCGATGTGCTAGGGCTTAGGGCAAACATCAACTCGGTGGCACTGATTGCATCAACTCGGTGAGACCGAAGTGAAACAAAAGACAATAGAGCGGATGTCAAGCTAACTCAGTGTGACCGATTGCACTGACTCGGTGAGACCGAAAGAGTGCAACAAGCCACAGGGAGGTTCCAAGGCCATCTCGGTGAGACCGAGATGCGTATTGGTGTGACCGAACTGTTAGGGTTTCTAGCTATGGCTATGTCATATGAACTCGGTGGCTCCGGGTAGAAAGAATTGGTGGGGCCGAGTTTGACTTTGGGTTTTGGACATATTTGGAATGAGGAAGTGGTTGAGGGTTTTGGAGCAATATCACTAAGCACTTTGAGCAAGTAGACCATTAAGCAACACCTCATCCCCTTTTAATAGTATTGGCTTTCCTATGGACTCAATGTGATCTTGGATCACTAAAAGTAAAATGAAGAGTCTTGAGCATTTGCCAATATGTGTCCTTAGCATTTTAAAGGGATCCACATTTCCTTGTCCATGCCACGCCACTGTTGAACTTGTCTGAAATACACTAGATAAACCATTAGTCCAATAAGAGATATGTTGACATTAATTACGAAAATCCCCCAGGGAGCACTTGTGCTTTCAGAAGGCGTCTCTATCTGTGCGGCAACGTGCGGGCGTCCGAGTGGTGAAGAGGTGTCTCACCGAGTGACGACGTGCAGGACGGCCAAGTTGTGAAGAGGTGTCTCATCGAGTGGCGACGCGTTGGGCGATTAAAGTGAAGGCATGTCTAGCTGAGCGGCAACGTGCAGGCGTCCGAGTGGTGAAAAGGTGTCTCGCCGAGTGGCCACGCACGGGATGGCCAAGTGGTGAAGAGGTGTCTCACCGAATGGCGACACGCGGGGCGGTTAAAGTGAAGGCATGTCTAGCTGAGCGGCAATGTGCGGGCGTCCGATTTGTGAGGACGGGACCAACCGATGGTGATGCGCGGGGCGACCGAGTGGTGAAAATGGTCCTTGGAGCAGTGAGTCAGGTGCTTTCGAAGCTGATGTAGCGACGAGTCGGTGTAGTGTGGTTGTGATGCAACAAGACCGGTGTGGCAACTGAGTCTGAGTAGGAACGAAGATAGCGCGAAGAGCGTCTGAGTGATCATGTAACTTGTCGAAGGGGCTGATCCGACTAGTGATGAAGTACTCGACCACTTAGGAGAGTGTGATTTCTAATGAGCTGGAGCCCCCGAGTGCGGCACAGCCCCCGAGTGTGGCGCAGCCCCCGAGTGTGGCGTAGCCCCCGAGTGTACTACATGGTTCGACCGTGGTCCTGTCGGAACACGAGAAATATTGTTTTGAATGGATAAAGTGTAATTCAACGAGTCGGACTCTGGTACAGGTGAGGAGCAGCTTCCGAGTGATGCTCGAAAGAGGCAAACTCGCAAAGGAGTGAAGTATGCAGTTTAATTATAAAAAAAGATTTATTTGTCTCATGCCCAACGAGACGACGAGGTCTATGTCGTTGACATGATGAAGAGGACTCCATGAAGGGGTCAATCGAATGTGTTCGAAGTCAACAGAGCAACAAGGTCGGTGTTGCGGTGCGCTAGGATCGGTGGCGCACAGAGCTGCCGAGTGATCGTGTAACTTGTGTATAAAAAATAGCACAAGCCAACGTATTAATTTCTTGATGTAATATGATGTGTGCTAAAATGATTTGTGTAAATAACGCCCATAGACACCCACTGGGAGTGCAAGGGGCTTGCTGGTTCAGAACCAGCAAGAGTCTAAAAGAGCGAAGGATCCGATCAAACTTGTCGAAGTGAAGGATCCGACTGAACTCGTTGGAGTGCTGGACCCAAATGAAGCGGAAGTGCAGTGTTTCGACCGAGTTGTAGTCCCTGGGACTAATGTAAGCCATTTGAGGTTGAAAGAGAACATATGGTGTTCGTAAGCATGGCATAAGAGACTTCGCTTAAAATGCAAGCTGGACTCGGAAGTCAAATAATCAGTACTAAGCAAGTACATGAAAATAAACAACCGAGCGTAGAGGTACACTCGGTGTTGTGGACTCCAAGTGAACGCCGTGTATGTGAGTTACGGGATGCTCAAGAACATGAAAATAACTATTTAACAGGGGCGAAGTGCCTGAAGAATGACTTAGCTGCCTGATAGCGCATGAGCAGCCGAGTGGGCGTGTTGATGAAGACGTGCCCAACCGAGTGGCGGCGCGTGGGATGTCCGAGTGATGTAAATGTGTCCCACTGAGTGGCGACGCATGGGGCGGCCCAGTGGTGAAGATGTGTCTCACCAAGTGACAATGCGCGGGGCAGTTGAGTAGTGGAGATGTGTCTCACCGAGTGACGGCGCGCGGGGCGGCTTTGTCGTGGAGATGTGTCTCACCAAGCGGCGACGCGTGAGGTGATGTCGCTTGAACTACGTCGGTATTTCCCCAGAGAGGAAGGGATGATGCAGCACAACTACGGTAGGTATTTCCCTCAGTGATGAGACCAAGGTTATCGAACCAGTGGGAGAACCAAGCAACACTATGTAAACGGTACCTGCACACAAAGAACAAATACTTGCAACCCGACGTGTTAAAGGGGTTGTCAATCCCTTTCGGGTAACAGTGCCAGAAATTGTCAAGTTGACGGGATAAAAATTATGATAGGTTGGATAAATAGATCTCAAATAAACATAAAATAAAAGAAGTAACAAAAAAGTGCAGCAAGGTATTTTTGGGTTTTTGGAATAATAGATCGGAAAGCAAATATGACGAAGAATAGACCCGGGGGCCGTATATTTCACTAGTGGCTTCTCTCGAGAAAATAGCATACGGTGGGTAAACAAATTACTGTTGGGCAATTGATAGAACTTCAAATAATCATGACGATATCCAGGCAATGATCATTATATAGGCATCACGTCCAAGATTAGTAGACCGACTCCTGCCTACATCTACTACTATTACTCCACACATCAACTGCTATCCAGCATGCATCTAGTGTATTAAGTTCATGGAGAAATGGAGTAATGCAATAAGAACGATGACATGATGTAGACAAGATCTATTCATGTAGGAATAGACCCCATCTTGTTATCCTTAATAGCAACGATACATACGTTTCATGTCCCCTTCTATCACTGGGATTGAGCACCGTAAGATCGAACCCATCACAAAGCACCTCTTCACATGGCAAGAAAATTCGATATAGTCGGCCTAACTAAACCAAAGATTCCAAGAAGAAATACGAGGCTATAAGTAATCATGCATATAAGATATCAAAGAAACTCAAATAACTTTCATGGATAAAATAGATCTGATCATAAACTCAAAGTTCATCGGATCCCAACAAACACACCGCAAAAAGAGTTACATCAAATAGATCTCCAAGAGACCATTGTATTGAGAATTACAAGAGAGAGAGAGGAAGCCATCTAGCTACTAACTATGGACCCGAAGGTCTACAATGAACTACTCACGCATCATCGGAGAGGCACCAATGAGGATGATGAACCCCTCCGTGATGCTGTCTAGATTGGATCTGGTGTTTCTGGAACTTGCGGCGGCTGGAATCGTGTTTCGTCGACTCCCCTAGGGTTTTTGGAATATTGGGGTATTTATAGAGCAAAGAGGCGGTGCGGGAGGCCACCGAGGCGGGAGACTTCGTTTGGTATTGATTTTCTGCTAAGTAAAAAACAAGGAAAAAACATGAACTGGCACTGGGCACTATGTCAATAGGTTAGTCCCAAAAAATGATATGAAGTTGCTATAAAATGATTGTAAAACATCCAAGAATGATAATATAACAGCATGGAACAAGCAAAAATATAGATACGTTGGAGACGTATTAGCATCCCCAAGCTTAGTTCCTACTCGTCCTCGAGTAGGTAAATGATACAACAGAATTTTTGATGTGGAATGCAGCCTAACATGTTCATCACATTTTCTTTTCTTGTAGCATGGACATTTGGACTTTTATATGATTGAAAGCAATAGTGTAGTTTTGACATGAAGATTTCAATACTCAAGCATATCTACAAGCAACCACGTCTTTCAAAATATCAATACTAAAGCAAGTTATCCCTAGCCCATTATGCTCAATCATTGATCCATTCATGAAACACACTCGCATATTAGCTATACCCAATGCTCAAGTATGATCATAGTGCCCCTTAGTTGGTACTTTATAAGAGAAGATGGAGACTCAAATAAAATAAAAATTGCATAAAGTAAATAGAAAGGCCCTTCGTAGAGGGAAGTAGGGATTTGTAGAGGTGCCAGAGCTCAAAGCGAAAAAGATAGAGATAAAACATTTTGGGTGGCATGCTTTTCCTGTCAACGAAAACAATCGAGTAGTTCCCAATACTTTCCATGCTAGATATATCATAGGCGGTTCCCAAACAGAAAATAAAGTTTATTCCTTTTTCCACCATACTTTCACATTCCACAGCTAGACGTATCCACGGGTACCGTCCATATCATCACTTTCCAAGGAATTTATTATTTGACAACATAAAGTAAATTCATTTTTCATTTTAGGACTGGGCATCCCTAATACCTTTGTCGTACTCTCGTGCAATGACAAGTGAATAAACACTCATCTTGAGAATAACACATCTAGCATGGAAAAATATCAGCCACCCCCTACCGTTTCATGAGCGGTACGATCACACAAAAAGGAAATTTATTTTGAAAATTAGAGATGGCACATACAAATTTGATTAGAACGGCACGAAAATACCGCATATAGGTAGGTATAATGGACTCATATGGAAAAACTGGGTTTAAGGATTTTGTTTGCACAAGTAGTATTCTTACTTAGTACAAGTGAAGGCTAGCAAAAAGATTGAGAAGCATTCAACCAAGAAATGAAAAATCTCATAAGCGAGCATTAAGCATAACTAACACCGAATAATGCACCACAAGTAGGATGTAATTTCATTGCATAACTATTGACTTTCGTGCTTGCATAGGGAATCACAAACCTTAACACCAATATTCTTACTAAAGCACAATTACTCATCAACATGACTCACACATTGTATCATCATATCGCAAAACTATTACAAAGAAACAAGTTTATTTTGTCCAATGTTCTTCATGACAGTTTTTATTATATCCCTCTTGAATATCTATCACTTTGGGACTAATTTCATATGTTGCTTTTGATTGCTCCAACAAATCTAAGTGAAGAACATGAGCGTAAAATTTTCTTCTCTCAAAATAATATAAGTGAAGGAAGAGAGAATTTCTTCAAAATTACTAACTCTCAAATAAATCTAAGTGAAGCATGAGATCATTTCTTCAAAAATATTAAAGCACACCATGCTCAAAAAGATATAGTGAAGCACTAGAGCAATTCCATAGCTCAAAAAATTTAAGTGAAGCATATAGAGCAATTCTAACAAATCGTAGCATAATTTTGGCTCTCCCAAATAGTTGTGTTCAGCAAGGATAGATGACACAAACTAAAAAGAAAAACAGGCAAAGACTCATATAATGCAAGACACTCCAAGCAAAACTCATAATATGCGACGAATAAAAATATAGCTCCAAGTAAAATACCGATGGTTGTTAGAAGAAAGAGGGGATGCCACTCGGGGGCATCCCCAAGCTTAGTTGCTTGTTTCTCTTTGGATAATGGCTTGGGGTGCTATGGGGCATCCCCAAGCTTAGGCTCTTCTTACTCCTTATTCCTTCATCCATCGTGATCTCACCCAAAACTTGAAAACTTCAGTCACACAAAACTCAACAAAACCTTCGTGAGATCCGTTAGTATAAGAAAACTAATCTTTACTTTAAGTACTGTAGAAAAACCATTCAAATTTTGTTACTGCATTATATCTACTGTATTCTAACTTTACCATGGCTTATACCCCCGGATACAAACCATAGATTCATCAAAATAAGCACACAATGCAAAGAAAACAGAATCTGTCAAAAACAGAACAGTCTGTAAAGATGCGAATTGTTCTCATACTTCTGTAACTTCAAAAATAATGAAAAATTAGGAAAACAGAGACAATTTCTATATCAATCTTGTGTAAAACAGTCAGAGTTTTTGGTCGCTTTTGTGATTTTATACAATTATTTTACTCAACGCAAAAGTTTCTGTTTTCCAACAAGATCAAATGAACTATCACCAAAGCTATCCCAAAGGCTTTACTTGGCACAAACACTAATTAAAACATAAAAAACACAATCATAACAGAGGCATAATTGTGTAAACACTCAAGAACAGAAAGAAAAAGGCAATAATAAATTTTATTCATTGGGTTGCCTCCCAAAAAGCGCTATCGTTTTATGCCCCTAGCTAGGCATAAAGCATAGATTCAAGTATTATCATCTTTATTTCTAGATCCATAGGATGCCCTCATGATTGATTCATATGGTGGCTTGATTCTTGTTCTAGGGAAGTGTTCCATACCCTTCCTTAGTGGAAATTGAAATTTAATATTGCCTTCTTTCAAATCAATCACGGCACCAATAGTACGTAAAAACGGTCTACCAAGTATAATTGGGCAAGACGGATTGCAATCAATATCAAGAACAATAAAATCTATGGGCACATCATTCCTATTAGCAAGAATAAGAACATCATTAATTCTTCCCAACGGCTTTTTAATAGTGGAATCCGCCAAGTGCAAGTTCAAAGAACACTCTTCAATATTGGTAAGACCAAGAACATCACATAAAGATTTCGAAATTGTGGAAACGCTAGCACCCAAATTACATAAAGCAAAACACTCATAATTTTTTATCTTGACTTTGATGGTGGGTTCCCATTCATCATGTAATTTTCTAGGAATTGATATCTCTAATTCCAATTTTTCTTCAAAAGCTTTCATCATCGCATCAACAATATGTTTAGTAAAAGCTTTATTTTGGTCTTAGGCATGGGGTGAATTTATCATGGATTGCAACAAAGAAATACAATCCATCAAACAGAAATTATCATAATTAAAGTCTTTGTAATCCAAAAGAGTGGGCACATCACTAGTTAAAGTTTTGACCCCTCCAAACCCACTTTTATCAATTTTTTCAACAAGATTTTTACCCTCTAAATTATCGAACGCCTTCTAACTAAAGTTGACTCTTCTTAAGTCCTTTTGTCATCAATTTTAATTTTACTAAATAAGGAATCAATAGAAGAAACACCAATCACTTTAAGATCTTCATCATTTTTATGAAAGCAATCACTAGAAAACGCTTTTTCTAAAAATTCTCTTTTAGCTCTAAGCATAGCGGTTCTTTTCTTACTTTCATCCATAGAAACATATAAAGCTTTAATTGATTCTTCAACCTTAGGCACAAAAATTTTCAACCTGAGATTTTCTACATCATGAGAGATTCTATCAAGGCTTCTAGACATATCATCAATCTTATTCAACTTTTCTTCTTTCGTATTGTTGAAAACTTTTTGAGCATTGATAAATTATTTAATATTATTCTCAAGATCAAAGGTGTTCCTATTGTTATTATAAGAAGGATTAACATAGGAATTACCATAATTATTAGAGGAATTTCCAGGGAAAGGCCTAGGATTAAAATTACCTCTATAAGCATTTTTATTAAAATTGTTTCGCGAGACAAAATTCACATCTACGACATCACTATTTTGCTCAATCAAAGTAGACAAAGGCACATCATTAAAATCAATAGGAGCATTTTTACTAGAAACCAACTTCATAAGAGCATCAACTTTTTCACTCAAAGAATTTATTTCTTCAACCGAATTAACTTTTTTACTACTAGGAGCTCTTTCGGTATGCCATTCTGAATAATTTGCCATAATATTATCCAGCAATTTAGTAGCTTCACCCAAAGTAATTTCTATAAAAGTACCACCCGCGGCGGAATCTAAAAGATTTCTAGAAACAAAATTCAATGCCGCATAATTTTTTTGTATGAATATCCAAAGATTTAAACCATGAGTAGGACAATTTCTTAGCATCAATTTCATTCTTTCCCAAGATTGTGCAATATGTTCATGCTCAAGTTGCTTAAAATTCATGATCTGAGCTCTAAGGGAAATAATTTTCGCGGGCGGAAAATACTTAGTAATGAAAGCTTCCTTGCACTTATCCCAAGAATCGATACTATTGCGAGGCAAAGAAGAAAACTAAATTTTTGCACGATCTCGCAAAGAAAACAGAAATAATTTCAACTTCACAATATCATTGTCCACATATTTTTTTCTTTTGCATATCGCATAATTCTATGAATGTGTTAAGATGGGATGCGACATCCTCATTAGGAGTACCGAAAAACTGATCTTTAATAACAAGATTCAACAAAGTGGCATTAATATCACAAGATTCCGCACTAGTGGCGGGAGGAGCAATCGGAGTGCTAATAAAATCATTATTATTGGTATTAGAAAAATCACACAACTTGGTGTTCTCTTGAGTCATCGTGACTACGCAAACAAGATTGCGCACAAAAACAGATCTGACGAGAAAACGTCAAACAAAAAAGAGGGCAAATAAAACGGCAAATTTTTATGAAGTGGGGGAGATGAAAACGAGAGGCAAATGGCACATAATGTAAATTGCAAGGAGATGAGATTAGTGCTTAGGAACCTGATAGATGTTGATGATGTCTCCCCAGCAACTGCGCCAGAAATTCCTTTTGATGTCGCTTGAACTACGTCGGTATTTCCCCAAAGAGGAAGGGATGATGCAGCACAGCTACGGTAGGTATTTCCCTCAGTGATGAGACCAAGGTTAGTGAACCAGTAGGAGAACCAAGCAACACTATGTAAACGGTACCTGCACACAAAGAACAAATACTTGCAACCCGACGTGTTAAAGGGGTTGTCAATCCCTTTCGAGTAACGGTGCCAGAAATTGTCAACAGTTGACGGGATAAAAATTATGACAGATTGGATAAATAGATCTAAAATAAACGCAAAATAAAAGAAGTAACAAAAAAGTGCATCAAGGTATTTTTGGGTTTTTGGAATAATAGATCTGAAAATAAAAGTAGCAAATAATAGATCGGAAAGCAAATATTATGAAGAATAGACCCGGGGGCCGTAGATTTCACTAGTGACTTCTCACGAGAAAAATAGCATACGGTGGGTAAACAAATTACTGTTGGGCAATTGATAGAACTTCAAATAATCATGACGATATCTAGGCAATGATCACTATATAGTCATCACGTCCAAGATTAGTAGATCGACTCCTGCCTGCATCTACTACTATTACTCCACACATCGACCGCTATCCAGCAAGCATCTAGTGTATTAAGTTCATGGAGAAATGGAGTAATGCAGTAAGAATGATGACATGATGTAGGCAAGATCTATTCATGTAGGAATAGACCCCATCTTGTTATCCTTAATAGCAACGATACATACGTGTCATGTCCCCTTCTGTCACTGGGATTGAGCACCGTAAGATCGAACCCATCACAAAGCACCTCTTCCCATGGCAAGAAAATTCAATCTAGTCGGCCTAACTAAACCAAAGATTCGAAGAAGAAATACGAGGCTATAAGTAATCATGCAAATAAGATATCAAAGAAACTCAAATAACTTTCATGGATAAAATAGATCTAATCATAAACTCAAAGTTCATCGGATCCCAACAAACACACCGCAAAAAGAGTTACATCAAATAGATCTCCAAGAGACCATTGTATTGAGAATTACAAGAGAGAGAGGAAGCCATCTAACTACTAACTACAGACCCGAAGGTCTACAATGAACTACTCACGCATCATCGAAGAGGCACCAATGAGGATGATGAACCCCTCCGTGATGGTGTCTAGATTGGATCTGGTATTTCTGGAACTTGCGGCGGCTGGAATTGTGTTTCGTCGACTCCCCTAGGGTTTTTGGAATATTGGAGTATTTATAGAGCAAAGAAGCGGTGCGGGTGGCCACCGAGGTGGGCACAACCCACCAGGGCGCACCTGGGCCCCCAGGCACGCCCAGGTGGGTTGTGCCCCCCTCAGGGCACCCCTTTGGTACTTCTTTGGCCCAAGTTGTTCCTTCTGGTCCAGAAAAAATCTCCAAAAAGTTTTGCTGCATTTGGACTCCGTTTGGTATTTATTTTTTGCAAAGTAAAAAACAAGGAAAAAACAGGAACTGGCACTAGGCACTATGTCAATAGGTTAGTCCAAAAAAATGATATAAAGTTGATATAAAATGATTGTAAATAGCCAAGAATGATAATATAACAGCATGGAACAAGCAAAAATTATAGATACATTGGAGACGTATCATGGGGCGGCCGAGTGGTGGAGATGTGTCTCACCGAGTGGCGATGCGCAAGATGACCGTGTGACGAAGATGTGTCTCACCAAGTGGCGAAGCGCGGGACAGCTGAGTGGTGTAGACGTGTCCAACTGCCGCAGCGGTCAGTCAATCATCCGAGTAAATTCGCCCGAGCATGCATGCGAATTGTCCGAGCGGACGGTTGTTCCAGTGAGCTTTAGTCCCGTCCGAGTGAAACTGGGTTCGAACAGAAAAGGGACTGTTAAGCTATTATCAAATAATTTGAGGAATGAATTGTAAAATGATCGGAGAGGATAAGATTGCTCCCCTGAGTTCATCATCATGGAAACGGAGCGCCACCAGCCCACAGAGGGAGGAGCCGCCGCGCGCTCGGGGCGTGGCCAGCCTCCGGACTCCAGCCATGTCGGGCCTTTGCCTCCTCTCGTGGGAGCTGCTGCTGACATTTGATGCTCGGGGACAAGAGCTCCCGTGCTCACGCCATGTCGAGCAGTCGGCGCTGGAGGGAGGTCGCCGGAAGCCGCCAGCGAGCAGTCGGTGCCAGGGAAGGGAGCACTAAGCACTTGCGCCTCACCGCGGTATTGGCTAGCCGAGTAGCTGGCACCAGAGTGAGGAGCAGTGTTGCCGGCTGTCATTTGTTGTTCAGGGGAGCCGAGCCGCCGGCCAATTTGAAGGACGCCCAGCTGATACATCTCCAACGTATCTATAATTTTTGATTGTTCCATGCTATTATATTATCTGTTTTGGATGTTTTATATGCATTAATATGCTATTTTATATTATTTTTGGGACTAACTTCTTAACCTAGAGCCCAGTGCCAGTTTCTGTTTTTTCTTGTTTTTGAGCCTCGCAGAAAAGGAATACCAAACGGAATAAAACTTCACGATGATTTTTCTTGCACTAGAAGACACCCAGGGGACTTGGAGTCCAAGTCAGAAGAGCCACGAGGCGGCGGCAAGGGTGGAGGGCGCGCCCCCCTACCTTGTGGGCCCCTCGGTGACTCCCTGACCTAGGTCTTCCTCCTATATATTCACATATATTCCAGAACCACCAGAGGCATCCATGAAAACACTTTTCCACCGCCGCAAGCTTCTATTCCCATGAGATCCCATCTTGGGGCCCTTTCCTGCATCCTGCCGGAGGGGGAATCGGTCACGGAGGGCTTCTACATCAACTCTATTGCCCTTTCGATGAAGCGTGGGTAGTTTACCTCACACCTATGGGTCTATAGCTAGTAGCTAGATGGCTTGTTCTCTCTTTTTGATTCTCAATACCACGTTCTCCTCGATGTTCTTGGAGATCTATCCGATGTTATCTTCTTTTGCGGTGTGTTTGTCGAGATCCGATGAATTGTGGATTTATGATCAGCTTATCTATGAATATTATTTGAATCTTCTCTGAATTCTTTTATGCATGATTTGATATCTTCGTATTTCTCTTTGAATTATCGGTTTAGTTGGCCAACTAGATTGGTTTTTCCTGCAATGGGAGAGGTGCTTAGCTTTGGGTTCAATCTTGCATGATTTCACCCAGTGACAAAGTAGGGGTAGCGAGACACGTATTGCATTGTTGCCATCGAGGATAAAAAGATGGGGTTTTCATCATATTGCTTGAGTTTATTCCTCTACATCATGTCATCTTACTTAAGGCGTTACTCCGTTCTTTATGAACTTAATACTCTAGATGCATGCTGGATAGCGGTCGATGTGTGGAGTAATAGTAGTAGATGCAGGCAGGAGTCGGTCTACTTGACACGGACGTGATGCCTATATGCATAATCATTGCCTTGGATATCGTCATAACTTTGCACTTTTCTATCAATTGCTCGACAGTAATTTGTTCACCCACCGTATTATTTTGCCTTCATGAGAGAAGCCTCTATTGAAACCTATGGCCCCCGGGTCTATTTTCCATCATATTAGTTTCCGTTCTACTATTTTGCAATCTTTTATTTTCAGATCTATATACCAAAAAAAACCAAAAATATTTTATCTTTTATTTATCTATCTCTATCAGATCTCACCTTTGCAAGTGACCGTGAAGGGATTGACAACCCTTTTATCGTGTTGGGTGCAAGTGTTTGATTGTATGTGCAGGTATTGGTGATTTGCGCGTTCTTCTCCTACTGGATTGATACCTTGGTTATTAACTGAGGGAAATACTTACCTCTACTATGCTGCATCACCCTTTCCTCTTCAAGGGAAAAACCAACGCAAGCTCAAGAAGTAGCAGGAAGAATTTCTGGCGCCGTTGCCGGGGAGATCTATGCCAAGTCAAGACTAGTCTCTCATTGACTTGCCAATTTCTGGCTTCGTTGTTGGAGGGATCTACGTCGAGCATACCAAGTACCCATCATAAAACTCTCATCTCTTGCATTACATTATTCGCCATTTGCCTCTCGTTTTCCTCTCCCCCACTTCTAAAATGATTTTTGAAAAGATTTGCCTTTTTATTCGCCCTTCTTCCGTTTGTCTTTTTCTTTTGCTTTTTGTTTGCTCGTGTGTTAGCCTTCCTCTATGGCTCAACCCAAAAACTTTGATCCTTACTATAGGAATTTGGAAGAAATTGAAAATAATATTAGGAGCTTCATGTCCTTACAATTTGAGCATAATAGTTTCTTTAGAAACGAGCTCAAGGAGCAGAAAACTTTTATGGAGTATATGAATAAAGAGCTCGATGATATGTCGAAGGAATTCTATGGTCTTAAATCTCAATTTGCTCATCTTGAAAATTTAGTTGGCCAATTTTCTGATAAACAAACCACTTTGGTAAATAAGATGGCCGCTAAACCAGAGTTTTGTGAAAATAATGATGAAGATCTTAAAGTGATTGATGTGACTCCTATTGAATCTTTGTTTTCTAAAATAAATCTTCATAAAGATGGGACTGGAGATGAGTCAACTTTAGTTAAAAGGCGTCCCAATGATTCGGAGTTTATAGATCTTGATGCAAAAATTGATAAAACTGGGATTGGAGAGGTCAAAACTTTAAGTAGCAATGAACCCACTCTTTTGGATTTCAAGGACTTTAATTATGATAATTATTCTTTGATATATTGTATTTCCTTGTTGCTTATAATCAAAATAAAGCTTTTACTAAACATATCATTGACGCTTTGATGAAATCTGTTGAAGAAAAGCTTGAATTGGAAGTTTCTATCCCTAGAAAACTTTATGATGAGTGGGAACCTACAATTAAGATTAAGATTAAATATTATGAGTGCCATGCTTTGTGTGATTTGGGTGCTAGTGTTTCCACAATTCCAAAAACTTTATGTGATGTGTTAGGTTTCCGCGAATTGGATGATTGTTCTTTAAATTTGCATCTTGCGGATTCCACTATTAAGAAACCTATGGGAAAGATGATGTTCTTATTGTTGCAAATAGGAATTATGTGCCCATAGATTTCATTGTTCTTGATATAGATTGCAATCCTACATGTCCTATTATTCTTGGTAGACCTTTCCTTAGAACGATTGGTGCAATTATTGATATGAAAGAAGGAAACATTAGATTTCAATTTCCGTTAAGGAAGGGCATGGAACACTTTCCTAGAAAGAAAATTAAGTTGCCATATGAATCTATTATGAGAGCTACTTATGGATTGCATACCAAAGATGAAAATACCTAGATCTATGTGTTTTTATGCCTAGCTAAGGGCGTTAAACAATAGCGCTTGTTGGGAGGCAACCCAATTTTATTTTTGCGTTTTTTGTTTTGCTTCTGTTTTTGTATAAAATACACATTATTAACTCTGTAGTAATTGTGTTTTGGTGTTTTAATTAGTGTTTGTTCCAAGTAAGACCTTTGGGATGGCTTACGGTGATAGTTGATTTGATCTTGCTGAAAAACAGAAACTTTTGCGTCCAGTCACAGAATTTTAATAATTCACTGGAGCATGGAAAAACCCTCAATTTCGTACACCGGATTGATATCCAAATTTCCTGTATTTTCCTAATTTTTCATAATTTTTGGAGTTACAAAAGTATTATAACAATTCAGATCTTCGGAGACTGTTCTGTTTTTGACAGATTCTTTTTTCTTTGTGTTGTTTGCTTATTTTGATGAATCTATGGGTACTATCGGGGGGAATGAACCGTGGAAAAGTTGGAATACAGTAGATATTACACCAATATAAATAAAGAATGAGTTCAAAACAGTACAAAAAGTGGTGATTTTATTTTCTTATACTAATGGATCTCACGAGTTTTCTGCTGAGTTTTGTGTTGTGAAGTTTTCAAGTTTTTGGGTAAAGATTTGATAGACTATGGAATAAGGAGTGGCAAGAGCCTAAGCTTGGGGATGCCCAAGGCACCCCAAGGTAATATTCAAGGACAACCAAGAACCTAATCTTGGGGATGCCCCGGAAGGCATCCCCTCTTTCGTCTTCGTCTATCGGTAAATTTACTTGAGGCTATATTTTTATTCACCACATGATATGTGTTTTGCTTGGAGCGTCTTGTATGATATGAGTCTTCGCTTTTTAGTTTGCCACAATCATCCTTGCTGTACACACCTTTTGAGAGGAAGACGCATGAATCGTGATTTATTAGAATACTCCAGGTGCTTCACTTATATCTTTTGAGCTAGGCAATTTTGCTCTAGTGCTTCACTTATATCTTTTTAGAGCATGGCGGTGGTTTTATTTTATAGAAATTGTTGAACTCTCATGCTTCACTTATATTATTTTGAGAGTCTTTCTAAACAGCATGGTAATTTTCTTTGGTTATGAATTTAGTCGTAATATGATAGGCATCCAAGAGGGATATAATAAAAACTTTCATATAAAGTGCATTGAATACTATGAGAAGTTTGATTCCTTATGATTGTTTTGAGATATAAAGATGGTGATATTAGAGTCATGCTAGTGAGTAATTATGGATTGTAGAAATACTTGTGTTGAAGTTTTTGATTCCCGTAGCATGCACGTATGGTGAACCATTATGTAACGAAGTTGGAGCATGAGGTATTTATTGATTGTCTTCCTTATGAGTGGCGGTCGGGGACGAGCGATGGTCTTTTCCTACCAATCTATCCCCCTAGGAGCATGCGCGTAGTACTTTGTTTCGATGACTAATAGATTTTTGCAATAAGTATGTGAGTTCTTTATGACTAATGTTGAGTCCATGGATTATACGCACTCTCACCCTTCCACCTTTGCTAGCCTCTCTAGTACCGCGCAACTTTCGCCGGTGCCATACACCCACCTTTTACCTTCCTCAAAACAGCCACCATACCTACCTATTATGACATTTCCATAGCCATTTCGAGATATATTGCCATGCAACTTTTCACCGTTCCGTTTTATTATGACATTCTCCATCATTGTCATGTTGCTTTGCATGATCGTAAGATAGCTAGCATGATGTTTACATGGCTTATCTGTTTTTTGATGTCATTTGCTACGCTAGATCATTGCACATCCCGGTACATCACCGGAGGCATTCATATAGAGTCATATTTTGTTCTAAGTATCGAGTTGTAATTCTTGAGTTGTAAGTAAATAAAAGTGTGATGATCTTCATTATTAGAGCATTTCCCTATGTGAGGAAAAATAAAAGAGGCCAAAGAAGCCAACAAAAAAAAGGCCAAAGAAGCCAAACAAAAAAAAGGGAGAGAAAAGAGAGAAGGGACAATGTTACTATCCTTTTTCCACACTTGTGCTTCAAAGTAGAACCAAGAACTTCATGATAGAGAGTCTCCTATGTTATCACTTTCATATACTAGTGGGAATTTTTCATTATAGAATTTGGCTTGTATATTCCAATGATGGGCTTCCTCAAATTGCCCTAGGTCTTCGTGAGCAAGCAAGTTGGATGCACACCCACTTAGTTTCTTTTTAAGCTTTCATAAACTTATAGCTCTAGTGCATCCATTGCATGGCAATCCCTACTCACTCACATTGATATCTATTGATGGGCATCTCCATAGCCCGTTGATACACCTAGTTGATGTGAGACTATCTCCTTCTTTTTTGTCTTCTCCACAACCACCTTATTCTATTCCACCTATAGTGCTATGTCCATGGCTCACGCTCATGTATTGCGTGAAAGTTGAAAAGGTTTGAGAACATCAAAAGTATGAAACAATTGCTTGGCTTGTAATCGGGGTTGTGCATGATTTGAGTACTTTGTGTGACGAAGATGGAGCATAGCCAGACTATATGATTTTGTAGGGATAACTTTCTTTGGCCATGTTATTTCGAGAAGACATGATTGCTTTATTAGTATGCTTGAAGTATTATTGTTTTTATGCCAATATTAAACTTTTTTTTGAATCTTATGGATCTGAACATTCATGCCACAATAAATAAAATTACATGGATAAATATGTTAGGTAGCATTCCACATCAAAAATTCTGTTTTTATCATTTGCCTACTCGAGGACGAGCACGAATTAAGCTTGGGGATGCTTGATACGCCTCCAACGTATCTATAATTTTTGATTGTTCCATGCTATTATATTATCTATTTTGGATGTTTTATATGCATTAATATGCTATTTTATATTACTTTTGGGACTAACTTATTAACCTAGAGCCCAGTGCCAGTTTCTGTTTTTTCCTTGTTTTTGAGCCTCGCCGAAAAGGAATACCAAACGGAATAAAACTTCACGATGATTTTTCTTGGACCAGAAGACACCCAGGGGACTTGGAGTCCAAGTCAGAAGAGCCATGAGGCGGCGGCAAGGGTGGAGGGCGTGCCCCCTACCTTGTGGGCCTCTTAGTGACTCTCTGACCTAGGTCTTCCTCCTATATATTCACATATATTCCAGAACCACCAGAGGCATCCACGAAAACACTTTTCCACTGCCGCAACCTTCTGTTCCCGTGAGATCTCATCTTGGGGCATTTTCTGGCATCCTGCCGGAGGGGAATCGATCACGGAGGGCTTCTACATCAACTCTATTGCCCTTCCGATGAAGCGTGAGTAGATTACCTCAGACCTACGGGTCCATAGCTAGTAGCTAGATGGCTTCTTCTCTCTCTTTGATTCTCAATACCACATTCTCCTCGATGTTCTTGGAGATCTATCCGATGTAATCTTCTTTTGCGGTGTGTTTGTCGAGATCCGACGAATTGTGGATTTATGATCAGCTTATCTATGAATATTATTTGAATCTTCTCTGAATTCTTTTATGCATGATTTGATATCTTTGTATTTCTCTTCGAATTATCGGTTTGGTTTGGCCAACTAGATTGTTTTTTCTTGCAATGGGAGAGGTTCTTAGCTTTGGGTTCAATCTTGCATGATTTCACCCAGTGACAAAGTAGGGGTAGCGAGACACGTATTGCATTGTTGCCATCGAGGATAAAAAGATGGGGTTTTCATCATATTGCTTGAGTTTATTCCTCTACATCATGTCATCTTACTTAAGGCGTTACTCCGTTCTTTCTGAACTTAATACTCTAGATGCATGCTGGATAGCGGTCGATGTGTGGAGTAATAGTAGTAGATGCAGGCAGGAGTTGGTCTACTTGACACGGACGTGATGCCTATATGCATAATCATTGCCTTGGATATCGTCACAACTTTGCGCTTTTCTATCAATTGCTCGACAGTAATTTGTTCACCCACCGTATTATTTGCCTTCATGTGAGAAGCCTCTAGTGAAACCTATGGCCCCCGGGTATATTTTCCATCATATTAGTTTCCGATCTACTATTTTGCAATCTTTTATTTTCAGATCTATATACCAAAAAAACCAAAAATATTTTATCTTTTATTTATCTATCTCTATCAGATCTCACCTTTGCAAGTGACCGTGAAGGGCTTGACAACCCCTTTATCGCGTTGGGTGCAAGTGTTTGATTGTTTGTGCATGTATTGGTGATTTGCGCGTTCTTCTCCTACTGGATTGATACCTTGGTTCTTAACTGAGGGAAATACTTACCTCTACTGTGCTGCATCACCCTTTCCTCTTCAAGGGAAAAACCAACGCAAGCTCAAGAAGTAGCACCAGCCCACGACCAAGTGATGTTATCAAGGGGACTCGCCGCCGAGCGCCCGTGTCACGCCAGGTTCGCGTCTTCCCTGCATATGTCATCGCGTGTGGTTTATCCGGAGAGGGGACTGCCACGCGCTCATGTCGAGCTGGGTGTGTGCCTCCACCATGGTGCCCATGGTCAGGCGGCCAATGCCGGGGGGAGGAGGTGCCATGGGAGCGCGGCCTACACCTGGCTTCCACACCGCGTTGAGCGATCGATGCCAGCGGAAGGAGTCGCCAATGCTAACACCGAGCCAAGACCGTGCCTCCTCCTCCGTGGGCGAGTGAACTTGAGTCTGTGTCCGGGTGGCTTCATCTGTCTGTAACTCTGGACGAATCTGGTTCGCAGCTGTCCGAGTGAAAGATCCATCGGGTGACCCTGCAAGTTACTAGCAAGTACGGCCACGAAGTTGAAGGCCGGACGGTTATACGTGCTTGCATGCACGAATTAACTGGTGCAGAACCGGTGGGTTGTGGAAACAACTGGCTTGTTCTGGCCGCAGCAATTAGAAAGGTGGGGTTAGTAATCCCCATCAATTGGTCGGTTAATAAGGCGATTACCTTAACGAAGCGGTCAATCCATGCTTGACGGAATTATGAGACCGATGTTAGGCATGCACTTAATGATTGCCGGTGGAGCCACGTACATGTGGGAGTTGTCCTTCCATTCCTTTTCTCCTGCATGCAGTTAATGCTCGATTAGGTGGCCTACATTATGCATGCACTTACCAGGCATTTATTCCTTCAATCCCAAACGGCCATTGGTTGCGGGTTGAGGCTGTTTCACAGGTCGCCGCCGCAGCGCGCCTCCGCTATGGAGACCATCGCAGGCGACCGGCATAAGAGGAAGGAGCGCTGCGCGCCTGCGCCTCCACCGTGGAGGTGGCCGCCGAGCAGCCAAGAACACGAGGCTGGAGTCAATGACGAGGCGAACGTTCCCGGCGGCCATGCGTGACGACGACGCTGGCTGCCATGCGTGATGACGATGAGGCGGACGACGCCGGTGGCCACGCGCGGGGACTCAACGGCGACATCGCAGACGAGATGCACTCGGTTGTGTCGAGGTCGGAGACGATGATGAGGTGGACGGCGCCGATGGCTGCACGTGGAGGCGCAGTCGGTTGTGCCGAGGTCGGAGACGACGATGGGGCGGTCGATGCCGGTGGCCGCACGTGGAGGCACAGTCGGTTGTGCCGAGGTCGGAGACGATGATGGGGCGGACGGTGCCGACGGCCGTGTGTGGAGGCGCAGTCGGTTTCCTGCTTTCACGCCGTCATTGCTGCTATTGGCGAGGTCCAGAACTGCGATTCAGGTGGTCAGCTCACGCGTACACGAGGCATGCCAACTTGAAGGTCGATGGATCTCCTTGTATGTGCTTGGATGGATGTCTGTTTCCCTTCCGTTTGCGATGCTTTGCTCGTCGTTGATGTCGCTTGAACTACGTCGGTAGCCCCAAAGAGGAACGGATGATGCAGCACAGCTACGGTAGGTATTTCCCTCAGTTATGAAACCAAGGTATCAATCCAGTAGGAGAACCAACCAACACTATGTAAACGGTACCTGCACACAAAGAACAAATACTTGCAACCCGACGTGTTAAAGGGGTTGTCAATCCCTTTCGGGTAACGGTGCCAGAAATTGTCACGTGAACGGGAGAAAAATTATGATAGATTGGATAAATAGATCTCGATAAAACGCAAAATAAAATAAATAGCAAAAAAGTGCAGCAAGGTATTTTTGGGTTTTGGTATAATAGAGCTGAAAATAAAAGTGGCAAATAATAGATCGGAAAGCAAATATGAAGAAGAATAGACCCGGGAGCCGTATATTTCACTAGTGGCTTCTCTCGAGAAAAATAGCATACGGTGGGTAAACAAATTACTGTTGGGCAATTGATAGAACTTCAAATAATTATGACGATATCTAGGCAATGATCATTATATAGGCATCACGTCCAAGATTAGTAGATCGACTCTTGCCTGCATCTACTACTATTACTCCACACATCGACCGCTATCCAGCATGCATCTAGTGTATTAAGTTCATGGAGAAACGGAGTAATGCAATAAGAATGATGACATGATGTAGACAAGATCTATTCATATAGGAATAGACCCCATCTTGTTATCCTTAATAGCAATGATACATACGTGTCATGTCCCCTTCTGTCACTGGGATTGAGCACCGTAAGATCGAACCCATCACAAAGCACCTCTTCTCATGGCAAGAAAAATCGATCTAGTCGGCCTAACTAAACCAAAGATTCGAAGAAGAAATACGAGGCTATAAGCAATCATGCATATAAGAGATCAAAACTCAAATAACTTTCATGGGTAAAATAGATCTGATCATAAACTCAAAGTTCATCGGATCCCAACAAACACACCGCAAAAAGAGTTACATCAAATAGATCTCCAAGAGACCATAGTATTGAGAATCAAAAGAGAGAGAGGAAGCCATCTAGCTACTAACTACGGACCTGAAGGTCTACAATGAACTAGTAACGCATGATCAGAGAGGCACCAATGAGGATGATGAACCCCTCCGTGATGGTGTCTAGATTGGATCTTGTGTTTCTGGAACTAGCGGTGACTGGAATTGTGTTTCGTCGACTCCCCTATGGTTTTTGGAATATTAGGGTATTTATATAGCAAAGAGGTGGTGCGAGAGGCCACCGAGGTGGGCACAACCCACCTGGGCGCGCCTGGGCCCCCAGGCGCGCCCAGGTGGGTTGTGCCCCCCTCGGGGCACCCCTCTGGTACTTCTTCGGCCCAAGTTGTTCCTTCTTGTCCAAAAAAAATCTTCAAAAAGTTTTGCTGCGTTTGGACTCCGTTTGGTATTGATTTTCTGCGAAGTAAAAAACAGTAACTGGCACTGGGCACTAGGTCAATAGGTTAGTCCCAAAAAAATGATATAAAGTTGCTATAAAATGATTGTAAAACATTCAAGAATGATAATATAACAGCATGGAACAAGCAAAAATTATAGATACGTTGGAGACGTACCAGCATCCCCAAGCTTAATTCCGACTCGTCCTTGAGTAGGTAAACGATAAAAATAGAATTTTTGATGTGGAATGCTGCCTAACATGTTCATCACATTCTCTTTTCTCTTGTAGCATGGACATTTGGACTTTTATATGATTCAAAGCAATAGTCTAGTTTTGACATGAAGATTTCAATACTCAAGCATATCAACAAGCAACCATGTCTTTCAAAATATCAACACTAAAGCAAGTTATCCCTAGCCCATTATGCTCAATCATTGATCCATTCATGAAACACACTCGCATATTAGCTATACCCAATGCTCAAGTATGATCATAGTGCCCCTTAGTTGGTGCTTTATAAGTGAAGATGGAGACTCAAATAAAATAAAAAATTGCATAAAGTAAATAGAAAGGCAATTCGCATAGAGAAGTAGGGATTTCTAGAGGTGCCAGAGCTCAAAGTGAAAAAGATAGAGATAATACATTTTGGGTGGCATGCTTTTCCTGTCAACGAAAACGATCGAGTAGTTCCCAATACTTTCCATGCTAGATATATCATAGGCGGTTCCCAAACAGAAAATAAAGTTTATTCCTTTTTCCACCATACTTTCACATTCCACGGCTAGTCGTATCCACGGGTACCGTCTATACCAACACTTTCCAAGGAATTTATTATTTGACAACATAAAGTAAATTCATTTTTCATTTCGGGACTGGGCATCCCTAATACCTTTGTCGTACTCTCGTGCAATGACAAGTGAATAAACACTCATCTTGAGAATAACACATCTAGCATGGAAAAATATCAGCCACCCCCTACCGTTTCATGAGCGGTACAAGCACACAAAAGGGAAATTCATTTTGAAAATTAGAGATGGCACATACAAATTTGCTTAGAACGACACGGACATACCGCATATAGGTAGGTATAGTGGACTCATATGGCAAAACTGGGTTAAAGGGTTTTGGATGCACAAGTAGTAATCATACTTAGTACAAGTGAAGGCTAGCAAAAAGATTGAGAAGCATCCAACCAAGAAACAAAAAATATCATAAGCGAGCAGTAAGCATAACTAACACCGAATAATGCACCACAAGTAGGATATAATTTCATTGCATAACTATTGACTTTCGTGATTGCATAGGTAATCACAAACCTTAACACCAATATTCTTACTAAAGCATAATTACTCATCAACATGACTCACATATTATATCATCATATCGCAAAACTATTACAAAGAATCAAGTTTATTTTGTCCAATGATCTTCATGAAAGTTTTTACTATATCCCTCTTGAATATCTATCACTTTGGGACCGATTTCATATGTTGCTTTTGATAGCTCAAACAAATCTAAGTGAAGAACATGAGCATAAAATTTTCTTCTCTCAAAATAATATAAGTGAAGCATGAGAGAATTTCTTCAAAATTACTAACTCTCAAATAAATCTAAGTGAAGCATGAGAGTATTTCTTCAAAAATTTAAAGCACACCATGCTCAAAAAAGATATAAGTGAAGCACTAGAGCAATTCCATAGCTCAATTTTTTTTAAGTGAAGCATATAGAGCAATTCTAACAAATTATAGCATAATTTTGGCTCTCTCAAATAGGTGTGTTTAGCAAGGATAGATGACACAAACTAAAAAGCAAAACGAGCAAAGACTCATATAGCACAAGACGGTCCAAGCAAAACTCATGATATGTGATGAATAAAAATATAGCTCCAAGTAAAATACCGATGGTCGTTCGAAGAAAGAGGGGATGCCACTCGGGGGCATCCCCAAGCTTAGTTGCTTGTTTCTCTTTGGATAATGGCTTGGGGTGCTCTGGGGCATCCCCAAGCTTAGGCTCTTCTTACTCCTTATTCCTTCATCCATCGTGATCTCACCCAAAACTTGAAAACTTCAATCACACAAAACTCAACAAAACCTTTGTGAGACCCGTTAGTATAAGAAAACCAATCTTTACTTTAAGTACTGTAGAAAACCTCTTCAAATTTTGTTATTGCATTATATCTACTGCATTCTAACTTTACCATGGCTTATACCCCCCCGATACAAACCATAGATTCAACAAAATAAGCACACAATGCAAAGAAAATAGAATCTGTCAAAAACATAACAGTCTGTAAAGATGCGAATTGTTATCATACTTCGTTAACTCCAAAAATACTGAAAAATCAGGACAACATAGGCAATTTTTATATCAATCTTGTGTAAAACATTCATAATTTTTCATCGCTTCTGTGATTTTAGACAATTATTTTACTGGACGCAAAAGTTTCTGTTTTCCAACAAGATCAAATCAACTATCACCAAAGCTATCCCAAAGGCTTTACTTGGCACAAACACTAATGAAAACATAAGAAACACAATCATAACAGAGGCATAATTGTGAAAACACTCAAGAACAGAAAGAAACAGGCAAAAATAAATTTTATTCATTGGGTTGCCTCCCAACAAGCGCTATCGTTTTATGCCCTAGCTAGGCATAAAGCATAGATTCAAGTATTGTCATCTTTGTTTCTAAATCCATAGGATGCCCTCATGATTGATTCATATGGAGGCTTAATCCTTGTTCTAGTGAAGTTTTCCATACCCTTACTTAGTGAAAATTGAAATTTAATATTGCCCTCTTTCATATCAATCACGGCACCAATAGTACGTAAAAACAATCTACTAAGTATATTGGACAAGAAGGATTGCAATCAATATCAAGAACAATAAAAATCTATGGGCACATAATTCCTATTTGCAAGAATAAGAACATCATTAAATCTTCCCAAAGGCTTTTTAATAGTAGAATCCGCCAAGTGCAAGTTTAAAGAACACTCTTCAATACTGGTAGACCAAGAACATCACATAAAGATTTCGGAATCGTGGAAATGCTAGCACCCAAATCACATAAAGCAAAACACTCATAATTTTTTATCTTGACTTTGATGGTGGGTTCCCATTCATCATGTAATTTTCTAGGAATTGAGATCTCTAATTCCAACTTTTCTTCCAAAGCTTTCATCATGGCATCTACGATATGTTTAGTAAAAGCTTTATTTTGTTCATAGGCATGGGGTGAATTAATCATTGATTGCAACAAAGAAATACGATCAATCAAAGAGAAACTATCATAATTAAAGTCTTTGTAGTCCAAAAGAGTGCGCACATCACTAGTTAAAGTTTTGACCTCTCCCAACCCACTTTTATCAATTTTTTCAGCAAGATTTTCACCCTCCAAATTATCGGGACGCCTTCTAGCTAAAGTCGACTCTTCTTCAGTCCTTTATCATCAATTTTAATTTTACTAAACAAGGAATCAATAGAAGAAACACCAATCACTTTAAGATCTTCATCATTCTTATGAAAGCAATCACTAGAAAACGCTCTTTCTAAAAATTCTCTTTTAGCTCTAAGCATAGCGGTTCTTTTCTTGCTATCATCCATAGAAATATATAAAGCTTTAATTGATTCTTCAACCATAGGCACAAAAGCTTTCAACTTGAGATTTTCTACATCATGAGAAATTCTATCAATGCTTCTAGACATATCATCAATCTTATTCAACTTTTCTTCTATCGTATTGTTGAAAACTTTTTGAGCATTGATAAATTCTTTAATATTATTCTCAAGATCAGAGGTGTTCCTATTATTATTATAAGAAGGATTACCATAGGAACCACCATAATTATTAGAGGAATTTCCAGTAAAAGGCCTAGGATTAAAATTACCTCTATGAGCATTGTTATTAAAATTGTTTCGTGAGACAAAATTCACATCTACGTCATAACTATTTTGCTCAATCAAACTAGACAAAGGCACATCATTAAGATCAATAGGAGCACTTTTATTAGCGACCAATTTCATAAGAGCATCAACTTTTTCACTCAAAGAATTTATTTCTTCAACCGAATTAACTTTTTTACTACTAGGAGCTCTTTCGGTATGCCATTGTGAATAATTTGCCATAATATTATCAAGCAATTTAGTAGCTTCACCCAAAGTAATTTCCAGAAAAGTACCACCCGTGGTGGAATCTAAAAGATTTCTAGAGACAAAATTCAATCCCGCATAAAATTTTTCTATGATCATCCAAAGATTTAAACCATGTGTAGGACAATTTCTTAGCATCAATTTCATACTTTCCCAAGATTGTGCAACATGTTCATGCTTAAGTTGCTTAAAATTCATGATTTGAGTTCTAAGGGAAATAATTTTCGCGGGTGGAAAATACTTACTAATGAAAGCATCTTTGCATTTATCCCAAGAATCATTACTATTGCGAGGCAAAGAAGAAAACCAAAATTTTGCACGATCTTGCAAAGAAAACGGAAATAATTTCAACTTCACAATATCATTGTCCACATCTTTTTACTTTTGCATATCGCATAATTCTACAAATGTGTTAAGATGGGACGCGGCATCCTCACTAGGAGTACCAGAAAACTGATCTTTCATAACAAGATTCAACAAAGCGACATTAATATCACAAGATTCCGCACTAGTGGCGGGAGGAGCAATCAGAGTGCTAATAAAATCATTGTTGTTGGTATTGGAAAAATCACACAACTTGGTGTTTTCTTGAGTCATCGTGACTACGCCAACAAGATTGCACACAAAAACAGATCTGACGAGAAAACGACGAACGAAAAAAAGGGTGAATAAAATGGCAAATTTTTGTGAAGTGGGGGAGATGAAAACGAGAGGCAAATGGCAAATAATGTAAATTGCAAGGAGATGAGATTTGTGATTAGGAACCTGATAGATGTTGATGATGTCGCCCCGGCAACGGCGCCAGAAATTGCTTTTGATGTCGCTTGAACTACGTCGGTATTTCCCCAAAGAGGAAGGGATGATGCAGCACAGCTACGGTAGGTATTTCCCTCAGTTATGAAACCAAATAACACTATGTAAATGGTACCTGCACACAAAGAACAAATACTAGCAACCCGATGTGTTAAAGGGGTTGTCAATCCCTTTCGGGTAACGGTGCCAGAAATTGTCACGTGAACGGGAGAAAAATTATGATAGATTGCATAAATAGATCTTGATAAAACGCAAAATAAAATAAATAGCAAAAAAGTGCAGCAAGGTATTTTTGGGTTTTTGGTATAATAGATCTGAAAATAAAAGTGACAAATAATAGATCGGAAAGCAAATATGAAGAAGAATAGACCCGGGAGCCATAGATTTCACTAGTGGCTTCTCTCGAGAAAAATAGCATACGGTGGGTAAACAAATTACTGTTGGGCAATTGATAGAACTTCAAATAATTATGATGATATCCAGGCAATGATCATTATATAGGCATCACGTCCAAGATTAGTAGACCGACTCCTGCCTGCATCTATTACTATTACTCCACACATCGACCGCGATCCAGCATGCATCTAGTGTATTAAGTTCATGGAGAAACGAAGTAATGCAATAAGAACGATGACATGATGTAGACAAGATCTATTCATGTAGGAATAGACCCCATCTTGTTATGCTTAATAGCAACGATACATACGTGTCATGTCCCCTTCTTTCACTGGGAATTAACACCGTAAGATCAAACCCATCACAGAGCACCTCTTCCCATGGCAAGAAAAATCGATCTAGTTGGCCTAAGTAAACCAAAGATTCGAAGATGAAATACGAGGTTATAATTAATCATGCATATAAGAGATCAAAGAAACTCAAATAACTTTCATGGATAAAATAGATCTGATCATAAACTCAAAGTTCATCGGATCCCAACAAAAACACCGCAAAAGGAGTTAAATCAAATAGATCTCCAAGAGACCATTGTATTAAGAATTACAAGAGAGAGAGGAAGCCATCTAGCTACTAACTACGGACCCGAAGGTCTACAATGAACTACTCATGCATCATCGGAGAGGCACCAATGAGGATGATGAACCCCTCCGTGATGGTGTCTAGATTGGATCTTGTGTTTCTAGAACTTGTGGTGGCCGGAATTGTGTTTCGTCGACTCCCCTAGGGTTTTTGGAATATTGGGGTATTTATAGAGCAAAGAGGCGGTGCGGGAGGCCACCGAGGTGGGCACAACCCACCAGGGCGCGCCTGGGCCCCCAGGCGCGCCCAGGTGGGTTGTGCCCCCCTCGGGGCACCCCTCTGGTACTTCTTTGGCCCAAGTTTTTCCTTCTAGTCCAGAAAAAATCACCAAAAAGTTTCGCTGCGTTTGAACTCTGTTTGGTATTGATTTTCTGCGAAGTAAAAAACAAGCAAAAAACAGCAACTGGCACTGGGCACTATGTCAATAGGATAGTCCCAAAAAAATGATATAAAGTTGCTATAAAATGATTGTAAAACATCCAAGAATGATAATATAACAGCATGGAACAAACAAAAATTATAGATACATTGGAGATGTATCAGTCATGCAGATGAACAATACAAGAAACGTGTTAAAACATGAAGATGAAACCGAATAGAGGGCACCAGCGGGAATCGATGTGCCGCCGGTGGTTGAAGAAATAACCATCTGGATCATGGCTCAATAGATGCCATGCCCCACGGTGGGAGCCAACTGTCGTGGGAACGATTCCGACAATAGAAAGGGGTAGGGTAAAGGAGCATGGTCTATCAAGATGCATATGGGTGACACGGTGTTTTAGCGAGTTCGGTCCTCTCGCGGTGGAGATAACAACCCTACATCTCGTGCGCCGGAGAGGTTTTGTTTTATCTGAATATATATCCGGAGATTACAATGTGTGTGAGAGAGAGGAGAACATATCTCCATGACTGAGCTATGTCTTGAGACTAATGGCGAGAGAGCCAGGGGAGAAGAAAGAGGGCCTGCCCCCAAGTCTAGTGGTGGGGGTGGCTTATATAGAGTGTGCCACCCCCTCACCTCTTATGTTACAAGGTGGAGCATCAATGCCATAATATCAGACTACTACGAAACCGCCATCCTTACTTTTGGTCTTCATTTGTCCAAGTGAGTCGTATGACCAAGTGGTTGACTGTCATCCGAGTGGACGATACGTCGATATGTCTGAGTGGATAGTATCTCTGTATGAGATTTATTTGGACCCACCTGATGTGTGGACCCCATGCTTATGATCTTTTGACCCTTCATGGGCCTATATGTTAAGTGTATCCCCAACAGAGACCACCGACGACCAGGAGTAGTTAGGAGGCTCCCAAGTAGGAGGCCTTGCCTTTTCAATCGTTGCTGCTTTTGTGCTAGCCTTCTTAAGGTAGACTTGTTTACTTTATGGCTGTACTCAGATATTGTTGTTTCCACTGACTCGTTTGTATTCGAGCTGATGTATTCAAGCCCTTGAGGCCCCTGGCTTGTAATATAAAGCTTGTATGACTTTAATTTGTGTCTAGAGTTGTGTTGTGATATCTTCCCGTGAGTCCCTGATCTTGATCGTACACATTTGCGTGTATGATTAGTGTACGATTGAATCAGGGGTGTCACAAAGTTAAACTCGGAATGTTGGGCTTGTGTGTGAATTATACCATGTCCAATGGTTCCTCTATTATTGTTTAGAAAGTAATGGATGTTATTGCATGACTCGGAAAAAATATATTTTGTGCCACATCTCGGCATCACAGACTTACATACATCTCAGTAGATGCATGGACATCACAACAGGCATGCTGACTCGAGAAACATTTGAACCTAGCTATTACGAATGAAAATTTGTATTAACAACAGTTTTAGATAGCAGGAGACGCCTAGCCTGCTCTGCCTCTGCTAGCTGATTTCTGGCTTCTTCCATCTCTTCTTTGGCTTGGGTGAAGAGAGCATCTGATTGCTCTTTTCGCTTCTTTAGGAACTCAGCTACATTCTCAAGGGATGTTGCACGCTTTATTTTAGCCTTACTAAAGCCACGAGGACATGTACAATTGACGACTCCACCTGGCTTGTGACTAATCCAGCATCATCTAGGAATTCGCACCTTGTGTCTAATCCGGCGTCATTAGGGAACTGGCACCTTGTGTGTAATCCAGCCTCATTTTGGAAACATGATCTCGAGGTTGACCATACTTCCCTCCTCGCAAGAACTGCTTCCTGACATGAAGAAGTTACGTCCTGTTTAGATCAATAGTCAGAGCTCCCCAGATCCATTAAGTAGAAGCCTGATAAACAGGACTAGGAGAAGTGGATTCAAAAGGAGAAATATAAAAATAGACTCCAAGGTGAGAACACCCACTTCCTACATCAAGCTAAAAGGAAAGCATTAGGATGATTAAGACATTGCTTATTACATATCAAGAAGAGCCAGCTTATAGAAACTACGACATATACATCGAAGAACACAAGGCTAAGAGAAGTAGAAAAACCAGCAGAGGGGTGCACTAAGCCAAGGGTTGCTGCATCAAAACAACTGGCAACCAGATGATCTCCAGGGCATCTATAGGCGCGTTTGACTGACTAGCTTCAACATTAAATTACAAAAGATTCATCCTATGGCATGGTGGGTCCAGTGAGTAAATTGAGATCCTACAAATGATTGAGAGACTAATCAAGTTTACAGGAAATTGTTTGTCTCGCCTATTATTGTTTAATAATCTGCCACACGGCTGGATTGCATGGCAAGAACCCTAGCCAAGCAGTCAACATGGTTTAACGCTGTTTTCGGCTTGATGCTTGCCTAGGGCGTGGCCTGGTCCTGTGTTCACTACTGCTGCCAGACACATACCATGTAAAAGTAAAAAAATGATCAAAAGAGGGGGCTCCCTCCGATTTCATTAACGAACCCATGAAGGACACACAAAAGATCCACCATTGCTAGTCAGGTTCTCAATGTCAAAATAATTGAAAGGTTGTTACTTACCAAAGCTCATTTTATAGGTTCGGTGCAGCTCCTCTTTAACTTGCGACGTTCCTTGATGATGTCCCCAACATCCTGTATTTGGTCTTCATTGCTCCTCTACATGTTCGCATTCATAGTTTTCAAATCTCAACATGGCAAGAAAAATATAGTAATACTCACACATCTTGTGGGCAACATTAAAGCACTCATCTGCCATGTTAGCACGAGTGATTTTTAATATCCTACTATGTGGCTCTTCAACTTTGCTAGAACTACGTTGTGGTTTCATTGTGAGTAAATAGAACAAGGGGGGTCACCTCCCTGCAATTCTAAAAAACTTTCCATCATTTGCCACACTACTAGTTACAGATGAAGAACCTATGCAAGCACAGTGCAATACAGTAGCGACGCACAATTACAAGATGATATTCTATTGGACAATACAAGCTATAACCAATTACTTTTACCGGAACAATAGCAGCCAGGAAATTTGAAGGGTACGTATGAACATAATCGGAACTACACATGTACTGCTAAGAGAATCAATATACACATTACCAATCGAGGAGGAGTACGAAGGTCACGACGGCATTTGTGCATCATGGTCGGCAACGGGAGTCGGTTCATTGTCGACGATGGTGGTGCTGGTGCGCTTGGCGTCGGCTTCTGGGAAGCAGATCTGAGATCATGGAAGACGGCGTTGGGGAAGCAATGTTCGGATGCAGAGAATCGCTCTCGGCCAAACCCTCTCCTTGCAAAACACCGACGGCCATGAGCCTTAGCGACGGGTCGACGTTCGGCGGCCAGGAGTCACCCCTAGCCGAACTCCCCTTCGACAACTCGGCTTTGAGCCCCAGTATAGAAGTGATATCCGGAGACCGGGTCTTGTCCTCGGTCCTTTGCGACCATCCGGCCCCAGGCCTCGAGGTCAACTCGGCCCTCGAAGATTCGGATCCGGCGCAGGTCCGGATCATCTCCTGCCCCGCCACATCGGAAACTGGCCTTCGGTGGCTACCGCATACCAGTACGACGACCCTCACCCTGTTAAACGAGGCGTTGGACCGAATCCAGATGATGGCTATTCGGGAGGACCCACCCTCGGCTTGCATTAAGCAGCCCTTTGAGGCATACTCCAGGGAATTCTGCGTCCCACCCACCACCCACCTTGTGGCCACAGTCGAGGACTTAACCGGCATGCTGGACTACACCTCGGAAAACGCCCATTCCATGGACGAGGACAGCAGAACCACCACCAATACCGACGTCGCGCCCCTCGCCACAGGCCGCTGGACGGCCATGTCCACCTACGACATTTACATGGTGGACACTCCAAAGGACAACGACGGCACCGCCAAGAAAGATAGCGGTAAACCTGGCGATGAGCCGCATAGGCGCCGCAGACAACGCCGTCGCTCCAAGGGACGTCGAAGCCACGTGAGCAACACAAACACCGGAGAGAACGGCACTCCGGACAACGCGGACAACCTCGAGGACCACGGCGCCGACGAGCAACCTCAAGCTGACCACGAGGAGGAGGACCCGCTCAACTTAGAGGACCTTGGTGACTCTGAAGATAGCAACTACCTCCCCCCTTCCGAAGAGGAGGCTAGTTCAGGCGAAGAGGATTTCATCGTCCCCGAAGACCCGCTGGATCAAGAGTGGTTCAAACAGCAGCTTGTTGCCACCACACGCAGCTTGAAGAAACAGCAACAGAGAATAAAGGCCGAGAAGGACACCCTCAATGACAGATGGACTAAAGTCCTAGCTGCTGAAGAGGAGTACGGCTACCAGCGGCAGACCAAAAGTTACCCAATGCGAAAGCTCCTGCCGCAGTTTGACGATGAGGCCATAGAGCCACCACCTGCACGGCACACTCAGGCGGACTAGCTGGACTGCCCCCCTCGAGGACGTGATACGCCCGTTGATAAAACCGAACAGCCTCTTGCTCCCCCTCGCCCAAGCAAGGAGCCAGTTCGGCCGACCTACGAGTACGACTTACGACGCGACCTAGATGCCCCTGCAGGGCAGACAATGTCCCTCTACGGACCTAAAGATAACTCTCCTGTTCGACGGGGCGGTTACCAAGCTTGGTTAGACCGAAACAATAGAACTCGGGAATAACACCGAGCCCGGATGACAGATGGTCTCCGGTGCGACGTAGCCCGAGTCAGGGGCACCGCTCACCCTCTGTGCTTCATAGACAGAGTGATGCAGCACCAATTTCTGAAAGACTTCAAGCCCATCAACATCGAACTATGACGGGACGACGGATCCGGCCGTATGGATAGAAGACTTCTTACTACACATCCACATGGCGAGAGGTGATGACCTGCACGCCATCAAATACCTACCATTGAAGCTCAAGGGTTCGGCTCGACACTGGCTAAACAGCCTCCCCGAAGACTCCATAGGATGTTGGGAGGAGCTCGAGGACGCTTTTCGAGCCAACTTTCAGGGTACTTATGTTCGACCCCCGGACGCTAATGACTTGAGCCACGTAATCCAGCAGCCTAGCGAGTCAGCCCGGTAATTCTGGAACTGGTTTTTGACCAAGAAGAACCAAATCGTCGATTGTCCGAACGCCAAAGCTATAGCTGCCTTCAGGCATAGTATTTCGGATGAATGGCTAGCGCGACAACTCGGCCAGGACAAGTCGAAGATAATGGCGGCGCTTACCTCCCTCATGACACGCTTCTATGCCGGTGAGGATAGCTGGTTGGCTCACAGAAGCACCAACCCGGAAGCCCCCGGTACCTCTGAGGTTCGGGACGGGAATGGAAAGCCACATCGCAACAAGAACAAGCGTCGCCATAACGACGGCGAGACCGACGAACTGGCAGTCCATGCCAGATTCCGTAACCCAAAGTCTGGGTCACGGAAAAAGCCTTCTAAAGGAAATCAGGATGGGCCAACTAAATTGGACGCAATCCTTGACAGGCCCTGCCAGATTCATGGCATCGCCGAAAAGCCTGCTAATCACACCAACCGTAATTGTTGGGTGATAAAGAAAGCCGGCAAGCTCACAGCCGAAGACTCAGGCAAAAGCCCACGCAGCGAGGACGATGACGAGCGCTAATGGAAGGAGGCAGCAGCCTCAATCTAATTTATGCAGACACAGTGAGGAAAATGGGGATCGATCCATTAAGGATCAAACCCAGCAGCACCACCTTCAAGGGGGTTATCCCGGGCGTAGAGGCCCACTTCAAGGGGGTTATCCCGGAAGTAGTATTTGGCTCACTGGACAATTTCCGATTCGAAGACTTGATCTTCGATATCGCCCCATTCCGCAGTGGCTATCACGCCCTCCTCGGCCGAACGTCGTTTGCCAAGTTCAACGCTGTCCCGCACTACGCATACCTCAAGCTAAAGATGTCGGGTCCCGCGAGAGTCATAACAATAAATGGCAACATGGAGCGCTCGCTCCGGACTGAGGAACACTCTACGGCCTTGGCGGCCGAAGACCAGTCCGTCACCAGTAGGCCAAGGTATCAGCCCGCCGTAAAGGCAAAAGATACAATCAAACGGGCTCGAGCCTGATCCCCGTCATGGGAACCCGCCTGCATTTGCCGCTAATAGGGATACCCTCCCCACGGTACGCCCGCCCTCCCCGCACGTTACGTGCCTCATCAGCACAACTTCGCGCTCAAGACACCATGGACGGCCGTGGGGGCTTACACCACCATATATTCGGATCAACCGAATAATGGCACTACAACGTCCTCGGACGACAATGGGTAGAACTCCGGACTCGCTCAGCATCAAGCTATGACGGCAAGGCTACATCTGCAGGCCCCTGTTGAGGGACCCCTCGTCAGTACGCGGTGTTCCACACGGATATCTGGCTCACTCCCCTCCACCTCACAGAAGAAAAGGCGCAGACATGCAACAGGGCACAAATGAGGCTTTGACCCGCGCATCAAGGCCCTGTGTAAACCTTTCTCTGTAAAAATATTTTTTTCTTCTACTTATAAATGCCTCAGCAGTTTGAATTGTACGGATAGACGTCTAGAGCTTATAGAAAATAAAGACATCTTTTACGGTGTACGGGTGTCCACGTTATTTGGCCCTCCTTTTCTTTCTTCATCCTTGTCTTTTCCGCTCTCCAAACAGCTAGGCATGCACACATTGTGTAATAAGTACAAATCGGTTAATTGACCAAAGGACTGATATTCTCATCAGCTCCACATTTTAAGTCCGGCACCACTTTTGTTGAGTGTTCGGCGTCTCGGATATTGCACTATATGCATCAGTTCCGAACTATGTCTTGGGTCAATAGTTGGGTTGCGTGGCTCCTGTGCTTGACCCCTTACGTTTCGCTTGTTCGGCTAAGAGGGTAACGGGAGAACCTCTACATTTGTGCTTCTAGCTAGTCCGGTCAAGCACCTCAGGGGAGAAAGCCAAAAACTGACCATCATAGTAAGCGAGAATTGGTTAGCGATCCGACGACAAGTGTTAAACTATGATATCATTGGCGATTTGTCCGTGTCATATGCAGGGTTTGTCCTATCACAAACCACATGATTACAAGGGCATGCCTCGGCTCCCGCATACATCACAAGAACCTGGGGGCTAGTCACTCACCCCCTCCATCAAGCTCCTATGGCTAAGTGAAGGCGATAAAACTGTATAGTTTGATTGCCTAGTCTCTCTCTCACACTACCGCCTCCGGGCACTGAGACGTCAACTAAGGGTAACAGTGCAGAGACGAAACACCCCTCATAATATTTACTTGGGGGCTGAAGCCGACGATTGGTAACTTTCAGATTAATAAACGGCCGCACAGGAGTCAAAATTAATACACCATAACATCCAAGATAACTGCATTATATAGCAAAAGGGTTCGGTTTTCACTCAATGATCGCATCCCTAGAGCACTGGCCCTCTATCGCTTGAGCAACATCCATAACCTGTGCAAAATACAGTTCAGGCTTATGGTGCTCCTTTCTAACTGGCGGAGGACTAGTGGTCATGTCCATCGGCTTGATCTTTAGCCAATGCACCATGGTCTTCACGAAGGCCAGCCTCGCCCCTTCAAGGCACGCGGAATGCTTCACGGTGTTGATCCGCGGCGATGCGTCATGCAGCCTTTGCACCAAGCCAAAGTAGCTGTCTGGAATGGGATTGGCAGGCCATAGCCGGATACACAGATCCTTCAGGGCCGGCTCAGGCATCCGATGCAGCTCCATCAGCTGCTTCATCTGGTCGCCAAGGAGCAGAGGGCATTCGGGCGCCGAGAACTGTGACCAGAAGAGCCGACGCTCGGAGTCATCCTCCCGCATCGCGAAGTGCTCCACTGCAGCCGCCACACTCCTTGGGAGTTCGGCGAAGACATCCACGGAGCGCCAAACCTGCGTCAGCAAGGCGAACCTGTTGCCGCCAAAAACACTCTGAAGTAAGTATTTCTTACCATTGGCAATTTGCTTCGCTTGACGAAGCTCCTCCCGAACACCCCGCACCTACATCCTGGCCTCCTGAAGTTCCTTGTCCGCCTTAGATAGCTTGGAGGACTATTCCTTCTCTTTCTGCTCAAGGGCCTCACATCTCATGACAGCATCCTTGAGCTCCCCTTGCACTTCGGCCACTCGAGCCTCATGCCTCTCACCGACAGTCTTTGTCGTCTCCAGTTCGGCCACTGCCTTGTCGGCAGCCGCCTTCTTCTCGGTCGCCTCGGCCTCAGCTTTCCTAAGCGCTGCTTTGAGGCTCTCCACCTCCGCGGCAGCAGCTCTCATCAATAAATGATGGAAGATCAATACACAATCCGGAACATTAGTATTCGGCAATATCAGCTATGCATGAGCTTAACTTGTGCCTCGTCAAGCCACTTGTTGACAAGGTCGAGCTCTTCATCGGAACATCTTAGCTTCCGATCCATCTCCTTCAAGGCAGCGGCATTAGTAGCTGCGGCCAGGGATGATGCCTGCGATGTTCGATCAATCAATACACATTTGTAAGCTAACCTACGGGTATTTGACCCTCTGTAAGGTTTTAGCAATCCTTACACAGTCTCGGGGGCTGGCATACATATGTCCGGCTTTCCCAATCTTTGGCAATAAGGGAAATAACCATTCTCACGGGAAAAGAGTATTACTTGACTCAACTCAAAGCCTGTTAGAAGGCCTTGGACGGCGTCGGTCAGTCCGGCTTGGACCGACCGAACACCCTGTAGAACCGCGGTGCCCGTCGACGATGGCGGAGTTGTTCACCAGCTCCTCTAGTATGTCCGGCCAGCCCGTCGCTGCCTGGCGATCAGTGTCCGGCGCGGGCGGCGGGACCTCAACCCCCTTCCCATGGGAGGGCGGAATCGGCACCTGTGAAGGCCTCGAGGGCTCAGGTGCGGCCGGCTGGGAAGGTCCGGATGGACCGGATCCTGCCCCCGCATTAGCTAGGAGGGACCCATCCTCCTGGTCCTTGGTAACCGAGGCATTAGCCTCGGCCATGGTGGTGTCACCCTCCTCCCCCGTGTTTGGGGCCTCTCGAGATAGGACCTCCCTGATAACCCACAAGTATAGGGGATCGCAACAGTTTTCGATGGTAGAGTATTCAACCCAAATTTATTGATTCGACACAAGGGGAGTCAAAGAATATTCATGAGTATTAGAAGTTGAGTTGTCAATTCAACCACACCTGAAAGACTTAATATCTGCAGCAAAGTTTTTAGTAGCAAAGTAGTATGGAAGTAACAGAAACGATGGCAAAAGTAACAGAAGCAGTTTTGTAGGAAGTGTAACAGCAGCACGGCGAAAGTAACTTAGCAAAGCTCAATATGTGAAAAGCTCGTAGGCATTGGATCAGTGATGGATAATTATGTCGGATGGCATTCATCATGCAACACTCATAACCTAGGGCGACACAAAACTAGCTCCAATTCATCAATATAATGTAGGCATGTATTCCGTATATAGTCATGCGTGCTTATGGAAAAGAACTTGCATGACATCTTTTGTCCTACCCTCCCGTGGTAGCAGGGTCCATAAGGAAACTAAGGGATATTAAGGCCTCCTTTTAATAGAGAACCGAAACAAAGCATTAGCACTTAGTGAATACATGAACTTCTCAAACTACGGTAATCACCAAAAAGAATCCCAATTATTGTCACCTTGGGGTATGCGGATCATAACACGTAATAGGTGTCTACAACTTGCAAGATCGGATCAAGAACTCACATATCTATACCTACTAATAAAAGAAATAGGTATTATTAGTCCGTTTTGCTATTTTATAGAAAACCCCCTAATGTTTTTGACATTAAACCCGCAGTACATATCAAATGTTTTTTAAAATACTCATATCTTCTAAACCGTAACTCTAAATTTAACATGTTATATATGTAATTTGATTAGAAAAATATGTAGAATCTGAATATGATGTTATTTTACCTATTAAAAATTTAAAAAATACTATTTAGGTTGCAATGTTAATCAACAATGCATTATCCGTCTTTTTTTCATACCGGTACTGATTCAGATTGGGGATGAACACCTTAGCATAATCAGGATTGGACATGAAATTGAAGATAAATTTGCTAGAGACACCCAATAAATAAGGACATGCATGACAATAAATAAACGAAGGACCCAATAAAGATGGGATGTCCGCTATAAAAGAAATAAACAAGGAAATACAGAGGAGATCCGATGAGATGTTGCACTATTCTACTATATATATGAGGAAGAAAGAGAGGACATGCATGAAAATAAAAATAAAAAGGAGGCATGCATGACAAAAAATAAAATAGAAGACAAGTCTGATAAGATATAAATAGTGATGAAACAGAGACCAATACCTATGACATGTATGGCAAGAAATAGTGATGAAATAGGGGCGCAATTACTTGCGTCCACAGGAGACCATACAAAAATGTTAAAAAATCTCTTTTTATGATTAAAAGTTCCTCTATCTTTTTAACAACTCTTCATGTATTTAAGAAATATGCATGTGAAAAGAAGTGTTCAAGAGTTACCCTAAGTTGGTGATTCTTAAACTGAAAACTGCCATTGATGCACACATGTCTCCGTAGTGTGCTAATGTGTCATCATTTGTTTTTGTCGTTTTTCTCTACTCGCCCGTAACAACACCCCATTCTGAACATGACATGAACAAATGCATGATCGCTTGCCCGTTTCTTTATATGGATTAAATCTACATGCAAGCCGCGTTGAAATAGAACACCTGTAGAATCTTAAACTGTGCTTTTCTAGGTTAAGACCATCTTTGTTTGGGCTGTAGCTACAAATTCTCAGATTATAGATCATTTTTTGTAAATTAAGGGTGTGTGGTATTTTCTTTCTCCCGTTGCAACGCACGGACCTTTTTTCTATATTCATGAAAACATAATAGGTTTAGATCTGAAATCATGGCACTTGGGCCCTAGTGACAAGCATTAAGCATAGCAAAGTCATAGCAACATCAATCTCAAAACATAGTGGATATTAGGGATCAAGCCCTAACAAAACTAACTCAATTACATGATAAATCTCATCCAACCCATCACCGTCCAGCAAGCCTACGAAGGAATTACTCACCCCCGGTGGTGAGCATCATGGAATTGGCGATGGAGGAAGGTTCGTGATGATGATGGCGGCGAATCCCCCTCTCCGGAGCCTCGAAGGGACTCCAGATCTGCCCTCCCGATGAAGAACAGGAGGTGGCAGCGGCTCCGTATCGTAAACGTGATGAATCCTTCTCCTTGATTTTTTTTCTCCCCGAATAGGGTTATATGGAGTTGGAGTTGATGTTGGAGGAGGTCCAGGGGCCCACAAGCCCTCTAGGCGCGCCCCCAGGCTTGTGGCCTATGGGTGGACCCCCCTCTGGTTAATTCTTGCGCCAGTATTTTTTATTAATTCCAAAAATATTCTTCGTAAATTTTCAGGTCAATCCGAGAACTTTTATTTCTGCACAAAAATAACACCATAGCAATTATGCTGAAAACAACGTCAGTCCAGGTTAGTTCCATTCAAATCATGCAAATTAGAGTCCAAAACAAAGGCAAAAGAGTTTGGAAAAGTAGATACGATGGAGACATATCAAGTCCCCCAAGCTTAACCCATTGCTTGTCGTCAAGCAATTTAGTTGACAAACTGGAAGTGACAAAGAAGAACTTTTACAAACTCTGTTTGATCTTGTTGCTGTAAATATGTCTAACTGATGTTCAGGTTTTCAGCAAAGATTATGAACTAACCATACTCACAATAACATTTAGGTCTCACATTTACTCATATCAATGACAAAATCAGCTAGCGAGCAATAATAAGATATCTCGGATGACAACACTTTTTCAAAACAATCATGATACAATATGACAAAATGGTATCTCGCTAGCCCTTTCTGAAACCGCAAAACATAAATGCAGAGCACCTTTGAAGTTCAAGAACTGACTAGACATTGTAATTCATGGCAAAAGAGATCCAGTCACAGTCATACTCAACATCAACTAATAACAAAGCATATAAATGACAGCGGTGCTCTCCAGCTGGTGCTTTTTATAAGAGGATGATGACTCAACAATCAAAGTAAATAGATAGGCCCTTCGCAGAGGGAAGCAGGGATTTGCAGAGGTGCCAGAGCTCGAAGCTTTTAAAACAGAGATGAATATAATTTTGAGCGGTATGCTTTCATTGTCAACATAACAACCAAGAGATCTCACTATCTTCCATGCTAGATACATTAGATGCGGTTCCCAAACAAAATGGTAATGTTTTTACTCCCCCTCCACCAACAATCACACTCTACGGCTAGCCGAATCCACGGGTGCCGTCCATACCAACAACAATCCCGGGGGAGTTTTGTTTCATTATTATATTTTGATTTTGATTTTTGAGCATGGAACTGGGCATTCCGATTACCAGCCACTTTCTCGCGAATGACAAGTCAATAAACACTCATCTTGGGAATAACCCACCTAGCATGGAAGATACTGACAGCCCCCAGTCACTACATGAGCGATTCGGGCATACAAAATAGATTATTATTTGAAGGTTTAGAGTTTGGCACATGCAAATTTACTTGGAACGGCAGGTAAATACCGCATATAGGTAGGTATGGTGGACTCATATGGAACAACTTTGGGTTTAAGGAAGTGGATGCACAAGCAGTATTCCTGCTTAGTACAAGTGAAGGCTAGTAGAAGATTGAGAAGCGACCAACTAGAGAGCGACAACGGTCATAAACATGCATTGAGATTAACCAACATTGAGTGCAAGCATGAGTAGGATATAAATCACCATGAACATAAATATCGTGGAGGCTATGTTATTTTTGTTTCAACTACATGCGTGAACTTGTGCCATGTCAAGCCACTTGAATCATTCAGAGGAGGATACCATCCTATCATACTACATCATAACCATTTTAAATTGCATGTTGGCACCCAAGACAAACCATTATACACTCTTAGCTAATTAAGCATGGCATGAGTAACTATAATCTCTAATTGTCATTGCAAACATGTTTCGATGAGCTAATCATATTTACAAAAACAAAATAGGTCGAGTTCATACCAGCTTTTCTCCATCTCAATCACTTCATCATATATCGTCATTATTGCCTTTCACTTGCACAACCGAACGATGTGAATAATAATAAGGGTGCACGTGCATTGGACTAAGCTGGAATCTACAAACATTTATTCAGAGGAGAAGACAAGGTAATATGGGCTCTTGTTAGATAAACAATAATGCATATGAGAGCCACTCAACATTTTCATCGTGGTCTTCTCCTCACGACCCAAAGAAAAGGAAAAGAATTTCAGAGAAACACACTGAAATGTTTTTGGAATTTTTAGTTTTTCTGAAGAAAGCAAATAACAAAAATAAAACAAAAATGAGAAAAACTATTTACACGGGAAAGCTCCCAACAAGCAAAATAAGAATGAGAAATCTTTTTGGGTATTCTTTTAATACTACTACTAATTAAACTAGAAGAAAAACTAAAAAGAAGCGAGAATTAATTTTTTTGGATTTTCTCAAAATTTTCAAACACATAAGAAGAAAGCAAGAAAAATAAACTAACATGGATAATACAATGAAAAAGTATGAACTCCGACAACTGGAATGAGTGTGTAAACATGAATGTAATGTCGGTGAGAAATACGTACTCCCCCAAGCTTAGGCTTTTGGCCTAAGTTGGTCTAGGGCCACGGCTGGCCTGGCGGATATCCAAAATCGTAGTTGGGGTTGTACTGAGCTGCGGCAGCTACCACTTGGAGGGCTGCCTCATGAAGGCGAGCAGCCTTCCTTGCTCTCTCATAATCGTCCGCCTCCTCTCTGGTTATGAAGTGTCTTCGTTTTATCTGAAAGTCAAAGAAGGCAGGAGCAGGAAGCGTAATATAGAAGGCGCGCTCCCTGTCAAAGATTAGTCGGTACTGGAGGGACTGTTTGCTTCTCTCTAGAAACTGGTAACATACCATAGCATCATAATCAAGATAAGCATGTGGTAACTCAATGTCATTTTCTCTTATGGGTACCCCGAGATAATTAGCTAACCGGGTGGCATAAATTCCACCAAATAAATCCCCATCTTTAGCATTATTATGTAGTCTGCGTGCAATGATAGCCCCCAAGTTATATCGTTTATCACCCATTACTACACTCTTCAGGACACTAAGATCTGATGGACAAACATGGCTATGATCATGTTTACCATTAATGCATCTACCTTTAAAGAGAGCAAAATAATGTATAGCAGAAAAGTGAATGCTCCCTATAGTAGCTTGTGTTACATTTCTAGTTTCTCCCCTAGTGATGCTAGCATGGAAATCAGTGCAATCAGATTTAAGGGGTTCATTATGAATGCCCCATTGCGGGATTTTGCATATTTCATTAAAATCTTCAAGGTCCATTCGAAAGGATTTATTATATAGATCAAATAAAACAGAATGGGTATTGCGCTTAGATGTAAACTCAAACCTCCGCACAAAGGAATCAGTAAGGTGATAGTATTGCCGGCACTTATCTGACACGGAGTCCTCAAGGCCGGTGTTCTGTATGTACGGATCAAATTCCTCCTTAAAACCTACACGAGTCATGAAAGGATCCAACGGCCATTCACAAGGCCGCACTAGAGCTTCCCTCGGTGGTTCAAGGTCCGGCTCACGTATCGCGAGCCTTGGGGCTTTCTTCCTCGAGGAACCACCTTGGTATATTTTCCTAAACATTTTCTCCCTCTCTGAAAAAAAAATCCTGAATTTTTAGTTACTCAAAATAAAAGTGAACCAAACTCAACAAAACTAATAGCAACTACTCCCACAAGTGTCTAGAGGCTATATCATGCAACAAAATTACTTTGAACCAAATAAATTTGACATGCAAGCTCAAGAGCATGGTCACCATGGCAGCAAAAATTTGCAATATGTAAAGCACTAGAAAAAAAACTAATTGGACCATTGGAGGAGTCACATACCGAAGAACAATCCCCCAAAACAGTTTTGCAAATGGAGCTTTGAGCAAGGAGATCGAAAATGGCAGCAAGATGAGCAAGAACACGGGTTCGAGCAATGGTGGGATTTTTTCTGGAGGAAGACAAAGTGGATGGGTGCTGGCATAAGTGAGGGGGACCCATGTGGGACCCACAAGCCCTGTAGGCGCGCCCAGGGGGTGGGCGCGCCCTGTGGGCTGATATGTCTCCAACGTATCTATAATTTATGAAGTATTCATGCCATGTTTACAACAATTTTATATGGTTTTGGTATGATTTGATTAGAACTAACCCGGACTGACGCTGTTTTCAGCAGAACTACCGTGGTGTCGTTTTTTTGTGCAGAAATAAAAGTTCTCGGAATGGGCTGAAAATTTACGGTGATTTTTTGTGGACCAAAAGAGACCCCCGAAGCATTGGACTTGGGCCAGAAGAGTCCCGAGGTGACGGCAAGGTAGGGGGGCATAGCCTACCCCCCGGGAGGGTGCTCCTACCTTGCCGCTGCCTCGTGGACCCCCTTGACGTGAGACCGATGCCAAAAATTCCTATAAATACCAAAACCCCCAGAAAGAAACCTAGATCGGGAGTTCCGCCGCCGCAAGCCTCTGTAGCCACGAAAAATCAATCTAGGCCCTCTCCGGCACCCTGCCGGAGGGGGCCATCATCACCGGAGGCCATGGAGGAGGATCCCGGAGGGGGCTATCATCGCCATGGAGGCCAAGGACCAGAGGGAGAACCTCTCCCCATCTAGGGGGGAGGCCATGGAGGAGGAAGCACAAGGGGGAGACCCTCTCCCCCTCTCTCTTGGTGGCGCCGGAGTGCCACCGGGGGAACCATCGCCGCGGTGATCGTCTTCACCAACATCACCATCTTCATCACGTTCCTCATCTATTTTCGGCGGTCCACTCTCCCGCACCCCACTGTAATCCCCTACTTGAACATGGTGCTTTCTGCCACATATTGTGATCTAATGATGTGTTGCCATCCTATGATGTTTTGAGTAGATTTCTTTTGTCCTTTGGGTTGATTGATGATCTAGATTGGTTTGAGTTGTATGTTTTATTTTGGTGCTGTCCTATGGTGCCTTCCATGCCGCGCACATGTGAAGGATTCCCGCTGTAGGGTGTTGCAATACGTTCATGATTCGCTTATAGTGGGTTGCTAGAGTGATAGAAGCTTAAACCCGAGTAAGGGGGTTGTTGCGTATGAGATAAAGAGGACTTGATACTTTAATGCTATGGTTGGGTTTTACCTTAATGATCTTTAGTAGTTGTGGATGCTTGCTAGAGTTCCAATCATAAGTGCATATGATCCAAGTAGAGAAAGTATGTTAGCTTATTCCTCTCCCTCATATAAAATTGCAATAACGACTACCGATCTTGGTAACAATTGCCTAGGATAATTCCGCACAATGATCCATCATTATTCCACACTTGCTATTTATAATATATAGTAATATATTCTTACTTTATGTTAACAGCACCTATTTTTATATTTTAGTTCTCCGATATCATGCAAAGCTATCCACTTCATACCCACAACGTAGTTTTATTTCTTGTTTCTAGATGGAAGCAAACGTTCGGTGTACGTAGAGTCGTATCAGTGGCAGATAGGACTTGAGAGAATATTGATCTTACCTTTAGCTCCTTGTGGGTTCGACACTCTATACTTATCACTTCCACCTTTGGAAATTCCTACGATGATTCCTTGCACTTGGGGATTATCAAGCTCTTTTCTGGCGCCGTTGCTGGGGAGCAATAGCGTGGAGTTGATATTCTTGTGTTTGCTTGTTTGCTTTCTTCACTAAGTAGATTTTGTTTTCCCTTTTGTTTTTGTTTTCTTTAGTTGTGGGTGAAACAAACATTTTTTTAAAAGAATGAAAATACAAAAAATTTACTTGCCTCTTATGCCTAAAACTTTTTCAAAAAGAGAAGTCATTGGAAGGTTATGCATTGGAGAAGTGAGAGTCGACCTTGAACACTTGTGTTCATGCTCATGGAAACAATGTAGAATTTTTCATGGAAGTTTCTCAAAAATAATTATCCGCTTGTATATATCCATTGTATTATAAAAATAATGTGCCAAGGTTTTGCTTTATGATGATTAGATTGCTTGTTTGCTATGTGCGGTGCAAAAACAGAAACTTTGGCTATAGTGCGTGATTTTACAATTTTTACTAGAATGTCAAAAGTTTCTAAAATTTTGCACAGTACTTCTATGCAAATTGTTTATTTTTTCCTATTTTTTTAGAATTTTTGGAGTTACAGAAGTGTACGAAGTTTCCAGATTGCTACAGATTGTCCTGTTTTTGACAGATTCTGTTTTCTATGTGTTGTTCACTTATTTTGATGAATCTATGGGTAGTATCGGGGGGTATGAACCATGGTGAAGTTGGAATACAGTAGATATAATGCTAATATGAAATTGGAATGAGTTTACAACAGTACCTAAAGGTAGTGATTTGCTTTATTATACTAACGGATCTCACAAGGTTTTTTGTTAAGTTTTGTGTGGATGAAGTGTTCGACGATCAAGGAGTTATCAATATGAGAAGAATAAGGAGAGGCAAGAGTTCAAGCTTGGGGATGCCCAAGGCACCCCAAGTAAATATTTCAAGGATACTCAAGCATCTCAGCTTGGGGATGTCCCGGTTGGCATCCCATCTTTCTTCTTCAACAATTATCGGTATACCTCGGTTTTTGTTTTGTTCACATGATATGCGACTTTTGTGTTTATTTTTCTTTCCTTTTCCTTTATGCACCATGCTAGTATGAGATAGTCCTTCATTGATTTATAGAATGCTTCATGCGCTTCACTTAAATCTTTTGAGTATGACTTTATAGAATGCTCTTTGTGCTTCACTTAAATCTTTTGAGTATGGATTTATAGAATGCTTCGTGTGCTTCACTTATATATTTTGATCTTGGATATTGGTCAATCTATATTAATTGTAGAATGCTCTATGAACTTCACTTATATCTTTTAGAGTATGAATAAAATTATCATCGAAATTGGGCTTGGAAGAGTATCATTAAAATTTCATGCCTAGCTAAAAAGGCATTAAAGAAAAGCGCTTGTTGGGAGACAACCCAATATTTACCCCTACTGTTTTTGTGTATTCTCATGATTATGCTACTGTAGTAATCATATTTTATAGCTTTTGTTTCAATAAAGTGCCAAGTAAAGCCTTTGGGATAGTGTGGTTGATAGTTGATTTGATTCTGTGCAAAAACAGAAACTTTTGCTTCCAGTAACAGAACTGTTAAAATTCACTCGAATGTGAAAAAACTCTGAATTTTTTCCATAGGATTAATATGAAAATTTTCTACGTTGTCCTAATTTTTCAGCATTTTTAGAGTTATATAAGTATGATAACAATGCAGATGTTGGCAGAATGTTCTGTTTTTGACAGATTCTGTTTTCAATGCATAGTTTGCTTGTTTCAGTGTTTCCATAGCTTATATTAAGTGATATAAATTGTGGAAATGATAGAGTACAGTAGGACTTATGTGGAAAAAATTATGAATCTTGTCTTGACAGTACCCAAGTGAATGATTTGTTTTATTATACTAACGGAGCTCATGAGTTTTCTGTTGAGTTTTGTGTGATTGAAGTTTTCAAGTTTTTGCTGAGGTGTCGATATGATGAGAATAAGGAGTGGAAAGACCCTAAGCTTGGGGATGCCCAAGGCACCCCAAGGTAATAATCAAGGAAGACTCAAGAGCCTAAGCTTGGGGATGCCCCGGAAGGCATCCCCTCTTTCGTCTTCAACACTATCGGTATACCTTATTTGGAGCTATATTTTTATTCGTCACATGATATGTGTTTTGCTTGGAGCGTATTTTCATTTTACTAGATGTTTGAATAAAATCATTGGATCTGAAATCTTGAATGGGAGAGAGGCCTCACATGGCTAATTAACTATTGGGCTACTCATTGATCTTCACTTATATCATTTTGGGAGTAGTTTTGTCATTTACTCTCGTGCTTCACTTATATCCTATGAGTAAATGGTTGAATGAATTGAATATCATAAATCTGAAATTACATATGTTGCATATGCTTATCCCATGGGGAGTAATGACTTCACATATAAGAAGTATAGGTGGTAAAATTTATTGAAAGTTAGCAAACTCAACATTAGTCACTTGAACAATTCATGAAAGAATATTGAAGGAAGAGAGATTTCACATATAAATATACTATCTTGGACATCTTCTATGATTGTGAGCCTCATTAATTATTTTCAAACTTGAGAAAATTGGTTGAAGTTGGACAAGGAAGACAACGTAATGAGTTATGTTTGGGTATATTTGCATAGAAGTTATATTGTTATGGATCCTCCAACATGTGGTGCTTGCTTAGGATCTTTGGCTAGCCAAAATTTTGTACTAAGTAGAGATACTACTTGTGCATCCAAAACCCTTAAACCCCGTTTCATGCCATGAGTGTCCACCATATCTACCTATGGATTGAATAAGATCCTTCAAGTAAGTTGTCATCGGTGCAAAAAGCAATAAAAATTGCTCCTAAATATGTATGATCTTTTATTGTAAGGGAAAATAAGCGTTGTACGAACTTGTGATGGTAAAGAAATAAAAGCGACGGACTGCATAATAATGGTTGCTATCACAAAGGGCAGTACAACGTGACGTTCCTTTGCATTAAGGGTTTGCACATACAAAATTAAAAAGTGCATGACAACCTCTGCTTCCCTCTGCGAAGGGCCTATCTTTTACTTTCATGTATTTACTTTTATGCAAGAGTCAATAGTATTCCCTCTTATTTCAACCTCAATTATTCTTTAGTCGGCAAGCATTACGTGGTGGGGAAAGATCTAAGCACATATGGCCGTTCAAATATATTTGATCATGAATTATTATTGTTGACAATGATCTATATGATCAGTAAGTTGGGAGGCGAAACATTAAGCCCCTATCTTCCTCTGTGTTTGACGGATGCTATTTGTTCTAAAAATATGCTTTGAGTGTTAGCAATCATGGAAGACTATATGATAGTTGAGTATGTGGAATTTGCTAAATCAAAGCTCTTACATAGACCCTTCCTGAAAATAAGATGAATTGCAATTGTTTGATGACTAAGAACATGGTTTGTTAGTTCTCAAGAAACTTCATGGTCTTTACTTTAACTTGTGAATAGCTTGTTACTTGATCATGAGAAGTTTTATGAGATGAGCTACTGTTTATGATATATAATGATGCTAGAAAAAGTGTTTGGAATTATCATTGATCAAACTTATGCACTATGCTAGCATTCACACTTCATAAATTATTTCTTTTATCATTTACCTACTCGAGGATGAGCAGGAATTAGGCTTGGGGATGCTGATACGTCTCCAACGTATCTATAATTTATGAAGTATTCATGCCATGTTTACAACAATTTTATATGGTTTTGGTATGATTTGATTAGAACCAACCCGTGCTGACGCTGTTTTCAGCAGAACTACCGTGGTGTCTTTTTTTGTGCAGAAATAAAAGTTCTCGGAATGGGCTGAAAATTTACGGTGATTTTTTGTGGACCAAAAGAGACCCACAAAGCATTGGAGTTGGGCCAGAAGAGTCCCGAGGCGACGGCAAGGTAGGGGGGTGCGCCCTACCCCCCCCCCCCCCCGGAGGGTGCTCCTACCTTGCCGCTGCCTCCTGGACCCCCTTGACGTGAGACCGACGCCAAAAATTACTATAAATGCCAAAACCCCCAAAAAGAAACCTAGATCAGGAGTTTCGCTGCCGCAAGCCTCTGTAGCCACGAAAAATCAATCTAGGCCCTCTCCGGCACCCTTCCCGAGGGGGCCATCATCACCGGAGGCCATGGAGGAGGATCCCGGAGGGGGCCATCATCACCATGGAGGCCAAGGACCAGAGGGAGAACCTCTCCCCATCTAGGGGGAGGCCATGGAGGAGGAAGCACAAGGGGGAGACCCTCTCCCCCTCTCTCTCGGTGGCGCCGGAGTGCCACCGGGGGAACCATCGCCGCGGTGATCGTATTCACCAACATCACCATCTTCATCATGTTCCTCATCTCTTTTCGGCGGTCCACTCTCCCGCACCCCGCTGTAATCCCCTACTTGAACATGGTGCTTTCTGCCACATATTATGATCCAATGATGTGTTGCCATCCTATGATGTTTTGAGTAGATTTCTTTTGTCCTTTGGGTTGATTGATGATCTAGATTGGTTTGAGTTGTATGTTTAATTTTGGTACTATCCTATGGTGCCTTCCATGCCACGCACACATGAAGGATTCCTGCTGTAGGGTGTTGCAATACGTTCATGATTCGCTTATAGTGGGTTGCTAGAGTGACAGAAGCTTAAACCCGAGTAAGGGGGTTGTTGCGTGTCATGGGAAACCACGACCACCTATGGGGCCATGAGCCCCCTGTGGTTCGGCGAGGGGAATGGGCACAATGCACAAAGAGCGGAGAAACGCAACACAACACGGCAGAGATCACACGGGCAGTCTTTACCCAGGATTGATGGTCGATAATGGTGGAGAACGTAGCGCTCTTGCCTGGCAGGGTTGCCTCGGGGCGAGAGTGGCTACGTGCATATGAATGTGTGAGGGTCCGAATCCTTTCTACGGTTGCCATGGGCCTCCTTTTATAGATAAAGGGGTCACCAAAGTGGCAAATCAGTCTTTTACACACTGATTAGATAGCAAATAGTGCTATCATACCTAACTCTGTAGGCGGAGAGAGCACATTAAATGCGCTGCTCCATGTCACATCACGGTGTGCCCGGCAAGCCTTGCCGGGCTGTTTTGCCAGCTTCGCGCCTGCTTGCTTGACACGTCTCAGGATGGGTGTCATCTGGAGCTATTTTCTGTAGGAAGTGGCTGCCATGTGGCAGGAAGCAGCCACTTAGTCACTTAGGAGCTTGACACCGCACTTGATCGATGACTTACGTCGCTGTGAGGTGGTGCGGTGGAGTGGTTCGCCTCTGCAAGCCCCGGCAGGCCTGCCGGGACGATCTGGAAGCTTGCTTCCGGTGTACCCCCAGCCTTGCCAGGCTCGCCTGCCCGACAAGGAAGGTTTTTCCCTTGGCGACATCTTGCTTCTTTGGCTCGTCTTGGTCTTCTTGATCTGTTCTTTTAATCCTTCGAAGAACTGATTTCTTGTACTTGGTCTGATCTTAGGTGCTGCAATCTTGTACTTAGGCCTGGTGGCTTGCTGTTCGTGCACGAGTCAGGGGAAAACATACACCCCTGTCTATGTACCCTGACAGAAGCCCCCGAGCCTGAGCCACACGTGTCGCTGGGCACGTTGGGTTAGGCCCCAAACAGTGCACGGACACGTGGTAGAAGAAGGCCGCGTGCACGGAAGTTCGTCATGATGACCAGTCAATCCAACGTCCACTTCGCGTAATTATCGCGGGTCGTGGGGGCATGGGAATGTAGCAGTTAATGTAAAAACGGTAACTTTCTGAAGAGCTGCGTCCTGTCCCACGCCGTTTCTCTAAAGAGGAGAAAACGCGGAAGGGTACTGCTCATTCATCGTCTGCCCCGCTTCCCCATCATCTTCCTCCGCAAACCAAGCAACTATTCCCCTGCCTTGCCCGTGCTTGCCGCCTTTCCCCTGCCCAATTTTCTCCCCCATTCGCGTCGGAGCTGAAGGAATGGGGAAGAAAACCGCCACAAAGGGGAAGCGGACGGCCGCCGCGAAGGAGGTGGCTGCCGAGGGGAGCAAGAGAGCGACGGAGCTGGACCGGAAGCGGAAGGGAGATGTCATCTTCTTCCCGTCGAACCTAGATGGGGGATTGCTGTAGGCAAGGTATGGTTATCTATGGGGGAGGGAAGTCCCAAAAGGGCATGGCGCTCCTAATGTCTTGGCGGAGGGGGAGGAGGACCCACCAGATTCATATAGGTTTTTTTGCGCATATTTCATCTGCGGTCTCTGCCCTCCCTTCTCGGATTTCCTTGAGGCGATGATGGTGATCTATGGATTCCATCTCCTGGATTTCACGCCTAACGCAATGGCGTGCATGGCGATCTTCTCCCATCTGTGCGAGAATTTTGTCGGGTTGCCCCCATTGTTGATCTGTTCAGGCATTATTTCGTCCCGCGGGTGGAGAAGAAAGCTCACCGCTCCGGGAACATAAGCTAGATGCCACGAGTGCCGAGAAAGAATTTGGATTATATTCCTGGCGTGCAGCATGAGAGATGGGAGGAGTGGAGGGGAGACTAGTGCTGGAGTCAGGATAAGAAGGCCCCAGATTTTTGTCAAGCACGGCCAGAGTGTTTTGAGCGCAGCAACGATTGGAGAGCGGCAAGCCTTACTGACGACAGGCTCCGCCCGGCAATAAACAGGATCACCCGCTTGAGGGCTGCCGGTCTAACCATTGAGCATGTGGGGGCCGATTTCCTTATTCGTTGCATTGCTGCTCCGCAGAAAAGGGACAGATTTGCCTGGGAGTATGGAGATGCGGCAGATAGGATGAGGTTGCTCCCTGGGTTGGCCAACAACTTGTCAGTCTATGGCCACGCTTGGTTATGTGATCAACTTTTCAGCTGCTTCGGGCTGTTCAAGTTGCCGGCAACCGTCATCCCATTGAACATCAACTCCGCCAGGGATCAAATCCTAAAGTGGATGCCGGATTGCAATGCTCATGGAGTTGCCGGTGACTGGAAGTTACCCACACTCAACGAAGAGCTTGAATGGTCGTCCACTCTAGTGGAAAGAGCTACCAAAGTGGAGACCAAGATGTATAAACGCACCTCCAGGGTGGAGGTGGCGTTCATCAGGAAGAGGTTGGAGGAAGACAGGGCATTCCAAGCTGCTGAGATGGCGAAGGCCGGGAAGACAAGGAAGGGAAAAGGGAAGGCTGAGGATGAAGGTTCCTCCCATGGTGGCAGCGAGGCACAGGCCATGGAAGAGGTTGTCGAGGAGGATCCTGCTGGATCTGAACATGCCAGGGGCGGGCCTGCCGGAGATGAACCCCCCGGGATTGAGGTTCTGGCTGCCGTGGTAGCAGAGGTTCAGGAGGAGGAGGAGGTTGAAGAGGCAGAGGAGCCTGAAGCGGAGTGGCTCGCGGCAGGACCTCAAGCCCCCGAGCCAGTCTTGGACCAGCGCCCCCGCAGGCGTGCCACCACTCGGGGAGCGGCGGCTCCTGACCCTGGGCCTGTTGCCAAGAAGGTGAAGAAGACCGTCTCCAAGGGCAACAAGCACGATGTGGTGCGCCGGCAATCTCCTCGCCTGGCTAGGGGTAAGATCCCTCCTGTAAGGCGATCTGCGTCTGTGGGAGTTGATTCCTGCTCCAAGTCCGGCATGAGTTCTCCGCAGAACTCATCTTCGTCAGAATCCCCTGCGCCTCGGCAGGACTTGAAGTTGCCGGAGAGCTCCGTCCTTCCGTCCCAAAAGAGGAGCAGGGCACCCACTCCGCCTATGGAGTTCGAGCTGAACTCCATGTTAATTGATGAAGAGTAAGGGAGACCGCTCCCCCCTTCTTTTCTTCTTTTGTAATATCTTCAATATGCCTGCTTGTATCTATTGACTGGTCTTGCTTGCTTGTTGTTGACAGGGAGGAGGAGGAGGATACGTAGACCCTCATCCACCGGACCAAGCGGCTCAGATGCATGGAGCCATCGACGACAGTGGGAGGGACGGGTCCGGCAGGGAGCGTCACGGGCGTCCCGACACCAAGCCCCCAGCTCAGCCCTCGGCTCAAAAGCGCAGAGGAGATTCCTCCTGCCGGGGACGATGGTGGAGAGCTCCCCTCCGTTGAGGCCAAAGGAGGGGAGGGGACTTCTCAAGACGAGCCCCTCCAGGAGGGGCCCACCTCGCCCGTTGATGGAGTCGATGGATCCCCGCCAAGGGTTCCCACGGAAGAGTCCCCCCCAGGGCGACGCCGTGGTTACCGAGGGAGGGAGTGGCAATCCTGACCCAGCAGCTGATGTTGCCGGGGAAACCGAACCTCCTGCCCGGCAAACCCCTCCGGGTAATTTATCTGCTTTTCTACTCCTGTTTTCTCTTATCATCTTGCTTCGCATTTCTGACTCGCCAATAATTCTATGTTTCTGCCATTGACTGTTGGATCTGCTTGCAGCCCTTTTGAGTGAAGAGCCTGATTTGTTAGATGAGGTGGCCAGCATAGGGAAGGAAGCCGCTGAGGAGGCCGCCAAAATCACTGTCGCAGAGGGGCAGGAACATGTTGCCAGGGGCGCCCTGGGTCCCTTGAAGGAGCCCGAGGAAATCCCCAATAGCACGTCTGGATCAGGGGTCGTGGTCGAGGGGAAGATACCCCTCCAAACCATGGGCCCCCTACCCTCATTTGGCACCTCAGTGGGAGTCCTGCCACCGTCTTCGAGCAACTTGCCGCTGGTGCTCGCGCAGCCTGGACTTGGAGCCCCCGGCTCGTCAATGGCGATGAGCACAGGGCTTGACGAAGAGCTTCAGCGCATCCTGGCATCGCTCTACCAAGGAGTTAAAGAGGTTGATGACTCCGTCGCCGTTGCCATGGACTTATCCTTCATGGAGTCCGTGGCAGCGGGCCTCAAAGAGATGCGGGAGCGGCATAACCGGAAGTGGCAGGAGCTCAGGGAGCAGCGCCAGTCCGCCAACAAGGTGGATCAGAAGCTGAAGCAGAAAGGCGTCAAACTACGTGACTGGCACGGCAAGCAGTTCCAGGTCCTCTTCAGGCAGCAGGAGACAATCTCGATGACGAGGGAGGATGTCATCGCTCGGGAGGTGCGCCTGGCGGAGCGCAAGGCGCTCCTGGACGCCAGGGAGCGAGACATCGCCCTCCGGGAGGGGAAACTTGAAACCACTCTCCACGCCAAGGATGATGACCTGGAGATCCTCGTGTAGCAGCGTACCAAAGAGCTGGAGGACAAGCACAAGGCTGCCCTGGATGCTCTTGCAACTGACTCTGCCGCTCGTCTGAAGAAGCTTGCTGATGATCTTGCCGCCACCTCTTCGGCCAAGACTGACCTTGACCAACAGGTGGCCAAGTTAAAGTAGGAGCTTGCCGGGAGCGCCAAGGAAATCGAGAACTTCAAAGAGGAGGCGCGGAAGGCAGAGGTTCTCCTGAAAGATGTGCAATCGCAGCTCTCCTCCAAGAGTCAAATCCTTGTAGATGCCAACGCCACCATTGAAGACCTGAAGGCCAGGATCGGCTCCTTGGAGAGTTCAATGGAGTCCATCGAGGCTCATGAGAAGCAGCTGTCAAAGGATCTGGACACCGCAAGGCGCCTCCGGAAGGATGCAGAGGACAAGCTGGAGAACCACTCTGGTCAAGTCGTCCTCTGGATCAAAAGCTTGATTGACATCGCCGATCGCCTTACTGCCTAAACCGCGGCGATGGGCATGGAGGGGCCAGCCTACTCGGCCAGTGAGCAGGGGGCCCCCAGCGCTAAGCTAGGGATTTTCTTCAATGAGTTGATTGAGAAGCTGAAGATGCACGAAGAGGGAAGGGCCGGCCGCTTCGCGAGTGAATCCCGGTAGCTCGCCCGCAATGCCCTCTTCATGGTCTTGAGCAACATCGCCTGCCGTCACCCAAATCTCGACCTTGCCGACGGCTTCAGGAAGCCACCACTGGGCGCAGACGTTTCTGCTGCCGAGGAGAAGGCCACCGCTCTCGTCGACAAGGTTCTCGGTGTACGAGCCCGGCAAGCCCATCCTTGAATTATTCCCGCTACTGTGATGTCCTGCGATCAAAACAATGATGCATGTCATGTGTTTAGACTTCGTTATGTTTATGCTTTTTGTGGAGCTTGATACTTTTGCTTAATCTGAATCGCATGTTTATCCCTTTCGAGTTTTTATCCATGCAGTGTTCGTATGATTAGTCTCTATGCACATTCAGGTTGCCTGCCGGTATCATATTGCTGCAATGGTCGTAAGGGTCTGGCCCATAACACTTATTTTGGCGTGGATGCGTCCCAGCAGGTTTTTCCTTAGTAGTTTCCAACGCAGCCACTCGTTCCGTGAGCTGGCTTTGAACGGAACGAGGGTGCAGACAAGAATCTAGCAGAGGTACCATCTAGTGAATGTTTTTATCATACGAACACTTCGGCACTTCAGGGATAAACAAATATGCAAATCCAAAAAACCGAGATAACGCAAGGATAGCGTGTACTTAGCTCTTGTCTATGTCCCCATCTATTCCTTTCAGCCGTGGCCATTAGTTAGGTTCGTAAGCTTCGGGAAGGATGGTGCCTCATGTGCAATGATTTTCAGCCCCCGGCAGGGGTCGGTTAAAATCATACATATCTTGCGGGCGGTGGGATGCGATGTTGGGCACGACGGGTCTCTCTCTCCCTTTCTTCACGATTTCTGAACAATCTAACGGCAACTGGCACAAAAGTCACGCCAATGCGGACGGCCTTGCCGGAGCGTACTTGCAGGGGCATCAATCAACGGATTCGCACTGGCGCTCTACTCAAGATTTCCCTAAGCAGGGTAAATGCTGAACCGAGTGTCGCGCGGGCTCATCGACGCTGATGATGCTAAGACCCAAGGTAGCTCGATTGTCAAAAAGTGAAGGTGGCAGAGAGAGAGAAATCTTGTACCCTTGCGCATCACCCTCTTCCCTGAACGGGGCTCGTGGTGCATCCCCGCTACCCGATCCGCCCAGGGTTGTCTTATCGCCCTCATTGTAGGCTTCCGCCGTTGCCATGGCCGTGGCGGAAGGAGGTGATGGAGTTTGGATAGGGCCGGAGGGGGAGCGATGTTGCTTTCCCACTCCGTCCCTGCCCTTCTCCGCCTTCTCCCGGGCGCCGTCAAGTAATGACGCTGTTGATAGAGTAGGTGATGAAGATGACGCGCTGCTTACACTCTCGGGTTCGCACAATTGATTCCCCCTACCTGGCGCGCCAAAGATGTCGTGGGAAACCACGGCCACCTATGGAGCCATGAGCCCCTTGTGGTTCGGCGGGGGGAATGGGCACGTTGCACAAAGAGCGTAGAAACGCAACACAGCACGGCAGAGATCACGTGGGCAGTCTTTACCCAGGTTCGGGCCGCCGTGAGGCATAAAACCCTACTCCTGCTTTGGTGGATTGATGGTGGATAATGGTGGAGAACGTAGCGCTCTTGCCCGGTAGGGTTGCCTCGGGGCGAGAGTGGCTACGCGCGTATGAATGTGTGAGGGTCCTAATCCTTTCTACGGTTGCCATGGGCCTCCCTTTATAGATAAAGGGGTCACCACAGTGGCAAATCAGTCTTTTACACACTGATTAGATAGCAAATAGTGATATCATACCTAACTCTGTAGGCGGACAGAGCGCATTAAATGCGCCGCTCCATGTCACATCACGGTGTGCCCGGCAAGCCTTGCCGGGCTGTTTTGCCAGCTTCGCGCCTGCTTGCTTGACACGTCTCAGGACGGGTGTCATCTGGAGGTATTTTCTGTAGGAAGTGGCTGCCATGTAGCCGGAAGCAGCCACTTAGTCACTTAGGAGTTTGACACCGCACTTGATCGATGACTTACGTCGCTGTGAGGTGGTGCGGTGGAGTGGTTCGCCTCCGCAAGCCCCGGCAGGCCTGCCAGGATGATCTGGAAGCTTGCTTCTGGGGTACCCTCAGCCTTGCCAGGCTCACCTGCCCTACAAGGAAGGTTTTTCCCTTGGTTACATCTTGCTTCTCTGGCTCGTCTTGGTCTTCTTGATTTGTACTTTTAATCCTTCAAAGAACTGATTTCTTGTTGTTGGTCTGATCTTAGGTGCTGCAATCTTGTACTTAGGCCTGGTGGCTTGCTATCCGTGCACGAGTCAGGGGAAAACATACACCCCTATCTGTGTACCCCGACATTGCGTATGGGATAAAGGGGACTTGATACTTTAATGCTATGGTTCGGTTTTACCTTAATGATCTTTAGTAGTTGTGGAAGCTTGCTAGAGTTCCAATCATAAGTGCATATGATCCAAGTAGAGAAAGTATGTTAGCTTATGCCTCTCCCTCATATAAAATTGCAATAACGACTACCGATCTTGTTAACAATTGCCTAGGATAATTCCGCACAACGATCCATCATTATTCCACACTCGCTATTTATAATATATAGTAATATATTCTAACTTTATGTTAATAGCACCTATTTTTATATTTTAGTTCTCCGATATCATGCAAAGCTATCCACTTCATACCCACAACATAGTTTTATTTCTCGTTTCTAGATGGAAGCAAACACTCGGTGTACGTAGAGTCGTATCAGTGGCAGATAGGACTTGAGAGAATATTGATCTTACCTTTAGCTCCTTGTGGGTTTGACACTCCATAATTATCACTTCCACCTTTGGAAATTGCTACGATGATTCCTTGCACTTGGGGATTATCATGGGCTTGTGGCCCACTGGTGCACCTCCCTGCGGTGTTTTCAGTGCCAAAAATTCTCAAATGTTCTAGAAAAAATCATACTAAATTTTTAGGGCATTTGGAGAACTTTTATTTTTAGGCCATTTTTTATTGCACAGATAATTCAGAAAATAGGAAAAGAATAGCATTTCTACTTTTCAAATCTAAATAACAGAAAGTAAAAGTTGGGTACAGAAAGTTGTGCCTCCTAAATTCATGCATCACATGCTCATCAAAAGGAATCCATTAATAAGGTTGATCAAGTCTTATTAACAAACTTCTTCCGAGTGACATGAAACCAGAGAATTTTCGAACAACACTAGGTTACCTCAATGGGGATATGCATGTCCCCAACAATAAGAATATCATATTTATTTTTGAAATTAGGAATAGGGAATTTAAAATCTCCAATAGCAATTGTTGGAATTTCTCCAATGGAATTGATACTATTCACTTCAGGTTGTTTCTTCGGAAAGTGTACCGTATGCTCATTACCATTGACATGAAAAGTGACATTGCCTTTGTTGCAATCAATAACAGCCCCTGCAGTATTCAAAAAGGGTCTACCAAGGATGATCGACATACTGTCGTCCTCGGGTATATCAAGAATAACAAAGTCCGTTAAGTTAGTAACATTTGCAACTATGAAAGGTACATCCTCACAAACACCGATGGGTATGGAAGTTGATTTATCGGCCATTTGCAAAGAGATTTCAGTAGGTGTCAACTTCTTCAAATCAAGTCTTCGATACAAAGAGAAAGGCATAACACTAACACCGGCTCCAAGATCACATAAAGCAGTTTTAACATAGTTTCTTTTAATGGAGCAAGGTATAGTTGGTATTCCAGGGTCTCCTAGTTTCTTAGGTATTCCACCCTTAAATGTGTAATTAGCAAGCATGGTGGAAATTTCAGCTTCCGGTATCTTTCTTTTATTAGTGACAATATCTTTCATATACTTAGCATAAGGAGACATTTTCAGAACATCAATCAAATGCAAGCGCAAAAAGACAGGTCTAAGCATTTCAACAAAGCGCTCAAACTCTTCATCATCCTTTTCTTGGATGGTTTAGGAGGAAAGGGCATGGGTTTCTGAACCCATGGTTCTCTTTCTTTACCATGTTTCCTAGCAATGAAGTCTCTCTTATCATATCTTTTATTCTTAGGTTGTGGGTTATCAAGATCAACAACAGGTTCTATCTCCACATCATTATCATTACTAGGTTGAGCATCAACATGAACATCATCATTATCATTATTACTAGGTTCATGTTCATCACCAGATTGTGTCTCGGCATCAGAAATAGAAATATCATTTGGATTCTCAGGTGTGTCTATAGTAGGTTCACTAGAAGCATGCACAATCCTATCATTTTTCTTTTTCTTCTTAGATGAACTAGGTGCATCAGTATTAATTCTTTGAGAATCTTGCTCAATTCTCCTTGGGTGGCCTTCAGGATACAAAGGTTCCTGAGTCATTCTGCCACCTCTAGTCACAACTCTAACAGCATGATCATCCATTTTATTGTTCATCTCATTAAGCAAATCATTTTGTGCCTTCAGTACTTGTTCTACTTGAGTTTTTACCATGGAAGCATGTTTACTGATAAGCTTAAGCTCATTAACAGTTCTACACATATAGTCACTTAAGTGTTCGAGCATATAAGCATTTCGTTTCAATTGTCTACTAACATATGCATTGAAGTTTTCTTGTTTAACAATAAAGTTATCAAATTCATCCAAACATTGACTAGCAGACTTATTATAAGGAATATCACCTTCATCAATTCTATGGAGAAAATTTACCTCTACTACCTATGTCAGGGTATCGAGACCATGTATTTCTTCAATAGGCGGTAAATTCTAAACATCTTCAGCCTTAATATCTTTTTCTTTCATGGATTTCTTTGCCTCTTGCATATCTTTAGGACTGAGAAATAGGATACCTCTCATCTTTGGAGTAGGTTTAGGAGGTGGTTCGGGAAGAGTCCAATCACTATCATTGCTCAATATATTATTGAATAGTTCTTCAGCTTGTTCAACAGTTCGTTCCCTGAAAACACAACCAGCACAACTATCTAGGTGGTCCCTAGAAGCATCGGTTAGTCCATTATAAAAGATATCAAGTATTTCATTTTCTTGAGAGGATGATCAGGCAAAGCATTAAGTAATTGGAGAAGCCTCCCCCAAGCTTGTGGGAGACTCTCTTCTTCAATTTGCACAAAGTTAAATATTTCCCGAAGGGCAGCTTGTTTCTTATGGGCGGGAAAATTTCTTTCAGAGAAGTAATATATCATATCCTGGGGACTACGCACACAACCAGGAGCAAGAGAATTAAACCATATCTTAGCATCGCCCTTTCATGAGAAAGAAAACAACTTAAGAATATAGTAATAGCAATTTTTTTCCTCATGAGCAAATAGGGTGGCTATATCATTCAGTTTAGTAAGATGTGCCACAACAGTTTCAGATTCATAGCCATGGAAAGGATCAGATTCAACCAAAGTAATTAACTCAGGATCGACAGAGAATTCATAATCCTTATCAGTAACAAAGATAGGTGAAGTAGCAAATGTAGGATCATATTTCATTCTAGCATTCAAGGAGTTTTCCTTCAGCTTGGCTAACAATTTCTTAAGATCATCTCTATCATTGCAAGCAAAAAAGTCTCTAGCTGTCACTTCATCCATAACATAACCCTTAGGTATCTTAGGCAATTCATATCTAGGAGGAGAATCATAATCTTCAGTTTCAATAATTTCATCAGTTTCAGTAATTTCATTATCTCTAACTCTAGCAAGTTGTTCATCAAGAAATTCACTTAGTGGCATAGTCTTATCAGGTAAAGTACTAGCGTCATCATAAGTATCATTCATAGAAGAAGTAGCATCATCAATTACTTGCAACATATTAGGATTACTAGCAGGTGGTGGTGTCGCAAGCTTACTCAAAACATAAGGTGAATCAAGTGCAGAGCTAGATGGCAGTTCCTTACCTCCCCTCATCCTAGAGGGAAAAATCTTGGTTTTGGTATCTTTCAAATTCTTCATAGTGATCAACAGATATAAATCCCAAGTGACTCAGCAAATATAGATATGCTCCCCAGCAACGGCGCCAGAAAAAGGTCTTGATAACCCTCAAGTATAGGGGATCGCAACAGTTTTTGACGGTCCCCTCCTCCTGGTCTTCGGTAACCGAGGCGTTAGCCTCGGCCATGGTGGTGTCGCCCTCCTCCCCCGTGTTCGGGGCCTCTCGAGATAGGACCTCCCTGATAACCCACAAGTATAGGGGATCGCAACAGTTTTCGAGGGTAGAGTATTCAACCCAAATTTATTGATTCGACACAAGGGGAGCCAAAGAATATTCACGAGTATTAGCAATTGAGTTGTCAATTCAACCACACCTGAAAGACTTAATATCTGCAGCAAAGCTTTTAGTAGCAAAGTAGTATGAAAGTAACGGAAATGATGGCAAAAGTAACAGTAGCAGTTTTGTAGCAATTGTAACAGCAGCACGGCGAAAGTAACTTAGCAAAGCTTAATATGTGAAAAGCTCATAGGCATTGGATCAGTGATGGATAATTATGTCGGATGGCATTCATCATGCAACAGTCATAACCTAGGGCGACGTAGAACTAGCTCCAATTCATCAATATAATGTAGGCATGTATTCCGTATATAGTCATACGTGCTTATGGAAAAGAACTTGCATGACATCTTTTGTCCTACCCTCCCATGGCAGTGGGGTCCATAAGGAAACTAAGGGATATTAAGGCCTCCTTTTAATAGAGAACCAAAACAAAGCATTAGCACTTAGTGAATAAATGAACTTCTCAAACTACGGTAATCACCGGCAAGAATCCCAATTATTGTCACCTTGGGGTATGCGGATCATAACACGTAATAGGTGTCTACAACTTGCAACATCAGATCAAGAATTCACATATATTCATGAAAACATAATAGGTTCAGATCTGAAATCATGGCACTCGGGCCCTAGTGACAAGCATTAAGCATAGCAAAGTCATAGCAACATCAATCTCAGAACATAGTGGATACTAGGGATAAAGCCCTAACAAAACTAACTCGATTACATGATAAATCTCATCCAACCCGTCACCGTCCAGCAAGCCTATGAAGGAATTACTCACTCCCGGTGGTGAGCATCATGGAATTGGCGATGGAGAAAGGTTGGTGATGATGATGGCGGCGAATCCCACTCTCCGGATCCCCGAACGGACTCCAGATCTGCCATCCCGATGAAGAACAGGAGGTGGCAGCGGCTCCGTATCATAAAACACGATGGATCCTTCTCCTTGATTTTTTTTCTCCCCGAATAGGGTTATATGGAGTTGGAGTTGAGGTCGGAGGAGGTCTAGGGAGCCCACAAGCCCTCTAGGCGCGCCCCGGGGGGGGGGCGCCACCCCAGGCTTGTGGCCTCTGGGTGGACCCCCTCTGGTTAATTCTTGCGCCAGTATTTTTTATTAATTGCAAAAATATTCTCCATAAATTTTTAGGTCAATCAGAGAACTTTTATTTCTACACAAAAATAACACCATAGCAATTCTGTTGAAAACAGCGTTAGTTCGGGTTAGTTCCATTCAAATCATGCAAATTAGAGTCCAAAACAAGGGCAAAAGAGTTTGGAAAAGTAGATACGATGGAGATGTATCACTCCCCGACCTCTTCGTGGATCTGGGGAGGCGCGGAGCGGGACACAGACCTGCTATCCGCCAAATCGGTGGGTGGAGATGTCCCCTCCAAGGTCTGCTCGGCGGGATGACCACGCGCTGGGCTGCAACATCATGCAATCAGCTCCCATCAAACAAAGGGCTATTGAAGATACAACAACTACAAACGCCAAAATACGTACCAAGCAGCAGGGGGCTTGACCCTAGGTTCCCTATCCGGAACATTCTCGGATGCCACGGACTCCTCGTCGGAGTCCGAACTGTCGGGCAGGACCACCTTGGGCCTGCACTGTCTCTTTGAGGCCCAAGGAGGCAGCTCTTCCTCGACGTCTGCGGACGCCGCCCTCTTCTTAGAGTGTGAGGAGGCGCTTTCCTCCTTGTCCTCATCTTCGTCCCCGTCCTGAGCAGACGGGGCTGTAGCATCTTCGGATCGGGTGTCCGGATGAGCTTTTCAGCGGAGGCCCTCCCTGGCCTCCGGTACATCCTTCTTCTTTTTGCCCTTCTTGTCGGGCGCCTTGTAAGGCACCACCTCCAGCAGCTTCTCTAGCTAAGCCAATCGAGGCTTTTCGAGCAGTGGCGCCTCACTGCTGATCTTCTCGGCCTTTCTGAGCAAGCCCTGCAAAAATCCGCAAAGAGAGGCTTAGAAAAAATTATGCACGATATGATTATCCGGACACATGTCAGGCAAAGGACCACTCACCTCCGTTGGGGGGGGGGGTCGCAGCGTCGAGGCCAATATCCTCCTCCATGGCCGGCCACGCCTCTTGAGGCTTGAACAGCAGACCCCATGCCTTATCGTGGGTTCTGCCATAGAGGAACTGCATGGTGGCCGGGTCTTCGGGCTTGTACGCCCACATCGGGTTGGCCCTTTGCTGGCAAGGGAGGAGCCGACGCTTGAGCATTATCTGGACCATGTTGGTTAGCTTGGCACCGGTCTCCATTACACTAACGACGCGCTTCTGCAGTGTCTTCACATCCGAAGTGGACCCCCAATCCGGACTCTTCATAGTCCACGAGGCCAATCTCGCCGGTGGTCCAGATCTAAATTCGGGAGCCACCGTCCAGGCAACATCCCTTGGTTTGGTGATGTAGAACCACTCTTTCTGCCACACCTTGACGGTGTCGATGAACCTACCCTTCGGCCACTGAACCCGCGTTAGCTTCCTGATCAATGCCCCACCGCAGTCCACCTGGGCACCTCCAACCACCTTGGGTTTGACGTTGAACACCTTCAGCCACAGGCTGAAGTGTGGCTGGACTTGGAGGAGGGCCTCGTAGACGATAATGAAGGCCGAGATATGGAGGAGGGAGTTGGGGGCTAGATCATGGAAATCTAGCCCGTAGAAAAACATCAACCCCCTCACGAAGGGTTGTAGAGGAAATCCGAGCCCCCGGATAAAATAGGGGAGGAAGACAACTCTCTCGCCTGGCTTGGGCATGGGGATGAGTTAGCGCTTTTCAGGAGCCTGGTGAGCGACGTTGGCCGGCAAGTAGCCAGCTCGCTTCAGCTCCAAGATGTCGTTGTTGGTAACGATGGAGGCATCCCACTTGCCGTTAGCACCGGATCTAGCCATGGCTGAGGAGGGCAGGATGGGATTCACCGCGGAGCAAAGAGATAGGGCGCTGGAGCTCTGGAGGATGATGCTAGCAATAGCGGGAGGTGGAAGAGGGTGTGGGATGCTAAGTGTAGCAGATCCCCCTCTTTATAGGCCCTGGAAGAGCCCAGGGTCCCTCTTTTCATGCCGTGGGCTTCTCCACTTCCCAATACTCTCGCGACATTATGCGTGGGTGGGGGAATCAAGATCATTGCTCATATCCCTAAAAAACTGTGCACGATCTCTGCCTTGATGAGATGTGCCAATAGAGGGGCGGCCTCGAGCCGCGCATCGAGAACTGCCAGCCATTCAATGTTATGACCGGCCGCGACTCTTCGTTAAAAGTTGACAAGCGTGGCCACTGTTCAGACTCGACCACTTTGGCCTTCAAGGCTAAGTAAAGCATACTCTTCAGATCCCGAACACCACTCAAAGCTATGAATAATACAGGTCAAAGGTGAAGAACTTGCCCCGCAAGCCGAAGACTACGATGTGAGCGGATGAAGGATACAAGCCCTGGCGTTGGAGGCTAGTTCGGGGGCTACTGAGGGAGTCCTAGACTGAGTGGTCCTTGGGCCGTTGACCTGGGATATATGGGCCAGACTATTGGGTCACCATTCGGCCTGGTTAGACTGCGGACCCGTGACCGGACAGGAGATATTCGAAATCGTGGTGTGACCTCCAAGTCAAGATTGGCGTAATCTTTCCTTCATTGTAACCGAATGGTTGTAACTCTAACCCTACTGGTGCCTATATAAACCAGAAGGTTTGGGGGCTTTAGGGCTAGAGCTACATCCATCACCTCACCACCTTAGGGTTTAGCTCGCTCGATCTCGAGGTAGATCAACTCTGTAACCATATCATACATCAAATACAATCAAGCAGGACGTAGGGTATTACCCCTTCGAGAGAGCCCGAACCTGGGTAAACATCATGTTCATCATACCTTGTTCCCCATCTATCCTAGATCCACAGCTCGGGACCCCCTCCCCGAGATCCGCCGGTTTTGACACCGACAGTCACTGACCGGATCCAACTCCCCCCCTCCGTCACCACCTCCGGTCCGACCGCCGGCACAAGGGAGCCTGCGGCTGCTGGAGGCGGCAAAGCCGCCAGAGATTCTGTAGGCGCCATGGACAGCCGGAGGCCTCATCCTTCACTCCTTCCCTCCTACCTGCGTCTCACCAATGACGGCCAAGGCGTCAGGTATGGTGAATGGCTCGGCCAAGGGAGCAGGGATGATCTTGCTGCGCAGGCTTCTTCTGATCTACCATGGCCACAGGTACTGTACCTGAACTTCTTGCCTCTTCCTGAGTTGTACCTCCTACCTAAACTTCTTGATGCAACCAGATGAACTTCGCGCCATCTGCAAGCCATGGAATGACATGGGAGTCCTCTCCAAACTCTCTGGCACAATGCTCTCAAGGTGGCCTATCTGCTGCTGGAAAAAGGGTGGCCAAACTTCTAGCCAAGGTATGGTTGAACTTCCTCCTATTTTGTTTATGTTGATTTCTTTCGGCATGTGAAGTTCTGCTAGTGTGTGAGCATCAGTCCAGGCTGCAAAAAAATAAAAATATCTGACTGCCTACATATGTAAAAATAAATTGTGAAGTTCACCTAGTAAATGAGCCAGAGGTCAGGTTGGTATGCATATGATTGTGTGCAAAAAAGGAAAATAAAACAAACATGTGAAAACACCGTAAAACTAAACTGCACACATGAAACAAACATGAAACAAGCAGTTCAGGTTGTAATGTACTTGTAAGTTCAACCATGCATTCACATGAAGGTCAGGTTGAACTGAGCATTCACATGGATGTGATTCTTATTCAAATATCTTTGCGGCCTGCCCCCTTTGCAAACCAGAAGTTCAAACTGTGAAGAATGCTCAATTCAACTACAGAAAAGCTGTGACTATTTCCCTTGAAACTTTTTTTATTATAACAAACAATTTTACGGGAAATTCAGACTAGGAAGAATGCTCAGTTCAGCTACACCATCATATGCAGATGTGACTTGTGCTAACACATTTTTTTTCATGCCAGCAGGATGAGAGACGCAGAAAGAGGGTTAGAACTTCCCAGCAGCAAGTATACAACCCTAAGCCTGTACGTGTTGCGCCGCCCCCTCAATGTGTCACACCTCAAACACACCATGAGCATTCCCAATCTGCTCCACACCAAAATTGGGTGCCACCCGAAAACCTAGCAAACTTCCAAGATGCTGGGTCACAACCTGATCTGCACCATTTTGCGCCTCCACCTAATTGGGTGATGCGGGAAATTCCCCGTGGATTCTTTGTATCCACCAGCAGACTTCCAAGCACACCAATGGAGGAGGGTGTTAGATCAGGTTCTGCGTTCTGGAGGTTATCCTGGTGTGGCTCGTCAATGTGAAAGAGCAGCAAGTAAACCAGATGGTAGGACAATTCCAACAGTAAGACACTCACGGAGGAAAGTGCTCTGCACACTACCGCCGAGGGATGCTGATGATGCTGCTACAACTCATGGTCGTACGGGACATGAGGTTGGTGGATTGTTTCACACACCAAAAGAGCAAACAAAAAACAAGATTGGCATACCTCCACAACCACCACAAGCCAAAAGGACACAAACAAGAGAGATGCCATCTTCAACCCTCCTACCTCCTCGTGATCCACTCCTGCACCGTGCTATGGTAACCCCGCCCTGCACAATCCCAGCGGGCTAGCAGCAGACTCCGGTGGAGTTGCGATCATACACACACGTAAAGTGAACAAAATTTTAAGTACTTATATACGCATCTGTTCTGGTCTGACTTTTTTCTGCACCACCAGCATAACATATTTATAAAACTGCATTTTAACATACCGTTTGAATTTTTTCTTTTTCTGCAGATGCCGGATCTCCCAGATTATCTGATACCAAGACTTAAGATGCCATTCAAGAATGTAGACAAAGCCTGGGAATTTTACAACCGATACACCAGGCACGCTGGTTTTGGCATCAGGAAGACGGGGGGAATGATAGTAACAAGTACTTTGTTTGTGTGTTCCAAGGGAAACACAATCCTACTGTTTCAGGAGCTGACAGGAAGCGAAACAAAACATCACAGAGGATAGGCTGCAATGCAAGAATGAGGGTGAAGGTGCAAGAGGATAACACTTGTGTGGTGGTGGACATTGAATACAATCATAATCACCACCTCATCCAAACTGATGACATGCTGGTATTCTTGCACTCACACAAGAATTATGACCCCACTATTTTGGAGTACGTAAAGCTCTTGCAGTACCATGATGTCAAATATGCAACAATCATGTCCATGCTATCAGAAAATGAAGATGGAAGCAAATTCCTGAGCATGACTGGACGAGACCTACTAAACCAGTAAGTATTGAAAAATGCACATACTGCAATGTACATAGCATCCTAAATCACCACCCTTGCTAGGAAAAAGTAACAGATGCATGTTTGTATATATTTTGCAGGAAAGCTATGAATGCAAAAAGATGACTTGGATGATGTATTGAAACTGGTATCTTTCTTTAAAGACATGAAGGCAATCAATGATGAGTTTTTCTATGACATACAAGTAGACAGCGACAATGTGATAAAAACCATTTTCTGGTCCAATGCAAGCTGCCGAGGAGCATATCAAGACTTTGCCGATTGCGTAACATTCGACATGACTTACAAGACTAACATGTTTCATATGCCTCTGGGAGTGTTTGTTGGAAGAAACCACCATTTGCAGTCAACGATATTTGCTATTTCCCTGATTAGAGATGAAGATGCAAAATCATTCAAGTGGCTCTTCGATACATTTGTACGGTGCATGAACAACAAACACCCAACTTGCATTCTCACAGGTATGTTTAGTCTATTGGTTGAGAATTGAAAAGAAAGTAAACCATGCATTTCAAACACTGGTAGCACAGAAGTCCAACAAAAACAAATACAAGAAGCAAAAATATGTGTGACATGTTTAGAAAAATATAGTGCTGGTTGTGAAGTTCAGATACAGGACTCATAGAAGTTCAACCACACTGCAGTATGAAAAGCTAGTAGTGAAGTTCAACCACAAATATGTAAAAATGTTTAGAGAAATGTAGTTCTGCCTCTGCCTGTGAAGTTCAAGAACTGGTAGCACAGAAGTTCAACATCAATGCAACAAAGCAAAAAAAAACATGGCACATGTTTAGATAGACCTACTACTAGCTGTGAAATTAAAGTAACTGTAGCACAGAAGTTCAACATCAGTGCAACAAAGCAATTTACATTTTACATACTAGGTAGCTCAATGAAGTTCAATAACAACTGTATATCTTGATTTTATATTCATGCAGACCAGTGTCTGTCAATGGCAAAAACTATACTACAATCATTCCCAAACACCGTCTACAAGCTCTGCCGCTGGCACATCCTCAAGAAGTTCAAGGAATACCTCGCGTTATTGTACAAAAAGTATACAACATTCAAAGGGGAGTTCATGTCCATCTTGAACTGGCCGCTAATGCCAACAGAGTTTGAAGATGCCTAGGCTGCACTCGTGCAGAAGTACAAGCTGCAGAACGACCCGATGATGATGCAGTTGTGGAGTGATTGGAAAATGTGGGTATCAGCATATTACAAGAACATTTTCTGTGCTAGAATGACTTCCACACAACGAAGCAAGAGCATGAATCATGTGCTGAAAAGAGGATTTGTCAAGGGGACCCAGAACCTACACAAGTTTGCTAGGCGGGTAAATGCTTGCATACAAACTCGGATGCAGAAGAAGAACGAGCAAACGATAGCCAGCATGGTACTAAGACCAAAAAAGAAACCTCCTATTCTGACTTCCTTGAACATGTGCACTTGCTATCTATAAAAAAATTCAATTACTCTGCTCGACTAATCTCTTGTTTTTGACATATGCAGAAACGGGCACTAATACAAACATATCACGGCTATGAGGAAGACATGGCTATGAAGTACACGAGAGCCGTATACGCCGAGATGAGGGATAGGATGAGAAAGAGCACACTATTCCGCGCAAAAAAAACAGCAGAGGACACTAAGTACCTTGTGTACTACCACGGCAAGGGTGACAATGATGAGGAAAGAAGGTTTGCCTGGTCAAAGCATGAATTCCAGGTTGTAGCTCACCCAGTGAATGAAATATACGAGTGTGAATGCAAGCTTTGGACACACACAGGTGAGCTGAAAAACAAACTAATTAAATAGCTAGACTAGTAGTATGATATCACTATATGAAACTCATTGCTGGCTCACCAAACAATGTATTCTGCATTCATCACAATGCAGGTCTGTTCTGCCTTCACATAATTAACATCCTGGACTACCCGAGGGCTGATAAAATTCCAGACAAGTATATCCTGAAATGGTACACAAAGACTGCAAAATCAAAGCCCACATTTGATACAAGGGACTACAACACAATAGCATCAGATGGCAGCTCAAAATTCTCAAAGCAAGACATCCTGCTGCAGCTAAATTTGACGGTCAACAAGAAAGCAATGAGATGTGATCAACAATATGACAGAGCCTTCTATGTTCTCAAGAGGCTCGTAGAAGAACTTGACGCCATACATTCAGCAAATCAATGAGATGCTGACGAAAGAATGGATGAAGAGGATGCTGAAATTGAAGATGACATTGCTTATTATGAAGCTGAAATGCTCCAAACTGATGCTCAAGCCGATCAATGCAAGGAGGGTGCAGCTCATTCAATGCAACAGCAAAACCAACAATAGCCGCAGCAAGGGGTGCTGAAGCCGCCGTTATACTCTGAGACAAAGGGTAGGAAGAAACATTCTGCAACAAAGAAAAGTGAACAGAGAGCTCAAATCAAGGCACCACCTGCAGATAGAGTGGTCAAGCTCGATGAGAATGGCGTGCCACTTGGACAAAGGCAATGCAGTGTATGCAAACAGGTTGCAGGACACAACAAACTGACTTGTAAAACACTTCTAGAAAGAAGAGATACCGAGGAAGTCAAGCAACCCAAACCTCAGAAACAGAACAAGGGACCACACCCAGAGAAAGCTAGCAGTAGGCGTTGTAGCATATGCAAGGAGTATGAACCACACAATGCAAGAACATGCCCGAAGCGCATAGAAGTAGCTGAAAAGAGGAGTCAAAAGCCAGAAAAGAAAGGGAAAACAAAACCTAGAGCCAGCACAAAGAAAGTGGTGGAAGATGAAGATGAGCAAGACTTTGAAGACGAGGACGAGGAAGAAGAAGAAGATGAAGACATCGTCGAAGAAGAGGAAGACGAAGAGGAAGAGGTACATGTCAAACATAAACCACAAGCAGCAAAGCCTAGGAGGAGCGCAAGGCTGATGAACAATTAGAGTAGGTCGATTGAACAAAGCAAACTTATGTCATGTCAGTATCTATTATGTTATTCCACTATTGAAAAGAATTTTTGTTATTGTGGAAGTTCTGGTATAACATGTGAGGAGGTGCTGGTGCTGTGTTACATAAAACAGCAAGTAGGTATAAGGAAATAATCTATGAAGTTCAAGTAAGCTTGCTGTGGAAGTTCTAGTATAACATGTGAGGAGGTGCTGGTGCTGTGTTACCAAAAAGAGCATGCAGGAATAAAAGAATAAACTGTATGAGTTCAAGTAAGCTTACTCCAGAAGTTCTGGCATAATAATTGAATAATCGATGTAGCAAAAATATGCTTGAGAAATAAGTATTACCGTATAAACTAAGTTAGTAAGCCTAAAGGCGACCCATGCAGTTATGAAGTTCTATTTGGATACCCAGAGAAGTTCACCAAACAATGTCGACAAGACAAAGAAACATAAAGGAGTGTATGACAATATTTTTTCACAAAGTTCAAGTTGAAAACTATTCGCAGTTCAAGAATTACAAAAAAAAAGAGTCTTCTATGCAAAAGGCTACATTTTGAAGGAGTTGAAAAATAGTAAATACATTTTACAACACAAAATATCTCTCCTTATTAAACCAAAAGTCCAGCCAGATCTCAAGCAGAAAAGTTTGAGTGCATATGATTTGGCAAATCAAAACAACACTAGATTCTGTGGACAAAAAAACTCTCTCCACATTAAACCAGCAGTTCAGCCAGAACACAGGCAGAAGTTCAAGTTCATATGTTCGGGCAAAAGAAAACACACTAGATTACTGAAATCATGCAATACATTGAAATTCACAAACCAAACATACTTGATTCCAGTTACATTTGTCATCAATAACATAAAAACAATGCTGCAACTAAATCATTCTCACTAAACAATTCTTACACAGCTCATGCAACTAAACCGTTCCAATCATTACCAAACCAAATCTTTACAAATCAAATCTAAACTAAACCACTATTTCTACACGCAGAATTCATGGCGCCAAGTCCTGGATCTCAGCTGGAAGCTCTCCACGCAGAATTTCATTCTTTGGGCTGAAGACTAAAGTGTGCATATATTCGGCCTTCCAATCATCTATGGCAGCCTGCAAAACAAAAAGAATGAAGAATAAAAAAAAGAGTAAGGATAAAAACAACACAAACTAAAGCACAGCAGGAGCATGTGGGAAAACACTAGAAATCAGGACATGAAAAGATGACGAGAACAAAAATAAGTAGGAAACATACATCCACATCACCAAAATCTTCGATAAGCTCATCGCCATCATATGTAGAGCAGAACTTCACGCAGAAGAAACCACACTCATTAGCACCTTGCTAAGGAACTTCAACAAAATTCGGCCTCTTTGCAATAGTAACTCAGTTAGGCTGCTTGCTCGCTTTGTACTCAGCCTTGCCGTGCAACTCCTCCAACAACCCAACGAATCTTTTGAACTGCCAGACATGACACGAACACTAAAATAAAAAACATATTGAGCAAATAGCTAAGTTCAGGTACATATATTGAGACTTGTATAAAATCCAACTAAAAGATATCAGAAGTTCAACTATCAAATGATAGTCAGTTCAAGCACACAACTCTGATGCGGTATTATCAGAAGTTCAACTATGATGGAGGTTCAATTATGAAAACTCACAATATTTGTGCAGTCTTCGTGGAAACGGGTTCGTGACATGCCCTTCTTAGAGTAAGGAGCGAGTCAAGGATGTCAATGCTCCCACGATATCTATTCACCACGTACACACTATAGTGTGCTACTTTATTAATGGGCTTGAAAAATGGCATACAAACCTGCAAACATTACAAAAGACAGAGAGCAAAAACTATAAACCATAAGTAGTGAACAAATCAAATAATCAATAACTTATTGGAAAACAGAGGAAAGGATATACAAAATTTAAAAGCAATAGTTATAAAAACCTAACCAACTTTGCATTAAGAAGGTCTTCTGCCTTACGGACAAACATGTTAAGCAGACCCGCTGATTTTTTTGCATCGAATTTTGGAATTGGTGAAGAGAACACATCATAATCCAGGCAGTACTGCATTACAAAACACACCATCAAAACAAAGTTAAGGACATAAAAACACGATAAATAAAAATACCTCATAAAACCAAAAACTAGCGCAAAATAGGGAGATAGGGTTACAAAAACAAAAACCTGTATGAAGTAAGGACACGGAACAACCCTGTCAGCATAAGAGAAGAATTCAGTGGTCTCCGGCGCATCCTTCCACTGGTTTATGAGAAAGTCCATTACGTCTCCTTCCATCTGCTCCCCTTCATCAAAAAGAGTTTGAAGGCCACGTCTAGTGAGGTCAATCACATTGCCAGGGAGAGTAAACATGCAGTAGGTTGTCCTGCAGAACAAAGCATGGGAAAATATTAGAAGCGCAACTACATAAGAAAGAAAAAGAGAAAAATTTAAGAGAAGTTCAGTCATTATCACAATAGAAGTTCACACTAGAGCATGTCAGGGAGCAAAAGTAGAAGAAGAAAACTCACTCAAAATATTTCTTCAGACCATCTTCACTAAGCACAAACTCTTTCAACTTCTGGGCCTCAGGTAGATGAGGGTATATGTATTTCTTTAGGGGACGGATAGCAGAACGCCACTTCAGAGGCAATCTTGTTGCTCTCTTTGAGGATGTTATGTTTCCAGACTCAAGTGCCGGATTCCTCCTAGCAATGACAACATTCTTGCCACCTCTCCCGACAACTTTAGCAGCAGCAGATTTACCATTACTCATGCCAGCAATCTTCTCGAAATCATCATCCGATGAAATCTCATCAGCTTGGACTACATCCACCTTCCTAATGGACGGGGTCTTTGGAGCGGCACTCCTCGGGGTTTTAGAAATTCCAATACCGACAGGCTACTTGCCAACCCTGGAAAGAACAAGGGTTCGAGCGCTCTCATCATGTCTTGTACTTGTACTCATCGGTTCCTCCCTAGGCTGGTAATCCTGTGTCCTGAGGAATGCGTAATGATAGTCGGTCAAATATAACGGCTCCACTATCAGAAAAAACCAGAAAAAACAAATTGAAGTTCAGATACAATACAAGCTTCAGTCCAACAAATACAAATGACATGATCACTACTCTAGTTTCAGCTACGAAACAAATAAAAAACTTAAGCTAAAAAGAAAGTGTTGCATTTCTAAACTAATGAAGTTCATGTGCAACACAAAGGTACAGTTCAGCGCAAAACTAATGACAAGAAAATCATTTAAGCTCAGCTACCAAAACATAACAAGTAATCATCACTGAAGTTCATGTACACCAAAAGCTACAGTTCAAGGAAGCATAGACATGAAATCCTTTTAAAACAAAAATATACAAATTAATAGAGAAACATTGTATCAGGATACAAATAACAAAAAAGGAGATATGAAGTAGGCAGAACTGTAAGTTTCAAGACTCACATGTGTAGTAGCCAAACAGGTCCAAGAAATCTGTTTCAAACAGGTTAGAAGACGCAGTTGAATACAACCATGTCTTCTTGATATCCAATATATTTTCATGGGAATAATTTTTAAGAACCCCATCATGAAACGAATTAACGTTCGTAAGCCTGAAGAAACCGCAGTCGATACTAGCATCAAACAAAGAAACATTGTAAAAAGCAAAGAAAGCCAAAGCTTACCAAAATAGTGCACATACATGTAAACAAACATAATAGACATAAACTCAATCTCATACTTGTTATTCTGTGGGGAACATCAATCCAATCCAAAGGGTAGTGTTCAATAGAGAGTGGACTGAAGGGTGTCTCCCTGTCATTGCTGGATGCACTACACATTCGTCATTTGGTCCATAGTAGGAGTTGAGAAGCTGAAACCTTTCATTCTTCAAGTCAAGAAATACAAAAACCCAATGCCCAACACCACCCATGCTAGCAGGGATTTCAGGTGGGTCAAAAGTAGCAAAAATAATCTGAAGCAAGATAAACACACAAATCAGATAAACTGATATTAATATGAATAGCACAAATAAAACAAAAACAAAACATAGAGCATAAACATTGAATTGCTTACAGAATCGTGGGCATCCATGCTACCAGGACCAGTTGCATTGAAAAACTTCCTCATACGGGAATCAAATTGCCCTTTGTAAATCTTGTCCTAATAAACAGATAGCAGCAAAATAAAAGATAAGTGCCTGCAAGAAAAGGTACATATAAAATATAAATGAGACTGACATGTTTAAACTAATTTGGCAAAATAAAAAGAGAAAAGAGAAAACTAAAGGGTTCACTTACACAAACCCAATACGACAGGATAAGCTTGTCTGACCCCTGATATTTGCAATGTAGGCAATAAAGGGCAACCTCAGCAACAAAAGATCCAAGCATTCCACGAGGACCAAAAGATGATGCGACTTGTTCAACAGTAGCTTCACACTCATTGTTTTGGAACATAACCTTTGATCTAAAGCAGAAAACAATGGCTTTATATTCCATGTGTGCTTTAATAACAATTAGAGAGTACAAACAAAAAGAAAGTCAAGAAGTTCAGCATTACAAAGTCAAGAATTTAGCATTACAAAGGCCAAGAAGTTCAGCATTAGAAAGGTCAATAAGTTCATAATTAGAAAGTCAAGAAGCTCAGCATTAGAAAAGCCAAGAAGTTCAGCATTAGAAAGCCAAGAAGTTCAGCTACATAACCACAAGCAGTACATAAGTTAGATGCACATAAATTCGGACCAACTTGACTCACCTCTTAGAACAATCATTCTTTAGCCTAGTCACGCTGAAATAAAAGTCATCAACCTTCTTTCTGACGACAGCAAGTTCACTAACTGCTCTACAAAAGAAAAGAAAATAGGAGCAACATACAAAACATACATATATACAAACGATTTCAGGTATGGGAAAAGCAATACATCACATAGACACAAGTGTTCCCTGAAAAACAAGAGATTGCCATGCACACAACTAACAAAAATCAGATCCAAATGCATACATCACTATAGCTGCTGCAAACTACACAACCACATCTCAGCTGCTACACCAAAAAGAGAACCACAGGATTAAAAATATCAAAACCCATGCAGTACACACATTCCCCCCACATAAAAACAACTGCACTTCACTTTATTTACAGTCACATGACAAAGACCAAACCAGAAGTTCAACTTGTACCACACAGACAATACATAGGGATATCAAACAGGCAAACCATAAACTAAAGGGATGGGGACGGGGAAAGAAGAGAGAAGCATGCTCCTCTCACTATGGATTCTTGCCTAAACCAGTAGAAGCACTGGAAAGATCGTCCTCCTCTCCCAAAATATCAGTTTCCATTTCTGAATCATCGCCTTCTCCAGCAGCCATTGCATTATCATCTTCAAGTACACCAGTAGCAGCTGGAGAATCTGAAACAACAAAAATAGTAGGTTGTCCTACAGTAGGAGGAGCTGGAGAATCAGCAGCAACAACCACCGATGGCTCAGCAGCAGGAGGCTTCGCCGGCCCTGGACGAGCACTACCACTCTCAACAGTAATGCTAGCTATAGCTGACTTGCCCTGCTCAACGTCAGAATGAGGTTCAGTTTGATCCAGCCCATCGAAGCGGCCAATGCCTGATAGATCCTTGTTTGCAAGCTCCTCTGGAGCAACACTAACATTTTCATTCTGCAGCAAGAACAAAACTCAATAAAAAATGAGAAAGTGAACCTCATCAAAAGGGAAACAAAAAAGGACAAAGAAAAAATGATACCTTAGGATCATTGCCATGAACGACATCAACAATGGAATCAGTTGGAGGAGCATGATACATCTCCGTCGTATCTATAATTTTTTATTGTTTCATGCAAATATTCTACAACTTTCATATACTTTTGGCAACTTTTTATATTATTTTTGGGATTAACATATTGATCTAGTGCCCAGTGCCAGTTCCTGTTTGTTGCATGTTTTTTGTTTCGCAGAATATACATATCAAACAGAGTCCACACAGGATAAAAACTTACGGAGATTTTTTTTGGAATATATGTGATTTTTGGGAAAAAGAATCAACACGAGACGATGCCCGAGGGGCCCACAAGCCCTAGGGGCGCGCCCCCCTACCCTGGGTGTGTCAGGGAGGCTTGTGGCCACCCCGTAAGGCGGTTGGTGCCCTTTTTTGTCCACAAGAAAGATAATATCCGGATAGAAAGCATATTAAACTTTTAGCCCAATCGGAGTTACGGATCTCCGGGAATTTAAGAAACGGTGAAAGGCTAGAATCTGGCAACGCAGAAATAGAAGGAAATAAAGCGAGATCAATTCTCGGAGGGGCTCCCGCCCCTCCGCCGCCATGGAGGCCATGGACCAGAGGGGAAACCCTCCTCCCATCTAGGGGGTCAAGGAAGAAGAAGAAGGAGGGGGCTCTCTCCCCCTCTCTCCCGATGGCACCGAAACGCCATCGGGGCCATCATCGTGACGGCGATCTACACCAACAACTTCGCCGCCATCATCACCAACTCTCTCCACTTCTATGCAGCGGCGTAACACCTCTTCTCCCCGCGATAATCTCTACTTAAACATGGTGCTCAAGGCTATATATTATTTCCCAATGATGTATGGCTATCCTATGATGTTTGAGTAGATCCGTTTTGTCCTATGGGTTGATTGAGGATCATGATTGGTTTGAGTTGAATGTTTTATTATTGGTGTTGTCCTATGGTGCTCTCCGTGTTGCGCAAGTGTGAGAGATCCCCGCTGTAGGGTTTGCAATATGTTCATCATTCGCTTATGGTGGGTGGCGTGAGTGACAGAAGCACAAACCCGAGTAAGTAGGTTGTTTGCGTATGGGAATAAAGAGGACTTGATACCTTATAATGCTATGGTTGGGTTTTACCTTAATGATCTTCAGTAGTTGCGGATGCTAGCTAGAGTTCCAATCATAAGTGCATATGATCCAAGTAGAGAAAGTATGTTAGCTTATGCCTCTCCCTCATATAAAATTGCAATAATGATTACCCATCTAGTTATCGATTGCCTAGGGACAAATAACTTTCTTGTGACAAAAAGCTCTATACTAAAACTAACTTAGTTGTTTTTTTATCTAAACAACCCGTAGTTTTTATTTACGCGCTCTTTATTATCTTGCAAACCTATCCTATTACACCTACAAAGTACTTCTAGTTTCATACTTGTTCTAGGTAAAGCGTGCGTAGAGTTGTATCGGTGGTCGATAGAACTTGAGGGAATATTTGTTCTACCTTTAGCTCCTCATTGGGTTCGACACTCTTACTTATGGAGAAAGGCTACAATTGATCCCCTATACTTGTGAGTTATCAAGTCGTTTTTCTGGCGCCGTTGCCGGGAGCAATAGCGTGGGGTGAATATTCTCGTGTGTGCTTGTTTGCTTTATCACTAAGTAGATTTTATTTGCTGTTCTAAGTTGTTCTCTATATTTAGTTATGGATATGGAACACGAAATACCAAAAAAATTAGGTGTACTTGCTACTCATGGAGATGGGGAACCTCCTAAAACCCTCGATGCTCGTTATGTGAAAAATATTGAACACTACTTTGAAAATCCTGAGAAAACCCCGTTCAACTTGATAATAGGAGACACGTTGGATCAACGTGAATACTTTAGGGATTATCGCTTGACTCAAAAAGGGAAACTATTATGGGATCAAATTCATATGTTTCATTGGTATGCTAAGAATTTATGCTTGAGATACGATTGTACTTGTTGCTCTAGGATGAAGGCTCCACACCTCCCCTTTTCATGTAAATTTAGTGATAATGAAACCTTGGCTTCTTATGCTAATGGTATATATGATTACTATGATGTGGAACAAATAGAAGAATTTGTTGCTTTTAAGGGTGCTTATGAAATTGAATCTTTGTTTGAAAAGTTTGAAAATTATGATGATGTTGTTTACAGACCTGAAAATTATGCTATACTTAAATATTGCTCTGAGAATTATGAATATAATGCCGATATTAATGAGTTTATTGAGAAAGTCTCCGCTGTCCAAGAAGCGACTAATATTTTGCAGGAGTCTATGGAGGAAGAAATTGCAGAAACTGTGAGCTCATTGGATGAAAAAGATGTTGAGGAGAGCGAAGAACAAAAGGAGGAAGAGTGGATTAGCTACCCGTGCCCACCTTCTAATGAGAGTAACTCTTCAACTCATACATTATTTAATTTCCCTTCGTGCTTATCGAAGGATGAATGCTATGATGATTGCTATGATCCCTTGGATTCGCTTGAAATATCCCTTTTTATGAAATTGATGCTTGCTATGCTTGTGGCCATGATGCCAATATGAATTATGCTTATGGAGATGAACTTTCTATAGTTCCTTATGTTAAGAATGAAACTATTGCTATTGCACCCACACATGATAGTCCTATTATCTTTTTGAATTCTCCCAACTACACTATATCGGAGAAGTTTGCTTTTATTAAGGATTACATTGATGGGTTGCATTTTAATACTACACATGATGATTTTGATGAATATAATATGCATGTTTTTGCTGCTCCTACTTGCAATTATTATGAGAGAGGAACTACATCTCCGCCTCTCTATGTTTCCAATACAATAAAATTGCAAGAAAATGTTTATGCTATGTATCTGCCTTTACTTTGTGTGCATGAATCCTTCTTTTATGACATGCCGATGCATAGGAAGAGAGGTAGACTTCGTTGTTGCATGATATATATTACTTTGTGCTCAATACTAAATTACAAATCATTGTTAATTAAAATTGGCTTTGATATACCTTGGGATCCGGGTGGATCCAATACTTGAGCACTTTATGCCTAGCTTAATGGCTTTAAAGAAAGCGCTGCCAGGGAGACAACCCGAAAGTTTTAGAGAGTCATTTTATTCTGTTGTGTGCTTTAAAAAAGTTTAAAAACAAAAAAAATATAGTGGGAACCTAAAACTTTTCAAAAAAGAAAAGTGAAAGTGAGAAAGACGAACACCGTTGAAGTGGGGGACGTCCTTGAACTTTGTTCATGCCCATGGAAACTTTGTGATTCTCGATTACAGAAACTTTTCAACAAAAATAATTATCCCCTTGTACAAATCCATTGTATTATAAAAATAATGTGCCAAGATTTGCCTTTAGGATGATTAGATTGCTTGTTTGGTATGTGCAGTGCAAAAACAGAAACTTTGGCTGTAGTGCGTGAATTTACATTTTTTAATGGAACGTCAAAAGCTTATGAAACTTTTTGCACAGTATTGCTTTACAATTTTTTTTATTTTTTCCTAATTTTTCAGAATTTTTAGAGTTATAGAAGTATGGTAAATGTTCATATTGCTACAGAATGTCCTGTTTAAGACAGATTCTGTTTTTGATGCATTGTTTTGCTTGTTTTGATGAAACTATCGATTTTATTGGTGGTATAAACCATTGAGAAGTTATAATACAGTAGCTAAAATGCAAAAACAAAATATGAATGGGTTTACAACAGTAATTAAAGTGGTGATTTGTTTTATTATACTAACGTATCTCACGAGGGTTTTGTTAAGTTTTGTGTGATTGAAGTTTTCAAGTTTTGGGTGAGATCACGATGGATGAAGGAATAAGGAGTGGCAAGAGCCAATGCTTGGGGATGACCGAGGCACCCCAAGGTAATATTCAAGGACTCCCAAGCAATGGCTTGGGGATGCCCCGGAAGGCATCCCCTCTTTCTTCCAACGATCATCGGTAATTTTACTTGGAGCTATATTTTTATTCGTCACATGATATGCGTAAATCTTGGAGCGTCGTGAGCTTTTTATTTTTATTTTTATAGTGTACCATGATGGTATGAGATAGTCCTTGGTTGATTTATAGAATGCTTCATGCACTTCACTTATATCTCTTGAGTATGACTTTATAGAATGCTTCATGTGCTTCACTTATATCATTTGAAGTTTGGATTGCCTGCTTCCCTACACATAGAAAACCGCCATTTGTAGAATGCTCTTTTGCTTCACTTATATTTGTTAGAGCGTGGGCAAATCTTTTGTAGAAAGAATTAAACTCTCATGCTTCACTTATATCAATTTAGAGAGTTGACAGGAATTGGTCATTCACATGGTTAGTCATGAAATCCTACATAAAACTTGTAGATCACTGAATATGATATGTTTGATTCCTTGCAATAGTTTTGCGATATAAAGATGGTGATATTAGAGTCATGCTAGTGAGTAACTGTGGATTGGTAGAAATACTTGTGTTAAGGTTTGTGATTCCCGAAGCATGCACATATGGTGAACCGTTATGTGATGAAGTCGGAGCATGATTTATTTTTTGATTGCCTTTCTTATGAGTGGCGGTCGGGGACGAGCGATGGTCTTTTCCTACCAATCTATCCCCCTAGGGGCATGCGTATTAGTACTTTGCTTCGATGGCTAATAAATGTTTGCAATAAGTATGTGAGTTCTTTATGACTAATGTTGAGTCCATGGATTATACGCACTCTCACCCTTCCATCATTGCTAGCCTCTTCGGTACTGTGCATTGCCCTTTCTCACCTCGAGAGTTGGTGCAAACTTCGCCGGTGCATCCAAACCCGTGATATGATACGCTCTATCACACATAAGCCTCCTTATATCTTCCTCAAAATAGCCACCATACATACCTATCATGGCATTTCCATAGCCATTCCGAGATATATTGCCATGCAACTTCCATCATCATCATATACATGACTTAAGTATTCATTGTCATATTGCTTTGCATGATCTTAAGATAGCTAGCATGATATTTTCATGGCTTGTCCGTTTTTTGATATCTTTGCTATGCTAGATCATTGCACATCCTGGTACACTGCTAGAGGCATTCATATAGAGTCATCATGTATTAGTTGTATTGAGTTGTAATATCGAGTTGTAAGTAAATAAAAGTGTGATGATCATCATTATTAGAGGATTGTCCCAGTGAGGAAAGGATGATGGAGACTATGATTCCCCCACAAGTCGGGATGAGACTCCGGACGAGAAAAAATAAAAATAAATAAAAAAGAGGCAAAAAGAGAGAGAGCCCAAAAAAAGAGAGAGAAAAAATGAGAGAAAAAGAGAGAAGGGGCTATGCTACTATCCTTTTACCACACTTGTGCTTCAGAGTAGCACCATGTTCTTCATATAGAGAGTCTCTTGAGTTATCACTTTCATATGCTAGTGGGAATTTTCATTATAGAACTTGGCTTGTATATTCCGATGATGGGCTTCCTCAAATGCCTGAGGTCTTCATGAGGAAGCAAGTTGGATGCACACCCACTTAGTTTTCAGTTTGAGCTTTCATACACTTATAGCTCTTAGTGCATCCGTTGCATGGCAATCCCTACTCCTCGCATTGACATCAATTTATGGGCATCTCCATAACCAATTGATTAGCCGCGTCGAGGTGAGACTTTCTCCTTTTTTGTCTTCTCCACACAACCTCCACCATCATATTCTATTCCACCTATAGTGCTATATCCATGGCTCACGCTCATGTATTACATGAAAGTTGAAAAGGCTTGAGAACATTAAAAGTATGAAACAATTGCTTGGCTTGTCATCGGGGTTGAGCATGATGAAACACTTTGTGTGATGAAGATGGAGCATAGCCAAACTATATGATTTTGTAGGGATAACTTTCTTTGGCCATGTTATTTTGAGAAGACATGATTGCTTTATTAGTATGCTTGAACTATTATTGTCTTAATGTCAAATGATAGACTATTGCTTTGAATCACTCGTGTCTTAATATTCATGCCAGGATTAGATTATATTATCAAGATTATGCTAGGTAGCATTCCACATCAAAAATTATCTTTTTTATCATTTACCTACTCGAGGATGAGCAGGAATTAAGCTTGTGGATGCTGATACGTCTCCGTCGTATCTATAATTTTTGATTGTTTCATGCCAATATTCTACAACTTCCATATACTTTTGGCAACTTTTTATATTCTTTTTGGGACTAACATATTGATCCAGTGCCCAGTGCCAGTTCCTGTTTGTTGCATGTTTTCTATTTCGCAGAATATCCATATCAAACGGGGTCCAAGCGCGATAAAAGCTTACGGAGATTTTTTTTGGAATATATGTGATTTTTGGGAAAAGGAATCAATGCGAGATGATGCCCGAGGGGCTCACAAGCCCTAGGGGCGTGCCTAGGACGCTTGTGGCCACCCCGTAAGGCGGTTGGTGCCCTTCTTCGGGCGCAAGAAAGATAATATTTGGATAAAAATCGTGTTAAAATTTCAGCCCAATCGAAGTTACGGATCTTCGGGAATTTAAGAAACGATGAAAGGCCAGAATCTGGCAATGCAGAAACAGAAGGAAACAGAGAGAGATCCAATCTCGGAGGGGCTCCTGCCCCTCCGCCGGCATGGAGGCCACGGACCATAGGGGAAACCCTCCTCCCATCTAGGGGGGAGGTCAAGGAAGGAGAAGAAGGAGGGGGGCTCTCTCCCCCTCTCTCCCGGTGGCACCGGAACACCGCTGGGGCCATCATCGTGACGGCGATCTACACCAAAAACTTCACCGCCGTCATCACCAAATCTCTCCCCCTCTATGCAGCGGTGTAACACCTCTTATCCTTGCTGTAATCTCTACTTAAACATGGTGCTCAAGGCTATATATTATTTCCCAATGATGTATGGCTATCCTATGATGTTTGAGTAGATCCGTTTTGTCCTATGGGTTGATTGATGATCATGATTGGTTTGAGTTGAATGTTTTATTATTGGTGCTGTCCTATGGTGCTCTCTGCGTCGCGCAATATGTTCATGATTATCCTGAGGGATCCCGTCGTAGGGTTTGCAATATGTTCATGATTCGCTTATGGTGGGTGGCGTGAGTGACAGAAGCAGAGACCCGAGTAAGTAGGTTGTTTGCGTATGGGAATAAAGAGGACTTGATACCTTATAATGTTATGGTTGGGTTTAACCTTAATGATCTGTAGTAGTTGTGGATGCTTGCTAGAGTTCCAATCATAAGTGCATATGATCCAAGTAGAGAAAGTATGTTAGCTTATGCCTCACCCTCATGTAAAATTGCAATAATGATTACCGATCTAGTTATCGATTACCTAGGGACAAATAACCTTCTTGTGACAAAAAGCTCTATACTAAAACTAACTTAGTTGTTTTTTTTATCTAAACAGCCCCTAGTTTTTATTTACGCGCTCTTTATTACTCCTATCCTATTATACCTACAAAGTACTTCTAGTTTCATACTTATTCTAGGTAAAGCGAACGTTAAGCGTGCGTAGAGTTGTATCGGTGGTCGATAGAACTTGAGGGAATATTTGTTCTACCTTTAGCTCCTCGTTGGGTTCGACACTCTTACTTATCGAGAAAGGCTACAATTGATCCCCTATACTTGTGGGTTATTAGAGCACATTCATGCGGAGGGGCAGTTGCACTTTTAGGTAAAATATCATCATCAACCCTAACAGCCAACAAATAAATCATAGAAAACATGAGAATAAAAAGACCTGATAGGCTACGTAGAACAATATGTAATTAGGAGAAGTTCACATCAACTAAATAAAGAACGGCAGATACGACCACTGACACACGAAGGAAGTCCAAAGATATTAAGAATAGAAGGTCAGAAATAACAAACACTAATTACATATTAGAGTATCCATAGGAGTTCAGTTACGTAAAACAAAATAAGTTCAGATACTGTATCGATAGAAGTTCAAATTCTGTAAACAAAGAAGTTCAGCTATGAAACAACACTACTGACAAAAGAAGTTCATAATACATGAAATCAAGAAGGTTCACATATGACAAAACAATTAATAACTGAAAGATAACACTGAACATTAATTCAAATAACTATCAAAGTCAACAAAACTTACCTCTTCAGTACGCTCCTCGTTCCCTCGTTCATGACCCAAATGAACAGAATCTTGCCTCTCAATCTCACTCAAGTAAACACTAGCCTCATCTTCAAAAGGCTTGCAACGAGCATCCTGCATTTTCTTGAACAATCCAAAGCTAGTACGGAGGTGGACCGTGCTCTGACGAATCTCAGCAAGAATTGCAGCTTTAATTGACAAAGCCTCCTTCGAAGACTCTACATCAAAACAATGACCAGGTGGAAGAATCCCATCAACACGACTAAGAGGCTGAACCATCGTCGGAACACGGGTAATCTCCCCACAAACTGTGCTCAAAAGACCATTGATCCTACCAAGGGAAACACTGGCAGCATCAAAGAAACCCTTAGCAGACTCTGAAGAAATGCCAGCTTCAGCATTCACATGGGCAGAAGAGCCTCCAAGATCTACAGGGGGAGCACCAGTGTTGGCATCCTGGGAGCTTTCAATTCTGAGGGGAGCTTCACTGCCATGACCGGTGGCACGCGGCATAGTAAGGACATGTCATTCGATATGCCTAAAGAACACAACCTCAGCCTGTGTCGTCCACTACACACAAAAAAAAGTCAGAACAACTCAGATAACAATGAAGGGACAAGAAACAAAATTGAAGATAATACCAGAAGTTCAAGTTATACTATACAGGAAATAATGATGCATAAAATATGACTCACAGGCAGATTCCCAAAAACCCAGTTGGCTGGGTCATCATCACCCTTCTTAACCAAGTCAGCAGCAGCAAGCTCAGATAGCTTGACCTGATCCATGAAATTGATGCGGGGAGTTCTCAAGTCAGCATTAGGCTTCTTGCCAATGATAAGGCAGTCCAGATACATAAGAAGCGGCGCGATGCCATAGCCTGTGATAGCCTTTCCCCTGCTAGTCCCTTGTTGATATCTAATTACAGCCCTTCGAAGATCATCAACAAGCAACTGGCAATAGTCCATATTTGTTGTATCTTCAGAGACAAGATTCTCAACCATTGCTGCCTCCCTAGAAACCCGTGTAGATGTACCAGGAATAACAACCTTCATGAAAAGAATCAGGTAAAACACCTGAAGAGCCAAATCATCTTTCTTGTCATCCTTCACAAGATCCCCGAGGATCTTCTGGAGTTCCTTTGTCTTGATATCATCACTCCTCTGATAGCCAAGTTTGCCCTTCAGCCTCATGTCAGCGTCATCGAATCCATCATTTGAGGGCCTAGGAGGGGTACGATCAACTTGAGGGAAGCCAATAATAAGGTGAACAGGATCACTTGTAATATGCAATTCCTTATTTGGCTCGCCCATGTCTAGAATCATAGTTGAAGGGTCAATCCTGGTGTAAAGGTGGCCCATCAAAGGATGAGAAATATTCGAATCAACATTCAAATCAAAGACACAACCAAAACCAGACTTTGATAACCCTCTCCTTGTGCCTTGGCTCTAGCAATTTTGCGCACGCCTTGACCTCTTTCAGTGAGCAGCGAACCGTCTTGTTAAAACGTTTCGCATCGTCTCCTCCTTCATCAGCTCCTTCCACTGCTTTGCCTCCTCTATTCTTCCTCACGGGTCTCTTCACAAGCTCGTACTGCATAAAAAGCAATAGAAGAGACCATGTCATAACAATGTGTTAATAAAAATAAACCAGGAGTTCAGCATCGTTGAACAAGGAAGAACCACATAAACAAATAGAGCATGACAAAAAAGAAATGTATAACAATCTATACACCAGAAGTTCAACAGTGAAGAGCAAGGCAGCACAACCATGTATAACCAAAAGTTCAACTACTTTGCTCAGCGTTGACAAAAAATATACTAGAAGTTCAACAATAAAGAACAAGGCAGTACTACATACACAAAATACAGAGCATGCAGACATGGTTTTGTTCAAAAATACTAGCATAAGGAACAAAAAACAACAATTAATACACCAGATTCATACCTGATCAGCAACATCATCATCACCATCCTCGTCATCAGCGTCAAAATCCTCATCACCCTATTCATCCCCATCAACACGAGCATGCTTCTTAAGACCCTTATTAACTTTTGCAGCCCCACCCTTGCACTTAATGCCACACTTCTTTCCCTTCCCAGAACCAGCACCACCAAGCGGAGACGATGTGGACTTCGCATACGCAAGAACACGAGGACTACAGCGTGGGGTACCACCAGGAGCTTGACCATCAACTTTAGGACGTTCACCTACAGTTGGACCCGCAACATTTGAAACACGTGGGCTCCTCCGAGGAGTAACTACACCAACGAGACGCTTCTTTGATATGGTCCGCTTGAATTTCTTCGTCACAGGGGCAACCATGGTATCACCGTCATGCGCAACATCTTCATCAGCACCGGACACATGCCCAACTGTGGGCTCAGCAAAATCAACAGTTTTTTGTAGACGGGCCGCCTTCTTCCTCTCATATTCTGCTAGCTTTTTCCTCTTTTGTTCATCTTCTAAAAGAAGCTGCAAGGGCACATCCTCAGCTTGTGTGACAGGTTCAGTGCCATCAACAGATTGGGACTGCATCTCTGACAACTGAAGAGAGCACAAAGGATCCTGTAGGATCACAATCTTTAGCTGATAGAGCCACCTGCTCAGGCTCAGCAGTCTTCTCAGCCCCACCCAGGTCAGATAGAACATGGTTGATGGTATTAACAACTTCTTCTCTGTCTGCATATGCAAATACGCAAAAAACAAAACAAAAGGAAAAGAGTCAAGAACAAATACAAAACACATGATAGCAACAAGTTCACAAAACATGGCTTTAGAATTAAAAAACTAGAAAGGTGAAGCAAGAACTGAGTAGAACATACTAGCTGAAGCAACAGCTTCAAATGCGAGATCTTCAAGGTTTAAATTTTTGTCAAGAATGCAAGCAACCTCAGCAACTAAACTCAAACTGACAGATGATTTAGCTGCATCAGACTTTGGGTCAGCAACATTAACTTCTGAACCACCATCTTGATCACAGACACTTTTGTCAGAATTTTTCATCTCATCACCAACTACAATAAGGGAAAAAGGCAGCTGTGTTTTAAAAAGGAAATTGCCCTTACAAATGAAAACACAAAAGCCAAAACTAGTACCACATAAAACAAAGATGGAGCATCAGAGAAAAAATCCATAACAATGACTAGCCAGAAGTTCAACAAAAACCAGCAAAAGAAGTGAAACAATGAATATCTAGAAAGTTTTACATAAACTAAAAAAGCAATAAAACTATAAATAGCCAGAAGTTCAAGTAGACCTTACCAAGCAGTAAACCAAAAGAACAACCAGAAGTTCAAAAAAAATCCACAATAAATAAATAAATAAATAAAAACCAGAAGTTCAAGTTAGGAAGTACTCCATAAACAAAGGAAGCATAAGAAGTAAAACAATGTACAAAAATTCACTAAGACAAACAGGAAATATGCAGTTACCATGAAAATTATCACAATGTACAACAATTCATAACAATGCACAACAAAGTTACCATGAAAATTAATGACATAACTCCAACAATGTACAACCAGAAAGCCCAACTACCACTTTTCATTACCATGAACATGATAACACAAAATAAAAAGCTATATACTATAATTGAAACACTGGGGAGTCCCAACACACCTAAGGAAATAGTTCATTGGTAATTCCATGAAAAATCCACTAAGGTACAATCTGCTCACTTCAACTACTAGTAAAAATGCATACACATAAACTATGTAGGAAGTTCACATTGTCAAACATAGGCAGTTCAAACATGACAACAAAGTAAAGATCAAGGCAGCCATATAAAAGAAAACTCCTATTTATAAGACAAGATGCATATACATATACATACCTGAAGAAGGTCCTGAAGCCATCACAACACCACTACCTGATGTAAGATACTCCAAGCCCTAGATCCACCGACAAAAACAAACACAAAAAACAGGGGAGAAAGTACATCTTATTAGCAAGTAGAAAATCAAACCACACTTCAAAAAGCAACTAAATCAAACCCTAAAATATAACAACTAAATGGCAGCAACAACTATGAAGATGAACAACAGCACATCAAGGCAAGCACAGCAACATACAATACTCATCATCCTTATTAATATGCCATTGACACAAACTATACTGCCAAATCAATAAGAGGAAAAGGTTGAAGCCGCATCAGATCCAGCAGCAACCACCAAATCACACCCTGCTTATATACATATGACAGGTAGAAATGCCCACAGGGAAATTGAATCCACACAATACTAAAGGCTAAACTAGAACACAGACACGAAATCGAAGCATCTACCAACAACCTTGCAGAAGAACTCTAAATACCCTTGCATCCAACCAACAGAAGAAAGGGGGGAGGCGGATGCGAGAGCGCACAAAAGAAACACACAACACGGGCTAGATCTGGCGAGTCCTAAGAGGGAGCATTGGGGGGAGGCATCATTTGTACCTCTTCATACCACGCTGATGAACGAATCCGCGGCAGTTCTTCCACCCCACGATGCCACGGGCATCTACAAACCGCCCAGATGATTGCCCGCTCCGCTTCAAAGCAGAAGGCAGCGGCCCGAGGGAGGAAGAGCGGGGCGTCGGGGCAGAAATAGGAGTAGGGCGTGCGGCCTGTTACTCCACCCACGAGCGCAGGAGAATGCGGCGACCAAATCGGGGCAGTTGATGCTGGGCGAGAGAAGGGGAAGTTGTGGAAGAGAGAGCGAGCGACGGGAAGACAGAGGCAGCGAGCGAGAGGAGGGAGAGGGGGTTTTCTAACAAGGGGGCCGAGAGGAGGGGGGAGATGGTGGTGGAGAGGTGATAATTACAAATTAAGCCAACCACCACAAAATAAATGCATCTACTAAAAAATAAATGCAATGTATGTAATAAGAAAAGATTAAAACACAATCAGTGCAAGAAAAAACACAAAAACACACAAAAATAAATGTTTGCAACCCTTAGAAACCAATAAACAGAAGAAAACAGAAGTTCAAATGCACCAACAAGGGAAGTCCAAATATAAATTTATACAACACTAGTTTATCTAAGGAGAAGTTCAAATACACAAATAAAGGAAGTCCATCCATAACTAATACAAAACTAAGAAACGACAAAAGGAAAAGTTCAAATTCACCGACACCCTGATTCCAATTTTCAATAGAAAGCAACTTCCATAACGGACTCACCTCTGCATGCGACGACGCGGCATGCCGCGTCGTCGCCTTCTCCGGCTCGTTCCTGGCTCAGCCTCGCAGGGGGAGGGGAGGGGGGTCCCGACCCCCCTCCCCCCAGCTCGGCCTCACGCTAATGCGGCAGTGCGTGCTTGTTTGACAGGCACAATGCGGTTATTCTGTTTCCACCCCACCCCCACGCATGCAACCCAGAGCCAACCCAAAGATAGATAGTGGGGTCACTGATGTGACGGACTCGCCTCCGCATGTGACGACGCGGCACGCCGCGTCGTCGCCTGCTCCGGCTCGTTCCTGGCTCGGCCTCGCAGGGGGAGGGGAGGGGGGTCCCGACCCCCACACCCCCCTGCTCGGCCTCGCGCTAACGCGGCAGCGCGCGCTTGGTTGACACGGGGCAGTTCAGTTTGAACAACCCAGGAAGTTCAACCAAGGATCAGAATATTATTCTGATTCCATGATCAGAATAGCATTTATATATATATATATATATATATATATATATATATCTCTGTGGGTGTGTGTGTGCGGAGGAGGAAGTTAGGTCTGTGAGAAAGATGGAGACATGTAATATAAGGAGTGAGATGCGTGTGCATCGGGATTTTGTACATGTGGAAGGAAAAGAGACAAGTTTTGATGAGAGAGCTCAAAAACATGGACGAGGGGGGAAGGATCTTGTGGGCTGAGGGATTGATAATTTTGTGCGAGAGGGAGGGAGAGGGAGAGAGAGAGACGGGAAAGGAGTTACTCAGCCATCGTCATGTCATCCTGCTTCCAAATGGCCCCGCGGTCTCTAGTGCGATCTGGTCGCCGTCTTTGTTCTTCCCGATGCCCTCCTTGAAGATCGAGGTGGTGTGCATGTCAGGATGTAGAGAAGCACAAGCGAGAGTGGTCGCTATATAACCTTGGATGGGGATGGATAGTGTGCTCAGGGGGGACTGTGTGTGTGTCAAATATTGAGAGAAATAAAACCTATATATGGATAGAATGTGTGTGCATAGTGAGCACGCGAGAGAGGCTAATGGTGCGAGACAGATACATTGTGTGCGTCAATGTTTAAGCAACATAGAGAGATCGTGTGCGGGATACAAAGAGAGGACTATGGGGAGTGTGTTTGAGAGGCAAAGAGACATAGCGAGAGATAAATGTGTGTGCGTGGTACATGATGTGTATCTGACGGAGAGGTACATGCATGCCAAATAGAGTTTTCATGAAAAGATTGTGTGTGCGAGATAGAGAACGATGTAGGGGCCTTGAGGAGGGCAGGGGCTGGGTGAGGGTGTCAAAATGTTTGCGTTGATGCATGTGTTACATGCGATTGTGCGAGGGGCGGTCGAATCGAGAGAGATGATTGTTGTGTTACGGATGCTCCTCTCTCTCTCACACGGACACACAGAAAAACACAAATAGAAGACCGTTCTCTCATGTATACACAACATCTCGGCATATCTCTATGTCTCACTCATACATGATCATTTGCAAATTCACACCTCTCTATGACTATCACACGCACACCGTCTCCACATTGTCCTTCCGCCACAACACACATATAGACACATACACGTGTTCTTTCTCCGTTACACACACAGAATCCCTATTAAAAATATTTCTAGGGGTCACCTAAAACATCCAAATCCAAACAATCACAAACAATTGCTAAATTCAAATATATGGAAATATTGTACCGTGAAGAACTTTTCCAGCAAAAAAAAGTAGAGTAATATTCGGGGATTGGTTTCACACACAAAAAAAGGTTCGGTGGATGTCCTTCCAGCGCGACACCATGACACACCGTTTGATCGACCGCACGGCCGCGGTGCACACGCTTGCACAGGATTCTGTATCAATGTTGTGCTAACTAATGTGGTATAAGCACGGCCGCGATGCACGCGCTTGCACATGATTACGTGTACTAGTATGGTGTTCCTTTAAGTTTGACCAACCCTATATAAAACTAAACCAAGCTCCCATAAGCGCACTCATCAATATGCCGCCCCGTTGTGCATGCGTACAGTCGCTGCAGTACTGTAGGGTGCAGTACAGTCACTGCCATGTGGGACCCCGCCCCACATGTCATCCGCACTACAGCACCGTATGGTACTGCAGAGGATCTCAACCCTGCATATGCCGGCGCCCGCCTGCTCCGGCCGACCATTTCTCGCCCATCACCGGCATGTCCCCGCCATCCCTTTGCCATGAAGTCACAGGCTCGCCCACTCACGTCGTCTGCTGTCTCTCCTCGCGATGTCACCGTGCTGCCAAGCACGCGAGCAGGTGGAGCCGCGTCTATGCCCGCAACATACGAAGAGGAGGAGGACGAGCGTGTGCTCCAACATGCCGGCGAGGAGGAGCTAGCGAGTCATTGTCTTCTCCGCTTACACGAAGGAGGCCCGCATGGTGGCTGTTGCGGCGGGCGCCGGTCGCGCTCGCGCCGAGACCGCAAACCAGGTGCGGACGTGGAATCTACCATCGAGACCTTGAATGCCACGTAGATCCTGCAATCTGAAGGAACAATTTGGGCCAGTCGACTCTTGTGAGCCGTTGGATGCAACATGGACAACCAGAAGGGCTTCTTCAACCTCCGAAAATGATGCATTGTTCATCTTCTCTCTCAACCATCGAGCCGCCAGCCCGCCACAGGCCTAACCGCCTGCCGCCGCCCCGGCCTCCCTGAACTGCCTCCCACCGCCATGCTCCCCCCACCCCGCCATCCGTTTAACCCCGGGCACGATCAATTTTTTTCCGGTGAACTGCATTCCACACCCAACACTCATAAGATAGATCATGGGCACCCTGCCACCTTAATATAGATACTGGGGCAGCTTCTCTGCCGTCTTCTTCCTTCGCTCCAGCGAACTTCTTCTTTCACAAATCGACTGACCCAAATAATACTACTAGTACGTATTAAGTATAGTAGGAGCGCGAAGAAACGAGTAGTAGTACCAACTACTAGAATAACAGTAGTAAGACATACTAGTACATACTAAAGAGTTCAAATAACGAGACAGAACATAACATAGTTCTGCTGGGAGCTCAGCACAACACACCCCTGAAATAAAACTAAGCAACTAGTCCGCTTGACACTGCAGTAGAACTAGCATGAGCAACGACACTGCCACCTTACTCGGAGTCCTCGTCCATGTCCTCGACTTCATCCTCGTCCCTCTTCCTCTTCCTCTTCGCCGATAGTTCTTTGCTTGAACTGGACACTGGGCTCTGCTTCTTCATCCAACCCTTGTAGATATTTAAACAAAGGTACGCATCCATTGTTGCGTACCCGATGTGATCTTCATCTATTGTCTTTGACTCCCATGCATGATGAAACTTGGGCTGAGGTTTCTTCAGTTCATTGTCCGAATGATCAATCATGGCTGCTGCCAGGGTCAGTATTGAAGTCTAAGAGGAGGACACCGGGCTTTCCTTATGGAGATCGAAGGGCTGGCCTACAACGAGGCCTATCCGACCCAGGACTCTCATGTTGTTCGTAAAGTCTACAGTAACGAATTTTACTCTTTTATCCTTGAGGAAGACCTCGAAATTCTAGCACCTAACATCGGCATGGCATATGTGGTAGACCAAGCACACGTTATGTACGCAAACCTGGATCACGGAGGCTTCTTCTTCTCTGCCTCCTTTAGAAGCTTCTCCTTTTCCAGGACTATGGTGTACTCAACATCTAACCCAGTGATGACGGGAAAATGGCGGGCGTGAAACACGCGTCCACGCCATTGATACAGAATAAATAAATTTAAGTGTGTAAATGCATACAATAAAAAAATCAAACATTGCAGGTACTTTATTTCCAGAACTCTTACATTTACATAAAAATTCTGTTAATTATATCTCCGAAGAGAAAACCCCTGATTAAGAATTCCAACATATCTATTACATAAGATTGCTACACATTCCTATTACAATATGCTACAAGGGAAATCCTCCTCGCGGTCGATGATGAACTCCTTCTTGGTGAACTGAAAGTTTGGTTTCATGCAAATACTCCTCCATGATTTCATGTGTGATGTTTGGGAATATATTTTCCTAGCATGCAACAATTTGTTGGTGTTCAACCTCATTTATATGAAGATTGAAGATTGATTTTGGCTAGGCATAGTTTTATCCTATGTTTGGCACATAGGATATATGTATGTATTTTCCTCTAGCACTAGTAGAAAAACTACTTTACGTGAGACACATTAGTCCCGGTTTGTAAACGAACCGGCACTAATGTGACCATTAGTGCCGGTTCCAACGGCTAGGCGGGCGGGCATCATTAGTCCCGGTTCGTGTTGAACATATAGTACCGGTTCGTGCCACGAACCGGGGTGGTGGCAGGCTGGTGTCAGGCTGGGGCCCCACCAACACCTTTAGTCCCAATTCGTGGCACGAACCGGGACTATAGATGCACCTTTAGTCCCGGTTCGTATAACCAACCGGGACTAAAGATGCCTCTACATAAACCCTTCATCAAGCCCGAGCCCATTTCTCTCTATTTTCCCCTTTCATTCCTTCCTCTCCTCTGTTCTTCCCCATTGCTCGAGCTCATCCTTCATTTTTGCCCAAAATTTGTCAAGATTTGAAGGCCCCCATCCATCCAAGTGATCACAAAGGTTAGCAACTTTGTCCTTTTATCTCTAATTGCTAGATTAGCTCTTGCAATGCTCTATAAGTATAGTGATTTGTGGGTTTTACTTTGGGAGTAATTATATGTGGTAGTTTATTTGATTTATATGCAATTTGAGCTCAAATTATCTCTTAGTTTGCATATGTAGGTGTGGTTTACTTAGTGCCTTCACGTCCCTGTCCTAACCACCGTCGATCACCCGCACCGTCCTGTCGGCGGCACCACCGTGGTGAGCCTCTTGTTCTTATCTTTTTTATAAAAAAAATCATGTTTGTGTGATTTAGATATATAGTTACTTGTATAATTTTCTTACCCGTACGTTGTTTGTTATACATAGTGGCATGGTTTTGATATCCGTCCCCGTCGGCCCTCGTCCGGTTTATGATTCGGATGTGGTATATTCTCTTTTATAACTATTTATTGCATTTCGTGTTTATGACAAATATTGCCCATCAAGTTGACATAGACATTTTTATGTAGGAGGCATGTGAACCGGAAATTCCAACCGACCCTCTTGTCGAGAGGTTAAATTTAGTTGAAAAAGAAAATGAGTATTTGAAAGAAAAATTGAAAAGAATTGAAGAAGAGAAGATGAAACTGGAGTTGTATGTTGCCGATGTCGTCGATGATCACAAGATCAAGATGGAGAAAATGCGCTTGAAGATTAGAAAGATTAGAAAATATGCCATTGATAGTGAGGCTTGGTATCATTATGCTGTTGGATCAATTGTTACCTTAGTTGCGATCTTGATCGCATTTGTTGTTGCATTTAAATGCTTTAGCTAGAGAGTTTGTATGTTGTTTTATGAGAATAAGTGTGTATGAACTTGTATTAATTTGGTCTTTTCGGTGCTGTGTAATGAAGATGAGCCGGCAATGGATGTACGATGACTGATGCTCTCCCCAGTTCGTTAATGGCATGCGTACTTTTCTGCTTGCGGCTAAGGCAAACAAGTGGGCGGATGGTTTTATGTGTTGTCCATGTGCTAGCTGTAAGAATGATCAGAATTACTCTAAGTCAAGAACCATTCACGTCCACCTGTTTGAGTCCGGTTTCATGCCTCACTATAATGTTTGGACCAAGCACGGAGAAAGAGGGGTTATGATGGAAGACAATGAAGAAGAAGAGGACGATGACAGCTATCCTGGCCATGGGTTCCCTGGATACGATGGTACAACAATGGGGGAAGAAGCTGAGCCGGCAATGCGGGAAGAAGCTGAAGAAGAGGCATCAGATGAGCCCACTGATGATCTTGGTCGGGCCATTGTCGATGCAAAGAGAAACTGCGCAAGTGAAAAGGAGAGGCTGAAGTTGCAACGCATGTTAGAGGATCACAAGAAATCGTTGTACCCAAATTGCGAAGCTAACAAGAAAAGGCTGGGCACCACACTGGAATTGCTGCAATGGAAGGCAGAGAATGGTGTATCTGAGAAGGGATTTGAAAAGTTGCTGATAATATTAAAGAAGATGCTTCCAAAGGACAACGAATTGCCCGACAGTACGTACGAAGCAAAGAAGGCTGTCTGCCCTCTAGGATTACAGGTGCAGAAGATACATGCATGCCCTAATGACTGCATCCTCTACCACGGTGAGTACATGGATTTGAATGCATGCCCGGTATGCGGTGCATTGCGCTATAATATCAGCCGCGATGACCCTGGTGATGTCGAGAGCGAGCGCCCCAGGAAGAAGATTCCTGCCAAGGTGATGTGGTATCCTCTTATAATACCATGGTTGAAACGTTTGTTCCAAAACAAAGAGCGTGCCAAGTTGATGCGATGGCACAAAGAAGACCGTAAGAAAGACGGGAAGTTGAGAGTACCCGCTGACGGCTCGCAGTGGAGAAAAATCTAGAGGAAGTGGAGGGACTTTGCAGATGACGCAAGGAACGTATGGTTTGGTCTAAGCGTAGATGGCATTAATCCTTTTGGGGAGCAGAGCAGCAATCATAGCACCTGGCCTGTGACTCTATGTATGTATAACCTTCCTCCTTGGTTGTGCATGAAGCGGAAGTACATTATGATGGCAGTGCTCATCCAAGGCCCTAAGCAACCCGGCAACAACATCATCATTTCACCCACATAGCATGTGCTAAAAAGTTGAGAGGGTTACGGCAAAAATTGGATGCACTTCGTGTACAAAATGGACAATCTCTTTCGAAGTATCAGGGTTTCGGACGAAAACTCATCTGTTACAAAGGCAATTCATTTTTTTAAACTTATTTCAATTCCTGACTTTTTGTGCGTTCAGTATGCACCATTCAAAGCCACGTCATCAATTTTCAACCCTTTCTGACTTCATTTGCTATTTTTTATGCATTTACTGATTTTTTTAGCTAAATGACCCTGAAATTGAAAAGCAGTACAAATGAACTCTGAAAACGTTGAAAGTTGGCATGGTAATATCATTTCACCCACATGGCATGTGCTAAAAAGTTCAGAGGGTTATGGCAAAAACTGGATGCACTTCGTGTACAAAATGGACAATATCTTTCGAAGTATCAGGGTTTCGGACGAAAACTCATCTGTTACAAAGGCATTTCTTTTTTTTTAAACTTATTTCAACTCCTGACTTTTTGTACGTTCAGTATGCACCATTCAAAGCCATGTCATCAATTTTCAACCCTTTCTGACTTCATTTGCTATTTTTCATGCATTTACTGATTTTTTGAGCTAAATGACCCTAAAATTGAAAAGCAGTACAAATGAACTCTGAAAAGGTTGAAAGTTGGCATGGTATCATCATTTCACCCATATAGCATGTGCTAAAAAGTTGAGAGGGTTACGGCAAAAACTGGATGCACTTCGTGTACAAAATGGACAATCTCTTTTAAAGTATCAGGGTTTCGGACGAAAACTCATCTGTTACAAAGGCATTTCATTTTTTAAATAACCTAAGAATTACCAAATTGAATAAAATGATAAAACACACTAATATTAAACAGAAGAAAAAAGAATCACTGAAAAAACTATTTTTAAAGTAAAGTTATTAACAAACTAGTGATTCACACAAAATTCAAATAATTCAAATTTAAACTATCCAAATTTGAAAACTACTGGCACTAACAGAAAGTTTATAATTTTTTTTACCTAAAGAAAAAAAGAATCACAAAGAAACTCTAAATAAAGCAAAAAACAACTCAGAAACAAAAGAAAATAAATAAAGAAGAAAACAAAAAAATGAAAAATAAATAAATTAAAAAAAGCCCGCCTACTGGGCCACAACAGCCTGCATACGACTAGAAACACAACCTGTAGTTGGGCCAGGATGCAGCGCAGGTGCGGTAGGCCTAGAAGGCCTGCTTCAGAGAGGAGCTCGACGGAGTACCCGCGGCTGGGTTTATAAACAAGTGCAGCTGCCCTTCGCTGGGCGAGGTGGGACTAAACTTCGTGCACCGCGGCTGTGGCAGCGCACCACCTTTAGTCGCGGTTGGTGATTCCAACCGCGACTAAAGGCCACCCTTTAGTCCCGGTTGGAGCCACCAACTGCGAGTAAAGGTGGTCGCTTCCCGCCGTTTGGCCTGGCCAAAATTCACCTTTAGTCCTGCTTGGTGGCTCCAACCGGGACTAAAGGTGCCTCCTATATATACAACACTTATGAATTTTTCAATCCATTCGTCCTCTTCCGCTTCGCCGCCCGCCTCGACGACGCCGTCAGGCTGCCCGATTGCGACGTCGCCGCCGCCGCCGGCCTCCACGCGTAGCGCTCGAGCCCGCCCGCGCCGCTCTCCACGCGCGCCCCGTCGACGCCTCCCACACGCCACGCGCCGTCGTCGTCCTCTCCGATCGAGCCCGCGCGCCGGCGCCGGCCTCGCTCTCCTCTGACCCCGCCCCGAAGAGCCCGCGCGCCGGTGCCTCGCTCCTCCGATCCCCCGCCCCGACGAGTCTGCGTCGCTCCTCCACGCTGCCCGGCCCCCACCCCGACGACCCGACCCCCTGAGCTCCGGCGGCGGCCATCTTTTTTTTTCATTGTTGTTCATCTTTTTTTTGTGTTATATAGATGAGTAGGAATTAGATGTATATGTAGATGAATGTTAGATGTATAGGAATTTTTTATGTTAGATGTATAATGTAGTGAATTTTTATACTTTTAGTTATAGCTAGATAAATGTTAGATATAAAAAAGTTGAGGAATTTTGACATTTGAGAGGAATTTTGACATAGATGCAAGAATTTTGACATTTTGATCCAATATGTATAGATGCAAGAATTTTGACATTTGAGAGGAATTTTGACATAGATGCAAGAATTTTGACATTTTTTTCACTAGATGATTAGATGTATATAGAAAAAAGTTAAGGAATTTTGACATTTGAATAGAATAGTAAACTAGTAATCGTATAGGTTTTTTGAATATAGGTATACAATATAAATTTTTATGTCATTATCACTTTGTCACCAAAGAATGCTATACCTTTTAGGAGGATTGTTGATTCACTTCCATTCCGACAAATTTTAGGCGCTCGATATGTCCTATTTTAGCAAAGGTCATGCCGTAATTTTTAAGCTTTGAATTATGAACATATATAGGAAATGTCTGACGACGATAAGATCCCCGAGTGCGATGACTGCACTGACAATGGGGGTATGTGCGACAGACCGCACCTAGATAACGGTACATGCTTCTCCCTCACGCTTAAGGAGGGCTTCGAAGGTTTTACGGTATGTAACTTCAGTGACACGTGTTTCTTCTGAATTAAGCATGGCTTAAGATTTTTGCTTTAACGTGTAATTTCCATTTTTTATAATTTGACTAGTGCATACCCTGCTATGCAAGACCATATGTCCTTGAGAAGCTATCTTTTGAAGAGATGTCCAAGGTGGACACGAAGATAGCTCACCTTAAAATGAAACATGGTTTCGATTTTGAGGTTAAGATCATAAATGAAGTAGGTCACACTCATTTTGGATGTTCAAATTGGGAAGGATTATGCAAGGCCTATGGATTCGAGGAGGATACGAAAATAACATTCGATCTTGGCAATCCGGAAGATGAAAACATTTGGCTGGATCCTAACATGATTCCGATTCTGCCTCCGTATGAGTTTGTTAAACAAATTTGTTAATGATCTATATTCCTTATCTAAAAATACTTGTTATTCATACCTACTGAACTTGTTTTTTTATAATTGACAGCTTATTTTCTCTCTTCCCAAGAAATACAAAAGATAATAGACGACACCTACTACAGTCATGGCGCAGAGCTAACTTGGGAGGAGAAGAATTATCTTATCTCCTTTGTTAATGACGTTCTGAAATTTAAGATCATCTATGGAGTTGGGAAAAATTATGGTAAATACATGCCACTAGTCCACGAGTTGTGCGATGCTAACATTCGTGCAAGTATCATGGTAAGATTTTTACTATTGTGTCACTAGTTAGTCCATCTTTTTCATACATTCTTCTGAAGTAAACTTCGTTGCTAACGATATATGTTACTATTATGCTCTTCAACAGAAGCTCCCGGATGTGGTTGTGCCTCCATTTATGTTTGTCGAAGGTGAGATGACAGTTGTTTGCGTACGTCCATGGTCGGAGCGTGTCAAATATGCATACTCGACCTCTAAAACAGATGGAGGCCTCAAAATTAAGGCTTGGAGAAAAATAGTGGCTGAGCGAAGGCCACAAAATAGAGACAGTTGGATCTCTATGCTGCATAACGGAGAAGGAGGGGTTTTTCTGTTTTATGCTATGCTACCCGAGAGAGAGTAGTAGGTCCTGCTACCTTACCTAGTGCAGTTGGTTAACTTATGATGATCATAATGGTGAGATTGTTATATCACTAGCACCTTACCCAGTAGTGGTTAACTTATGGTGATCATAATGGTGACATTGTTATATCACTACGATCAAGATGAGTTGTATATATGACTACGATGATGATGAGTTGTTATATATATCATTATGATGATGATATGAGTTGTATATCATTAGGGTGGAAGAAACACATATTAGATTAAAGTGGATGTATCCAAGTGACCAAGTTGAATATGTAGGAATATATGTAGCGTAAAATATGTTTGAAATGAAAAAAAATTAAATGGAAAACACAAAATTAAAAGGAAAAATAAACCATAAACCCCTAAACCTTTTAGTCCCGGTTGGAATCAACCGGAACTAAAGGCCCCCAGCCCCCCGGCGCGGGCTCGTGCCACGTGGACCTTTTAGTCCCGGTTGGTGTAACCAACCGGGACTAAAGGCCCCCAGCCCCCCGGCGCGGGCTCGTGCCACGTGGTGGGCCTTTGGTCCCGGTTGGTGACGAACCGGCACAAAAGGGGGGGGGGGCTTTAGTCCCCACCCTTTAGTGCCGGTTGCAGAACCGGCACTAAAGGTCCTTACGAACCGGGACAATAGCCCGATTCTGCACTAGTGTAGGAATTTTGCACGATATATTCGGTTGGTGGCATGGATATATGTGACATGCCAATTTTAATAACTTTTGCATCATCACATTACTACTGTCATCGCGTAGCACTGATGTGGTGCCCGCGTGTAGCTTAACGGACTGAAGCTTTCAGACACAATCTTGATGCTTTTTATGGTGCATATGATATGTGCCATATTTTGTTGACTCCGAGTCCACACAGTATCAAAACTAACTACAAGGTGCAATATTATGACACCTATGTGTATCCTGACCCGAGTGGAGTTTGCTTATGAAATTTTTGTTTGTTTAAAGTCTATGTGGGCTACATGCAATATGCTTTATCATGTGTTCTGCATAATTTTTGTGTGCCAATATGGATGAGTCATGAACATTTTTATTAAGTTCTGCCTTACTTGTATTACTACTAACATCACATAGCACTAAGATAATGCTTGCGTGTAGCGTAACCAAGTGAAGGTTTGTGGAGCAATTTTAATATTGCATGAGTCATATGACATATCTGTGCCTTACACGGTATTAACACTAACTCCACGTAGCGTCGACGCTCGTGTGTATCATAACCCAAGTAAAGCAACCTTTTTGATAGACATGTTTTGATGATGCTCATAGTTTAGGCTCTTATAGCATTGGAGCATGTTTGTAACACCTTTTATATGATTTCTGCCAAGATATGTGGCATGAGTGTTTTATATAGATTCATCTCACTTGTATTACTACTAACACCGCGTAACACGAATATCGTGTCCGCATGTAGCGTAATCAAGTAACACTGTTTTTTTATGATGCATTATTTATATTGCATGTTTTGGTCTTTGCGTGTGTAGCATGAACGCATTTTCAATTAACTTTCACCTTGCTTGTATTACTACTAACACAGTGTAGCATTAAAATAATGCCCACGTGCAGCGTAACCGAGTGAAGGAAAGTTTTCGTATATTCTTGTCTGTATTACAACTAGCGTGACATATAATGTCCGTAGAGTAACCGAACAAGAATTGTATTATGAATTCATTTGTAATTTGGCTCCAACTTAGTCATATCAATTTTGTTTATGATGACCAAAGCAAGACAATTTTTTATGAGGTTTTCATACCTAAGATACTCTCTTGATTTGTATCCACATATAGGGACCAAACTAAGGAATGAGTCGTTCATCCTGACTTGTATCGCTAAGCGAACCGAATCAAGGGGATCGTTCGGACGAAGCATATGCAACATGTAGAAGGAACATGCATGCTCCTTGGATCATACCGCGATGGCCGAACCAAGGACAAAAATTTGAGATGGATGTAACACACTCATTGGTTTGTACCACGATGGCCGAATCAAAGACGAAATTTGAGGAGATAAAACATGCTCCTTGGTTTGTACTGCGATGGCCGAACCAAGGACAAAAATTTGATGTAGATTAAACATGCACCTTGGTTTGTACCGCGATGGCCAAACCAAAGGCAAGAATTTTGGGAGATGAAACATGCTCCTTGGTTTGTACCGCGATGGCCGAACCAAGGGCTAGAGTTTTGGGAGAGGAAGAAGAAAGCTCCCTGGTCAGTACCACAATGGCCAAACCAGGGGCTAGAGGAGAGCCATGAATCTCACCTTCAACCTTTCCAGCAAGCACCACGCCTGCCTCTTTCTCTCTCTCTGTGCCCTTATATGTTGTGTGTGTGATTTAGCCATGGGAAGAAAAACGATAGAAGGGTCGACCCTAGAGCAGTCTAATTGCTTGGTATTTATAGGGACGGAGGGATGCAGCGGACGGCCGGCTAGACGCGCGCCCGCCCACGTTCTGATCGATCGTGGGATCATGGGGATCGTGGGGAGCGGGCTGCTCTTTTCCCTTGTGTATTTTTTAATCCCTAATTGACCGGCAACTTGTTCTGATTAGCCAAAATGGGCTTAGACTATTTCTAGTCATCGCGTGGGTCTTTGGCACTAACTCATTTGCTTGCATGCAACCGGCTGATGGATCAGGATATGCATGCATGTACGTGGCCACTGCTCTTTTTTGTAAGTGGATCCAAGCACATGTACGTAGTTATCAATTTATTTAAATACGCTAAGCTTGATTAGTTGAAATGGCTCACTAAGGCTTTTACATCCTTAGTGTGACACAAAATAAATGAATGAAAATATATTCTTTCAATCAAAATTATATGCCAATATTTCGATAGCAGTCTGACATTTTTTATATGTCGTCGCACGGGACATTTTTTCCTTTTTATATGTGTCGTGTGATATTTCATTAACAGTGCTGGAATAATGTCCAATTTTACTCCATGATCCAATATTTTAGTAATATCAACACTGCCTATGAAAATTTAAATTTATATGAACATTAGAATTCCGCCGCCGGTGATGGCGTATATGTAGGCGAGCCATGTGTCCTCTATATTTTTCTTTTTTTTTTGTCAGCGTCGGTGCACATACATATAAACCCTGTGTCCTCCATTCTTTCATAGGAGAAAACTTGATGACTGGTTATTTGTTTCGTCATATTTTATAATTGTCGGTTTAATGCGTGCATAATCGACATTCGAAAATAAATCATATGCCTATTTTTCAATCATCAATTCGAGCGGTTGATTATAATTAATTATTTTTCATTATAAAACGGAATTTTGCCGTTTTGTGTTTATATTTTATGTGGTTTTTGCATTTTATTTATCTTGGTCAAAATCCATGTCAACAGATGCCCCTGGAGGTCTGGGCTCGAAGAGATTTTTTATTTTTTTTGAGTCGTGCCCAGAGCTCGAAACTTGGTAATACATATTTATGTGCGCCAGCTACGTATGGATATGCAACTCTTTTTTTTACCCCACATGGTGCTAATCTATTCTGTAACCATGGAAGCTAGAAACTAGGACACGTTCGACGTCATCCGGCCAACAAACGTCATCCGGCTAACAAACTCCCTCAACTCTTTCTTAAACAACCATCCTCTTTCTTCTCTTTTCTTGGACCAGCTAGAAGATGTCGGGGATGAGGTCTGATTCCGTCCGGCCGCGGCCGCAATCCCAGGTGCATTAACCTTCCGTTTCCCTTGCGTTGTTGCATCTAGATTCGTCTGTCTAATTGGCCCACTGTTTCCGATGTGGCATACTATTTTCTTAATCCCTCATGAGATGCACTTCTGTATGGGCAAGTGTTGATTCGTCCAGCTCCGGTATGCCTCCTTTTTGTCCTGTCATTATCAAGAAACGATCTATCCTTTAGCATCTTGGATGTTTTTAATCTCTATTCCATCTCCTCATCATGTAGGTGCAGGGAGACAGGGACACTAGGATACGGCCTGGATTGAATCTTGCTTAGGTAATCTGCTTTTCCAAATTATCTGATTATGTCTGTTCGTTGTGGCATCTCTCTCATTACTAGAAGTGTCAGGGATATAATGCTTTGAACGCATAAAGACTTGTACAAGGCCATATATCTTGTGAGTCGATGTATATGGTCCCGGTTGCCGGATGTGTTTGATCTATATCTACTCATTCATAGGAATTTTGATCCAGCAGTTGGTGTTCCGGGAAGCCTTTTTAGGCTTGGTCCGTCGTTCGACTGGGGATTTCTTTTTTGTACGAAATAATGTCTTGCTCATTGTTGGCGTTCCAGGAAGCCAATACACGTGCTTGGTCCGTCGTTCGACAGCGAGATTTTTTGTCGTTGTATATATATGCATGAATTAATGAATCACTCACTGTCGGCGTTCCGAGGAGCCTATATATGGGCTTGGTCCGTCGTTCGACAGTGAAATTTTTTGTTTATCGTATATGTATGAATTTAATCCTTAATCACCGTCAGCGTTCCGGGAAGCCTATATATGGGCTTGGTTCGTCGTTCGATAGTGAGATTTTTTTGTTGATCATATATGTGTGAATTAATGACTTGATCACCGTCGGCGTTCCGGCAAGCCTATATATGGGCTTGGTCGACCGTGATTTTTTTTATGATGTATGTATGAATTTAATGACTTGATCACTGTCGGCGTTCTGGGAAGCCTATATATGGGCTTGGTCCGTCGTTCGACACTGATTTTTTTATGATATATATATGAATTTAATGAGTTGATCACTTTCGGCGTTCCGGGAAGCCTATATATGAGCTTGGTCCGTCATTCGACTGTGATTTTTTTATGATATATGTATGAATTTAATGACTTGATCACTGTCGGCGTTCCGAGAAGCCTATATATGGGCTTGGTCCGTCGTTCGCCAGTGATTTTTTTTCTAAGATATATGTATGAATTTAATCACTTGATCACTGTCGGCGTTCCGGGAAGCCTATATATGGGCTTGGTCCGTCGTTCGACGGTGATGCTACTGTTATTGGGCATGAGGAATATTTTCAATCATGCGTACCTGTTTTGTATTTCTCATATTCCTTGTGTTTTTTTATTCTATGCATCAAATTCAAATATTGAAATGTTTTTACTGTAGATACTATCTCTCGTTGCAGACTGTGTACCTTGGGATCATCACTTCCACCTTGGTATAATTTTCAATCTCGCACTTTCATGTACTATGTTTTAATTCCTATAATTTCATACGTATACCGACATGCATATTTTCCTTGCATATAGATGGAGGAAGCCACGGCACCATCTTCGTCTGAATCATATAGAATGCCTCTATCACAGCTGGCCAAAAAACACCTATTTGAACCTGATACTAGTGAGATAGCCAATCCAGTGATTACGAAGTTAGGCGTATCACACGGCCATCCTGAGCTTAGACCACGTGGATGGAGGGCAGGGCCATCTTTCTCAGCTCGTTGTTATCAACCTCCCACACCTGGGCCCAGACTTGATGAAGCTTCAACCCTAGGGACACATATGATATCCAAAGGTTTAGGCTGGCAGAATCATGAGGTTGAATATGCCCCCATGCCTATTGGATATATTGAATGGGGTACTAATATCTTGAAGAAATATCATACCCACTTGAAGGGGAGTGAAGAGGGTGTAGATTACGTCTATGGAGCCATTTATTGCTCTTTAGGCGACTATTCTGTCAGCCCTTCTCTTTTAAGGTTTTTATTGGAGAAATGGGATCCCAACACCAACACGTTTTTATTCTCGTGTGGCGAGCGTACAGTCACCCTTCTTGATATGCATCAGATGGCAGGGTTGCCTCTTGATGGTGAACCCTATGAAGAATATGTTCCACTAGCTGATGAGCTTAATCCTTCAACTCTTTTGTACCCCAACTTTCTGCCTCGGCTCCTAGAAACTTGGACCAAGCTTGTTGTGGGTGGAAAAGTAGGTTTCAAGGAATGGTGTGACTTCTTTCACAATGGTGAAGTAGACTCCTTTGCTACCAAGAGTTTAGAAGACCAGCGCATGTATACTGCGGCTTTTCTTGCCATATGGCTTTGCTGCTACGTCGTTGTTGGCGGTGGGCCATATATTCGCCCTGGGGTATTAGTGATGGCGTCATGGATTTCCCTAGGCCGATGCATCTCTTTGGGCCCACCTGCTCTTTGCTCCCTTTATTACTCACTTCGGCGAATTTGTACTCACCCGATTGGGCCCTCGTTCATACATAGAATTTGGCCGGTCCACTACCTTGCTGGATGGATGGGTGTGTACCTCAAGAAACCTTATGGAAACAAAGTAAAACGCCACATTTCCCGAGCCCTAAAATTTTGGCTGTACAACCTAATATGGTGAAAACCATGTTTAGGACGCCACGTCATTTTACTCCTGTTGAAGCACATGCTTTCCTCAATGACTATAAGAATATTGCTTGGAACCCCTATTCCCTCACTATGGAAGGCGTGTTCAAACCCAAGATGGCTTTCTTAATTTCTATTCGTCGAGGCATGCTGCCATGGAGGCGTGGTACTATCACCGCTGACGTGTGTATAGCCGAACCATATCACCCAGATCGAGTGACACGACAGTTTCGTCTTGACCAAGTTGTACCCTTTTCTCCTCTAGTGAGCCTGTACACTAAAGATGAAATTGGAATCGCATATGCTTTTTGGTCACACCTATTATCCTTGGCCCTGGAAGAATTCCAATATTTTTCCCGATGATGATCGAGTTGGGGACTCTTCCTTAGCATGGGCTAATTGGTGGAAAAAAATTCTGAAGCCTTTCGCCGACATTCTGGGCCATCTTTGCAATGGCAACATGACTGGGAAGGTCTCTTATGATGTAAGGATAAAAAATAGGCATGCACTGCAACACAATATCGCGTCTCGTCCATTGTCTGATAAGGATTTTATGGTGGTGAGGAGAGTATCTATTGAGCACCGCGACCAACATGTTCAGTCCCTTGAGAAAACAGAGACACATATTACAGATCATTGGAGACTGGTCCTTTATAATTATTTTAATGATGTTGCTGCTGCTTTACCGGTGAAGCCTAAAGAGGTGAGCTAACAACATGCGTGTCCACTTTTCATTATGTCTCACGTACTATTTAGTACTCCTACTAACCTGAGTTTTTTTCCTTTTTGCAGCTACGGCGAGGTAATGTACTGAAGCACAATGCCATAGCTGGGTCCTCCTCCGCACATCCGCTATCAGTGGATAATGATCTCTCAGACACTGCCCCATCCGCTAGCGGAAAGAGACGCAGACAGTCTACACCGACTCACATGGACCAGGAAGGAAGGCTGCCCTTGAAGCGCAAACTTGATTTTGCCCAAGAATCCAATTTTTCTCAACCGATAACATCAGACGGTCCATCATTAGATCTTGAGATCGAAAACTCTGTTAATGATGTGATCCCTTCAGTTTATCTATCGAGGATTATGCCATTGATGAGGGAGGCCTGACTCACCTGCCTTTCGACCTGGACGTGGCTGACACTATGCCCCCTACCCCTAGTGCTCTTGATTTCTTGTCAACTTTACTCGGTAGTTTATTTATTTATAGGTTTATTTAACTCACCGTGTTTATGAACCATCATTACCATCAATTCTCATAACTCTTTTTCTTTCTTTTTATTAGGTTGCAAACAAGAAATTCGCCACTCACAAGACCCTGTGATGACGGTTATATCAGGGAAAGGCGCACAGATGGACTGGAGTTTCGTCAAGGACACATTTATGGATGCTACAGATTTCGTGGTGAAACGAGCCTTAGAAGGACTGAACAACTCTACGCTTGGTAATCCCAAGAGAGGCAACATGCTCGAGAACATTTCTCAGACGCTGCCCATGCAAGTACCTGAGGTAGCTAAAGTGCAGGCCATGTTGGTCGAGCTTATTGTCCTCTCCAACAAGTTGGAGGTTGGCCAGGCTGAGTTCACGACGGGATCCGAGCAAGATGAACATGTTGCTGCTAAAGTAGAGCTGAAACCGAGGCATGGGAAGCAGAGCTGAAGGCGGAGCTTGAAGAGGTAACTGCTACTTTGCACAAGCTTAAACTGGAGAGGGAACAGCGCCGGCAAGCACATGATGCCCATCAATCTGAACTGAAGAACTTGGTGAAGAGTCTACAGGATACCAATGCTGGCAAACGTACAAGGCTTGCTGAATTTGAACAAAAGACCGCAGATTTAAAAACTGAAGCAAGTCAGTTGTTGAACAGCCAACAGAACTAGCGTGCTCCGCTCCATGATAAGGCTTAGACTTTGCTTAGTTTTTTTTATTTAGCCATTTCAATTCGTTATTTCACTTCAAACTATTTTATATTCAGTACTCAGTTTCAATTCAAATGTAGCAGCACTTTGTCTATTCACGTGGGAACTCCAATTTTATGTGTGATGTGCTAGTACGCAAGCTTCAACAGATTTGACGTTGCAAAATCCTTATTTATCTACACCACACTAGTAGAAAACAGGGTACTAGTCCCGGTTCCAGAGGGCCTTTAGTCCCGGTTCTGGAACCGGGACAAAATAAACGGGACTAAAGCCCAAAACATTTAGTCCCGGTTTGCTTACGAATCGGGACAGAAGAGGCACCACGTGGCCGCTGCGGGGCGCCCAGGCAGGAGGACCTTTAGTCCCGGTTGGTAACACCAACCGGGACCAAAATGCAGCCATGCGTCAGCAGCTCACAGGCGCTGGGGTTTTTAAAAAAAAAAATTGAAAGGGGGGGGGTTTAGGGGTTTTGGAGGATTAATTTAGGGGTTTCATATTGTGTTAGCTAGCTAATAGAGAGAAGTGACATCTTTTTGTCCGTGCTTGGTTGACGCTAGCTACTATACATATATAGAGAACTCGACACGCTAGCTAATAAGCAAATGAAGAAATCGTTAATTACACAAGATCGTTATGAACATATACAGAGAGAAGTGACCTCTCTTTCTCCGAGATTGGTCGAACAACAAGTTTTCGTATATCTATCCGACGCTACTACATATATACAATATAACATCTCTTACAATCCCTAACATCTAAAATCCATTTTAATTTTCACATGATATTCTCCGTCTTTATGTATAACGTTGTCAAGAAAGAATCCCGCCAATTCCTCTTGAATTGCTCGTATGCGATCATGTGGTAGGAGTTCATCCCGCATCTGCCACATCTAATTTAAAGAAGGGGGTCAATGCATATATATGAATGAAACTCAACACAATTGATGGTAATAAAACAAAATTGTGAATATTATTGTTTACGTACTTCATATTGTCGGTCAGAGTAGCCCCGCTCAGAGGTCGAGTGGCGAATGAACTCGCAAATGTAGTATCCACATAAATTACTCCCGCATTCCTGCCACAAGCACTTTACGAGAATAGAGTTCAATCAAACTGATAATGAAGCATGATAATGGTATTGATGAAATAAGAATCAATGAGAGATGCGCGGAACTAGCTAGTACTACTTACTTTGGGGTGTGTAAATCGCAGCTCCTTCTGCAGACCCGGAACCATTCCAGTGAACTGTTTCCAAACCCTGCCAGGCAAAGAAAATGATTACTTGATATCAGCAAATGAACGAAAGTTGCCGATATGGTGCGATAATGATCGATTGAACTTTACTTCTGGAGCATTGCAGTCATGTCCGCATACTCCTGGGGATCTTTACGTCTCAAGCAGGTGGATGTGAAGGGTTTTCGAGTCAGAGTAAGACTTCGTATTCCCACAGATAGGGCATGGACAACACATAAAACTATTCTGCTTGTTTGCCTCATCCACTTCGAGAAAATTATGCACGCCCTTAATGTACTTGGAGGTGTGTCTGTCACCGTACATCCATTGCCGGTTCATCTGGGTGCATTATATATAATTAAGTGTGTCAAAAACCATTACAGAACATCATGAATAGAGAAGTGACCAAATTAATAGAAGTTCATCATCACATTAAAATCAAAGTACAGTAGTGATCAAATGTTATTACTGAAAAAATAAATACATAAAGTTCATACATAGTTCTCATTGAACAACATATAGCTCTTTAGAGCATCTAATTAAACCATACATTAAAACTATGTAAAATATTTCAATGCAACAACAAATGCGATCATAATCGCAACTAAGTTAACAATTGATCCAACGGCATAATGATACCAAGCCTCAGTATGAATGGCATATTTTCTAATCTTTTTAATCTTCAAGTGCATTGCATCCATCTTGATCTTGTGATCATCGACGACATCCGCAACATGCAACCCCAATTTCATCTTCTCCTCCTCAATTCTTTTCAATTTTTTCTTCAAGTAATTGTTTTCTTTTTCAACTAAATTTAACCTCTCGACAAGAGGGTCGGTTGGAATTTCCGGTTCACATACCTCCTAGATAAAAACATCTATGTCACGTTGGTCGGCATAATTGTCATAAACACTAAATAAAACAAATAGTTATAAAAGATAATATATACCACATCCGAATCATAGACAGGACGAGGGCCGACGGGGGCGGATACCAAAACCATCGCACTATATAATAACAAACAATAATAAAAGTAAGAAAATTATACAATTATCTATCTAAATCATACAAGTAAGAATTTTTTTCTTTTAGAAAGAAGATAAGAACAAGAGGCTCACCACGGTGGTGCCGGCGACGAGATTGGCGCAGGCGATCGACGGCGGTGAGGACGGGGACGGGACAGAACGGACCGGCAAACCTAAACAAATCTTGAGGAAAATGGAGTTTGGACAAGGAGCTTGGAGAGGAGAAAGTTTAAGTGTGGCTCAGGCATTTCATCGAACACCTCATGTGCATAGGAGGTGAGCTAGAGCAACACACACCTCTCCAACGGCCGGCCAAAAAACAAAGCAGTGGCTCTGTTCGCGGGCAAGGGCGGGGGTATATATAGGCCTCTCTTTAGTCCCGGTTTGTGGCTAAAACTGGGACTAAAGGACAACATTTGGTCCCGGTTCCAGCCACCAACTGGGACTAAAGATGCTAGGCCAGGAGCGGCCCATTGGTCCCGGTTCATGTCTGGAACCGGGACCAAAGGGGTCAGACGAACCGGGACCAATGGCCCCCGAGGCCCGGCCGGCGCCCTGGCCTCACGAACCGGGACTGATGCACCCTTTGGTCCCGGCTCGTGAGTGAACCGGGATTAATGCCCTTATCCTGGCCTCAACCAAAGCCCTGTTTTCTACTGGTGCCATCGTTGCGTGCATGGCCTCAAGCCTTATTTTATTCCATTTTATCTCCTAGAAATGTATGTACGCACCTCCTTTTTTTACATACTACTTATAGTACTACAGTTTAAGATCATGAGAATATGGAGCCATCATCTTCTTTTTTCCTTTTCGTCACAGTTTAGACTTGTAAGTTAATGGAGTAGCATTTTATGTGCCCCGGTTCATGTGGATATGGAGTACTTTTGATAAAAAAAAATTGCATCACAGTTTATACTCGTAAGTCGTTGGAGTTGTGTTTTTTGTGTGCCCCAGTTTGAACTCATGAGGGCATGGAGCATGTCTGATGTTTTTTTTTTTGCATCACAGTTTATACTCGTAAGTCGTTGGAGTTGTGTTTGTTTTTTTGTTGTTTTTTTATGCCCCAGTTTAAACTCATGAGCGTATGGAGTATTATTTTGTTTTACTCAAGCATAGTAACGCTTCAGGAATTTCCCATTTATCAGTGATGGACAGTACTCGCCGACAGGGGAAATTATCCTGTATGCACCCCTAGAGTAGACTTCTTTTATGATGTAGGGACCCTCCCATTTTGCTTCAAACTTTCCTCCCATCTGCCGTGTAACATTCATGGGCCGGATGACGGCGACTACTAGGTCTCCTTGTTTGAATGATCACCTTTTAACACGCTTGTCGAAGGCACGGGACATTCTAGCCTGATACGCTTCCAAATTTTGTAACGCTTGAAGGTGTTTTCCTTCAAGCATTTCAAGTTCACCAAGGCGTTTTATTGCCTCGTCTTCAGAAAATTTGTCCTGAATAGCGACTCTGAGCGAGATAATTTGCACTTCTAATGGTAGAACTGTCGCTCTGAGCGAGATAATTTGCACTTCTAATGGTAGAACTGCCTCTCCTCCAAATACGAGGGAGTACGGTGTCATTCCAGTCGGTGTACGTGTCATGGTTCTATAAGCCCACAAGGCCTCAAGAAGTTTCTCATGCCACTCACGCTTATTTCTTGACACGACTTTCTTTAACAATTTGCACAGGGTTTTATTAAAAGCTTCCGCTTGTCCATTAGCTGCGGGATTATAATCTGTAGAATAGTGATGATTTATTTTAAATTTCGAACATAACTTATCAACATGTTTATTCTTGAATGGAGTACCATTGTCAGACATGATACGAGAGGGAACTCCGAATCGATATATGAGTTGTGCTCTTATAAAATGCTCCACATTTTCTCTTTTATCCTCCTTTAATGGTATAAGCTCGGCCCATTTCGAGAAATAATCGGTGGCGGCCAGGATAAATTTGTGGCCCTTGGATGATGGGGGATTAATAGGTCCTACTATATCCATTCCCCACATTTCAGACGGCCATGACATATTTGTGAGATGCAACGACTCGTGCAGCTGATGTATGAAATCGCCATGTACCTGGCACTCAAGACACCTTTTTGCAAATTTCATGGAGTCGTCAAACATGGTAGGCCAATAATAACCTAGATGTCTGAGGATAATATAACTTAGGGCCAGATTGATGTGCCCCCACACACCCCTGCATGCACTTCCTTTAAGGCTTCCAAAATTTCATTCCCTGCTAGACAGCGGAGGAGAATGCCGTCGAAGGAACGTCTATATAGAGTGCCATTTATACATGTGTAGTGAACTGACCTTTTTCGAACTCTAGACATTTCTGCGGAGTCCAGAGGTAAATATCTGTGGAGTAAGTATTCCAGGAAAGGGCTTCGCCAGTCTCCAACTTCAATCTCGTAGATATCTGCAGTCATTGCAATCGACGTGGTCGCCTCCTCCTCGGTGAGTATAGGTAGGATTGTGCATTCTTCAACACGAACTTCCATCATTTGATGTGAAGTTAATGACATACTAGCGGCTAAACCTGCTAAGGCGTCGGCCTTTTCATTTTGACTTCTTATAACATGCTGAATATTTAGATCAGCAAACATGGACATCAGCATTTTGGCTCGTTGGAAGTAAGGCATTAATTCTTCTTTCTTTACCATGTAAATTCCCAGAAGTTGGTTGATCACTAACTGAGAGTCACCATAAACAGTGAGTGAATCTAACCCCATATTCAGAGCTAATTCAAGACCAACTATCAAAGCCTCATATTTGGCCGAATTATTTGAAATTGCTGAAGTTAGGGTAAATGAGTACGGGATTATTCCTTCACTTGGTGTAACAAAAACAACTCCCGCACCTGCCCCTGATCGTCGACATGCGCCGTCGAAATACATTTGCCATGATGAACTAGCAACTAATGTAGGGAACACCTCTTCATCAGGCAAGTCATCATCTAATGGGAAATCATCAGGTATTGGATGCGTGGCTACGAAGTTAGCTAACGCTTGCCCCTTCATGGCCTTCTGCGGCACGAATTTTATATCAAGCTGTGATAAGAACATCGCCCACTTAGCTAGTCTACCTGAAAGCACCATTTTATTTAAGATGTACCTGAGAGGGTCTGCTCTCGACATGAGGTGTACAGTATGCTCTAACATGTAATGGCGTAATTTTTTTGCTGCAAACACCAATGCCAGACATATTTTTTCCATGTCCAGATAGTTGCACTCAGCCCCACAAGGGTGCGACTAAGGTAATATAGGGACATTTCTTTTCCGGACTCATTATTCTGTGCAAAGAAAGCACCCAACTACATAGGCATGGCTGCCGTATTTAGGATCAGTGGACGTTCCTTAACTGGTGCACCCAGGATAGGTGGGTGTATTAGGTATTTTTTTAATGTCCAAGAATGCATTTTGGTAGCTTGATCCCACTCGAATGGAACACCCTTTTTCATATGACGTGAGAAAGGTTTGCATCTTCCGAATAAATTCGAGATAAACCTCCTAATATATGCTAGGTGACCTTGGAAACTCTTTAGTTCACGTAGGTTTGTGGGTGGTGGCATTTTTACAATCGCTTTTACTTTGTCTGGGTCGACTTGGATGCCTTTCTTTGTGACCACAAAACCGAGAAATATCCCGGAAGAAACTCCAAATGCACATTTCATAGGATTCATCTTCAGGTTATGTTCCCTCAAACGCTCGAAAACCATTGCAAGATGTTTCATATGGTCTTCCTCACGTTTTGATTTTACTACTATGTCATCTATATAACATTCGACGATTACATATAATAACCCATCTAAAACTATGGTCATGGCTCGTTGATATGTCGCCCCGGCATTTTTTTAGTCCAATTGACATGACCTTATAACAGAATATGCCTTTGGGCGTCCTGAAAGCCGTTAACTCTTCATCTTCTGGCGCCATTTTTATTTGATTATATCCAGAATATCCATCCATAAAAGAAAACATTTCATGGCTCATAGTAGCATCCACGAGTATTTCAGATATAGGTATCGGAAAATCATCTTTAGGGCATGCTTTATTTAAGTCCCTAAAATCTACACATACACGGATTTGACCATTTTTCTTTTTAACTGGAACAATATTGGAAAGCCACTTAGGATATATAACTTCCCTAATGAATCTAGCAGCTATGAGTTTGTCGACCTCGGCTTCTATCTTGGGGAGTAGCTCGGGCCAAAATCTCATTTGCGCTTGTTTTACTAGGGGAACATCATCTTGCACGGCAAGTCGGTGCACCGCCACCTCTGGATCCAAGCCTGGCATTTCCTCGTAACTCCAAGCGAAGACATCTTTGTTTGTAGAAAGGAACTTATGATATTCCTCTTTCTTTTCTTTGGACAAATGTGCACCAATAAAAATTGGTCGAGGCTCCTCGGCTGTCCCAATATTTATTTCTTCCAAGTCATCAATAGTTGGCTGATTACCATCCTCCATTTCTGGGGATGCCTCACTTGGGTCTATAAATTCAGTAGACGTCATGCAGACCTCATAGCCCAACCCATGTCTTTTTTCTTTCAAAGGTTGGCCTTCGTGTAGAGCTTCGAGCTGCTCTCGGGACAACGCCTTTTCAAATGGCGCTCGCTGCCCTCGGCCATCACACAAGGACGGGCCAGTGAGAGTATCATATCCCATTTTCTGCATCATATACAAAACTCGGTTATCATACAAAGAAATAGGCAATGACTCATCATCTTTATTTTCCAAGGTGATATGAACCTTTATTTTTATTTTCACACTCATGCGACTCCTCTTTATCTTGTTCAATTTTATGTTGAACCAAAGGATGTAAGAGCGTAGGCATTTTGGTACCTCTTTTAATAGATGATTTATTGATGACACAAAATATTGGGTCACTGATAACCCACAAGTATAGGGGATCGCAACAGTTTTCGAGGGTAGAGTATTCAACCCAAATTTATTGATTCGACATAAGGGGAGCCAAAGAATATTCTCAAGTATTAGCATCTGAGTTGTCAATTCAACCACACCTGAAAGACTTAATATCTATAGCAAAGTATTTAGTAGCAAAATAGTATGGAAGTAACGGTAACAGTGGCAAAAGTAACAGTAGCAGTTTTGTAGCAATTGTAACAGCGGCAATGGAAAAGCAACGTAGCAAAGAGCAATATATCTTGTTGTTGCAAATATGTAAAGTCAGCATTGAGGCTTTCAGGAAAGGTTATGAACTAACCATATTCACAATAACATTTAGGTCTCACATTTACTCATATCAATGGCATAATCAACTAGTGAGCAATAATAATAAATCTCGGATGACAACACTTTTTCAAAACAATCATGATATGATATAACAGAATGGTATCTCGCTAGCCCTTTCTGAGACCGCAAAACATAAATGCAGAGCACCCCTGAAGATCAAGGACTAACTAGACATTGTAATTCATGGCAAAATAGATCCAGTCACAGTCATACTCAATATCAATTAATAACAACGCATACAAATGATAGTGGTGCTCTCTAACTGGTGCTTTTTATAAGAGGATGGTGACTCAACAATAAAAGTAAATAGATAGGCCCTTCGCAGAGGGAAGCAAGGATTTGCAGAGGTGCCAGAGCTCAAGCTTTTTGAAACAGAGATGAATAATATTTTGAGTGGTATGCTTTCATTGTCAACATAACGACCAAGAGATCTCGGTATCTTCCATGCTATATACATTATAGGCGGTTCCCAAACAGAATGGTAAAGTTTATACTCCCCCACCACCAACAAGCACATTCCACGGCTGGTCCGAAACAATGGGTACCGTCCAACTAACAACAATCCTGGGGGAGTTTTGTTTGCAATTATATTTTGATTTGATTTGAGCATGGGACTGGGCATCCCGATTACCAGCCATTTTCTCATGAATGATGAGCGGAGTCCACTCATCGTGAGAATAACCCATCTAGAATGGAAGATACTGACAGCCCTCAGTCGCTACATGAGCGATTCGGGCATACAAAACAAATTATCATTTGAAGGTTTAGAGTTTGGCACATGCAAATTTACTAGGAACAGCAGGTAAATACCGCATATAGGTAGGTATGGTGGACTCATATGGAACAACTTTGGGTTTATGGAAGTGGATACACAAGCAGTATTCCCTCTTAGTACAAGTGAAGGCTAGCAAGGGATTGAGGAGCGACCAACTAGAGAGCGACAACAGTCATAAACATGCATGAGATTAACCAACATTGAGTGCAAGCATGAGTAGGATATAAATTACCATGAACATAAATATCGTGGAGGCTATGTTGATTTTGTTTCAACTACATGCGTGAATATGTGCCAAGTCAAGCCACTCGAATCATTCAAAGGAGGATACCATCCTATCATACTACATCGCAACCATTTTAAAAGCATGTTGGCATGCAAGGCAAACCATTATAAACTCCTAGCTAATTAAGCATGGCATGAGTAACTATAATCTCTAATTGTCATTGCAAACATGTTTCATTCATAATGGGCTGAATCAGGAACGATGAACTAATCATATTTACAAAAACAAGATAGGTCGAGTTCATACCAGCTTTTCCTCACCTCAATCATTTCATCATATATCGTCATTATTGCCTTTCACTTGCACGACCGAACGGTGTGGATAATAATAATAGTGCACGTGCATTGGACTAAGCTGGAATCTGCAAACATTTATTCAAAGGAGAAGACAAGGTAATATGGGCTCTTTGTTAGATCAACAATAATGCATATGAGAGCCACTCATCATTTTCATCGTGGTCTTCTCCTCTCGACCCCCAAAGAAAAGAAAAGAATTTCAAAGAAACACGCTGAAATGTTTTTGGAGTTTTTGTTTTTCTGAAGAAAGTAAAACAAGAACGAGAAAAACTATTTACACGGGAAAGCTCCCAACAAGCAAAAGAAGAACGAGAAATCTTTTTGGGTTTTCTTTAATACTACTACTAAATAAACATGGAAAGGAAATAAGCTACAACTAATTTTTTTGGATTTTCTCAAAGTTTTTCAAACACACAAGAAGAAAGCGAGAAAAAGAAATAAACTAGCATGGATAATACAATGAAAAAGTATGAACACCGACAACTGGAATGAGTGTGTGAACATGAATGTAATGTCGGTGAGAAATACATACTCCCCCAAGCTTAGGATTTTGGCCTAATTTGGTCTATGGCCACGGCTGGCCTGGCGGATATCCAAAGTTGTAGTCGGGGTTGTACTGGAATGTGGCAGCTACTGCCTGAAGGCCTGCAGCATGGAGGCGAGCGGCCTCCACCTCTCTCTCATACTCGTTCGCCTCCTCTCTGGTTATAAAATATCCCCTCTGACCTGAAAGTTAAAGAAGGCAGGAGCAGGAAGAGTAATATGGACAGCGCGCTATCGGTCAAAGATTAGTCGATACAGGAGGGACTGTTCGTTCCTCACAAGAAACTGGTAGCGAACCAAAGCATTATAATCAAGAAAAGCAGGTGGTAACTCAATGTCATTCCCCCTTATGGGTACTCCAAGATAATTAGCTAAACGGGTTGCAGAAATCCCACCAAATAAATCTCCCTCTTTAGCATTAAGATGTAACCTCCTCGCAATAATGGCCCCCAAGTTATACCGTTTATCACCCAACACTGCACACTTAAGGACACTAAGATCCGATGCGCAAAGGTGGCTATGATCATGTTTTCCATTAATGCATCTACCTATGAAGAGAGCAAAATAATGTATGGCAGGAAAATGAATACTCCCCATGGAGGCTTGTGTAATATGTCTAGTTTCTCCCATAGTAATGCTAGCAAGGAAATCATTGCACTCAGTTTTATGAGGCTCGCTATGAATGCCCCATTGTGGGATTTTGCAAATAATATTAACATCTTCAAGGTCCATGGTATATGATTCATCATAAAGATCAAATAGGACAGTGTGAGTATTGCGCTGGGATGTAAATTTAAACCTTCTCACAAATGAATCAGTGAGTTGATAGTATTGGGGACACTTATCTGATAAGAAGCCCCCCAGTTTAGCATTTTGCACGTACGCATCAAACTCATCCTTGAAACCTGCACGAACCATGAATTCATCCGACGGCCATTCACAAGGCCGCACTTGAGCTTCCCTTGGTGGTTCAAGGTCCGGTTCACGTATCGCGAGCCTCGGTGCTTGCTTCCTCGAGGAACCACCTTGGTACATTTTCCTAAATGTTTTTTCTTCCTCTGAAAAATTTCTGAAATTTTTAGTGACTCAAAATAAAAGTGAACCAAACTCAACAAGATTGATAGCAACTACTCCTACAAGTGTCTAGAGGCTATATCATGCATCAAAACTACTTTGGATCATATAAATTTGACATGCAAGCTCAAGAACAAGGTCACCATAGCAGCAAAAATTTGCAATAAATAAAGCACTAGAACAAAAACTAATTGGACCATTGGAGGAGTCACATACCGAAGAACAATCACCCAAAACAGTTTTGCAAATGGAGCTTTGCACAAGGAGATCGAAAATGGCAGCAAGATGAGCTAGAACACAGGTTTGAGCACTGGGATGATTTTTTCTGGAGGAAGACGAAGTGGATGGGTGCTGGAATAAGTGAGGGGGCCTACATGGGACCCACAAGGCAGGGGGCACGCCCTCCACCCTTGTGGCTCACTGGTGCATCCCCCTGGTGCATGTTCAGTGCCAAAAATTCTAAAATATTCTATAAAAAATCATACTAAATTTTCAGGGCATTTGGAGAACTTTTATTTTCGGGACATTTTTTATTGCACGGATAATTCAGAAAATAGACAGATAATACTATTTTTGCTTTATTTATTCTAAATAATAGAAAGTAAAAAGTGGGTACAGAAAGTTGTGCTTTCTAAATTCATCCATCTCATGCTCATTAAAAGGAATCCGTTAACAAGGTTGATCAAGTCTTATTAACAAACCTCTTCCGAATAACATGAAACCGGAGAATTTTCGAATAACACTAGGTTACCTCAACAGGGACATGCATGTCCCCAACAATAAGAATATCATATTTCTTTTTGACAGTAGGGGGAGGAAATTCAAAACCTCCAATAGTTATAGTTGAAATTTTTCCAATATAATTGATACTATGAACTTGAGGTTGTTTCTTCGGAAAGTGTACCGTATGCTCATTACCATTAACATGAAAAGTGACATTGCCTTGGTTGCAATCAATAACAGCCCCTGCAGTATTCAAAAAGGGTCTACCAAGGATGATCGACATACTGTCGTCCTCAGGAATATCAAGAATAACAAAGTCCGTTAAGATAGTAACGTTTGTAACCACAATAGGCACATCCTCACAAATACCGATGGGTATAGCAGTTGATTTATCAGCCATTTGCAAAGAGATTTCAGTAGGTGTCAACTTATTCAATTCAAGTCTACGATATAAAGAGAAAGGCATAACACTAACACCGGCTCCAAGATCACATAAAGCAGTTTTAACATAGTTTCTTTTAATGGAGCATGGTATAGTTGGTACTCCTGGATCTCCAAGTTTCTTTGGTATTCCACCCTTAAAAGTATAATTAGCAAGCATGGTGGAAATTTCAGCTTCAGGTATCTTTCTTTTATTTGTGACAATATCTTTCATATACTTAGCATAAGGAGACATTTTCAGCATATCAGTCAAACACATACGCAAAAAGATAGGTATAATCATTTCAACAAAGCGCTCAAAATCCTCATCATCCTTTTTCTTGAATGGTTTAGGAGGAAAGGGCATGGGTTTCTGAACCCATGGTTCTCTTTCTTTACCGTGTTTCCTAGCAACGAAGTCTCTCTTATCATAACGTTGATTCTTTGATTGTGGGTTATCAAGATCAACAGCAGGTTCTACCTCCACATCGTTATCATTACTAGGTTGAGCATCAACATGAACATCATCATTAACATTATCACTAGGTTCATGCTCATCACCAGATTGTGTCTTAGCATCAGAAATAGAAATATCATTTGGATTCTCAGGTGTGTCTATAACAGGTTCACTAGAAGCATGCAAAGTCCTATCAGTTTTCTTTGTCTTTTTATTACTAGGACTAGGTGCATCAGTATTAATTCTCTGAGAATCTTGCTCAACTCTCTTAGGATGGCCCTCATGATACAAAGGTTCGTGAGTCATTTTGCCACCTCTAGTCATAACCCTAATAGCATTATCATTGTTCTTACCATTCAACTCATTAAACAAATCATATTGTGCCTTAAGTACTTGTTCTACTTGAGTTTTAACCATGGAAGCATGCTTACTAATAAGCTTAAGATCATTAATAGTTCTACTCATATAATCACCCAAGCAGTCAAGCATGTGAGCATTACGTTTCAATTGTCTACTAACATAAGCATTGAAATTTTCTTGTTTAACAATAAAATTATCAAACTCATCCAAGCATTGACTAGCAGACTTATTATGAGGAATATCACCTTCATCAAATCTATAGAGAGAATTTACCTCTACTACCTGTGTCGGGTTATCAAGACCATGTATTTCTTCAATAGGCGGCAAATTCTTAACATCTTCAGCTTTAATACCTTTTTCTTTCATAGATTTCTTTGCCTCTTGCATATCTTCAGGACTGAGGAATAGAATACCTATTTTCTTTGGAGTTGGCTTAGGAGTTGGTTCAGGAAGTGTCCAATCATTATCATTACTCAATATATTATTCAATAGCAATTCAGCTTGCTCAATAGTTCATACCCTGAAAACACAACTAGCACAACTATCTAGGTGGTCCCTAGAAGCATCGGTTAGTCCATTATAAAAGATATCAAGTATTTCATTTTTCTTGAGAGGATGATCAGGCAAAGCATTGAGTAATTGGAGGAGCCTCCCCCAAGCTTGTGGGAGACTCTCTTCTTTAAATTGCACAAAGTTAAATATTTCCTTTAAAGCAGCTTGTTTCTTATGAGCAGGGAAATATTTTTCAGAGAAGTAGTAAATCATATCCTGGGGACTACGCACACAACCAGGAGCAAGAGAATTAAACCATAACTTAGCATCACCCTTTAACGAGAAAGGAAACAACTTAAGAATATAGTAATAGCGAATTTTGTTCCTCATGAGTAAATAGGGTGGCTATATCATTCAATTTAGTAAGATGTGCCACAACAGTTTCAGATTCATAACCATAGAAAGGATCAGATTCAACCAAAGTAATTAACTCAGGATTGACAGAGAATTCATAATCCTTATCAGTAACAAAGATAGGTGAAGTAGCAAACTTAGGATCATATTGCATTCTAGCATTCAAAGACTTTTCTTTCAGCTTAGCTAACAGTTTCTTAAGATCATCTCTATCATTACAAGCAAAAAAGTCTCTACCAGTCTCTTCATCCATAATATAACCCTCAGGTACAACAGGAAGTTCATACCTAGGAGTGCTAGTCTTATCAGGTGTTTCAAAGTGTTCAGTTTCAATAATTTCATCAGTTTCAGAAATATCATCATCTTCAACATAATCAATAGTTCTAACTCTAGCAAGATGTTCATCAAGTAGTTCACCGAGTGGCACAGTTTTATCAAGCAAAGTAGTAGCATCATTCATAGTAGAAGTAGCATCATCAATAACATGCGACATATCAGAATCAATAGCAGGTGTAGGTGTCGCAAGCTTACTCAAAACAGAAGGTGAATCAAGTGTAGAGCTAGATGGCAGTTCCTTACCTCCCCTCATAGTTGAGGGATAGATCTTGGTTTTGGTATCTTTCAAATTCTTCATAGTGATCAACAGATATAAATACCAAGTGACTCAGAGAATAGAGCTATGCTCCCTGGCAACGGCGCCAGAAAAAGGTCTTGATAACCCACAAGTATAGGGGATCGCAACAGTTTTCGAGGGTAGAGTATTCAACCCAAATTTATTGATTCGACACAAGGGGAGCCAAAGAATATTCTCAAGTATTAGCAGTTGATTTGTCAATTCAACCACACCTGAAAGACTTAATATCTGGAGCAAAGTATTTAGTAGCAAAGTATTATGGAAGTAACGGTAACAGTGGCAAAAGTAACAGTAGCAGTTTTGTAGCAATTGTAACAGCGGCAACGGAAAAGTAACATAGCAAAGATCAATATGTGAAAAGCTCGTAGGCAATGGATCAATGATGGATAATTATGTCGGATGGCATTCATCATGCAACAGTTATAACCTAGGGTGACACAGAACTAGCTCCAATTCATCAATATAATGTAGGCATGTATTCCGTATATAATCATACGTGCTTATGGAAAAGAACTTGCATGACATCTTTTGTCCTACCCTCCCGTGGCAGCAGGGTCCTAATGGAAACTAAGGGATATTAAGACCTCCTTTTAATAGAGAACCGGACCAAAGCATTAGCACTTAGTGAATACATGAACTCCTCAAACTACGGTAATCACCGGAAAGAATCCCAATTATTGTCACCTTGGGGTATGCGGATCATAACACGTAATAGGTGTCTACAACTTGCAAGATAGGATCAAGAACACAAATATATTCATGAAAACATAATAGGTTCAGATCTGAAATCATGGCACTCGGGCCCTAGTGACAAGCATTAGGCATAGCAAAGTCATAGCAACATCAATCTTAGAACATAGTGGATACTCGGGATCAAACCCTAACAAAACTAACTCGATTACATGATAAATATCATCCAACCCATCACTGTCCAGCAAGCCTATGATGGAATTACTCACGCACGGTGGTGAGCATCATGGAATTGGTGATGGAGGAAGGTTGGTGATGATGATGGCGACGATTTCCCCTCTCCGGAGCCCCGAACGGACTCCACGTCTGGCCTCCCGATGAAGAACAGGAGGTGACGGCGGCTCCGTATCGTAAAACACGATGAATCCTTCTCTCTGATTTTTTTTCTCCCCGAAAGTGAATATATAGAGTTGGAGTTGAGGTCGGTGGAGGTCCAGGGGACCCACAAGGCAGGGGGCGCGCCCTAGGGGGTGGGCGCGCCCTGCACCGTTGTGGACAGCAGGTGGGTCCCCCTCTGCTGATTCTTTCGCCAATATTTTTCATTTATTCCAAAAATATTCTCCGTGAAGTTTCAGGTCATTCCGATACTTTTATTTCTGCACAAAAATAACACCAAGGCAATTCTGCTGAAAACAGCGTCAATCCGGGTTAGTTCCATTCAAATCATTCAAATTAGAGTCCAAAACAAGGGTAAAGAGTTTGGAAAAGTAGATACGATGGAGACATATCAGTCACCCTCTTTCCTTTGGTCACTTGGTATATACTAATAAATCTTTCGGCATGATGAGGATTTGGCAGTATTTTTCTCTATCGTATTTGATTCAGGTACTACTACAGACTTTGGCTTGTGTACTTTTTCAACAGGCTCAAAGTAGAATTTTGCATCAGCGTAGAAAGGTTCAGCTACCGTGAATGGTCTCTTATCTGCAAATATTCTTACTGTTTCTCCAGATTGCTCTTTGTACTTGGTGCACTGATGGAGTGTGGATGGCACAACCTGATTTTCATGCAACCATGGTCGGCCCAACAGTGCATTGTAAGATGTGGCTGCATCAATCACGTGGAATCTCACATATGTGGATAGCGCTTCCAATTTTAATACCAAGGAAATGGTACCCATGGCCTCTTAACCTGATTGATTAAAGCCGTGAATAACCACATTTGACTGGCCCAAATCCTTAGGGGAATATCCAATCCTTTTCAAAGTACGCAGAGGCAGCAAATTTATGGCGGATCCACCATCTATCATTATGCAATTTGTTGGCAAGTCGTCAATCTCACCAAACATAAGAAGAGGTCTATTATGCTTCTTTGATCCTAACAACATGTCATCATCCGTGAATGTAATATTTAACACATCATTTAATTCAGCTTCGGTCTGTGAGACTTCCACTCTATAATCTTCAGGAAATGACAATGCTGTAACTAGTGCTTTACGTAAATCTGAGGACAGAGACAAAGCATCATACACAGAAAGCATAGCTAGTATTTTCTTCAAATGCGAGATTACATCATACTTGACTGGGACCTTAGAAGGCAGGTCAATTGTCTCGTTCTCAGTTACATCTTTATTCCTAGGCTCCTTTCTAGGTGGAGGATGTGGGTCAGCTAACTGGCGACCTGGTCTAAGGTGGACTTGATCCACTTCTGGCGCATCTTCTTCGGGGAAGTGAAGAGACTCACTATCATCCTCAAACACACCTATAGTGAGAACGTTGAATTCTTCACTAGGTGGAACCTTCATGCGCTTCGCCAAATACTGATATTTCTTTGTTACGAAGCGCAGAGGAGCGACATCTTCCATCACTCGGGGTAGTACACAGCGTTTTGGCCGCTGTTCCCTCCAGTCTTGGGGTCCTTGAGAAGCTGGTACACATGGCTGTCCATCACAACTGCAGGGAATGTGAGCCTCTCTTTTACGCTGACCCTGCGACGTGGTCCCATGACGGTAGTACAGGAGGAGGCCTGAAGAGATAATTGGGGTAAATTCATATCTTGATGTAAACATCATATCATTGTAAGTTGGCCTCATATTTGAAGATGCGCAACTCACCGAGCTATCTTGAAGAGTGGCAACATTTGCTGTAGCCATCTTCTTTCCTTTCTTTAAGCTTTTGAGGAGGTCTGTATCAATGGTCCCCTCGTCGATCATTTTCTGTATGATATTTTTTACCACAAAGCAATCATCAATTGTATGGCCTAATATGTAGTGGTAAGGACAGAAGTTTGGCTCATTAAACACATTGGCTTCTTCCGGCCTTTTTGACTTAGGAAGCTCTATAAGTTTTAGCTCCCGTAAGCCCCTAAAGAGATCATGGATTACTTCTACAGGAAAAGAATACTTCCTGCTTTGTCGTTCGGTCAAAGTTGGCCTCCTACCAACTTGTTCCTCTTTCTGTCCTTGGTTCCTCATAGGTAATCTTCCAGGCTGAAACTAAGATCTTATCGTTGTTGCTTCCATAGCTTGCGCAGACTTAGGTTTCATCGGCAACTTTTCTCACTGAACACCTTTCTTCGCTTTCTTGTTGAATGTCGTCTTTGTCCGACGAGAGATGAGTGCTACTTCTTGAGCTTGAGTTGGTTTTTCCATTGAAGAGGAAAGGGTGATGCAGCAAAGTAGAGATAAGTATTTCCCTCAGTTGAGAACAAAGGTATCAATCCAGTAGGAGGAACAAGCAAGTCCCCAATAGATGCACCTGCACAAACTAACAAACACTTGCACCCAACGCGATAAAGAGGTTGTCAATCCCTTTACGGTCACTTGCAAGAGTGAGACCTAATACAGATAGATATGAAAGATAAATAAAAGGTAAAATAAAGTAAAGGTAAATAAATTGCAGCAAGGTATTTTTGGGTTTTTGGTTTTATTGATCTGAAAATATATGATGGAAAATAGACCCGGGGGCCATAGGTTTCACTAGAGGCTTCTCTCTTTGAAGGCAAACCATACGGTGGGTGAACAAATTATTGTTGAGCTATTGATAGAAAAGCGCATAGTTATGATGATATCTAAGGCAATGATCATGAATATAGGCATCGCGTCCGTGACAACTAGACCGACTCCTGCCAGCATCTACTACTATTACTCCACACATCGACCGACTCATGCCTGCATCTAGAGTATTAAGTTCAAAAGAACGGAGCAACACATTAAGCAAGATGACATGATGTAGAGGGATAAACTCAAGCAATATGATGAAAATCCCATCTTTTTATCCTTAATGGCAACAATACAATACGTGCCTCGCTACCCCTACTTTGTCACTGGGTGAGGACACCGCACGATTGAACCCAAAACAAAGCACCTCTCCCATTGCAAGATAGATCAATCTAGTTGGCCAAACCAAATCAATAGATCGGAGAGAAATACAAAGCTATTTAAATCATGCATAAAAGGGTTCAAAGAAGACTCAAATAATATTCATAGATAATCTAATCATAAACCCACAATTCATCGGATCTCAACAAACACACCGCAAAAGAAGATTACATCGGATACAACTCCAAGAACATCGAGGACAACATTGTATTGAAGATCAAAGAGAGAGAAGAAGCCATCTAGCTACTAGCTATGGACTGGTAGGTCTGTGTTAAACTACTCACGCATCACCGGTAGGGTAGCAAGGTTGATGTAGAGGCCCTCCGTGATCGAATCCCCCTCCGGAAGAGTGCCAGAAAAGGCCCCAAGATGGGATCTCATGAGAACAGAAGCTTGCGGCGATGGAAAAGTATTTTTGTGGACACTTCTGATGTAGATGGAATATTTGGGTATTTATGGAGCAAAGATTAGGGTTGGAAGGTCTACGGGGGGCCCACAAGCCAAGGAGGCACCCCCCCTGGGGCGCGCCTCCACGGCTTGTGGCCTCCCCGTAGGGCTTCTGGACTCCTCTCCAAGTCTCCTGGGTTTCTTCTGGTCCAAGAAAAATCACCATAAAGTTTTATTCCGTTTGGACTCCGTTTGATATTCCTTTCTGAAAAAGTGAAAAACGAGGAAAAAACAGCAACTGGCACTGGGCACTAGGTTAATAGGTTAGTCCCAAAAAATGATATAAAATAGTACCAAAATGCATATAAAACATCCAAGATAGATAATATAATAGCATGGAACAATCAAAAATTATAGATACGTTCAGATGTATCAAGCATCCCCAAGCTTAATTCCTGCTCGTCCTCGAGTAGGTAAAAGATAAATACAGAATTTTTGATGTGGAATGCTACCTAACATGTTCATGAATGTAATTTTCTTTTATGTGTCATGAATATTCAGATCCATAAGATTCAGAACAAAAGTTTAATATTGACATAAAAACAATAATACTTCAAGCATACTAATAGAGCAATCATAGTTTTTCAAAATATCATGGCCAAAGAAAGTTATCCCTACAAAATCATATAGTATGGTCATGCTCTATCTTCATCGCACAAAGTATTTAATCATGCACAACCCCGATGACAAGCCAAGCAATTGTTTTCATACTTTTAATGTTCTAAAGACTTTTAAACTTTCATGCAATACATGAGCGTCAGCCATGGATATAGCACTATAAGTGGAATAGAATATGGTGGAGGTTGTGTCGAAAAGACAAAAAGGAGAAAGTCTCACATCAACTAGGCAAATTAATAGGCTATGGAGATGCCCATCAATTGATATCAATGTGAGTGAGTAGGGATTGCCATGCAACGGATGCACTAGAGCTATAAGTGTATGAAAGCTCAAAAGAAAACTAAGTGGGTGTGCATCCAACTTGCTTGCTCATGAAGAACTAGGGCAATTTGAGGAAGCCCATCATTGGAATATACAACCAAGTTCTATAATAAAAAATCCCACTAGTATATGAAAGTGACAAAATAGGAGACTCTCTATCATGAAGAACATGGTGCTACTTTGAAGCACAAGTGTGGAAAAAGGATAGTAACATTGTCCCTTCTCTCTTTTTCTCTCATTTTTTTTTCTTTTGGGCTCTTTGGCCTCTTTTTTTTGGGCTCTTTGGCCTCTATTTTTTTTCGTCCGGAGCCTCATCTCTACTTGTGGGAGAATCATCGCCTCCATCATCCTTTCCTCACATGGCACAATGCTCTAATAATGATGATTATCACACTTTTATTTACTTACAACTCAAGAATTACAACTCGATACTAGAAAAGATATGACTCTATATGAATGCCTCATACATATGAGAACAATATGACAATGATGGTGTATGTCATAATAAAATGGAACGGTGCAAGTTGCATGGCAATATATCTTGGAATGGCTATGGAAATGCCATAATAGGTAGGTACGGTAGCTGTTTTGAGGAAGGGTATATGGTGGGTTTAATGCACCGACGAAAGTTGCGCGGTACTAGAGAGGCTAGCAATGGTGGAAGGGTGAGAGTGCGTATAATCCATGGACTCAACATTGGTCATAAAGAACTCACATACTTATTGTAAAAAATTATTAGCCCTCGAAACAAAGTACTAATACGCATGCTCCTAGGGGGATAGATTGGTAGGAAAATACCATCGCTCGTCCCCGACCACCACTCATAAGGAAGACAATAAAAAATAAATCATGCTCTAACTTCATCACATGGCGGTTCACCATACGTGCATGCTTCGGGAATCACAAACTTTAACACAAGTATTATTACTCAACCATAATTACCAAATAGCATGACTCTAATATCACCATCTTTATATCTCAAAACAAATGCAAGGAATCAAACTTCTCATTTATTCAATGATCTTCATGAAAGTTTTTATTATATCCTCTTGAATGCCTATCATACTAGGACTAAATTCAAAACCTAAACCAATTGCCATACTATTTTCAAGACTCTCAAAATAATATAAGTGAAGCATGAGAGTTCATAAATTTCTATAAAATAAAACCACCGCCGTGCTCTAAAAACATATAAGTGAAGCACTAGAGCAATTGCCTATCTCAAAAGATATAAGTGAAGCACATAGAGTATTCTAATAAATTCACGATTAATGTGTGTCCCTCTCAAAAGGTGTGTACATCAAGGATGATTGTGGCAAACTAAAAAGCAAATAAAGCAAAGACTCGTATATCACAATACGCTCCAAGCAAAACACATATCATGTAGTGAATAAAAATATAGCCTCAAGTAATTTTACCGACGGATCGAAGACAAAAGAGGGGATGCCATCCGGGGCATCCCCAAGCTTAGATGCTTGGTTCTCCTTGAATTTTACCTTGGGGTGCCTTGGGCATCCCCAAGATTAGGCTCTTGCCACTCCTTATTCCGTTGCCCATCAAAACTTTACCCAAAACTTGAAAACTTCACAACACAAAACTTAACAAAAAACTCGTGAGCTCCATTAGTATAAGAAAAGAAAATCACCACTTTAGGTACTGTTGTGAACTCATTCTAAATTTATATTGATGTTATATATACTGTATTCCAACTTCTCTATGGTTCATACCCCCCCCCCCCCCCGATACTACCCATAGATTCATCAAAATAAGAGCACAACACAAAGAAAATAGAATCTGTCAAAAACAGAATAGTCTGTAGAAATATGGAAACTTAGTATACTTATGTAACTCTAAAAATTCTGAAAAATTAGGAAAACCTGGGAAATTTGTATATCAATCTTGTGTAAAAAATTCAGATCCAAAGCACATTTCTGTGAGTTTTCAAAATTATTTTACTGGGCGCAGAAGTTTATGTTTTTCAGCAAGATCAAATCAACTATCACCATAGACCATCCCAAAGTTCTTACTTGGCTCAAACACTAATTAAAACACCAAAATTCAATTACTACAGAAGTAATATTGTGTATTTGTTCAAAAACAGAAGCAAAAAAAAAAATTGGGTTGCCTCCCAACAAGCGTTGTCGTTTAACGCCCCTAGCTAGGAATATTGCAATAGATCTAGGTGTTGCCATCTTTGGTATTTAATTCTTCAATTGCACATCCATACTTCCTAGGGATCTCATTAGGTTTGTTGATGATCACACTCCTAGGTAGGAAATCAAGAAATTCGTTCGTGGGAATTGGCTCCTTAATAATATTGAGAAAACTAGGGCAAACCCTTATCATCTTAAGATCCTCGTTTCCTTTACTAGATGATTCACCCCTTCTTTAGGAACATAAATAAACTTGGTAGTCTTAGGAGGAAATTTTTGACTAGTTTTGACAGTGGCAAAAGCATAACCCAAATTAGTAATAATATCCTCTAATTTCTCAATTATAGCGGAGCCCTCTTCTACCCTATCATTAATTATAGGTTCCTTCTCTTTTAAGGCTTTTAAAGTGATGCCGTGGTAGAACACGGCCACCTATGGGGCCATCGGCCCCTTTGTGGTTCGGCAGGGGAGAGGATGCATTGCACAAAGAGCGGAGGCCGTGGGACAGCACGGCAGTGGTGACACTTGTGGTTTTTACCTAGGTTCGGGCCGCTGAGCAGCATAAAACCCTACTCCTGCTTTGGTGGATTGATGGAGAGACTGTGAAGAACGCACGGCGCTCGAGCCCGGCAAGGTCGCCTCGGGGAGAGTAGCTACGCGCGTATGAGTACACGAGTGTCCGAATCCTTTCTAAGGTTGCCACAGTCCTCCTTTTATAGGCCAAGGGGTTACCACAATGGCAAAATGGTCATTATCCAGCTATTAGATAGCTAACAGTGCTATCATACCTAACTCTGGCAGTTAGGACAAAGCGCATTAAATGCGTTGCCATGTGTCATGCTGTGGATGCGGCTCGGCAGGCCTGCCGCACCGCTTTAGTCATCTTCCACCTGTTTGCTTGACACGCCTCTAGACGGGTGTCATATGGAGGTGATCTTCCTCCTAAATGGCCGACGCGTGCCAAATGATAGCCACTTAGTTATCTGGGGGCTCGACACCGCACCGATGGGTGACTTGTGTTGCGATGCGGTGGAGCGGTGGAGTCCTGGCGGGGATGTAGGCCACCAGCGCCCCTGGTAATCCTTGCCGGGAAAGTCTTGGGACTTGTCTTCGGGGTGGCCTCGACCTGACCAGGCTTGCCTACCCGGCAAGGGAGGTTTTTCCTTAGTTATATCTTGCCATCTTGGCTTGTCTTGGTCTTCTAGATCCGCCCTTTGATTCCTCAAAGAGCTCTCTCACTCTCTGGCTTGGTTCTGTCCTGAATGCTTAGTGTTGCTGGTACTTCTGCCACTTGAGCATGTGTATAGTCCGGGAAACATACGTGAAGGTTTGTTGCACCAACAGGAGCCCCCGGGCCTGGCCCAAACGTGCTGCCGAGCATCGTTGGGGTAGACCCTATCAGGTACACAGGCAGGCGTCTTGCGCTGATGTTCTCTTCTTCCTTGATTTTTCTTCTTGCTTCTTCATTAACATGTGCTTGAGTCAGTTTCCGGCTTTCCCGCGCGTCGTGCAGGACGTCGTGGGAGGATTTACGCCATGACCCATGGGTCGCCCACGTCCCACGTTCACGGGGCAGTAACTGCCATTCCACTAACTCCCCTGCTCCTATCGTTTCTGCCATGTATGTTGCATGCATTGCGCAGGGTTGGTGGCGGATGTGAAGGGCGCGGGAATGAGTGCCAAGGCAGAAAGCTAGGCGCCATGGATAGGTGCAGGAGGTCGGTCTTGATTCCGCGCGTTGTTAGTGACGCAGAGGAGTCGGATTGGTGGATCAGGGCGGTTGCCTCCTGGGTGAGGAGCCAGCCCCCAGCCTCGTTTGCCTATAAAAGGGGACATGGGCGAGGCGCTGGCTCACACCCATCTCTTCTTCCATCCTTCTGATATCAACTCTCCATAATGGTGAGGGGGAGAGGACGTATGTAACATCCCAAATTTTTAATTTGGAATGTTATGCATTAGATCATCCATGCATATCATATTTTATTGCATTTCGTTTTGCGATCCTCGAAAATTCTAAGCAACTCAAGGACCCACGGAGAGAGTTGGGGATTTCACCGTTTTCATATTTGAATTTTCTCAAATATTGAAACAAGGATCAATTTGGTTTAATTATTTTTCTCTCCGAAAATATTTCATATTAAAAATATATGAGAGGAGATAATATGACTTCTCCAAAATAAATGGAATATTGGAGGAAAAATATTAAAATCAAATAAATATTTTATTTGGATTTTTATTGCAATTTTATTTGAATTTAGGAAAAATATGCGTTTTTCAAAATTGCATTAGAGTCCCAAATAAATGTTCTTCTCGTCCGCTATATTTTTAGAGGACGGGGAAAATTTATTTCGGGAATTTTGGAGTCCGTTTAGTATTTCTTTTATTTGTTTTTCTGCGCAGAATTATTTAAAAAAAAAACTCCGCCGGACCGAACTGGGCCGAAGCCCAGCCGGCCCAGCAGGCCGCCGCCGCCTTCGTCCTCGTCCCCGAGCCGGACTCCTCCAGGGAGTCCGAGCCGACGCCGCCTCCGCCCCGTCGCCCCTTCCCCAAGCCGCCACCCCCTCCCCCTCTTTAAAAGCCGACCCGGGGCCCCCCCTGGAGCCCCAAGCCGCCGCCGCCGCCTGCCCTCGCAGCAGCAGCAGCAGCCGCCGCCGCCGCGTCCGCCGCTCGCCGCCGCCGCTGCAGCGCCGCCGCCGCACTCCGCCGCGCCGCGCCGCTGCACCGCGCGCGCCCCGCCCCGTCACCTCGCCGCCGCCGCTGTCCCGCCGACCGCCGGAGGTAGCCGCCGCCGCCGTCGGTTTTCGTGAGAAAAACAGATCGGTTTTTGTTTAAACCCTAGATGCATTTTTTTATTTTTTTCGGTTCGTTCGGTTTTCCGTCGGTTTAATTATCCAGCGGACGTTCGTCCGTACGTTCGTTTTAACGAACGGTTTTCACCGTTTAACCGCAGACAGCGAACGTTCGTTCGTTAGCCTGTTCGTTAGTTTTTCGTTTTCTCGGATTTTTCCGCGATTATTTTCGATCGCGATTCCTGATCCGATTTTCGTTTTAGTATAACTTTTCGCTCGTTTGTCGGAATCAGGCGATTCAAGCGCCTAGATCTTCGTCTCGAAGCCCTCTTTCTGTTTAACCAACTGAAACAAGTTTTTGCTACTGTAAAATTTGACTTTAGTCCAGATTAGTAATCGAAGCTTGTTTCTTTCGCAGTTTGAGTTTAGTTGCTCCGTTTGATTTGATTCTTTTTGCAAACCGGAGTTCTTAGGTTGAACTTTCTGGTTAAATCATCTCATTTGGGTTTTACCCGTGCATCTTCGCTTGATTGCTTATGTATGCTATTGTTTGTTTGCGATAGAGTTTCCGGAGTGCGAAGCGTGCTACTACGAGTCTTTAGGATTTGCAGATCGTCAGCAAGGCAAGTAACACATTGATCATACTTCTTCGTTACCCAGTTTTTATGCATTAGTTTCGACCCTCAAATATTGCATGATTAGGATGTGATTAACTTGTGGGTACTGGGAAGTAGATGATGAGGTAGAACCTATTGCCCTTTTAATAACAAACCCTTGGGAGTTACTTCTATGCTATGCTTATGTTGCCATGCTATGCTCGTAGCCGTGGATTGGGTTTGAGTGTATCCATGACAGATGTGAGATTTTTAATTAATGGTTAACTTAAGGTGGCTACTTAAACACACATCTGGGTGGATTGCTTGTTTGGGCACCTGGGGATATACCAGTGTTGTCCTAGGAGATCCCGGGGATATACCGTGTGATCCTCCTACGGTCCGCCACCCAGGCTCAAAGGGATCATAAGATTATTCATGCTAGAAACTTCCGTGTGCAGCCACAAGCTATTATGGGCTCTAGCATAGTTGAGTATGTTACATGACCTCTTTCAGTGGTAGGCTAGCAGATGTAGGGGAAAGTAGGTGTAACTGTCTACCCAGAGTAAAGAGTAAATGTTTCTGAAAGACTGTGTCTCGGTCATCCGTTTCTCAAACACCATGTAGTGCGAGAAATCCAACGGAGGAGATCGAGTCTTGTGGGGAAAAGTGCACAAACCTCTGCAGAGTGTACAAACTAGTCATGATTAGCCGTGTCCCCGGTTATGGACATCTTGAGTATCTGGTTCTTGGATCGTCATATTGAATCCCATCACTCTAAATTAATTTGTTGGGATTAATGATTACTTTTAATTGGGATTGAGAGGGGGTTTTACCTTCTCAATGTTCAACAACCACCATGATAGTTAAATAAAATATATTCCTTTGTTGTAGGGAAAAATTGGCTTTTCGCAAAACAGTATAACCCTAGAGCTTTTCCACCAGCCAAATATGCATGTAGTATTAGCAATTATTCTGTTCATTGCTCTACTGTGTTATATTGCCAGCATATTCCATGTGCTGACCCGTTTCGGGCTGCAACGTATCATGTTGCAGACTTTTCAGACGAAGAGTAAGGTGTGCTAGGTCGTTGTCGTGCACTCAGCTATGCCGTTGGAGTTGATGGACTCACTTGATCTTCCAAGCCTTCCGCTGTTATCTTATTTAGATGGCCTTAAGCCATATTTATTGTAATCAGTTCTCTTTTGAGACATTCGATGTAATAAGTGTGTGATTGCACTCTGTTATAAATCCTTCGAGTACTGTGTGTGTCAGCATTACCGATCCAGGGATGACACTTGAACACAGAGATTCGATCCATTCGGGTCGGGTCGCTACAGAGATGGTATCAGAGCACACGCTGACTGTAGGACATGACCACTAAGAAAAGCCATAGGACACTCTTCTCTACTCATTTCTGACTTCTCTCCATCTTCTATTCTCTAGGATGGCAGACTCAAGGAACAAGTTTACACAACCGGATGAAGACACACCTTTTGGACGACACTTGAAGGAAGTCACTAGGTACCTGAACATCGGAATACCAAGCTTCACCGGGACCTACACCGCCACTGTACCAGAAGAGGAGCGTTGGATGATTCGAGTTCAAATTCCAGGAAGGACATTCACGCCAGTTACGGAGCCCATAGAGTTTTCCTTTGATGCACCAACCTGGAGTCTAGGAAAGAGCATGGCAGCCCACATCGCCATGGGACGCATCGGCGAAGTGTATCACAAGGATCTTAAGGACACGATCTACCAGTTATGTGGGCGCCGAGATGAGCAATGGGAGATGATCAGCACCCGGAGGGACAGGCCCATTGCAGCTTTCATCCAGGAGTTAAACCAGCACATTCGTCGACAGGAGAACCAGATTTGTGCAAGCATGATAGATTTGAAGAAGGTGATGACCAGGAACATGGAGCTAGAAGAGGAACTCAAGTCTACACGCGATGGATACGAGGAGGAAATCGCAATACTAGTGGAGAAGAATGACGACCTGACAAGGAAACTAGGAGTATTCATGGGAGACCCCGCGCCCGGAGAAGAAGACGACGAACCTGGGGAAATTCGATCTGAAGACTACATCATCATCGACGACACCAACTCCGACCCCGACAGTAGTGATGATGATTATGAAGACGAAGCTGGAGCGGATATCATGGAGTCTTCCACCGATCAAAATTTCTAGATGACCACCATATTATCATTAGTATTTTCCCCATGTAAATAGTAATAGTCCGAGCACTTTTGTAACGGTAGTTAGATCGATTGTATGCTCTTGCTTGAATTGAGAGGTGTGTTATGAATGTGTTTGTCTCATGTGCATATGGGTAGTGCTTTCTCACTAGACCTTACTCTATTCTAATCTCTTCCCTCTAAACCCATCAGATGCCTCCGAGACGCGACACCGGATTAGTTTTCCCACCGGAGCTCACTCAGTTGATTCAACAGCAGAATACCCTGATGCAGCTACTAGTTCAGAACCAAGACAACAACAACAACAACCCACCGCCACCACCACCAGTTGACAACTTAGCCCGTTTTCTGAGGTTGCAGCCGCCGGTGTTTTCCAGTAGCACCGAGCCAATAGTTGCGGATGACTGGCTACGCAGGATTGGAAGGGAGTTGACCACCGCAGGATGCACAGACGCTGAGAAGGTGCGTTTTGCCGCACATCAATTGGATGGACCCGCAGCCTCATGGTGGGAGAATTACACAGCCACATTCCCTATAGCCAATGTCACTTGGGATCAGTTTCAGCAAGCTTTCCGCACGGCACATGTCTCAGCAGGAGCTATGAGCATGAAGAAGCGTGAGTTTCGCAACTTACGCCAGGGAAACCGTACCGTGGGGCAGTACGTGGATGAGTTCAGTAAATTAGCTCGCTATGCCCCGGATGATGTGGCCACTGATGCCGCGAAGCAGGAGAAGTTTATGGAAGGGTTGAATGATGAGCTGAGTATGCAGTTGATGGTGGCAACATTCAACAACTACCAGGAGTTGGTAGACAAAGCTCTTATGATTGAAGGGAAGCAGCAGCAGATTGATAGCCGCAAGAGGAAGTATGGACAAGGGAAGTTCAACTCAGGAGCTCAGCAGAAGCCCCGGTTCACCCCGAACTCGGGAGGGCTTGTTCATAACCATGGAGGTCATAACCACAATGGAGGAAGTTCGCACAACCATAATGGCCACAAGAATGGAAATGGAAATGGAGCAGGCAGCAATCAGAACCGTTCTAACCCAGCCACACCCGCCAAGAAGGATCAAAGCCACATTACCTGTTTCAAGTGCGGGAAGACTGGACATTATGCCAACGAATGTCCAGAATTGAAGAACGGCAATGGTAATGGAAGCGCTGGGAAGAAGCCCAATCCATTCAACCGAGGACAAGTGAACCACGTGAACGTGGAGGAGGTTGAGGAGCAGCCTGATGCAGTTATCGGTAAGTTTTTGGTTAAGTCTTTTATTGCAATTGTTCTTTTCGATACTGGTGCATCGCATTCATACATATCAAGGGGATTCGTGGATAAGTATAAGTTGCCCACTAAGGTGCTTAGGACACCCATGTTAGTAAGATCACCCGGTGCGGAGTATATGGCAAGACAAGGATGTTTTCAGATGCCATTGATCATTGGAAGTCATGTTTTCCCCTCAGACCTGATAATTTTGAAGTCACAAGGATTGGATGTGATACTAGGCATGGATTGGCTATCGATGTATGGAGGAAGCATCGATTGTGCGAGTAAGTCGGTTTTGCTTACCACCCCGGAGGGAAAAAGGATCAAGTATGTATCTAGGCATGTGCCTAGAAGGAGCCAAGTAAATTCCCTCACGGGAGTTGTTCAGGAGGAGGTGCCTATTGTGAAGGATTACCCAGATGTATTTCCAGAGGAGTTACCAGGCATGCCGCCGGATCGAGACATTGAATTCTTGATAGAGTTGTTGCCAGGCACCAGACCAATATCAAAGAGACCATACCGGATGCCCGCAAATGATCTGGAGGAGATTAAGAAGCAGATCAAGGAATTATTGGAGAAAGGTTACATTCGACGAAGTTCATCACCGTGGGGAGCCCCAGTGCTCTTAGTTGAGAAGAAGGATGGATCCTTGAGAATGGTTGTTGATTATCGCGCATTGAATGAAGTGACGATTAAGAACAAGTACCCACTGCCAATGATTAATGATTTGTTTGATCAGTTGCAAGGAGCTAAAGTGTTCTCCAAGATCGATCTGAGATCAGGGTATCACCAGCTGAAGATCCGAGAACAGGATATACCCAAGACAGCCTTCACCACCCGGTATGGGCTATATGAGTACACAGTTATGTCATTTGGATTGACTAATGCCCCTGCCTATTTCATGAGTATGATGAACAAGGTGTTCATGGAGTTCTTGGATAAGTTTGTTGTGGTGTTCATTGATGATATCTTGGTATACTCAAAGAATGAAGAGGAGCACAAGGAGCATCTGCGTTTAGTTCTCGAGAAGCTCAGGGAACATCAGTTGTATGCCAAGTTCAGCAAATGTGAGTTTTGGTTGAAGGAAGTTGGATTTCTTGGACATGTTATATCGGGCGAAGGTATAGCAGCAGACCCCACTAAGGTTCAGTCTGTCACTAAGTGGTTGGCACCCACCTCAGTGGGGGAGATCCGCAGTTTTCTTGGACTTGCAGGATATTATCGGAGATTTATCGAGAATTTTTCCAAGATTGCGAAGCCTATGACGGAGTTACTGAAGAAGGACACTAAGTTCAAATGGACAGATGAATGTGAGGCAAGTTTTCAGGAACTGAAGAAACGTTTGGTTACAGCCCCAGTTCTGATTCTGCCAGATATACGCAAGGATTTCCAAGTGTATTGCGACGCTTCTCGCTTAGGACTGGGAGGAGTACTTATGCAGGAAGGAAGAGTTGTTTCATAAGCCTCACGTCAGCTTCGGCCGCATGAGTTGAATTATGCCACGCATGACTTGGAGTTAGCAGCTGTAGTTCATGCACTTAAGACTTGGAGACATTTTCTTATTGGGAACCGTTGTGATGTGTACACGGATCACAAGAGCTTGAAGTATATTTTCACTCAGAAGGAGCTGAACCTCAGGCAGAGGAGATGGTTGGAACTTATAAAGGATTATGATATGAAGTTGCATTATCATCCAGGAAAGGCCAATGTCGTAGCAGACGCTTTGAGCCGGAAAAGTTATGTCAATACCCTCAAAAGCGGAGGTTTACCAAAGGGGTTATCCGAAGATCTCAGGGAGTTTCGTTTGGGGATAGTCCCTAGAGGTTTTGTCGCAGTTATGGAAGTTCAGTCAACATTATTGGGAAGGATTCGAGAAGCTCAGAAAGATGACAAAGAAATTGCCGAGATAAAGGATAGAATGCGCAAAGGAAAAGCCAAAGGTTTTCGTGAAGATGAGCACGACACCTTATGGTTTGGGGACCGTGTGTATGTACCCAATAATGCCGAGATCAGGAAGTTGATACTACAGGAGGCTCATGACTCGCCATACTCGATACACCCCGGAAACACCAAGATGTATTTGGATTTGAAAGAGCGTTTCTGGTGGACGGGTATGAAGAGGGATATTGCTGAGTATGTAGCCGTATGTGATGTATGTCAGAGAGTGAAGGCAGAGCATCAGAAGCCCGCAGGATTGCTACAGCCTATGCCAATACCCGAATGGAAGTGGGATAAACTTGGCATGGATTTCATCACCGGATTACCCAGGACCCGATCAGGATAAGATTCTATCTGGGTAGTAGTGGATCGTTTGACCAAAGTAGCTCACTTTATTCCAGTGAAAATCACATATACGAGTGCGAAGTTGGCCAAGATATATATGACCAGGATCGTATGTCTGCACGGAGTTCCGAGGACCATCGTATCAGATAGAGGAACCCAGTTTACTTCAAAGTTTTGGCGCCAACTACACCAGACATTGGGAACCAGGCTAGAGTTTAGTACAGCTTTTCATCCGCAGACAGATGGACAGACCGAGAGAGTCAATCAGATCCTGGAGGACATGTTAAGAGCTTGTGCGCTAGATTATGGATCTAGTTGGGATGACAATCTGCCCTACGCGGAGTTCTCATACAACAACAGCTACCAAGCCAGTTTGAAGATGGCCCCTTTCGAGGCTTTGTATGGAAGGAGGTGCAGAACACCGTTGATGTGGGATGAAGTTGGAGACCGTCAGTTGTTTGGACCGGATTTGATTAAGGAATCCGAAGAGAAGGTTAAGCTGATTTGAGATAGACTGAAAGTAGCCCAGTCCAGACAGAAGAGTTATGCCGATCCAAAACGCAAGGAGGTAACCTATGAAGTCGGAGATAGAGCATATCTACGTGTGTCGCCACTTCGAGGAGTTAAACGGTTCGGAGTCAAAGGGAAGTTAGCCCCGAGGTTTGTAGGACCGTATCGTGTTGTGGAACGGATGGGAGAAGTTGCCTACAAGTTGGAGTTACCCGAAGGACTGTCAGGAGTTCATGATGTGTTTCACGTTTCCCAGTTGAAGAAGTGCCATGCAGAGATGGCTGATATTCCTCTGAGAGATACAGTGCCCCTAGAAGCAATTCAGTTGGAAAGTGACCTAACCTACGAGGAGAAACCCGTCAAGATTCTCGAGTTTGCCAGCCGCGTTACTCGCAGTAAGGTCATCAAGTTTTGCAAAGTTCAGTGGAGCCACCATACCGAAGATGAAGCCACCTGGGAACGAGAGGAAGACCTCCGGAAGGACCACCCACACCTGTTTTCTAGCCAACCCGAATCTCGAGGGCGAGATTCATCTTAAGGGGGGTAGGTTTGTAACATCCCAAATTTTTAATTTGGAATGTTATGCATTAGATCATCCATGCATATCATATTTTATTGCATTTCGTTTTGCGATCCTCGAAAATTCTAAGCAACTCAAGGACCCACGGAGAGAGTTGGGGATTTCACCGTTTTCATATTTGAATTTTCTCAAATATTGAAACAAGGATCAATTTGGTTTAATTATTTTTCTCTCCGAAAATATTTCATATTAAAAATATATGAGAGGAGATAATATGACTTCTCCAAAATAAATGGAATATTGGAGGAAAAATATTAAAATCAAATAAATATTTTATTTGGATTTTTATTGCAATTTTATTTGAATTTAGGAAAAATATGCGTTTTTCAAAATTGCATTAGAGTCCCAAATAAATGTTCTTCTCGTCCGCTATATTTTTAGAGGACGGGGAAAATTTATTTCGGGAATTTTGGAGTCCGTTTAGTATTTCTTTTATTTGTTTTTCTGCGCAGAATTATTTAAAAAAAAAACTCCGCCGGACCGAACTGGGCCGAAGCCCAGCCGGCCCAGCAGGCCGCCGCCGCCTTCGTCCTCGTCCCCGAGCCGGACTCCTCCAGGGAGTCCGAGCCGACGCCGCCTCCGCCCCGTCGCCCCTTCCCCAAGCCGCCACCCCCTCCCCCTCTTTAAAAGCCGACCCGGGGCCCCCCCTGGAGCCCCAAGCCGCCGCCGCCGCCTGCCCTCGCAGCAGCAGCAGCAGCCGCCGCCGCCGCGTCCGCCGCTCGCCGCCGCCGCTGCAGCGCCGCCGCCGCACTCCGCCGCGCCGCGCCGCTGCACCGCGCGCGCCCCGCCCCGTCACCTCGCCGCCGCCGCTGTCCCGCCGACCGCCGGAGGTAGCCGCCGCCGCCGTCGGTTTTCGTGAGAAAAACAGATCGGTTTTTGTTTAAACCCTAGATGCATTTTTTTATTTTTTTCGGTTCGTTCGGTTTTCCGTCGGTTTAATTATCCAGCGGACGTTCGTCCGTACGTTCGTTTTAACGAACGGTTTTCACCGTTTAACCGCAGACAGCGAACGTTCGTTCGTTAGCCTGTTCGTTAGTTTTTCGTTTTCTCGGATTTTTCCGCGATTATTTTCGATCGCGATTCCTGATCCGATTTTCGTTTTAGTATAACTTTTCGCTCGTTTGTCGGAATCAGGCGATTCAAGCGCCTAGATCTTCGTCTCGAAGCCCTCTTTCTGTTTAACCAACTGAAACAAGTTTTTGCTACTGTAAAATTTGACTTTAGTCCAGATTAGTAATCGAAGCTTGTTTCTTTCGCAGTTTGAGTTTAGTTGCTCCGTTTGATTTGATTCTTTTTGCAAACCGGAGTTCTTAGGTTGAACTTTCTGGTTAAATCATCTCATTTGGGTTTTACCCGTGCATCTTCGCTTGATTGCTTATGTATGCTATTGTTTGTTTGCGATAGAGTTTCCGGAGTGCGAAGCGTGCTACTACGAGTCTTTAGGATTTGCAGATCGTCAGCAAGGCAAGTAACACATTGATCATACTTCTTCGTTACCCAGTTTTTATGCATTAGTTTCGACCCTCAAATATTGCATGATTAGGATGTGATTAACTTGTGGGTACTGGGAAGTAGATGATGAGGTAGAACCTATTGCCCTTTTAATAACAAACCCTTGGGAGTTACTTCTACGCTATGCTTATGTTGCCATGCTATGCTCGTAGCCGTGGATTGGGTTTGAGTGTATCCATGACAGATGTGAGATTTTTAATTAATGGTTAACTTAAGGTGGCTACTTAAACACACATCTGGGTGGATTGCTTGTTTGGGCACCTGGGGATATACCAGTGTTGTCCTAGGAGATCCCGGGGATATACCGTGTGATCCTCCTACGGTCCGCCACCCAGGCTCAAAGGGATCATAAGATTATTCATGCTAGAAACTTCCGTGTGCAGCCACAAGCTATTATGGGCTCTAGCATAGTTGAGTATGTTACATGACCTCTTTCAGTGGTAGGCTAGCAGATGTAGGGGAAAGTAGGTGTAACTGTCTACCCAGAGTAAAGAGTAAATGTTTCTGAAAGACTGTGTCTCGGTCATCCGTTTCTCAAACACCATGTAGTGCGAGAAATCCAACGGAGGAGATCGAGTCTTGTGGGGAAAAGTGCATAAACCTCTGCAGAGTGTAAAAACTAATCATGATTAGCCGTGTCCCCGGTTATGGACATCTTGAGTATCTGGTTCTTGGATTTTCATATTGAATCCCATCACTCTAAATTAATTTGTTGGGATTAATGATTACTTTTAATTGGTATTGAGAGGGGGTTTTACCTTCTCAATGTTTCAACCACCATGATAGTTAAATAAAATAAATTCCTTTGTTGTAGGAAAAAAATTAGCTTTTCGCAAAATCATGTTAAACCTAGAGCCTCCACCAGCCAAATATGCATATAGTGATAGCTATTATTCATCATTATCCTATGGTGTGAATTTGCCAGTACATTCAATGTACTGACCTACATGGCTGCAACGTCTCATGTTGCAGGAATTCTTACGACGAGTAAGTGATACGTTAGGGTTACGATTTCTACACTCAACTTTGCCGTTGGTGTTGATGGGAATCCACAACCTTGTTGTTACTTCCGCTATATGGATTGAGGTAATAGTATTTACGTTACTTTATACATGTGATTTACCTCTGTTATAAATCCTCGAGTACTGTGTGTGTCAGCATACCGATCCAGGGATGACACTTAAGCACAGAGACTTTGATCCATTCGGGTCGGGTCGCTACAAGATGGTATCAGAGCATGGAAGATCACATGAAGAATAACGCTATAGCCAGAAAGGATATGACCCAGCATGCTCTTCAATGCTTTGAAAGAGGTGCTGCTACTTGGTGGAGGATGTACCAAACCATCAATGGATGGCAAAGAGTAACCACTTGGAAAGAATTTAAGATGACTCTGCTAAAGTCTCGGCTTGTGTCCCAGAAGTTGAAGCCTTATGGAAATGATATGAAGAAACCTTGTGCATGCAAGTTCTGTGGAGAAATAGGACACAACCATAAAGAACACAAGGATGAATGCCCTCATTGTGAAGGAAATCACCCAACTGAAGAATGCCCAACTAGGCAGATTACTTGTTTCTTGTGTGAAGGGACTACCCACTACCCTGCTCAGTGTCACATTTACCCCATGGTACAAAGAACCATCCAGCAGAAGAAAGAAGCAATGAAAGGAGCCCTCATGGAAATTTTAGAAGAACCTGTGATGAAGGAAGAGGTGGAGGACACACCCGAAGAAGACCTAATTAAACCCTGCACCAAGTCATGTTATTCATGTGGAGAAGAAGGACACATCTCCCAGAATTGTCTGAAGGGGGATCTAGTAGCATTCCCGATAGAGGAAGTAGAGTATGATCCACAGGAAATAGAAGTCCTGATTGGCACGGAAAAGTCCAGGAAGAGAAATAGATTGGATTCCAAGAACAACCAAATTTCTACAAAGAAGGACCTGAGTCATATCATATGTTTTAGGTGCAAAGATTCAGGACACTACTTTAGCGAATGCCCAAAAAGGAAGCCGAGGACCCAAGGAGGCTATGTAATCACTAGGAAACCACGAGACTTGTCAGAAGTAATATGTTTCTGCTGTAATGAAGCATGTCACTTTGCCAGAGATTGTCCCAATGAGAAGGAGACTTGTGCTAAATAGTTGTGTCGAAAAAGAAATATAGTAGTAGTAGTGGGAACAATTCTTTTTGAGGTATTGAGTTGAGGCCTGTAATGGAAATGCAGGAGATTGTAAAAATTTGAGAATCAATAAAGTTAGCATTATTGTTGGTACTGATTTGGATTTTATGAGTTGTTACTCTATGAAGAAAGATTTTGACCATTTTCAAGGATATGAGAAATATGGTCTACGGATGAATTTGTGCATTTCAAGGGTGGTAGTACCCTGTGAGGACACTTGACCTCTGGAAAAGATAATGATATTCCACGGAGTGGACTTCGGACAATATAAGTACGAGTTTTATCTCGATATGTGGGATACCCCAAGAATATGATGGGATGAAGTACTATTGGATATAAAGGAGGTAGAAGGTTGGCAATATGGAGCAATTGTAACTCCTTGATGAGTCTGTGTAATCCCTTCTTAGTTTGGTACCGATAGAAGGAAGGGAGACAGTACAATGGGATGGATTTAAGAATGCTAGGAGATCCCGGGGATATACCGTGTGATCCTCCTACGGTCCGCCACCCAGGCTCAAAGGGATCATAAGATTGTTCATGCTAGAAACTTCCATGTGCAGCCACAAGCTATTATGGGCTCTAGCATAGTTGAGTATGTTGCAGGACCTCTTTCAGTGGTAGGCTAGCAGATGTAGGGGAAAGTAGGTGTAACTGTCTACCCAGAGTAAAGAGTAAATGCTTCAGAAAGACTGTGTCTCGGTCATCCGTTTCTCAAACACCATGAAGTGCGAGAAATCCAACGGAGGAGATCGAGTCTTGTGGGGAAAAGTGCACAAACCTCTGCAGAGTGTACAAACTAATCATGATTAGCCGTGTCCCCGGTTATGGACATCTTGAGTATCTGGTTCTTGGATCATCATATTGAATCCCATCACTCTAAATTAATTTGTTGGGATTAATGATTACTTTTTAATTGGGATTGAGAGGGGGTTTTACCTTCTCAATGTTCAACAACCACCATGATAGTTAAATAAAATATATTCCTTTGTTGTAGGGAAAAATTGGCTTTTCGCAAAACAGTATAACCCTAGAGCTTTTCCACCAGCCAAATATGCATGTAGTATTAGCAATTATTCTGTTCATTGCTCTACTGTGTTATATTGCCAGCATATTCCATGTGCTGACCCGTTTCGGCCTGCAACGTATCATGTTGCAGACTTTTCAGACGAAGAGTAAGGTGCGCTAGGTCGTTGTCGTGCACTCAGCTATGCCGTTGGAGTTGATGGACTCACTTTATCTTCCAAGCCTTCCGCTGTTATCTTATTTAGATGGCCTTAAGCCATATTTATTGTAATCAGTTCTCTTTTGAGACATTCGATGTAATAAGTGTGTGATTGCTACTCTGTTATAAAACCCTCAAGTACTGTGTGTGTCAGCATTACCGATCCAGGGATGACACTTGAACACAGAGATTCGATCCATTCGGGTCGGGTCGCTACAACGTAGCGGCACTCCAATGGCGGCGACGAGGGCTTCTGCTCGACAGCGCCTCCCTCCTCCTGTTGGGGACGCAGGGGCGGAGCCCGCCGTGAGAGGAGGCGGGAGAGGACGTGGCCGTGGTCGTCGTGGTGATCGGGGGTGAGGAGGACGGGGTGGCGTTCTGATCGCACCCCCTCCGGCCGCTCAGGACCCAAATGAAGGCCACGTCGGGAACTAGCCGCTGGAGTTTATCGTCAAACTGCACGGGCCCCGTGCAGCCATCTTCGGCTTCCCACCCCATTCGCAAGGGTGATGGAGGTCGAGCAGCCGCCGGGGCTGAGGCTGCACATGAGGGGCTGCTGCAATGGCAGCATGCGAGCGGACGTGGAGTTCCCCGCTCCTCATGTCATGCTTCTCCGGCGTGGCTGAAGACCTTCGCCCGTACCCACAGTTTCGCGGCCGAGCACGTTCTCCATTTCAAGTTAATGGACGCCGCCCTGCTCTCCGTCAAGGTCTTCGGGTGTTCGGGTGCTCGCTTAGGGTGTTGCGCGAAGAGCTTGACTGACGACGAAAGCTCCTCCCCGAGCGATAGCGATGAGGAGGACAGTGACGGTAATGACGACGACGCCGATGGGGAGGACGACGGCTCCGACTCCGACTGAACGTCGGTCGCACCATCACCATCAGCGGGAGGCCGACGGCACCACCATCTGCACCTGCATCTCCTCCCCGGCAAAGCGATTTGCCAGGGTGTTGGATGTGGATGGTGCCTCCGGCTCCTCCAGCAGCCTTCTAGCTGGACCCCGGCAGGCTTCCCTGTGGGCTCCGGCTTCGTTCGCCCTGCCACGTCCTGCTAGCCCTGGTGGCGGTGACCAAAGCACCGCCTAGGCGCTCTCCCCACCCATCACCTTCGTCCGTGCCCACTCGATCTTGTCAGACTGCATCACTACCCAGGCACTCCTTTTGCCCTCTTCACCTCCTGTTGTAGCTCCTAGGAGGAGAGGGACAAGAAAGGGATTACGGGGCACTTATCTTTTTTCAATCTAAAACATGTAGGCACTTGCCAAACTTTAGTTTCAAATATGTAATCTCTTCTATCAATGTTTGTACTCTGTAAGCCTTGTACTCGTTTATCTGCATATTAATAAAAAAAGACGGTCTTGCCGGGTACTTGTGCATGTACTATATCCATGTAGAGGAAGAATGCCTCTATACTTTTAAGTAAACAAGTTTTCTCCGGCAAGCTATCCTGCCGGGCACCTTCCGTTTGTTGCCATGAGGCTTGGCCTGCCTGGCTCAAAACTATGGAAGGGGAACGGCCCCTCGTCGAACCTTCTCCGCCAAGAGCCACTACAACCATCTTGACCGAAGCAACATTCGGGTCAAAGGATGGGAGCACAAATGTTTCAAAGGTGACGAGGTTTCTCTATGCACACGTTTTCTTCTTACAGAGACATGTATGGATAAAGAGGAACTTATCTGTTTTGCTTGTCGGGGATCAATATGTAAACTTGTTTCCGCCTCTTCTTTTTGAGACCGAGTCCGCGGCAAGAGTCCTGCAGTTAGTGCAGAGGAAAACAAAGCAACATATGATCTTATCTACATGATCATGGTATGCTCATGTTATGCTATGCATGCATGCAAGTTTTTGGGGGCCCCCCAGTGCTTCATTTTATTGTATGTGCTCAAGGTCTGTGCCTGGCTTTGTACAAAGGGTTACATGCGCATCGGCAAAGCTTGTACAAAAGGGTGGCTGCCGGGCAGGGCCCGACAGCCGCGCCTTATGGGTAGAACTTATGAAGATGCTCAATGTTCCATGAGTTTTGCAACTGAATGCCATCTTCGGTCTCCAGATGGACTGCGCCGGGTCTGGTGGCTCGTACTACCCGATAAGGGCCTTCCCACTTCGGCATCAACTTGTTTGCACCCTTGGCGGACGGAACACACCTAAGGACAAGGTCGCCTTCCTCAAGGCTCCAGGCATGAACCCTGTGGCTATGATAGCGATGCAGGGCTTGCTGGTAGCGTGCAGCATGCGTATCAGCCTGGAGACGGTTCTCCTCAAGGAGCATGGCATCGTCATGCCGATGCTGCTCTTGCTCTACTTCATCGTAGGCAAATACTCGAGGGGACCCGTATATGAGTTCCGTGGGGATCACTGCTTCTGCCCCATAGACTAGGGAGAAGGAAGTCTGGCCAGTAGCTCAATTTGGTGTCATACGGAGGGACCAAAGAACCACCGGCAGCTCGTCGATCCAGCGTCTGCCGCACTTGCACAGCTTCTCGAAAGTTCTTGTCTTGAGTCCTCGCAGCACTTCAGCGTTCATCCTCTCAGCTTGTCCATTGCTTCTGGGATAAGCAACAGAGGCGAATGAAACCTTGCTTCCGAGGGTTTGAACGTATTGCATGAAGGCGCAGCTTGTGAATTGGGTGCTGTTGTCAGTGCTGACTCTGGTGGGTACTCCGAAGCGGCACACCAATCCCTTCAAGAACTTGATAGCTGATTGTGCGGTCACCTTGCTCACAGGCTCCACCTCCGGCCACTTTGTAAACTTGTCAATTGCAACGTACAAGAATTCAAAGCCCCCGGTAGCACAGGGGAAGGGGCCGAAGATGTCGAGCCCCCAGACCGAAAATGGCCATGACAAAGGGATCGTCTGTAGAGCTTGAGCAGGTTGATGGATATTCTTGGAGTGAAACTGGCAGGCTTCACATCTGGTGACTAGCTCGATCGCATCTTGGAGGGCCGTGGGCCAGTAGAAACCTTGCCGGAAAGCTTTTCCGACCAAGGCTCTTGATCCAATATGGGAGCCGCACATGCCCTTGTGTATCTCTGCCAACAGTTCCTTCCCCTCCTACCGGCAAATGCACTTGAATTTCACACCGTTGTGCCTCCTTCTGTATAGCGTGTTGTCGACAAACTAATACATACTGGCCCTCCGGGCTACCCTTTCAGCTTCTTCTTGCTCTTCGGGAAGTTCTCCTGTTTAGAGGTACTGGACTATGTGTCGTGCCCAAGTTGGAGCCTGGGGCTCGACAACAAGGATCAACGGCACCTCCTCATTCGTGGGAGCGCATATCTCACCCGCAAGAACTGATGGTTTGGCGAGAGGGTGCTGCTCACCAGGCGAAGTGGAGTTGTTCCCGTCAACCTCTTTGCCGGGGGCTTTGGGAAACTCTGCCGGGAGAGGCTTGCCGGAGTCCAGTTTCCTCCTCTTTCTGGACATTGTTGTTGGGGGTACTTAAGGTTGAGTCAGGTGGAGAACAAAAGTCCCTGGTTCCACAGGAAGCTTTTGCGCAGCGCATTTTGACAGATGATCAGCAATGCTGTTTTCCGCACGTGGCACGTGCTCTGTTTGCAATCCGTCAAAACGCTCCTCCAGCTTTCTAACTTCCTCCACATATGCCTCCATCAATGGGCTCTGGTAATCCTTGTTTACTTGCCTCACCACAAGCTGTGAGTCTCCATGAATGATCAACTTCTTAATTCCCAACTCTGTTGCGATCCTGAGCCTGGCAAGGAGTCCTTCATATTCTGCAGTGTTGTTGGTAGCTTCCTCCTGGGGAAAATGCATTTGGACCACGTACTTGAGGTGCTCTCCAGTGGGTGCAACAAGGAGCACGCTAGCCCCTGCACCTTGCAGTGAGAAGGCACCATCAAAGTACATGATCAACTCTTGGGGAGCCTCCTTGCCGGGGATAACTGTTTCCGGTGTTTCTTCATCTGGGGTTGGTGTCCATTCCGCGATGAACTCCACCAATGCTCTACTCTGAATGGTTGATGTGCTCTCATACTTTAGACCAAAGCTTGACAATTCCAAAGCCCATTCCACTATTCTGCCAGTGGCCTCTGGGTTCCTCAGTATGCGTTGCAAAGGGAAGCGGGTGAGAACTGTGATCTCGTGGGATTGGAAGTAGTGGCGCAGTTTCCTTGAGGCCATGATGAGGCAAAAGATCAACTTTTGCACGCCAGAGTACCTTGATCTAGCCCCCTGCAATAGGGAGCTGACGAAGTATACTGGCCGCTGCACCACCTTCTTCTTTGCCACGGTCTTGGAATTGTCTCCATTATACTGCTCTTCTTTCTCCTTGTTTGCACCGGACCTTGCCGGGATGGGTTCACTTTCCTCTCCGGAGGGGGCAGTAGCTGCGGCTGCTCCTTCATCCACTTCCCGCTGTGCCACCAACGCTGCACTAACCACTTGATTGGTTGCCACTAGGTACAGCAGCAACGGCTCTTGTGGTTTAGGAGCGACCAAGGTGGGAGCAGAGGAAAGATAGGTCTTCAAGTCTTGCGGCGCTGCTTCTGCCTTCGGGATCCACTTCATCGGCCCTGCCTTCTTCAAAATTTTGAAGAACGGGAACGCACGCTCGACAGACTTGGAAATGAACCTGCTCAGCGCGGCGACACATCCGGTCAGGTGCCTCACGTCTTTAAGTGTCTTGGGTGCTTGAATCTGCTCGATCGCCTTGATCTTGTCGGGGTTGGCCTCTATCCCTTGGTGGGATACAAAAAACCAAGTAGCTTGCCGGAGGGAATGCCAAACACACACTTCTCAGGGTTTAACTTCAAGTTGATCTTGCGCAGATTCGCAAAGGTCTCTTCCAAATCCTGGGTGAGAGTTGATTTGTCCTTGGTCTTGAATACTATGTCATCCATGTAAGCTTCAACATTCCTGTGCAATTGAGGCTCGAAACCAATTTGTACTGCCCTTGCAAAAGTGGATCCAGCACTCTTCAACCCAAAAGGCATCCGCATAAAGTAGTACGTGCCACATGGGGTTATGAACGCGGTCTTCTCCTCGTCCTCCTTGGACATGAAGATCTGATGGTACCCAGAGTATGCATCCAAGAAGGAAAGCAGATCACACCCGGAAGTGGAATCTACGATCTGGTCAATGCGCGGCAAGGGGAACGGGTCCTTCGGGCATGCCTTGTTCAGATCCATGAAGTCTATGCAAAGCCTCCATTTCCCATTTGCCTTGCGCACCACCACTGGGTTCGCCAACCATGTTGGGTGTAGTACTCCTCTGACCAAACCAGCTGCTTCAAGTTTCTTGATCTCCTCGGCAATGAACTGTTGCCGCTCCAAAGCTTGCTTCCTAACTTTCTGCTTGACGGGCTGGGCATGAGGGTAGACAGCTAGGTGGTGCTCGATTACCTTCCTGGGAACACCGGGGATGTCAGATGGTTGCCAGGCAAACACATCTACATTCGCCCGCAGGAAGGCAACGAGCGCGCTTTCCTATTTTTCATCAAGGGTGGAGCTGATGGTGAAGGTACCACCAACGCCATCCAGCCCTGCCGGGACTTTCTTCACCACAGGTGAGGCAACTGTCGTGGGAACGGATCTGAAAGTAGAGATGGGGGGGTACGTAGGAGGAGGCAGTGCCTAGCTACGGCGAGGTTGTACACTCGGATTTTACGATTTCAGGCCCCTCTCGGAGGAGGTAACAGCCCTACGTGTCGGTGCTGCGGAGGCTCTGTTGATTGGAGTGTTGAGTTACAGGGGGTGCAAACCCTTGTGCCAGAGGGGAGGGGTGGCTTATATAGAGTGCGCCGACCCCTCGCAGTACTGAGTTACGCAAGGGTTCAATGAGAGAGTAATGCCACGAACGTCACTGGTAACGCCCGTGTTTAATGACCTTTAAGATGAAGGACTTAATGCTCGACCGTTGCTATCCAGAGGCGACCCTAGATCTTCTGTCCTTCAAGTGGATTCTTGTATTCCGAGTGAATGGTGACGGTCGAGTGGAACTGGGGTACCGAGTGGATCTTCCGCCGAGTGGATTGCACTCTGAGGTGATTCCAGTCGGTATCTTCTTTCTGCCTTCATAGGCCTTGGCCTTTTGTGTAGTGTCCTTCGGTAGGGCATACAGGTCAGGCCCAAGACTCTACCCTAGGTACATGTCATCGTCATTAGCCCCCGAATGGATCGAGGATCGAGTGAGGAAGGATCGAAGTTGATTCAGACCCGATTCAATGTCTCGGCGACACTTTCTTTGGGGTCTGAAAGTATGCTAGTAATTTAACCCTTCGTCAGTCGCCTTGATCGATTCTGGCTTCTTGAACTTCTGAGTGAAATATGTAACATAGCATCGAGCAGATTAGATTTGGATATCCTTGACGTGATCGGCTGATTTGCTGGACCCGGATTTCACGGGATTCGAAATTTGGAGAAGCGCGCAGGCCGGGCGCAGCGCGGTAAGCGGGGCAAGTGGGGAGGGACTCCTCGATCCTCACTCCACCTTTTTTGCCACGTATCGGGCTGGCGCCGGTTGTGGGATGTGCTGAGATTGCGCGGGCCCAGGAGTCAGTCACTCGGACGTGCGGGTATATAAGGCGACACGGCTGATGTGTGTAACAATGCCCACCATTTTCCCCTTTCTCCCTCGCCTCTCTGCCTCGCCCCTTCCAGCGCAGTGCCGCTCCGCTCATTCCCGTCAACCACCGCAGAGATGGCGAAGGACAAGACGAAGGCCCTGGAGCGCGCGAAGAAGATGACGGCCAAGGGCAAGAAGACGGCTAAGGGGTCGACCTCGTGATCTGCTCTGCTGCCGGGCTAGATCCAAGGGGATTGGATCCCCTCGTCGGTCTCAGAGGAGGATCTGGAGGGGCACGTCGCCGATGGCCTGATAGTGCCTGGATCCTGGAGGCTGCCAGAAGGAGAGTTTGAGCCTGCGCCGCGCGATGGCGAGCGGGTTCTCCTCACGACTCACGTGGAAAGAGGTTTCTCTCTACCCCCGCATCCATTCTTTCGTGGTTTCCTGAACTTTTTTGGCGCACAAATCCACCACTTTCCTCCAAACACCATATCGTATCTTGTTGCCTTCGTTTTGATGTGTGAGAACTTCCTGGGATGCCACCCACATTGGGGGTTATTCAAACATATCTTCACCTACCGATCTCAGTCGGTTAAGAAAGCCAACACGACTGATGAGAGGACCCACGTGATCCAAATGTGTGGAGGTTTGGGTGTCCAAATGAGGGGTAGGAGCTCTTTCTCTCCCATGACTTTTCCCGAGTTAGTTAGGGGGTGGCAGTCGACCTGGTTTTATTGCAAAGATGTCCCGACTCCGGGGGCGTCGACTGGTCTTCCCCCTTTCTCTCTGGAGACTCCACGCCCCTCGTTCATTGACTGTAGAAGAGGAGGAGAAGGGTGAGGTGGCCATCTTGGTTGGCGCAGTCGTTGCGCAGATCCGAGGCGGAGTGACAGGCATGGACTTGCTAGACGTATTCCTCAGTCGACGCATCCTGCCCTTGCAGGCTCGCGACCACCCCATGTGGCTGTACTCAGGTGCAGATGACACCGCTCGGACCCACCCAGAGGAGGTCAAAGAGGAGACAGTGGCGTAGTGGCTTCGGAGCATCACTAGAAATAAGGACAATCCACGTGGAGCAAAACAGATCTTGCCATTCTACGCTGAGCACCCTCCAGGAGAGGTCAGACATAACTTGTCGAGTGTTTTATCTTTTACTCTTCAATATGCAACTGTATTGGAATCCGATTGATCTTTATAATCTGTGTCTCGCAGGTATTCACGAAGATGTACTCGCCCGTGCTGAATGGGGAACACTTCGCTGGAGGAGCGGAGAGCGAGGGCGGGAGTGCTGACTTTGATTACGCCAACAACAGTGAAGACGACAGCGACGACTCTGAAGATAGTGAAGAAGTCGAGTCGCCTCCATGTTCTGAGCGCCGTTCCAAGCAGATCCAAGATCCAGCAGCTGGCCAGAGCAAGGTTGCGATGTCGAGTGCCAGGACCCAGAAGCGCACTCGGACGCCAACTCCTGGCCCGACTGAGAAAACTGCCAAGCAAGCCAAGGTTGCCCCGCCTAAGCCATGGAAGGCCCTGCCCAGGATAAAGGTCACCGTGCCTATTGCTTCAACGTGAGTGCTTCTTCTTTTCCTCCTTCATTGCTATTGCAAACCTTGATATTTTATTTGACCGAGTGGAATTCTTAACCCCAGGGCTGCTACTTCCGGGACGTCGCATATGGAGATCGACAACGAACAGGCTGACACGGAGACTGTGGACGCAGCCACTTCTCGGGCAGGTATGATCAACTCTCGCCTTGCTAATTGTTCTGGTAGTCGACTGAAATCTTACTGTCGAGTGATTATAGTGCCAACAGACGTCATCCAACTTCCAGATGATGACGAGGAGGAGCCTCCGAGAAGCTCAGGAGGACGGGGCAGGACTTCTACCACCTCACGAAGCCTCACCAAGAGGGTGCCTTCTGGTCAGGCATCTCATATGGTGCCTGAATCTGTTCCTCAAGGGCTGGGTGGTTCGTCTAGAACTGGTGTTTCCTTCTCTGTCCCGCGGTCGACTGCTCAGCCTCCCGTGTCGACTGTTCAAGCTTCGGGTCCAACTGAGCAACCGCAAGTGCTGATCCCTCCAGCTGCGCCACCAACTCCTGCGTCGAGTGCATTCACTCTGCATCACGTCCCAGAAGACCAAACAGGAGCTGCCAAGGAGGCTATGATCCAAGCTGGCCTGATGATGCAGCGACAGAAGGAGGTGTATGAATCCAGCAAGTTAGCTTATGACGCCAGCACAGCCCTTCAAGCTAATGTCTGAGTAAGTGCGATAGTAAGTTGATTTCCTATTAGATTTTCTCCATCTTGATTTTGTTGAAACTGTACACCCACTGCATGTTTTCTTTTGTTCTGCATTCCATCCACTCGAAACGGTCAGGCCGCACCGAGTGGGGAATCAATCCAGTGGGGGCATGCTGAGTGCACCCACTGGGTGTAGTCCCCGAGACCGCTGTCGAATGTTTGATTCGGCGGGGGTCTTAGAATATTTTTTGCTTGAAGCTCTTCACTCGAAACGGTTAGGCCGGTCCGAGTGGGAAATTGATCCAGTGGGGGCACGCTGAGTGCACCCACTGGGTGTAGTCCCCGAGACCGCCGTCGAATGTTCGATTCGGCGGTGGTCTTAGAACACTTTTGATAATAGCAATCTGGATTTGCTCTTCCCCACTCGGAAGTAGAGGAAACACTTTTGAGAGTCTTTCTCTTCGTCGACTGAATTGTCTTTTTGTTGATCTCCGAAATCTTGTGAACTTGGGACTCAGTACATTGCCTTGGAGAAGGAGAAGATCCAACTCCAACTGGATCTAGAACTTGCCAAGAAGAACATGAAGGATGCTCGGGCTGAAGTGAAGACCATGGGAGGTAACACTTTGCTGACTGTGTGCTTTGTCACTTCTTCTTTCCCGTCCTTTAAACCGAGTGACTCCACTCGAACAGATGTGCGTAGTGAAAACCGCCAACTCCAAGCACGACTGAAGAATGTTATTTCTTTAGACACTATGAAGCAGGCGCTGGAGAGGAGAGACAATGAACTCGCAGGGGCGCAGAAGGTGGCCCGAGAGAAGACTGAGGCAGCTGAGAAGAAGCTAGCTTCAGTCGGTAAGCTCGAAGAGGAGAACGCGACCCTGAAGACCGCTGTTGATGAGGCGAAGAAGGAAGCTGCTCAGCTGAGGGAGGAGAAAGTTGTCTTGATTGACAAGGTGGACCAACTCACTCGAAAGAGGGACGAGCTAGAGGTATACTTGGGGGTCTTGCAAAGAAGATGTACATCATGCTTGAAGGTATCCTTCTTCATCCGAGTGAATCCAAAAAACTTCTACATAATGTTGCTGCTGACTCATACTTTCCCTCTTTGTGCAGAGTTCTATCACAACTTTGAGCAGGAAAATGAACGAATTGAACTAGGCCTAGACCCCACAAAGTCACTCGTCAAAGATGAAGCTGCAATGAATGTACTGTGACTTGAAGCTTGTCTCGACAGTGTCTTGGGGTATATTGCTCGACTGAAGGTTGCACTGACACGGATAGACAAGGAGCTGTGGCCAGAGGATATACTTTAGAACGACCTCAAGTCACTGATGACTCGGCTCAATGAAATCCCTGGTCGAGTGCAAGTGTGGAAGAAATTAGTTGCTTGCTGTGGAGCTGACGTGGTCCTCTCACTCGTCCGAGTCCATTGCAAGGATGCCAAAGAAAAAAAACTGAAGGCCCTCTAGGTGGCGAACACGAAGAAGCTCCAGTTTGAATCCTTCATGGAGACTTTCATTGAGGCAGCAACTCGCATAGCCGACGGCATTGACTTGGACACCTTCGTCGAGCCAGTGAGTCCTCCTCCCGCCAAGTGAAGAAAAAACTTAATGATTTGAATTTATTTGCCTCGGAATGCCGAGTGATCTTGTAACCGTTACACTCATTCAGGCTCGATGCCTGAGTACTTTTGCTTGCATTTATGAACTTGGATTTATTAGAATATCTGCTTTCCTGTTTATCACATGCTTCGAGCGAATGGATTTTTTAACTCAGGCGAAACTGGTTCGCAGCTAAGCCTCCGAGTGGGAGGGATGCTCTCCACACGGAGTAGATTTTTAACTTAGACGAGGACGGGCTCGCGACTAAGCCCCCAAGTGGGAGGGATGCTCTCACTCGGAGTAGATTTTAACTTAGGCGAGGACGGGCTCGCAGCTAAGCCCCCGAGTGGGAGGGATGCTGTCCACTCAGAGTAGATTTTAACTTAGGCAAGGACGGGCTCGCGGCTAAGCCCCTGAGTGGGAGGAATGCTCTCACTCGGAGTAGATTTTAAACTTAGGTGAAACTGGTTCGCGACTAAGCCTTCGAGTGGGAGGGATGCTCTCACTCGGAGTAGATTTTAACTTAGGCGAGGACAGGCTCGCGGCTAAGCACCCGAGTGGGAGGGATGTTTTCCACTCGGAGTAGATTTTTAACTTAGGCGAAACTGGTTTGCGGTTAATCCTCCAAGTGGGAGGGATGCTCTCACTCGGAGTAGATTTTAACTTAGGCGAGGATGGGCCCGCAGCTAAGCCCCCGAGTGGGAGGGATGCTCTCCACTCGGAGTACATTTTTACTTAGGCGAGGACGGGCTCGCGGCTAAGCCCCCGATGGGAGGGATGCTCTCCACTCAGACTAGATTTTAAACTTAGGTGAAACTGGTTCGTGGCTAAGCCTCCGAGTGGGAGGGATGCTCTCACTCGGAGTAGATTTTAAACTTAGGCGAAACTGGTTCGCGGCTAAGCCTCCGAGTGGGAGGGATGCTCTCACTCGGAGTAGATTTTAACTTAGGCGAGGACGGGCTCGCGGCTAAGCCCCCGAGTTGGAGGGATGCTCTCCACTCGGAGTAGATTTTAAACTTAGGCAAAAATGGTTCACGGCTAAGCCTCCGAGTGGGAGGGATGCTCTCACTCGGAGTAGATTTTAACTTAGGTGAGGATGGGCTCTCGGCTAGGCCTTCGAGTGGGAGGGATGCTCTCACTCGGAGTAGATTTTAACTTAGGCGAAAACAGGTTCCACAGCTAAGTCACCCACTGGGGGATTTGAACACACGCTTATGCGAGAGAAATCATCATGAGACTGCAGGAGTCATGTCTTGATAAATAATCTAAAAGTACTCTTATTACATCCTGAAAATCCGACTGTCAAGTATAAAAACGACGAAGAAGATCTGCGTTCCAGGAGCGCAGCTCATCTTTCTTCTGAGTTAGGTTGTAAAGGTGATAAGCCCCATTATGAAGCACCTTGGTGACGACGAAAGGGCCTTCCCACGCAAGGGCGAGCTTATGTGGTCGCTACTGGTCCACTCGGAGCACTAGGTCTCCTTCTTGAAATGCTCGACCCTTGACATTCCTTGCATGGAATCGACGAAGATCTTGTTGATAAATAGTCGACCGAATCAAGGCCATCTCTCATTCTTCCTCCAAAAGGTCAACAGCGTCTTGGCGTGCTTGCTTGGCCTCAGCCTATGAATAAAGCTCCACTTGGGGTGCATTGTGGAAAAGATCACTCGGCAGCACGGCTTCATCTCCATACACCATGAAGAAAGGGGTTCGGTCAGTGGACCGGTTAGGAGTTGTCCTCAACCCCCACAGAACAGACGGTAGTTCAGTCACCCAAGCTCCAGCTGTGTGTTCAAGGTCGCGCATGAGCCGTGGCTTCAACCCTTGGAGGATCAGACCATTTGCTCTTTCAGCTTGATCATTCGACTGCGGGTGCGCAACAGATGCGTAATCTACCCGAGTGCCTTGGGAAGCGCAGAACGCTCTGAATTCTTCTGAATCACAGTTTGAGCCATTGTCTGTGATAATGCTGTGCGGAACTCCATATCAGAATATCAGCTCCTTTATAAACTGGATGGCTGTGCTTGAATCTAACTTCTTAATTGGCTTGGCCTCAATCCACTTGGTAAATTTGTCGACTGCCACAAGCAGATGAGTGAAACCGCTCCTGCATGTCCTGAGGGGTCCAATCATGTCCAATCCCCACATGGCAAATGGTCAGACAAGAGGAATGGTCTTCAAGGCAGATGTGGGCTTATGTGGCATGTTTGCATAGAACTGACATCCTTCACATCGCTGAACAATCTCCTTTGCAGCTTCATTGGCCCGCGGCCAGTAAAATCCATCTCGGTATGCTTTGGCCACTATTGTCCGAGAGGACGCATGGTGACCACAGGTCCCCGAGTGGATCTCATCCAAAATCAGTCGACCCTCTTCTAGAGAAATGCATCGTTGAGCTACGCTAGTAACACTCTCTCTATAGAGTTGTCCATTTATCACTGTGAAAGCCTTGGATCTGCGGACAATCTGTCGTGCTTCAACTTCATCTTTCGGAAGTTCCTGCCTGAGCAGATATGCAATGTACGGCACTGTCCAGTCGGGGGTGATTACCAGTATCTCCATAACCAGGTCAATGACTGCAGGGACCTCGATCTCAGTCGGATCAGTAGGACTTATCGCTTGAGGAGGTTCTTCAGTGAAAGGATCTTCTTGCACCGACAGGGAATGGAGATGCTCAAGAAATACATTGCTGGGGATAGGCTTCCGAGTGGAACCTATTTTTGCCAGATCATCGGCTGCTTGATTCTTGATTCGGGGAATGTGGTGAAGCTCCAATCCCTCGAACTTTTTCTCTAACTTTCTCACTACATTGCAATATCCAGTCATGGCAGGGTTTCTAACGTCCCACTCCTTCATCACCTAATTGACCACCAAATCCGAGTCACCATAGACCATCAGGCGACGGACACCGAGTGAGATAGCCATACGCAACCCGTAGAGGAGTGCTTCATACTCAGCTTTGTTATTGGAGGAATCGAAGTGAATTTGGAGGACATAACTGAGTTTATCACCTCTTGGGGACACCAGGACCACTCCGGCACCAGAACCATTCAACATCTTAGACCCATCAAAGAATATGGTCTAGTGTTCCGAGTGAACCTGAGTTGGCTATTGTTGTTCAATCCACTCGGCTAAGAAATCCGCGAGCGCCTGAGATTTGATCGCCTTCTTCGCTCCAAATTTGATATCCAAAGGGAGAAGTTTGATTGCCCACTTAGCCACTCGACCAGTTGCATCTCGATTGTTCATGATCTTAGATAATGGAGCATCACTGACGACTGAAACCGAGTGGTCTTGGAAATAACGTGCAACTTTCTTCGCAATCAAGTAAATTCCATAAACAAGCTTCTGGTAATGTGGATACCTCTGCTTGGATGGAGTCAAGACTTCAGAGATATAGTACACTGGCCATTAACCTTTGTAAGTCTTGCCTTCTTCTTCTTGCTCCACTGTGAGCACTATGCTGACAACCTGACCAGTAGCTGCAATGTACAAGAGTAGAGGCTCTTTGCTGTTCGGAGCAGCAAGCACCGGCTGGGTGGAAAGAAGGGCTTTGAGCTCCACAAATGCTGCTTCGGCTTTGGGAGTCCACTCAAATTTATCGGACTTTTTCATCAGTCGGTAAAGAGGCATTGTCTTTTCACCGAGTCATCAAATAAACCGACTCAATGCAGCGAGACAACCTGTGAGCTTCTGAATGTCATGCACACGCACAGGGCATTTCATTCGGAGAATTGCACTGATCTTCTCGGGATTGGCATCTATCCCTCGTTCGGAAACGAGAAAACCGAGTAGCTTGCCTCCGGGTACTCCGAATGTGCACTTGGACGGATTCAGCTTGATGTCATACTTTCTCAAATTGGCAAAGGTTTCAGCGAGATCAGTCAGCAGGTCGGAACCTTTACGCGACTTGACCACAATATCATCCATATAGGCCTCCACATTCCGACTGATCTGAGTGAGCAGGCACTTCTAGATCATGCGCATGAATGTGGCACCAGCATTTTTGAGACCGAATGGCATAGTGACATAGCAAAAACACCCGAATGGGGTGATGAAGGCCATTTTTATTTCATTTGGCCCATACAGTTAGATCTGATGGTATCCGGAATACGCATCAAGAAAAGACAAACGCTCACACCCCGCAGTCGAGTCGACTATTTGATCGATGCGAGGGAGCGGAAAATGATCTTTCGGGCGGGCCCAATTGATATGCTTGAAGTCAATGCACATGCAGAGTGAATTATCCTTCTTGGGGACCATGACGACATTGGTGAGCCACTCGGAGTGGTATATCTCACGTATGAACTCAGCTGCCAGGAGCCAAGCCACTTCCTCGCCAATCACCTTCCTCTTCTCCGCGGCGGAACGACAGAGATGCTCTTTGACAGGTTTGGCCTTCATGTCGACACGCAAACGGTGCTCAGCCAGCCCCCTGGGTACACCTGGCATGTCTGACGGTTTCCATGTGAAGATGTCCCAGTTCTCATGGAGGAACTGGATGAGCGCGGCTTCCTATTTGCTGTCGAGTGTCATTGAAATGTGAGTCGGAGCAGCTGTGGGATCTTCCGGGTGGATGTGAACTGGTTTCATCTCGCCAGCCGACTGAAATGCGGATTCAGAAGCAGGCTTCTTGGAATGGAGCAAATCACTCGGATCAACGGTCTTCTTGTACTCTTCCAGCTCCACCACTGCCATCTGCTCATCAGCAATCTTGGATCCTTTCTGGAGGCATTCTTTAGCTCTCTGCCTATTTCCGGTGATGGTAATCACGCCTTTGGGTCCGGGCATCTTCAGTTTGAGGTACACGTAACATGGGCGGGCCATGAAACGAGCATACGCTGGTCTTCCCAGAATAGCATGATAAGCGCTTTGGAAATCCACCACTTCAAACATCAACTTTTCCTTGCGAAAATTCTCCGAATCACCAAAAACCACGTCCAAAGCAATCTGCCCGAGTGATTTCGCCTTCTTCCCTGGGATGACTCCGTGGAACTGCATGTTGCTTTCACTGAGTCGAGACATCGGAATGCTCATCCCCTGGAGGGTCTCAGCATACAGAATGTTCAAACCACTGCCACCATCCATGAGAACTTTATGCAACCGAGTGCCTCCGATGACTGGGTCGACCACCAAAGCCTGCCGCCCAGGGGTAGCAACATGAGCTAGGTGATCCGACTGGTTGAAGGTGATGGGAGTCTTTGACCACTTGAGGTACGTCGTAGTTGCCGGAGCAACCATGTTCACTTCTCGGTTGATGATTTTCAGTCGACTTTTGCTCTCTACATCGGCAAAAATCACTAAAGTAGCATTGACCTTTGGGTAATCTTCTGCCTTTTCTTCATCCTCATCCTTGTCAGAGACTTTCTCACTCTGCTGACCCTCACGGAACTGCTGAATAAGGAATCTGCACTGTCGAGTGGTGTGCTTAGGCAAAATCAAGTTACCTTCTTCATCTTTCTTCGTGTGGATAGCACACGGTAAGTCCAGAACGTCCTGGCCTGACTGATCCTTCATCTTTTTGGGTACCCACTGCCCCTTGGGTTTTCCCTTGAACTTTCCTTGTGTATTTACTACTGCGGCTTCAGCCTGACCTGTGGCTTCAGCTTTGCGCTTTTGCTGCCGACTGGGATTCCCACCTCCAGTATCAGGTTCTGTAGCCTTTCCTTTACCATTACGGAGTCGATCCTACTCTTCACCATTTGCGTACCGAGTGGCTATCTCCATCATCCGGTTTAGAGTCACGGCTTCGGAGCGACCAAATTTCAGTGTGAGCTCCTTGTACCGTACGCCTTCCTTGAAAGCGCAGACTGCTTGGTGCTCTGAAACATTCTCCAACAAATGCTGAAGTGTAGTCCAATGCTGGATGTAATCCCTCAAAGTTTCATTCGACTTTTGGACACAATGTTGTAACTCGGACAGCCCAGCGGGTCGCTTGCAAGTGCCTTCAAATGTTTTGATAAACACTCGGGCCAAGTCTTCCCAACAGTATATGCTAGCGGGAGCCAACTGGTTCAACTAGGCTCGGGCCGAGCCTTCCAGCATCAAGGGCAGGTGCTTCATGGCCACTTCATCATTGCCTCCACCAATCTGCACTGCCACTCCGTAATCCTCTAACCACATGTCTGGCTTTGACTTGCCAGTAAACTTGCTCACTCCTGCAGCCAACCTGAAGTTGGGAGGAATCTCAGCGGCTCGAATGGCTCGGCTGAAACACTCAGGGCCACAGATGAAAGCTCTACTTCCACTCAGACGATCTCTGTCCAAACCTTCTCTGTTAGCTCTGCCTCTGTCGACTAAGCCCTGCACAAGGAGCGACCTTGCATCAAACCCAGGCTCTTGGGGATCGACTGGAATTCTCTGCTCATCACCATACGGGCGCATGTCATCGTACCGCCGGGGCGCGTACGAACCACCCCTCGGAGGGGGCGTAGGCACTCGACGGCGGTCATCACGGTGATATCGAGGATCAAACTGCCCGTGGCCTCGATCCAGGTACTGGTCTTGGTGATAGCCATGATCTTCACGCCGCGAAGGCGATCTTGGGCTGTGCGCAGACTGAACTGTGTATGCCCAGACGGATCTGCTGTGAATCCTATTGCGCGACTGGGAAACAGCTGAATTCTGCTCTTCGGCCGCCCTGAGCAGTGCCCGAATCTGCTGTAAGCCTCTGCCGGCCTCGGAATGGGGCGGCTGGATTGAATCTGTAATCCGCGCAGCCGCCGCAACATTTTGGATTGGTGTACGGTATACCTGACACTCATCCTGAGGTCCATGTAGGAGATATGCCCAAGAGACAATAATAAATGTTGTTGATTATCTCCCTGTTCATAATTATGTTTATGTTCCATGCTATAACTGCTATGGTTCTCGAGTCTACAATAACCACGAGGCTCGGAGGAAGACTCATATGCACGTGTGGAATAATAAAGAGTAAAATGTATTCCTAGTCTGGCCTCTAAGACTAGCTCAAGTGTGGCATGATGGTTCTGTTTTCCTGATCATGTGCATGTCTATGCCAGCAACTTTGAGGGCACAATGTTAGGAGAACACTTGTGTTGAATCGACCTGAATTGATGTTATGCTATGAGATACATTCGTCACAAGTTAATGGTTAATAACACAGAGAAGTTAACGTTTTCATGATTCCTTAGACCATGAGAGTATCGAGTTTCTTCATGCTTGATTCATGAACTTTGGGGTTTGTTAAACGTCATCCGTAACTGGATGGCTATTACGGTGGCTTGCGGGTTCATTGGAAATTATGTCAAGTAGCTTGATAGCTCAAGATTGGGATTTGCTCCTCCGACGATGGAGAGATATCTCTGGGCCCTCTCGGTGTTATGGTATCCATCATCGTCTGGCCAGACACAGGGTGATTTGATCACAGGGATGCCAAAACACGGTAACGAGAAAAGAGAACAATACCAGTAATGAGGTAACTGGCATAATGGACAAGTTGTTGATCCACGGGAATGCCAACATGTCTCACCTCGGGTATTTGTAACATATCGCAAAGCAACAGGAATAGCACACAGCAACTGGAGGTTCACTCGAATATTCATTCGTGTGGGTATAGGGGTCAATATGGGTGTCCATGGCTCCGATGTTGATCATTGATCGGAAAGAGTTCCGGTCATGTCTATACTTCACTGAACCTATAGGGTCACACGCTTAAGGGTCATCTATCTGCTGAATACTAGACAGGGAGTCTGAGAGAAAGTCTCCGAAAAAAGTTTTCGGAGACAGTGGAAAAGTTCCGAAGAGAGAGGTCACCGGATGAGTTCTGGTGATACTGAAAAGTCATTTCAGAGGATACCATAAAGTCAAATTGGTTTCGGCACATGCCTGATAATTCTTGGAGGGTGCCAGAATCATTCTGGAAACTTTCTGGAATTTTCCGGGATGAAAACCGGAAATGTTCCGGAGCTGCCGGAACCGCTTCAAATGCTCTTCGCAGATGAAAATCACTAATCCGGAATTGTTTTGGAATGCGTTGAAAATTATTTTAGTGGGTACTGGAAATGTTCTAAGCCCACATAAATATTTTCAGTTCGAACGGACGCTGAAAAATGTCGCCGTGAATAGTGAAAGTGCTTTTTGGATTATTTTATGGAAAGCCATTCTTTTAGGCTTTTGCTTAAAAGATCTTGGGGTGTGACATGGATGGATATGACCCCTTTTGGGTGACCCACTAGGGGGTGGCTGGCCAAATGGGGGACTCTTCCATGGAGCCCCACTTGTCCCATGCCTTCACCTTTATGCCCTTGTGGAAGGACTTCATTCATGTGCCTTTGGGTTTTAATGTAAAACCACCCTACCCCTTGGGATTTCCTATAAATAGAGGTGGAGGGGCAGACCTCCACACTCACTCATTCTCACATACACATGCCATGCAATGATCTGGCTTCTTCTCTCCCTCCCCGCGAAATAGTTTCGTAGAGCCGAAAGGCTGTCTGGGTTCCGGTGGGAACTAGTTCTGGACGGCGAAGCCCTGCCGGATAGATGGCACCGTATGTGTGCAACCCCGTAGAGAGGTCATAGTTTTGATCCTTTTTACCCGAGGGGCTGTTTTGAGAGTGCCTCCCGAAGGGCTGTCCATGTGACGGGCCGAGTTCTATGAGTCCTCCCGAAGGGCTGTCCGCGACACCGTCCGGGGGACTGCCCGACCGCCTCCCGGAGGGCTGTCCGTGGGGCAGATGAGGAAGTACATCCTCGTGGTTGGGAGGTTGTAAATCCTAGCTGCGGGGATCTGCACTGCCGATCGTCATCGACTCTACTTCCGCTGAGCTACGAGTTGGTAACGAAAAGATCAAACCTTGTATGTAGTCTCCATAGTGGTCCTGGGCTGGTGCGTAGGTCGGAAAAATTTTGTTTTCTACTGCGTTACCCTACAGTGGCATCATGAGCCGTGCTATGCATAGATGCAGGTTACGATCTAGAATACATAGAGATGTATTGGTGTTGCACAATATAATTAGGTAGTAGATGAGTTCTATTACTGAAAATTATTTGTGTGGGTAGCAGATGAAATCTGTTACCCGATGTTCCTGTTGCTTCCCTTGAATTTGCATAATCCTGATCTTGACGGCATGGTGGAATCTCACAAAGTTCTGGCAATCCGTGATCCTTTCATGCTGCTCCTAAGTATGCTGATTGACAGATCAACGAAGTGCTAACAGTTCTTTGGGTTCCACCATAGTTAAAGAAAGATGGATGTTTCGCAGATGAAAGGGCAATGCAGATATGATCTACACGGGGGTCATGTGTATGACGAAGTTCAGTATGGGGCTCGAGATATTATTATCTCGTGTTTCATACACCCCGTGAAGTTAATCTAGCGACTTGAGTTATCATACTTGATGATGGACGTTGGTAGCTTCGGTTTGTTTCGAAACCTTAGGAGCCACATAAAACAAGTTTTTGCATGAACCGATTAGAGGCGTCTAACTTGGTTTTGCAGGAGGGTTTGCATGTGCATATGATGTGGTATAGCAGTGCTCATATTAATTTGATTATGTATGAGATGACTATATGATGTAAATTGATTAACATGACCTGCGTGTCATGATTTGGCATGATGGCTGGAGCCATATGATTGTCACTTTAATGACCTACGAGTCAACCTTAAGTAATGCACTTATTTTATTAGCTATAGAGATAGCAATATTATCTGGTGCATCGACAAGGTGGTGGCAATCTTCGCGAAGGTGAACACCGACGCGAATGCCGAAGACGAAGAAATACAAGACTTCTCCGTCAGAAAGGGCTATACCATATTATGCTAATTATGAATTGCCTGAGATGTTTATCCCTTATGATGGACCCTTCTTGATTGCACGGTAGTCGCTTTTTATTAGGGTGATCTCTCACAAAAATATCAAGTAGTTAGTGTTCTCCTAAGTGTAGCACCGTCATGGCACCTAACTTTTCGGGGCATCGCAGGATCTCCCTGGGTGCGAACGATTAGGGATGTGTGAGGCGGGTGAGTTGAGACCTCGCAGCGAGATCACTTGGTTGTCTTGACGTTCTGGAAGGATCTCCCTGAGCTCAGAACACGCCCATCAAAAGATGAACAAGAGTCACATAGAGATGTGATCGGCAAGTTTGCCTACCGATTGAAGTTCGCGCCATCAGTGTTCCTCTCGTTCAATGGCATTGAATGGAAATGCGGGTCATGAATCACTCACAATCAATTATGAGAGATATTGATTTGAGTGGGAGCACACTATAGAATTGACTTGTTTAATTCTCAGTGCAATTAATTTTGAACATTGTCTAAGTGTGATTTGCAAAATAGTTGTAGAATAATGGCTCGCGTTTCCACCTTCCCTATTAAAATTGAATAGCTGTTAAATATCTGGTTAAAACTTTACGGTTGGTAACGTAATGTGAGGATTGTCCTCAAGAGTGCCGAGAAGGACTTGTCCTATCGCATGCTTTCGGTATTCTCCCGCTAATGCTATGGATCATGTGACTCTCGTCCTTCGATCCAAAAGCTAGAATTCCGTTTCAGTCAAAGTGCAATATGTTTGCTTCCATGAGACCCAAACTTCGAAAGTTTTGGGATAGTTATGTGATATTCATGGAATCTGAAAATCATTTTCAAAGACAGACAAAGGCTAAAAGATATGAGATATCCAAAGCAATGTTTGTTTAGCAAACTATTAGTAAAGGTGTTTACTATGCATTAGACTGATAAGAGAGGGATCCAGAAGAACGCCTGGCATATGATGAAAGGTGAATAAAACAACAACTTAAAGAGAAAGGAAGTGTCTGAAGGGTGTTAGTGAGACTTACACACCTAGGAAGTCCAGGGCTAACGCCACTCTTAAGTTCGGTGCTTCTTCTAAGAGTAGGAGAAATACTAAAAGTTAAACAGTTAGAAGTATAAAGGCAGAATGAAGACTGGAATATCCAGCTCATGTATGAATGTCATACATGTTTCTGATGTATAGAAGGCTGGTCAAAGATATAGTTATTGGGAATTATGATTAAATTGTTAATCATTGATTCTTGGGTATTGTGAGTTAATCACAAAGATACCTGCTCGATTGCATTCTGTTGCAACTCGATGTAAGAACTATTATGGCCTGAAAGACTAGCCAGGAATGAGGTTTTGATACGCGCTGAGAACATAGTAAATGTTACTATATACCTTCGATCGGTGTATTACCTATGTATTTACTTTCATAATTCATTTTAAAGTTTCACACTCTAGCCCTTTGCATAAGGTATCTTGCAAGAAGGTTGTTCATAAGAGAACTTTTGATGTTCGGTGTTATGAATAACATAAGGGCCATACTTTTCATTGTGAATGAGATGTATGTTATGAATATTGATATTAATACATTACCTCTATATTTACTTTCATAAATCATTTTAGAGTTTTACACTCTAGCCCATTGCACAATGTTGTTGCAAAAGGGTTGTTCATAAAAGAACAATTGTTGTTCAGTATTATGAATAACATAAGGGCCATACTTCCATCATCGATGGGACGTATGTTATGAATTTTGATGGTAATATGATACATCCATAACACTGACGCTAAATGTCGCAAGACTAAAAGAATACCACACAAGTGTGGCACTGCATTTGGTCACATTGGAGAAACCCGCATGGAAATTCCATTATGATGGATTTTGAAGTCGTTTGATTTTAAATCATCTGACACTTGCAACTTTCCTCTGAAATTTGAAGTGACTGAAATACCGTTCACATGCCATAAGGAACGAGCAACAAACTTATTGGTGATCATACATTTTTATGTGTGTGGTTCAATAAATGTTGTTGCAAGTAGTGGATTTATCTATCTTCAGAAATGACTCAAGTAGATATATGGATATTTACTTGATGAGACGTAAGTCTGGATCTTTTGAAATCATTCGAAAGGTTTTCAAAAATGAAGTAGAAGTTATTGTAACAAGAAAATTATGTATCTACAATTCGATTGCAGAAAGGAATATTTGAGTTACAAGTTTAGCTCTGATGAGTTGTGAAAGGGGTTTCATAAACTTGCACCTCCCGGAACACCACTACAAGTGGAAAGTTCGTGAAGATGTAATCGAACCATTTATGACATGGTAAGATCAAAGATGACATAAATAGATTTGCCATTATCCCTTTTAAAGAGTGATGCTTTAGAGACTGCGGCTTTTACACTGAAAAGATCTCCATCGGTTCTGTTGAAATGACGCCATGGTATGGTACGCCCAACCATGTTATATCTTTTCTTAACATTTGGAATATGGGGCTTGTGTAAAAGGTTACAAACCTATTCCAAATCAGACAAGTGCTACTTTGTAGGTTATCCCAAGTTATTGGGTATTCCCCCACCACTATACCGAGGCAAAGGATTTTGCCATAAAATGGTATGCTTTTAAGAGAATAGTTCTTACAAAAGGTGAGTGGGAGGACAGTGCAACTCGACGAGATAACCAGTATCTTCGTCATCAGATCAAAGGAAAGGAACCTTGGAAGTGATTCCGGAGTTTCCAACTGCGACTGATACGGAAGTCTCTACAATAAAATGTATGGACTTCGGTCGAACTTGCAGCTGAACCACGTAGGCAAGGCTCGTGCACACCTCTCAGGTGCGCAAATGAGATATTGTTGTTAGACAACAGTATACCTATGATACACAAGGAAGCGTTGATGGGCCCTGACTCTGGAATTGGCTAAATGCCAATACAATCCGAGATAGTTTCCATATAAGTGATTCAAGATTAAAATCTTGATACACCTTTCGAAAGACTTAGAGTCTAACGAATATTTATGGAACTAAAAACTGATACGGATAAAAATGTTTTATCCATAAAGCTCGACTTGTTGAAATAACAAGTTCAAGGAGTTGACTACGATGAGGATGTTTCACCGTAGCGCTGCTTAAAGTCGGTTCGGGTTGAACTAGCAATTAATACATATTTCAATCATGAGATATGAAACAAGGATGATGAAAGGATTTCCATCTGATGGAAATGAAACCAAGGACTTGCATGTGTTACAGTCCAAGGTATTTTGTCAGTCCAGAGGATGCTAGTGAGTGTGCATACTTCAGAGTTCCAGCGATGGACAGAAGAGAGCAAAATGGAATTGGAATCTTCGTGTTTTGATGAAATGGTCAAAAGGGTTTTGACTTCATCAATGGGTAACGAAGATGCTTGTGATTCAACAAAGTAAGTGGGAGCATAATAATATTTCTAAAAATGTTGTGTGCTTGACACATTGTTAATTGGAAATAAATTTCTTGACATGAATTAGGACTTCATTTGAAAATAGTTTTTCGATGAAGTGCTTGGGCTAAATAGCCTTAATATTAGGCATAATGATCTATGGAGGTAGATTTACCTAATGTGGCTAAGCAATGAATACATATTGACAAGATGCTAAAACATTTTAGCATTTAAAAACGCCAAGGAGTGATTCTTGCCGAAGTCACATGGAAAGAGTTTTTGCAAGACTCGGTGTCCCAAAACACTGATGAGTAAAATACATGATGGAGATTCCACACACTCTTGTGTTTGGATTAATCATGTATTCCATGGTATGTAAAACAACCAGATATGTCCAATACTCCCAAGGTGTTGCGAGTATAGATACCAAAGTGATCAAAAGTACTGATCATAGGACAACAGTGAAAAGTCTCATTGAGTGCTAGAGTAGCACTGCTGAAATGTTTCTCGCAAGCGGAGATCATGAAGAGTTCATTGTAAAATGTTACATCGATACAGTCTTCATCTTTTCTCCATGCGATTTTTGATTTAAAAATTGAGGGTTTTGTGTAAACACACAATGTGGTGGCACGGTAGTTGGAAATTGTTCCAAACAAGTTACTGTGGCGAATTCTATAACAGAGGCGAAGTATGTTGCCGCTTTTAAAGCGACAAAGAAGATGTTGAATCATATAGTTCATTCATGAACTTAGTATGGTTCCAAGATGGCTTTTGTCAATGGGACACTACTGCAGGTAGTTGCTCCATAACTTAGTCTGAGGAATCCATGTTCGACCTGTGATTCACATACATACAAAGCCAAGTCCACACAAAATATGAATTTTGTGAAAGTGTGAAAGCGTGAAAACGTGAGGATATGCAAAGATACACATGGAGCTGAAGTCGTCAGATCCGTTGGACATCAAGCTATACCACAAGCGAAGCATATTTACACTGGTATGCCACAGGTGTGAAGTGCATTAGCATTAACTAGATTATTGACTCTAGTGCAAGTGGGAGTCTGTGGGAGATATGCCCAAGAGGCAATAATAAATGTTGTTGATTATCTCCCTGTTCATAATTATGTTTATGTTCCATGCTATAACTGCTATGGTTCTCGAGTCTACAATAACCACGAGGCTCGGAGGAAGACTCATATGCACGTGTGGAATAATAAACGGTAAAATGTATTCCTAGTCTGGCCTCTAAGACTAGCTCAAGTGTTGCATGATGGTTCTGTTTTCCTGATCATGGGCATGTCTATGCCAGCAACTTTGAGGGCACAATGTTAGGAGAACACTTGTGTTGAATCGACCCGAATTGATGTTATGCTATGAGATACATTCGTCACAAGTTAATGGTTAATAACACAGAGAAGTTAACATTTGCATGATTCCTCAGACCATGAGAGTATCGAGTTTCTTAATGCTTGATTCATGAACTTTGGGGTTTGTTAAACGTCATCCGTAACTGGATGGCTATTATGGCGGCTTGCGGGTTCATGGGAAAGTATGTCAAGTAGCTTGATAGCTCAAGATTGGGATTTGCTCCTCCAACGATGGAGAGATATCTCTGGGCCCTCTCGGTGTTATGGTATCCATCATCGTCTGGCCAGACACAGGGTGATTTGATCATAGGGATACCGAAACACGGTAACGAGAAAAGAGAACAATACCGGTAACGAGGTAACTGGCATAATGGACAAGTTGTTGATCCACGGGAATGCCATCATGTCTCACCTCGGGTATTTGTAACATATCGCGAAGCAACAGGAATTGCACACAGCAACTGGAGGTTAACTTGAATATTCATTCGTGCGGGTATAGGGGTCAATATGGGTGTCCACGGCTCCGATGTTGATCATTGATCGGAAAGAGTTCCGGTCATGTCTATACTTCACCGAACCTATAGGGTCACAAGCTTAAGGGTCATCTATCTGCTGAATACTAGACAGGGAGTCTGAGAGAATGTCTCCGGAAAAAGTTTTCGGAGACAGTGGAAAAGTTCCGAAGAGAGAGGTCACCGGATGAGTTCTGGTGATACTGAAAAGTTGTTTAAGAGGATACCATAAAGTGAAATTGGTTTCGGCACATGCCTGATAATTCTTGGAGGTTGCCAGAATCATTCTGGAAACTTTCTGGAATTTTCCGGGATGAAAACCGGAAATGTTCCGGAGCTGCCGGAACCGCTTCAAATGCTTTTCGCAGATGAAAATCACTAATCTGGAATTGTTCTGGAACGCGTTGAAAATTATTTTAGTGGGTACTGGAAATGTTCTAAGCGCACATAAATATTTTCAGTTCGAACGGACGCTGAAAAATGTCATCATGAATAGTGAAAGTGCTTTTTGGATTATTTTATGGAAAGCCATTCTTTTAGGCTTTTGCTTAAAAGACCTTGGGGTGTGACATGGATGGATAGGAACCCTTTTGGGGTGACCCACTAGGGGGTGGCCAGCCACATGGGGGACTCTTCCATGGAGCCCCACTTGTCCCATGTCTTCACCTTTATGCCCTTGTGGAAGGACTTCATTCATGTGCCTTTGGGTTTTAATGTAAAACCACCCTACCCCTTGGGATTTCCTATAAATAGAGGTGGAGGGGCAGCCCTCCACACTCACTCATTCTCACATACACATGCCATGCAATGATCTGGCTTCTTCTCTCCCTCCCCGCAAAATAGTTTCATAGAGCCGAAAGGCTGTCTGGGTTCCGGTGGGAACTAGTTCTGGACGGCGAAGCCCTGCCGGATAGATGGCACCGTATGTGTGCAACCCCGTAGAGAGGTCGTAATTTCGATCCTTTTTGCCCGAGGGGCTGTTTTGAGAGTGCCTCCCGAAGGGTTGTCCAAGTGACGGTCCGAGTTCTGTGAGTCCTCTCGAAGGGCTGTCCGCGACACCGTCCGGGGGACTGTCCGACCGCCTCCCGGAGGGCTGTCCATGGGGCAGATGAGGAAGTACATCCTCGCGGTTGGGAGGTTGTAAATCCTAGCTATGGGGATCTGCACCGCCGATCGTCATCGACTCTACTTCCGCTGCGCTACGAGTCGGTAACGAAAAGATCAAACCTTGTATGCAGTCCCCATAGTGGTCCTAGGCTAGTGCGTAGGTCGGAAATTTTTTGTTTTCTGCTGTGTTACCCTACAGTCCAGTCGGGAACAACTACCGCTGCCGTCGACTGGAACTTGTGACTTGCCTGCAGGCGCGGTCGTCGAGTGCCTGCTGAAGATTCTCCAGGCGCGCACGCTCAGCCATAGTGGCTACGCGCGCAGCCTCCAAGGCCTGAGCCTCGGGAGTCTCCCCAACGATGGGGGTCTGGAGAGCTTGATCATTCCTGCACTGCAGCTCTTCCCTCTACTCCGCAGTGAGGGCTTGAGGATAGTAGTCGTCGTTGCCGCGTGATGGACCACCGCTATCGCCCCCGCCACGGGGAAATCTGGGTGGGCTGAGCTGGGAGCCAACCATGAGGACTTCCGCCGCAGGGTTGTTGCTTTCACACTCGGAGAGAGTATCCGAGTGGCCAGTCGACAGATCAAACAAACCATAAAGAGATTCATCGGGCTCGATCGGCACAATCTGAGGTGTGGACGACTGACGTGCCACCGCGTGCTTCACCCACCGCTGGAGCCGCGAGCGACCGGATTGCTTGCGACGGCGAACAGCGGGAAGGGAAGACGCCACGGAAGCCGACCGATACTGAGTCGACGGCTGCCGCAGGAGGACGCCGCAAGCACTCGCGCGGAAGTGCGCCGCCCCACGAATGGGGAGCGCCTCGACATCGAGGGGGGCTTCTTGGAGCTAGGCCGAATCGTCGGCGATGAAGGTGAGTGCGCCGAGACGGATCTCGCGGCCCAAGGACAATCCACAACAGGAAACCATGTCGATGGAGATTGAAGATCGTAACCTCGTCGAAAGTCACTTAGACGCCTGCCCCACGATGGGCGCCAACTGTCGTGGGAACGGATCTGACAGTAAAGATGGGGGGTACGTAGGAGGAGGCAGTGCCTAGCTACGGCGAGGTTGTACACTTGGATTTTATGACTTCAGGCCCCTCTCGGAGGAGGTAACAGCCCTACGTCTCGGTGCCGCGGAGGCTCTGTTGATTGGAGTGTTGAGTTACAGGGGGTGCGAACCCTTGTGCCAGAGGGGAGGGGTGGCTTATATAGAGTGCGCCGACCCCTCGCAGTACTGAGTTACGCAAGGGTTCAATGAGAGAGTAATGCCATGAACGTTACTGGGAACGCCCGTGTTTAATGACCTTTAAGGTGACAGAGTGAATGCTCGACCGTTGCTATCCAGAGGCGACCCTAGGTCTTCTGTCCTTCAAGTGGATTCTTGTATTCTGAGTGAATGGTGACGGTCGAGTGGAATTGGGGTACCGAGTGGATCTTCCGTCGAGTGGATTACACTCTGAGGTGATTCCAGTCGGTATCTTCTTTCTGCCTTCATAGGCCTTGGCCTTTTGTGTAGTGTCCTTGGGTAGGGCATACAGGTCAGGCCCAAGACTCTACCCTAGGTACATGTCATCGTCAGCAACCTTGGGCTTCTTGCTAGTGGAGCTCTCCGGCAAATCATCGATGGGTGCAGCACACTCCGAAGAGGTGCGCTTCCCGGATTCCTTGCCGGTATCCTTGCTAGCTTTCTTCCCTTTCTTACTTTCCTTGGCGAGAGCTGCAGCTTCCGCGGCCTCAGCGGCGACTGCGTCTCGGTACATCTTATCCACGCATATGATTGCGTCCTTCTTGTCTGACGGAATGGAAATGATGCCCATCGGCCCCGGCATCTTCAATGTGTTGTAGGCATAGTGATATGCCGCCATGAGTTTTGCCAGGGCTGGACGACCAAGGATTCCATTGTACGGCAGGGGGAAATCAACCACATCAAACACAACCTTCTCAGTCCGGTAGTTCAATTCTCCCCCAAACGTCACCGGCAGCATGATCTTTCCCTTAGGACGACTCCTGCCGGGGTTGATCCCTTGGAAAGTGCCAGTGATCTTGAGCTCTTCATCTGTTATTTGAAGTTTGCTGAGCACCTTGGGGGAAATCAGATTCAACCCAGCCCCGCCGTCAACCAACATCTTCGTGACCTTGAGGTTGCAGATTGTTGGTGAAACCAACAATGGCAAGCACCCTACCGCGGTGGTGCGGTCAAGGTGATCCTCTTCGTTGAAGATGATGGGCGTGCGGGACCATTTGAGCGATTTCCGGGAGTCCACTGCTGGCTCTACAGCATTGACCTCACGCGCCCACTATTTAAGCTGGCAGTGAGAGGAGTGCAAAGATGCGCCTCTGTCAACGCACAGGGCCTCAGTGGCTTTCCGGAACTCTTGCTCACTGGCTTCCTCTTCATCCCCTTCATCACTATCGTCTTCGCCTTCTTTCTTCTTATGGCCCCCTGCGGGCCTCTCTGGATGTTGGTGATCCTTGCCGCGGCGGCCTCCTCTGCCGCCTCGGCCCTTCCTGCCAGCACCTTCTTGGTCTCTTTCCTTATCGCGCTTCTCGTACTCAGCTCTCTGCCTTTTCACAAGTTGCTCAACTTGGTGACACTCTTGGAGATCATGGCCCTTGGTCCAGTGGATCTTGCAGTATGGCCCGTCAGCCTTCCCAGCCTTTTCGGCCGCCGCAGCCTCCCGGCAATCAGTGCATATGGCAACTTCCTTGCCGGGGGCTTCGGTCTTGGCCTTCTTGCTGGTACTAGGAGTGCCAGAGCCCTCCACAGCCAATACTGCCGTTTCCTTGCGCATCTTGTTGCATTTCTTGTTCTTCTTCTTCGGGTCAGCGGCATCGTCGTCATCCTCTGAGTCGACTTCGATGTCGTCGTCTTCTCTGGGGAGTCGCCTCCCTTCCTTTGTTCTGGCACACTTATCTGCCAAAGTGTACAGCTCATTCACAGTCTTGGGCAACTGAACGTTCATCTTGGAACGTATCCTCCTGTTGCGCACGTTGGACAGGAACGCGGCAATCACAGCTGCCGGGTGGATGTCTGGAATGTTTCTATGCACCCGGCTAAATCTCTGCATGTACTTCCGCAAGCTCTCTCCTTCCTACAAAAGGAAGGAGCTGCAGATCGCTGGGCCATCCTGGTTCTTGATGGCCGCCCGTGAAGGTGCCAACAAACTCATGGCACAGGTCAGCCCATGATGAGATGGAGTTCTCCAGAAGGTGCATCAGCCATGACCTCACATTTGGCTTGAGCGCCAAAGGGAAGTAATTGGCAAACACCTTCTCATCTCTTCCTCCGGCAGCTTGAACAGCGATGGTGTAGATGCTCAAGAACTCTGTCGGGTTCAACCTTCCATCATACTTCTCTGGTATCTCTGGCTTGAAAACGCGGGCAGATGGCCAACGGACTTGCCGCAGCTCGCGAGTGAAGGCAGGACACCCGACCTCAAAAGGTAGGTATCCGCCCTCACTGGGCGCGGGTTCGTCGACGTCTGGGCCATTACACCTGTCGGATTGGCAGCGGGTTTCGCGGCGTCGCTCTATGGTGACGCGCGCGTCTTCCCTCCACTGGTCCTCCAGGACCTGCCACTGATCTCGATGGGCCCGAGGGTCAGACGAGGCCATTGATACCTCGTCGAGCTCCTGGTTGCGTGGTTCTAGTTGTGGTCCTTGCGCTGGCCGTCGCGGAGGGGACTGTACCGTTGGAGTGGCCCCCTCAGCTCGGTCAGCAGCTCGGGCCGTGGCTGTCGCTCGTGGGAGCCGTGGCGGATCCACCCGCCGCGATCCCCCTGCTTCAGCAAAACCAATCAAACTCTGGATGGTAGCTCTCCACTCATCCATCTGATCGACCACTGGTGGGAACCTCAGCAGGAGTTGGGCTCGCGCCATGGCTTCCGAAGCAGTGCTTGGCATAGACGACGACGCAGACCGCGATGTCGCTCGGCTCCTGCCAGTACCTATGGCGGCGGCACCATGCTCTCGTCGCCGCGAGCCGGCCGCCACGGTGGTACGGTGGCGAGAAGGGTGTGCCTGGGGGTTGATGGCCCCATTCGGAGCTTCGTCTTGGTTATCCCGTCCCGGGGGAGGTGCTTGCCCCGCTGTTGCACCCGTCGCAGGGGCAACCAGGGGGCCGCGGTTCACACAGGAGCGAGCGTTGTCACTGTGGCTGCGCTCTTCGGCATGGTAGGGGGTGGAGACTGAGCGTTCTCCCCACCCATGCGTTGCGGAGCATGGCCGTCGGAGTGTTGTTGGTGCCTCCCTCCTCCGGCATTTTCTGCTTCCGCCTCGGCCGCGGGGGAAACGATGACAGCGCCGCCTGTGTTAGTCACGTTCCCCACGGCGTCCGCGTCCCTCGATGCTGCCGCAGCCCCCACAGCATCGGCGGCTGCATGTGAGGGGGCCTTCGAGGTGGAAGGATGAGCAGTTGCGCCGTACTTCTTCTTGGGCGCCATGGATGATGAAGCCAGCGACGAAGAAGACGATGATGAAAACTGACACGCTGTTTACGACCTCGGGTTCGCACAAGCGCTCCCCCTACCTGGCGCGCCAAGGATGTCGTGGTAGAACACGACCACCTATGAGGCCATCGGAACCTTTGTGGTTCAGCAGGGGAGAGGACGCGTTGCACAAAGAGCGAAGGCCGTGGGACAGCATGGCAGTGGTGACACTGGTGGTTTTTACCCAGGTTCAGGCCGCTGAGAAGCGTAAAACCCTACTCCTACTTCGGTGGATTGATGGAGAGACTGTGAAGAACGCACGGTTCTCAAGCCCGGCAAGGTCGCCTCGGGGAGAGCAGCTATGCGCGTATGAGTACACGAGGGTCCGAATCCTTTCTAAGGTTGCCACGGTCCTCCTTTTATAGGCCAAGGGGTTACCACAATGGCAAAATGTTCATTATCCAGCGATTAGATAGCTAACGGTGCTATCATACCTAACTCTGGCAGTTAGGACAAAGCGCATTAAATGCGCTGCCATGTCTCATGTTGTGGATGCGGCCCGGCAGGCCTGGCGCGCCGCTTTAGTCATCTTCCACCTATTTGCTTGACACGCCTCTGGACGGGTGTCATATGGAGGTGATCTTCCTCCTAAGTGGCCGCCACATGCCAAATGACAGCCACTTAGTTATCTGGGGGCTCGACACCGCACCGATGGGTGACTTGCGTTGCGATGCGGTGGAGCGGTGGAGTCCTGGCGGGGATGTAGGCCGCCAGCACCCCCGGCAATCCTTGCCGGGGAAGTCTTGGGACTTTTCTTCGGGGTGGCCTCGACCTGACCAGGCTTGCCTGCCCGGCAAGGGAGGTTTTTCCTTAGTGATATCTTGCCGTCTTGGCTTGTCTTGGTCTTCTTGATCCGCCCTTTGATTCCTCAAAGAGCTCTCTATCTCTGGCTTGGTTCTGTCCTAAATGCTTAGTGTTGCTGGTACTTCTGCCACTTGAGCCTGTGTACAGTCCGGGCAACATACGTGAAGGTTTGTTACACCGACAGGTTCCTACCTTTGATCCAAGTTGAGTGATGTGATTATGGATCTTTTTATCCAAATTTTCAATTAGTTCTACGGTAGAAATTTTATTTTCAATAATATCAAGCCTTTGCATAACATGTTCCAAAGTTAAAGTTGTTTCATTAACCATAACAGTGGTGATCCCACTAAATTTACCATAGCATTGTAAGCATCCATAGGGTGACTACCCAAGAAACTACCCCCAGTAATGGTGTCTAGCACATATCTATACCAAGTAGTAACACCCATATAAAAATTTCGAAGAAGAATGGTAGTGGATTGCTTACGAGTAGATCTATTTTGAGCATTGCAAATTCTATACCAAGCATCTTTTAAATTCTCCCCACCCCTTTGTTTAAAATTAAGAACCTCGCTTTCCAGGGTATCAACTATGATAGAGGAGCTAGCCATGATAGCAAAGCAAGCAACTAGCACACAAGCAAACAAAAAGCAAACGAAAAGACGAACGGAAGAAGGCAAATATTTTTGTGTTTTTCTGAAAACGTTTTAGAAGTGGGGGAGAGGAAAACGAGAGGCAAATGGAAAATAATGTAATGCAAGAGATGAGAGTTTATGATAGGTACTTGGTAGGCTTGATGTGTATCCTCCCCGGCAACGGCGCCAGAAATTCTTCCTGCTACTTCTTGAGCTTGCGTTGGTTTTTCCCTTGAAGAGGAAAGGGTGATGCAACAAAGTAGAGATAAGTATTTCCCTCAGTTGAGAACCAAGGTATCAATCCAGTAGGAGGAACAAGCAAGTCCCCAATAGATGCACCTGCACAAACTAACAAACACTTGCACCCAACGCGATAAAGAGGTTGTCAATCCCTTTACGGTCACTTGCAAGAGTGAGATCTAATAGAGATAGATATAAAAGGTAAATAAATTGCATCAAGGTATTTTTGGGTTTTTTGGTTTTATATATCTGAAAATATATAATGGAAAATAGACCCAGGGGCCATAGGTTTCACTAGAGGCTTCTCTCTTGAAGGCAAAGCATGTGGTGGGTGAACAAATTACTGTTGAGCAATTGATAGAAAAGCGCATAGTTATGATGATATCTAAGGCAATGATCATGAATATAGGCATCACGTCCGTGACAAGTAGACCGACTCCTGCCTGCATCTACTACTATTACTCCACACAACGACCGACTCCTGCCTTCATCTAGAGTATTAAGTTCAAAAGAACAGAGCAACGCATTAAGCAAGATGACATGATGTAAAGGGATAAACTCTAGCAATATGATGAAAACCCCATCTTTTTATCCTTAATGGCAACAAATATAATACGTGCCTCGCTACCCCTACTTTGTCACTGGGTGAGGACACCGCATGATTGAACCCAAAACAAAGCACCTCTCCCATTGCAAGATAGATCAATCTAGTTGGCCAAACCAAATCAATAGATCGGAGAGAAAGACAAAGCTATTTAAATCATGCATAAAAGAGTTCAGAGAAGACTCAAATAATATTCATAGATAATATGATCATAAACCCACAATTCATCGGATCTCAACAAACACGACGCAAAAGAAGATTACATCGGATAGAACTCCAAGAACATTGAGGAGAACATTGTATTGAAGATCAAAGAGAGAGAAGAAGCCATCTAGCAACTAGCTATGGACCCGTAGGTCTGTGGTAAACTACTCACGCATCATCGGTAGGGTAGCAAGGTTGATGTAGAGGCCCTCCGTGATCGAATCCCCCTCCGACAGAGTGCCAGAAAAGGCCCCAAGATGGGATCTCATGAGAACAGAAGCTTGCGACGGCGGAAAAGTATTTTTGTGGACGCTTCTGATGTAGATGGATCATTTGGGTATTTATGGAGCAAAGATTAGGGTTGAAAGATCTACGGGGGGCCCACAAGCCATGGAGACGCCCCCCCTAGGGCGCGCCTCCACGGCTTGTGGCCTCCCCGTAGGGCTTCTGGCCTCCTCTCCAAGTCTTCTGGGTTTCTTCTGGTCCAAGAAAAATCACCGTAAAGTTGGGTACGGTTGCATCAACTGGGACTTTACCCCTTCGGCAATCATTCTTTGGATCGCCTCGAGGTTGAGTCCAGCACCTCCTTGCTGGCTGCTAGCACTCGCACCACTATCCCCTTCGTTTCCTTTGTTCTAGTTATTGCTCATCTGATTACGAAGGGCTACTAGCTCATCTTCTTTTTGTTGAAGTGCCGCTGTAAGGTTGGCTAGTTGCTCCTCAACCGAACGATTTTCATTCGCCGCTAGGACTTGCTCTGTATGCTCTGCACCATGGTGAAGTTCTATCTCATTTTCAGAAGGACAAGGGGTGCTATCTGATAGGGGATTGTAAGACCCCCACATTGCTTGACCCAAGTTCTTCATAATCTGAACCCTTCTGGCTGCGCATCCTGTGACGAGAACCTTCTACAACAGTCTTGCGTGCCTTCTTCCTCCTAAAGTGTGTTGATGCTGAGGAGGTTTCGCTACTGTCGTCTGTCACCACTTTGACACCAACTGGCATTGCATTGAATACTTCAAATGAGTTACCTAAGACTTTCTTACGAGCTGGCCATGGAGCGAGAGTTCTGGTAGTCTTCATTTTTGTACTTGCCATTTTCTTTGCCCCATTTCCTCCACTGACTTGGCTTGTTGATGGAGAATCTCTTCCTTGTACTCTGGTATACCCCAAATCAGCTCGTACTACCATCTCTCTTTGCTTCAGGGCAGCCCGCTTTTTAGGTGCATGAGCAGCCTGCTTCACATATTGTTGTCGTCGTGGATCTGCCTTCACAAATTCTTCATATTTTGGCCACTTCGATAGAGTTTCTACACGCCGCATGATGGCGCCACCAACATTATCAGCAGAGATAGAGCAGCCTGGAAGTATCTCCTTCAAAGCTTGGCAGACATTCTGTGTCATGATGGCATGGAAGCTAGCATGGCTCCCCCCACGGATCCTTGCATTGGTCTTCCTTTCTCTATTTCTGATGGAATATGCTACCTGCTTCCGCTATTGATTAGTCATGTTTGCATCAGTTGCCACTGGGAAATCGAGCCATGCACGGTGAGCCCTCTGCCGTCAACGACGATGATGTGCTGGATCAACTGAGCCTTCAAATGATGGTCTTGGTGCTGGCACCGATGAGGACAAAGGATCTGATATTGTAGCAGTTGGATCCACATGACCAGCTTGGAAGTCATCTGAAGTGACAAACACCCCCTGCCACTGGAGCGAGCGTCTATTGCTTGGCTCACCCACTAGGCATGGTCCAATGGGATTATAGCCAATGGTGGGGATAAATTCAGGTGCATCAACACGAAGTTGGTTTCTTGGACGAGCCGATCCTTCATGTGACGAAGACTCGGTGTCCTCAACCATTACACCTTTTCCTTTGTCCGCGGAGGAGGCCCTTTGAGCTGCCCCTACAGTGCTTGGGATAAGCTTATGTGAGCTCTCTCCTGACCCTTCGCGTGCGCCCACCCTAAGTTTTGAAGGTGTAAGGGGCACTGCGACTTTGGTCGATGTAGTTGAAGCAGATTGTCTTGGCGACGCCACCTTTAGTGACCCCGTCTGTTTTGCAAGAACGGGCCACTCTTCGGGTGTTATGCGAACAACCTTTGTTGGTACCTCATGGCTCATGACCTTGGTAGGTGACATCTTTGTGAAACCAGGAGGAACTGAAGTAGATGAAGAAGCTTCGCGTACATGCTGATCCTTAGATCCTCTTGCAGCTGCACGCATCCTTCTCTTTGCTGACTTTGTGAGAACAGGAGTAAACCCTTCCTTCAGTGCAGAGGAGACTTCCTTTTCTTCTGGCTCAGTTGGGGATGCAGCTGTTGTTTCTAAACTCCTGCTAACCAAAGCCACAAGCGGACCAATTGGAACATCCAACCAGAGGTTACCAAAGCGGAGAGTGACAAACTGCTGGACTTATCCCTCCATACCTTCAAAATAAAGAAAACCATATATTAGTTTTCTTCATCTTTTTTTTCTATATGCGTACATAAGGTTTTATGCTTTATGTACTATGTAAATTCATATGTTGCAATCCTAAGTTGGAATTCGAAGATGAGGGGAGAAATAGGTCCCACCGGGCGTGCCAGAATCTGTTGACGGGAAAATGGCGGGCGTGAAACACGCGTCCACGTCATTGATACAGAATAAATAAATTTAAGTGCGTAAATGCATACAATAAAAAATCAAACATTGCAGGTGCTTTATTTCCAGAACTCTTACATTTACATAAAAAAATTGTTAATTACATCTCTGAAGAGAAAACCCCTGATTAAGAATTCCAACATATCTATTACATAAGATTGCAACACATTCCTATTACAATATGCTACAAGGGAAATTCTCCTTGCGGTCGACGATGAACTCCTTCTTGGTGAACTCAAAGTTTGGTTTCATGCAAATACTCCTCCATGATTTCATGTGTGATGTTTGGGAATATATTTTCCTAGCATGCAACAATTTGTTTGTGTTCAACCTCATTTATATGAAGAATGAAGATTGATTTTGGCTAGGCATAGTTTTATCCTATGTTTGGCACATAGGATATATGTATGTATTTTCCCCTAGGAATTTTGCACGATATTCGGTTGGTGGCATGGATATATGTGACATGCCAATTTTAATAAGTTTTACATCATCACATTACTACTATCATCGCGTAGCACTGATGTGGTGCCCACGTGTAGCTTAACGGACTGAAGCTTTCTGACACAATCTTGATGCTTTTTATGGTGCATATGATATGTGCCATATTTTGTTGACTCCGAGTCCACACAGTATCAAAACTAACTACAAGGTGCAATAATATGACACATATGTGTATCCTGACCCGAGTGGAGTTTGCTTATGAAATTTTTGTTTGTTTAAAGTCTATGTGGGCTACATGCAATATGCTTTATCATGTGTTCTGCACAAATTTTGTGTGCCAATATGGATGAGTCATGAACATTTTTATTAAGTTCTGCCTTACTTGTATTACTACTAACATCACATAGCACTAAGATAATGCTTGCGTGTAGCGTAACCAAGTGAAGGTTTGTGGAGCAATTTTAATATTGCATCAGTCATATGACATATATGTGCCTTACATGGTATTAACACTAACTCCACGTAGCGTCGACGCTCGTGTGTAGCATAACCCAAGTAAAGCAACCTTTTTGATAGACACGTTTTGATGATGCTCATAGTTTAGGCTCTTATAGCATTAAAGCATGTTTGTAACACCTTTTATATGATTTCTGCCAAGATATGTGGCATGAGTGTTTTATTTAGATTCATCTCACTTGTATTACTACTAACACCGCGTAACACGAATATCGTGTCCGCATGTAGCGTAATCAAGTAACACTATTTTTTTTATGATGCATTATTTATATTGTATGTTTTGGTCTTTGCGTGTGTGGCATGAACGCATTTTCAATTAACTTTCACCTTGCTTGTATTACTACTAACACAGTGTAGCATTAAAATAATGCCCACGTGTAGCGTAACCGAGTGAATGAAAGTTTTCGTATATTCTTGTCTGTATTACAACTAGCGTGACATATAATGTCCGTAAGTAACCGAACAAGAATTGTATTATGAATTCATTTGTAATTTGGCTCCAACTTAGTCATATCAATTTTGTTTATGATGACCAAAGCAAGACAATTTTTATGAGGTTTTCGTACCTAAGACACTCTCTTGATTTGTATCCACGTACAGGGACCAAACCAAGGAATGAGTCGTTCATCCTGGCTTGTATCGCTAAGGGGACCGAACCAAGGGGATCGTTCGGACGAAGCATATGCAACATGTAGAAGGAACATGCATGCTCCTTGGATCGTACCGCGATGGCCAAACCAAGGACAAAAATTTGAGATGGATGTAACACACTCATTGGTTTGTACCACGATGGCCGAACCAAAAAATTTGAGGAGATAAAACATGCTCCTTGGTTTGTACTGCGATGGCCGAACCAAGGACAAAAATTTGATGTAGATTAAACATGCACCTTGGTTTGTACCGTGATGGCCAAACCAAAGACAAAAATTCTGGGGAGATGAAACATGCTCCTTGGTTTGTACCGCGATGGCCAAACCAAGGGCTAGAGTTTTGGGAGAGGAAGAAGAAGAAAGCTCCCTGGCAAGTACCACAATGACCAAACCAGGGGCTAGAGGAGAGCCATGAATCTCACCTTCAACCTTCCAGCAAGCACCACGCCTGCCTCTTCTTTCTCTCTGTGCTCTTATATGTTGTGTGTGTGATTTAGCACTGGGAAGAAAAACGATAGAAGGCCGACCCTAGAGCAGTCTAATTGCTTGGTATTTATAGGGACGGAGGGATGCAGCGGACGGCCGGCTAGACGCGCGCCCGCCCACGTTCTGATCGATCGTGGGATCATGGGGATCGTGGGGAGCGGGTTGCTCTTTTCCCTTGTGTATTTTTTTAATCCCTAATTGACAGGCAACTTGTTCTGATTAGCCAAAATAGACTTAGACTATTTCTAGTCATCGCGTGGGTCTTTGGCACTAACTCATTTGCTTGCATGCGACCGGCTGATGGATCAGGATATGCATGCATGTACGTGGCCACTGCTCTTTTTTGTAAGTGGATCCAAGCACATGTACATAGTCATCAATTTATTTAAATAGGCTAAGCTTGATTAGTTGAAATGGCTCACTAAGGCTTTTATTTCCTTAGTGTGACACAAAATAAATGAATGAAAATATATTCTTTCAATCAAAATTATGTGCCAATATTTCGATAACAGTCTAACATTTTTTTATATGTCGTCGCACGGGACATTTTTTCCTTTTTATATGTGTCGTGTGATATTTCATTAACAGTGCTGGAATAATGTCCAATTTTACTCCGTGATCCAATATTTTAGTAATATCAACACTGCCTATGAAAATTTAAATTTATATGAACATTAGAATTCCGCCGCCGGTGATGGCGTATATGTAGGCGAGCCATGTGTCCTCTATATTTTTCTTTTTTTTTTGTCAGCGTCGGTGCGCGTACATATAAACCCTGTGTCCTCCATTTTTCCATAGGAGAAAACTTGATGACTGGTTATTTGTTTCGTCATATTTTATAATTGTCGGTTTAATGCATGCATAATCGACATTCGAAAATAAATCATATGCCTTTTCTTCAGTCATCAATTCGAGCGGTTGATTATAATTAATTCTTTTTCATTATAAAACGGAATTTTGCCGTTTTGTGTTTATATTTTATGTGGTTTATGCATTTTATTTATCTTGGTCAAAATCCATGTTAACACCTAGCGACCCACTCATCCTTTGAACTTTCGAACATGTGTAGGAAGTGACCAAGGCATGCTTCCACCGTCGCGGATATACGGGTGTAGATGACGATGAACTCATCGCCAGTGATGGTTTTAACCTTGTACTCACCGCCGATCATGGAGATTTGGGAGGCCATGGATTTTGGAGGCGGGTTAGGAGAAGTGGAACTGCTGTAATGTGAAAGGACGGGACGACTGGGAGCGAACTGTTGTAAGATAGAAGACGGGGACGAGTAGGGCGTGCGAACGGCGTGGGGTGGTGGCTTGCCCGGTGGATAAACGGTTGCATGCCCCCAAAGAGTTCTCGGGTACTATGCGGGACCCACTAGATGTCATGTCTACTAGACCCACGGCGTAGGCCTGACGGTATAGCTTCTGCGTGTTCGCACGCCATGCCAGCATGTGCATGTAACTTTCACTTAATTTCATCAACCGCCGCGCCTCCCATGACCGTCGCCTCCCACGCGCGGTCGCACCCTTTGAGACTTCGGACCGCTATAAATGAGCAAAAAAAATTGCCTACTCCGCATGCATGATACTCCCTCTGGTCCTTTTTACTCCGCGTAAGATTTGCGTCAAGTCAAAGTTTGCAAAGTTTGACCAAATTTATATTAAAAATATCAATATCTACAATACCAAATATATATTTCATGAAACTACATTTCATAATGAATATAAAAATATTGATTTGACATTGTGAATGTTGATACATTTTTCTATAAGTTTGCTCAAAATAGAGGTACTTTGACTTCGCACAAAACTTATATGCACTATGCATACTAGTTCCTCCGTCCAGTTGCGTTATGATGTTGCCATGTCATATATAGTCATCACAACAAGGTTAGTTATAAGAGTACTACTACCTCCCTTCTAGTTTAAAGGGCTCAATTCAAAAATATCACCTACTCCTACCAAGATAGAGGCGGTGGAATAGTTTTTGTAGTTTGCAAAAGTACTCAATCAATGCTCTCGTTCTTCACAAAAAATTGTGTTTACCAATGCATTATTGCATTGCATGCATGCATGAACACTAAATGACAAAGATTTTTTACATGCATTAGTCAATATTCTCTTAATCCTTGCATGCAATAATTTAGTGCACCTTGAAATCTGAACATGTGATGGGGAACAATGAAATTGAGAGCCATAAAACGAAGAAACTATAATTTTGAGATAAGCCTTATAAACCGGAATGGAGGGAGTATTTTTTTACCTTCTCTCCATCTCTTTCTTCGTACTACCAAGGAGTGCGCATGAGAGCCCCAGTTCCACCATTTTTGTACTCCCTCCATATTGGTGCATAAGTCATCGTACGAAAACTAAATAATCCCAAAACACTTAGGCACGGTGCATTAACTCCCACCTCGTTTCTTGCTTCTTGACATGAATAATGGAAACAACCAATAAGAGTCATGGGGCGTGTATGTTTCTAATGACTTGAGACTACCTAGCCCGCCATGCAGTGGTCAGTTCATTGCATGCAATGATATTAATTAGCAAATCTGTTGTCGACACCTTGGTCGCGGTGCACAACGTTATAAGATGACTTATGCACTGTTCCCCATACCAGGAAGCCCGTTCGCCTCCAAATATTTTCCTCTCCATGCGTGAAAACAATCTGCGTGTCTGACTCTCCTTCTCCCTCCGGCAGTCCCACCACTCCTCCTCGTGTGATAACAATCTGCATGCATGACTCTCCTCGCCCCGCGCTCGTCCAATCCGTTGTGACCAGCAATATTTCCACCCCTCCCCTCCCCCATAATTTACTACAACAAAACTATGCCCACCTAGTTGTTACGTTAATCACGCAACATATCTTATGTAGGTGTGGCATTGCTCGCTATAAATAATGCGCCTCCCACGGCATTCGGAAGAACGCTCACGTTCATCGCCTTTATCTCCTCCCCCTCCCTCCCAATTACGGACCCGTCGACCACCATGGCATCGCCCCTCCCTAGCCCTAGGCGCCCCTCGCTACCCCGCGCGGAGGATCACGTGTCACCGTTCCGTTCCTCACCGCCACTAGTCGAGGAGGACACACTGGCATTCCGTTCCTCGCTGCCACCAGTGGAGGATGACGCATCGGCGTTCCGCTCCTCGTCATGACGCGTCGGCGTTCCCAGTCTTGCCACCGCGCGCATCAGAGGACGCGCCGGCTCCCTGCTACGAGAAGAACGTCGCGCCGCCCGCCGAGCCCCCCAGCTTGGAGGAGCTTTGGAAAGAAATGGAGGTCGCCTTGTGGGAGGCTTTGCCTCCGGCAGAGCGCGCCAAAAGAGAGGCGGAGAAGAAGGCCGAGGAAGAGAAGCGCACCGCGAGGGATGCTGCCTGGCAGGCCTATGTCGCGTCCGAGAGAGTCAGGCAATTGGCTCTTTGGCAGAAGGTTCGTGCGAGGGCCGTGTGGGTGGCGGAGGATGCCCGTACCAAAGCCCTGAGTGCAGTCAGGTCCAAGCACCTCATCTACGCTTGGCGGTACATGGATTGGGTGCACGCTTTCAGCGAAGAGGAGTACCTGCCAGACCGGTGATATCACGCTCGCCCGCCGGCAAGATGCTAATCAGCACCTCGCGAGTTGCGAGGCCGAGGAAGAGGCGTTGTGTCGCCGCGCTGGAAAACGGTCGCGCACTAGGGCACTCGTGGCGTGCCGCAAGCACTCCTGCAAGCATCGTGGCTTTTATTAGGAATAATTTAGTGTCGTAAGGCGATCCCATTAGTTTTGGGACGAAAATGATAAATCCCGAACGTTCAGGAATTATTAGCGTCCTTAATTAAGTATGTAAAAGGAAAAGTTTGGAAACCTTTTGTATCTGTACGCATTTGTAAGTACGTACATATAGCACAAACTTAACTATATATCGCAGTACACGTCTCTCTCTATATGTATACTATCTATGCTTGTAGATTGTACTACTATTAGTATGTACACATACGTGCAGATGCACGTTTTAAAATTACGATGCTATTTTGGTAAAAGTAGAAAAACAATACTAGTCAACCTTGTGAAATGATTCAATGCAAAAGAAATGCAAGAATGCTCGTTTGATTGTTTAATTTAGCTTCCTTCTCTCTATGTTTTTTTTTCTCTATCATACTTTATACGGAGTATCTCACTGGTCAGGAAGACATACAAATTTTTCGGACAAGTGCCCTTGCGGTTGTTACAGAACAGTATGAGGGCAGCAGCTAGCTAGTACTTTTCAAGCGAATCCCGTAGGTCAGCCATTCGATCGATGCCCTATGCACCGAGGAAGGAGTAGTGGCCTTTGGAGGCACACCGTACGTACTAGCACGTACTCCTACGAGTGACTCCTACTACTACCCTCCATTCCATGACGTAGTGCATATAGACTTTTTAAGTCAAACTTCACTAAATTTGACCCAGGTTTTGGGGGAAAATATTTGCATCGAGAATGCAAAGCATATATCATTAGATTCATCACAACATATAGTTCCATAATTTATATATTTACTACTATAGTTATTAGAGCAAGTACAATAGAGTGACGTAGGCGTGCTATAAGAAATGCCACATCAGATTTGTGCCAAGTTGGAGGAGAGAAGTGATGAGAGAGGAGAGAAGCGGGGTTACAAGTTTACAACCGGCTGTAGCACGAGACCCAACAAGCTTTGTGTGAGAGTACGAGTGAGCTACGTATTAGATTGGCTATAAGTGACATGGCAACTTCATATAGCCGGCTCCTGGCTATATGAATAACCATGTTGTAAGTAGTTTTCTATGTAAACTTGGTCAAAGTTTGTAAAGTTTGACTTTTCAAAAAATCTATACGCACTATTTTTTTGCAAGTACTACTACTCCCAAACCGCTTTGTACACCCTGTGTCGAATTTTTTGCCTAAGAAGTTGTGCCATGCAATTGGAATTTCAACTTGAGTACTACTACTAGTAGTAGGAGCAGTAGCTAGGGATCGAGTGTGCGAGATGAACCGGACAAAATAAATGCAGAGAGATGAAATGCAAAAAATACAGGAGGGATGTGATGGTTGCTTGTCCGTCATTTTACCAGGCCACTTATTACTGGGAGTGGTGGGGTTTTGTGATATGACGGCTTTACTGCCATGCCACGAGCGGGGTGAGACTCCCGTCTAGTGTCGCCCTCTACACTAGACTCCCATGGAGTACTATATAGTAAGATGCCCGTGAGTTGCACAGAACACTGAAATGCATTGATCCAGGAGTTGTTTATTTGACAAAGTATGTGGGGGTCATCTCATGTGTAACAAATATCGATAGGTTTCTTCAGACATTATTTCTTCTCTAGAGCTCACGAGCATCCGGGTGAATAGTAAATGTAGGCAAAATAGATAAAAAAAAATATCTTTTGCAAACAAAAGCGTTCAAGTGTTCAACCTGCATCCAAAACTTTTGAAGAACTAATGTTTAAGAATTATTTTTTGAGTATCGATTTTGTTTATTTTTTCTAGACCACCATGAATGTAAATCAGGATGGCTTGGAAGGGGGCAGAGGAGATGGCGAGGAGGAGGGGGGTCTTGGTGGTGGTCGGCAATGTAGCCTAAGAGAAGGCATGAGAGGAGTTGGGGGCTGACGGGTGCTGAAAGCAGCGACCTCTCCTGAGATGGCTAGATGAGGTGAGAGGGAGAGATGGCTGAACGTGAGAGAAAAATTAATAATATAGCCGGCTGCTAGCTCTATCTTTGTGCCACCTCACTTATAGCCAACCTAAAAGCCCATTCATATAATAGTTGTTGGCTCTATACACTATGTAGGTAATGCTTGACCCCACTTTCTTCTCTCACAAAGTGCATTGGAGCTTGTGATGTAGCTGGCTACAAGTTTACAGCCCACCCCTCTTCTCTCTCCTCTCCTCTGTCCTCCACATCATCATAAATCTGAGGTGGCAATCCTTATAGCCCGCTTATGTCACCCTATTATACTTGCTCTGAGAGGCAGGGGTTATCTACAAATGAGGAGTGGAGTACGGGGGTCTTTTTGCAAAACTGACATATTTTGTCTCAGATGCGTTGGATGTAAATCGAAAAGTTGTAAATGAAGCATGACAGGCACACCATCATCACCAACTCAGCTTTTTATAGGAGTAGATATATATACTCCTACTAGTGAGTTGCACATTCTTTCCATGTGAGTTTTGAGATATCGTTACAACACAATGTTAGTAACAAACAACTGACACTTACATATTACGTCTTTGCAAAAGGAAAACCTTAGCTGCATAGTGTTCCAATACATGTATATGACACATTATATGTATGGACCTCAAGGCTAAAATCATGAATATGCAAAGATAGTGGTGCGACATTTGGTTGAAATTCTCTGAAAAAGATATATGCACTGTAAGAAATGGTTCATCATAAGTCTTTCACCATTAGTAAAAATTCACAATTAATCACATAAATGGCAAGAGGGAACTCTAATGGAGAAAGAGCATACATGGAAGATTCTAGACTAAACCATAAATGGATACACTTCTATTCAAGCGCGATACTCTAATAGAGCAAGATCGTGCATGGAAGATTCTAGACTAAACAAGAAGTGTGCACATGCTTAGACAACAGCTTAGATTTAGCAAAGACTAATGATGAACAGTTAACTTGGTAATGCATATGCCCTGGTGAACCTCCTTGGAGCCCTGATAACCCACAAGTATAGGGGATCGTTTGTAGCCTTCTTCGATAAATAAGAGTGTCGAACCCAACGAGGAGCTAAAGGTAGAACAAATATTCCCTCAAGTTCTATCGACCACCGATACAACTCTACGCACACTTGACGTTTGCTTTACCTAAAACAAGTATGAAACTATTTTTGCAAGAATAAAACTACGAGTACTTTGTGAGAATAAAACTATGAATAAATTGCAAGGTAATAAAAGTAGATAGTTTTTGTCAACAAAAAAGTCATTTGCCCCTAGGCAATTGATAACAAGACCAGTAATCATTCTTGCAATTTTACATGAGGGAGAGGCATGAACTAACATACTTTCTCTACTTGGATCATATGCACTTATGATTGGAACTCTAGCAAGCATCCGCAACTACTAAAGATCATTAAGGTCGTGAAACCCAACCATAGCATTAAGTATCAAGTCCTCTTTACTCCCATACACCATAACCCACTTATCTGCGTTTAGGCTGCTGTCACCCCCGCAACACCGACAATAAGCAAACCATGAACACATTGCAACACCCTACAGCGGGGGCCCCTCACGTTTGCGCGAGACGGAGGGCACCGTAGGACAGCACCATAAATAAAATATACACTCATACCAACCAAGATCACGATTAGCCCACAGGACAAAACGAATCTACTCAAACATCATAGGATAACCATAGATCATTGGGAAATAATATATGGAGTTGAGCACCATGTTTAAGTAGAGATTACAGCGGGGAGAAGATGTGTTACACAACTGCATAGAGGGGGAGAAAGTTGGTGTTGACGGTAGCAAGATTGTTGATGTAGATCGCCGTCACGATCCTTGCCCCGGCGGCACTCCGGCGCCACCGGGAGAGAGGGGGAGAGAGCCCCCCTCCTTATTCTTCTTCCTTGGCCTGCCCCCTAGATGGGAGGAGAGTTCCCCCTCTGGTCCATGGCCTCCATGGCGGCGGAGGGGCGGGAGCCCCTCCGAGATTGGATCTCCCTCTCTGTTATCTTCTGTTTCGCGTTCCTGTTTTCTGGCCCTTCACTGTTTCTTAAATTCCTTGAGATCCGTAACTCCGATTGTGCTGAATTTTTTACACAATTTTTTCCATAAATTATCTTTCTTGCACCTGAAGAAGGGCCCCAACTGACTTACGGGGAGGGCACAAGACACCTGGGCGCGCTAAGGGGTGCCCGGCGCGCCCTGGTGGGTTGTGGAGGCCGTGGGCCTCCGTTAGCGTTGATTCCACCTCCCAAAAATCACATAAATTCCATAATAATTCTCCATAAGTTTTTATCACGTTTGGACTTCGTTTGATATGGATTTTCGGCAAAACAAAAAACATGCAACAAACAGGAACTGGCACTGGGCACTGGATCAATAGTTTAGTCCAATAAATCATATAAAAAGTTGCCAAAAATATGTGAAAGTTGTATAATATTGGCATGAAACAATCAAAAATTATAGATACGACGGAGACGTATCAGCCCCCATGCATCATCTTGGGGTTAACAATCGCATGAACCCAGCCCTGTTCCATGTCCACATTGCTGGGAATGGAGCAGCTTGCCACAGTCTCATTCAGCGTGAGGGAGGCGCCGAGGTCGCCCTCCTCCGCTGGAGGGGCAGCAATAGTGAGAACGCACCTGTACAACGGCCTCGTGTCGGCGTCGGCGGCGTTACCCCTGACGCACACGACAGAGACGGGGTGGCGGCCTTCGTGGGCCTTGCCGGTGCCCACGGCCAAAAGGAAGATGATGTCGTCCTCCTCCGCGACTAGCAGGCGGTGGTGATCCTCCAGCGACTCCGGCACGGCGAACGGGTAGCATGTCTCGTACTTGATGTTCGCCGCGGGCCAGGAGTGATTGCCGGACGGTGCCGTGAGGTGATGCACGAGGCTCGCCGGCGAGCCCTCAAACGATGGCGTGCACTCATAGCAGTAGCAGGGTGCGTGCGCGCATCTGGACCTATGCTCCGCCACCGAGTGGTAGTGGACGTACCTCTCGTAGCCGAAACTCTTGTAGACACAGGGCACCTTGCAGCCATCGACTAGGCCATCCATGAAACGGGAGTGGCTGTAGGGGACGTTGCACCCGCCACATGGAGCGCAAGAGTAGCACACGAAGTGGTAGATAGTGTACTTACTAGGACTCCCTCTGTTTCTTTTTACTAGTTTGCATATAATTCCAAACACCACGTAGACACGTCCGCTAACCAGAAACACAGACTATGTAGTATAGTAGTACCATTTTACAACTATATTAGTATCATTGTTAGTGGTCAGTCAATGCAAGTTCTAGCCCCTTGTGTTTTAACCCTTTTTTTAGAATGATATCTGGCGATTGTTCGCCACGAGCCCAATCCTGGCGAATGCCCACATAACCATCAGATTTCCATCCGACGGTGGTCTTATTTAAGCCATGGTATTTGACAAAACTGTCACCCTTACACATGTAACTGTAACTACAACGCGAGTGTTTGCAACTGCCATGTCTCCCAGAAAACGTTTGTTGGGGATTGGCGTTAGCACCGATGGCGGTTCGTCACTACAAGAAATATGTCAACTTATGACCTTCTGTCAGTGACCCTGGAAGAATTGGTCATAAATCTACGACCATTTGAGACCAATTGGTTAAAAGTTGTTCGGGGGGCTCCAAACCCTCAACCATTTTGGTCAGAAAGGTCGTAATTTCCTTACACGAAATGGTCGTAAAGCAAACAGCACTGGTCCGCTACCTTATTTCTAGCTGATAACGACCAATATAGATGGTCATAGCCTTATAAATTGTGGTGCGTTGCTATGACTAGGCGCCACCTCATTAGTTTTGCCTATGTGTCATGTCTATGTGTCAATTTTTGCCCTAGGTTGTGAAGCAGCCTATATTTCTGCCATTCCCACAATTCCCAAAAAAAATGGTCATTCTTTACTATCCAAATCATTGCCTCATGAAAATATTCAGCTCCATTTGCCTGGTAAATCTTCCTCGGCAAATTTCCAAAGTTTCTGTTCAGCTAGAACTGTTGTGAAGGAAGTACTAGCTAGGCATATCCTAATGAGCTGAATTTTTGCCACATCTTCTATATTCCTAAATCATAGCTCTCCACAAAATTTGAGCCCCATCTAACAATCCATGTGAGCTCACCATCCAATATTTGTTTCCAGTAATATTTTCAGTTTGTGAAGCAACTATATTTTATGTTAATTTATAATTGCTGAAAATTTACCACGACATGACCCTGCCCATAGAACCTCCCTCCACCAAATTTTATCTCATTTATTCTAGCCAATTTCCCTTAGCATTTTTCCCAATTTTCTGTTCGGTGGAGAGCACTGTGAAGAAAGAACCGTTTTTATTTATTCAAATGGTATGAAATTTTTAAAGTGCCTTCATATGCCCAAATTATCATCCTCCTCCAAATTTCAGATCAATCCATTCATTCATTTGAGTCCAGCTTCAACATTCATATTTCTATCCAGTGTGGTACTTTGCAAAGCAAGTGACACCTAGGCTCCTCCATTTGAGCTGCAAATTTTCCAAGACAGTGTCCTTAGTAGATGATCATCCTCGGCCAAAACTCAGGCCCATTGGCCATGTGCATTTTCCCCACCACTAATCAAAAACTTGGTTGCTAATTCATGTTTGAGCTCAGTTCAGTCTCCCCGTGAGATTCTTCGATTGCCTTCTTCTTCCTGACACCTACCAGGGGAGTGTCCAACCCACTAGACATGCTTAGGCCACCCAAATCACGTGGCAACGCCATGGTCATGCGGTGTCCACGCGGCGGGCATCCAAGTTTACGCGCTCTGGAGTTGGGTCCCTCGGCCACCGTCCAAATCTCGACGTATCGCCACCAAACCATGTATTTATGATTAAATAGATACTTATGTACCTAGAAATGATTTTTGGAAAAAATAAAGAGCAAACTATAATGCAGGTGCAGTTCAAATTTGACCCGCTTCCTGCTGAATCGGCGAAAATTTGTCTTTTTCACGAGAGGTGTATCAAAGCTTTTGACACCCAACCATTTGGTCAATTGTGCATTAAATATGTCCTAGTATTTTAGAAAATTGATTTGGTACAATTGCAACAAATATATGTTAGGTTCTTCACAAAAAAAACTCATTTTGGGCACTCAAAAAATGGAAAATGAAATTTCCGTCCAAAGAAAATGAAAACTTCCTTAGGCAACATTGTTTGCCATTCCAATATGCACCCTTGTGCACAATATTAGATCATTTAAACAAACTATACCATGAATGTGGCCATAAGATTGAGCATTTGGGTTGAAAGCCATGAATCTTCACACATGATATCTCATTTCTGAGAACACTTTTTTAAAATAATTTCCGTATTACAAGTTTATTATTTTTCCTGGTAACTTGGTCACATATAATGACACAATGCTAAGGTTTTCCAATTTTTTGATATTTTTTTAAATTTTATGTCCGTTTCAAAATGCGGTAAAAACGGCGGGAATGACCGTTCCTAACTAGTGGTTCAATCTTGGAATTTTTTTGGTGTTTCTCTGATTAAATACATACTTATGTACCTAGAAATGATTTTTGGAAAAAATAAAGAGCAAACTATGAGGCAGCTGCAGTTCAAATTTAACCCGCTTCACACTAAATCGGCGGAAATTTGTCTTTTTCACGAGAGGTGGATCAAAGCTTTTGAGACCCAACCATTTGGTCAATTGTGCATTAAATATGTCCTAGTATTTTATAAAATTTATTTGGTACAATTTTGCAACAAATATATGGTAGGTCCTTCACAAAAAAACTCATTTTGGGCACTCGAAAAATGGAAAATGAAATTTCCGTCCAAAGAAAATGAAAACTTCCTTAGGAAACATTGTTTGCCATTCCAATATGCACCATTGTGCACAATATTAGATCATTTAAACAAACTATGGCATGAATGTGGCCATAAGATTGAGCATTTGGGTTGAAAGCCATGAATCTTCACACATGATAGCTCATTTCTGAGAACACTTTTTTAAAATAATTGCCGCATTACAAGTTTAATAATTTTCCTGGTAACTTGGTCACATATAATGACACAATGCGAAGGTTTTCCAATTTTTTGAATTTTTTTAAAAAATTATGCCCGTTTCAAAATGCGGTCAAAACGACGGGAATGACCGTTCCTAGCAAGTGGTTGAATCTTGGATTTTTTTTGGTATTCTCTGATTAAATACATACTTATGTACCTAGAAATGATTTTTGGAAAAAATAAAGAGCAAACTATGAGGCAGCCGCAGTTCAAATTTGACCCGCTTCCTACTGAATTGGCGGAAATTTATCTTTTTCACGAGAGGTGGATCAAAACTTTTAACACCCAACCATTTGGTCAATGTGCATTAAATATGGCCTCTTATTTTAGAAAAATGATTTGGTCCAATTTTGCAACAAATATATGGTAGGTCGCTCACAAAAAAATTCATTTTGGTCACTCAAAAAATGATTAAAAATAGCTTGAAAGATAGAAAATGCATGCAAATTTGTGATCATCCATAAAATTTGGTCTAACTTGAGTGATAAATCTAGTTGTGCTGTTTTGCAAAATATTTTTGATAGCTGCTTCACAAAACCTCCTAGTTTTAGTACTTAGAAACTATTTTAAATCATAAATTTTCTGAACCAATCAGGGCTCTTCCCACGGATCACTCCAATGTAGCCGATCTGAACCGTCCACATCCGACGGATCCAACGGCTCTCACTCACCTCTCAGGTCTCTCTCCCCCAACCCAAACCCTAGCAGCCCCCTCTCCTCGCTCCATCCAGATCTCTCTCCCTGAGAACACACCCGCCGCCGCCTGTCTCCTCCCATCGCACTCCTCCTCCCTCGTCCTCATCTCCTCGCCGCCGTCGTCACCTCCTCCCCGTCCCCGACCTCCTTCCGTGACGCGCCCATCGATCCCGATCCCCTCTCCCCTCCCCTCCCGATACCGATCCAGTCCTCTCCCCGCCGCTCCCACCCACCGAACCGATCCCGATCCAGTCCAGATTGAGAGAGAGCGAGAGCTCGCCTCCTCCCTTCCAGATCGCCGCCACCACATACCCCCGGCGGAGCTCGCCGCCGTCCATGGCCTCCCCCACGCCCTCCTCCTCTCACCCCTCCCGCCTGCGTGGTTGAGGAGATGGGAGGAGCTCCATGGATGGATGTGGACGGGGCCAGGACGGTGCCGGCGCCGGATCTGCACCCACCTGCGTCTCGGTGGGGCAGCACAATGAAGCGCGTGGCTGCGACGCCGCCCTCGCCGGGACGCCACCACCACGCGCCTGCGCCATGGAAGACGAGGAGGAGTGCCTCCCTCCGTCGGACGGGACGCCGCCATGGAAGGAGATGGAGCTCCTCCCATCTCCTCAACCATGCACACAGCGGTAGATCGGCAAGGGTGGGTACAAATCCCTCCTCCCCTATCCTGGTCCTCTTCTTCTCCTCTAATATCTGAATCTCATTTTCTGCTTGCGTCATGGAATCCAAGAGGGAGAGGAGGAGCTGCTCCGACCAACCCTAGTGACGACCGACGCCATGGAGGTGTCCCTCCTCCCCTCCCCTCCTCTGCTTCTTCTTGATTAGATCTGATCTGATCTGATCCGTGAAGGGGGTTTATGCAGGCTATCACCATGGTAAGCCGAGGTGCTACGGTGTTGAGGAAGACGATGGTTTGGTTGAGACAGCGAAGAGAGGATAGCGTGCAGAGGGGGAGGACGTCGGTTCCAGCTGCTTAGATTACTCAAGGGTAAAATCATCCAATCTGTCCCAGTTTGGCTGCTTGGTCCACTCTAGCACCATTCCGGCCTCGGTGTCCAGTGATTTAATTCGTGGTTGTATAGTAGCGTCAGCACTGTGTGCTAATGTTTAGCACAGATGATGTACATACGGTGTGTCTTTTTCTTCAGTCACAGAAGTTAGAATAGCATCTTCACTGTAGTCCTACTTGCAACTCAACTAAACTGCAGCATAGTTTGAATATAGCACATGACACTGATGTAAAAGGTAGCCTTAACACTTTGGCTTGATCCACGCAGGATCCTCTTGAGCTGTAGATTCTGGCATTAGACACTGACCGTTTAGCTTGTTCATTCATGCTGATCCACCCAATTATTATGTGTCTTCTTCTTCAGTTGCAAAGGTTACAATAACATGTTCTAGTCTTACAACTCAACTAAACTGCGGTAGCACATGGCACTTGCAGTACAGTTGAGTATAGTACATGACACTAGTGTAAAAGAAAGAAAGAGAACAGAAATGGCCCTGCTAGTGTAAAGATTAACGTGCAGGCTCAATCCACATGAGGATCCCCTTAAGCTTGAGTGCCTAGCTGTAGATTCCGGCAATGGAGTCCAGCATCAGGCTTGTGATAAGCTGGTTTGTTGTCTCTGTTGGATGGACAGCATCCCAGTACAAGTACTTGCTAGGTTTTACATGTTCATGCAAATCCAATGTGAAACTGGTCATCTTGTTCATGCAAATCTAGACACTCTAATGCATTATCTTGTATTGTATTAGTATGATAAGTATGTGTTAGGTTTGTCCAGTCCATCAATGTGGGTAAATGTGTTGTGGTCTGTGCATGTGTATAGATTTTTTTTTATTTTGTTGTCTGTTGCAACACTTGGATTATTTATTAATATAACCCAGCAGCGACGCTTCCATTTTAACACATGTACTAGTGTACTAAAACTACTAATGTACCTGCTTCTTCTTAGCCAGAGTAGTACATCAGGATTGTATTAACTTGTAGCCTAGTCGCTGCAGTCATCTTGTGCTTTTATCTTCTCTGTGATGTCATGTGCCTTTGAGTCTACTTATTAAAGACCTTATGCTCATATTTCTTTTTAGTCCCTCTATTTCCATAAATGTGACACTATTTTGTTTCTAAATACTTGACGCATACAAGTTTGAGGGCATTATCCTAAACCCCTGCTATGATTGATCCATCTCCTCTACTTTGTTACTTGTGCCTAATTGAGATGTTACTCAAGGGTAGTGTTTGGGCCAGCATATATAAAGGATATGGTCACTTACTTTAATATGTGTGTTGACTCAAAACTGTCAAAATATCTAGAAAGAGAGTGAACTCACTTCACAGATTCTTTCAATCTTCAATGGTTATGGTTTTTGCATTACAGATTCTTAATCTCGGCTGATTCCAGATTCTTCCAAGTGCTAGCTAGCTCCAAAAGCAAATCGTCTTCATTTAGAAGATGCAACATTCTATCAGAATCCATTCTCCTGCTCTTTTTCTTGTACTGTATGTCATCCATTGTTCAAACCTGTTGGTAAGTTCTTGTAGTGTGTCGCTCTGTTCAGAAGTGCATTTTTATTTTAGGATTTGCTTCCTGTGTGGTACTGGATGGCTGAGTATTAAAACAATTTGGTTACTATCGGAAGCACTTTAATTCTCTGGAATGAAACTTTGACAAGCATGCATATATGTGTTCAATTTTTCTGGATTACGTGATGGCATTCTACGATTCTGTTTAACAACTTAAGTATATGTATGAATGTGCTCGAGTCCATGATTTATTGTTCTGATTTTTGATTTGACCTCAAGATTATCTTCTTATTTCTCTTGTCCTTCTTGTGCAGCAGGATTTGATTCGGTACAAGGGGTTCATCGTGCCAGGCTCCTCTTTTCTGCTGCTTCCAAACGACGGTGGTGGCGGCTGTGCTGTTCGGCATCGGCTACAAAAACAGCCACGGTGAGCTCCTTTCCTTCCTCTGCTCCCTGCCTCTGGTGGTTGGTCTGAGCTTGTCGTGGTCACGGAGCCACTCCTATGGTGGTCACTCTGCGTTCATGGCCATTGTTAGGCTGCTACAGTCCATCCTTGCATGATGCTGCTGTTTTTTTAGTAGTTCGTTCGTTTGTCTGCCTGCTTGGTAATTATCATGCAATCAGTAGCCTGCTTGATGCAAACTTGCTGAATATAAAGTTGAAATGTTGTAGAGAACATCGAAGAGAACGTCCAAGGGATATAAATGTTTTTTTCCCAAGTTGAAATGCATTCCTCTATTTTTTTCTGTGTGACAAGAGATGTGAAGTCTTGTGATGAAACCCTTATTTACTAACAAAGTTATTTTTGTCTGCTGGATACCTACCTATGTTTTAGATATATGCTCTAAGGCAGATAGCCTTTATGTTCACTCTTTTACAGGAGCTCCAGGCCTAATTTTTTTGGAGTTTGAAGCCGTGAAGCCAAGTGCCAAGCATAGCAGAGTGCCAAGCAGTAAAGCCCTACTTAGCAAAGAGTTTTTTGGTTCTGTAGTAGACTGTAAATTGTAATATTGTCACAGATTGTAAGACTAATGTAGTGTTATTTGATGAATTATATTTGTTCTGTCCTGTTTGAATAGTGATTATGTATGTTGAAAAGATGTGAAATGGAAACTTGATCAGTGGGACCCACTTATGAATATAATTTGAGCAATTTTGAAATTTCTGACATGTGGGACGATGTATGGCATTATGACTAGTGGGACCCATCTGACTAGTGGGACCAGCTCCAAAATAAAATGACAGAAAATGGAAAATCAATTGACTGTAAGAAGGCCAAGGCCCAAAAATAAAGAAGCTAGAATATTGGGCTTGGCCCATGCAGCCCACGAGAATTGACTTGAAAAAAAGATCGAATTTGTTGGGCTAGGCCCATGTAGAACAACGAACTGGACCGGGCTGATTCTAATCAACGACCTTTTCATTTGGTCACAATTTTGCCACGTCAGCTTGCCACGTCGGATCCGACGTGGCCTGGGCAGACAACCAGCGACCAAAGCAATTGGTCGTAGGATCAACGACCTTTTGTTTTGGTCATTGCCTTCAACGACCTTATCACAAAGAAGGTCGTTAATTTCCATTAAAGACGGTTAGCGTTTGACCATCTGTTTTTGGTCACAAAAAGGTCGCAAATGAAATACAATGACCATTCAGCGACTAATAGTGATGGTCGCAAGTTGACATATTTCTTGTAGTGCGTAGTCGTTCCACGCTCGGGCATTGAAGTTTGTAACTATTTACAATATACAACTCCTCCGGTGCTAGTAGTAGAGCAGAGTCCTACTCCACTATACTACTCGGGCATAGTAGTAGGTACTGTAGTTTACTGTACTAGTACTGTGATCACTCAAGTTGTCTGGCATCGATATGACCCTACGCTGCTGGGATGTGCCTTGTAAGTCAAGCGGCGTACTGCTGCTACATTGTCATCATCACCTCTCCACTTCCCGCAACACATATTCGCTTCTCCATCCTCTTCCGCACATAATCGTCCAATCTTGCATCCCCGCTAGGCGCCTCCCCACTTTTCCGAAACCCAAGCACTAACAATGGTAGAACCGTGCAGCGTCCACCGAAAGAGTGGCTGGAATTCGCTCCCCACAGAGGTAATCAAACTCATTGTTTTGCGTGTGGACAATCTCAGTACCATGCCGCTTGTCGCGTGCTCGTCGGGGCTGTATCGTTTACTCAAAGCCCTCAGGCCAGAGCTTTTTAAGCCAGCTCCCTACTTGCTGATGCCGCCTGATATTCAGAAACGGCGTGTCACGCAGCATAACGATCGTAGGGTGGCGAGCATCAACCCCCTCGACTGTGATCCGATCCCCGTCACCCTCAACTACATTAATGGTATGTACTAGGTCGGCATGAACACGTCTTGGATGGTGCTCGTCGACGGTCGCGACAGCGGGATGCTCGTGGAGGTCTACACCCGGCGATTGATCCCCCTTCCTTCGATTAACACTGCACTGCTTTGGCACCGCGGCCTAGAATACTCGGAATCTTACAGTAGCCAACATGATACCAAGTTTGATTTGCTCAAGGTTGTAATCTGCCAAGTGCCCACAAGATTTGTGAATTATAAAGACTTTAGGCTAATTGCGTTCTTCAACCGCGATCTCGCCTATCTGACAGGTCACTGCGGTAAGTGGATAAATATGCACGTCCATCGCAGGATCATACATCCTCCATGGCTCTCTGATGCCATTGAACACAAGGGCTTCATTTACGCTGTGGACTCTTCTATGGTTGGACGTCTTGCTGGCCTACTCCAGTCATCGCTACAAAGGGTTGTTATAGCAGTATGTTACTTTCCTATGATATCATGATGGCTTGCTTATATTACTGTCAACATTTACTGAAAAAATATTCATGCTCATAACATGTTGTTCTTAAGATTGACTACAGTATGAGCCCTTTTTTATTTGACTCCAACTTTATATGATATTGTAGGCTGCCTGGTGTCCCTACCCTTCCTAATCCCAGAACCTTTCAAAGAAAAGCGGCATGGTAGTTGCAGGTGGTTCCTGGCTTGATCAGATGATGGCGAACGATTGATGATTGTTCGCACGTATCGGACATGCTGTTTTGCGGAATACAATCACAATCACTGTATGGTCTTTGAGCAGGATCCTAGCTTCTCTGGGCCTTCAGGAATTTTTGACTGGAGGCCGGTAAGTAGCCTTGGTACATGCTCTTTGTTTCTCAGACTGAATTATCCGATTAACAAGGAGATAACCGACGGCAAGGATCATGATGGCAGCGCGGTTTCGTTCATCAGGCAAAACTGTGTGTACACAGTGTACCATGCGTCTCTCCATGCACCATACCCTGATATGTGTCGCCACGCTCTACAGCCCAAAGTAGGAGAGAGGGTCGCAAGTATCAGACTTCGACCTGCTGGCTGGAGTTTCCCCCGTCAGGCACCCATCTGGTTCAAGCCGTCAGCCAATCTCCATAGTTTAATAAATAGTAACGTCTAACTGAGCCAGTTAGTTGGATGCGTACACTTGGTGTAGTAGGATCTTTATTTAGTTTGATGCATACACTTGTTCTTTTTTGGTAGCCATTTTGTAATGTTGGCTGATGTTTGGTTTGGAAGAGAGAGTTGTGTCTTTACTCTTCTGGCCTCCTTACCGCTTTTGTTGCACCCCGAGCCCTGGTTGCTGCTGCTGCTGTTTTCAATGTACAATCAGTAATATATTTCGTCTGTTGGTTGAATAAATGTGTTGTTAGAACGATAAACACAATGTTTTGGAAGTCGTTGCACGGTCCGATCCTTTAGTACCCCATACATAGCGCATACTATTTTTTGGTACGGAACACATTTTCCACTTGTCGATCACATGCAGCCCAGTGATTGAGGCCCAATAGAGGAGCCCATAATTAACTAGAAGGGAGGCTCTCACATGAATCCGGCCCAGGTACATACTCATGGTCCCCTAAACATAAATAAATAAATAAATAGATAAATAAATAAAGGTAAATGCTCATGCACAGGTTCTTTAAATTTATGATTTGAAAAGACAAATTTTAACAGGAGGGTATTATTTCCTATGAGAGTGTCGTTACATTCAGTCGATATTATTCTTAGGCAAAGATAGTGACCAGTCTTTTTTCTCCCACCATTTTCTTCCTGCAACCAGCGGACTATTATCGTGTCCCCACCAGTTTGAAGCCCATGCAAATCGTAGTCAACGTGGTCAACATCTAACAATTTTTAGCGGCACGTTGTAATAAATATCAAAAACAAATCCGTAGCATTTGTTTGTTTTAGGGATTGTGCTACTCAGGTATCCCGTTCGAATCCCAAGTACCACAAGTTTTTTGAGTAGCCGATTTTTTTTCCTATGATAAGTTGTTTCGGCCCATTATTATTTTTCGATAAGAATGCCCAATCCAGCCCAACATATTGGCGACACCACTTTATCCCAGGGCTTCTGAATGTGCTCGGCTTCACACCTCAAGAAGAAAATTGTCTCAAAAAAAACCTTAAGAAGAAAAAGGTGCTCTGCAGCATTTTACAATAAGTTGTAGCCATATAAAATTAAATTTTATAATCCAGCATAATGAGTTTTTGGGTCTGACCGGTCCAGCCGCCAAAACCAAACCTACGCCGGCGGGAGCGCCTGTTCCCGCCTTCACGGCTTGTTGCGCTGCCGTGCATGCATCACCGCCCAGTCGTACCCTAAAATGCTGGCCAGGCCATCCCTCTACTCCCCCCCCCCCACATCCTATTCTTTTCCGACGACGGCAGCCCACCCCGCCCCAGAACCAGTGAACCCTCATACTCCCCTTCGCCTACGGCCACACTGCCACATCTTCCCCGGCTCCTGTTCATTCCCATCTAAGGCCTCGCCGTCGTCCTCCGCCTTGCTGCGCTTGCAGCGGCGCCGCCATCCGACCTTGTCAACATAGTGAATCGGGAGAGGACTATAGTTGTGAGTATGACAGTACGAACCCACCAGGTCCACTCCCGAATGCAAGCAAGTGCCTCTTTACTACTTAGATGCACCCCTCGATTTTTTGTACTCTAATCCACCCTGCTAATATCTGGGACCCACATCATTGTCAACGTATAGTCAATTAACGATAAAATTGCACAAGGAGCGGCTGACACCTGGGATCCAGCAGCTCCAGTAGTTTTTTTTCGTTATTCAGACGGAGCATTTTTTTAGGATTTGCAGACGAGGCGGGGTATAAACTGGGTTGTGCGGTTTCTGTGGCCCGTCTAACAACATGACCAGTCCAGCAGTTTTTTCTTTGGGAAAATAGGTAGCCCACCATTTCTTTTTTAAGAATACCCAACCTAGGCCTATTTGTTTTCTCCGATTTACTCTGCTCTAAATCTTTCAAGACAAGGAGGGATGCATTCCAGCATGGCCAGAATATGGGAAGTAGATTTTAAAAGTAATATGAAATGGGCTGTAAATTCCAAAAAAATAGCAAATGGGCAATTAGTTTTGTTTTTTGTTTTTGTTCTTCACTGATATTTTATATTTCATTGGATTTTAACATAACATAGTATTAATTTATTTTTAAATTAGTTTTAATATGGCTCCTAATTTTGGAATTAAAAATATTTCATACCCCAGCAAAAATATGCGAAATTTTAAAATTTTACATATTTTTAGTTCAAATTTTTAACCCTGGTACTGACCAGAAAATGGGCAGCAATTCTAAAAATGAAAAATGGGATGCAATAAATTCCATATGAATTAGAAAATGGGCTTTAAATTATAAAAAAAATAGCAAATGGGTTGTACACACCATAAATTTCGAGGCTGACTTGTTTACGCAAGGCTTTGTCAAGTTATATTCAACACACACACCTCAAAAAAAGTTATAGTCAACACACGATTCTAGCAGTAGTGACTGTTGGATGTCCATCCAACGACCGACGTGCTTCTTCAATCTCTGATCTTCCTGCTCCAGCCGCCTAAACCAGCGCGGGCGGGACTGCCTGCTCCATCCTCCCGTGGCCGGCTGTGATGTCGCGCAGGCTTCACCGGCCCACTACTAGGGAAAAGCTTATAGACAATCGCTTACTAGTAGCGCGCTATATTGACCCACGCTACTGCTATTTACTAGTAGCGCATGGCTAAAAATAGCACGCTATTAGTAAAATATTCTCGACCGTGCCCCGCGGACAGACCGTAGTAATAGCGTGGGTTGTAAACCGACGCTACTGGTAAGTGGATAGTTGTAGCGCCGGTGAGACACCCTACGCTACCGCTAGCCTTTCAGTCCAATACACACCAGACCACCCACCCCGATCTAGATTCCCCCCACCTCCTCTCCTCTCCTAGCCTCCCTTCCACCTCCTCCCCTCTCCTCTGCCGTCAGGATCCCCTCCCCATTCTTCTCCGATCCCTGTCGTCCCCGTCTCTCCCTCTCTCCGATCCATGGCAGGATCCTCCGCCGTGTACACGTCATGCAGGCCGCACGCGCGCGCAGCCTTCCTGCACCACCTGGCCAACCAGGCCCATCGCGGCGGCCAGCCCGGGCTGCTCCCCGCCACGGCGTGGAGGCGGGGCGGCGCGGCGGCCCCGAGGGCAAGCCTAGTGGCGGCACGAACGATGACGGAGGAGGCGGTGTACGAGGTGGTGCTGCGGCAGGCCACGCTGGTGGAGGACCTGCAGGAGCGCCAGGCGGCGCGGGAGGCCGAGGCGGGCAGGCGCCGGCGGTGGGACAAGCAGCTGGAGTAGGAGGGCAAAGCCGAGCTCGGCTGGGGCCTCCTCGGCAACGCCTACGACCGCTGCGGCGAGGTCTCCGCCGAGTACGCCAAGACCTTCTACCTCGGTGATCCCCTCACTCGGTCACTCACTACTCTGCAACTCTGATGATGCTAATACTGTAGTAGTTAAGCCATCCGTCTCGGCACATTCAGTCCAAATTTGGCCAATCTCAAGGTATCTAGCCATCCTTGCCCGCTCCAATAATTTTTGTTTGCTTCAGTCCCCAATCTGGTTCGTAGTAGACATACAGGTAGTAGAATTTTTCCTCCCGATTGTAGAATTTTTGGCCGATTCGTGTGCTGCTTCACATAATCACATCCTCAAACCATGGAATAATTTATGATTCCTCATAATTGTTGATTTTTTCCCTTGTCGTACATACATCACCATTTCTTTCTGAAACAAAAAGTCCTAGCCATTTGGGTATAATTTTTAGAGCTTGCAGATAGTTAATTCAAGTACAATAATTGGTTGTAATTTTGGTTCATGACCTGACCATCTGCAAATACACATCTAGTATCCAAGAAAGTTTTTGTTCTGGCACTCGGGGTCATACTCACTGCAGCTAGTAGCTGCTCCAAACATGTTTGTAATTTTACTACTTAATAATGATTCTGGATGTGCTGCTAACATTTCCTACTGGAGATAAACAAATTATGTGTGGGATTCAGTGATGTGATTGATCTCTGTTTACAATGCAGTATTTTTACCTATAATCTATGTTTGGATTTGAAATATATATACCTCCTGTTGGAGTTGAAGTAAATATCTCACGTACCTTTTGGGAACCCTATCGGTTTTGAGTTGCTTGTGTGGCAACACTGATTTTCCCAAAAAAACTAGGCAAATAATGTCATTAATTTTAAAGTATAAACTATACCACCATAGTCATCCCCAGGAGTGCCACTTTTCCTTCCATATAGCTAATTGTGCAACACAGCAGTATGTAGTACCATAGTAGTTTTATACTCTTTTATGGTTACAGATATACTCTTCCTTGTAAGCTTAGGGATGGGTACATATATGTTTATCCACACAGTAGCATAAGCAAGCTTGATCAGCATTATGATGCTTGTTCTTCTCATATGACAATTCTGTCATTTAAGGCAAATTCTGAAGATTCTTTTTTTACTATACAAATTATGAAGATAGACTATAACCATCCAGTCTTTTCGGATGTCTTATTTTAGTTTTTTTAATCTTATCATATGATGCATTAGTTGCTACCAGGATATAAGGCAGGTCACACCCATTCATTAGACATTACTGAAGGAAGAATCCTATTTATCAAGTTCCTACTTTTGACTGGTTCCGTTGCATTTGCATTTGCATCCCATCCCCAACCTTGCTCAATTTGGCATGTGAAGACAACTTATTCACCTGACATGATAACGCTAACCTACAGGCCAAAACTAACAGAATATAAACTAGATTGAAAATACATCACATGGACATTAGTACTGTGCTATGCATACACCATAAGGATGCTGATTTTAGTTTTAAAGTAGTAGACTAATTTTCCCTTGCTTGCAACTCCTATGCTAAATTAGAGGGTATGCTGATGCTACTACTAATCATTGTTGGTGAAGCAAATGTCATTTGAGAAACCATTGTTCTTGTCAATGAAGACTGTTACCAACATTATCCTTTCCTGTGTCTCAAAACTGTCAACCTGGCTCATAAAATGATCTTTTTTTAGGATTCATGGTTTTTTCTTGTTATTATACATTACAATGAGTTCATTGTATTCAGATTCCTTACAACTTCATGCACCTGAGCTATTTGCAGAAGGAGGGGAGCTGGCCTTCTTCATGTCTTGAGGCAGTTTCTTCCTTGGATTCAATAAGGAGGGGACCCGGTCTTCTTCACGTCTCGTGCAACAAGTATGGACCAGCCTCTGGTTGTTACTATTGATTCATGTGCATGGCTAAAAAGAAAGAAAATACCCTACTGAATTTGAACGAGGACGCGAACTAATAAGTTTTTACTTTCCCGACGTGGGCGCAGGGGTGATTGACGCGGACTACCATAGCCCGGTGGGTGTCGTGCTCTTCAAACACTCGGAGGCGGACTTCACCATGAAGCCCAGAGACTGTGTCGCGCAGATGATCGTCCAGGTGATTGCGATGTCGGAGCTCGTCGAGATGGAGGACCTCAACGCCACCGTCCGGCGGGAGGGAGGGTTCGGGTCCACCGGCGTTTGAACTCCGAGCCTTGGTAGATACATCTAGAGAAGTAGTCTGGTTGTTTGTGCTTATGTTAAATGGGATGTCGTGATCTCTTCGAGTTGAGATGTTCAATGTTGCAGCCATGAACGCTGGAAGTGCTAAACTGGTTTTGTGACCTTAGTTTATTTTGCATTGGACGTGTCTTGATTTCCATCCATGAATACTGCATCTGAATTTTTTTTAATTTCTAATTAGTTAGCTGTACCGCGGGGGGGAAATGGAGCGCTACTAGTACATAGGATAGTAGTAGCGTAGGTGGAAAATGGAGCGCTACTAGTACTTAGGATAGTAGTAGCGTAGGTGGAAAATTGAGCGCTGCTAGTACTTAGGATAGCTGTAGCGCAGGGTAAAAAATGCGCTACTGCTAAAATTTAGTTGTAGCGTCGTAGCAGTAGCACAGGAACCCACGCTACTGGTATGTAAAAAACCTACGCTACTGGTAGTGTTTTTCCTAGTAGTGGCCCACCCTACTCCCTCCACTGGCCTGGCCATTCCTCTACCCACCCGCACCTCCTTTTATTCTCCGACGACGGCAACCTCACGCTGCAGCCAAACCAGCCAACCGTTATACTCCCCTCAGCGTGGGCATCCACTGTTGTGTCTTTGCCGGCTCTGGGTCGTTTCATTCCTAGGCCTCGCCGTCGTCCACCTAGTTGGTGCTCTAGGCGCGGCGTGCTCAACGTGGTGAACATTTAACAAACAACAACCATTGCAATAGGGATGTATGTGGAGAGGCTGACAGTAGGGACCCCCATGGTCCATGGCGGCATGCAACCAACTGCCTCCTTATTACGCGAAAAAAAATGATGCATCCCCCTGACATCTGGGGCCCACCAGCTATATCTTCGCACGGAAGGAATTGCCTTACGTGGAAAAAACGATTCCTCCCCATGACAACTGGGACTCACCGGATTCGGAGGCTGACCCGTGGGCCTACTAAGTTGACGCGTACGCTGGGCTTTGTCAACTTAGTCAACAAACGATTCTAGCGGTAGTGACTGTTGGATGTTAATCGAACGGCCCTGCTGCTTCTTCAATCTCTGATCTTCTTTCACCAGCTGCCCAAACCAGCGCCGGCGGGTCGCCTGCTCCTGCCTCCAGTGGCCGGCTGTGCTGCCGCGCACGCCTCATCGCCCCACCCTACTCCCACTGCTGGCCAGGCCTTCCCTCTACTCACCCACACCCCTTGTTATTCTCCGGCCTCAAACCGCAGCTGAACCATTCAACCCTTGTACTCCCCTCCGCGTGGGCATCCACTGTTGTGTATTTCCCGGCTCTGAGTCGTTCCCTTCCTAGGTCACGCCGTCGTCCACCACCTTGGTGCTCTCGGACGGTACGGTGTCGTCAACGCGGTCAACGAATGACAGCCATCAGAAGGACTATACATGGAGAGGCTGACAGCTGGGTCTACGGCCGCACGCAAGGCAGTGCCTTCTTATTACGCGCAAAATAATGATTCCTCCACCTGATAGCTCGGACCCACCAGAAGGGCCTCTGTATTTTGCGAACAAAACATTCCCCTTGACAGCTGGGACCCACCGGCTTTATCTTCGCACGCAAGGAAGTGCCTCCTTATTACGTGCAAAAAAAAGTTGATGACCCCTGACAGCTGGGACCCACCAGGTCGAAGCATACATAGCGTTATCTGTCTGGTCGGAACGTGTACGTACGTAGCGGTTGATCGGTCTCTCTGCAGCGATGAACCGTGGCTGAGTAAGGAGCGGCACGTGTCATAGTAGAGTCGCCGATGTAGCATGTCACGTAGTCCCGTCTATATCGTGTACACGTACGTACGGACACGCTGCAAGAACGTAAATACGGTTACATATGTACATATGGGCGGGGTCTCGAATGCATACTACGACGACGTCCTGTTCATTGGCAGCCAACCGGCTAGGTCAGAATGGAGGAAACAGCGTCGTGTTCACCGGGAGCCAAGCGACTAGGTCGGAACGCGTCATATTCATCGGGAGCCAAACGACTGGGTCGGAACACGTCATGTTCATCGGGAGCCAAGCGACTGGGTCGGAACGCGTCCTGTTCATCGGGAGCCAACCGGCTTGGACGGAACAGCCGAAACGGGATCTGGCGTACCGCAAAACAGAGAAAACGGACTTCTGTTCGAGTGCCTACGGTCGAAATGGGGTCATGTTGATCGGGAGGGGTCTGGCGTATCGCAAAACGGAGGAAACGGGTTTGTGTTGGAGCGCCTATGGTCGAAACGGGGTCCTGTTCATCGGGTGGGGTGTGGCGTACCGTAAAACGGGACTCCATGGACTACTGTTCATCCATCGTCTACTGTCTCGCTCCAGCCTCCACGGGCTACTGTTCATCCACCGTCGACTTCATCCAGCCTCCACCGGCTACTTTTCATCCAGCCTCCACGGGGTCCTGTTCATCCACCCCAACCGGCTGGGTGTGTGGTAGCCTCCTCGGGGTCCTGTTCATCCAGCGGCAACCGCCTACTACCACGGGGTCCTGTTCATCTAGCGGCAACCGCCTACACACGACCGAGGTCTTGTTCATCCAACCCCCACCGGGAACTGTTCATCCACAGCCAACCAACCGGCTCGACTCAGCACGTCTCGACTTGTTCTACCTATCGCGCGCGCGGTAGCAACGGTCATTGTTCATCGAGAGGCAACCCAACACCGGCTGGCTACGTGTCGCACGGGGGCTCAATCAGCTTCAGTAAGCAGCGGCAGCAGAGATCGATCGCTCGGCTTCAGTTAGCAGCAACAGCGAAGGAATCGCTCGGGTTCAGTCAGCAGCGAACGAATCTCGGCTTCAGTTTACAACCAAGGGATCGATCGCTCTGGTTCAATAACGTAGCTACTGCAATCGCTCGGGTTCAGTAACCAAACGCCTCCCTCGGGTTTAGTTAGAGCCAACGCCTTGCACACACACGCGCCTACGTACGAGAGAAACGCGCAAACCACACTGCATCGCTCGGCCCCGACCACCCACCGTAACCGCGAACTCCCCGAAATTTTCCTCGCCCTCGCTTCTACCATGATTTTTTCTGTCATGGACGGCCCAAAGAATGTCATGCAGGTGCGTCTCCGGACCACCCAGGACGAAAAGCCCAATTTCTGTCATGATTTTTTGTCATAGAAGTAGGAGCCCACCACATCTGTGATGATACATGTTGTTGTCACAATTATCGTCATAGAAGTGTCATAACCATGACAGAAAAAGTTTTCGTTCGGGCCATAATGTCACGGATGTGTCTTTTTTTTTAGTGAAGGGAAGATATATCTATGGACTTCGTATTAGGACTGCCTAGGACACGACGGGGGCAGGATAGCATATTTGTGGTTGTCGATCGATTCTCTAAGATGGCACATTTTATACCTTGTCATAAAAGTGACGCATGCTACTCACATTGTTGATTTGTTCTATAGAGAAGTCGTTCGTCTACATGGTGTGCCTAATACAATTGTTTATGATCGTGACACAAAATTTCTTAGCCACTTTTGAGGGTATTGTGGACAAAATTGGGGACTAAGCTTTTATTTAGTACTACATGTCATCCTCAAACAGATGGTCAAACTGAAGTGGTTAATCATACATTGTCTATACCTCGTGCGCCTATTGATTTATTACCTATTGCATCTTCAGAGAAGGTAAACTTTTATGCTAAAGAACGTGTTGATTTAGTATTAAAAATGCATAAGATGACTAAGAAAAAGTGTTTCCCTAATTTACGAAAGTCAAAATTAATGCCTAGTACGGATGGACCTTTGAAAGTGATTGAAAAAATTAACGACAATGCATATAAGCTTGATCTGCTTGCAAAGTTTGGGGTTAGTCCCACATTTAACATTGCAGATTTAAAACCCTATTTGGATGAGGACGAGGAGACATCGTCGAGGACGACTTCGATTCAAGAAGGGGGGATGATGCGGACATCACTTCCATCATTACACCCATTGTGTTTCCTTCATCAGTTGTTCCATCTGGACCTATGACTAGAGCACGTGCGCGTCAAATAAATGGACAGGTACTATCCTTTGTTCATATGATCTAACTAACGAGGATATAATATTACATTCACATTCGAATTTACTTGTACTTAGGAATAAATAAGAGATTAAAGATGAAGACAATGTGCATTCAGATCAAATGGAGCAAAATTCAGGTTGATCGTGCCTATGGCAAGGTCAATAACCATCGGAGATTGATTTAGCGATTGTCGAGGCATATCGTCGGGTGCGGTATAGTTGGATTATCAAGGTCAAAATCCACCAAAATCGATAGTTATCCCCACGCTCATCGAAAGATCGGAACTACTACTCCCTCCGTCCGAAAAAGCATGTCCGGCGTGCAGTGTAATGGTGTTTTTGCAAAAGAAAAAAGCCCTCGGAGTTTTAAAACTGTTTCAAATATATTCTTGTCTCCATCTTCTTCCTCTGTCGTCCCCGCGTGTCACCTGGGCAGGCGCCGCCCAGCTGATTCTGCCGCCGCTCATCAGCACGAGCCCACCTGCTCCTCTGATTCCGCCGCCGCCCACTAGCGCAAGAAGCAACTAGGCCACCACCCACCTACACCTACGCAAGTCCGCGCGTCGCCAGGGCCGTCGTCGTAGGATTCTTCACCTACGCCGCCCAGGACGTGTGTCGTCCAGGAACTGCTCCGCCGCCGTTGAGGACCTGCGCCGGCGTGTTACCCTCCCACCATGACCCCCTCTGTGCATTCCCCTCCCGCCACGATCTCCTCCATGCGTCCCTCCCCCTCCCGCGCCGCCACATCCCCTCCGCACGTCGTCTCCTCAAGCTCCGCTTGCTCCTGGGTGTCGATCGCTTGGACCAGGAGTCTGTGTTGCTGCTCTCTGCCCTGCTCCTCCTGCTCCTGGGTGTCGAACGCCTGGACCAGGAGTCTGTGTTGCTTCTCAAGCCCGTCCTGACGCTCTCTGCCCTGCTCCTCCGCCAAGATCCGGTGTTGCTGCTCTTCAGGAAGAAGGTAGTGGATCTCTGCACAAATGATTCCAATGGGCGATTCAGTCACTGTTCATCTACTCAATTCAGTTTGATTCAGTCACTGTTCATCTACTCAATTTAGTCATTGTTAGTGTTCAACATTGATTTTTTTATTGTCAATTGATTCTCATTGACAAGAAGCAAATTGGACAAGAATCAATGTTGGAAATTACTGGAGTAGAAATGATTCAGTAAAATTCAGTTTAACGATTCAGTCAGTCAACTTTTATGTTGCCGTGTTGATCAGTCAATTAGTCCAGATTTTGGACACATTTTTGTTTCTGTAAAATGTTCTAAGAACTGTAACATTAAAATGATCGTGGTATAAAATGAATATTGATCCTAGTGAGTATAGTGAGATTGTTTCAGTGAAATTGTCCCAGTGATGCATCCATGGATTGAATGTACTCTGTTTTAACTGAAAAGTGTATATTTATTGTATATTGCATCCATCTACTCCAATTCATGAACAATCAACTGAAGAAGAAGAAGAACAATTAACTGAAGAAGAAGAAATCCCAGAAACAGCTAACTATTTCAGATAGTTTCAGTTAACTGTACTGCCTCTGTTGTTGCTGTTATATTTGGACAAAGTGGAGCTGACAATTATAAAGTTATCAAACTAGGCTGCTTTCATTGGGACAGATCTGGTTTTTATAATTGTGTTCATGAATTGGAGTAGATCATTGCTTTCACTTCATCTTGAAGCAGTACAATTACTAACAGATTACTGCTTCACTTCACCCCAGGAATCTATCCCAGTGAAAGCAGAGATCTATTCCAATTCACTCCAAGATGAACAGTATTTCAGTCTAAATGAGGTGAAGCTGATATCATTTGCATAATTACTGATCATGGTTTATTTTTAGTTTAGAGTAAAATATGGTTTATTTTCAGTTTATACACAATCATGGAAATAAATTTATATGCATGGTCTATACACAATCATGGAAATGCATGAAGTTGACCCTGGATAGGGCTTTTACCACACAAGAATGCATAGTGAAGATTATCTTTGCAGCAGCACTTCATATAGCAGCACCACTTCACGATTAACACTTCATGATCATGATCATGGCCATAGTTCTGATGAGTGCTTCATTTGCTGCCATTATGGTGCTAACCACATTAACCTTTTGCCATTTGTCATTGATTATAGATAGCACCAGAGGAATGGATCTGAACTTGACTCCTCCTGAGGAAGAAGATGAAGGTCTTAATCTGAACTTGACTCCTCCTGAGGAAGAAGATGAAGATCTTGAATTGAATATGTTTCCCGAAGAGGAAGAAGCTCAAGAAGCTCAAGAGGAAGAGGCTCAAGAAGATGCAGAAGAGGAAGGAAGATGATGCACAAGGTAATTCAAAAAGGAAGGAGCTGTCAGACAAGCAGAGGTCTGGTGTTTACTTTGCTTTGCGAGTAATTGAGCTCAGAGATGGAGAGGTTCACCTATGTGACAAGGTGCTCATTGCAACTATGTTGGATGTTCACCTGTGAGTGAAGAGTGGTTACTATGTTCTGCCTGGAGAAGCAGAACTGAAGTGCACCGTGCCCAATGCTAACAACATTGGGAAGGTAATGTTCGTAATTGTTGTGGCCAAGCCTCGATACAACAAAGATGGGAGCTGGCATTCGATGGAAAGATTGGCATTGGGAAGATGACCTTTGTTTCCACTGCTCCCTCCAATCCCTAACCGACTGTAGAGCACCTATGAATATCCAGGAATTGGTACAGGATGTAGAAGAGGAGTTTGAGAACTATGATGCCCATAAGCTGTTCAAAAGCTTTATGACATTGCAAGCAGTCATGGTTGAAGTCATGAAAGATCAAGGTGGAAATAACTACAAGATGTCGCATCTGCATAAGGATCGTCTAAAAATGGTGGAGAGGAAATAATCGGTGTATATTGCAGCGCTGAGCTAATTGCTGACACGAAGTTCATTATAGAACAAGGGGAATAGACAAAGTAAAAGGAAAGGGAAAGGGAAAGGAGTAGATAGAGAAAGGAAAAGAAAGGAAAGGAGTATGTCATGTGTATGTCATGTTGTATTGGTTTATTGGAATCTATTGGCAATAATTGGATTAATTGGTTAATTGGAATGTCATTTGAATTATTTGGATTTTTTGAATTTTTTTTAATTTACTTGGAATTATTTGGATTTATTTTAGTTTATTTGGAATTCTTCTTCTTCTACTCTTACTACTACTGTCAACATTCAGTTTTGACCAAGAAACATGGGAGTAGGTGGAAAGACATTCCACTCATAAGATCCCACGCTCCAGATCATTTTTTACATTCCACTCACAAGTTACCAATCTACAGGAGTTCTAACTGAATTTTTTTACAGGAGTTACCAATCTACAAGAGTTGATTTTTCTTCAGCTGAAGTTACCAATTTTGTACTAAATTAAATTGATTAAGTTGGAATCTCTCTTTTCTATAGGAGTTAACTGAATTTTCTACTAAATCCAATCTACAGGAGTTGATTGAATGTGTAGGAGTTACCAACCTACACGAGTTACCAATTTTCTACTGAATTAAGTTGGAATTATTTGATGCCAGTATGCACAGCAAAGTAGACATCTAAATCACTTCACAGCATCCACAATTATCCCCAAAGATTAACAATGCCTACACCATTCTAACTGAATTTCATTCTGGACAGTTTTTGTCAAACTAACATAGTAAACTGGATTTTTGACAACTCTGTTGTAGCAAATGTGACGTCCCAGATTTTCAGTTTAAACTGTTTTGTCAAACTGAAAATTCCATTGTTGTAGCAACTGAATTTAGTGAATTTGGTGAAATCAATTGTCAAACTGAGTTGCTCCTCTGCTCCTTGTGCTGCTATGGAGTCAACTGAATTTAGTGAAATCAATCGGCAGAAAGTATGGAAAGTCAGTGAATTCAGTTAAGGAGATAAGAGTCCCTTCTATGGAGTTAACTGAATTTAGTGAAATCAAAATGGAGTACTGCTGTTTTGATTCCTATTCCTAAATGTTTTCTAAATATGCATTCATTTCAGTTAACTAAATGTTTTCTGTATATGCATTCATTTCAGTACTACAATTTCTTTAAGTTGGAGCCATAGCCAAGTGTACCATTCTTTTGAGATGACAGTTAGAGCCATAGTCAACAAGCTACTGAAAGTTTCCATTAGTTGCATCTGTTTACTGATGAAGAGCAATCAAGATTTAAGTAATCTGTTTCATCTGTTTCAAGAAAGTGAGTGTTTCATGAAAAGCAATCAGCTTAAGCTGAAAGTGGAATTAACACTAACTAGCACAACTAGATAATCTGTTGGCATATTTACCCAAAATTTACACTAACTAGCACAACTAGATAAGTGAAAGTGAGTGTTTCCATTAGTTGCATCAGTTTAAGACTTGGAGAGCATATTTACCCAAAATTTCAAACTTGACAGTAGTAAAGAACAAAATTCAAACTTAACTGAGTGGCAGACTTGGAGAGCACCTAGAGGCTAGAAGAATGAGGTCAATGAGCACCTAGAGGAGGGAGCCGCGCATGCCGCAGTAGCCTTGAAGAGGAGGAGTTGCTGTCGTCGGTGAGTTGCTGAAGGCGGCATGGTGCGGCAGCAGCGGCGCCAGCCACAACTTGGGAGCAGCAGCAGTGCCTCAAAAGAAGCCTCATAAGCAGAGGACCTGCGCTGCCATGGGCGAGCGGGTAACAGAAGCAGAAGCGGCAGCGGCGGCGCCAGTGGAGCGAAGAGGGCGTGATGTGACCATTGACCGTACTGTTACATGTACGTTACAGGTTGGTGATTTCTGTATCAAGGTACCGTCGACAGAACCAAAGAAAGAAGAGGTGAGACCAACCTTCAGGACCCCTTGTACGTGGATTCAAATCGGTTCTGTACCAAGCCATATTGGTTCAGTTGTGCAGTCAAGTTTGTCTGATCCTGCTATTTTAAAAGTATCTGATCCGATCATGCAAGGAGAGGTAACCAGGCTGGGGTCAAATTGCTACGTGAAGTTCCTTTTATTTTTGGAGTCCGAAGATTGCATGCATGGAGTACTAGTAATTACTTTGTCGTGAGTCTCTCTAGTTCTGTTAGGTAGGAAATCCTATGCGATCAGTGTGTCCGGAATATTTTATTTGGTAATTGTTTAACTAGTCCAAATCGTAGAGTTCGGTAGAATCTACAGTTGGCACTACGTCGGTTTGGTCCGATATGTGCGTGTCGCCTATATAATGGGCTGGCTACGGCCGTGTATCGAGAGTTTTAGTTTGGACAGAAAAATACCAGAAACGCGTCATGTTGGGATGCACCAAAATTTCCTGTTTTTGCTGATCCACGAAGGATTCGAGAGCTGTTGTGCGTCGAGTCTGATCTGTTCATTTCCGTTCGCAAGTTTTATTTTTTGGTTTTCTTGCTTTGCTTGATCCAAGAAAACGATCTGCTACTTTGTCGGCTATTACGAGAATTGTTCGTCATTGTTCGTCGCTGATTTTCTTGTACCGTGAAAGATTGGGCCAACGAACGACTCGAATCTAGTCGGGTCACATCAGGGCGGGTCCTCCATCATCAGTCCGCCAGCTCAAGGAGGGGAATGGTAGACGAGCACGGGGCAGTGTCATGTGGCTGGAGCAAGTCTTCGTCTTCCCCATGCCGTGGTCCTCTTCCCCACGCCATTGACTTCCGCAGCAGCCGCTCGGGGTATGGAGGAGCTGGTGGAGAGGAGCTCGAGGATCTTCCATGCCTCCAAATCGAGCCCCAACTCCCTCCAGGACATGAGCACCGCCGCCAGCCGGCAAGTCACGGGCTTTGCAGAAAAGGGGATCCTTCCCTCTTGATCTCCTGGTGCGGTCGAAGAGAAGCGGCGAGAGAGGAGGAAGAAGGCGACCGGCGCATTGCGAGGCAACGAAGCAGGCACGATCGGCTGTGTGGCTTGTCGGAGGAAAGAGGTGGGGGTTTTCGTAAAATGTCAGCGAGGACATCCTTTTTTGGACGAAGGGAGTACCTCTGTAACTTAATAAGACGTTTTATATTTTGATGCGGAGAGAGTATATTTTCTATCACAGTATATGAAAATTCTAAACTCCAAATTTGAAGGGTCATTGAAGGAGGGAGTATGAAATTAGAAGTACATTGTCCTACAGAGAGCTGAACAGTCATGCTCCACATAATATCCAACACCAAAATGTCAAAGTACATAATATACAACACCCAACAGTGGAAGTACATAATATCCAACGCCCCAACAGTAGTACATAACTAGCTTTTCCCCGCGCGGCGGCACGCCGCGTCCATCGATACGCTACTTTTGGCTCATGTGATGGAAAATATAGATGAACAAGATAGTTGGGCATTGCCAATGATTGGAGATGGAGAAGATAAAGATAGATTAATTTTACTTATGGGTTGTATGATAATTTTCTTCCTTTTTTCTTGTATTTTAATAGTTGTGTTGATTGATATGTTTTGAGAATCGCAGATATGGGGTATGTTGAATGTAGAGATCTCTTTGTGGATATTCCGTAAACTTTTGGGGGAAGAAAACTCATTTTCGAAAGTAGTCATCTTGGTGAGGAGAAATATAGTAGGAGATGTTACATTTGTAGGGTGGAAGTCCTCGTATCGGATGATAACAAGTTTGATTAACTAATGTCCCGATGAAAATACATAAACTAAAATACAAAGTCGGAGACATAACAGTGAAGAATCACTTTTTAAATTCTTCAAAGAAGGAAACAAATAACCAGATATTTGAAAATCATATCACACTAACAATAAATCCTTATACAAAATTGTTTAAAATACTACTTTTTATTTCAATTAAAACTGGTTGCACTTTTTGGCATTCATTCATTATGCTTAACAAACATATTTGAACTTTATACATTTCAATGTGTCAATGATAATATCTTTTATATAAAAAAAGGAAAAACAATGCAGAATAAACTTATAAATATACAAAATTGTTTGAATTTCCAAGAGATAATATTTTATTGATATGCAAAATATCAAGGCCAACATAAATTCATTCGAATATGAAAAAAAAAACAGATTCAACTATTAAAAAAATGCACATGCAGCGTAGCCAAATCGGGCATGGCACAGAAATCGGGAACTGCATGCAACCGTAGCAATAATTTAGGAACCCATCGTCCTACAAAAGCGGACACGCATACACCAGACAAAAGGAATGTCTAACAGCAACCAACAATTGCTAGATACACCCAGAGTTGTACCCGGCCAAATCCCCTACTAATTGGCGTGTTGATTGGCCCAATTTTTACTGCAAGAAAAACTCAAAATACTCAGAAAAGAGAATCCTAGCTCAATCAGGTCAGCGAATCAGCATGGCCCACGCACACACGAACACGCAAATTCTCAGGTTGCTATCGACCAAGTGGTGAAACCTGCCAGCGTATCAGAATGCTAATATATTGATAGACACTCAAACATGCCACACGTACAATTTTAACATAGCTCCCAGGAGTTATATTCATTAGCCTGAATAATTTCTTGTTTAGTCATGCCTGCATACAACAAATATGAGAAGGGGGTAAAACCATATTGTTTACTGTTTAGTAAGTATACAGAACTGTTGAAAACTGAGTTACAACAAGTGCTGAAAATATATAAACAGTTTTGACTGGAATTGCACCATCCCCCTTGAACCACGAACTGTTTTTTAGAATATATAACACCAATCATAAGTTCATAACTGATTCTCATCCAATCCTAGTGGGCAGCTCTCAGCCAGAGAACCCAGATTAAGGAGGGCGACCCCCGGGCCTGCCCCCGCCGCTCCTAGGCGACACCCTCGCCGGCAGCGAAGAGAGAACCCAGATTAAGGAGCTTTAGAGAGAAATTTAAGTAGCAGATCGACCTGGCTGCTGCTCACCTGCGAGGCACATCCAGCGTGACGTTGGTCCCCCTGCCCCCTCCCTCTCCAGATGCGGAGGCACGGTGTCGTGGTGATACCTCGACAGATACCAGGGGGTGGCTTATCATGGTTGGGGCCAAAAGAACGTCGTCGGGTCCTGGAAGCGGGATTGGGCACAAGCTCGGACGGACACGAGATCTACCCAGGTTCGGGGCTCTCCTAAGAGATAAAACCCCTACTCCTGCTTTGCGGGGTCTCCGCATGATCACTATGAGGCAAAGAGTACAATGGTGCTCCTAGAGCTGTTCGGCCGGAGGAGGAAGAAGGGCAAGGCTGGCTCTCTCCTCTCCCCGGCTATGGTGTATATGGGACTGAGGTAGAACGTGAGAGGAACCGGACAGGCACCGGCGAGCTACCCTTTGCATGGGTGTGGCCTGGGGGGTTTTATAGGCTAACCCCCCCCCCCCCCCCCCGGGTACAATGGTAATGTGGCCGGGTGGTAGGTCCCGGCTGCCAGTGTCTATGGGGGCCGGGTTCTCCGCCGGCTGCTGGGCCCTGCTGGCTGCCGAGGAACCGGCCGACAGGTGGGGCCCGCCGCCTGCGGGCCCCGCTAACGGCTCTTCACTGTGGCGCTGTCCGTGCTGACAGAGGTCGTGTCGGGCGCGCCATGGCTACCGCGTCGCGCCGGGCGGGTCGGCGGCTGCCTACTGTAGCCATGCGGCCGTGATTTGGGGGAGGCATGGCTCACTGTGGCCATGCCCCAGCTTGTCTCCTGGTCGGGCTCAAACTCCTAGGGAGGGGACGGGCCGCCTGCTAGGAACCGGGCCCGTACCCTCGCCGCCTTCTGGAGTGCGCCATCTTCCGGGGTACGTCGCCTTCTGGAACGCGCCGTCTTCTATGAGGCGGCCCTCTAGCTTCAGCCGCCTTCTTGGGGCCCGCCGTCTTCTAGGAGGCGGCCCTCCTGTCCCGTCCAGCCCCGGTGGCCGGTCTTACGACCAGTCGGACTGAGGGGCTTGGCCAGCCCCGATGTCTTGAAATATGGTTAAGTGCCGATGAGGCTACCCGGGGCCTATCCCCCCGACAGTAGTCCCCGAAGCTGGTGAGGTTCCACGGCTTTAGCAGTCGGAGGGCCTCAGCAGTTTCCCCTTCGAGTGGTCTTCTGCCTTCCGCTCCGTCCGACTGGGAGGAGCCGGATACAAGGAGCCGACCGCGGCCACGGCCGCCTGGTGAACTTCAAATCGTCAGGCGGGAGTCAGGGAGGCGCCGCCCGCCGCACGCGCGCCACGCGGCGCCCGCAGGCCAGGCTGGCCTGCCAGCCCACGCGCGCGACGAGACGTCGCCGCAGGCTGGGGCCCGCCACTACAGGGCCTCGGCCCGCGCGCGGATCCACTGTGGCCGAGGCGGGCGGTTGCCCTTCTGTGGCGCATTAACTGCGCCGTAACCGCGCGGAAAACGCGGGGTCGTGCGGGGCGTGTGTGGCCGTGAGGCTGCATCCCTTGTTGTTGTCGCCTCGCCGCGGTCACCGTCGCGGCTCCGCTGCCTCGCGTCGTCGCCGCGTCGCCCGTCGTCTTCTTCTCCGTCGCCGCAGAGGCCGTCATCTTCTTCTCCGTCGAGCTCCTCCTCGCCGTCCCCGCGCCATGGCGAAAAGCGGATGGCTGGGGTCTAACATCCACGACGACCAAATCGACTTCCTCTGCGCGACACAGAGGCTGCCTCGCTCCGACAACGTGGGCGTGCGCATCCTCCCCGGGCCGGAGATCTCACCGCGGCCGGAGCCCGGCGAGTACGTCGTCTTCCGCGCTCATTTCCTCCGCGGCTTCGCGCTCCCGGCCAGCGGCTTCTTTCGGGAGTTTCTCCACTTCTTCCGACTGCAACCGCACCACCTCACCCCCAACACGGTGGTGTGCCTCTCCGCCTTCGTCACTTTCTGCGAGGGGTACCTCGGCGTCTTGCCGACTATCAAGCTCTGGGGTAGATTCTTCTACCTCAAGTTAGGTACCTCGGCGAAGGAGGCGCCGGCCCATTGCGGGGCGTGTGTGGCCGTGAGGCGCTCAGGAGGCGGCGCACGCTTCCTGTCGATCCCTCTGCACGAGTCGGCCAAGCTTTGGCAGAAGTCATACTTCTACGTCCGGAATCTCCGGAACATCGACTACATCAACCTGCCGGCCTACGTGCCCGGGCCGCCTGCTGGGTCGCGCGACAATTGGCAACAGCAGCCGCCCAAGCGCCCCCTGCCAGGCCATATCGTCAGCGTCCTCGTCCGGCTGGAGGAGATGAGAAGCCGGGAGGGGCTCAAGCCGGCCGACCTGCTGGCCGGCTTCATCATGCGCCGAGTATCGCCGCTTCAGCTTCGGCCGCACCTCATCAGCCAGATGAGCAGCCACCGGGATCCATGCCGGATGTCCACCAAGGAGTTGCCGAGGGTGGAGGTGGCCCGCCATGTCAACGACATCTCCAACTGCAAGCTCAGCGAGGAGAAATGGCGTATCGGCAAGGAGCCCTACAGTCGGGCCAACCCTCCTCCAGCGGTAAGTACCAGATCCGGCTGCTTTATTCACAATATTCTTCATCCCTCCGTCTTGACCGGTCATCTTTTTGTGGCAGCGCTTCGCGGGCCAAGGCACGACGGCTCCTGGCCACGAGTGGATGTCGGACCGCGAGGATAGCGATGCCGAGGATCCCGAGCTAGGGGCGACCGCCATGGAGGAAGGCGGCGACGAGGAGGTCGCCGGAGGAGGCGGCGAAGGGGCAGGCGGCCCCGAAGCGGGCGGCTCCGCAGGAGGCGACGGAGGAGCAGGCGGCCCCGGAGCGGGCGGCTCCGCAGGAGGCGGCGGGGGAGGGATCGGCGATGTTCGGGCTTGGCCGAATGACGACGAAGGCGACGAGGAGCGGCGCCCGCCCAGGGGGGAACAGGAGCCAGAACCTCTACGCCATGGTCAGCTGCTGCGCCTGGTGGACACAAGCGCCGCCTGGCGTGGAGGTACGACAGCCACCCGGCCAAGAAGGCCAAGCAGGCGGACGCCGCCAGGCGGTACGAGGCCCAGAAGGTGGCCGCCGCCCGGAAGGGGCCCAAACCCATGCCGCTCACGTCCGGGTAAGCGCACTTGCCGCTCTGACTTCATGTTTTCCTTCTTTCTTGGGGTGTTTCCTCATCTTTGCTTTCTTGTTGAGCAGGGCGGCCTGCGACGTCCCGCGGGCTTCATCCGCCTCGCTAATGGACTCAGTGGACGGCTCCGCGGATGCTCGGCGTCCAGACCCGGCTGCTGCCCTCCGGGGGGCGCAGGAGAGGAACGCGCGCAAGGCGCGGGAGGCGCGGGAGGCCGCGGAGAAGGCGCCCAGGCGGCGCAGGCGGAGGCCTGGGCCGCTGCGGAAGCGGAGGCGGAGGCGGCGACGAAGGCGCAGGCGGAGGCCGCGACCAAGGCGCAGGCGGAGGCCGATGCTAGGGGCACGGCGGATCCGGCTGGTGGTGAGGTCCCAGAGACCGTCACCCTCAGACGGCCGGAGGTGGAGGTGGTGGAGAACCGGACGGTGCCTGGAGCGGCCGGGGCCGACCAGCCGGTGCCGGAGCCTGCGGTCCCCAACTCCGTCGTTCCTAGGGTGGAGAAGATCCAGCGCGCGCCGGATGCCGGCGGACGAGGGGGCGGCGGGCCCAACCAGCCGGAGGCACCGCCAACAGGCGCCGGGCAGGCGGCGAGCTAGGCCTTAGTGGCGCGTACTCCTGTGCGTCAGCGTGCGACGCGGGCGGCGTCGGAGCCGAGGCAGCAGGTGGAGGCCGCATCCTCGAGCTCGCGGGGGACCGGTACTGCGGCCACGAGCGCCGCTTCCTCAGGCCGGGTAGCAGGAGCCGGCCCCGCCACCTTGAACTTGGCGGTGCGGGAGATGGAGGACCGGTTCCTCGCCCAGAACGCCATCCTTCTTAAGGCGAGGGAGGAGATGCTGGCGACGCGGTCGGCCGTCCGGGTATGTGCATCTCATTTTTGCTTCTTCATCTTGTAATCTTCCGTGGGGGCGCGCCAGCGCACCCACTAGATGTAGCCTCCGAGTTCCGAGCCGGCTGCTGAGCAGGCGGGTTGGAACTCCAAGGTGTTATTTTTGTTTGTTGAAACGCCTGCTGCTGTTGGAGGACCTCCACAACATGCGGGTGGCCGCGTACAACGCGCAAAAAGTGACGAAGGCGGAGAGGCACACCACCGTGTTGGGGGTGAGGTGGTGCGGTTGCAGTCGGAAGAAGTGGAGAAACTCCCGGAAGAAGTCGCTGGCCGGGAGCACGAAGCCGCAGAGGAAATGAGCGCGGAAGACGACGTACTCGCCGGGCTCTGGCCGCGGCGAGATCTCCGGCCCGGGGGGATGCGCACGCCCACGTTGTCGGAGCATGGTAGCCTCCACGTCGTGCGGAGGAAGTCGATGTGGTCGTCGTGGATGTTAGACCCCAGCCATCCGCTTTTCACCATGGCGCGGGGACGGCGAGGAGGAGCTCGACGGAGAAGAAGATGACGGCCTCTGCGGTGACGGAGAAGAAGACGACGGGCGACGGGGCGACGACGCGAGGCAGTGGAGCCGCGACGACGACCGCGGCGAGGCGACAGCGACAAGGGATCCAGCCACGGAAGCACTTCGGCGGCAGCGGAGCAGCACCGTGGCAGCAATGGAAGAAGAAGAAGAGAGAGTGGGGAGGGGGCGCGCGTGCGTTCCGCCGCTCCTCCTCCTCCCCCTCTTTTTAGCCTGCGGAGGCGAAGCCGAGGCGACGTGGGAGCGTGGGATTAACTGCGCCCCACGCCCCGCACGACCCCGCATTTTCCGCGCGGTTACGACACAGTTAATGCGCCACAGAAGGGCAACCGCCCGCCTCGGCCGCAGCGGATTCGTGCGTGGGCCGAGGCCCTGTAGTGGCGGGCCCCAGCCTACGGCCACGTCTCATCGCACGCGTGGGCTCGAAGGCCAGCCTGGCCTGCGGGCGCCGTGTGGCGCGCGTGCGGCGGGCGGCGCCTCCCCGACTCCCGCCTGACGATTTGAAGTTCACCAGGCGGCCGCGACCGCGGTCGGCTCCTTGTATCCGGCTCCTCCCAGTCGGACGGAGCGGAAGGCGGAAGACCACTCGAAGGGGAAACTGCTGAGGCCCTCCGACTACTAAAGCCGTGGAACCTCACCAGCTTCGGGGACTACTGTCGGGGGGATAGGCCCCGGGTAGCCTCATCAGCACTTAACCATATTTCAAGACATCGGGGCTGGCCAAGCCCCTCAGTCCGAATGGTCGTAAGACCGGCCACCAGGGCCGGACGGGACCGGAGGGCCGCCTCCTAGAAGACGGCGGGTCCCAAGAAGGCGGCTGAAGCTAGAGGGCCGCCTCCTAGAAGACGGCGCGTTCTAGAAGGCGACATACCCTAGAAGATGGCACACTCCAGAAGGCGGCGAGGGTACGGGCCCGGTTCCTAGCAGGCGGCCCGTCCCCTCCCTAGGAGTTTGAGCCCGACCAGGAGACAAGCTGGGGCATGGCCACAGTGCGCCATGCCTCCCCCAAATCACGGCCGCATGGCTACAGTAGGCAGCCGCCGACCTGCCCGGCGTGGCGCGGTAGCCATGGCGCGCCCGACACGACCTCTGTCAGCACGGACAGCGCCACAGTGAAGAGCCGTCAGCGGGGCCCGCAGGCGGCAGGCCCCACCTGACGTTCGGTTCCTCGGCAGCCGGTAGGGCCCAGCAGAGGCGGGCCCCAGCAGCCGGCGGAGAACCCGGCCCCCATAGACACTGGCAGCCGGGACCTACCACCCGGCCACATTACCATTGTACCCCTAGGGGGTTAGCCTATAAAACCCCCCATGCTGCACCCATGCAAAGGGTAGCTCGCCGGTGCCTGTCCGGTTCCTCTCACGTTCTACCTCAGTCCCATACACACCATAGCCGGGGAGAGGAGAGAGCCAGCCTTGCCCTTCTTCCTCCTCCGGCCGAACAGCTCTAGGAGCACCGTTGTACTCTTTGCCTCATAGTGATCATGCGGAGACCCCGCAAAGCAGGAGTAGGGGTTTTATCTCTTAGGAGAGCCCCGAACCTGGGTAGATCTCGTGTCCATCCGAGCTTGTGCCCAATCCCGCTTCCAGGACCCGACGGCGTTCTTTTGGCCTCAACCATGATAAGCCACCCCCTGGCATCTGTCGAGATATCACCATGATAGTTGGCGCCCACCATGGGGCCTTGCGCACCGTTGGTCGGAGACACGTTCTGGACGGGAACCCTCTTCCTTCCCGACGAGCATAGCAAGCCCAGCACGCCCGGTGGCATTTGCGTCGACGCGTTGCGCGGCGTGGAAACCGCTTGCGCCGCAAGCTCCCTCGCTGATCTCATTGGTGGGATCCGCCTCTCCGACGAGCCCGCACCCGACGCGGGAGCGGCCAGCTCCGAGAGCTGCCTCATCGACCTCTTCGGCAAGCTCCACATCGCCGACGAGCCCGCCTCCGACTTGGAGTCCGATGGCTCCACCGACCCGCCCGTCGAGATTCTCATCGACTCCGACGCGACGAACACAGATGCCTTCCCTGACAACGTGGTGATCTTCGATGACCCGCTCCCTCCCGCGGTCAGCAACGCCAGTGCCAGCGCCGTCGCGGAGGTGCTGGTCACTAGCAACGGCGGAGCCTCTGACGGGACGGGCCAGGACCCGCTGCGGGCAGCAATGAGGGGTCTGTCCGCTCCCATAGAGGCGGGCGCCGGTGGTGCGACGCTGGAGACTTTTCGCATCTCGCTCCTCGACAGCGCCAACAAGCTGGCGGCCCTGAGGCGCCTCACTGAAGCCTACCAGCGCGAGATCGACCGCGCCGTGTGCGGCACGCCGGCTGCTTGCGAGCCTAGCCGAGTGGGCGTGATTCGGCAGCGCGGCGCGGCCATTGCCGGTATGCTGGGAGCCGAACGCCCAGTCTACGCCACTCTGATGGAGAACTTGCGCGCCGCCCAGGCGGCGGCAGACGAGCTGGACCATCTGGAGGGCGACGAGCATCGCTGCATGACAGCGCGCCTCCAGCAGCTCCTCGACGCAGCTACCACGCAGCAGGAAGCTGGCCGCCGCGTGGTGGAACCCGGCGTGCAAGCCGAGAATCATTCCCCCTGCCGTGAGCACGGGGCGACCTCCCGGTCCCCGACAGGCGACGCCCGCGGTCGGAAAGACCAAGAGCCGGCTGCTAGCCACAGTCGGCGCGTCCACCTCACGATTGAGCGCGACCAAGACGGTCGCCCACGAGCAGTGGAACGGCGGGATGACCGCCCGCCTCCCCCGCGCAGGGAGAGGCGCGTCTCCCCGCCGCCTGTTGAGCATCCGACTCTCGGAGGCCGGCTAGGCCCCCGCGAAGGAGTCGAAGAGAACGACGCCCGCCACCGGATCGACCGACTTGCTCGGTCCCTAGCGGTAGAAGAAGAAGATGCAATCGGCCCGCCCTATTTCGTCCCCCGCATTCGCGACGAGCCCTTCCCCAAAGGGTTCACGCTCCCACGAGACACTCCCAAGTACAATGGCTCTGTGAAGCCGGAGGACTGGCTGGTCGACTACTCCACTGCCGTCAGCATAGCAAATGGCAACAAGCGCGTTGCCGTGAAGTACGTTCCGCTCATGCTCCAGGGCACGGCCCGAACATGGCTGAACAGCCTCAAGCCTTACAGCGTTAACAGCTGGCTGGACTTCGCCGATGTCTTCATCCGCAACTTCACCAGCACCTACAAGCGGCCCCCCAAGCCGCGCCAGCTCTCCATGTGCGTTCAAGGTCCGACTGAGTCCACCCGCGACTACTTGACGCGCTGGGCCGAGCTGCGCAACTCCTGCGAAGGGGTGCATGAGGTGCAGGCCATGGAGTACTTCACCGCCGGGTGCAGAGAGGGCACCCTGCTCAAGCACAAGCTTCTGTGCGACAAGCCGGCTACCTTAGACGAGCTCCTGTCGTAGCAGACAAGTACGCCACGGCCGATTCCTCCATGAAGTCGGAGATTCGAGTTGACGCGTCCGGGAAGGTGATCCAGCCGGCCCCTCAAGCTCCGGCTGGTGACCCCAACCGACGTCAACAGCCGAACGACAACAAGCGCAAGCCCCAGCAGCCGGTTTCCAACAGCCAACAGGTGGCATCCGTCGAAGACCAGCAGCCGGAAGGGCAACCCGGCCCCAAGCAACAGAAGGGCGGCAAGGGTGCTTGGCTGCCCGCCTTCTCCTTCGAGCAAGCCCTCGATGCTCCATGCAAGTTCCATAGCGGCGCGAAGCCGTCCAACCACACCACCCGGAAGTGCAACTGGCTCGCCCGGATAGCCAAGGGAGAGGCCCTGCCGCCTCCTCCACCAGCCGGCCAGGTAGCTCCGGCTGCTCAGCAATCGGCCCGAGCTGCCGGCATGCTTCAAGATGAGTTCCCCGAAGAGAACGCCACCTACGTCGTCTTCACGAGCAAAGCCGACGACAAGCACAGCAGATGGCAGCAGCACCGCAAGGTGAATGCTATCAGCTTAGAGGTCCCCACCTTCATGCACTGGTCCGAGAGGCCCATCACCTAGAGCCAAGCTGACCACCCGGCCGTGATGCCCTCGCCGGGTGCATACGCCTTTGTGCTGGAATCAACCTTTTCAACGGAGAGGCGGACTTGCCGCTTCGGCCGAGTTCTGATAGATGGCGGCAGCAGCATCAACATCCTATACCGCGAGACCATGGAGCGGTTGGGCATCAAGGCCAAGCAGCTTCAGCCCAGCCGGACTGTCTTCCACAGCATAGTTCCCGGCCTTTCCTGCTCTCCAATCGGCAAGATCAAGATCGATATTCTGTTCGGCGACAAGAACCACTTCCGCCGCGAGCCAATCTGGTTCGAGGTGGTCGACCTGGACAGCCCCTACCACGCGCTCTTGGGCCACCCGGCGCTGGCCAAATTCATGATGGTCCCGCACTACGCCTACTTAAAGGCCAAGATGCCGGGTACCAAGGGCATCATCACTATTGCCGACGACTACCAGAAGTCGCTAGATTGCGCCGCCGCCAGTAGCCAACTGGCCGAGTCCCTCGTCCTCGCTCAAGAGAAGCGTCTCCTTGACCGGATGGTGGCCATGGCCAGCGAGAAGCCGGCCATGCCGACTGATCCCAAGGAGACGGAAGCAGGGGCCTCCTTCCAGCCGGCCAAGGAAACCAAGAAGATCGCCTTGGACCCGGCTCACCCGGAGAGGTTTGCTGTCGTAGGGACCAACCTCGACAGCAAATAGGAAGGCGAGCTCGTCGATTTCCTCCGTGAGAATCGAGACATCTTCGCATGGTCCCCCAAAGACATGCCGGGTGTCCCAACGGATTTCACCAAGCACAAACTACATGTGAGGCCGGATGCTAAGTCGGTCAAGCAACCCCTCCGCCGCCTATCAGAAGAGAAGAGAAGGATCGTTGGTGAAGAAATCGCCCGGCTTCTGGCAGCCGGCTTCATCATGGATGTGTTCTACCCAGACTGGCTTGCCAACCCAGTCCTCGTCTTGAAGAAAAACGGCAAGTGGCGCATGTGTATTGTAGGGTAACGCAGCAGAAAACAAAAAAAATTCGACCTACGCACCAACCCAGGGCCACTATGGAAACTGCATACAAGGTTTGATCATTTTCGTTACCGACTCGTAGCGCAGCGGAAGTAGAGTTGATGACGATCGGCGGTGCAGATCTCCGCAGCTAGGATTTACAACCTCCCAACCGCGAGGATGTATACCCTCATCCGCCACTCGGACAGCCCTTCGGGAGGCGGTCGGACAGTTCCTCGGACGGTGTCGCGGACAGCCCTTTTGGAGGACCTTCGAAAATCGAACGGTCACTCGGACAGCCCTTCGGGAGGACACACAGAACTTGGACCGTCACTTGGACAGCCCTTCGGGAGGCACTCTCGAACAGCCCCTCATGCACTAAGATCGAAACTACGACCTCTCTATAGAGTTGCACACATACGGTGTCATCTATCCGGCAGGGCTTCGCCGTCCAGAACTAGTTCCCACCGGAACCCAGACAGCCTTTTGGCTCTACGAAACTATTTCGCGGGGAGGGAGAGAGAAGCCAGATCATTGCAATGGCATGTATGTGAGAAAGAGTGAGTGTGGAGGGCTGCCCCTCCACCTCTATTTATAGGAAACCCAAGGGGTAGGGTGGTTTTGCAAGAAAACCCAAAACCCATATGAAAGGAAGTCCTTCCCAAGGACCAAAGAGTGAAACCAAGGGACAAGTGGGGGCTCCATGGAGGAGCCCCCATGTGGCCGGCCACACCTTGTAGGGCCCCTTCAAAAGGGGCCTTATCCTTCCATGTCATCCCCCAAAAATATCTTGGGACAAAGCCCAAAAATAATGGCTTTCCAAAAAGTAATCCAAAAAGCACTTTCACTATTCATGACGACATTTTTCAGCGTCCGTTCGAACTGAAAATATTTATGTGGGCTTAGAACATTTCCAGTACCCACTAAAATAATTTTCAATGCGTTCTGGAACAATTCCAGTTTAGTGATTTCATCTGCGAAAAGCATCTGAAGCGGTTTCGGCAGCTCTGGAACATTTCCGGTTTTCATCCCGGAAAATTCCCAGAAGTTTCCAGAATGATTCTGGCACCCTCCAAGAATTATCAGGCATGTGCCGAAACCAATTTGACTTTATGGTATCCTCTGAAACAACTTTTCAGTATCACCGGAACTCATCCGGTGACCTCTCTCGTCGGAACTTTTCCGTTTCGTCCGAAACTTTTTCGGTGATTTTCTCTCAGACTCCCTGTGTAGTATTCAGTAGATAGATGACCCTTAAGCGTGTGACCCTATAGGTTCGGTGAAGTATAGACATGACCGGAACTCTTTCCGATCAATGATCAACATCGGAGCCGTGGACACCCATATTGACCCCTATACCCACACGAATGAATATTCGAGTGAACCTCCAGTTGCCGTGTGCTATTCCTGTTGCTTCGCGATATGTTACAAATACCCGAGGTGAGATATGATGGCATCCCCGTGGATCAACAACTTGTCCACTATGCCAGTCACCTCGTTACCGGTATTGTTCTCTTTTCTCGTTACCGTGTTCCGGCATCCCCGTGATCAAATCACAAAATGTCTGGCCAGACGATGATGGATACCGTAACACCGAGAGGGCCCAGAGATATCTCTCCATCGTCGGAGGAGCAAATCCCAATCTTGAGCTATCAAGTTACTTGACATACTTTTCCATGAACCCGTAAGCCTCCGTAATAGCCACCCATTTACGGATGACGTTTAACAAACCCCAAAGTTCATGAAGCAGGCATGAAGAAACTCGACACTCTCATGGTCTAAGGAATTATGCAAACATTAACTATCTCTGTGTTATAAACCATTAACTCATGACGAATGTATCTCATAGCATAACATCAATCGGGTCGATTCAACACAAGTGTTTTTCCTAACATCGTGCCCTCAAAGTTGCTGGCATAGACATGCCCATGATCAGGAAAACAGAACCATCATGCAACACTTGAGCTAGTCTTAGAGGCCAGACTAGGAATACATTTTACCGTTTATTATCCCACACGTGCATATGAGTCTTCCTCCGAGCCTCGTTTTATTGTAGACTCGAGAACCATAGCAGTTATAGCATGGAACATAAACCTAATTATGAACAGGGAGATAATCAATAACATTTATTATTGCCTCTAGGGCATATCTCCTACATGTATCGACTACACGAGCCTCAACAAGGCCTGCCCCAAGGATCCGTTTGCCCTGCCACGGATCGACCAAGTGATAGACTCTACAGCCGGCTGCAAACTCTTGTCCTTCTTGGACGCGTACTCCGGCTACCACCAGATCAAGCTAGATCCGGCCGACCGCTTGAAGACCGCCTTTATCACACCATTCGGCGCCTTCTGGTACATCACCATGACGTTCGGCTTGAGGAATGCCGGCGCTACCTTCCAACGATGCATGCAGAAGTGCTTGTTGAAACAACTCGACCGCAATGCCCACGTCTATGTGGATGACATTATGGTGAAGACGGAGAAGCGCGGCACCCTCCTGGAGGATCTCAAGGAGACCTTCGAAAATCTGCGCCGTTTTCAAATCAAGCTCAACCCGGAGAAGTGCGTCTTCGGAGTACCAGCCGGCCAGCTCATCGGCTTCCTTGTCTCAGAACGCGGCATCAAGTGCAACCCCGTGAAGATCAAGGCCATCGAGCGGATGGAGAGACCCACCAAGCTGCGTGACGTCCAAAAGTTCACCGGGTGCCTGGCATCCCTCAGCCGCTTCATCAGTCGGCTGGGCGAGAAGGGGCTCCCCCTGTACCAGCTCATGAAGAAAACCACTTGCTTCGAGTGGAACGACCAGGCGGACGAAGCTTTTCGTCAGCTCAAGCGCATGATGTCCACGCCACCTATCCTAGCGGCTCCGGCTGCCAAGGAACCGATGCTCCTCCACATCGCCGCCACCAGCCAAGTCATCAGCACGGTGATTGTGGTCCAGCGCCCAGAAGTCGGCAAGGTGCAGCCGGTCCAGAGGCCAGTGTATTATCTGAGCGAGGTCTTGTCCGCCTCCAAGCAGAACTACCCCCACTACCAGAAGATGTGCTACAGCGTGTATTTCGCCGCCAAGAAGCTGAAGCAATATTTCCAAGAGCACTCCATCACGGTTGTCTGCACCGCCCCCCTTGCCGAGATCATGGGCAACAGAGATGCCTCAGGCCGGGTGGCCAAATGGGCCATCGAGCTGGCTCCCCATACCATCCTCTACCAGCCCCGCACCGCCATCAAATCCCAAGTGTTGGCCGACTTCTTAGTCAACTGGGCCGAGTCCTAGTACCTGCCGCCAGCGCCGGATTCTATGCATTGGCGGATGCACTTTGATGGCTCAAAGATGCGCACCGGCCTGGGAGCCGGCATCGTCCTCACTTCTCCCAAGGGCGACAAGCTGAAGTACACGCTGCAGATCCACTTTGCCGCCTCCAACAACATAGCCGAGTACGAGGCGCTCATCTTTGGGCTCCGACTGGCCAAGGAGATCGGCATCCGCCGCATCCTCTGCTACGGCGACTCGGACTTGGTGGTCCAGCAGTCATCCGACGACTGGGACGCCAAGGACGCCAACATGGCAAGCTACCGCTTCCTCGTCCAGCGGATGAGCGGGCACTTCGATGGGTGCAAATTCCTCCACGTACCAAGAGCCGACAACGACACAGCGGACGCCCTCGCCCGCATTGGCTCCACCCGGCAGGCCATACCAGCCGGCGTCTCCCTCGAGTGTCTGCGCAAGCCGTCTATCAAGCCGTCACCAGAGTCCGACTCCATCTTCGTGCTGCCTGATCCCGGAGCAGTCGGATCCGGCTCAGGGACTCCAGCAGGCGGCCCGGGGACTTCAGCAGGCGGCCCGGGGGCTGCACCACCAGCACCCGGCCTAGGAATTCCAGCAGGCGGCCCGGGGACTTCATCGACACCACCAGGAGCGGCCGGCTCCAGCCCGCCGCCTCCCAACCCGACCACCCTCGTGCCAGTCGCCGTCTTCACAGTGGTGGCGGCCCCATCTTGGGCGCAGCCCATCCGCGACTATCTGGTAAGCCGCGTGCTACCAGCGGACAGAGTGCTAGCCCGACAGATCCAACGCCAGGCAGGCGCCTACACCATCGTCAACAGAGAACTCGCCAGGCGGAGCGTGACCGGCGTTTATCAGCGCTGCGTGGAGCCGGAGAAGGGCATAGAGATCCTCAAAGACATCCACCAAGGCGAATGTGGCCACCACGCTGCTTCCAGGTCCCTCGTAGCCAAAGCCTTCCGCCATGGTTTCTTCTGGCCGACTGCATTGGACGACGCCAAGGAGTTGGTCAAGAAGTGCAAAGGGTGCTAGAAGTTCAGCACCAAGCAACACCAGCCGGCCTCTGTCCTCAAGACCATCCCCATCACCTGGCCGTTTGCCGTGTGGGGTTTGGACATGGTGGGTCCTTTCAAGACAGCACGCGGCGGCATGACTCATTTGCTGGTCACTGTGGACAAATTCACCAAGTGCCAAGCCAATCAAGAAACTGAACGGTCCGACTGCCGTCATGTTCGTCGCCGACATCACCGTCCGATACGGCGTTCCTCACAGCATCATCACCGACAACGGCACCAACTTCGCCAAAGGCGCCTTGGCCCGTTTCTGCGCAAACCAGGGTATCCGACTGGACCTAGCGTCTGTTGCCCATCCGCAGTCAAACGGCCAGATGGAGCGAGCAAACGGCCTCATCCTGTCCAGCATCAAGCCCCGACTGATCGAGCCGCTAGAGCGATCGGCCGGCTGCTGGATCGACGAGCTGCCGGCCGTCCTCTGGAGTCTTCGGACCACGCCCAACAGATCAACCGGCTTTCCGACCTTCTTCCTCGTGTACGGTGTCGAGGCTATCATCCCCACGGATATCGAGTTTGACTCGCCTCGCGTCACTATGTACACGGAGGCGGAAGCAAAGGAGGCACGAGAAGATGGCGTCGACCTGCTGGAAGAGGCCCGGCTGCTTGCATGCAGCCGGTCCGCCATCTACCAGCAGAGCCTGCGCCGCTACCACAACAAGAAGGTCAAGTCGCGTACATTCCGCGAAGGCGACCTTGTGCTCCGCCTGATCCAGTGATTAGCCGGCCAGCACAAGCTCGCAGCACCTTGGGAAGGCCCCTTCATCGTCAGCAAGGCTCTGGGCAACGACTCGTACTACCTCATCGACGCCCAAAAGCCCAGGGCACGCAAGCGAAGCACAACCGGCGAAGAGACGAAGCGGCCATGGAACGCGAACCTACTCCGTCCTTTTTATAGTTAAAGCGAGTGTATGTACCACGCCAACTTTTGTATTAAAGTAAAGACCTCAGGTCCCCCGAGATGCACTTGGGGGCTACCTTTTTATCTATGAGATAAGCTTATGCCATGATTTGAGTTTTTCATATATTCTTGCCCCGCCCGGGTTCCGGTCGGCCGACCCGGGGGCTCGCCGCCTTAGCCTAAGTTCGCACCAGCCGGAGCTGGCTAGTAGTGTGCCGACGCTAAAGCCCTCTCTTCGTTCCAAGTCGCAGCTCGCAGCGCGGCTGTCCGACTGGCAAGAGCCAAAGGCCGGAAAAGCTGTCCACACGAAAACCGACCAAGGAAAACGCCAACTAGGGCCAAGCCGGCCTCTCGCCTCCCTCGTTCGACTGCTCAGCAGACGGCAGGCCGGCTTCTCGCTCAATTAGCTACGCTCTACGCGGCTGAAGTAACTTGCCCGTTCTAAAAGCGACCAAGTCCCTGACCCAACCACAGACCGCATAGCGGCTGTCCGGCTGGCAGGGAGGCGGCCAAGGGAAGGCGGCAAATGAAAAAGCTAGAGAGAGAAAAGCAAACTCAAGCTGGAACCCGGCAACACATGCAACAATGTGGGGATTTAAACTTTGTACATTGCAAAAGGGCCCAAGGCCAGCATTTATCAAGTTTAAAGATACACCCCCAGTGGGTGGAATTGCGCATAATTAACATTGTTTTCAAGCATGAAGATAGAAAAAGATAAGCAAGCCATCTAGGCGGACTGCCCCTCGGGCCGCGCGGACTGGTCGGCGGTAGGCGCAACTCCGGCTGGTGGGGTTTTCGGCTGCTGGGTCTCGGCCTGGCTGTCGGCGACGGCTGACGCGGTCTCCGGCGGGTCGCTAGTCGGCGCCGGGTCGGGCCGAGTCCGGCTGGTCGCTCCGCCATCTGGAGCAATGTAGCTGCCTTCCTCGTCCTCGACATCCTCGTCGCCTTCGTCGCTGGAGGCAATCTCCTCCGCCGAGTCCTCCCCGTCCGACGGGTTCAGACCGAACCAGGACGGAGGAACGACAGCGCCGTCATCTTCCCGCTCCGGGAAGAAGGTGTCAACATCGACGTAGTCGGCGAGGGCAGACGCCCGGACGGCGATGTTCTCGCCCTCTGCCGCCAGCTCTGGCAGCGCCTCCTGGCGAAAGGTCGCCAGCTGCGCCAACTGCAAGCGAGGGTACCAGGCCTTGACAAACTCCAGTGCCTTGGCGGCCCCAGCTCGCGCCGCGGAGCTCTTCCAGGCTTCGAGCCAGTTGACCGCTACCTCCAGCCAGTCGGCCGTCCGACTGGGAATCCACGGGATCGGGCCACCCGGCCACAAGGCCTCCAAGACCTGCGACCCGGCGCGCTGAAGCCGGTGAAGCAGGCGGCGCGTTGGCTCGAGGCGCATCCGGACGGCCGTGAGCTGCTCGCCCACGGTTCGAGGCCGGTCCCGCGCAATCTCCTTGCCCTCGCGCCGGCACTGCTCGCGCTGAGCCTCGATGGCCATGCAGACGGTGACGGAGTGGCCCGGGAGAAACTCTGCACAAAAGAAGACAAGGGTGTTAGAAGACGGCCTCCGGCAGCAGCCGGCGGCAAGAAGTCGGAACAGAAGTAAAAGGGCGTACCGTCGAGCATGTCCTCGATCACGGAGTAGCCGCCATCGAGGAGCTTCTCCCTCTCGGCCCAGTCCGCACGCTCAGCCTCGAACTCGGCCCTGAGCCCCGCCTCGTCCGCCTCCAGCTTTTTGACCTGCTCCGTGTGCCGCACGGCCTGGTCCGCCAGCTCCTTCTCCAGTCGATCGCGCGCGGAGGCTGCCTGGTCGCGCTCCTGCCTCACGACCCGGAGTTGGCCTTCGAGATCTGCCACGCGCTGAACCAGCTCGGCGGCGGCCGCTGCAAAAAGAAAAACAAGCAAGCTGCGTCACCACGGCCTGAGGCGGCAGCACTATTCGCTCGCGTTACCGTTCCGTTGCCAGCGCCAAAAGCCGTTCGAGGCAGCCTGCCGCCTGGCCCGGTGGCGGCAGGGCTAGCCGCGTCACGCCATGGCGGCAGGTACCACGTGTCACCCGGCGCGCCTGCCGCCATGGCCCAGGGGGTCTTTTTTGTCAATTTTATCCGGAGAGGATCTTTTCTGCCAATTGCGTTCGCCAGGTGGTCCTTTTCGACAAAAAATCTGATCCAGAGGCCTTGCAAAATGTAATCGTGTGCGATGCAGCACACACTAAATTCTTTCACACGTGTGGGATCGGTGATTAAACGTTTCTAATGACGCAGTGAAACCAAACGGTGTGTCGTAATAAACCATTTGGGAAACAGTATGTAAGGCACACGGACAAACATATGAACTGTGTGCGATATGTGCTCCATCGCACACAAGTTTTCTACGGAACCCGTCTGCCATGCAAGACTCCATCGCACACGTTTCCCAACAATTACCGTATGCGATAGTGTTCTATCACAAACGGTTCAGGAGCCCCGTCGCACACATACAAGTACTGCAGACCGTTTGTGATTTGTTGTGTATCACCGACGGTTGCGGCAAGAGCGACGTGTGCTTTTCGTTTGGGATCCCACATGTTTCCTGAAAAAATTACGACTGGGATTGTATTTTACATTGGGCCCGGTTTACTTCGAGCTCTCGTGTGCGATAACGTGATATCACAAACGGTTCCGGAGACCATACGCACACGTAGTAGTGCTGCAAATCGTTTGCGATCTGCTATGTATCACCGACGGTTCCGCTACGATTGACGTATGCTTTTCGATGTGGATCGCACACACTCATTTAGTTGAATCGTGTGCGGAGCAATTGCCAGGTTAAAACAAAAATATCCCATTTTGAATCGGCATGCAGAAAGCAAATTCGCCACAATATTCAATTGAAGAAATAGTGTCCACAGGAAGAACATTCATCAGATTTCGCAACAATTGCAATTGAACATATGGTAGCTAAATTCCAATGATTTGTCGAGACATATATGCATTACATAATTAGTCATAGTGTACGAAATACGAAGACCTTATTAGATGGAAAACAATGGATCCATGCGTATATGTTTAGCGGCTAACTCTTACTCAATGTTTTAGGAGAACGCATGCTGAAATCTTCATTATCACCAGTGGGATTGATGTAGTGATTCAGGAAGAAGTCGCTGATAAATCTCCGAACCATCAGCAATTCACCAGCGGGGAGCGGTTCAGGGGTCCTCGGTTCTAAGATGACCTGCAGTATTTTTAAGATCAGAATGTGCCATATGAGTGAAGTAGAAGATATTAATTAAGATAGACTTACTGGTACTAATTCGCGAGGATCTTCACAACTATCAGCAGATTTGCAGATGGAGATCATGTGTCTGCAAACATAGTATCCACAAAGATTGGTCCCTGCTTGTTGTTGAGGACACTAAATTTTTTTTGTACAGAATTAGTCATGTATTTGTCCTGTTAGGAACAACCTAACTGGTGTTAGATGTATTTTTTTCTTTGGACAGAAATAGAAAGAGGTTTATTTAGAAGCTTGAACATTTGATTAGCGTAAGAAAAGGTATTTGTAGACTATTGAATAAATTTTCCAAAAATAACGGATTTCGGTGTGTTACCGGAGAAACAATCTCGTGCTGCAGAGGTAGTTCCCTCTTGAGCAGGTTCCTTGGTTTAGTTTTCTACAATGCGAGCACACTGCAAATGAAGATGAATTTTGACAACATCAATTATTGAATCAGATATGAATGCAAATTAATTTCAACATCATAGAATTCAATACCTATCCATGAATTGTTGAAGATGCGTCAGATCCTGAGCGTTTGTTGACTCTCTGAGAGAATCCATGTAGTAAACTGTGTTTTTGTTTGGAACAATGAATACCAATATCCAGTGATTACTACATATTAAGAAAGCCATGAACTTACGAATAATGTCGAAATCTGAAAGACAATCAGTGTATGCGTGGTTGTTTACTTGACTTACCGTTCATGATATGGCCAGAGAAATGATTCTGCATGGGACATGCTTTCGAAGATACGGACGACCGAGTTAATGGCCCAGTCCCGTAGGTCCTTACCATCTAATATTGTGCCATTTGCTAATGCAGGATCTATGAAATAAACACTCTCCCTTTTTTCTTCTCTGCGCGTTCAATACCTTGAGAGGAATAAAATGCAGTTAGTTGTTTATCATTTACAGCCTTGTATAGAGAAGTTGATCAGAGTTTGTTAAGTACTTACAAAATCAGGCATCTAACAAGAGTGGCATCGAGCTCGTTGAAGTTGAAGAAGAGATGTAAGTCCTCGAAACTCACATTGATGAAACCAGCATCGTGTCGGAAATGATCTCTGTTGTAGTGGACTAGCAGACCATGATGACCTACTGACATTTGATCCATGCAATATTCATGTAACTCGCGGCAACTAGAGCTGCACTCATCAAAGTATTCGCCAACAAGAAATGGCTGGCCATGGACGTAATTGCGTGCTTCAAGTACGTCTGCTTCATTTTTAGCAAGCTGCAAAGCTATTTCTTCATCATCCATGCCGTCAGAAATAATATTACTCCCCGATTTGAACAACCTGCTGTTAATTTGGTTCTGGGCGATGAGTGCTTTAAGAAAGAGGCAATCGTTCTCTTTCCTCTTCGCTCTCCCGCCGCGCTTCCTTGCGGGTGCAGCCTTTTTGGCCGCTTCCTTCTTGGTACTTGAAGCATTTCTGGCAGAACGTCTGGTTGGCTGAAAGGTAGACTGCCGAGCAGACGGTCAAGCTTCGACGGACTGCTTAGCAGACGGTTTAGCTATGCCGGACCGCTGAGCTGGCGGTGCTGCTGTGACGGACTACTGGGCTGTAGGAGCAGAGGCATCGGCCTGCTGACCATGCGTTGAAGCTATGTCGGGTTTCTGCGCAGGTGGTGCCAAATTGTCGGTGTGCTGAGGAGGCCGTGTCAACGCGTTGGTTTGCTGAGCAGGAAGTGCTGACGCATTGGTATGCTGATCACGCGGCTGCGGACCGACGGACTGATGAGCAGTCGGTTCTGGACCTACAGACTGCTTAGCAGGCGGTTCCGAAGCATCAGACTGCTTAGCAGTCCGTTCCACCAGGTTGGTCTGCTGAGCATGTGCTGCAGCTGGGTCTCCCCCCGCTGCTTCAGCGGCCGGCATCTGAACCGATGGTGCGTCTTCAGCAGTTGTAGGCCTTGCCACTGGCTGCTCTAGGGCTGACGATGACATGGCCTGTACGGCACAAAGTCGGGCCGGCTGATCACAGGTTGATGCATCAGCTGTCGGATTACGAGTATTAGGTTCTTTGGGGGAGAGCGTCACCGATTGAGGGGCGACATTGGTTGCTCTTGGCAGGGCTTCAGGGATCTCATCGATGAACTCTATATCCTTTCGTGGCCACTGGATGTGATGTAACAGTGTTTCTCCCAAGGTCCTTTGCTCATCAAAGTCTCCTAGGACATTCTTCAGGGCAAATTCATTGAATCCAGGCTTTACTTCAGTCACGTAGCACTTCACACAGCCCGGCTTCAATGGCACATTGTCCAACAAGTGGCCCTCTTCCAAGAAGGGTGGGCAAACCCAGGCTGTTGCACATTTTAATGTACCTTCATAATGTGTAAGCACGCCCTTCAGTCTGTCTTTCATTCCAGATAGATCAGATATAGCATCATCATGAGCAGCCGCAGTCTCAGTGTCACTGGGGTCAGCTGATGCACAGCTACTCTTGTGCGGTGTTGTCGCGCAATAAGCAGCATCCACCATGCCCGCCTCCCCTCCCATTTGCTGGCTATCTGTCAGTGTTAGAGTCTTCTACATCATCATTGACTCCTCAATATCCTTTCGAATAGCCGGATACATGTCCTTCCTCAACCTTTCATACAATTCATTCTACTTCATTTCACTCCTCGCTTTTTTCATGCTGAGCCTCTCTTCTTTGCTGAGTGTGAAAGCCCTCTTGTGCGGGACATTAACACCTATACCCCTTGCACAGCCAGGGGGCTCTCTTGTTTCCAGAGCATCGGACAGAATGTCCACATGGCCCTGAGTTCCTGTAGAACCTTCCAGGGATCTTGGAAGCCTTTAACATCACGTTATACAGTTCTTCGTCACGTGAGTTTTCAAAGTAATAAGTTCCGTCATCACGCCTCCTTGCACGTGCCCACAAGTAGTCTCTAGCGCGTTTGCCCCTGATTTCACTAAAGGCCGGTTTCCCACCCGCTGCTACTGCTTCTTTGTCCTCCTGGTCCCATATCGGTTTCATGCCGTAGTATCCTGCCACACCCATATGGTGGGGGTGTGTGTTCCTCTTCTGAAGTTCCGATTGCTTGGCACTCTTCTCAGCAAACTCTGTAGTTGCCCTGACCCTTTTGAATTCTGCCCAGTCTGCCTTTGTAATTTGGGGGTATGCGGGGATTGGGTCCTTGCCTTCACTCAAGTACTTCTTGTACAGCACATGCTTCCAGTTTCTCCAAGCATCCCTAGCCTTCTTCAGTGCAGCGTGTTCCACCTGCATTCTCCACTGCTCTGGAACGTTGAAGTGATCCATGATCTCCCGGACTATCCTTTGCCGTGTTTCTGTGTCAGCCTTCCGAAACCCTGGCAGATTAATGTTGAGCCTTGCCCTACCAACAAATCCACACACACTCCTGAACCTCGTGCGTGCTTTATCTGGTTTAGTTGGAGCCCAAGACTTTAAATCGATCTCGGTTACTTCATATACACCTTTAGGCTGGTGTGTGGGCTTCCTTGGAGCGTTCCTCCGTGTCCTGATCGGAAGGGTAATTGCTCCAGCTCTATCCCGTTCAAGATTACTTGATCCCTCACCATCTGCTGAAGACCTAGGGTTGTCGGAATCAGATGAAGATACATCGCCTGAAGCATGAGTGTTGTCGCTGCTACTCGGCATCTACAGAGAACACATGCGAAACTCAGGAAAGGAGGATAAGCATAAAACTAACAACTTGGTATCAAGCTGTCTAAACATGTCATGCAATAATTTAGAAAATGTACGGCTTGTTTGTTAAGTTTGTGTGACTCGGGCGCCCACGATCTGTAAATCGGCAGTAACTTATTGGAACAAATACAGCTTATATGTACTAGTTAGGAAGGTAGATAATGAACATATATACGCTCTTCGTTATTTTATAGCCAATTTGGGAACATACGGAATGAAATAGGAAGAGGGATTGTGAGGAAATATGCCTCACCGTGATGGAGAGCAGTAACTAACAGGTTTCTTAATGCAAACCCGGCCGGACCACAGGAGAGGCGAGGGTTACAGGATCGATATGCTCGAGGGTGGCTGGCAAGCAAACGAAGATGGCGAGGCATGGGTAACCGCGTGTTGGGAACGACAGTGGAGGTAGGCTTGACGCTGAAGAGCGGGCACACGGCCGGGGTGAGCACGCCGGCGCCGGAGAGGGTTCTGCTGTGGATCTGAGGGAGGGGGAGCTGGCGATGGAGATTGGGTGGACTAGTTGAGTGAAACGCGGGCGGGCGGTGGGGGGGTGTTGGCGGCCTAGGTGAAAAGGGTGAAAAATATCCCCGGTCACCGCGCGGAAAGGCCTATGCAAACGGTTGCCTCTAAGCGCTCGTGTGCACACAGAGAATAATTTCGTTTGAAATGAAGACGTACTAATTTTGAAATGAAGACGTGAGTTCATCGTTTCGCCTCTAAATTTTTCCCACGTTAAGCAATCACCATTATACCACGGGTTTGATTTGCTGGCGCATTTCAGGTCTCGTGTGCTATATTTAAGACATTTTTTTGGCATTTACCGTGCATTTTGGCATATAAATCAAATTCTAGCCGGACTGCATTTGCTGTCGAAAGGGATGAGGATTGCCGTTCGATCTGGGAGCATCCAATGGTGCAGACGTACGATCCGTGGGGTTTGGGTTTTGGCCAATCAGAACGCACGACTCAGATCACGCACGCAGCAGGGGGGCATCGGCCACGGTTTGGTAGGCACACGACTTTCGTGAGTGAACCGTGTGCTATTTGAAAGCATATACATGAACTAACAACATATTTTCATTTGAATGAAAACAAGAGTTCATCGTTTCGCCTCCAAATTGTTTTCCACGGTAAGAAATCACCATTGTACCCTATGGTTTGATTTTCTCGTGCATTTGAGGTATCGTTTGCTATATTTGAGTCGTTTGCTATAGTCGCAACTACACGTGGGTGCTACCTAGCAAGATCATTTGTGTGTCGATTTGGGAGTTTTCATTCATTGTTCGGGAAATAGGAAAAAAATTCAAACAGTTTGGCCGCAGGGTGCGGCCAGAGGCGTAAGCCTTGTTGGTATTCTAATTACAGGAAAAGCATATAGAGTCCGGAAATAACAAAAATTGGTGTGTCACCGTGGCGTGCTCTCAGGATCCCATGGATTTTTTTTGGTAAAGATGTCACAAGTTTTGATGCTCACACCTTCCAAATCAGAGCATCTCACAAGAAGGAGCATAGTTTCCAAAAGGAGACACGGCACTTCGGACTCCAATCGTCAGTGACTACATCGTTCCGCCTCGAATTTTTTTCACGGTAAACAATCACGTATATACCCTAGGTTTGATTTTCTGGCCCATTTCAGGTCTCGTCTGCTATATTTAAGTCATTTTTTGCACTTACCTTGCATTTAGTGCATATAAATTCAAAACCATTCTACAACTACATCTGAGTGTTAGTTAGCAAAGAAGGTGTACAAATCATTTGTGTGTCGCTTTGCGAGTTTTCATCCATTGTCCGAGAAACGGGGAGAGGTTTCAAACATTTCGGCCGCGAGGTGCGGCCACCAGCGTAGGCCTAGTTGGTATTTTAATTACAGGGAATTTAGATGGAGTCCAGACATCATCAAAATCGGTATGTGCCCGTGGAGTGCTCTCACGACCCCGGGGAAAAAAATTCATAAAGTTTGGCACAAGTTTTGATGATCGCTCCTTCCAAGCCGGAGCATCTCACATGAAGGATCATGGTTTCCAAAAGGAGACGTGTCAATTCAAACTCCAGTGGCCGGTGACTTCATCGTTTGGCCTCATAAAAATTTCCACGGTACGCAATCACCATTATACCATGGGTTTGATTTTCTAACGCATTTCAGGTATCGTTTGCTATATTTAATACATTTTTTAAATTTAACGTGCAATTTGTGGATATAAATAAAATCACAACCAGAACTGCATGTGCTGTCGAAAGGGATAAGGATCGCCATTCGATCAAGGAGAATCCAACGGTGCAGACGTACGATCCGTGGGGTTTGGGTTCTGGCCAATCAAAACGCACGACTCAGATCGCGCGCATGGCAGGGGGGCATCGGCCACGGTTTAGTGGGCACACAGCTTTCGTGAGTGAACTGTGTGCTATTTGAAAACATTTACATTATCTAACAGCATATTTTCGTTTGAATGAAAACATGAGTTCATCGTTTCACCTACAATTTTTTTTCACGGTAAGAGATCACGATTGTACCCTATGGTTCGATTTTCTGGTGCATTTTACCAGGCGGCAGGCCTGGCTAGCAATCTCAAACTTTGAATATGAAAAAAAAGAGATCTCGTTTGCTATATTTGAGTCATTTTTTTTGCGCGCACACACACACACACACACACACACACACACACACACACACACACATATATATAGTCGCAACTACACGTGGGTGTTAGCAAGATCATTTGTGTGTCGCTTTGCGAGTTTTCATTCATTGTCCGAGAAACGGGAAAAAACTTCAAACAGTTCGGCCACAGGGTGCGGCCAGAGGCGTAGGCCTTGTTAGTATTTTAATTTCAGGAAATGCATATAGAGTTCGGAAAATAACGAAAATCATTGTGTCACTATGTGGCGTGCTCTCACGATCGCATGGAAAAATTTTGGTAAAGTTTGGCACAAGTTTTGGTGCTCGCACCTTCCATACCGGAGCATCTCACAAGTAGGATCATAGTTTCCAAAAGGAGACGCGGCACTTCGGACTCCAAATCGTCAGTTACTACATCGTTCCGCCTTGAAAAAAATCATGGTAAACAATCGCGGATATACCCTTGGTTTGATTTTCTAGCCCATTTCAGGTCTCGTCTGCTATGTTTAAGTCATTTTTTGCACTTACCTTGCATTTAGTGCATATAAAGTCGAAAACCCTACTACAACTACATGTGGGTGTTTTAGTTAGGCTATACTTAGGCTACTCATAGTGAAGAGTATCATATACTAGTATCATGCATATATATGATACTAGTGTATGATACTACCTTTAATTATAGTGCATAGTATAATAGAGTAGTATCATAGATGATCATATTTATTGCCATGCATGACACAAATTAGCATCGCATTTAACATGATACGGTATCTACCTATATGTTACTCTAACCCTCTCTATCTTCTTTAATTCTTTGCCACATCAGCATACTTGCTATTTCTGAGTGCATGATACCGACTATGATACCACCACTATGGCCAGCCTTATAGTGGGGAGTATCATATACTTGTATCATGCATATGATACAAGTGTATGATACTACGTACCTTCATAGTGCATAGTATCATAGAGTAGTATCATAGATGACCGTATTTATGGCCAGGCATGAGACAAAGTAGTATAGCATTTATTATGTTACGGTATCTACCTATGTTACTCTAACCCACTCTCCCTTCTTTAATTCCTTGCCACATCATCATATTTTCTATTCCCGGGTGCATGATACCGGCTATGATACCCCCACTATGGCCACCCTTAGCAAAGAAGGTGTACAAATCATTTGTGCGTCGCTTTGCGAGTTTTCATCCGTTTGTCCGAGAAGCGGGGAGAAGTTTCAAACATTTCGGCCGCGAGGTGCGGCCACTGGCGTAGGCCTAGTTGGTATTTTAATTACAGGAAATTCAGATGGAGTCCGGACATCATCAAAATCGATGTGTGCCCGTGGCGTGCTCTCACGACCCCGTGGAAAAATTTTGGTAAAGTTTGGCACAAGTTTTGATGATCGCTCCTTCCAAACCGGAGCATCTCACATGAAGGATCATGGTTTCCAAAAGGAGAGGTGTCAATTCAAACTCCAGTGGCCGGTGACTCCATCGTTTGGCCTCATAAAAATTTCCACGGTACGCAATCACCATTATACCACGGGTTTTATTTTCTGGCGCATTTCAGGTATCGTTAGCTATATTTAAGACATTTTTTGAGTTTAACGTGCATTTTGTGCATAAAAATAAAATTGCAATCGGAACTGCATTTGCTGTCGAAAGGGATGAGGATCGCCGTTCGATCTAGGAGCATCTAACGGTGCAGACGTACGATCCGTGGGGTTTGGTTCTGGCCAATCAGAAAGCATGACTCAGATCGCGCGCGGGGTTTGGTCGGCACACGGCTTTCATGCACGAATCATGTACTATTCGCAAACCAGATTGCATATTTTTGTTCACACATATTGTAGTGAGATCAATTGAGTGTGCTACCTCTATGATATAATAATAATAATAATAATAATAATAATAATAATAATAATAAACAGTTCATATTCATTGCCTGAGCTCACATCATATCAAGGTCAACATATTAACAGTTCTTACATCAATAGAAAACCGGGCATAACTCACAAATTCAGTACACGCGACAGTTCTAAATTGAACGAATTAAGTTGCAGGGTAGGCATAAAGACTAGTCTTACGGCTTAATTCCCATGTACACGGGGGAACTGGGATCATTACGTTGACCCCGAATGAACTTGGGTTTTCTGATGATTTTACGCTTCTCTGTTACACGGGTGCGTGATCCCTTGGCTGGCAACTCAGCAAATTCATCGTACTCGTCCTCATCGGCAACATCCTCGACACCCAGTACCCTCCTCTTCCCATGCATCACTACATGGCAGTTCTTATGCAAGGGGTCTTCCGTAAAGAAAATCTGGGTAGCATCGCTGGCAAGAATGAACTGGTCCGCGTGATATGCCATCGTTGTCCTGTTAACACAGGTCTTCCTGTAATCATCAACCTTTACATGACCAAGAGGGATCCATGCGCACCTGAATAATGCCACCTTAACTTTCACATAGTCAAGCTCCCAAATCTCTTTGATGGTTCCATAGTATACCCTTTTATCAGCTTCATCTACAGTCATGCATTCTATTCGAATAGAGCTGTTCTGATATGAGGTCTTCTCATCACGTTCCTCAGTGTAGAATGTGTATCCATTTATTTCATATGCTTGGTACGTCAACATCGTAGGTGATGGCTTTTGTGCCAACCACGTAGCAATGTCATCGATGGATCCTTGTGCCAAACGATTCTTCAGCCATTCGGCGTAGTTCTTAGTGTGCTCCTTCATCTCCACATCTGATGAAGGCACCATTGGTAAGAAGCTTTGGCGTATCTCCGCCAAGTGTTCTTCGGCATAAGCGCTGAGAACTGGGCTGTTAAGCAGTACCGTCAAATGGGCTTTCTCTGCCAATTCTCCGGGTGCAGCCATTTGCATGCCAGCAAGGACCGGCTTACCTTTCAGCCTTCCCTCGTGGCGAGAGAGGGGAAAACCTATAGGTCTTTGTTTCATGTATTCGGTGCAAAACTCAACCACCTCCTCCGCGGTATAACCTTGTAGGATGCTTGCCTCTGGATGGTTTCGGTTCCGACAATAGCGCTTTAGTATTCCCATCAACCGCTCGAAGGGATACATGTTGCGAAGAAACACATGACCACAATACTTTATCTCATCGACAAGGTGCACAGTGAGATGGACCATGACATCAAAGAATGACGGTGGGAAAAACATCTCTAGGTTGGACAATATTCTTGCAATATCATCTTGCATATGATCCAACTCTTCAGGATCTACAACTTTCTGCCATATTTGGTTGAAGAAATCACAGAGCTCAATGAGTGTGTTTCTTATATCTTTGTCCATCAGATTCCTGATGGCCACCAGGAGGATTTGTGTCAACATTACGTGGCAATCATGTGACTTCATGTGTCCCAACTTCATTTTACCTGAGCTCACATCCACGAGACTTCTGATGTTTGCGGAGTAGGAAGAGGGTGTCTTAACTGACAACAAATAGGTGAAGAACTGTGTTTCTTCTTTTGTACTGAAATTGTAACTCTGGCGAGCTTTGATGAATTTGTTATCATCTTCTGCTTCACTCTTGCGTTTTGATTGATCAGCAAGCATATCGAGCCGTGAACCGTCACCATCCTTTCTTTTACCTTTAATCTTGAGCAGAGTACCAAGGATGCTTTCACATACGTTCTTCTCTATGTGCATGACATCGATGCAGTGACGTACACGTAGAATCTCCCAGTAAGGTAATTTCCAGAACACCGATTTCTTCTTAAACACTTGATCCTTGGGTGTTTGTTTCACCGTCAAAGCGTACTTCTTGCCAAGCACAACATTAATTTGTTTAGCCATGTTGTGGACCACCTCCCCATCATAGGGTCTTGGGCCCACATCTACCTCTGTTGTACCATCAAATTCAGCTTTCATCTTTCGGTTTGGGTGATTTCTCTATAAGAACCTACGATGACGCAAATACATGGTTTTGCGCGAGTTGCGAAGAAATCTGCTAGCTATCCTATCCATGCATGTGACACACCCTACATCTCTTTTTGTTTTCTGCCCCGATGTGTTGCCTAATGCTGGCATATCTTGAATGGTGTGCACCAGCATCGCATGTAGATAAAAAATCTCCTTTCTGTAAGCATCATAACATTTTACAGCAGGCGCATCTATCCACACTGTCAGCAGTTCTTCTACCAGTAGCTGAAAGTAAATGTCGATGTCATTTCCAGGTTGCTTCGGGCCTTAGATAATCATTGACATCCTAATGTATTTTTTCTTCATACACAACCAAGGAGCTAGGTTAGATATGCACAGAAGCACCGGCCATGTGATGTGATTGGTGCTCATATCGCCAAAAGGATTCATCTCGTCAGTACACTCCCCAAGCCTTATACTTCTAGGATCCTTGGCAAAGTCTTCAAACTTGTTGTCGATTAATTCCCACTGAGCCCCATCTCTCGGGTGCCTCATATACTTATCCGCAGTTCGCTCATCATGATGCCACCGCAACCTCTTTGCCTCCCTAGGGTTTGCAAACAAACGCCTCAACCTTGGAATTAAAGGCAAGTACCAAACAACCTTGAACGGGATTCCTATCTTGATCTCGTCGTCCAATTTGTACTTGTCCTTTGCACTCCTACGCTTGTATCGTGCATGCTTGCATGTGGGACATGCACGCAAATCTGTGTACTCACCACTGTACAATATACAATCATTCACACAAGCATGTATCTTCTGTACTTCAAGTTCCAATGGGCAAACAATTTTCTTCGCTTCATTCGTGCTTCTGGGGAGCACATTATCTTCCGAAAGAATTTCTTTGAAAAGACCTAACATCTCTGTGAAGCCCTTGTTTGATAGACCATTTGCTGCTTTAAATCTGAGAAGCGCCAGGGTGGCACTCAACTTGGAATATTTCTTTTTGCAACCTGGATACAATTCTTTCTTGGAGTCCGCATTAATGGTTGGCAGATCCTTATACCCAATCATATCCTTTTTTGGGCCCTTGAAATATGCAATCATAGCAGCAAAATCTGGCATATCAAGATCGTCGTCATCTGCGTCGACGTCTTGGTTTTCCAGTGGGTGTTTCGGCTTTCCGGTGTTCCATTGGTAGCTTGACGCCTCTGCCCCGATGTTAGATTCAACATCCATGTGACACTGATCGGGGTTTGGCATCTCGCAGCCCTGGATATATTCATCCATGACCTTCTCTTCACCGTGTCTGGTCCAACATGTATATCCATCCATGAATCCCCGAGAGACTAAGTGCCACTCACTGGTACAGCGAGGTGCTATACAAATGGTTTTTAACCCCTTTCCGCGACGGCATTTGGAACCGTCGCCAAGTGAGTGTGGGCGATAGGGGGGTCCTTCCCACACGACCCAGAAACCATCGGGGATAGGGAGCCTTGATGCATACAGTTGTCCCTATATAACCGTTTCTGATATCTCGAATATCCCAAATGTTTCATCCTTGCTACTCGTTTGTGCTCGCATTGCCATCGCAGTCGGAGTTTTGTGGTTTTACCTAAAACCAGGAAGATTCCAGGCACGGGAGTTTTTCAGGCACTTACCAAACTGGCTCTACGTTTACGATGCCTGGCACATCACAAACAGTTCATGATTATAAACCGTGTACGATAGGTAGACAATCACACACATTTAGTTTTCCCGCACCGTATGTGATAGTGTCTGACATCACACACACTTTGCAAACGGCAACTGTGTGCATTGTTACACATGTTTCCTCTCCGTGAACCGTGTCAGATTATGATGTATATCGCACACGCTATGCTTTATTGACCGTGTGCGCCGTAATGACCTGCACACCATAATTTCACCCTGATTTAATTGCTGCTATTTAAAATTGTACCTAATTTGAACTTGAAAGTAGGCTATAGCTTTATTCATATCCATCAGGTTCAAACAACCAATGTATTATTCGATTCATAGGTACATATGTTTAAGAATTACATAAGCACCAAATAAAGAATGATGAACCAGGGTTCTATACTTGTACTATTACAGATGGTGAAGAAAGAGGCGACAGACATTCTGGTTGCTGAACAAGGTGAAGCGGAATGGCCCTATTGTGCTCTCCTGGATGCAGAAGGCATGCACGACTCTAGTCCAACCCCTTGTGATGGCCAGCCACCAATCATGTAGTTTGAGAGGTAATCTTGAGTAAATTGCTTCAGGATGCACTGCAAAGGAAAAAAGATTCAGACATTGTCATCTAACACAACTCATTACGGGCAGTAAAAAGAAGGCTACAGAGTTCTTACTTACCATCCTGCAGTTCACTGTTGTCTTGCATTAAGTGTAAACAAATAGTTCGATTGACATCTTTTGACCCATTTTAATAACAATCTTTATCAGTTTCCTCACTTGATGCTGGTTCATGAATATCTCATTGCCCCATACACAGAAAGGGTCGAAGTGTGGATCTTTGGCAATGACATATGTACCTAAAAGCACCAAGTTAATATTAGAAGCTAAACAACAATTGCAAAATGATGTAGTACAACACTCCCTCCATCCCATTATATAAGATTTTATTACATGTATATCTAGACATCATCATAACATTAAGGTAACACTCTTCCTTGTTGCTATGTAGCCTCAGATATATTAAATATGGCCCTAGTTAACCTACTGATAAATGGGTTATAGATATATTCAGTGAAATGTCCGATTTGACGATTAATCCCTTATCAGCCCCCAGGCTATATGGTACTAGCTACTGATATCCTGAATAGTGAGTACATATAAGCAATGCGATGAAACTAACCTGGATGGAAAACATCACTGTTCTCAATATTGTCCTGTATGAGTACATATAAAGGCATGTTAAGCACAACAGGCTAAACATCAACCAAATATATCCATGGTAGACAACATAATCTACAAATGATAGCTTCAGTGTGCAGGCTTAAGCACGCTAGTTAAGCAAAACAAGAAGTGGAAAGGTGTGTTAACTGCATCAGGCATAACATTTAAAAAACAAGCAAATAGTCATTCAAACTGGTATTGTGCAGGTCTAAAGTACACTAGTTATTGTTAAAAAAATGAAAAGGCATGTTAACTGCAACATCCTTAACAGCAACCAAATATCGTAATTCATAGTGGTATTGTTGAAACTATTATTGATGAAATTGAACTGCACGGCAAATAGTTGCACATATAGAGCATCACGTTGTGAAGAACTGAAATAAACAAGGCATAAGGCCATCTCTAGCCGATCCTTTAAAAGCTAACGGACTAAAACCCTTAGTGGATATATATATACTCCAGCAATTTTTGGCCGTTTCTGGTCGATCCCCTAAACTTAACGTTGTAAACTTCAATTTTATCAAGTTCAAAGCAGGTTCAACCGAAAGTAGCATGCATTAAAACCTAAACATAGATAGTTTTGCATAACCGAACATAAAACATAAATTTAAACTATGCTAAACTACTTTCGGTCGAAGTGGAGGTCGAGCCAATCCTTCCTCGTCAGGTACGGTGTGCCGCGAGCCGGGTCCGGGCCGGTGCCGTCATCGGGGTCGTTGGGGAAGACACTCCTCCACTCATCGACGTCGATCTCCTCGTCCTCGCCGCCCACCTCGACGCCCTCCGCGCCGCCGTCCTTGCCGCCTTCGACCTTGTCATCGGAGGAGAGCACGATAACCTCGCCGCCCTCCATGCCGACAAAGATCACCCGCTTCGCGTCCATGAGCTCCGGGTGCTGCCGGCGGAGCTCTTGCATGTAGTCCTCGTCGGCGGCCTCGGCCTCGAGGCGCTCCCATGCCTCGCGGTCCTCCTGCGCCATAGCCGAGCTCACCACACCTGGCTTCGGCGGAACGAGGTCGACCGGACGTGTGCCTAAGGGGAAATTGAGCCTAGCTGCCGTGCCGTGGTAGCGGACCTGCCAGCGGTCGTACTCCATGGCAGCGAGCTCGGCCGTGTGGAAGCTACCGAGCCACCGGCAGGTGTGGGTCTCCCGATCCGTAATCTCGGCGACCCACGTCCCCCACCGCCGCTGCCGGACCCCGAGGTAGGACCTCGTCAGCGGCCGGGCCCGAGGGAGGACGGGGAAGTCCTCGAACCGGCGTAGGGGCACGGCGGCAGGCGGATCGAGCGACCGGCGACGGCGGATCGATAAAGAGCCCGCGGAGGACGACGGGGACACCTCAGCGGCCACCTCGCTGGCGTCGGGCGAAGAGGCCGCGATAAACCTCTTTTTGGCCATTGGCTCCTCGAGCTCCCTGGCACACAGGCAGAGGTTGAGGATGGAGGCAGCGGCGGCGATGGCGGCGACCTACCAATGGTTTCGAGCGAGGGAGGGGTGGTGTGTGTCTGTGTGAGCAGAGGTTTTGGGGAGTGTGTGGTGTGTGTGGGGGGGGCAAGGTGGTGTTTGAGGAAATACCGCGGCAACTTAAAATTTTACTAGGCGGGAGTAACAAGACGGGGCTACTGAAAATTTGGATCAAGGGCGAGCAGATATTTTTGAGATTGCGAGGGATGCAGAGGCGGGAGTAAAATGTCGGGGCAACCGAAAATTTGAATCAAAAGTGAGCAGATATTTTTGAGATTGCGAGGGATGCAGAGGTGGGAGTAACAAGGCGGGCAATTGAAAATTTGAATCAAGGGCGAGCAGATATTTTTGAGATTGCGAGGGATGCAGAGGTGGGAGTAAAATGCCGGGGCTACTGAAAATTTGAATCAAGGGACTGAAGCAGAGCGGGAGTAACAGACATCGCACACGGTCTGCACATACTAATCGTGTGCTATCAAACATTAAAACCTTCCAGGCGGTAGATATTTTTGAGATTACGAGGCAGTAGATATTTTCGGGACCGGGAGGCAAGCCTCGTGGAGCCCAATCTACTGTGCTGATGTGAGGGACTGCAGGGCACGGGCGTGGCACACGGGTAGTCTGACCGAACCGTGTCTGTTGCGTACCCAATCGCAGACGGTTTCTACATCCAATTCGTGTGCTGTTTATAAATTTGGCAAAAAGAATAATGCGGGAGAGGGTCAGAACACGAACACACTTGCATGTGGACCAAATATATGTATGAAAAGGGTGGTTTGATGTTCGAATACCCAATGCACAACTTTGATGTGGCACCTGTCACACAAAAGCACAGTATTGCTAGTCAGCCACCCCCTACGAACCCCACTTCATGTCGGCGATAAGGGAATCCAAGCTACGAATGCATGCCCCCAAATAGCTAGGTCTGAAATCTCACCCTACCGTAACACAAAACCTATAGGAGTCCATCATATATATATGGTCAAACTTCCCCTGTCACTTCCCGACAAAGGTGGACCGTGTGCCGACCCACAAATGTGTGCTTGTGGCGCGAGATGGGTGAGACCACATACGAACCACATGTGGGTGGCCCTACTATATGTATGAAAAGGGTGTGGTGTGTGATATTTAACTACCATTCACAACTTTGATGTGGCACATGTGCCTCACAAATTAACCAGACTTCCCCGACCCCACGGAGGTTGCAGGTAGTGCGAAGTAGCCCCCCCCCCCCACACAAACATGTCGGGGGGAGGGCATCTCACCAAGACATATTGTAACACGGACCAAGCAGAATCCAACTTGGTCGTACAACCTCTCCCCGCTCGTTGTTGGTCAAAGTGATGGACGTCCACATGGCCCCGCAAAATGGGCTAGCTTGTCGCCGATAACCTCGCGAGGGAGTACTGTATGAAGACAAACCCACTCTGTGCATGTGGCCCAAGTATGTATATGGAAGTGGTGTGTGTGGTGTTTGAATACCCAATGTGCAAATTTGATGTGGCACCATGCTTTGGAACCGTAAAATCCCCACACCGAGCGAGGGTTCACGACGCGTAGCATGTGTGCAAACTTAATTAGGCTTGGAATGGGTCTACCTACTATACGGTAACTCGAAGCAAAGAAGAAGAATCCACCCTGGTAACCTTTTTCGTCGTTGGTCGAAATGATGGACGTCCACGCAGGCCCATGAATATATATAGGCTTGCCGCCCATAACCAAGCGAGTGAGAGTGTGTCCAAAGACAACCATTGCATGCGTGTGTCCCGAACATATTTGGAGGTGTGTGATGCATGCATATGTGTTGAATACCCGACCCAATGCACAACATTGATGTGGTGCATGCGTTGAAAATCACAGAGGTCCCCACACAGAGCAAGAGGCCATTCATGACGTGTCGTGTGCTCGCCCCCCCTCAATCCAGCGGGATGGATTCATGTGTACAGATGCGCTATTATATATATGTAATCTCACATCATGATCTATATCAAGACAAAACAAAAAATTAAACCCCTCCTAAGTCAAATTAGTTAACCTCTCTCGCGCTGTCGGTGAAAGTGATGGACCAAGCTGGTCACCCCCCCTTCGACATGTACTATATATACACCTAGTAACACAGCCCTAAAAGAATTAATCCTCCTTGTTCGTCAAACGTACCTCTCTCTCGCTGGGTCAAAGTGATGGACAATGAACTCGTGGGCCCAACACAGAAGCGAAGCGTACGTCGCACGCGAGTGATCATCCTATATAGGACTACGTACCACCGTCTACATGTGGCCCAAAGAGGTGTTTGTGTGATGTTTGAATACGCAATGCACAACTTTGATGTGGCACCACGTATATAGGAAACCAAAAAGTCCCCACAGAGAGCGCGAGGTTCATGACGCGTGGTATGTGCTATATGTACGCCCCCATTCGACGCGTGGTATATATGTACTTCTACTGTATAGCACAAACCAAAAAAGAATCATTCCTTGATGATAAAATTAACCTCTCTCTCGTTGGGTCAAAGTGATGGAGGACAACCTCGCATGCCCACGGATGGAAGCGCCACACGCGAGTGAGTTCCTATATATAGGGCAACCACTGCCTGCATGGTATTGCGTGATGTTTGAATACCAATATAATGTACAACTTTGATGTGGCACCTGCCTCGGGAACCGGAAAGTCCCCACATGGAGCGAGGTTATGACACACATATATATAGAGTATTCATGTTGCCCCCTCTTTGACATGTACATACTCCTATACCGTGTATATACGTAACACAAACAAAAAAAGAACCATCCTTGTTGGTCAAATTAACCTCTCTCTCGTTGTACGTTCAATTGGTCAACGACGATCTCGTGGGCCCATAGAGAGAGGCACACGCGAGTGATGTCATAGGACAAAACCACCGCGTGCATGCGCCCGTGTGTTATGTGATGTTTGAATACCCAATGCACAACTTTGACGTGGCACATGCTTCGCAAACCAGAAACGCACTACACCACGATGCGTGTAGCCCCCTCACTTCAAGCCGGTGGGAGGGTGTGTATGCATGTGCTCGAACTTTGATATGGAATCCCACCATGATCCACACCACACACATGCCAAGATGAATCCACCTTTTGGTCAAATGCCTCTCGTTGTCAGTGGAAACTGAAAACCTTTGCGGGCCAACGAATGGGCACGTCGCTGATAACCGCACGAGGGAGAGTGTCCGAGAGGACCACCAATGCATGCATGTGGCCCGAACATTATGTATGAAAGGGCTGTGTAATGCTTTAAATAACCAATTCATGACTTTGATGTGGCATAGATGACTCACAAATGATCAATAATCCCACACGGAGGTTCACGACTCATAGTGTACTGCCGGACCCCTCCCCCCACCCCCCACACACAGACACACACATCCCGCACCACCACAGCCACTCTGAGGCATGTCAAACTTTTTCTGCAGTGAACATGTCACCAAAGGCGGAGTGTCGTGTTAAAATTTAAAAAAAAACAGACATCATTCGACCTTTTTTATACATTGATTGATTTCCTAGGGATTTAATGTGCAAAAATCAAATTTGAGCTACATGTGCACCAAAATGGATTGCAAAATCATATGTGTCCCTGGGTGCATGTTTCCCTGTGCAAGAGATTTCAAAATATCAAGAATATAGATTTTTAAAATTCAGTAAATCCAAAACTTAATTGAAATTCATGAAACTTATCGTGATGTCATATATGGACACCAGTAGACTGTGATATTGTATTTTTTTCGTCAATGAGACCCGTTTTGATATAATCTTCTTACAAACGGGAGATTATTCAAAACTGGCAACCAATATCTCATACGGATTATTTATTCGGACCGTGTGCGTTAGACCGTGCCATGCTTCAGTTAAGCAGTAAAGCGGCAGAATAAATCATCAATAAACTAAAAAATATACGTGCTGTCACATGCCCCGTGTGCCGTGCGAGCAGGCGTGAGTTGACGGGACGCATGCGAGCAGTCCGTCGCGCAGGCATACCGGGAGGCGTGCGTGCAGGTGTGCATATTGACGGGAGGCATGCGAGTAGCTGTGTGAAATGATGGTAGGAATGGCAGAAGTCCGCCGCGCAGGCTCACCGGGAGGCGAGAAGCTTTTGACCGCCGCCTGCCTCGCTCCCACTGGTCCGTATTAATTGCGCGCCCAAGCCGCCGGCCATAATAGGTGGCCGCACCTCCGGTCCACAGTGGTCACCAATGTCTGGACTCTGGAGTGTATGAGGATGTTGCCGAAGCGCACCATCGGAGGGAGTGGCGACGCCGGGGCTGGTGAAGCACCCGCGCAACGCGTGAAGCTGGGCACAGAGGTTGCCGTCGCTGCCAACGAGGTCTCGCGCGGGCAGCAGCACAACCTTGACTTTGTCGGCGCCGTTGTGCCCCCCCAGCCAGAGCCGGAGGTCAACAGCAACTCTGGCAACGACTGCGACTCCGACGGAAAACCGGTTAGTCATCTATATACCCATTTGTGCGGCAAACATATCATGTGTTTTCTCTGGTTACTCCCCCCCCCCTCTATAATTTTTTTGGAATACAAATCCTATGGTTATGTTCTCTCAGTCCTTGAAATCAGATTAATTAAGATCCGTTAGATGCACGTAGTGTATTGATTGTTTGAATGTTATCCGTATAGAGTTAGTGATTAATTGTTTGTTATGTACAAATGATTTTTGCTAATAATCCGACTAGGGTTAGCTTGCGTGCTAATAATTCGTGGCCAAATCTTGAGAATTGATTTTGAATGTCCTACATATATGTTTGTGCCTTTTTTCTTCCAGATCTTGAGAATTGATTTTGAATGTCCTACATGTATGTTTCTGCCATTTTTTTTCTTTCAGATTGTTATGTACACAGATGAGGCTCTGGCCAGCGCCACCGCCGGATGTAGATCTTGGACCCGGCTGCGTGGCCAGAAGCGGCCACGCCCCCTGGACCTGAGGAACCAGTAGAATCTCCGGCGGACCGCATCAGGGATCTCCCGGACGGCATCCTTGGGGAGATCATCTCCCTTCTCCCCACCAAGGATGGCTGCCGCACACAAGTCCTCGCATCTCGGTGGCGCACTCTATGGCATGCCGCGCCTCTTAATCTCGACTGTCGTCAGCTATCTGTCGATGATGATTCTGAACTCCCCGGAGCCATCATCTCCTCCCACCAGGGCTCCATTCAACGCATCTGCATCCCGGCATGCTACCTGCTGGACATACCCTGCACGGTGGCCGCCTGGCTAACATCCCGTCAATTCGATAAACTCCAGCAGCTTGAGTTCTACCATTACTACAGCGATAGGTTACCACCAAGAGCTGCATCTGTGCCCTCACCAGCGATGCCCATCTCATGGTTTTCCTCCTCTCTCCACACCGCCACCTTGACCCGGTGCCATCTAGCAGACAATCTGGTACAAATGCTTCGACTGCCACTACTGAAAAAACTTGTGCTTGTGTTGGTTGATCTGTCGGTGGCCTCACTTCACAGCATCATCCACTCCAGCTGCCCTACACTAGAGCGTTTGGTGCTTGTTTTTGGAGTAGGAATCCATATCCCTTGTCTCAAAATAAAGTCGCCTCACCTTGTAAGCATTGGAATTCATTTTGAAGGACAGGAGCTCATCATCGAAGATGCCCCTTCACTTCAAAGGTTGCTCCTTGATTGTTGTTATAAACCTTCGCAAATAACTGTGGTCTCTGCACCTAAACTGGAGACCTTGGGTGCAATTAGTGATCCGTTTGAATGGTTCGAGATGGTGTTTGCCTCCACACCTATTGAGGTAATGTATATTATTCATGTACACTTTTGTAATTTGCATTTTTCGTTTGTGCGCATAAGTTAAGTATCATCTTGGAGTACACTTTCAGTGCTAATATTATGTTCTATGCTCAATGAAGCGCTTGTCCATCCTATCAGTGGTGGTGGATTCTGTCAAGACCTTATATATCAGTATGTGGTGTTTTGATCTCAACATCATTATTGCCTTGCTGCAATGCTTTCCATGTCTGGAGAATTTGTATATAAAGGTGACGATTTCACGCACATTGAAAGCCCATATATAATGTACTATAATTAATCGTTCAGCTATCGCTCTTTCAACATAATCTTTTATAGACATTAACTGTTTTCAATCTTCATCTCTATTTAGGCACTAACACATGGAGAAAAAGGTATAACAAATTGATGGTTCAAGAAGCACCGGGATTTTCTCATATCTCATGACATTCGTTTGAAGACAGTAACGCTGGAAGGATATGCATCCAACAGTGCAAACACTAGCCTTGTCACATTCTTCATGTTGAATGCAAGGGCGCTATTGTCCATGAGGATTCAGTTTTTCAACAAGAAATTTCTCACGGAACTGTATGTGGAACAGCATAAAAAGAAGTTTCAGGTGGACCTAAGGGCTTCTGATCGTGCTCGGCTTATATTTACAACAACTTGTCATCATCATGGAGCAGTAAAATTGTTGTACTGGGATCTTGATTTTATGGATCGGACCGATCCATTTGATTGTGACTGCCAAAAACTTTGGTTGAGTTAGATGTTATTGCCCTGTTCAATCCGGGTTATGTGTAAACCTGATGAACAATTAATCCTCGTGCTTTTGTACCTTTTGTAAGCTGGAGTTAGATATTGTTGCCCTGGGTTTGACCCACATTTTCTTTCATACTGGGCGTCTGTGTTCCTATAGGTACTACCTCTGTCGTGTTTTATTCTTTATTGGCCCCTTTCGTATTTTGTAGTACCAAACTTTGACCTTAGATTTAACTAAGAATATATTAATGCATGTGATCAAAAATAATATTATTGGACGTCTATTCCCGGCTATGTTCATCTGCTATAAGCAATAATTATGCATGTGCTTGCTCACCGTTTAGGCGGCCGCGGCGCGCTCTGCTCGCATGCCTCCGCGCGCTCTACTCGCCGTTTAGGCGCCCTCGGGTCGCATCCCTCTGCACGCTCTGCTCGCCGTTTAGGCGCCAAGTCTCGCTCGGGTCACGTCGTCCCTCCGCGCGCGCTCTGCTAGCGGTTGGGGAAGCTTTAGTTATTTGATCTTAGATTATGTTAATTAATTATACCTCCAGAGCCGGAATCATTTGGCTCTGGAGGTATAATTAATTAACCTAAACTATGATCTCCGGCGCCCGTTCCCGGCGCGCAACTCCATCCTGTCGTCGGCCGTTGGGGGTATGCCGGTATGTGTGGGTAGTTAACTAGCTAGCAAGTGGATCAGTAGCGAGTCGCCGGCGGCGGCCATTGTTGTGGTTATTTATAGCTAGCAACTGGCTAGGGGATTGGGGATTTTACAATTCACCCCTGTGGAGCGCGGGAGGCCTTCACTGGAGCGCGGGAAGACTTGAGCACACAACCCGACAACCATATGCGTTATCACGTGTTACCGGACACATGTTAACATAAGGAAACATATGTGTAACCTACTAATCATCACACACGAGTACTCACACACGCATCATGTGCGATACTCCTAGCCATCGCAAGCAACTAGTATGCATTTTCAAAGTTTTTAGTACACACATAATCGCACACGAATTAACTCTAGTAACTGTGTGTGTTATATTTTCTCATCGCAAACAGTTCATACGAGTGGGCTGTTTGCCACGTATCACACACATCTTGTTTACACGAATCGTTTGTGTTTTTTTTGGCTCATCGCAAACAGTTCATCTATGTGAACTGTCTGCCGCATATCACACACATCTTGTTAAGTTGAACCGTTTCTGTTGTGTTCCCTAATCGAAAACAGTTTGTCCGAGTGAACCGTATGCCGTATATCACACACACCTTGATCTAGCTGACCATTTCTGTTGCATTCCCTAATAGCAAATAGTTTATCGAAGCGATCTGTATGTCGTATATCGCACACACATTGATATGGCTGCCCATTTCTGTTGTTCTGTCTAATCGCAAACAGTTCGTATCGATCAACCGTATGCCCCGCATCGCACACGTAACTAAAATCTAAACCGTGTTTGATGTCTCCACCATTGCAAATGTTTTGCATCTTTTTTGACATTTTTTTACATCCCCATTTGCGATTAATGCATCGCACACAGTTTCGTCAAGGGGTCTCTGATAGTAGTGTCGCGTTAGCAGCATCCTGCAGTAGTGACTGGACATCTGCAACTTCACGTGACTCTGTATTGTCACAATTAGTACATGGACATAGGATGTAATCCGCATCGCCAATTCTCCTCTTTGTACTTTCAGCCAAATTCATGAACTCTGTCACACCACTGATAAAATCTGCGGTTCTCCGATTCTTCATCCATACAGATCGTTCCATCTGCACCACACAAATGGTAATTAAAAACAAAACAACAACATTAATACACGGATTAACTGCTGCCCAAAGATGCGTGCATAAATCACAAGGTTTTATTTTCATAATTGCTGAGGGCGCTCCACATTGTTATCTAGACGTGCAATGACAAAAATTAATGGCCAGTCAATTTACACGCAGAGTACTAGTACAACACTACCCTTAGGAATTGAATACCTTAATTAAGCCACTCACGAAAAGAATACCTTAATTAATTAGCCGCGCGGCGACCTCCACCCAGAAGACAGAGAAGCATGATGCGGTGGCACTCCGAGACAACAGGGTCGAGGAGCAAAGCTTAGTGCGGCTGCCGCTTGAAGTTCGACCTCCACTATCCCGCCATCGACCATGATGGATGTGCTCGAATCAGGCCGCCGCCGACCTCGATGGTTGAGCTCCTCCTATCTCCCGCCACAGACCGAGGATTGACCTCCTATGACGCCGCCACCACCCACCGACCGAGGATTAACCTCTTCTCCGGTAGCCGCTGCCTAGGCCGCCGCCACCATCTCTATATGCAGAGCGGCTGTTTTATTTTTTGACGGATATCCGCAGAGCGGCTGTTTACACGGTATCACTGTAACTCAATTATATGTACAGGGTAGTACATCACATACGGTTATGTAACGCCAACCGTGTCTCACCTACGTTGTCTTCTCACACGGTTTGGTGCGGAAATCATGTGTGAAGTTGTAATACCTAACACAAACGACATGTATAAACAGTGTGCCGTATAAAACATATAGTGCCATAAGTAGTTCCTGATCATTAGCTTATCCCCACAGTTTCCCCATTTCCCCCAAATCCCTAGATAGCCTCCAAATTCCCTCGCGTGGCGCTGACATTGGGAGAATGCGGACGAGTGGTGCTGATGGTTTCGGTGCGGCTGTTCCTGCTCGTATCGCCGCCACGACGGCGGTAGCCGCCGAGCACTTGCCTAAGGTCATCAGAAGGCAGGTGTACTACAGATCCGAATCGTCCTGTCAGGTTTCAATCCATCCCGATCTTTTTTAGCATGTCCAAAGTAGCTCCTTGCTGAATCCGTCCTGAATGACCCCCCACCCACCAGGAAAGCGATCTGCCGCCAGATCCGGAGCATGACTCCAGACTCCCGCAACACGAGTTCGACTCCGAGTTTTGCGCCACCGAGAAGTACCAAAAGCCGAGTTGTGTGCACGGGCACACTCCCGCTCAACATGTATGCACGGAGGGATTCGACATTGGCAGGCAGTTTCTCAGTTGCCCCTTAGAGGTTAGTGCTAAGTTCATCATTTTACTTGAGTTAATGCCACCGCTCATCCTGAATACTATTTAACATTGGCAGGGATATGAGGCTTGTGCCTTTGTTAACTGGCTGGATGAAGAATGTCATGGCAGGGTTTGGAGTGTTATCACCAAGCTCACAGAAGATAAAGTAAAGCTGAAGAAGAAACTGGCTGATCTGGAATGTACAATCAGTATGATGAAGCAAGAAAGAATCAATCACAAGCAACAGATGAAAGCAAGAGACAAGAAGGAACTAGCATGTGTAGTTGTGGTTGTCGCATTAGCCATGTTCTTTGTGCTGTTTGCAATGATGATTAGGGGTTTTGTTTGACAGTATTGCTAAAGCACATCTAGATGTGCTCTAAGTAATGCACATCTAGGTCCTATGCCATTGATGTTACGCGAAGATTCGTGCAGATATTTTCCTTTGTCTTTTTTTTTCTTTTCCTTTGTAGTTTGATTATTACTGGCTTCATCAATAAGAAGAGCTCAAAGTATTGCTTGCCAACTGTCCTACTCTGTTCATACCGGTACCGGTGCATAATCCCAAAACTCGTTCCTTGTTTTTGTCTTGAAAAAAGAAATCAGCCAATAGGAGTCCCGCGCAACCTCGGGAATTTGGAGCGACTGGGTACAAATAATTGTGGTTGATTATATCAGCGGTTAGATAATACGTCAACCCCCGCTTCAATTGGCATTTCCTCTTCTCTGCATACCCCGCTTAAGTGTCCACCATCTTCATCGTCCCCGGTAGGCCGCACTACACACTTGCACACACTCTGCAATCTCGCTTTCTCGCGGTTTTTATACGACCGCAACCATGTCGAGTGACAGCGAGGACGACAGTTCGGCCAGCAGTCTGGCACCCGATGATAGGTCAACATCGAAATCATCCCGCTCGTCTTCCATGAGTCCGGTGTGGAGCCCAGACCTCAATTATATCTGGATCATGGAAGGGACGCCGCCTCCGGAGTCGTCAGACGACAACCAGACAGACGAGGAGCCGTCGGAGGATGAAGAAGAGGACGACAATGATGATGAGGAGGAATGGTCGAACAAGGCGGAGGACGACGACGACAGCAACGACGATGATGACGGCGGCGGCGATGAAAAGCCAACGTTCGGCGGCAAGAAGCATCCTCGCCAAGATGATGTCGCAGGGCCATCCAACAACAACAACAAGAAGAAGAAGGACTAAATTAAGCAGACTGCATATATCTGTTTCCGTTCGCTCATATTAATTTGTTATCTCTGTTTATCCTGTCAATCTCATCGCAGACGGTTAGTAATACGTATTTGACAGAGATCTTCTACATTATCACCCACAGGTTGGTTTGTTGAACTGTGTGCCCTAACGAGCACACAATTCACAAAAAAAGACCGTATGGGCTGTCTATAATGATCGCACATAATTCTGATTACCGACCTGTTTGCCGGGTATCACACACATCTTGTTACGCCAAATCGTTTGTGTTCACCTCGATCATCACAAATGGTTCATCAGAGCGGACTATATGCCGTATATCGCACACACCTTGATCTGGCTGCCCATTTCTGTTGTTCTGTCTCATCGCATACAGTTCGTATGGATCAACCGTATGCCCCGCATCGCACACGCAACTAAAATCTGAACTGTGTTTGATGTATCATTCATTGCAAACATTTTGCATCTTTTTTGATAGTTTTTTTACATCACCGTTTGCGATTAATGCATCGCACACAGTTTCGTCAAAGGGTCTCTGATCGTAGTGTCGTGTTAGCAGCATCCTGCGGTAGTGCCTATGAACGCACACACGCACACCCTACCCCTATGAGAACCTTCGAGAGACTGAGCCCGCATATCATCTTGAGATTTACGAAATCACCGTAGATGCCTCGTCGTCGATGGGAACATCTCCTCCCACTGAAAGAGCATGGCCGGAAATCCTGGAATAAATCCAGGAATAATGCGAGCACCAGGACTTGAACCCTGCTGGGCTGGGGATACCACTGTCCTTCTAACCATCCAACCACAGGTTGGTTTGCTAGATATATAATCTTGCTGGGCTTTATTATATCATCTCAATGTTTACAAAAATCACTAGGTTGTTTGAGCCAAACATGACGACCGACCCCGGAGGTGGAAGCCTCAACTTTGCATCCGATGGCAGAACCTTTCACGCCAAGGCGCACCATGAGAGGATCTAAGCGCCCTCCGGTGACCAAGCAACCCGAGGCCACACAAGTGGAAAATGTGCTCATGAGGGCACCATGGCACCACAGGACTTGGAGGTGGACGATGGTATCACTCGGATCTAAAAGGAGCTACTTGATTCACTACTTAGAGAGCAACACTTGAGAGTTATTTGTTGCCCTCTTTGGCAAGGAGTTGCCACCAAGGGGCGAACTAGGGGTGAACTGGTCGATGGTGGTTGGTGTGGCCTAAGGGCACACGAGGTGGGGGAGTCACGATCATGTACATGGATCTGTATCCCAAGGTGTTGTACCGGAATGTTCGCGGTATGAATAACCCAGCCAAAAGGAAGGCAGTTAGAAAAGTTTGTTTCATCGGCGAGAGTTAACCTAGTGTGTTTGCAAGAAACCAAGTTGGATGTGATTGATCAATTTACTATGATGCAATGTATTGGACCGTGTTTGGATGGCCTTGATTACCTATCGACATGTGAAACCCATGGAGGGATTCTTGTGGCTTTGGACACAATGGTGATGGAAGTTGACAACATAAGTCGGGACACCAATTTCATTGTTGAATTAGTACACAACAAGGATGGCTCGAACTCATGGATATCGGTGGTGTATGGGCCGCAAGGAGATGAGCTCAAAATGTAATTCTTGATCGACCTACAGCTAAGGAGGGCCATGTGTCCCGGGCCTTGGTTGGTGCTTGGGGATTTCAACATGATCCTTAGCGCTGCGGACAAGAACAACAACAACCTAAGCCGGCATATCATCGGCAAGTTCAAGGAATCCATAGATGATAATGAGCTTAAAGATTTGTATATGCATGGCAGGCACTTTACATGGACTAACGAGCATGACAACCCAGTTATGACCAAAATTGATCGGGTGTTCGTCACGGTGGAATCGCTCTGCCGGAGAGCAAAAGTGCTCATGCCCAGGTTCCACCTCGAGATGGCAGCGCTTCTTCCCGAAAGTATTCTCCTTATTTTTTCTAAGGTAAATAGGCTCATATAGCAGAAGATGGGCACCGGAGGCCTGCTGGGGTGCCCACGAACTCATAGGGCGTGCCCCTGAGCTTGTAGCTCCCTGGTGGCCCTCCTTCTGGTAATTCTCCCGCCAGTATCTTTTATATATTCCAATATAATTCTTCATGAATTTTCAGATCATTTGGAGTTGTGCAAAATAGTTATCTCTGTTGTAGCCTTTTCAGGTCCAGAATTCCAGCTACCGGCAATCTCCCTCTTCATGTGAAACTTGCAAAATAAGAGAGGAAAGGTATTAGAATAGCACCATAAAGTGAAATAATGACCCAAATCATAATAAATAACAGTAGGAAAACATGATGCAAAATGGACATATCAACTCCCCCAAGCTTAGACCTCGCTTGTCCTCAAGCGAAAGCCGAACTCGATAATCGTGACCACATGTTTAGAGAGAGAGGTGTCGATAAAACAAAATACGAACATGAAAGCATCATGATCATTATCATAGCAGCAGTATATCATCATAAACTTCTCATGATCAAGTAACGATTCATTCACAAACTATAGTACGAACCATAAACTTCATTGAGAACTAACAAACTATGATCTCAGTCATTGAAACAATTGCAGTTTATCATATTTCATAAAATAGTCTATGTAAGAGCTTTATGTAGCAAGTTCACATACTCAACCATCATTTAGTCTTCTATGATTGCTGACACTCAAAGCATATTCAAGGATCAAAAGTTTCAGTCAAATACATAGAAAGATGGGGGCTTATAATTTCCGCTTCCCAACTTATTTACCTCGGGGATAATCTCAACAATAATAACTCATGATTACCTACATTCAACTGGATATATGTGTCTGGCTCTTTCCCCACCAGATGATGCTTGCCCAGAGGAGAATAATTAAGAATAGAATAAGGATGAACATTATTGACTCTTTCATAGAAGTATAATGAAAAGTAAAAGATAGGCCCTTCGTCGAGGGAAGCGGAGGTTGTCATGCGCTTTTGCTTTTGGATGTGCAAACTCGCAACGTAAAGGAACGTCACTTTATATTGCCCCTTGTGATAGCAACCTTCATTATGCAGTCCATCACTTTTATTTCTTTACCATCACAAGATCATACAAAGCTTATTTTCCCTTACAATAAAAGATCATACATATTTAGGAGCAATTTTTACTGCTTTTTGCACCCATGACAACTTACTTGAAGGATCTTATTCAATCCATAGGTAGAATGGTGGACTCTCATGGCAAGAAACTGGGTCCAAGAGTTTTTGGATGCACAAGTAGTATCTCTACTTGGTGCAAAATTTTGGCTAGCAAAAGACTACGAGAAAGAACCATATGTTAGAGGATCCATGACAATATAACTTCTATGTGAACATAAGCAAACATAACTCATTACGTTGCCTTCCTTGTCCAACGTCAACTATTAGATCAAGCATAAAATATTTGATGGGGGCTCAATCATAAAAGATGTCCAAGATAGTATATTTATATGTGAAACCTCTCTTTCTTTAGTACTTCTCATGAATTGCATTAATGACCAATGTTATGTTTGTTAACTTCCAACAAATGTTACCAATTATACTTATTTTATGTGAAGTCATTACTCCCCATGGAACTAGCATATGACCCCTTTTTATTTTTATTTTTCCATTGCTAAGATTCAAGCATGAAGGTAAAGCAACCAAACTCAAACTACTCTTTATTATATAACTCTCACACTCGATTACATAGATAGATAGATCACAAAACAAGCACTTGAAACTAGATCATACTAAAACTTTATTCTTCTAAATCATGAAATAATTAAGGATAGAACTAAGATAGATAATGATGGTAAAAGTGATGGTGATACGATACCAGGACACCTCCCCCAAGCTTGGAACAAACCAAGGGTGGTGCCTGCTACTTCTTGAGCTTGCGTTGGTTTTTCCCTTGAAGAGGAAAGGGTGATGCAGCAAAGTAGACATAAGTATTTCCCTCAGTTAAGAACCAAGGTATCAATCCAGTAGGAGGAATACACAAGTCCCCAATAATTGCACCTACACAAACAAACAAATACTTTGCACCCAACACGAAAAGGGGTTGTCAATCCCTTCACGGTTACTTGCAAGGATGAGATATGATAGAGATAGGTATAAAAGATAAATAAAAGTGCAAAATAAAGTAAAGGTAAATAAATTGCAGCAATGTATTTGTTGTGTTTTTGATTTTATAGATCTAAAAATAATATGATAAAAATAGACCTGGGGGCCATAGTTTTCACTAGAGGCTTCTCTCTTGAAAGAAAGCATACGGTGGGTAAACAAATTACTGTTGAGCAATTGATAGAAAAACGCAAAGTTATGACGATATCTAGGCAATGATCATGAATATAGGCATCACGTCCGTGACAATAGACCGACTCCTGCCTGCATCTACTACTATTACTCCACACATCGACCGCTATCCAGCATGCATCTAGTGCATTAAGTTAACAAGAACGGAGTAACGCCTTAAGCAAGATGACATGATGTAGAGGGATAGATCCAATCAATATGAATAAACCCCACCTTTTTATCCTTAGTGGCAACAATACAAATACGTGTCGTGTCCCCTTCTGTCACTGGGTATGAGCACTGCAAGATTGAACCCACTACAAAGCACCTCTCCCATTGCAAGAAAAATCAATCTAGTTGGACAAACAAAATCAATAGATCAGAGAGAAATACAAAGCTATCTTAGTGATGCATAAAAGAGTTCAGAGAAGACTCAAATAATATTCATAGATAATCTGATCATAAATCCATAATTCATCAGATCTCAACAAACGCACCACAAAAGAAGATTACATCGAATAGATATCCAAGAACATCGAGGAGAACATTGTATTGAAGATCAAAGAGAGAGAAAAAGCCATCTAGCTACTAGCTATGGACCCGTAGGTCTGTGGTAAACTACTCATACATCATCGGAGGGGCAGCAAGGTTGATGTAGAAGCCATCCGTGATCGAATCCCCCTGCGACGGAGTGCCAGAAAAGGCCCCTAGATGGGATCTCACGAGAACAAAAGCTTGCGGTAGTGGAAAAGTATTTTTGGTGTGCCCTCTGGTATACGGGAAATATTTGGGTATTTATAGAGCAAAGATTAGGGTTAGAGGAGCATCAAGGGCCCCACAAGCCTGGGGGCGCCACCCTGGGGCGCGCCCTTCGAGCTTGTCGCCAACTGGTGGCCCCTCTGACCCCCCCGAAGGTTCCTGGGTGTCTTCTGGTCCAAGAAAAATCCTCAAAAAGTTTTGTTCCATTTGGACTCCGTTTGATATTGACTTTCTGTAATGACAAAAACAAGGAAACAACAGCAACTGGCATTTGGCACTAGGTTAATAGGTTAGTCCCAAGAAATGATATAAAATAGCATAATAATGCATATAAAACATCCAAGATGGATAATATAATAGCATGGAACAATAAAAAATTATAGATACATTAGAGACGTATCAGTGCCCATACCCGTGTACTGAAGCATCCTTCTTCGGTGATGATGTTGATGAGGTGGTAGGTTTGGTTTCTACAAGCAAGAACTGCATATTATCATTGATCCTTCAAAGAGCATGATTACGCTCCTCCAATAGAATAACCTCGTGAGTGAGTGCAGTGTTTTGAGCACAAATTGCTTCAACAACCTTTAATGCATCAGTTCAGACAAAGAAAGATTATGACGAAGAGTTTGAAATATGTATCCCTTTTCTGTAGCCTCCACTCGGGGTATGGATTGATTTCCTTTTTCATGGGACCGACTACTCGTGGCCTCTTTAGCCTCCTCCTGCTCAAAGGAGTCCTCCTCTCAAGATGACTACTCATAATAGTCCTCACTGAAAGGACGTTTGCCCGGTGAAGGTTGCACGATCCATTTATTCCATCTTGCTATACATGCTGAACATGAAGTGCAGGGTCGTTCGAGAATGCGTTCTAATTTTTCCACAGGTCGTACTTCCACATGGGCGCCATGCACCCCTGCTGCTCCGTCCACTCACACCTCTACAACAACACCTGCAACCTCTCGACTGGGGCCTACTTCATCAACTTCAACATCACACACTTTGGCGCCAATGAAAAGTACTACATCAACTCCAACAAAAAGTTCGTCCTCATCGTCCGCTTACTCCAAAAGAACAAAGGATATCTAGTGCCACACTTGTAAGGGATTTGGCCATGTCATGAAGGAGTGTCCTAATAAGCATGTATTGATCATTCATGAAGACGGCGAGTACGACTCCTCTAGTGATTTTGATGAAGACACATATGCCTTGCTCGTTGCACATGAAGACGATGACAAAAGACCGGCACAAGAGGAAGAACATGTAACCGTCAAAGACGCCGATAAGTACATGAGTCTTATATCACATCGTGTACTTAGTGCTTAGATTGTCAAAGCAAAGAAGGATCAACGTCACAACCTATTCCACATCAAAGCAGTCGTCAAGGATCGCCCAGTTCGCATAATCATTGATGGAGGGAGTTGTAACAATTTAGAAAGCATTAACATGGTGGAGAAGCTCTCCCTACCTTCCAGACAACATCAACATCCTTACTACATTCAATGGTTTAATGATGGTGGAAAACTAAACGTAACACCCATGGCGAGAGTTCCTTTTTCTTTATGTTCATACCATGATACTATTGACTGTGATATTGTGCCTATGCAAGCTTGTTCTATGTTACTATGAAGGCCATGGCAGTATGATAAACAATGTTTACATGATGGTAGAATTAATCAGTAAACTCTAACACATAAAGGAAAGACAATCATTCTACACCCTATCTCTCCTGAGCAAATTTTAAAAGATGATCTTGCTAGGGCAGTAGAAACAAAAATATTGAGCGTGCTAAATTGAAAGGTGCTTCTTTTCTAGCTACACGTGCTGAAATTTTTGAGTTAGGTACTCACACTGATGAATATTATGCTCTTATTTACAAAGATGTTTTGTTTTCATTTCAGGATATGCCTTCTTCTTTGCCCCCTGTCGTTGCTAACCTTTTGCAGGAGTATCAAGATGTGTTTCCAAAGGAAGTACCACTGGGGCTGCCACCTATGAGATGAATTGAGCACCAGATTGACTTGATACCTGGTGCCTCATTAACCAACCGTGCGCCGCATCGGACTAATCTAGAGGATACTAAGGAGATTCAGCGACAAGTTCAAGAACTACTCTACAAAGGTTACATTCGTGAATCACTTAGTCCATGTGTTGTACCCATTTTACTTCTTCCCAAAAAGGACAATACTTCACGTATGTTTGTTGATTGTAGAGCCTTTAATAATATTACAATTCGATATCGTCATCCTATTCCTAGATTAGATGACATGCTTGATGAACTTAGTGGCTCAGTTGTGTTTTCTAAAGTGGACTTGCGTAGTGGCTATCATCAAATTCGTATGAAACGAGGTGATGAATGGAAAACTGATTTCAAAACTAAATTTGGTTTATATGAGTGGTTAGTTATGTTGGAAATATGTCCTAGAGGCAATCATAAATTGGTTATTATCATATTTCCCATTCATGATAAATGTTTATTATTCATGCTAGAATTGTATTGACCGGAAACTTAAATACATGTGTGAATACATAAACTACACCGTGTCCCTAGTAAGCCTCTACTAGACTAGCTCGTTATTCAAAGATGGTTATGGTTTCCTAACCATGGACATGAGTTGTCATTTGATAATGGGATCACATCATTAGGAGAATGATGTGATGGACAGACCCAACCGTAAGCTTAGCATCAGATCGTTTAGTTATTTGCTATAGCCTTCTTCATGTCAAGTATCAGTTCCTTAGACCATGAGATCATGCCACTCCCGGGTACCAAAGGAATGCCTTGTGTGCTATCAAACATCACTTCGTAACTGGGTGATCATAAAGGTGCTCTACAGGTATCTCTGAAGGTGTCTGTTGGGTTGCATGGATCGAGACTGGGATTTGTCGCTCCGTGTGACGGAGAGGTATCTCTGGGCCCTCTCGGTAATGCAACATCATAAGAAGCTTCATGTGACTAATGAGTTTAGTCACGGGATCTTGTATTATGGAACGAGTAAAGAGACTTGCCGGTAACGAGATTGAACTAGGTATGGAGATACTGACGATCGAATCTCGGGCAAGTAACATATCGCCGGACAAAGGGAATTGCATACGGGATTGACTGAATCCTTGACATCGTGGTTCAACCGATAAAGATCTTTGTTGAATATGTAGGAATCAATATGGGCATCCAGATCCCGCTATTGAATATTGATTGGAGAGGAGTCTCGGTCATGTCTGCATGTTCCCGAACCCGTAGGGTCGCACGCTTAACGTTCGGTAGCGCTAGGGTAGTATTGAGATATTAATAGTAGAAAGTCCAAAGGTTGTTTGGAGTCTCGGATTTGATCCGGGACATCACGAGGAGCTCCAGAATAGTCTGGAGGTAAAGATTTATATATGGAAAGTTGTTATCGGGGTTCCGGAAAAAGTTTGAGTTTTTTCGGTATTGTGTCGGGAAGGTTCTAGAAGGTTCCTGAGTGGGGCCCACTTGCATGGGGGACCCACATGAACGTGGGTAGTCACAATCCTGGTCTAGGTGCACCAAGATCCTCTCTTAAAAGGAATAGTATCATATCCCGAAGGGATAAGGTCAGAATCCCTAGAAAGGGGATAGCGATCGGTGGGGAAGGAAAGGAGGGATTTCCTTCCTCCCCTTTGACCAACGACCCTAGGGCCTTGGAGGGCAAGCCACCATCCCCTCCACGCCTATATAAAGGTGGGAAGGCATTGGGGGCAGCCCCCCTTCGACCCTTGCCCGTTATCTCTCCCAACTCTTCCCACGTTTCACCGGTATGCGCTTGGCGAAGCCCTGCTGGAATTCCGCCACCACCACCACCACCACACCGTCGTGTTGGTTCAGATCTCATCTACCTCCTCTCCCTCCCTTGCTGGATCAAGAAGGAGATGAAGTCGCCGAGCTGTACATGTGCTAAACTCAGAGGTGCCGTCCGTTTGGCACTAGATCGGATTGGATCGCGATTGGATCGTGAAGAGTACAACTACATAATCGCGTTACAATGTTAACGCTTATGGTCTACAAGGGTATCTAGACATGATATGTCTCCAACGTATCTATAATTTTTTATTATTCCATGCTATTATATTATCCATCTTGGATGTTTTATATGCATTATTATGCTATTTATATCATTTTTTTGGACTAACCTATTAACCTAGTGCCAAGTGGCAGTTGCTGTTTTTTCCTTGTTTTTGTCTTTACAGAAAATCAATACCAAACGGAGTACAAACAGAACGAAACTTTTTGAGGATTTTTCTTGGACCAGAAGACACCCAGGAACCTTTGGGAGGAGGTCAGAGGGGCCACAAGTTAGCGACAAGCTTGGGAGGCGCGCCCCCGGGGGGCAGGCTTGTGGGGCCCCTGATGCCCCTCTAACCCTAATCTTTGCTCTAGAAATACCCAAATATTCCCCGTATACCAGAAGGCATACCAAAAATACTTTTCCGCCGCCGCAAGCTTCTATTCTTGTGAGATCCCATCTTCGGGCCTTTTCCGGTACTTCGCCGGAGGGGGATTCGATCATGGAGAGCTTCTACATCAACCTTGCAGCCCTTGATCTACGGGTCCATAGCTAGTAGCTAGATGGCTTCTTCTCTCTATTTGATTTGCAATACAATGTTCTCCTTGATGTTCTTGGACATCTATTCGATGTAATCTTCTTTTGCGGTGCGTTTGTTGAGATCCGATGAATTGTGGATTTATGATCAGATTATCTATGAATATTATTTGAGTCTTCTCTAAACTCTCTTATGCATGATTAAGATAGCGTTGTATTTCTCTCCGATCTATTGATTTTGTTTGGCCAACTAGATTGTTTTTTCTTGCAATGGGAGAGGTGATTTGTAGTGGGTTCAATCTTGCGGTACTCATACCCAGTGACAGAAGGGGACATGACACGTATTTATATTGTTGCCACTAAGGATAAAAAGGTGGGGTTTATTCATATTGATTGGATCTATCCCTCTACATCATGTCATCTTGCTTAAGGCGTTACTCCGTTCTTATTAACTTAATACACTAGATGCATGCTGGATAGCGGTCGATGTGTGGAGTAATAGTAGTAGATGCAGGCAGGAGTCGGTCTACTTGTCACGGACGTGATGCCTATATTCATGATCATTGCCTAGATATCTTCATAACTTTTCCCTTTTCTATCAATTGCTCAACAGTAATTTGTTTACCCACCGTATGCTTTCTTTCAAGAGAGAAGCCTCTAGTGAAAACTATGGCCCCCGAGTCTATTTTTATCATATTATTTTCAGATCTATAAAATCAAAGACACAAAAAAGCCTTGCTGCAATTTGATTACCTTTACTTTCTTTTGCACTTTTACTTATCTTTTGTACCTATCTCTATCATATCTCATCCTTGCAAGCAACTGTGAAGGGATTGACAACCCCTTTTTCGCGTTGGGTGCAAGTATTTGTTTGTTTGTGTAGGTGCAATTATTGGAGACTTGTGTGTTCCTCCTACTGGATTGATACCTTGGTTCTTAACTGAGGGAAATACTTATCTCTACTTTGCTGCATCACCATTTCCTCTTCAAGGGAAAAACCAATGCAAGCTCAAGAAGTAGCAGGAAGAATTTCTGGCGCCGTTGCCGGGGAGGACCAACATCAAGCCTACCAAGTACCTATCATAAATTATCATCTCTTTCACTTACATTATTCGCCATTTGCCTCTCGTTTTCTCTCCCCCGCTTCAAAAACATTTTCAGAAAAATACAAAAATATTTGCCTTTTCGTTTGCCTTTATGTCTTACTTGGTTTGTTTGCTTGTTCGTTATGCATAATTGTATGTTTATTGAAAATCAGAAAACAAAAAGCTTATGGATCCTCATCCACTTGCTAATCTTTTTATAAGATCCAATTATGATGAACCAATCTCTAGTGAGTTGAGTACACTAGATTATCTTTATGAAGTTTTGCTTGAAATTCGTGAATCTGAAAATTGTGATGAAGTGCTAAAAGAGGAAATTTATGAAGTGATCCATGATAGCTCTTTTAATGAAAAGCATGATTCCAATGATGTTATTATAAATTCTATTAATGTCAATTGTGCTAATAATATGCAAAACTACAAGCTTGGGGATGATGATATTGTTATACCCGCTACTTATTGCAATTATCATGATTGGGGTGATAATGCTTCTTATGATCTTGAAAATTTTGTTTATGCCTCATGTTGAATATGCTATTGATAATAATGTTTGCAATAGTATTGAAAGTGGGTTTGGAAGAATGTCAAATTTTGGAAAAAAGAATCCCACATATTTGGAGAGTCTTATGAAATTATTGATAAAAGTGGGTTTGGAGAGGTCATGACTTTAGTTTATGTTAATCCCACTATCTTGGAAGAGTATAAGACTTTTATTCATGTGGATCATATAGTATTCGATGTAATCTTCTTTTACGGTGCATTTGTTGAGATTCGATGAATTGTGGATTTATGATCAAATTATCTATGAATATTATTTGAGTCTTCTCTGAACTCTTTTATGCATGATTAAGATAGCTTTGTATTTCTCTCCAATCTATTGATTTGGTTTGGCCAACTAGATTGATTTTTCTTGCAATGGGAGAGGTGATTTCTAGTGGGTTCAATCTTGCGGTGCTCATACCCAGTGATAGAAGGGGACATGACACGTATTTGTATTGTTGCCACTAAGGATAAAAAGGTAGGGTTTATTCATATTGATTGGATCTATCCCTCTACATCATGTCATCTTGCTTAAGGCGTTACTCTGTCCTTGTTAACTTAATACACTAGATGCATGCTGGATAGCGGTCGATGTGTGGAGTAATAGTAGTAGATGCAGGCAGGAGTCGGTCTACTTGTCACGGACGTGATGCCTATATTCATGATCATTGCCTAGATATCGTCATAACTTCGCGCTTTTCTATCAATTGCTCAATATTAATTTGTTTACCCACCGTATGCTTTCTTTCAAGAGAGAAGCCTCTAGTGAAAACTATGGCCACCGAGTCTATTTTTATCATATTATTTTCAGATCTATAAAATCAAAAACACAAAAATACCTTGCTGCAATTTAATTACCTTTACTTTATTTTGCACTTTTACTTATCTTTTATACCTATCTCTATCAGATCTCATCCTTGCAAGTAACCGTGAAGGGATTGACAACCCCTTTTTCGCGTTGGGTGCAAGTATTTGTTTGTTTGTGTAGGTGCAATTATTGGAGACTTATGCATTCCTCCTACTAGATTGATACCTTGGTTGTTAACTGAGTGAAATAATTATTTCTACTTTGCTGCTTCACCCTTTCCTCTTCAAGGGAAAAATCAACGCAAGCTCAAGAAGTAGCAGGAAGAATTTCTGGGGCCGTTGCCGGGGAGGATCTAAATCAAGCCTACCAAGTACCTATCATAAACTCTCATCTCTTGCACTTACATTATTCGCCATTTGCCTCTCATTTTCCTCTCCCCCACTTCTAAAATGTTTTCAGAAAAACACAAAAATATTTGCCTTTTTGTTTGCCTTTATGTCTTACTTGGTTTGTTTCCTTGTTCGTTATGCATAATTGTATGTTTATTGAAAATCAGAAAACAAAAAGCTTATGGATCCTCATCCACTTGCTAATCTTTTTAAAAGATCCAATTATGATGAACCAATTGCTGGTGAGTTGAGTACACTAGATTATCTGTTTGAAGTTTTGCTTGAAATTCGTGAATCTGAAAATTGTGATGAAGTGCTAAAAGAGGAAATTTATGAAGTGATTCATGATAGCTCTTTCAATGAAAAGCATGATTGCAATGATGTTATTATAAATTCTATTAATGTCAATTATGCTAATAATATGCAAAACTACAAGCTTGGGGATGATGATATTGTTATATCTGCTACTTATTGCAATGATCATGATTGGGGTGATAATGCTTCTTATGATCTTGAAAATTTTGTTTATACCTCATGATGAAAATGCTATTGATAATAATGTTTGCAATAGTATTGAAAGTGGGTTTGGAAGAGTGTCAACTTTTGGAAAAAAGAATCCCACATATTTGGAGAGTGTTCAATCTTATGAAATTATTGATAAAAGTGGGTTTCGAGAGGTCATGACTTTAGTTGATGTTAATCCCACTATCTTGGAAGATTATAAGATTTTTATTCAGGTGGATCATGAAGTATTCGATGCAATCTTCTTTTGCGGGGCGTTTGTTGAGATCCAATGAATTGTGGATTTATGATCAGATTATCTATGAATATTATTTGAGTCTTCTCAGAACTCTTTTATGCATGATTAAGATAACATTGTATTTCTCTCCGATCTATTGATTTGGTTTGGCCAACTAGATTGTTTTTTCTTGCAATGGGAGAGGTGATTTGTAGTGGGTTCAATCTTGCGGTGCTCAAACCCAGTGACAGAAGGGGACATGACACATATTTGTATTGTTGCCACTAAGGATAAAAAGGTAGGGTTTATTCATATTGATTGGATCTATCCCTCTACATCATGTCATCTTGCTTAAGGCGTTACTCCGTTCTTGTTAACTTAATACACTAGATGCATGCTGGATAGCAGTCGATGTGTGGAGTAATAGTAGTAGATGCAGGCAGGAGTCGGTCTACTTGTCACGGACGTGATGCCTATATTCATGATCATTGCCTAGATATCTTCATAACTTTGCCCTTTTCTATCAATTGCTCAACAATAATTTGTTTACCCACCGCATGCTTTCTTTCAAGAGAGAAGCCTCTAGTGAAAACTATGGCCCCCGAGTCTATTTTTATCATATTATTTTCAGATCTATAAAATCAAAAACACAAAAATACCTTGCTGCAATTTAATGACCTTTACTTTATTTTGCACTTTTACTTATCTTTTATACCTATCTCTATCAGATCTCATCCTTGCAAGTAACCGTGAAGGGTTGACAACCCCTTTTTCGCGTTGGGTGCAAGTATTTGTTTGTTTGTGTAGGTGCAATTATTGGAGACTTGTGTGTTCCTCCTACTGGATTGATACCTTGGTTCTTAACTGAGGGAAATACTTATCTCTACTTTGCTGCATCACCCTTTCCTCTTCAAGAGAAAAACCAACGCAAGCTCAAGAAGTCGTAGGAAGAATTTCTAGCACCGTTGCCGGGGAGGATTGTAACATCCCCAGCATCACACTACAGTAATCCCTTATGATCAGAGCCAAGTCATCTTGATTTACAAGCTTAATCATATTGGATTAATATCTCAGTTCCAATTCTGCCACTGAATTCAAATTCTAATGCAAGTGAAATTTGAAGTTGCTCAAATATTGCTGCAAAAATGTTCATCATTTAGCAAATATTCCAAAACAATTTATTGTTAAGGAAAACAACATCACCTCAATGCTAAGATGGACAGTAACAATTAAAGCAGCGTCAAACAGCACTTTAAAATGCCAATTCCATTTCTGAAAAATCCAAAATGGAATAAAAAAATTCCCAAACTTTTTGCGGTAGTGCACAATATTTCCTAGTATTTGTTTCTGCCAGCCACACATTTTTGCTAAAGTCATATGATGGCTGTTTTAATTGCAAAAAGCCTGCTGGGAAAAAGAAACACAAAAGAAAATGGAAAAAGGCCCAAACTGGACTGGGCCTAAGTGCACAGTACCCTGGCCCAGCCCAGCCGGCCTGCCTCCCTCCTCTCTCTCTCTTCCCCGTCGCCATGTCACGCGCGCCGTGGCCGAGCGCGCGCTAGCCAACCGCTGGCCGACATCGCGACACCCACCGACACCGAGGGGATAAGGATTCCCCCTCGTCCTTCCCCTGGTCCTCCCTCGCCACTTCTCCCCCCTCTCCTTCCCCTCGAGCTCGGCTCCCTCCTCCTCTCTCTCTGCCGAGCACCTTCGCCGCCGCGTTGCTGCTCCGCCGTGGCCATCGGTGGCCCCGGACGCCGTCGCCGTGTCTGGGAGAACCGCGAAGCTCCGCCATGTTGCCTGCCTCTTCGAGCCGTAGCCGGGAGCCACTCCAGCCTCGCCTGCGGCCTCTTCCCCATCTTCGGCCGCCGCAACTCGCCACCGTCGTCTCTGCGCTCCCGTTCACCCAAGGGTCTTCCGTGACTGCTCGGTGAGCTCCAGCTCCTCTCCAAACCTTCGTCTCGTGCTAGAACGCGTGGCTGTCGCCGTTCCCCACATGCCCGAGCTCGCCGCCGCACGAGCTCGTCGCTGGCCATGTTCCGGTGACCAAACACCTGCGCACGCATATCCATCTAGTTCACATGCGCGTGTAGATCATCGCCATCACCCTAGCTCGAGCCGCCGCGTGCTGTATCACCGTGTTCACTGGCACCCGAACTCCGGCGCCGCTCCGGTCATCGCCGCCGTCGTTTCCGGCCACCTCCGGCCCGGAGACCACCCGCGTTGGATGCGGCGTAGCACGCTCGTTCGAATGCAAGTAACCGCACATTAAACAACCCACCGTAGCGCATTTCCGGCCATCTCCGGTGATCAGCCGTCACGCGCGAGCTCGCCGGAGCTCCACCGGCACCGCCGCTGACCTGGCAAGTGTGGGGCCCACCCCAGTGAGGCTGCCAGTGGGCCCCAGCGCCTCAGTTGACCGCGTTGACCACGGTCAACGTGGGCACTGTTTACCCCCTGTCAATGACTTGTGCCCCCCTGCGCTTAATTAAGTTAATTAGATTTTTACAATTAATATGTTAATCAGTATAGTCACTGACATATGGGGCCCACACCCCTAATTAGTTCTGTTAGATTAGTTTAACCCATTGTTAAACTCACAGAGGCTGACAGGTGGGACCCAGCTGCCAGGTTTGACCTGAACAGCTGCGGTTGACCTGCTGACCTCATGCTGACGCAATAATTCATTTATGTTAATTTAAATAATTTTAGAAAATGCTAAAATCTTTGAGAAATCATAGAAATTAAGCCGTAGCTCGGATCGAAAAACTTTCTATATGAAAGTTGATCAGAAAAATGAGACAAATCCGAATATGCCTACCTCATACCTGTCACATGCCTCTAGCATGATGAACATGGAACTTTCCCCTCCGTTTCATCCGTTCGATAATCACCCGGAGCTGGGAGAACACTCCCGGATAATTTCCTGCTCCCACTAACTTGCATAGTACTGCATTAGGGCACCTCTCGAATAACGTGGTACCATGCTATGCTTCTGTGATTGCATTTGCCTGCCTTTATTTATTGTTTCTTTCCCCTCCTCCTATTCGCTAGACCCCGAGACTGCTGACGATGCCCTGGTGATCAACTACTACACCGTCGGAGTTTCCTTTTTCATCTGCCGAGCTTCCAGGCAAGCCCCTCCCTTGAACATTTCGATATCGCCCATTCCATTCTCTCATGCTTGCATTAGATTTTGCTACTGTAATTGATTGCTCCTATTCAGATGCATAGCCTGTTTTTGTAACTGTTGTTGATACCTACCTGCTTATCCTAAACTCCTTAGTATAGGCTGGATAGAGATCCACCAGAGACCCCACTTTAACCCAGTTGCCCCCGCTGGATTATCAGATGACTCAATCAACGTGATCGACAACCAGGCCCCGGCACCGCACATCACCCCCTTAGTTGTATGACACTACTGGGTTACTTTGAGTGCCAAGGGTGATACCTCGTCAACACATCTGATGTTAACCTTGTAGGGTAGTTAATTGGTCGTGGTCATCGAGGGTGATTCCTCCTTCCCCACTCCCGATAACGACGCTGTCGTGCAACACCTCAAGTGTGAACCCATCGAGGGTGATTCCTCCGAGTTCACCTTGACAGATACATCGAGTAGGAATCCAACGAGGGTGATACCTCAGATTCCCCTGATGTTATGGACACACGGATACTTGGACTTTACAACTGTTTCTTGGAAAGGCGGGTCGACCCTGAGGGGTACCCGCGAGTGATGGGAAGTCAGGTTGACCTGGAGGGTACCCGAGAGATAAATACGAGGCGTGGCCGGGTATTCTTAGCCCTTGCCGCAAGTCCTCGAGACGGGGCGATGGGGTCACATCGATCGTGAGTCTCTGCTCGTTACCGCACTACCAATCCACTAACGACTTGGATATTTGATCCGAGTGGGCCTCTGGCCCGACAGCACTAACCATCACGCGAGAATAGTTATGGGCACTCTGCATCGTGGCATCTGCCGAAAGCTCTATCAGACGTCCAGTTCAGTATGGCGGCCGGGCTGGGCTGGCACCATCCGGTAGTGGTGGAGCTTGGACCCGCCCTGCTCGCAACGACCCGGAGTGCAGAGGGCGATGGCCCAAGACCCCTGAGCGCTTAGGATATAGACTGACGGGGACCTCTCTACTGAGCTCTAGGTAGGGTTGCGGTGTGTCGTTTGGCCGAGGCCATGCATGACCCAGAGAAGTGTGTCCGACCGGAGTTAAGTGAGCGTGGTGGGTAAGTTGGTGCACCCCTGTAGGGAAGAACTAATCTATGCATAGCCGGATCCTCGGTAACGGACACTCGGAGTTGTATCCCGATCGATACAACTAGAACTGGATACTTGTGATGAGAAATGGATAGTATGGCTCTGGGATTGCTTTCTCGCAGGGAGTCGAGGAAAGATCTCTGGGCGAGGTTGATAACACTACTACTACTATATATTGTGCTAATCTACACTCTTCTAATGCTGCAAGACCGCTGAAGATGCTAGTCTTCGATAGGACTAGGCCTTCCCTCTATTCTGGCATTTCTGCAGCCCAGTTCACATATACAGCCTTCCTTTGATAATGTTGCATATGTAGTGTAGATCCTTGCTTGCTGAGTACTTTGGATGAGTACTCACGGTTGCTTTGCTCCCTCTTTTTCCCATATCCGTTTGATGCAACCAGACGACGGAGCCCAGGAGACAGAAGCCCCCGTCGACGACTACTACTACTACACCGAGGATGGATACTACTACATGTTGGCCGACGACCAGGAGTAGGTTCGGAGGGTCCCAGGCAGGAGGCCTGCGCCTTTTCGATCATAGTCTTTGTTTTGCCCCGCCTTTTTAAAGGCCTGTCTGTGTTTTCTTTTATATCTGTACTCAGATATCTGATGCTTCCGCTGACGCTTGTAAGCGAGCTTATGTATTCGAGCCCTCGAGGCCCCTGGCTTGTAATATAAAGCTTGTATTATTTTAATTTGTGTCTAGAGTTGTGTTGTGATATCTTCAAGTGAGTCCTTAGGCTTGATCGTGTGCATTTGCGTGTATGATTAGTGCACGATTGAGTCGGGGGCGTCATAGGTTGGTATCAGAGCCAGCTGCCTGTAGGAACCCCCTTTCCAACTCCTTGGCCAACGTTGAGTCTAGTATCCGAAAAACTGTTTTACTAACTTGGCTATGTGGCTTACGGCCCACATCGCCGAATGGGTGGTATTAGGATCTTTTATTCCTCTTCCTTACTCTGGGACTCTGATCTCTCTTCTATTCGGGTTAAATGATTTTGCTAACTCTAGGATCTCGTGCTCACATACACCCGGAGATTTTCTATGCCTCTCTCAAAATTCATAGCCCGAATCTGCTTCGCACCGTTCACGGACTGCAGGATCCTTTTATCAAGGGCACCCTGCGTTGTCCCTTGCAGATTCGTCGCTCCAGCAGTTTTTTCCGATGTTGATGTAGCCTTTGCTATGTCTCGTTGTGTACTTCCTTACCGCGTGCCTGCGCGCCGCCTAGCATGTCTAGCGGTGAAATTTGTGCCGTTATGTTGTCCGCATGTACCCAACTCTGTGCATGGATCTGTACGTCTTAATTGACTACTGTTAAGTATCTATTACATTGCTTAATTGTTGTCGTGACCGGTAAGATGTCACCATTCTCCCTACTTTTGAATGACACCCCCCACAGTTCCTCAGGATTGGAACCTGACTCTCCTGTACAACCTTGATTCCGAAATATTCTTTGCACTTGACTTCGTGTGTTATCACGAGCTGCCCTTCGAGAGATGATCTATTCCCGATGCTCTGAACCCCTATTCACACTCTGTTCAGGTATCGATCGGATGTACATTCGCTTGAAACTTCTTATTGTACCTTCATACTTTGCTCTCGATGTTTTCTTAAGTTTCAACTCGAGAGATACTTCTGCCACATTTCCTGAAATGTTCACCAAATAATTAACCCTATAAGGGTCAGTTCTCCCGAAGTTACCCTTTACTCCCACACTTAAATCTCGGGACGAGATTTCTTGTAGTGGAGGAGATTTGTAACATCCCCAGCATCACACTACAGTAATCCCTTATGATCAGAGCCAAGTCATCTTGATTTACAAGCTTAATCATATTGGATTAATATCTCAGTTCCAATTCTGCCACTGAATTCAAATTCTAATGCAAGTGAAATTTGAAGTTGCTCAAATATTGCTGCAAAAATGTTCATCATTTGGAAAATATTCCAAAACAATTTATTGTTAAGGAAAACAACATCACCTCAATGCTAAGATGGACAATAGCAATTAAAGCAGTGCCAAACAACACTTTAAAATGCCACTTCCATTTCTGAAAAATCCAAAATGGAATCAAAAATTTCCCAAACTTTTTGTGGCAGTGCACAATATTTCCTAGTATTTGTTTCTACCAGCCACACATTTTTGCTAAAGTCATATGATGGCTGTTTTAATTGCAAAAAGCCTGCTGGGAAAAAGAAACACAAAAGAAAATGGAAAAAGGCCCAAACTGGATTGGGCCTAAGTGCACAGTACCCTAGCCCAGCCCAGCCGGCCTCCCTCCCTCCTCTCTCTCTCTTCCCCGTCGCCGTGTCACGCGCGCCGTGGCCGAGCGCGTGCACGCCGACCGCTGGCCGACACCGCGACACCCACCGACGCCGAGGGGATAAGGATTCTCCCTCGTTCTTCCCCCTGGTCCTCCCTCGCCACTTCTCCCCCCTCTCCTTCCCCTCGCCCTCGGCTCCCTCCTCTCTCTCAGCCGAGCGCCTTCGCCGCCGCGCTGCTGCTCCGCCGTCGCCACCGGCGGCCTCGGACGCCGTCGTCGTGTCTGGGAGAACCGCGAAGCTCCGCCATGTCGCCTGCCTCTTCGAGCCGTAGCCGGGAGCCAGTCCAGCCTCGCCTGCGGCCTCTTCCCCATCTCCGGCCGCCGCAACTCGCCACCGTCGTCTCTGCGCTCCCGTTCACCCAAGGGTCTTCCGTGACCTCTCGGTGAGCTCCAGCTCCTCTCCTAACCTTCGTCTCGCGCTAGAATGCGCGGCTGTCGCCGTTCCCCACATGCCCGAGCTCGCCGCCGCACGAGCTCGTCGCCGGCCACGTTCCGGTGACCAAACGCCCGCGCATGCATATCCATCTAGTTCACACGGGCATGTAGATCATCGCTGCCACCCTAGCTCGAGCCGCCGCGCGCTGTATTGCCGTCTTCACTGGCACCCGAACTCTGGCGCCGCTCCGGTCATCGCCGCCGTCGTTTCCGGCCACCTCCGGCCCGGAGACCACCCGCGTTGGATGCGGCGTAGCACGCTCGTTCGAACGCAAGTAACCGCACGTCAAACAACCCACCGTAGCGCATTTCCGGCCATCTCCGGCGATCGGCCATCGCGCGCAAGCTCGCCGGAGCTCCTCCGGTGCCGCCGCTGACCTGGCAAGTGTGGGGCCCACCCCAGTGAGGCTGCCAATGGGCCCAGTGCCTCAGTTGATCGCGTTGACCACGGTCAACGCGGGCACTGTTCACCCCTTGTCAATTACTTGTGGGCCCCTGCGCTTAATTAAGTTAATTAGGTTTTTAAAATTAATATGTTAATCAGTATAGTCACTGACATATGGGGCCCACACCCCTAATTAGTTCTGTTAGATTAGTTTAACCCACTGTTAAACTCACAGAGGCTGACAGGTGGGACCCAGCTGCCAGGTTTGACCTGAACAGTTGCGGTTGACCTGCTGACCTCATGCTGACATCATGCTGACACAATAATTCATTTCTGTTAATTTAAATAATTTTAGAAAATGCTAAAATCTTTGAGAAATCAGAGAAATTAAACCGTAGCTCGGATCGAAAAACTTTCTATATGAAAGTTGATCAGAAAAATGAGACAAATCCGAATATGCCTTCCTCATACCTGTCACATGCCTCTAGCATGATGAACATGGAACTTTCCCCTTTGTTTCATTCGTCCGATAATCACCCGGAGCTGGGAGAACACTCCCGGATAATTTCCTGCTCCCACTAACTTGCGTAGTACTGCATTAGGGCACCTCTCGAATAACGTGCTACCATGCTATGCTTCCGTGATTGCATTTGTCTGCCTTTATTTATTGTTTCTTCCCCCTCCTCCTATTCGCTAGACCCCGAGACCACTGACGATGCCCTGGTGATTGACTACTACACCATCGGAGTTTCCTTTTTCATCTGCCGAGCTTCCAGGCAAGCCCCTCCCTTGAACATTTCGATATCGCCCATTCCATTCTCTTGTGCTTGCATTAGATTTTGCTACTATAATTGATTGCTCCTATTCTGATGCATAGCCTGTTTTTGTAACTGCTGTTGATACCTACCTGCTTATCCTAAACTGCTTAGTATAGGCTGGATAGAGACCCACCAGAGACCCCACTTTAACCCAGTTGCCCCCGCTGGATTATCAGATGACTCGATCAACGTAATCGACAACCAGGCCCCGGCACCGCACATCACCCCCTTAGTTGTACGACACTACTGGGTTACTATAGAGTGCCGAGGGTGATAGCTCGTCAGCACTTCTGATGTTAACCTTGTAGGGTAGTTAATTGGTCGTGGTCATCAAGGGTGATTCCTCCTTCCCCACTCCCGATAACGACGTTGTCGTGCAACACCTCAAGTGTGAACCCATCGAGGGTGATTCCTCCGAGTTCACCTTGACAGATACATCGAGTAGGAATCCAACGAGGGTGATACCTCAGATTCCCCTGATGTTATGGACACATGGATACTTGGACTTTACAACTGTTACTTGGAAAGGCGGTTCGACCCTGAGGGGTACCCGCGAGTGATGGGAAGTCGGGTTGACCTGGAGGATACCCGAGAGATAAATACGAGGCGTGGCCGGTCATTCTTAGCCCTTGCCGCAAGTCCTCGAGACGGGGCGACGGGGTCACATCGATCATGAGTCTCTGCTCGTTACCGCACTACCAATCCACTAACGACTTGGATATTTGATCCGAGTGGGCCTCTGGCCCGATAGCACTAACCATCACGCGGGAATAGTTATGGGCACTCTGCATCGTGGCATCAGCCGAAAACTTTGTCAGACGTCCAGTTCAGCATGGCGGCCGGGCTGGGCCGGCACCATCCTGTAGTGGTGGAGCCTGGACCCGCCCTGCTCGCAACGACCTGGAGTGCACAGGGCGATGGCCCAAGACCCCTGAGCGCTTAGGATATAGACTGACGGGGACCTCTTTGCTGAGCTCTAGGTAGGGTTGCGGTGTGTCGTTTGGCCGAGGCCGGGCATGACCCAGAGAAGTGTGTCCAGCCAGAGTTAAGCGAGCGTGGTGGGTAAGTTGGTGCACCCCTACAGGGAAGAACTAATCTATGCATAGCCGGATCCTCGGTAACGGACACTCGGAGTTGTATCCCGATCGATACAACTAGAACTGGATACTTGTGATGAGAAATGGATAGTATGGCTCTGGGATTTCTTTCTCACAGGGAGTCGAGGAAGGATCTCTGGGCGAGGTTGATAACACTACTACTACTATTGTGCTAATCTACACTCTTCTAATGCTGCAAGACCGTTGAAGATGCTAGTCTTCAATAGGACTAGGCCTTCCCTCTATTCTAGCATTTCTGCAGCCCAGTTCACATATACAACCTTCCTTTGATAATGTTGCATATGTAGTGTAGATCCTTGCTTGCTGAGTACTTCGGATGAGTACTCACGGTTTCTTTGCTCCCTCTTTTTCCCCATATCCGTTTGATGCAACCAGACGACGGAGCCCAGGAGACAGAAGCCCCTGTCGATGACTACTACTACTACACCAAGGATGGATACTACTACGAGTTGGCCGACGACCAGGAGTAGGTTTGGAGGGTCCCAGGCAGGAGGCCTGCGCCTTTTCGATCGTAGTCTTTGTTTTGCCCCGCCTTTTTAAAGGCCTGTCTGTGTTTTCTTTTATATCTGTACTCAGATATCTGATGCTTTCGCTGACGCTTGTAAGCGAGCTTATGTATTCAAGCCCTCGAGGCCCCTGGCTTGTAATATAAAGCTTGTATTATTTTAATTTGTGTCTAGAGTTGTGTTGTGATATCTTCAAGTGAGTCCTTAGGCTTGATCGTGTGCATTTGCGTGTATGATTAGTGCATGATTGAATCGGGGGCGTCACAAGGATCTACATCAAGCCCACCAAGTACCTATCATAAACTCTCATCTCTTTCGCTTACATTATTTGCCATTTGCCTCTCGTTTTCCTCTCCCCCACTTCAAAAACATTTTCAAAAACACAAAAAAAAATTGCCTTTTCATTTGCCTTTATGTCTTACTTGGTTTGTTTGCTTGTTCGTTATGCATAATTGTATGTTTATTGAAAATCAGAAAACAAAAAGCTTATGGATACTCATCCAGTTTCTAATATTTTTAAAAGATCCAACTTGCCGGGGCCGGGACACGATATCCCGGAAATTAACCCCTCGTGTCATCACCAGCCCAGGATTACCGTTACTGGTGGACACGTCCTTGTTACAGATTACCAAGTTATTACAAGAATTGGATACAAGACCATAAAGGTCTAATGATACAACAATGAATCTGGTGGTGGATGATGGAAATGACTCGTGGTTCTTCAACGTCGATGGGGCTCCATTCCCACAGGAACAGCTGACCCGGATAATTCCTATCCGCATGGCCGCTAATCCTAGGCTCCGCGCGGACGTCGTGGTAGTCCTCCTCGCTGAATTCCTGACCTGGCCAAGTAAATAGCCAGGGACAAGCCTGTGAGTATGTTTGAATGTACTCGCAAACATCATGGACAAAAGATGTACCGAATGCAATAGATATTATGTGATCATGATGAACCAAACTATATGCTCATGAGCTCATGCTGGATTATATAAATATTTAATTGCACGCAGACAACAATTAAATCATGGCATAATATAATATTAGCATGAACAAATAAATGAATATATAAAAATGTTAGTGATAAACAAGGATAGTTAAAGGAAAATAAAAAAAATAAAAAGAAATGCCGGTCGGATGTCTAAAGTGACACCACGGTAGGTCTTGAAGAGAAATGCCAAACGGGTGTCTAAAAGAGAAATCGGACGAGACAGGACCATCCGAAAACTCAGGCGACGCCACGAGAGGTCTTGAAAAGAAATGCCAATCGGGTGTCAAGTGACACCACGGTCGGACTTGAAAATAAATGCCAGTCGGGTGTCCACAAGAGTAGTGGCGTGACAGACCACCTGATAACTCGAGGGACGCCACGAGAGGTCTTGAAAATAAAATTTGAGTGCCCGGGGTAGTCTAGCCAGCCCCTGAGACACTCAGGAAAATTAAAATAAGAGAAACAGGTTAGTCCACAATAATATGCATAACCATAAAATTTTCACAGCAATAGTATTCAATTAACCATGACAGTGTTAGTGATGATAACAATATCCTGCAAAATAGTTCAGGCCCAATTAATTATTTTCCTCCGAAGACCGACCCTAAGACCGACACTTGACCAACCCAGACTGTAGTCCTTAACCACGGACACGGCTATTCGAATAGGTTCAAACTCTGCAGAGGGTGTGCTTTTTACCCACAAGTAAAGGATTTCTTTAGTCAACATCGAGACGCTGACTAATTCCCATTATGGTCTTTGGGTTGAAAACACACCTAACCAGCACACACCAGATTAACCGTCCGGATGCTAGGAATCACCCAAAGCATCGTTCCAGAAATACTCTAAGTCGGGGAGACAACAATCTCGAGTAGCATGGGATCACTATTAATACGCGCGGATTCCAAGGGGACACCCCCTCTCGGCAACAACCGGTAACACCCATGCCCCCTGACCAAGTGGCATGCCTACTAGTGGCCACTGGTATCTTCCACTGTGGCCTCTCTATACGGTGTGTGCACGGAAAGGGGTTAACAACTTACTAAACCATACCCCACCTGTGGCAGGGACAAGTGGCAGCACGAAACAAGTATGGGGGTTACCGGAACAAGACTCGATCTACGGTCGACTCAGGAGGCTTAAGTTTCCTGCAAAGGTTAGCACAACAAGGTATTCTTTCAACAGCAATACCAACAGGGCCACAACCCTTGCATGCTCCAACATGCATAACAACAAGGCATGATCACGCTCCAACGTGATCATCCTTCTGCCGGTAACGATCTTTCTCTTATACCTGCTCCTGCAAGTTAGTCATGACAAGCACACATGCACGGTACGAAGAAACATACCAATCCTACAGGCATGCAAATATAGCCATATGCCAAATTTTATTCAAATTATTCATAACTCCACTATTCATGTAAATAACCAAACATGCATTCACCATATCAAGTGTTCAAGATGCTTGCCTTGAGCATGCAGAAATGCTAAGTGCACTCCAAAAGTTTGAAAAGTTATCTTCCCTCCATTTCCTAATTTTCAAAAATATTCGAATTACCACATAAAGCAAAACAGTGCCAAAAATTGTTTCAAATATTTTTGAAATAAATATTAACATAAACTAGATGAAATATAAGGAATACCAGAAAAAGAAACAATTTATTTGGAGTTAGTATGAATTACTTATGGAATTTTTCAATCTGTAATAAATGATTAAATGGACTATTAATAAATCCAGTAAGAACAAAGCTTAGAAAAAATGTTCACCTAATCTAGATAAATAGAGAATAATTTTATAATACTGTAAAAATTTGAATAACTGGATTTGGATTTCAAATGGTCACTGAGGAATTATCAGAATATATGCTGAAAATGAAAAAGGTAGAGAAACAGTGATGCGCCCTGAGCGCTGAATAGCGGACTGGTGCCACCGGGCCGGCCCAGCTGCTCAGCCGCGCCCATAGAGAGGCGAGGAGAGGCTGGCGACCGGGCCGCGCTTGTCGGGTTTGACCGGATCGTCATCTCCCTCCCGCGACAGAACAGGGCGGGCGTTCCGGCGACCGTCGCCGGCGAACAATGGCGAATCTTGGCGATCTGAGCCCACCGACGTGCTCAGGTGGTCCTGACGGTCCCTCCGGTACCCGGCACGATCGGAGAGAGGGGTGGAGTCACCGGCGGCGAGGTTCCCCGAAAGGCTCCGGCGGCGGCGATTTGGGGCTTTTGCCCACGGTCGATCTCAGGCGATATTAAGTGGTGGAACGGAGTCGTGCAGTCGAGTGGAGGCTGTAGTAGAAGAAATGGAGGAGGGGGAGGCTCTGGTGGCGTCGGATTTAACCGGAAGGTGGCGGTGGCCGTGGTGGTTGAAGACGACGGGGACGGCCATCTCCGGTGGATTGGGTGCTCGGGGAAGCTCACGAGAGGGAGGAGAGGGGCTGATGGTGTTGGAAACATGCTCTGGTGGCCTCTTATAGGCGGAGCTTGGCAGTTCCGCGGGTTCCAGAAGCAGACACGCCGGTGATCATCCTTAAAGGCAAGCCGCGGTCGGTGGCGAGGGACGGCGGGGGTTCAGGGAGGTCTGCACTTAGTCCCATATGATCTGACTGGCTCGGGGAGCTCCAAGTGGCCCGGTCGGCGCCGTCCAGAAGCAGATTGTGGCGGCGGCCATTTATGGCGGTAGCTGAGGCCGGTGAGGCCAGTGGGGTGGTCGGCGGGCTGCGGATAAGGTCAGTGGCGACGGCGGCGACCGTAGTTAAGGCGAGGGTGAGCTGGCAGCTTCAGATTTGGCCAGGTGGTGGCATGTCCGAGCCGAAGTCCACGACGGCGGCGGTGGTCGGTGGTGGACGGCACTAGAGGACGAGGAGAGATGTCGGCCGAGCTTCTGGATTATCCGTGAAGCTTACTGGAGAGGCTTGCGTGCGGGGCAGCAGCAGGAGGAGCAGCACAGGGCAGTGCCAACGTCTGCAAAACGTGCGCTCCGGCCAGGCTCTGGACACGCACAAAAGGTGCTCGACGAAATGCCAACGGCATCAAAATTGACCCAATTGAGCTGAAAATTGGCAGGGTGATGCTTCTGGACTTGATAAAATGGGTGGACATGTTATTTTGGCCAATAGAGCAAGTGCCCAATGCAAGTTTGTGAGCTTGCCAAATTCTGCCATGCACATCACCTGCTTGAGAAAATGCTAGGGCAATCTAGGGGACTATGCTGGGTGTGGAATTTACCAGGATGGTGTCTCCTTAGTGGGTATAAATGATGGTGGAGTTGTTTTGGCAAAAAGAGATACTTTCTAATGCAAGTTTTGGTGAATTTCAGTTCTGGACAGAAACTTTAGAGGAATATTTGGTGAAATAAAATGATTCTTATGGAGCTAAAATTTTGGAGTTAAGGTTTTGGTTGGAAGGACTATGAGTGGAAAAAATTTCAGAATTTTTAGAGCATTGAAAATTGGGGTTGTAGTGCAAAGTCAAAAACAGGACAGAAATGAAAAGAGGTTGGATCACTCAAAATTTCCAAAACACCAGGAAGGGTTTTTGCATAAAAGTGATATGTAGGCAACACAAGACCTCACATAATTTTTGTGGAATTTTAAAACAATTATTTAAAATGGTTGCAGTGCAATAGAGGCATTTAAAATATTGAAATAGCTATTAAAATAATTATTTAGAGGCAAGTATTATTATGAAATTAATTCCTACTGTTATTAGAATATAAATGAAATGTTTTGAGAAAACTATCAAAACCAAAATATTATTACCAAAAATTTCTATATGGAGGGAAGAATTTTTGGAAAAAGAGAAACAGAAAATACCCTGAAAATAATAAAGGACTTGATATAATTCAAAATTTTATAACTGACCAAATTTTTATTTGGTAAAACATGATTAAATTTTTGGGGTGTTACACAACTATGATGAACCAATTGCTTGTGAGTTGAGTACACTATATTATCTTTATGAAGTTTTGCTTAAAATTCGTGAATCTAAAAATTGTGATGAAGTGCTAAAAGAGGAAATTTATGAAGTGATTCATGATAGCTCTTTCAATGAAAATCATGATTGCAAGTATGTTATTATAAATTCTATTAATGTCAATTGTGCTAATAATATGCAAAACTACAAGCTTGGGGATGATGATATTGTTATATCCGCTACTTGTTGCAATGATCATGGGGTGATAATGCTTCTTATGATCTTGAAAATTTTGTTTATGCCTCATGATGAATATGCTATTGATAATAATGTTTGCAATAGCATTTAAAGTGGGTTTGGAAGAGTGTCAACTTTTGGAAAAAAGAATCCCACATATTTGGAGAGTGTTCAATCTTATGAAATTATTGATAAAAGTGGGTTTGGAGAGATCATGACTTTAGTTGATGTTAATCCTACTATCTTGGAAGATTATAAGACTTTTATTCATGTGGATCATGAAGATAGCTATATTTTTAAATTTGATTATGATCCTACATGTAACTATCATGAGAAAATAAAATATGGTTGCAAAAATTTTCATGTTACTAAATTACCTCTCGCTATGTTGAGATCGTCAATGTTTTATTGTTCTTCCTTGCATATGCTAGATATTTCTTATCTTGACAATTTGTTTGCTTATGAAATTCCTATGCATAGGAAGTATGTTAGAATTAAATATAATTTTCACATGCTATATGATGCTCTCTTTGTGTCTCAAATTATTATCTTTCATGTGAGCATCAATAAAATCTCACGCCTATCTTAATGGCCATAAAGAAAGAGCTTGTTGGGAGACAACCCAATAGTTTTATTTTCTGTTTTTTTGTGTTTACACAATTATGCTACTGTTATGATTGTGTTTAAGTGTTTTAATTAGTGTTTGTTCCAAGTAGAACCTTTGGGATGATCTACTCTGATAGTTGATTTGATTTTGCTGAAAACATAAATTTTTGCGCCCAGTTCTGTAATTTTGTAAATTCACAGAAACATGTTATGGTTCTGAATGGTTTTGCAAAAGATTGATAGACAAATAGCCTATGTTTTCCTAATTATTCAGAATTCTGTTTTCTATGCATTGTTCTCTTTTTTTGATGAATCTATGGGTAGCATCGGGGGGTATGAACCATGGTGAAGTTAGAATACAATATATATAATGCTAATATGAAATTGGAATGAGTTTACAACAGTACCTAAAGTGGTGATTTGCTTTTATTATACTAACGGAGCTCACGAGTTTTCTGTTGAGTTTTGTGTTGTGAAGTTTTCAAGTTTTGGGTGAAGTTTCGATGGACTAAGGAATAAGGAGTGGCAAGAGCCTAAGCTTGGGGATGCCAAAGGCACCCCAAGGTAATATTTCAAGGACAACCAAGCATCTAAGCTTGGGGATGCGCCGGATGGTATCCCCTCTTTTGTCTACAATCCATCGGTATATTACTTGAGGCTATATTTTTATTCACTACATGATATGTGTTTTGCTTGGAGCGTCTTGTATTATATGAGTCTTTGCTTTATTTGCTTTTTAGTTTTTCAAAATCATCCTTGCTGTACACATCTTTGGAGATGGACACACATTAATCATGAATTTATGAGAATACTCTATGTGCTTCACTTATATCTTTTGAGCTAGGCAGTTGCTCTAGTGCTTCACTTATATCTTTTAGAGCACGACGGTGGTTATATCTTGAAGAAATTGATGAACTCTCATGCCTCACTTATATTATTTTGAGAGTCTTAAAAATAGTATGGCAATTTGCTTAGGTTATGAATTTGGTCCTAATATGATGGGTATTCAAGAGGGATATAATAAAAACTTTCATGAAGATCATTGAATATATGAGAAGTTTGATTCCTTGCATTTGTTTTGAGATATAAAGATGGTGATATTAGAGTCATGCTAGTTAGTAATTCTGGATTAGTATGAATACTTGTGTTAAGGTTTGTGATTCCCGAAGCATGCACGTATGGTCTCTCGTTATGCGATGAAATTGGAGCATGATTTATTATTGATTGTCTTCCTTATGAGTGGCGGTCGGGGATGAGCCATGGTCATTTCCTACCAATCTATCCCCCTAGGAGCATGCGTAGTAGTACTTTGCTTCGAGGGCTAATAAACTTTTGCAATAAGTATGTGAGTTCTTTATGACTAATGTCTAGTCCATGGATTATACACACTCTCACCCTTCCACCTTTGCTAGCCACTCTAGTACCGCGCAACCTTCGCCCGTGCATTAAACCCCCCTTATAACTTTCCTCAAAACAGCCACCATACCTACCTATTATGGCATTTCCATAGCCATTCTGAGATATATTGCCATGCAACTTCCACTGTTCCGTTTTATTATGACACATACCATCATTGTCACATTGCTTTGCACGATCATGTAGTTGGCATAGTATTTGTGGCTTGGCCACCGTTCATATTTTTTGTATTGCACATCCCAGCACACCGCCGGAGGCATTCATATAGAGTCATATCTTTGTTCCAGTATCGAGTTGTAATTCTTGAGTTGTAAGTAAATAAAAGTGTGATGATCATCATCATTAGAGCATTGTCCCGTGTGAGGAATAAAAAAAAAGAGGCCAAGAGAGCCCAAGAAAAAAGAGGCCAAAGTGCCCAACAAAAGAGAAAAAAAGAGAGAAAATAAAAAAATGAGAGAAAAAGAGAGAAGGGACAATGTTACTATCCTTTTCCACACTTGTGCTTCAAAGTAGCACCATGTTCTTCATGATAGAGAGTCTCCTATTTTGTCACTTTCATATATTACTAGTGGGAATTTTTCATTATAGAACTTGGCTTGTATATTCCAGTGATGGGCTTCCTCAAATGCCTGAGGTCTTTGTGAGCAAGCAAGTTGGATGCACACCCACTTAGTTTTCTTTTGAGCTTTCATACACTTATAGCTCTAGTGCATCTGTTGCATGGCAATCCCTACTCACTAACATCGATATCAATTAATGGGCATCTCCATAGCCTATTAATTTGCCTAGTTGATGTGAGAATTTCTTTCTCCTTTTTTTCTACTACCACCTTCTATTCCACCTAGAGTGCTATATCGATGGCTCACGCTCATGTATTGTGTGAGAGTTAAAAAAGCTGAAACGTGTTAAAAAGTATGAACCAATTGCTAGGCTTGTCATCGGGGTTGTGCATGATAAATACTTTGTGTTAAGAACATGGAGCATGACAAGACTATATGATTTTGTAGGGATAACTTTCTTTAGCCATGATATTTTGAAAAGACATGATTGCTTTTTAGTATGCTTGAAGTACTATTGTTTTTATGTCAATATTAAAGTTTTGGTTTGAATCTTATGGATCTGAATATTCATGCCACATAAAAGAAAGATTACATGATAACCATGTTAGGTAGCATTCCACATCAAAAATTCTGTTTTTATCATTTACCTACTCGAGGACGAGCATGAATTAAGCTTGGGGATGCTTGATACGTCTCCAATGTATCTATAATTTTTTATTGTTCCATGCTATTATATTATCCATCTTGGATGTTTTATATGCATTATTATGCTATTTTATATTATTTTTGGGACTAACCTATTAACCTAGTGCCAAGTGCCAGTTGCTGTTTTTCCTTGTTTTTGTCTTTGCAGAAAATCAATACCAAACGGAACGAAACTTTTTGAGGATTTTTCTTGGACCAGAAGACACCCAGGAACCTTCGGGTGGAGGTCAGAGGGGCCACCAGTTCGCGATAAACTCGGGAGGCGCGCCCCAGGGGGGGCGCTCCCTAGGCTTGTGGGGCCCGTGATGCCCCTCTAACCCTAATCTTTGCTCTATAAATACCCAAATATTCCCCGTATAATAGAAGGCACATCAAAAATACTTTTTCGACGCCGGAAGCTTCTGTTCTCGTGAGATCACATCTTGGGGCCTGTTCCGGCACTCCGCCGAAGAGGGATTCGATTACGAAGGGCTTCTACATTAACTTGTTACCCTTCCGATAATGTGTGAGTAGTTTACCACAAACCTACGGGTCCATAGCTAGTAGCTAGATGGCTTCTTCTCTCTCTTTAATCTTCAATACAATGTTCTCCTTGATGTTCTTGGAGATCTATCCGATGTAATCTTCTTTTGCGGTGCATTTGTTGAGATCCGATGAATTATGGATTTATGATCAGATTATCTATGAATATTATTTGAGTCTTCCCTAAAATCTTTTATGCATGATTAAGAAAGCTTTGTATTTCTCTCTGATCTATTGATTTGGTTTGGCCAACTAGATTGATTTTTCTTGCAATGGGAGAGGTGCTTTGTAGTGGGTTCAATCTTGTGGTGCTCCCAGTGACAGAAGGGGACATGACACATATTTGCATTGTTGCCACTAAGGATAAAAAGGTGGGGTTTATTCATATTGATTGGATCTGTCCCTCTACATCATGTCATCTTGCTTAAGGCGTTACCCCGTTCTTGTTAACTTAATACACTAGATGCATGCTGGATAGCGGTCGATGTGTGGAGTAATAGTAGTAGATGCAGGCAGGAGTTGGTCCTTTCAATAAGTAAGAGTGTCGAACCCAACGAGGAGCAGAAGGAAATGACAAGTGGTTTTCAGCAAGGTATTTTCTGCAGGCACTGAAACAGTAGGTAATAAGTTGTTTGATAGCTAGGTAATTTGTAACAAGCAAGTAACGGTAACGGTAAATAAAGTGCAGCAAGGTAGCCCAATCCTTTTGTGGCAAAGGACAGGCCAAGACAGTCTCTTAAAATAAGCAAAGCGTTCTTGAGGGTACATGGGAATTTCATCTAGTCACTTTCATCATGTTGGTTTGATTCGCGTTCGCTACTTTGATAATTTGATATGTGGGTGGACCGGTGCTTAGGTGCTGTTCTTACTAGAACAAACCTCCTACTTATGATTAAACCTCTCGCAAGTGTCCGCAACTACGAGAAAAGTATTAAGATAAAATCTAACCATAGCATTAAACTTTTGGATCCAAATCGGTCCCTTACGAAATAGCGCATAAACTAGGGTTTAAGCTTCTGTCACTCTAGCAACCCATCATCTAATAACTACTCCACAATGCATTCCCTTAGGCCCAAATATGGTGAAGTGCCATGTAGTCGACTGATATATCTCCAACGTATCTATAATTTTTGCTTGTTCCATGCTGTTATATTATCATTCTTGGATGTTTTACAATCATTTTATAGCAACTTTATATCATTTTATGGGACTAACCTATTAACATAGTGCCCAGTGCCAGTTCCTGTTTTTCCTTGTTTTTTACTTCGCAGAAAATCAATACCAAACAGAGTCCAAACACAGCGAAACTTTTTGGAGATTTTTTATGGACCAGAAGGAACAACTTGAGCCAAAGAAGTACCAGAGGGGTGCCTCGAGGGGGGCACAACCCACCTGGGCGCGCCTGGGGGGTCCATGGGCGCCCTGGTGGGTTGTGCCCACCTCGGTGGCCTCCCGCACCGCCTCTTTGCTCTATAAATACCCCAATATTCCAAAAACCCTAGAGGAGTCGACGAAACACAATTCCAGCCGCCGCAAGTTCCAGAAACACCAGATCCAATCTAGACACCATCACGGAGGGGTTCATCATCCTCATTGGTGCCTCTCCGATGATGCGTGAGTAGTTCATTGTAGACCTTCGGGTCCGTAGTTAGTAGCTAGATGGCTTCCTCTCTCTCTTGTGATTCTCAATACAATGGTCTCTTGGAGATCTATTTTATGTAACTCTTTTTGCGGTGTGTTTGTTGGGATCCGATGAACTTTGAGTTTATGATCAGATCTATATTTTTATCCATGAAAATTATTTGAGTTTCTTTGATCTCTTCTATGCATGATTACTTATAGGCTCGTATTTCTTCTTCGAATCTTTGGTTTAGGTAGGCCGACTAGATCGATTTTTCTTGCCGTGGGAAGAGGTGCTTTTGTGATGGGTTCGATCTTACGGTGCTCAATCCCAGTGACAAAAGGGGACATGACACGTATGTATATTGCTATTAAGGATAACAAGATGGTGGCTATTCCTGCATGAATAGATCTTGTCTACATCATGTCATCGTTCTTATTGCATTACTCCGTTTCTCCATGAACTTAATACACTAGATGCATGCTGTATAGCGGTCGATGTGTGGAGTAATAGTAGTAGATGCAGGCAGGAGTTGGTCTACTAATCTTGGACGTGATGCCTATATAATGATCATTGCCTGGATATCATCATGATTATTTGAAGTTCTATCAATTGCCCAACGGTAATTTGTTTACCCACCGTATGCTATTTTTCTCAAGAGAAGCCACTAGTGAAATCTACGGCCCCCGGGTCTAGTCTTCATCATATTTGCTTTCCGATCTATTATTTGCTACTTTTATTTCCAGATCTATTATTCCAAAAACCCAAAAATACCTTGTTGCACTTTTTATTTACTTCTTTTATTTCGCGTTTATTCGAGATCTATTTATCCAATCTATCATAATTTTTCTCCCATCCAAGTGCGAATTTCTGGCACCGTTACCTGAAAGGGATTGACAACCCCTTTAACACGTCGGGTTGCAAGTATTTGTTATTTGTGTGCAGGTACCATTTACATAGTGTTGCTTGGTTCTCCTACTGGTTCGATAACCTTGGTCTCATCACTGAGGGAAATACCTACCGTAGCTATGCTGCATCATCCCTTCCTCTTTGGGGAAATACCGACATAGTTCAAGCGACATCATCGACGTTCACATGACACCACTAAGGGAATCACAACATACATATCATAAAAATATCGAACACATGTCAAGTTCACATGATTACTTGCAACATGACTTATCCCGTGACCTCAAGAACAAAAGTAACTACTCACAAATGATAATCATGCTCAAGATCAGAGGGGTAATAAATAGCATAATGGATCTAAACATATAATCTTCCACCAAATAAACCATATAGTAATCAACTACAAGATGTAATCAACACTACTAGTCACCCACAGGTACCAATCTGAGGTTCCGGTACAAAGATTGAACACAAGAGATGAACTAGGATTTGAGAGGAGATGGTTCTGTTGAAGATGTTGTTGAAGATTGGCCTCCCAAAGATAAGAGGGTTGTTGGTGATGACGATGGCTTCGATTTCCCCCTCCAGGAGGGAAGTTCCCCCGACGGAATCGCTTCGCCGGAGGGCAAAAGTGCTCCTGCCCAGGTTCTGCCTCGAGACAGCGGCGTTCCATCCCAAAAGTCCTCTCCTTATTTTTTCTAGGTCAAAAAGACTTATATACCAGAAGATGGGCACCGGAGGTGGGCCGGGCTGAGCACAACCCACCAGGGCGCGCCTAGGGGGCCTGGCGCGCCCTGGTGTCTTGTGCTCACTAGGTGGCCCCCCTCCGGTAGTTATTTGCTCCAGTATTTTTTATTTATTCCAAAATAATTCTCTGGAAAGTTTCAGCTCATTTGGAGATGTGCAGAATAGGTATCTCTGACATAGCTTTTTCAGGCCCAGAATTCCAGCTGTCAGCATTCTCCCTCTTTGTGTAAACCTTCCATATTATGAGAGAAAAGGCATTAGAATTACTCCCAAAAGCATTATTATGCATAAAAACATTATAAATAACAGTAGGAAATCATGATGCAAAATGTACGTATCAACTCCCCCAAGCTTAGACCTCGCTTGTCCTCAAGCGAAAAACCGATATTGAAAAACATGTCCACATGCTTAGAGAGAGAGGTGTCGATAAAAACAAAATATGGACATAGTAGCATCATGCTTATTATCATAATAGCAACAAACTTAATCATGAACTTTTCATATAACTTTTATCATATAACTTCTCATGAACAAGTAACAATTCATCACAACATTGAAGTATAAAGCATAAACCTTATTGAAAACCAACAAACTATGTTCTCAGTCAACTTTGCAACTACAAATCATATTTTCAGGAAGGGTCTCGTATCGAAGCCTTGTGGGCAAGTCCACATACTCAACCATCTCTTAGTCTTCTGTGATTGCTAACACTCAAAGCATACCCATGAGCAAAACGTTTCAACCAGACACAGAGAAAGATAGGGGCTTATTCTTTTGCCTCCCAACGTATTCACCTCAAGGGTGATGTCAACAATAATAATTCATGCTCACTCATATCCAACTGGATATATGTGCCTAGATCTTTCCTCACCACATGATGCTTGCAAAAATAGAAAATAAAAAGGAATAGAGAAGAATACTTTGACTCTTGCGTAAAAGTAAATACATAAAGTAAAAGATAGGCCCTTCGCAGAGGGAAGCAGAGGTTGTCATGCGCTTATTTGTTTGTATGCCAAATCCCTTAATGCAAAAGAGCATCACGTTATATTGCCCCTTATGATAGCAACCTTTATTATGCAGTCCAACACTTTTATTACTTTGCCATCACAAGTTCGTACAACGCTCAATTTTCTCTTACACTAAATGATCCAACACTTTTAGAAGCAATTTTTATTGCCTTATTGCACCGATGACAACTTACTTGAAGGATCTTACTCAATCCATAGGTAGGTATGGTGGACTCTCAAAATAATATTTTAGGTTTAAGGGTTTTTGGATGCAAAAGTAGTATCTCTACTTGGTGCAGAGTTTTTGGCTAGCAAAGATATTGAGCAAGCACCACATGTTGAAGGATCTATGACAATATAACTTCTATGTGAATATGAACAAACATAAATCATTATGTTGTCTTCCTTGTCCAACATCAACAATTTTGGCATAAAATAATTAATGGGGGCTCACAATCATAAAAGATGTCTAAGATAGTGTGTTTGCATGTGAATCTTCTCTTCCCTTATTAATTCTTTCATGAGTTGCATCATTGACCAATGCTATGTTTGTCAATTTCCAACAAATTTTACCACTTATACTTTTCTTTATGTGATGTCATTACTTACTATAAGATTAGCATATGATTCTTTTCCTTTCTTTCCTTTTATTTGAATGCAACAAGAAAGTAAAGAAACAAAACTCAAACTAAACTTTATTATATAACTCTCACTCGATTACATAGAAAGATAGATCACGAAAACTAAACACTCAAAAAGGAGATCATGCTAAACTTTTATTCAACTAATTCATGATAAAACTAAAGATTGAACTAAAATAGGTAAAGGTAATAAAGGTGATGGTGATACGATACCGGGGCACCTCCCACAAGCTTGGCAAAAGCCAAGGGCAGTGCCCATACCCGTGTACTCAAGTCTCCTTTGGTGGGGAAGATGAAGATGGTGGTGGTGATGAGGTAGTAAGTTTGTCCTCTGGCTTCCAAGGCAAGGGCTCACCATCAAAAGACGATGCATGAGTCTCCCGAGTCCTGCAACTGGCAGCTAAACTCATACCTTTAAATCTTGCTTCATATTCGAAGACTTCGTTTTGGAGGTCATAGATTTGACTTTGCAGAAAATTTATTTGCTTGTTGAAGGTGAAGACGATGTCTTTCATGGACCGACCATCCACCAGGTGATCACGGGTGAATTCCGTGATCATGGAGTGATTGGCACTAAGTCCATGGTCCACCATCCCTTAGCACTTGAAGATGTCTTGTTCCACCGCCTCGAGCCTGGCCTCCACGCTCCTCGTCCTCTTGGATCCCTGGACATCCCAGATGTGGAGCACCCCCTCACGCATCTCAATGGCTTGAGGGGGCTGCATCACCTCCGACAAGTACGGGTTGATGACCCTCTCGAAGAACTTGTCCTGGGAGGAGCTTGGCGGAGCTATGATGATCTAGATCTGACAAGAAAACAACACAAAACAAGAACAGAGGATTTTTCTGCGATGTGGTGGTCAAATTGATTGGGGGTATATATAGATATTTTTATCTTGGGAAACACGAATATGGAAGGAAATAGAAGCCGGGAAGGTTCCCGAGGTGGGCACAACCCACCTGGGCGCGCCAGGCAAGGCAGGCGCGCCCTGGTGTCTTGTGCCCTCCTCAGTTGCCTTCCTAGTTATTTCTTATTTTCCTAATTTTTGTAATATTCCAAAACTGACAGAAAATATTTTTGCGGATTTTTCGGAGTCCGTTTTACTTACCGTATCATGTACCTCCTCTTTTTTTAGGGTTCTGGAGTGTTTCGGAAGGTTTCTTTTATATGTTCCTCCGGTGTCATGGTTTGAATAATATTGCTTTGAACGTTAATAGGCGTACCTGAGATATAGTGCTTAATTCTTTGCCCATTGACCACCTTCGGATTAGTACCTTCGACATTATTGATTTTTATAGCTCCGGAACGATAAACCACTTCGATAATATATGGTCCTTCCCATTTGGAGAGAAGTTTTCCTGCAAAGAATCTAAAATGAGAGTTGTACAAAAGAACATATTCTCCCACTTTGAATTCCTGCTTTTGGATTCTTTTGTCATGCCATCTTTTAACCTTTTCTTTAAATACTTTGGCATTCTCATAAGCTTGGGTTCTCCATTCATCTAGTGAGCTAATTTCAAATAATCTCTTTTCACCGGCAAGTTTAAAATCATAGTTGAGTTCTTTAATTGCCCAATATGCTTTGTGTTCTAACTCAAGAGGAAAATGACAAGCTTTTCCATAAACCATTTTATAAGGAGACATACCCATAGGATTTTTATAAGCTGTTCTATAAGCCCAAAGTGCATCACCTAGTTTCTTAGACCAATTCTTTCGGGACCTATTAACAGTCTTTTGTAATATTAATTTTATCTCTCTATTGCTAAGTTCAACTTGACCACTAGATTGAGGATGATAGGGTGATGCAATTCTATGGCTAACATCATATTTAGCAAGCATTTTACGAAAAGCACCATGAATAAAGTGTGAACCACCGTCAGCCATTAAGTATCTAGGGACTCCAAACCTTGGGAAGATAACTTCTCTAAGCATCTTAATGGAAGTGTTGTGATCAGCACTACTAGTTGGAATAGCTTCTACCCACTTAGTAACATAATCAACATCAACCAAAATGTGAGTGTACCCATTGGAAGAAGGAAAAGGTCCCATATAATCAAAACCCCAAATATCAAATGGTTCAACAACTAGTGAATAATTCATAGGCATTTCCTGACGCTTACCGATATTACCAATTCTTTGACATTCATCACAAGATAAAACAAACTTACGGGCATCCTTGAAGAGAGTAGGCCAATAAAAGCCAGATTGCAATACCTTGTGAGCAGTTCTATCTCCAGCATGGTGCCCTCCATAAGCTTCGGAGTGACATTTTCCGTAGGATTTGTTCCTGTTCATGCTTAGGTACACAATGCGTAATACCATCTACTCCTTCTTATAAAGATGTGGGTCATCCCAAAAGTAATGTCTTAAATCATAAAAGATTTTTTTTCTTTTGTTGGTATGTGAAACTAGGCGGTATATATTTAGCAACAATGTAGTTAGCATAATCAGCATACCAAGGAGTATTATGAGAAACATTTATTGTAGCTAGTTGTTCATAAGGAAAACTATCATCAATAGGTAGTGGGTCATCAAGAGTGTTTTCTAACCTAGACAAGTTATCAGCTACGGGGTTCTCAGCTCCTTTTCTATCAGTGATATGTAAATCAAATTCTTGTAGCAAGAGAACCCACCTAATGAGTCTAGGTTTAGCATCTTTCTTTTACATAAGATATTTTATAGCAGCACGATCAGTGTGAACAATTACTTTGGAATCAATAATTTAAGATCTGAATTTATCACAGGCAAACACAACTGTTAAAAATTCTTTTTCAGTGGTAACATAATTTCTTTTGGCACTGTCTAGAGTTTTGCTAGCATAATGGATACCATTTAATTTCTTATCAACTCTTTGTCCTAGAACAGCACCAACAGCATAATCACTAGCATCACACATAATTTCAAAAGGCAAGTTCCAATCAGGTGGTTGAACAATAGGTGCAGAAGCTAAAGCTTTCTTAAGTGTTTCAAAGGCTTCTACACAATCATCATAAAAAACAAAAGGAACATCCTTTTGTAAAAGATTAGTCAGAGGCCTAGAAATTTTAGAGAAGTCTTTAATAAACCTCCTATAGAAACCAGCATGACCAAGGAAACTACGAATACCTTTGATATCTTTAGGACATGGCATTTTCTCAATTGCATCAACTTTAGCTTTATCCACCTCAATACCTCATTCAGAAATTTTATGCCCCAAGACAATACCTTCATTAACCATAAAGTGGCACTTCTCCCAATTCAAGACAAGATTAGTTTGCTCACATCTCTGAAAAACTCGATCAAGATTGCTCACGCAATCATCAAAAGAAATTCCATAAACAGAAAAATCATCCATGAAAGCCTCAACAATCTTTTCACAAAAAGCAGAGAATATAGCAGTCATACATCTTTGAAAGGTAGCAGGTGCATTGCATAAACCAAAAGGCATACGCCTATAAGCATAAGTTCCAAAAGGGCAAGTAAAGGTGGTTTTCTCCTGATCAGGTTGTAAAACAGGTATTTGAGAAAAACCAGAATATCCATCAAGGAAGCAAAAGTGTGTGTGCTTAGATAATCTTTCCAACATTTGATCAATAAAAGGCAGAGGGTAATGATCTTTTCTAGTTGCTTTGTTTAGTTTTCTAAAATCAATTACCATTCTATAACCAGTAACAATTCTTTGTGGAATAAGTTCATTTTTATCATTAGGAACAACAGTAATACCTCCTTTCTTAGGAACACAATGAACAGGACTTACCCACCTACTATCAGCTATGGGATAGATTATACCTGCTTCCAGAAGCTTAAATATTTCAGTTCTTACCACTTCTTTCATTTTAGGATTCAACCATCGTTGGTGATCAACAACGGGTTTAGCATCAGGATCCATATTAATATTGTGCTGGCATAGAGTAGGACTAATGCCCTTAAGATCATCAAGAGTATATCCAATAGCAGCTCTGTGCTTCCTCAGAGTTTTCAATAATCTTTCTTCTTCATGTTCTGAAAGGTTAGCATTAATAATAACAGGATATATCTTTTTCTCATCGAGGTAAGCATACTTCAAAGTGTCTGGTAATTGTTTTAATTCAAACACAGGATCACCTTTAGGTGGAGGAGGACCTCCTAGAGTTTCAATAGGCAAATTGTGTTTTAGGAGAGGTTGTTGTTCGAAGAATATTTTATCTATTTCATGTCTTTCATGTAAGTGCATATCATTTTCATGGTCTAGCAAATATTGTTCTAGTGGATCAGTAGGAGGCACGGCAATAGAAGCAAGACCAATTATTCCTTCCTTACTAGGTAATTCTTCATTACGAGGTTGTCTACTAAACTTGGAGAAATTAAACTCATGAGACTCATCACCAAAGCTAACACCGACAGTTTGTTTCTTGCAGTCTATTTTAGCGTTAACGGTGTTCAAGAAAGGTCTACCAAAGATAATGGGACAAAAATCATCTTGAGGGGAACCAAGAACTAGAAAATCAGTAGGGTATTTTATTTTCCCACACAAGACTTCAAGATCTCTAACAATCCCAAGTGGTGTGATGGTGTCTCTATTAGCAAGTTTAATAGTAACATCTAGTCTTCTATTTCAGCGGGTGCTATGTCATTCATAATTTCTTGGTAAAGAGTAAAAGGAATAGAACTCACACTAGCACCCAAGTCACATAAACCATGATAGCAATGATCTCCAATTTTAACCGAGACAACAGGCATGCCAACTACGGGTCTATGTTTATCTTTTACATCGGATTTTGCAATTCTAGCAGCTTCACCAACGAAGTAAATAACATGCCCATCAATATTATCGACCAAGAGATCTTTCACCATTGCAACACTAGGTTCCACTTTAATTTGTTCAGATGGTTTAGGTGCTTTAATATTGCTTTTGCGAACCACAGTTGATACCTTAGCATGTTCTTTGCTCTTAACAGGGAAAGGTGGGTTTTCAATGTAAGCAGTAGGCACAACTGGATCAACATTGTAAATGATAGTCTCATCTTTAGCTATGACCAATTCTTTAATTTCTTCTTTAGTAGGGGGGATGATATTTAAACCACTTATCCTTAGGGAGATCAACATGAGTGGCAAATGATTCATAGAAAGAGGCTACTATCTTAGAGTCAAGTCCATATTTAGTGCTAAACTTCTGAAAAGCATCGGTATTCATAAAAGATTTAACACAATCAAACTTAAGCTTAATATCTGACTCTTTACCTTCGTCGGGTTCCCAATCTTCAGAGTTGCATTTAATTGTTTCTAAAAGATCCTACCTGAATTCAACAGTCTTCTTCATAAAAGAACCAGTGCAAGAAGTATCGAGCATTGATTGATCATTACGAGAAAGCCGAGCATAATATTTTTGAATAATAATTTCTCTTGAGAGCTCATGATTGGGGCATGAGTATAACATAGACTTAAGCCTCCCCCAAGATAGAGCGATACTTTCTCCTTCACGAGGCCAAAAATTATATATATAGTTCCGATCACGATGAACTAGATGCATAGGATAATTTTTTGGTGAAATTCCAATTTCAATCGGTTCTAGTTCCATGATCCAATATCATCACATAGCCTATACCATGTCAATGCTTTTCCCTTCAAAGATAAATGGAAAACCTTCTTCTTAGCTTCATCTCTGGGAAAACCTGCAAGCTTAAATAATCCACAAATTTCATCCACATATATCAAGTGCATATCAGGATGTTCGGTTCCATCTCTTGCATAAGGATTAGCTAGCAGTTGTTCTATCATACCTGTAACACCCCAAAAATTTAACCATGTTTTTATTAAGTAAAAATTGGCCAGAAATAAAATTTTAAATTATATTGGGTGTTTTATTAATTTTAGAGTATTTTCTGCCCTCTGTTTTTCAAAATTCTTCCCTCCATATAAATTTTTTTGTAGAATAATGTGGGTTTTGGGTAGTTCCCATAAATCATTTCAATTATATTTTAAATAACAGTACGAATTATTTTCATAACAAAATTTGCCCCAAAACAATTCTTTTAATAGCATTTTCAAATTTTGAAATGCTTCTGTTGCACTGCTACTATTTTAAATAATACTTTAAAAATTCCACCAAAATTATGAGGGATCATGTGATGCCTACATATCACTTTTATGTAAAAACCCAACTTGGTCTTTTGGAAGTTTTGAGTGAAACATCCCCTTTTCCATTCTGTACATTTTCTAGGTTATAACTACAACCCCAATTTTCCTTGCTCCAATAATTCGGAAATTTTTCCCACCTATAGTCCTTCCAACCAAACCCTTAAGTACAGAAGATCAGCCCCAATTACCACTTTTTAGTTTACCAAATAATTCCCTCAAAATATGGTCTAGAACTGAATTCGGCCAAAACTTGCATTTTCAAGTTATTCTTTTTGTCCAACCAACTCCTCCATCCCCTTTAGCATCTAAAGAGACACCATACCGCCAAATCTCACCTCCAACAAAACCTCCTAGGTTTCCCTAGCATTCTGTCAAACACCCTATGTGCATGACAGAATTTTTCTACCACCTAAAACATGTATTACAAACTTGCTCATCTAGTCAAATCATCATGTCTATCATTTCTACAACCTCCAAGAGCATCAATTTACCAAGAATTGGCTTGATCAGACCACAATGGCCCACCCAGGCATTTCGCCGAACAGCTCCCGTGCGTGTCAAGCGCGCGAGCAGAGCGCCCGGTCTGTAGCCGCTGGCACCCGCGCCCCTGCCGCCCAGTTCCTCTCTCCGCCCGTACTGATCCTCTCCTGGATCAGCAAGCCACCCCAGAGCCTCACCGACATTCTCCCCCGTCCGTTAGTGCTGCCCTCCGCCGTCCATGGCAACCAACTGCGTTGCCCGACGAGTCCCTCCACGCCACGTATCTGCCCGCGTAAATGCCAACGCTAAGGCTCATTCATTTCCCCCACTGACCACCTGCCGCCCCTACCGACCTCCATTGACCCCGCCGACCTCGCCAGCTACCTCGGCGGCGCCATGAATGGCTGCCGCCATCGAGACTTCTTCGGGAAGCCGCGGACCCGCATCGCTTCCGCCTATATAAGCCACCCAAGCTCGCCCCGACCAGGGAGCATGCCACATCCGTCCTCTGCAAGCCCCCAACGCAGCCGAACAGCCGGACACAGTCTTCTTCTTCTTCTCTGACACCCACGGCCGCCGCCACCTCTTGGGTGAGACCGAGCTCTCCAGTGCCTCCCCCTCCGCAAGTGACCATCCCAGCAGACCCTCACCACCACCACATACCATTCCCGCGCTCCAATTCCTCCTCTCCGAGGGCAAGTTGAGCTCGGTGAATTCCACCGTAGCTCCCCTCCACCATGGATGAAGCCTCACTTGAACCCGAGCTCCTCAACGGCTTTTTCCACCTCTCTCGGATGTGCCACTCTCCTCTGAACCTATCCATGTGCCGAGCAACGCCGGAGATGCCCTACAATGCCGGTGAGCAACGCCGGAGCTCGCCTATGTCTCTGTCCAGACGCGCGTGGAGAAAGGGGACAAACCCGACAGGTGGGTCCCACCTGTCGGTGAGCCAGCCTTCTCCTCCAGTAGTGCATTTTTCACTAGTGCACTTTCCTTGTTGGGAAGCGTACTTCCGTATGTATGCCTTCGATGTTTTCCCCTTCGCCCACGCGGTTGAGCCGCCGGGTCGGCCCAATAGCATCTCGCGGCTAAGCAGTGCTCAGGTCGCTCCTCTGCCTTTTCCTTTTTCTTATCCAGTGTAATTGAAATAATTCCACAGCAACCATTTCAAATCCAAATCCAGTGATTCAAATTTCTGTAGACTTCTAAAATCATACTCTATTAATCCAGCTAGGGTGAACATTTTTCCTTAGCTTAGTTTTTGCTGGATCAATTAAATAGTCCATTTAGTCATTTATTCCAGCTTAGAAATTCCATAAGTAATTCATATGAACTCCAAATAAATTGATTCTTTTTCTTTTATTTCTCATTTTTCATCTAGTTTATTTTAGTATTTATTTAAAAAATATTGGAAACACTTTTTAGCACTGTCTTAGCTCTATGTGGTAATTCAAATATTCTTGAAAATAGGAAATGGAGGGAAGATAAAACTCTCAAACTTTTGGAGTGCACCCAATACTTCTGCATGCCCAAGGCAAGCATCTTAAACACTTGATATGGTGAATTGCATGGTTCTTTTGTTTGCAAGAATAAATGAAATCATACATAGGTTGAGTTCAAATAAAATTTGCATACATGTAGTGATGGCATGTTTCCTTGTACCGTGCATCGTGTGCTTATCATGACTAACTTGCAGGAGCAGGTATAAGTAAAATACAGTACCGGCAGAAGGGTGATCACATTAAAGCGTGATCATGCCTTGTTGGTTATGCACGTTGGAGCATGCAAGGGCTGTGGCCCTGTCTTGGTGTTGCTATCGAAAGAATACCTTGTTGTGCTAACCACTTCAGGAAAACATAAGCCTCCTGAGTCGACCGTAGACCGAGTCTTGTTCCGGTAACCCCCATACTTGATTCGTGCTACCACTTGTCCCTGCCACAGGTGGGGATATGGTTTAGTAAGTTGGTAACCCCTTTCCGTGCACACACCATACAGAGAGGCCACGATGAGGGTTTCCACGGCCATGGACTAAATCCTGTCATCGGGTCAGGGGGCATGGGTGTTTCCGGTTGTAGCCGAGAGGGGGGCACCCCTTGGAATCCGCGCGTATGAATAGTGATCCCATGCTATTCGAGATTGTAGTCTCCTTGACTCAGAGTTTTTCTTGAGAGATGTTTTGGGTGATTCCAGGCATCCAGAAAGTTAATCTGGTGTGTGCTGGTTAGGTGTGTTTTTAGCCCAAAGGCCGTAATGGGAATTAGTCAGCGTCTCAGTGCTGGCTAAAGAAATCCTTTACTTGTGAGTAAAGAGTACACCCTCTGCAGAGTTTAAACCTATTCGAATAGCCGTGTCCACGGTTAAGGACTACAGTCTGGGTTGGTCAAGTGTCGATCTTAGTGTCGGTCTCCGGAGGAAAATAATTAAATTGAGCCTGAATTATTTTGTAGGATAATTATTGTCACCCTGATGCTACCATGAATATTTTTGCTATGCATATTAATATTATTGTGGTTATGCATATTATTCTGGACTAACCCGTTTCTCTTATTTTATTTTCCTGAGTGTCTCAGGGGCTGGCTAGACTACCCCGAGCATTCGGTTTTATTTTCAAGACCGACCGTGGCGTCACTTTTTGACACCCGATTGGCATTTCTTTTCCAGACCTCTCCGTGGCGTCCCTCGAGTTCTCAGGCGGTCTATCACGCCACTACTCTTGTGGACACCCGATTGGCATTTCTTTTCAAGACCTCTTCGTGGCGTCCCTCGAGTTCTCAGGCGGTCTATCACGCCACTACTCTTGTGGACACCCTATTGGCATTTCTTTTCAAGACCTCTTCGTGGCATCCCTCGAGTTCTCAGGCGGTCTGTCACGCTAATACTCTTGTGGATACCCGATTGGCATTTCTCTTATATTCTTTCTGCGTACCTTTCCTTGTTTTATGACTAACATGTTATATTATGTCTCTTTTTTTTGCGTTTGTCACTAACATGTTATATTTATTTTTCTTCACCCTATTATGGTTATGATGCCATGATTTAATTCCTGTCAGCATGCATTTAATATAGACCAGCATGAGCATACGCATATAATTTAATTCATCATGATCACATAATATCTGCTGCATTTGGTATATCTTGTGTTCATAATGTTTGCGAGTACATTCAAACATACTCACAGGCTTGTCCCTGGCTATTTACTTGGCCATGTTAGGAGTTCTACAAGGACTACCCCAACAACGTCCGTGCGGAGCCTAGGATGGCAGCCACGTGGGATAGGGATTATCCAGGTCAGCCGTTCCTGTGGGAATGGAACCCCATCGACGTTGGAGAACCACAAGTCGCTTCCGTCACCCATCACCAGATATCATCGTTGTATCATTAGACCTTTATGGACTTGTATCCAATTCTTGTAATTTCTTGGTAATCTATAACAAGGACGTGTCCACCAGTAACGGTAAATCCTGGGCTGGTGATGACACGAGGGGTTAATTTTTGGGATTTTTGTGTCCCCAAAATCCGGCCCGACAATACCCGAAGGAATTTCATAACCAATATTTTCAGTAGGTGCAATAGGTTGAGGGGCAACTAATTGTGCTTCCGGTTGAGGTGATGATACCCCGAACAAACCCCTCAAAGGATTGTTTTCCATAGTGACAAGTAACAATAAATTTCAGCACACTATATAAATTTTTCCTTACCAATTTCCACTTACCAAGAGCGCTTCACTCCCCGGCAACGGCGCCAGAAAAGAGTCTTGATAACCCACAAGTATAGGGGATCAATCGTAGTCCTTTCAATAAGTAAGAGTGTCGAACCCAACGAGGAGCAGAAGGAAATGACAAGTGGTTTTCAGCAAGGTATTTTCTGCAGGCACTGAAATAGTAGGTAACAAGTTGTTTGATAGCTAGGTAATTTGTAACGAGCAAGTAATGGTAATGGTAAATAAAGTGCAGCAAGGTAGCCCAATCCTTTTGTGGCAAAGGACAGGCCAAGACAGTCTCTTATAATAAGCAAAGCGTTCTTGAGGGTACACGGGAATTTCATCTAGTCACTTTCATCATGTTGGTTTGATTCGCGTTCGCTACTTTGATATGTGGGTGGACCGGTGCTTAGGTGCTGTTCTTACTTGAACAAACTTCCTACTTACAACTACGAGAAAAGTATTAAGATAAAATCTAACCATATCATTAAACTTTTGGATCCAAATCAGTCCCTTACGAAGTAGCGCATAAACTAGGGTTTAAGCTTTTGTCACACTAGCAACCCATCATCTAATAACTACTCCACAATGCATTCCCTTAGGCCCAAATATGGTGAAGTGCCATGTAGTCGACGTTCACATGACACCACTAAGGGAATCACAACATACATATCATCAAAATATCGAACACATATCAAGTTCACATGATTACTTGCAACATGACTTATCCCGTGACCTCAAGAACAAAAGTAACTACTCACAAATGATAATCATGCTCAAGATCAGAGGGGTATTAAATAGCATAATGGATCTGAACATATAATCTTCCACCAAATAAACCATATAGTAATCAACTACAAGATGTAATCAACACTACTAGTCACCCACAAGTACCAATCTGAGGTTCCGGTACAAAGATTGAACACATGAGATGAACTAGGGTTTGAGAGGAGATGGTGCTGTTGAAGATGTTGATGAAGATTGGCCTCCCAAAGATGAGAGGGTTACTGGTGATGACGATGGCTTCGATTTCCCCCTCCGAGAGGGAAGTTCCCCCGATGGAATCACTCCGCCGGAGGGCAGAAGTGCTCCTACCCAAGTTCCGCCTCGAGACGGTGGCGTTCCGTTCCGAAAGTCCTCTCCTTATTTTTTCTAGGTCAAAATGACTTATATACCAGAAGATGGGCATCGGAGGTGGGCCGGGCTGAGCACAACCCACCAGGGCGCGCCTGGGGGGCCTGGCGCGCCCTAGTGTCTTGTGCTCACCAGGTGGCCCTCCGGTAGTTATTTGCTCCAATATTTTTTATTTATTCCAAAATAATTCTCCAGAAAGTTTCAGTTCATTTGGAGATGTGCAGAATAGGTATCTCTGACATAGCTTTTTCAGGCCCAGAATTCCAGCTGCCGGCATTCTCCCTCTTTGTGTAAACCTTGCATATTATGAGAGAAAAGGCATTAGAATTACTCCCAAAAGCATTATTATGCATAAAAACATTATGAATAACAGTAGGAAATCATGATGCAAAATGGACGTATCATCGGTCTACTTGTCACGGACGTGATGCCTATATTCATGATCATTGCCTAGATATCATCATAACTTTGTGCTTTTCTATCAATTGCTCAACAGTAATTTGTTTACCACCGTATGCTTTCTTTCAAGAGAGAAGCCTCTAGTGAAAACAATGGCCCCCGGGTCTATTTTTATCATTTTATTTTTAGATCTATAAAATAAAAAACACAAAAATACCTTGCTGCAATTTATTTACCTTTACTTTATTTTGCACTTTTACTTATCTTTTATACCTATCTCTGTCAGATCTCATCCTTGCAAGTAAACATGAAGGGATTGACAACCCCTTTTTTGCGTTGGGCACAAGTATTTGTTTGTTTGTGTAGGTGCAATTATTGGAGACTTGTGTGTTCCTCCTACTAGATTGATACCTTGGTTCTTAACTGAGGGAAATACTTATCTCTACTTTGCTGCTTCGCTCTTTCCTCTTCAAGGAAAAAACCAACGCAAGCTCAAGAAGTAGCAAGACAAACTCCCCTCTCGTTGCTATACATCTCCTAGATTGGATCTTGGGTGTTTCATAGGATTTTTTTTGATTTTCGTGCTTTGTTCCCCATCAGTGGCATCATGAGCTAGGTCTACGCGTAGATGTATATGCATGATGACCCACAAGTATAGGGGATAAAAAAATCCTTTTGATAAGTAAGAGTGTCGAACCCAACGAGGAGCAGAAGGAAATGACAAGCGGTTTTCAGCAAGGTAATTTCTGCAAGCACTGAAATTGTCGGTAACAAGTAGTTTGATAGCAAGATAATTTGTAATGAGCAAGTAATGGTAACGGTAACAAAAGTGCAGCAAGGTAGCCCAATCCTTTTTGTAGCAAAGGACAGGCTGGAACGGTCTCTTATAATAAGCAAAGCGTTCTTGTGGGCACACGGGAATTTCATCTAGTCACTTTCATCAGGTTGGTTTGATTCGCGTTCGCTACTTTGATAATTTGATATGTGGGTGGACCTGTGCTTGGGTGCTATTATTACTTGAATAATCCCACTTATGATTAATCCCCTCGCAAGCATTCGCAACTACGAAAGAAGAATTAAGATAACAATCTAACCATAGCATTAAACATATGGATCCAAATCAGCCCCTTACGGAATAGCGCATAAACTAGGGTTTAAGCTTCTGTCACTCTAGCAACCCTTCATCTAATAAATACTCTACAATGCATTCCCTTAGGCCCAAAGAAGGTGAAGTGTCATGTAGTCGACGTTCACATAACACCAATAAGGGAATCACAACATACATATCATCAAAATATCGAACGAATATCAAATTCACATGATTACTTGCAACATGACTTCTCCCGTGGCCTCAAGAACGAGGGCAACTACTTACAAATAATATTCATGCTCAAGATCATAGGGGTATTAAATAGCATAATGGATCTGAACAAATAATCTTCCACCAAATAAACCATGTAGCATCAACTACAAGATGTAATCAACACTACTAGTCACCCACGGGTACCAATCTCAGGTTTTGATACAAAGATTGAACACAAGAGATGAACTAGGGTTTGAGATGAGATGGTGCTGTTGAAGATTGGCCTCCCAAAGATGAGAGGGTTGTTGGTGATGACGATGGCTTCGATTTCCCCCTCCCGGAGGGAATTTCCCCCGGCAGAATCGCTCCGCCGAAGGGCAAAAGTGCTCCTACCCAAGTTTTGCCTCGAGATGGCGGTATTCCGTCCCGGAAGTCCTCTCTTTATATTTTCTAGGTCAAAAGACTTTAAGTACTAGAAGATGGGCACCAGAGGTGGGCCTGGGCCCCCACTACCCACCAGGGCGCACCTGGAGGGGGTGGCGCGCCCGGGTGCCTAGTAGGCACCTGGGTGGCCCCCTCTAGTGTTTCTTTATTCCAAGATTTTTTGTATATTCCAAAATAATTCTCCGTGAAATTTCAGCTCATTTGGAGATGTGCAGAATAGGTATCTTTGGCAAAGCTTTTTCAGGTCCAGAATTTCAGTTGCCGGCATTCTCCCTCTTTGTGTAAACCTTGCATATTATGAGAGAAAAGGCATTAGAATTACTCCACAAAGTGTTATAATTCATAAAAACACTATAAGTAATAGTAGGAAAACATGATGCAAAATTGACGTATCAACTCCCCCAAGCTTAGACCTCGTTTGTCCTCAAGAGAAAACCGATATCGAAAATCATGTCCACATGTTTAGAGAGAGAGAGAGGTGTCGATAAAAACAAAATACGGACATAGTAGCATCATGCTTATTATTATAACAACAATAAACTTTATCATAAGACTTCTCATGAGCAAGTAACAATTCGTCACAACATCAAAGTATAAAGCATAAAATTTCTTGAAAACTAACAAACTATGTTCTTAGTCAACTTTGCAATTGCAATTCATCATATTTTCAGGAAGGGTCTCGTGTCAGAGCCTTTTGGCAAGTCCACATACTCAACTATCATTTAGTCTTCTATGATTGCTAACACTCACAACATATATATGAGCAAAAAGTTTCAACTGAACACATAGAAAGATAGGGGCTTATAGTTTAGCCTCCCAACTTATTCACCTCAAGGGTGATGTCAACAATAATAACTCATGATCACTCATATCCAATTGGATATATGTGCCTAGATCTTTCCCCACCACATGGTGCTTACAAAAGAGAAAAATAAAAAAGGAGTAGAGGAGAACACTTTGACTCTTGCATAAAAAGTAAATACATAAAGGTAAAAGATAGGCCCTTCACAGAGGGAAGCAGAGGTTGTCATGCGCTTTTTGGTTTTGTATGCACAATCTCTTAATGCAAAAGAATGTCATGTTATATTGCCCCTTATGATAGCAACCATTATTATGCAGTCTGTCACTTTTATTACTTTGCCATCACAAGTTCGTACAACGCTTATTTTCCTTTACACGAAAAGATCAAACACATTTAGAAGCAATTTTTATTGCCTTATGCATCGATGACAACTTACTTGAAGAATCTTACTCAATCCATAGGTAGGTATGGTGGACTCTGAAAACATGAATTTGGGTTTAATGTTTTTGGATGCACAAGTAGTATCTCTACTTAGTGCAGATTTTTGGCTAGCAAAGATATTGGGCAAGCACCACATGTTGGAGGATCTATGACAATATAACTTCTATGTGAATATGAACAAACATAAACCATTACATTGTCTTCCTTGTCCAACGTCAACAATTTGGCATAAGATATTTAATGGGGGCTCACAATCATAAAAGATGTCCAAGATGGTATATTTGCATGTAAATCTTCTCTTCCCTTATTAATTCTTTCATGAATTGCATCATTGACCAACGCTATGTTTGTCAACTTTCAATAAATTTTACCACTTATACTTTTCCTTATGTGATGTCATTACTTACCATAAAATTAGCATATGATCTTTTTCATTATTTCCTTTATTTTGATTGAAACAAAAAGGTAAAGAAACAAAAACTCAAACTAAACTTTATTATATAACTCTCACTCGATTACATAGATAGATAGATCACAAAACTAGAACTTGAAAATAGATCATACTAAATTTTTATTCAACTAAATCATGAAATAACTAAAGATCAAACTAAAAACTGGTGAAGATAATAGAAGTGATGGTGATACGATACCGGGGCATCTCCACCAAGCTTGGCACAAGCCAAGGGGAGTGCCCATACCCGTGTGCTCAAGTCTACTTCTTTGGTGATGATGGTGATGGTGGTGGTGATGAGGTAGTAAGCTTGTCCTTCGGCTTCCATGGTAGGGGTTCACCATCATAAGAGGATGCACGAGTCTCCCGAGTCCTGAAACCGGCAGCTAAACTCATACCTTTAAATCTTGCTTCATACTCAAAAACTTGATTTTGAGGATCATAGATTTGGCTTTGCAGAAAATTGATTTGCTCGTTGAAGGTGAAGATGATGTTCTCCATAGACCGGCCATCCACCTTGTGATCACGGGTGAATGCCCTAATCATGGATTGATTAGCATTAAGTCTACGCTCCACCATCCCTTGGCACTTGAAGATTTCTTGCTCCACCGCCTCGAGCCTGGCCTCCATGCTTCACATCTTCTTGGGGCCTCGAACGTCCTGGATGTGGAGCACCCCCTCACGCATCTCAATGGCTTGCGGGTGCTTCAGCACCTCTGGTAGGTACGAGTTGATGACCTTCTCTAAGAACATGTCCTTGGAAGAGCTTGGTGGAGCCATGGCGATCTAGATCTGACAGAAAAACAGCACGAAACAAGAACAGAGGATTTCTTCGTGATGCGATGGTCAAATCGTCCGGGGGAGTATATAAAGATTTTTTATCTTGGGAAACAAGTATACCATAGGAAAACAGAATCGGGAAGGTGCCCGAGGGGCCCACTACCCACCAGGGCACGCTAGGTGGGGCAGGCGCGCCCTGGTGCCTAGTGGGCACCTAGGTTGCCTTACCGGGTGTTTCTTATTTTTATTTTCTAATATTCCAAAACTGACATAAAATATTTTTGCGGATTTTTCGGAGTCTATTTACTTACCGTGTCACGTACCTCTTCCTTTTCAGGGTTCTGGAGTGTTCTGGAAGGTTTCTTTTATGTGTTCCTCCGGTGTCACAGTTTGGATTATGTTAGTTTCAACATTAATAGGTATACCAGAAATATAGTGCTTAATTCTTTGTCCATTGACCACCTTCGGATTAGTGCCTTCGGCATTATTGATCTTGATAGCTCCAGAGCAATAAACTTCTTTGATGATATAAGGTCCTTCCCACTTTGAGAGAAGTTTTCCTGCAAAAAACCTAAAACAAGAATTGTACAATAGAACATATTCACCAACTTTGATTTCCCTCTTTTGGATTCTTTTTTCATGCCATCTCTTGACTTTTTCTTTGAATAATTTGGCATTTTCATAGGCTTGGGCTCTCCATTCATCTAGTGAGCCTATACCGAATAACCTCTTTTCACCAGCAAGTTTGAAGTCATAGTTGAGTTCTTTAATTACCCAATATGCTTTATGTTCCAACTCAAGAGGCAAGTGACAAGCTTTTCCATAAACCATTTTGTATGGAGACATACCCATAGGATTTTTATAAGTTGTTCTATAGGCCCAAAGTGCATCATCGAGTTTCTGAGACCAATTCTGTCGGGACCTATTGACAGTCTTTTGTAATATTAATTTTATTTCTCTATTGCTAAGTTCAACTTGACCACTAGATTGAGGATGATAGGGTGATACAATTCTATGGTTGACATCATATTTAGCAAGCAAATTACGGAAAGCACCATGAATAAAATGTGAACCACCATCAGTCATTAAATATCTAGGGACTCCAAACCTCGGGAAGATAATCTCTTTAAGCATTTTGATGGAGGTGTTATGATCAGCACTACTAGTTGAAATAGCTTCTACCCACTTAGTGACATAATCAACAGCAACCAAAATATGTGTATACCCATTAGAGAAGGAAAATGTCCCATATAATTAAAGCCCCAAACATCAAATGGCTCAATAACAAGTGAATAATTCATAGGCATTTCCTGACGTCTACCAATATTACCAATTCTTTGACATTCATCACAAGATAAAACAAACTTACGGGCATCCTTGAAAAGAGTAGGCCAATAAAAACCAGATTGTAATACCTTGTGTGCAGTTCTATCTCCTCCATGATGCCCTCCGTAGGCTTCGGAGTGACATTTCAATAGGATTTGTTCCTGTTCATGCTCAGGTATACAACATCTAATAACACCATCTACTCATTTATATAGATGTGGGTCATGCCAAAAGTAATGTCTTAAATCACAGAAGAATTTTTCTTTTGTTGGTATGTGAAACTAGGTGGTATAAATTTAGCAACAATATAGTTAGCATAATCTGCATACCAAGGAGTATTATGAGAAGCATTTATGACAGCTAGTTGTTCATCAGGGAAGCTATCATCAATAGGTAGTGGGTCATCAAGAATGTTTTCTAACCTAGACAAGCTATCAGCTACGGGATTCTCAGCTCCCTTCCTATCAGTAATGTGTAAATCAAATTCTTGTAGCAAGAGAACCCACCTAATGAGTCTAGGTTTAGCATCTTTCTTTTCCATAAGGTATTTAATAGCAGCATGATCAGTGTGAACAATTACTTTAGAATCAATAATGTAAGATCTGAATTTATCACAAGCAAACACAACTGCTAGAAATTCTTTTTTAGTAGTAGCATAATTTGTTTGGGCACTGTCTAGAGTTTTACTAGCATAATGGATAACATTTAATTTCTTATCAACTCTTTGTCCTAGAACAGCACCACCAGCATAGTCACTAGCATCACACATAATTTCAAAAGGCAAGTTCCAATCAGGTGGTCGAACAATAGGTGCAGAAGTTAAGGCTTTCTTAAGTGTTTCAAAGGCTTCTACACAATCATCATCAAAAACAAATGGAACATCTTTTTTGCAAAAGATTGGTAAGAGGCCTAGAAATTTTAGAGAAGTCTTTAATAAACCTCCTATAGAAACCAACATGACCAAGGAAACTACGAATACCTTAAATATCTTTAGGACATGGCATTTTCTCAATTGCATCAACTTTAGCTTTATGCACCTCAATACCTCACTCAGAAATTTTATGCCCTAAGACAATGCCTTCGTTCACCATAAAGTGGCACTTCTCCCAATTCAAGACAAGATTAGTTTGTTCACATCTCTGCAAAACTCGATCAAGGTTGCTTAAGCAATCATCAAAAGAAGTTCCGTAAACAGAAAAATCATCCATGAAAACCTCAACAATCTTTTCACAAAAGTCATAGAATATAGCAGTCATACATCTTTGAAAGGTAGCAGGTGCATTACATAAACCAAAAGGCATACATCTATAAGCATAAGTTACAAAAGGGCAAGTAAAGGTGGTTTTCTCTTGATCAGGTTGTGAAACAGGTATTTGAGAGAAACCAGAATATCCGTCAAGAAAGTAGAAATGTGTGTGCTTTGACAATCTTTCTAACATTTGATCGATGAAAGGCAGAGGGTAATGATCTTTTCTAGTTGCTTTGTTTAATTTCTAAAATCAATTACCATTCTATAGCCAGTCACTATTCTTTGTGGAATGAGTTCATTTTTATGATTGGGAACAACAGTAATACCTCCCTTCTTTGGGACACAATGAGCGGGACTTACCCATCTACTATCAGCTATGGGATAGATTATACCTGCTTCCAGAAGTTTTTGTATTTCAGTTCTTACCATTTCTTTCATCTTAGGGTTCAATCGTCATTGATGATCAACGACGGGTTTAGCATCAGGTTCCATATTAATCTTGTGCTGACAAAGAGTGGGACTAATGCCCTTAAGATCATCAAGATTATATCCAATAGCAACAGGGTGCTTCCTCAGAATTTTTAATAATCTCTCTTCTTCATGTTCTGAAAGGTTAGCACTAATAATAATAGGATATATCTTTTTCTCATCAAGATAAGCATACTTCAATGTGTTAGGTAATTGCTTTAATTCAAACACAGGATCACCTTTAGGTGGAGGAGGACCTCCTAGAGGTTCAATAGGCAAATCGTGTTTAAGGATGGGTTGTTGTTTGAAGAATATTTTATCTATTTCATTTCTTTCATTCAAGTGCATATCATTTTCTTGATCTAGCAAATATTGTTCTAGTGGATTAGTAGGAGGTATGGCAATAGAAGCAAGACCAATTATTTCATCCTTACTATGTAATTCTTTATTATGAGGTTGTCTACAAAACTTAGAGAAATTAAACTCATGAGACAGATTACCAAAATTAACACTGACCGTTTCTTTATGGCAATCTATCTTAGCATTAACAGTGTTCAAGAAAGGTCTACCAAATATTATAGGACAAAAATCATCTTGTGGGGAACCGAGGACTAGAAAATCAGTAGGGTATATTATTTTCCCACACAATACTTCAACATCTCTAACAATCCCAAGTGGTGTGATGGTGTCTCTATTAGCAAGTTTAATAGTAACATCAATGTCTTCTATTTCAGCAGGAGCAATATCATTCATAATATCTTGGTATAAGGTAAAAGGAATAGCACTCACACTAGCACCCAAGTCACATAAACCATGATAGCAATGATCTCCTATTTTAACTGAGACAACAGGCATGCCAACAACAGGCTTGTTCTTATATTTAGTATCGGGTTTGGCAATTCTAGCAGTTTCATCACAGAAATAAATAACATGCCCATCAATATTATCGACCAAGAGATCTTTAACCATAGCAATACTAGGTTCCACTTTAATTTGTTCAGAGGGTCTAGGTGCTTTAATATTACTTTTGTTAACCACGATTAACACCTTAGCATGTTCCTTTATCCTAACAGGGAAAGGTGTTCTTTCAATAAAAGCAGTAGGCACAACTGGATCAACATTGTAAATGATAGTTTCATCTTTAACTGTAACTGGATCCTCCATCTTTTCTTTAATAGGGGGATGATATTTAAACCACTTATCTTTAGGGAGATCAACATGGGTAGCAAATGATTCACAAAAAGAGGCTACTATCTCAAAGTTAAGTCCATATTTAGTGCTAAACTTGTGAAAAGCGGTACTCATAAAAGATTTAACACAATCAAATTCAAGCTTAATACCCGACTCTTTACCTTCGTCGAGTTCCCAATCTTCAGAGTTGCATTTAATTCTTTCCAAAAGATCCCACCTGAATTAAATAGTCTTCTTCATAAAAGAACCGACACAAGAAGTTTCGAGCATGGATTGATCATTACGAGAAAGCCGAGCATAAATTTTTTGTATAATAATTTCTCTTGAGAGTTCATTATTGGGGCTTGAATATAACATTGACTTAAGCCTCCCCAAGCTAGAGCGATACTTTCTCCTTCATGAGGCCAAAAATTATATATATAATTCCGATCACGATGAACTAGATGCATAGGATAAAACTTTTTGTGAAATTCCGATTTCAATCGATTCCAATTCCAAGCTCCAATATCATCGCATAGCCTATACCATGTCAATGTTTTCCCCCAAAGATAAAGGGAAAACATTCTTCTTAACTTCATCTCCGGGTAAACCTGCAAGCTTAAATAATCCACAAACTTCATCCACATAGATTAGGTGCATATCAGGATGTAGTGTTCCATCTCCTGCATAAGGATTAGCTAGCAGTCTCTCTATCATACCAGAAGGAATTTCATAACCATATTTTTAGTAGGTGCAGTAGGTTGAGGGGCAACTCTTTGTGCTTCCGGTGAAGGTGAAGATACCCCGAACAAACCCCTCAAAGGATTGTTTTCCATCATAACAAGTAACAGTGAATTTCAGCATGTATTATAAATTTTTCCTTACCGATTTCCACTTACCAAGAGCGCTTCACTCCCCGGCAACGGCGCCAGAAAAGAGTCTTGATGACCCACAAGTATACAGGATCAATCGTAGTCCTTTTGATAAGTAAGAGTGTCAAACCCAACGAGGAGCAGAAGGAAATGACAAGTGGTTTTCAGCAAGGTAATTTCTGCAAGTACTGAAATTGTCGGTAACAAGTAGTTTGATAGCAAGATAATTTGTAATGAGCAAGTAACAGTAACGGTAACAAAAGTGCAGCAAGGTAGCCCAATCCTTTTTTTTAGCAAAGGACGGGCTGGAACGGTCTCTTATAATAAGCAAAGCGTTCTTGAGGGCACACGGGAATTTCATCTAGTCACTTTCATCATGTTGGTTTGATTCGTGTTCGCTACTTTGATAATTTGATATGTGGGTGGACCGGTGCTTGGGTGCTGTTCTTACTTGAACAAGCCTCGCACTTATGATTAACCCCCTCGCAAGCATCCACAACTGCGAAAGAAGAATTAAGATAACAATCTAACCATAGCATTAAACATATGGATCCAAGTTAGCCCCTTACGGAATAGCGCATGAACTAGGGTTTAAGCTTCTGTCACTCTAGCAAAGATGGTGAAGAGTCATGTAGTCGACGTTCACATAACACGACTAAGGGAATCACAACATACATATCATCAAAATATCGAACGAATATCAAATTCACATGATTACTTGCAACATGACTTCTCCCGTGGCCTCAAGAATGAGGGAAACTACGCACAAATAATATTCATACTCACGATCAGAGGGATACTGAATAGCATATTGGATCTGAACAAATAATATTCCACCAAATAAACCATCTAGCATCAACTACAAGATGTAATCAACACTACCAGTCACCCACAGGTACCAATCTCAGGTTTTGATACAAAGATTGAACACAAGAGATGAACTAGGGTTTGAGATGAGATGGTGCTGTTGAAGATGTTGATGAAGATTGGCCTCCTAAAGATGAGAGGGTTGTTGGTGATGACGATGCTTCGATTTCCCCCTCCCGGATGGAATTTCCCCCGGCGGAATCGCTCCGCCAGAGGGCAAAAGTGCTCCTTCCCAAGTTCTGCCTCGAGACGGCAGTGTTCCGTCCCAAAAGTCCTCTCTTTATTTTTTCTAGGTCAAAAGACCTTAAGTACCAGAACATGGGCACCAAAGGTGGGCCTGTGCCCCCACTACCCACCAGGGCGCGCGTGGAGGGGGTGGCGCGCCCAGGTGCCTAGTGGGCACCTGGGTGGCCCCCTCTTGTATTTCTTCATTTCAACATTTTTTTATATATTCCAAAATAATTCTCCATGAAATTTCAGCTCATTTGAAGATGTGCAGAATAGGTATCTCTGACATAGCTTTTTCAGGTCCAGAATTCCAGCTGTCGGTATTCTCCTCTTTGTGTAAACCTTGCATATTATGAGAGAAAAGGCATTAGAATTACTCCACAAAGTGTTATAATGCATAAAAACACTATAAATAACAATAGGAAAACATGATGCAAAATGGATGTATCAATGCACGAGTAGAACACAAAGAATTTGTGCGCGTTGATGTTCAAATTTCTTACTTCCATTGTCTTATTTGGATTCGGCGGTTTTATGGGATGAAGCGGCTCAGACCAACCTTACATGTCCACGCACATGAGACCGATACCACTGTTTGACATGCAACTTGTATTGCATAAAAGTGGCTTTGCGGGTGCCTGTCTCTCCCACTTTAGTTGAATCTGATTTGACGAGGGTGGTCCTTGTAGAAGGTTAAAAGGCAACTTGTATATCACTGTTGTGGTTTGCGTAGATAAGAATAGTTCTTATAGTTTGCCCTAATGATACGTCTCCAACGTATCTACAATTTTTGATTGTTCCATGCTATTATATTATCATTCTTGGATGTTTTACAATAATATTATAGCAACTTTATATCATTTTTTGGGACTAACCTATTGACATAGTGCCCAGTGCTAGTTGCTGTTTTTTTGCTTGTTTTTTACTTCGTAGAATATCCGTACCAAACGGAGTCCAAAAGCAATGAAACTTTTTGGTGATTTTTTTGGACCAGAAGACAACTTGGGAGTTAAGGAAGCACCCGGGGGGAGGCCCGTGGGGCCCACAAGATACCAGGGCACGCCAGAGGCCCCTGGCGCGCCCTGATGGGTTGTGGGGCCCATTGGGGTCTCCTCCATCGCCTCTTCGCTCTATAAATACCCAGATATTCCAGAAACCCTAGGGGAGCAGTCGAAACTCAATTCCAGCCACCGCAAGTTCCAGAACCACGAGATCCAATCTACACCATCATGGAGGGGTTCATCATCGTCATTGGTGCCTCTCCGATGATGTGTGAGTAGTCCACCATAGACCTACGGGTCCGTAGATAGTAGCTAGATGGCTTCCTCTCTCTCTTTTGATTCTCAATACAATGGTCTCTTGGAGATCTATTTGATGTAATGACTTTTTGCGGTGTATTTGTTGGGATCCGATGAACATCGAGTTTATGATCAGTTTCTATCCATGAATATTATTTGAGTCTTCTTTTGATCTCTTATATGCATGATTACTTATAGTCTCGTATTTCTTCTTCGAATCTTTGATTTAGTTAGGTCAACTAGATCGATTTTTCTTGCCATGGGAAGAGGTGCTTTGTGATGGGTTCGATCTTACGGTGTCCTCACCCAGTGACAGAAGGGGTAGCGAGGCACGTATGTATCATTGCTATTAAGGGTAACAAGATGGGGTCTATTCCTACATGAATAGATGTGACGCCCCGATTCGACCGTACACTAATCATACATGCAAATGTGTACGATCAAGATCAGGGACTCACGGGAAGATATCACAACACAAGTCTAGACACAAATCAAAATAATACAAGCTTCATATTACAAGCCAGGGGCCTCGAGGGCTCGAATACATAGCTCGAGACACAAGCGTCAGCGGAAGCAACAATATCTGAGTACAGACATAAAGTTAGACAAGACTGCCTTAAGAAGGCAAACACAAAAGCAACAAGGATTGAAGAGGCAAGGCCTCCTGCCTGGGACCTCCTAACTACTCCTGGTCATCGGCGGTCTCCATCTAGTAGTAGGCATCCTCGGGGTAGTAGTAGTAGTCGGCGGGGTGGCATCTGGCTCCTGGGATCCACCATCTGGTTGCAACAACCGGAAAGAAGAAAGAAGGGGGGAGAAGGGTAGCAAAGCAACCGTGAGTACTCATCCAAAGTACTCGCAAGCAACAGATCTATACTAAGTATGCATTGGTATCAAAGGAAGGTATGTATCTGTGGACTGAACTGCAGAATGCCAGAATAGAGGGGAAGGCCTAGCCTATCGAAGACTAGCATCTTCAAGCAGCTCCAAGCATCTTGCAACATGTAGAAGAGTAAAGAATAGCATTTTAATATTAAACAAGCATGTTGTAGCATTACTGCCCAGAGATCCTTCCTCGACTCCCTGCGAGAAAGCAATCCCGGAGCCAACATATCCATCACATGTCTCAAGTAACCAGTTCTAGTTGTAATAGATCAGGATACAAGTCTGAACGTCCATTACCGTGGACACGGTATTCGAATAGATAACTTCCCTGCAGGGGTTCACCACATTACCCAACACACTTGATTACTCTGGCCGGACACACCTTTCTGGGTCAATGCCTGGCCTCAGAAGATCAACACGTCGCAGCCCTACCTAGGCTCAGCAGAGAGGTCCCCGCCGGTCTGCATCCTAAGCACTCCGGGGTCTTGGGCCCATCGCCCGTTGCACTCCGGGTCGTTGCGAGCAGGGCGGACCAGGCTCCATCACTACAGGATGGTGCCGGCCCAGCCATGCCGCAATGCTGAACTGGACGTCTGACAAAGCTTCGACTGATACTACGACGCCGAGTGCCCATAACTGTTCCCGCGTGGTGGTTAGTGTGTAAAGGCCAAAGGCCAACTCAGAACAAATACCCAAACCTTTAATGCATTAGGAGCTCGCGGAGACGAGCAGAGACTCACGATCGATGTGACCCCATCGCCCTGCCTCATAGACTTACGGCAAGGGCCCAGAATGCCCGACCGTGCCACGTAATTATCTCGCAGGTGCTCTCCGGGCCCGCTCGACTTTCACATCAACTCGCGGGGTACCCCTCAGGGCCTACCCGACTTCAACAATGGTCTCAAGTAAAGTCCAGGTAACCGTGTGTCCAAAACATCAAGGGGAAAAACCCGAGGAATCACCCTCGAGGGATTCCACTCGATGTAATCGTCAAGCTGAACTTAGGAGGAATCACCCTCAAGGTTCACACTTGAGGTGTTGCACGACAGAGCCGTATCGGGAATGGTGAAGGAGGAATCACCCTCGTTGACCACGATCGAATAGCTACACTACAGAATTATCATCAGGAGTGCGTTACGAGGTATCACCCTCGGCACTCGATAGTAGCTCTGCGGAGTCCAGCAACAAAAGGGGCGTGATGTGATGTGAGGTGTCGGGCTCTGGTCGTCGATCACGTTGATCGAGTCATCGATGATGAAGCAGGGGCAACAAGGACAAGGTGGGGGTCACTGATGGATCACTAACCAACCTATACTAAGCAGTTTAGGATAAGCAGGTAAGGTACAATGAGCAGGTTACAAAAACAGGCTATGCATCAGAATAGGAGCAAACAATAACAGTAGCAAAATCTAATGCAAGCATGAGAGAGAATGGAATGGGCGATATTGAAGTGATCAAGGGGGGGGCTTGCCTGGAAGCTCTGCTGAAAGGGAAGAAGGATCGTCGTCGGCGTAGTCGATCACAGTGGCATCAGCAGCGGTCTCGGGGTCTACCGGAGAGAAGAGGGGGAAGAAACAATAAATACAGAGCAAACAAGTGCAATACTATGCATGACAAGACAATAAGCAGCGCTAGGGGTGTTCTAACGCAGTGTTACATGATACTGGCGAAGGGGGATAACATCCGGGAAAGTTTTCCTGAAGTTTGATATTTTCGGACAGATGAAACAAAGGGGGACAGTTGCATGTTCGCTATGCTAGGGGCACGTGACAGATGAACGGAGAGCGTATTCGGATTCGTAATATTTTTCTGAGCAACTTTCATGTATAGAACTTTTTCATCCGAGCTACGGTTATTTTCCTATGAATTTCCAAAGTTTTAGCTATTTTCAGGATTTACTGAAATTTGGCCAAGTCTGAGAATCCCTCAGTTTTGAACATTATTTAGCTGTTTTCCAAAGGCTATAGCTAGTGTTCTACTCATCCTATGGAGTAGTGTCTTATATCAATCTTGATCAATTTTCTGTGATCTACATGACAATATCAAGTGCAGCTATGTTAGCATCCATTTGCGTGATCAATACTTTGTTGGAAAAGTGCTACTGCAGCATTTCTGTTTTTCTATTAACAGAACATAGCAATTTGTGATTTTCTTTGCATTTAACCCATACATCAAATGGATTTGGTCTAGTGGGACAAAATGAAGTTTGTCAAGTGTACTTTCTGCCCATATAATTTTTACTCATGTTAACTGTCGTTTAGCCGCTGTTTAGGGACTGCTCAGAGGGTTAGTCAACGTAGCAGTAGCAAAGCTAGCTATGCTACAGTAACATTCAGTTACTGTAGCAGGGCAGCAGAGGAGCAGCAGCAGAGGTGGGCGCGGCCACACTCTACACACACACACACAACACGCACGCACATGGGCATGCCGGTGGCCACGGCGCAGCAGGGGGAAGCCGGCGCGGTAGTAGCGGCGAGCGGCTCGACCGGGAGTGGGGCGAGGCGAGCGGCAGCAATGCGGGGCGGCACGAGGCAGCCAGCAACAGGCGGCGGCGGGGGCAGCAGGGCGGAGTCGATGAGTGAGCACGCGCGCGGGGGGAGGGCAAGGCGACCAGGGGCGCGGCGCGAGGGCGTGTAAGGGCGTGGGCACGCGATGGTGACGAGCATCTGCGGGTAGTGGCCGGAGTTGGAGCCCGAAGGAATCGAGCTCATGCGCCCAGGTTCAATGATCGAGTGGCCCAAGCAACTCCTACGCAAGGCCACGAGCACGGTGGCGTGCTCGACATGCTTTGTAATGAACAGCATCGATGGGGGCGTGCCCATCGGCGGTGACAGGGGCTCGGCAATAGCAGCAACTTAACCGAGGCACGGGATCGAGCTAGGGGAAGAGGGGATCAGCGCCGAAGCGAGAGGGGAAGGCATGAGGCTCACCTATGGAGCACAAGATGGCTCGTTGAGTGCTTAGGAGCGTAGGGGAAGCCAGAAGGGGTCGGGGCGGAGTGGATCGACGGCGGCAAGCTCCGGGCACAAAGGTCAAAGACGAGGTCGGGACGGAGCTGCGGGGCCGTCCCGGCTTGATCCAGCGGGCTAGGTCGACGTGGACGACCGTGGTGGTTCTGTTGGACCAGATGGGTGGGAACGGGGGCACTGGTCACCCCGGTGGTGGGCGACGAACGGCGACGGTGGCACTCGGGAGGAGGAGATCTGGATGAGGGGGGGAGAGAAGGACTGGGGGAGCGAGGGGGCAAGTGGGGTGCGGGGGATCGAGGAGGTGGAGGGCTTGCCCTTATCCCCTCCCCGTCAGCGCCGGCGAGACGGTCGGGGGCAACCCCCTCCCTGTAGTGACGCGGTCGTGTGAACAGGGAGGCAGGGGTGGGCCGGCTGGGGCGGCCAGATGGGCCAAGGCCCGGTGGGAAGGCTTTTCTTCTTCTTATTTTTTTCTTATCTTTTGCCTTTTATTTTCCTTTCCAACAGCAAATGACCTTTAATAAAAATGACAGTTGACCCACAATTAGAGATGCAATTATTTACAGTGCCACAAAATGCTTGGACTTTATTTAAAGTAGTTCGCATTTTTTGTAAATTAAAAAGCATTTTAATAAAAGTTTAAGCCATGTTTTGATTAATCTGGGGCATTAAAACACTTTATAAAAAAGTTGGTTCACCACCACATTTAGTTGTGGAATATTTGCCACATGATGCACATTTTAGTTTTCATGTTTGAGAAATTTGAATTTTGGTTTTAAATTTGAATTTGAATTTAAATTATGCCTTGGATCAAAAGAGGATTAGCAACAGTAATACGATGACATGGCATCATAGCAAAGGATTACTGTAGCTTAATTATCCGGGCGTCACAATTCTCCTCCACTACAAGAAATCTCGTCCCGAGATTTAGGAGGTAGGCGGAAACAAAATGAGGTATTCATCTCAAAGACGATCCTCGAGTTCCCGAGTGGCTTCATCTTTAGAAGGTTTTGACCACTGAACCTTTTAGAAATTTGATAGCCCTCTGACGGTGCAACATTCAGCTTGATCGAGAATGAGGACTGGATGCTCTCTTTAAGTGAGATCATCTTGGAGGGGTTGAGCTTTTATAAGCCAGGTGGTTGTCGCAATAAGACTTGCGACTCAGGGCATCGGCCATGATACTAGCCTTGCCAGGGGTATAAGTAATACCGTAGTTATAGTCTATAATTGTTTCCATACATCGTTGCTGATGGAGATCCAGATCTAGCTGAGTAAACAATTACTTCAGACTTTAATGATCGGTGAAGATCTCGCAACGATTACCGAAAGGAAATGCCGCCACAACTTCAGTGCAAACTTAACTGCAGCAAGTTCAAGGCCATGGACTGGGTAGTTCTTTTGGAAAGGCATCCTAGAATTCACAAACGACTGGAGCATTTACAATTCTCACAAAAGGAGAAGAATTTTACGCATTCAAGGAATAAATTCGTGCTTCGGCATCTCGAACAAGATGAGCAGGGTAGCTTACTATCTCATTGAAAGATGCAGTAGATGGACGGTTTTTTTAGTGGCGCAATTGATAGAGGCGGTATGTGTTCTCAACCATTCCATTCCCAGAATGAGGTCGATATTGGATGACTTCAAACAATGGGGGAAAACTTGGAATTCCAACTCTCCAAGTTCAACGGGGACGTTGTGGCTAACCATGGTGGTTCGACATCGGCCCACGGAATGCAGCTTGGATTTTGGCCAAGTGATGGCGGTTCCAACAGGTAAGGAACGCCTGTGGATGTCCCACCATTGAGCAGCGGGACCTTTCAGGTAGTAAGCCGTGAAGATGACATAGTTAGCAGGGGCGACATCAGCAGACTCTAGCTCGAAAGTGATGTCACAGAGCCAGTCATCAGCATCGAGGGGCTGAGTTGAGCTGCGATAGATGACAGGGTTGAGACGCGCAAAGTCTTGCAGAGTCACTGGGGCTGGTTGCTGATTCATATTGGGACACGGAAAATGAGCCATGACTCCTACCATGAACTGGCGATTCAGCACAACTGTTGTATCATTCCGGCCATGTATTCGGGCGGTGGTGGATTGTCGCCAACACGGCCACGACCAGCGGGTCTAACCATCCTGCTTAAATGAAACAAGGGGGTAGTTTTAGCAAGGGGTGGAGCAGGTGTATGAAGTCATTCATGATATAACTTGAACAGTGAGCAAAGGCGCGGTATGCACAAGGCAGTAGTCATTAAAGACATACTGATACATATATAGAGCCACTTACACGCTGTTCGAATGATTTCGGACAAGAGAAACATCCTAGACATACTAGGAAGCACGCATGCACGCGATGGAGGGATGCAACAACGGGACATAGCAAAGGCTACATCTTCATCGAAGCTAACCACTGGAGCGAGGGATTTGCAAGTGACGATGCAGGGTGCCCTCGATATGAGGATCCTGCGGTCAGTGAACAATGTGAAGTAGATCTTGGCCCTCAATTCGAAAGAGGCGTAATACAAATCTCCGGGTGGATGTGATCAAAAGATCCTAATGATAGATTTAGCAAAAATCATTTAACCTGAATAGAAGAGAGATCAGAGTCCCAGAGTATAGACGAGGAGTAAAAGATACTAATACCACCCAATGGCGACATGGGCCCGTAAGCCACACAACCATGTTAGTAAAACAGTTTTGCAAAGACTAGACTCAACTTCGGCCAAGGAGTTGGAAAGGGGGTTCCTACAGGCAGTCGGCTCTGATACCAACTTGTGACGCCCCCGATTCAATCATACACTAACCATACACGCAAATGTGTACGATCAAGATCAGGGACTCACGGGAAGATATCACAACACAACTCTAGACACAAATCAAAATAATACAAGCTTCATATTACAAGCCAGGGGCCTCGAGGGCTCGAATACATAGCTCAAGGCACAAGCGTCAGCAGAAGCAACAATATCTGAGTACAGACATAAAGTTAGACAAGACTACCTTAAGAAGGCAAACACAAAAGCAACAACGATCGGAGAGGCAAGGCCTCCTGCCTGGGACCTCCTAACTACTCCTGGTCGTCAGCGGTCTCCACGTAGTAGTAGGCATCCTCGGGGTAGTAGTAGTAGTCGGCAGGGTGGCATCTGGCTCCTGGGATCCACCATCTGGTTGTAACAACCGAAAAGAAGAAAGAAGGGGGGAAAAGGGTAGCAAAGCAACCGTGAGTACTCATCCAAAGTACTCGCAAGCATCAGATATATACTAAGTATGCATTGGTATCAAAGGAAGGTATGTATCTATGGACTGAACTGCAGAATGCCAGAATAGAGGGGAAGGCCTAGCCTATCAAAGACTAGCATCTTCAAGCAGCTCCAAGCATCTTGCAGCATGTAGAAGAGTAAAGAATAGCATTTTAATATTAAACAAGCATGTTGTAGCATTAATGCCCAGAGATCCTTCCTCGACTCCCTGCGAGAAAGCAATCCCGGAGCCAACATAACCATCACATGTCTCAAGTAACCAGTTCTAGTTGTAATAGATCAGGATACAAGTCTAAACGTCCATTACCGTGGACACGGTATTCGAATAGATAACTTCCCTGCAGGGGTACACCACATTACCCAACACGCTTGATTACTCTGGCCGGACACACCTTTCTGGGTAAATGCCCGGCCTCGGAAGATTAACACATCGCGGCCCTATCTAGGCTCAGCAGAGAGGTCCCCACCGGTCTACATCCTAAGCACTCCGGGGTCTTGGGCCCATCGCCCGTTGCACTCCGGGTCGTTGCGAGCAGGGCGGACCAGGCTCCATCACTACAGGATGGTGCCGGCCCAACCATGCCGCAATGCTGAACTAGACGTCTGACAACGCTTCTGCTGATACTACGACGCCGAGTGCCCATAACTGTTCCCGCGTGGTGGTTAGTGCATAAAGGCCAAAGGCCAACTCAGAACAAATACCCAAACCTTTAATGCATTAGGAGCTCACGGAGACAAGCAGAGACTCATGATCGATGTGACCCCGTCGCCCCGTCTCGTGGACTTACGGCAAGGGCCTAGAATGCCCGGCCATGCCACGTAATTATCTCGTGGGTGCTCTTCGGGCCCGCCCGACATTCACATCAACTCGCGGGTACCCCTCAGGGCCGACCCGACTTCAACAATGGTCTCAAGTAAAGTCTAGGTAACCGTGTGTCCAAAACATCAAGGGGAAAAACCCGAGGAATCACCCTCGAGGGATTCCACTCGATGTAATCGTCAAGCTGAACTTAGGAGGAATCACCCTCGAGGTTCACACTTGAGGTGTTGCACGACAGAGCCGTATCGGGAATGGTGAAGGAGGAATCACCCTCGTTGAACATGACCGAATAGCTACACTATAGAATTATCATCAGGAGTGCGTTACGAGGTATCACCCTTGGCACTTGATAGTAGCTCTGCAGAGTCGAGCAACAAAAGGGGCGTGATGTGATGTGAGGTGCCAGGCTCTGGTCGTCGATCACGTTGATCGAGTCGTCGATGATGAAGCAGGGGCAACAAGGACAAGGTGGGGGTCACTGATGGATCACTAACCAACCTATACTAAGCAGTTTAGGATAAGCAGGTAAGGTACAATGAGTAGGTTACAAAAACAGGCTATGCATCAGAATAGGAGCAAACAATAACAGTAGCAAAATCTAATGCAAGCATGAGAGAGAATGGAATGGGCGATATCGAAGTGATCAAGGGGGGGCTTGCCTGGAAGCTCCGCTGAAAGGGAAGAAGGGTCGTTGTCGACGTAGTCGATCACAGTGGCATCAGCAGCGGTCTCGGGGTCTACCGGAGAGAAGAGGGGGAAGAAACAATAAATACAGAGCAAACAAGTGCAATACTATGCATGACAAGACAATAAGCAGCGCTAGGGGTGTTCTAACGCAGTGTTACATGATACTGGCGAAGGGGGATAACATCCGGGAAAGTTTTCCCGAAGTTTGACATTTTCGGACAGATGAAACGGAGGGGGAAGGTTGCATGTTCGCTATGCTAGGGGCACGTGACAGATGAACGGAGATCATATTCGGATTCGTAATATTTTTCTGAGCAACTTTCATGTATAGAACTTTTTCATCTGAGCTACGGTTATTTTCCTATGAATTTCCAAAGTTTTAGCTATTTTCAGGATTTACTGAAATTTGGCCAAGTCTGAGAATCCCTCAGTTTTGAACATCATTTAGCTGTTTTCCAAAGGCTATATGTAGTGTTCTACTCATCCTATGGAGTAGTGTCTTATATCAATCTTGATCAATTTTCTGTGATCTACATGACAGTATCAAGTGCAGCTATGTTAGCATCCATTTGCTTGATCAATACTTTGTTGGAAAAGTGCTACTGCAGCATTTCTGTTTTTCTGTTAACAGAACGTAGCAATTTGTGATTTTCTTTGCATTTAACCCATACATCAAATGGATTTGGTCCAGTGGGACAAAATGAAGTTTGTCAAGTGTACTTTCTGCCCATATAATTTTTACTCATGTTAACCATCGTTTAGCCGCTGTTTAGGGACTCCTCAAAGGGTTAGTCAACGTAGCAGCAGCAAAGCTAGCTACTGCTACAGTAACATTCAGTTACTGTAGCAGGGTAGTAGAGGAGCAACACCAGAGGTGGGTGCGGCCACACTCTACACACACACACACACAACACGCACGCACACGGGCGCGCAGCGGCCCCTGCGCAGCAGGGGGAAGCCGGCGCGGTAGTAGCGGCGAGCGGCTCGACCGGGAGCGGGGCGAGGTAAGCGGTAGCAAGGCGGGGTGGCACGAGGCAGCCAGCAACAGGTGGCGGCGGGGGCAGGAAAGCAGCAGCAGTAGTGGCCAACAGCAGGTGCAGCGGCACAGCGGACGGGGCCGGCAGAAGTAGCAGGGCGGAGTCGGTGAGTGAGCACGCGCGCGCGGGGGGGGGGGGGGGGGGGGGGGGGGGCCAAGGCGACCAGGGGCGTGGTGCAAGGGCGTGCAAGGGCGTGGGTGTGCGATGGCGGCGAGCGTCTGTGGGTAGTGGCCGGAGTTGGACCCCGAAGGAATCGAGCTCATGCGCCCAGGTTCGACGATCCAGTGGCCCAGGCAACTCCTACGCAAGGCCACGAGCACGGTGGCGTGCTCGACATGCTCTGGAATGAACGGCATCAACGGCGGCGAGCCCATCGGCGGTGACAGGGGCTCGGCAACAGCAGCAGCTTAACCGAGGCACGGGATCAAGCTAGGGGAAGAGGGGATCGGCGCCGAAGCGAGATGGGGAGGCACGAGGCTCACCTAGGGAGCGCAAGATGTCTCGTTGAGTGCTTAGGAGCGTAGGGGAAGCCGGAAGGGGTCGGGTCAGAGTGGATCGACGGCGGCGAGCTCCGGGCACCGAGGTCGAAGACGATGTCGGGACGGAGCTGCGGGGCCGTCCCGGCTTGATCCAGCGGGCTAGGTCGACGTGGACGACCGCGGCGGTTCTGTTGGACCAGATGGGTGGGAACGGGGGAACCGGTCGCCGCGGTGGTGGGCGACAAACGGCGACAGAGGCGCTCGGGAGGAGGAGATCTGGACGAAGGGGGGAGAGAAGGAGTGGGGGAGCGAGGGGGCAAGTGGGGTGCGGTGGATCGAGGAGGCGGAGGGCTTGCCCTTATCCCCTCCCCGTTGGCGCCGGTGAGACGGTAGGGGGCAACCCCCTCCATGTAGCGACGCGGTCGCCTAAACAGGGAGGCAGGGGAGGGCCGGCTGGGGCGGCCAGATGGGCCAAGGCCCGGTGGGAAGGCTTTTCTTCTTATTTTTTTCTTATCTTTTGCCTTTTATTTTCCTTTCCAACAGCAAATGACCTTTAATAAAAATGACACTTGACCCCAATTAGAGATGCAATTATTTACAGTGCCACAAAATGTTTGTACTTTATTTAAAGTAGTTCGCATTTTTTGTAAATTAAAAAGCATTTAAATACAAGTTTAAGCCATGTTTTGATTAATCTGGGGCATTAAAACACTTTATAAAAATGTTGGTTCACCACCAAATTTACTTGTGGAATATTTGCCACATGATGGACATTTTAGTTTTCATGTTTGAGAAATTTGAATTTTGGTTTTAAATTTGAATTTGAATTTAAATTATGCCTTGGATCAAAAGAGGATTAGCAAAAGTAATATGATGACATGGCATCATAGCAGAGGATTACTGTAGCTTAATTGTCCGAGCGTCACAATAGATCTTGTCTACATCATGTCACCATTCTTATTGGATTACTCCATTTCTCCATGAACTTAATACACTAGATGCATGCTGGATAGCGGTCGATGTGTGGAGTAATAATAGTAGATGCAGAATTATTTCGGTCTACTAATCTTGGACATGATGCCTACATAATGATCATTGCCTTGGATATCATCATGATTATTTGATCTTCTATCAATTACCCAACAGTAATTTGTTTACCCACCATATGCTATTTTCTCGAGAGAAGCCACTAGTGAAATCTACGGCCCCCGGGTCTATCTTTTATCATATTGCTTTCTGATCTATCTTTTGCCGCATTTGTTTTCAGATCTATTATTCCAAAAACCCAAAAATACCTTGCTGCACTTTTTATTTGCATCTTTTATTCCGTGTTTTATTCAGATCTATTTATCCAAACTCATACTATTTAATCTATATTTTTACTGAGGAGGGTTTGACAACCCCTCTTACGTGTTGGGTTGTGAGGTTTTGTTCTTTCTGTGCAGGTACTGTTTACATAGTGTTGCTTGGTTCTCCTACTGGTTCGATAACCTTGGTTTCATAACTGAGGGAAATACCTACCGTAGTTGTACTACATCATCCCTTCCTCTTTGGGGAAATACTGACGCGGATACAAGCAATCAAAAGGAATTTCTGACGCCGTTGCCGGGGAGACATCATCAACATCTATCAAGTTCCTAATCAAAAATCTCATCTCCTTGCAATTTACATTATTTTTCATTTACCTCTCGTTTTCATCTCCCCCACTTCACAAAAATTTGCCTTTTTATTCGTCGTCTTTTTCGTTCGCATTTTTCTCATCAGATCTCTTGTTTTTCTTGAAATTTTCATCATGAGTGACTTTGGTATGGCAGAAACAGATGTTGGCTTGACTCCTAAAATTGGACGATCTGGCGGTCTGGATGTTAAATCTTTTGTTTTGGGGCAAGGGAATGTTATAGGAAAAGAAACTATCCAAGAATTGTTCAATTGTGTTGGAAACTTGAATCTTGATGATGCTCCTATACTTAAAAGAACTAAAACTTTTGCGGAAGCTATTTCAGCACTAGTTCTGAAACTTGAAAATAGATTTATCCGTACCCATCATACCTTGCAAAGATTGTTTTATGAGCTACCCATTATAAAGGATCCTAAAGCTAAAAAGTTAGCTACCCTTGTTCTTATGAATGAATTTGAGCACATTGTACGGGAAGCTAGGGAATTTTTTGATTTTTATGGTATGAGCTGTGGAAAACCGGTAATAGATGAGATCCTTTACAATAGTGATTACATGTTGAGACATTTACTTGGAAATAACCAAATTTTTGATGGGAACCTTAAAAAGGAAGTCCCCGTTTTAGATATGATCCAACAAGTTTTTAATGATGTTAATCAACAATATTATTGGATTGTGGCCGGAAATCAAAGAGGGTACTTTGATGGACAACTTGACAATGCTAAAATCTCTATGGATAATGTGTTTCAAGTTATATTTGCAAAACCTCCTGACAAAAACACATCTATGGAAAACAAGAAGAAAGATGACAATACTTGAATCTATGCATTATGCCTAGCTAGGGGCATAAAACGATAGCGCTTGTTGGGAGGCAACCCAATGAATAAAATTTATTTTTTTGCTTTTTTCTTTCTGTTCTTGAGTGTTCAAACAATTATGCTACTGTTATGATTGCTTTTTTTATGTTTGAATTAGTGTTTGTGCCAAGCAAAGCCTTTGGGATCATGTTGGGTGATAGTTGACTTGATCTTGTTGAAAAACAGAAATGCATGCGTCCAGTAGCAGAATTTTGAAAAATCACAGAAGTGACGAAAGTTTCTGAATTTTTTACACAACATTGATATACAAATTTTCCACGTTGTCCTAATTGTTAAGAATTTTTAGAGTTACATAAGTATGGTCAAAGTCCAGATTACTACAGACTGTTCTGTTTTTTACAGATTCTGTTTTCGTTGCATTGTGTGCTTATTTTGATGAATCTATGGATTGTATCGGGGGGTATAAGCCATGGGAAAGTTGGGATACAGTAGGTATACTGCAATAATAAAATATGAATGGGTTTGCAACAGTACTTAGAGTGGTGATTTGCTTTATTATACTAACGGATCTCATGAAGGTTTTGTTAAGTTTTGTGTGATTGAAGTTTTCAAGTTTTGGGTGAGATCATGATGGACGAAGGAATAAGGAGTAAGAAGAGCCTAATCTTGGGGATGCCCATGGCACCCCAAGTTAAAATTCAAATAGAAACAAGCAACTAAGCTTGGGGATGCCCCGGAAGGCATCCCCTCTATCTTCTAACGATCAACGGTATTTTACTTGGAGCTATATTTTTATTCGCCACATATCATGAGTTTTGCTTGGAGCGTCTTGTATTATATGATTCTTTGATTGTTTTGCTTTTTAGTTTGTCACTTGTATCCTTGTTGGACACACCTATTTGAGAGATCCAAAATTATGGTATGATTTGTTAGAATTGCTCTATGCTTCACTTAAATTTTTTTGAGCTATGGAATTGCTCTAGTGCTTCACTTATATCTTTTTAACCACGGTGTGCTTTATTATTTTTGAAGAAATACTCTCATTCTTCACTTAGATTTGTTTGAGATTTATTAAAATTTTGAAGAAATCCTCTCAAGCATCACTTATATTATTTTGAGAGATGAAATCTTTATGCTCATGTTCTTCACTTAAATTTGTTTGAGCTTGTCAAAAGCAATGGAATTTTTTTAAACTAGTCCCAAAGTGATAGATATTCAAGAGGGATATAATAAAAACTTTCATGAAGATCATTGGACAAATTAAACTTGATTCCTTGCAATAGTTTTGAGACATGATGATAGTAATATGTGAGTCATGTCGTTGAGTAATCATGCTTTAGTAAGAATATTGGTGTTAAGGTTTGTGATTCCCTATGCAAGCACAGTCAATAGTTATGCAATGAAATTAAATCCTGCTTGTGGTGCATTATTTTGTGTTAGTTATGCTTAATGCTCATTTATGAGATTTTTTGTTTCTTGGTTGATTGCTTCTCAATCTTTTTGCTAGCCTCCACTTGTACTAAGTAGAAATACTACTTGTGCATCCAAAATCCTTAAACCCAGTTTTGCCATATGAGCTCACCATACCTACCTATATGCGGTATTTCCGTGCCGTTCTAAGCAAATTTGTATGTGCCAACTCTAATTTTCAAAATGAGTTTCCATTTTGTGTGCCCGTACCGCTGATGAAGTGGCAGGGGGTGGCCAATATTTTCCATGCTAGATGTGTTATTCTCAAGATGAGTGTTTATTCACTTGTCATTGCACAAGAGTATGGCGGTAATAGGGATGCCCAGTCCCGAAAATGAAAAAGAAATTTATTTTATGTTGTCAAATAATAAATTCCTTGGAAAGTGTTTGTATGGACGGTACCCGTGGATACGGCTAGCCGTGGAGTGTGAAAGAATGGTGGAAAAAGGAATAAACTTTATTTTATGTTTGGGAACCGCATATGATGTATCTAGCATGGGAAGTGTTGGGAACTACTCGGTCGTTTTCGTTGACAGGAAAAGCATGCCTCTCAAAAAAATTTATCTCTCAATTTTTTCTTTGAGCTGTGGCACCTCTACAAATCTCTACTTCCCTCTGCGAAGGGACTATCTATTTACTTTATGCAATTTTTTTTATTTGAGTCTCCATATTCTCTTATAAAGCACCAACTAAGGGGCACTATGATCGTACTTGAGCATTGGATGTAGCTAATATTCGAGTGTGTTTCATGAATGGATCAATGATTGAGCATGATGGGCTAGGGATAACTTTCTTTATTGTTGATATTTTGAAAGACATGGTTGCTTGTTGATATGCTTGAGTATTGAAGTCTTCATGTCAAAAATATAGTATTGCTTTGAACCATCTAAAAGTCCAAATGTCCATGCTACAAAAAGAAAAGAATATGTGATGAACATGTTAGGCAGCATTCCACATCAAAAATTCTATTTTTATCATTTACCTACTCGAGGACGAGCAGGAATTAAGCTTGGGGATGCTGATACGTCTCCAACGTATCTATAATTTTTTATTGTTCCATTCTGTTATATTATCATTCTTGGATGTTTTACAATCATATTATAGCAACTTTATATCATTTTTTGGGACTAACCTATTGACATAGTGCCCAGTGCTAGTTGCTGTTTTTTGCTTGTTTTTTACTTCGCAGAATATCAGTACCAAACGGAGTTCAAAGGCAGTGAAACTTTTTGGTGATTTTTTTGGACTAGAAGACAACTTGGGAGTCAAGGAAGCACCCGGTGGGAGGCCCATGGGGCCCACAAGACACCAGGGCGCGCCAGAGGCCCCTAGTGCGCCCTGATGGGTTGTGGGGCCCACGGGGGTCTCCTCCACCGCCTCTTCGCTCTATAAATACTCAGATATTCCAGAAACCCTAGGGGATCAGTCGAAACACAATTCCAACCGTCGCAAGTTCCAGAACCACGAGATCCAATATACACCATCACGGAGGGGTTCATCATCCTCATTGGTGCCTCTCCGATGATGCGTGAGTAGTCCACCATAGACCTATGGGTCCGTAGATAGTAGCTAGATGGCTTCCTCTCTCTCTTTTGATTCTTAATACAATGGTCTCTTGGAGATCTATTTGATGTAATGACTTTTGGCGGTGTGTTTGTTGGGATCCGATGAAGATCGAGTTTATGATCAGTTTCTATCCCTGAATATTATTTGAGTCTTCTTTTGATCTCTTATATGCATGATTACTTGTAGCCTCATATTTCTTTTTCGAATCTTTGGTTTAGTTAGGCCAATTAGATCGATTTTTCTTGCCATGGGAAGAGTTGCTTTGTGATGGGTTCGATCTTACGGTGTCCTCACCCAGTGACAGAAGGGGTAGCGAGGCACGTATGTATCGTTGCTATTAAGGATAACAAGATGGGGTCTATTCCTACATGAATAGATCTTGTCAACATCATGTCACCGTTCTTATTGCATTACTCCATTTCTCCATGAACTTAATACACTAGATGCATGCTGGATAGCGGTCGATGTGTGGAGTAATAGTAGTAGATGCAGAATCATTTTGGTCTACTAATCATGGACGTGATGCCTATATAATGATCATTGCCTTGGATATTGTCATGATTATTTGATATCAATTGCCCAACAGTAATTTTTTTACCCACCGTATGCTATTTTCTCGAGAGAAGCCACTAGTCAAATCTACGCCCCCCAGGTCTATCTTTTGTCATATTGCTTTTCGATCTATCTTTTACCGCATTTGTTTTCAGATCTATTATTCCAAGAACCCAAAAATACCTTTCTGCACTTTTTATTTGCATCTTTTATTTCATGTTTTATTCAGATCTATTTATCCAAACTCATAGTATTTAATCTATCTTTTTACCGAGGAGGGATTGACAACCCCTCTTACGCGTTGGGTTGCAAGGTTTTGTTCTTTGTGTGCAGGTACCGTTTACATAGTGTGTTGCTTGGTTCTCCTACTGGTTCGATAACCTTGGTTTCATAACTAAGGGAAATACCTATCATAGCCGTACTGCATCATCCCTTCCTCTTTGGGGAAATACCGACGTGGATACAAGCAATCACCTAGCAGCCACGTAAAAATTGCAACAACAAAGTAGAGGACGTCTAACTTGTTTTTGCAGGGCATGTTGTGATGTGGTATGGCCAAAATGTGATGTGATATATGTTGATGTATGAGATGATCATGTTTTGTAATAGGTTCATGACTTGCATGTCGATGAGTACAGCCACCGGCAGGAGCCACAGGGTTGTCTTTAATTTATTGTATGACCTGCGTTTCAACAAATAATGCCATGTAATTGCTTTACTTTATCGCTATGCGCTAGCAATAGTTGTAGAAGCAATAGTTGGCGAGACGACCACACGACGACACGATGATGGAGATCATGGTGTCATGCCGGTGACGATGGAGATCATGCCACTGCTTTGGAGATGGAGATCAAGAGCACAAGATGTTAATGGCCATATCATGTCACATATTTTGATTGCATGTGATTTTTATCTTTTATGCATCTTATTGAGCTGAGGACGATGGTAGCATTATAAGATGATCCCTTCACTTAATTTCAAGATAAATGTGTTCTCCCTAAGTATGCACCATTGCGAAAGTTCGTCATTTCAAAGCACCTCGTGATGATCGGGTGTGATAGACTCTATGTTCGCATACAACGGGTGTAAGCCAGTTTTACACATGCATATTACTTGGGTTAAACTTGACGAGCCTAGCACGTACAGACATGGCCTCAGAACACAGAGGACCGAAAGGTCGAACACGAGTCATATAGTAGATATGATCAACATGGAGATGTTCACCATTGATGACCACCCCATCTCACTGATGATCGGACATGGGTTGATTGATATGGACCGTGTAAACACTTAGATAACTTGAGGGATGTTGATTTAAGTGGGAGTTCACTAGTAATTTGATTAACTGAACCCGTTATCATGAACATAGTCTAAAGTCTTTGCAAATTATGTTGTAGATCAATAGCTTGCGTTGTAGCTCCCTGTTTTAATACGTTCCTAGAGAAAGACTAAGTTGAAAGATATTGTAAGCAAGTGTGCGAACTAGGTCCGTAGTCTGAGGATTGTCCTCACTGCTGCACAGAAGGCTTATGTCCTTATGCACCGCTCGGTGTGCCAACCCCTATAGCATCGTCTGTGGATGTTATGAATGTCTGACAGGCACGTTCTGATGACTACTTGATAGTTCAGTGCGCCATGCTTTACGGCTTAGAAATCAGGGCCCCAAAGATGTTTTGAACGCCACGGAGCATATGAGATGTTCCAAGAGCTGAAATTGGTATTTCAGGCTCATGCCCGTGTTGAGAGGTATAAGACCTCTGACAAGTTCTTTGCCTGTAAGATGGAGGAGAACAACTCAGTTAGTGATCATGTGCTCAGAGTGTGTGGGGCTACAATCGCTTGAATCTAGTGGGAGTTAATCTTCCAGATAAGACAGCGGTTGACAAAGTTTTCCAATCACTGCCACCAAGCCATAAGGGTTTTGTGATGAACTATAATATGCATGGGATGGAGAAAATGATCTCCAACATATTTATAATTTTGATTGTTCCATGCTATTAAAGTATCAATCTTGGATGTTTTATATTCATTTACTAGCAACTTTATATCATTTTTGGGGACTAACCTATTGACATAGTGCCCAGTGCCAGTTGCTGATTTTTTGCTTGTTTTTTACTTCGTAGAAAATCAATACCAAACGAAGTCCAAATGCCACAAAACTTTTTGGAGATTTTTTCCTGCCCAGAAGACACCCAGGGAGCCAAAGGAGCACACTGGAGGAGGCCCATGGGGCCCACTAGGCACCAGGGCGCGCTAGAGGCCCCAAGCGCGCCTTGGTGGGTAGTGGAGCCCACAGGAACCTTCTCAACCGACTCTTGACTCTATAAATACTCTAAAATCCCGAAAACCCTAGGGGATTCGACGAAACACTTTTCCAGCCGCCGCAAGTTCCAGAATCACGAGATCCACTCTAGAGGCCTTTTCCAGCACTCTGCCGAAAGGGGCAACGATCACGGAGGGGTTCTTCATCATCCTTTGCCCCTCCGATGATGCGTGAGTAGTTTACCACAGACCTACGGGTCCGTACCTAGTAGCTAGATGGCTTCTTCTCTCTTTTTGATCTTCAATACAATGTTCTCCTTGATGTTCTTGGAGATCTATTTGATGTAATTCTTTCTTTGCGGTGTGTTTGTTGGGATCCGATGAATTGTGGGTTTATGATTAGTTATATCCATGAGTATTAATTGAGCCTTCTTTGAACTCTTTTATGCATGATCTTTATAGCCTCGTATTTCTTCTCCGATTTATTGGTTTGTTTTGGCCAACTAGATTGATCTATCTTGCAATGAGAAGATGTGCTTTGTAATGGGTTCGATCTTGCGGTGCTCAATCTCAGTGACAGAAGGAGACATGACACGAAGGTATCGTTGCTATTAAGGGTAAAGAGATGGGGTTTATTCATACGTGAGTTTATCTTGTCTACATCATGTCATCGTTCTTATTGCATTTCTCCGTTTTTCCATGAACTTAATACACTAGATGCATGCTGGATAGCGGTCGATGTGTGGAGTAATAGTAGTAGATGCAGGCAGGAGTCGGTCTACTAATCTTGGACATGATGCCTATATACAAGATCATTGCCTTCGATATCGTCATGATTATTCGTTTTTCTATCAATTTCCAACAATAATTTGTTTACCCACCGTATGCTATATATTTTCTTGAGAGAAACTTCTAGTGAATACTACGGCCCCCGGGTCTATTTTCCTATCATATTGAAACCAAAAATACCTTGCTGCAATTTTTTGTTTATTTATTTTATTTTGTGTTTTAGTTAGATCTATTTATCAAATCTCATACAATTTAATATATCTCAATACCGTGGAGGGATTGACAACCCTCTTACGCGTTGGGTTGCAAGTATTTGTTGTTTGTGTGCACGTGTTGTTTACATAGTGTTGCTTGGTTCTCCTACTGGATTGATAACCTTGGTTCCATAACTGAGGGAAATACTCACCTTTGTTGTGCTGCATCATCCCATCCTCTTCGGGGAAATACCAACGCAGATACGAGCAATCAGGAAGAATTTCTGGCGCCGTTGCCGGGGAGACATCATCAACATCTATCAAGTACCTACGCATAAACTCTCATCTCCTTGTAATTTACTTTATTTGTCATTTGCCTCTTGTTTTCATCTCCCCCACTTCTAAATTTTTTCAGAAAAACACACAAATATTTGCCTTTTTATTTGCCTTCTTTCTGTTTGCCTTTTTCTTGCTCGATCTTTTGTTTGTTTGTGATCTTGTTTGTGTAATTCATCATGTTTCAAGAGGATTATCGTGATATTTCTTATCCTAATATTTTGGTAGAAATCGAGAAAAGTACTAAGGCTTATATGACTACGCAATTTGAGCATAACAAATTTTTTTACCGACGAACTTAGGGAACTCTCTGTTTTACTTGATGCCATCACGAAACAACTTGATCATGTTAGTAAAGAAGTTGCTAATCTTCAATCCCAAGTTGCTCATACTAAAAATTTATTGGGAAAAATGTTTGATGTACAAGCAACGCTAGTGAATCGAATGGCAGCTAAGCCTGAATCTTTAGAGATTAGTAATGATAGGATGTTAAGATGATTGGTGTTTCTTCTATTGATTCCTTCTTTAGTAATATTAAACTTGATGATAAGGGGACTGAATAAGAGTCAACTTTAGCTAGAAGGCGTCCTCATAATTTGGAGGGTGAAAATCTTGTTGAAAAAAAAAAGTGGGTTTGGAGAGGTCAAAACTTTAACTAGTAATGTGCCCACTCTCTTGGATTACAAAGACTTTAATTATGATAGTTGCTCTTTGATTGAATGCATTTCTTTGTTACAATCCATGATAAATTCACCCAATGCATATGAACAAAATAAAGCTTTTACTATACATATAGTAGAAGCTATGATGAAAGCCTTGGAAGAAAAGTTAGAATCAGAGATTTCAATTCCTATAAAATTATATGATGAGTGGAAACCCACCATTAAAGTCAAGCTCAAAAATTATGAGTGCAATGCTTATGTGATTTGGGTGCTAGTGTTTCCACAATTCCGAAATCTCTATGTGATGTGCTAGGTTTTACCAATATGGACGATTGTTCTCTTAATTTGCACTTGGTGGATTCTACTATTAAAAAACCTTTAGGAAGTATTAATGATGTTATTATTCTTGCAAATAGGAATTATGTGCCCATAGATTTTATTGTGCTTGATATTGATTGTAATCTGTTTTGTCCCATAATACTTGGTAGACCATTTTTATGAACTATAGGTGCCATGATTGATATGAAAGAAGGGAATATTAAATTTCAGTTTCTTTTGAGAAAGGGTATGGAACACTTACCTAGAACTAGAATTAAGCCACCATATGAATCAATCATGATGGCAACCTATGGAACAAAAACCAAATATGACAATACTTGAAACTATGCATTATGCCTAGCTAGGGGCATAAAACAATAGCGCTTGTTGGGAGGCAACCCAACTAATAATTTTTTTTTCACTTTTTGTTTTTGTTTTTGTGTGTTTGCACAATTATGATGCTGTTATGATTGGGTTTTAGTGTTTTAATTAGTGTTTGTGCCAAGTAAATCCTTTAGGATTATGTTGGATTATGGTTGATTTGATCCTATTGAAAAACAGAAACTTTTGCGCCCAATTCTGGAATTTTGTAAATTTACAGAAACTTTTTTTGATCTGATTGTTTTACACAGGATTGATATACAAATTTCCAATGTCGTCCTAATTTTGCAGATTTTTTAGAGTTACAGAAGTTTGAGCAAAATTTGAGTCTTTACAGACTGTTCTGTTGTTGACAGATTCTGTTTTCGTTGCATTGCGTGCTTATTTTGATGAATCAATGGATTGTATCGGGGGGTATAAGCCATAGTAAAGTTATAATATAGTAGGTATAATGCAATAACAAAATATGAATGGGTTTGCAACATTACTTAAAGTAAATATTGGTTTTGTTATACTAACAGATCTCACGGAGGTTTTGTTAAGTTTTTTGTGATTGAAGTTTTCAAGTTTTGGGTGAGATCACGATGGATGAAGGAATAAGGAGTGAAAAGAGCCTAAGCTTGGGGATGCCTATGGCACCCCAAGGTAATATTCAAGGAGTACCAAACAATTAATCTTGGGGATGCCCCCGAAGGCATCCCCACTTTCTTCTAACGACCATCGGTAATTTTACTTGGAGCTATATTTTTATTCGTCACATATCATGAGTTTTGCTTGGAGCGCCTTGTATTATATGAGTCTGTGCTTGTTTTGCTTTTTAGTTTGCCACAATCATCCTTGCTGGACACACCTATATGAGAGAGCCATAATTATTCTATGATTTGTTAGAATCGCTCTATGTGCTTCACTTAAAAAATTTGAGCTATGGAATTGCTCTAGTACTTCACTTATATCTTTTTCAGCACAGTGGTGATTTAATTTTTGAAGAAATATTGTCATGCTTCACTTAGATCATTTTGAGAGTTTTTTAATAAATACTCTCATGCTTCACTTATATCATTTTGAGAATTAGTAATTTTTTAAGAAATCCTCTCACTGCTTCACTTAGATTATTTTGAGAGATGAAAATTTTGAAGAAATATCTATGCTCTCGTTCTTCACTTAAATTTGTTTGAGAGCTTTGTTATTAGCAATGGCAATTTGCTTAATATATGAAATTAGTCCCAAAGTGATAGATATTCAAGAGGGACATAATAAAAACTTTCATGAAGATCATTGGATATTAAAACTTGATTCCTTGCAATAGTTTTGTGATATGGAGATAGTAATACGTGAGTCATGTTGATGAGTAATTATGCTTTAGTAAGAATATTGGTGTTAAGGTTTGTGATTCCCTATGCAAGCATGAAATTTAATAGTTATGCAACGAATTTAGATCCTACTTGTGGTGCATTATTCAGTGTTAGTTATGTTTAATGCTCGTTTATGATCTTTTTCGTTTCTTGGTTGGTCGCTTCTCAATCTATTTGCTAGCCTCCATTTGTACTAAGCGGGAATACTGCTTGTGCATCCAACTCCTTAAACCCAAAGTTGTGCCAAATGAGTCCACCATACCTACCTATATGCGGTGTTTCCATGCCATTCCAAGTAAATTTGTATGTGCCAACTCTAATATTCAAAATGAATTTCCTTTTTGTGTGCTCGTACTGCTCATGAAGCGACAGGGGGTGGCCAATATTGTCCATGGTAGGTAGGTTATTCTCAAGATGAGTATTTATTCACTTGTCATTGCACAAGAGTGTGGCAGGTAATAGGATGCCCAGTCTTGAAATGAAAAGAAATTTAATATGTTGTTCAATAATAAATTCCTTGGAAAGTGTTGGTATGGAAGGCACCCGTGGATACGGCTAGCCATGGATTGTGAAAGAATGGTGGAAAATGAATAAACTTTATTTTATGTTTGGGAACCGCCTATGATTTATCTAGCATGGAAGATATTGGGAATTCTCGGTCGTTTTCTGTCGGTGTACAAAAGTAGGGGTTCTCCTTTTTACCCCTTTACTTGTGCACGGGCAGTCAGAGCCACGCGCCGCGGCCACACTTAGCAGGGCAGAGGAGGGAAGCCAGAGGAGAAGCCGAAGCACAAGACAACCAAAGCAACGCCAAGACCAGAAACACAAAGAGCAAGAGGGTGAGGTGGACTCCCCCGGCAAGACCCTTGCCGGGGCGGCCTCCGCAGCCCCGGCAAGAACCTTGCCGGGGCAACTTGCCGGCGCGAGGCGTCCAGGAGAAGGATTCAGATCTTTTGGACAAGTTACCCCCGTAGCTAGTTCAAGAACTCAAGAACACTCAAATATACACCAAAGCAGGAGTAGGGTATTACGCACCTTTGCGGCCCGAACCTGGATAAACCCCCGCGTTGATCTTCTCGACCCGCTCTTTCCACAGCCCCGCGCCCGCCGACCATAGCAGAAGGGTTCCGCACCCCGTGATCCCATAGGTGTCGTTTCCACCGACATCTTTGGCGCGCCAGGTAGGGGGCGCGAGCTGTGAAAATCCAATTTGGAAGTTAGCGCATCAGCTTCGTCATCACCATGGCCCCCAAGAAGAAGGGCATCACAGCCATCGGGTCGCCCGGAGCCGGCCCATCCGCACCAGCACGAGCAGGCGACGGGACGGCCACGGATGGCACCAGAGACACCGCCCGCGATCATCCACGATGCTCCGGCGATCGGACCCAGGGGAGCGGCACCAACCGAATCCAAGAAGACGAGCCGCGCGTCGTTGGGCCCGGGGACGGAGCTATGCTGCCCACGGGCGGCGCAGTGACCGCCCAGATGCCCCCACCAGCGCCCGCGCCGCGACCTTCTCAGGACACGCACGATGGATGACACCGCGACGATGGCACCTTCGGGCACCGCCGCGGGAAGAGTCCCGTGCACCACTCACGGGACGGAGGAGGCCAACATGCCCGCCGAGGCGCTGGCGAAAATGGCGTGCAGCTGCAGGGCCATGATGGAGCTCCTCCTAACGTGGTTAGGAGTCGGAGCGTGTCACGGTCCACGCAGCTTTCGCCGCCGCCCACGCCAGCGGAAGCTTTGGCGCGCGTGCAGTTGCTCCTCGACTTCCCTCCTGCTGCGGAAAAGCTCGACGAATGGAGAGCTACCATCCGGAGCCTCGTCGGCGTCGCCAACCAAGACGAGCCACGGCTAGTGGGGCCCTCGGGCTGGCGCTCCATCGAGCCGCCGCACGCCAGTGGTGGAAGGACCGGGGGTGCCGCAGCCACGGTGCACTCTCCTCCTCCACGCCAGCCGCCGCAGGTGTCGATCCGTCGCGATGACGCTTGTGATAATATTTCCATAGCGTCGTCCGACCCACGGACCCACCGCGACCATCGTCGAGTTCTTCGGGAGTGAGCCCATGAAGACGCTCGAACCACCATCGAGCGCCGGCGCGATACACGTCACCACTCGGATAGGCGGGCGGGACCCGCTGTGGACCACCCAGCACCGGGAGGCTCCGGCGACCTACCTTACGAGGTGGGTTGCCCATCCTTTACCCGTGAGCTGCGGCGGTTCCAGTGGCTGTCCCACCGCATGTTCAAGCCCGACGTCGGCGAGAAGTACAACGGCAAGACCCATCCGTCGGAGTTCCTCAGCATCTACACCATCGCGATGCAAGCCGCTGGAGCTCGCAACGACAAGGTGCTTGCCAATTACTTCCCGTTGGCCCTGAAACCCAATTTCATGTCTTGGTTGATGCACTTGCCGGCGGATTCCATTTCTTCTTGGTCGGATCTGTGTCATGAGTTCGTTTGTGCCTTCACTGGAGGCCACCAAGCTCATGGCCAGGCGAGTGATTTGCATATCATTCCCCAGAAGGAAGGTGAAAACCTACGCAAGTAAATACAGAGGTTCAGCCGAGTGCAATACAACATCCCAGATGTTCACCCCGCCGCCGTAATCAGCGCATTCCATCAGAATGTGCGTAACCGCAAGATGCGTGAAGAGCTGGCAATGAACAAAGTCCGGGATGTAGCAGAGCTCTAGGTCCTGGCAGATAGATGTGCTCGAGCTGAAGAGGGGAGGAAGTACCCCGGCAAAGACGCTGGCGCGGAAACCGACTCTACAGACGAAGACACCGCCGCCCCGACGAAGAAGGGCCGGCGCCGCAACAAGAAGCGCAAGGGCAAGGCCGTGCTTGCCGTCGAGGGATCCAACAACACCGGCGCTGCCAAGAAGACCAAGGCAGACACCCCCAGCAAGGAGATTGCCGGGTGCGCCGCTTGCCGGGCCTTGGCAGCTGCCGACAAGCCAGGGGGCTCCGACAAGCAGTATTGCAAGATCCACCGCACCAAGGGCCACGACCTCCAGAACTGCCGACAAGTTGAGCTACTTGCTGAAAAGCAAAAAGCCGATTACGAGAGGCGGGACAAGGAGAAGGGGCGAGATGGTGCCGAGGGAAGCGTGGCGGCCAAGGAGGCCGCCGCGGCAAGGACGACCAGCAAGAGAGGCCCGCCCGGGGCCGCGATAAGAAGCAGGAAGACGATGATCACGACGAGGACGACGAGTCCGGCGAGCATGAGTTCCAGAAGGCCACGGAGGCCATGTGCGTCGATGGTGGCGCCTCACTGCATACCTCTCACCGCCAGCTCAAGCAGTGGGCTCGTGAGATCACAGCAGCGGAACCATCATTCGACGCTCAAAAGCCACTGAAGTGGTCCAGCACGCCTATCATCTTTGACACCGAGGACCACCCTGATCACACAACTGCGGTCGGGTGTTTGCCGCTGTTGGTTTCACCAATGATACGCAACCTCAAGGTGACAAAGATGCTAGTTGACGGCAGGGCCGGTCTGAACATGATCTCGCCCGTTGTGATCAAAAGGCTGCAGATTCCTGATGGAGACCTCGAGGAGACGGGCACGTTTCAAGGGGTCAACCCGGGGAGGAGCCAGCCAAAGGGTAAGGTCACGCTGCCTGTGACATTTGGAGGCGAGTTGAACTACAGGACGGAGAGGATTGTCTTTGATGTAGACGAGATCCCCTTGCCCTACAACGGGATCCTCGGCCGCCCGGCACTAGCCAAGTTCATGGCGGCGTCGCATTACGCCTACAACACGCTGAAGATGCCTGGGCCGATGACCATCATCACCGTCCCCTCCGACAAGAAAGACGCGCTGATCTGCGCCGACCAACTCTACCGGGAAGCGGTTGCGGCGACTACCGCCAAGGCACTTGCTCCTGCCACTGAAGCCCCGGGAGGGAAGAAGGCCGGCAAGGCCTCTCGCACCCACTCCGGCAAGCGCACCTCTTCGGAGTGTTGTGTTTCCGTCGAGGACGTGCCAGAGAGCTCCACCAGCAAGAGCAAGAAATCCAGAGCTGCACCACCAGAGACCAAGAAGGTGGCCGTCAAGGAGGATGGCACGGGAGGGGCTTTCACCATAAGCTCCACCCTCGATGGCAAATAGGAAAGCGCGCTCGTCACTTTCCTGCGGGCGAATGTCGATGTGTTTGCATGGCAAGCATCCGACATCCCCGGCGTTCCCAGGGAAGTGATTGAGCACCATCTTGCTGTCTGTCCTCATGCGTGACCCGTCAAGCAGAAGGTCAGGAAGCAAGCTTTGGAGCGGCAGGAGTTCATCACAGAGGAGATCAGGAAGTTGGAAGCGGCAGGTTTGGTGAGAGGAGTACTCCATCCGACGTGGTTGGCCAATCCGGTAGTGGTGCGCAAGGCAAATGGGAAGTGGAGGCTGTGTATTGACTACACAGACATCAGTAAGGCTTGTCCCAAGGACCCTTTCCCATTGCCGCGCATCGACCAGATTGTTGACTCCACGGCCGGGTGTGATCTGCTATCATTCCTTGATGCCTACTCCGGGTACCACCAGATCTTCATGACAAGAGAAGACGAAGAGAAGACAGCATTCATCACCCCATGTGGTACGTATTGCTTTTTACAGATGCCTTTCGGGTTGAAGAGTGCTGGCTCAACATTTGCAAGGGCAGTCCAAATTGGTTTTGAGCCCCAGCTACACAGAAATATGGAAGCTTATATGGATGACATAGTGGTCAAAACCAAGGACAGGGCAACACTTGTACAAGATTTAGAAGAGACGTTTGCAAATCTGCACAAGATCAACCTCAAGTTGAACCCTGAGAAGTGTGTCTTCGGCGTCCCGTCCGACAAGCTTCTTGGGTTCTTCGTGTCACAGCGCGGGATCGAGGCAAACCCAGACAAGATCAAGGCTATTGAGCAGATTGAAGCGCCCAAGCGGATCAAGGATGTGCGTCGGCTCACTGGCTGCGTTGCCGCCATGAGCAGATTCATCTCCAAGTCCGCTGAACGTGCCCTTCCCTTTTTCAAAATCTTGAAAAAGGCGGGCCCAATGGAGTGGACCCCAGAAGCCGAGGCAGCGTTGCAGGATCTGAAGAAATACCTCTCCTCTACACCAATACTGGTTGCGCCTAAACCACAAGAGCCGTTGCTGCTGTATCTGGCGGCGACAAATCAAGTGGTCAGCGCCGCGCTAGTGGCACAGAGGGAGGTCGATGGAGAGGCAGTGGCGACGGCGGGACTGGCGGATGGCAAGCCAGAGATTCCCCCGGCAGATTCTGGCACCATCGGGGCAGGGCCCGTGCGACCAAGTGAAGTGGTGCAGAAGAAGAAGATGATGCAGCGCCCGGTTTACTTTGTCAGCTCCCTCTTGCAGGGGGCCAGGTCAAGGTACTCCGGTGTGCAGAAATTGGTCTTCAGCCTCCTTATGGCCTCGAGGAAGCTGCGTCATTACTTCCAAGCACACGAAATCATCGTCGTCACCCGCCTCCCATTGCAACGGATACTGCACAACCCCGATGCAACCGGAAGGATTGTGGAGTGGGCCTTGGAGTTGTCGAGCTTTGGTTTGAAGTTTGAAAGTACTTCGACAATCCAGAGCAGAGTCTTGGCAGAGTTCATTGCGGAATGGACCTCAACGCCCGACGAAGAAATCCAGGAGACCACTCTCCCCGGCAAGGAAGCAAGTCGCAACTGGATCATGTACTTTGACGGGGCTTTCTCGCTGCAAGGCGCTGGCGCTGGTGTGCTGCTCGTCGCACCCACCGGAGAGCACCTCAAGTATGTAATCCAGATGCACTTTCCCAGGGAGATGTCCACAAACAACACTGCTGAGTATGAGGGGTTGCTTGCCGGTCTCAGGATCGCGGCAGACCTCGGGGTTAAGAAGCTCATCGTCCGGGGCGATTTACAGCTTGTCGTCAGGCAAGTCAACAAAGATTATCAGAGCCCGTTGATGGAGGCCTACGTAGATGAGGTGAGGAAGCTGGAGGAACGCTTTGACGGTATACAAGCGGAGCACGTTCCCCGAGCGAAGAACAACATCGCCGATTACCTGTCAAAGCGCGCCGCATTCAAGCTACCTGTGGAACCAGGTACTTTTGTGCTTCGTTTAACTCAACCATCCATTGAACCATCAACAGAGCAGAACAAGCGGAGGAAATTAGGCCCCGGCAAGTACTTTCCCGCCGAGCCCCCTGGGGTCGCCGGCAAGGATGTTGCCGTGGATACTCAGCCTGCCGAGGAGCAGCTGACTCTGGCAGGACGTCAAGCCCTGGCCGTAGAGACGGCCGCTCCCATGGCAGAAGAAATGCCTTTAGTCCTTGCCGTCGAGCCCCAGGCTCCGGCATGGGCACAGCATACCGTCCGATTCCTCCAAACAGGGGAGCTTCCTGAAGAGCAGGAAGAAGCGGAGAAAGTAGCCCGTCGGTCTGCTATGTATCAGTTCGTCGATGACGTCCTATACAGGAAGAGACCGAACGGTGTGAAATTGAAGTGCATTCCCCGGGAGGAAGGACTGGAGCTGTTGGCGGAGATACACGGAGGCATATGTGGCTCCCACATAGGGTCGAGGGCCCTTGCCGGCAAGGCGTTCTGGCAGGGTTTCTTCTGGCCCACTGCCCTCCAGGATGCAACGGCACTAGTAACCAAGTGTGAAGCGTGCCAGTTCCATTCGAAGAAGCTTCATCAACCAGCTCAAGCCCTTCAAACAATTCCTCTCTCTTGGCCATTCTTGGTCTGGGGGCTCGACATCCTGGGCCCTTTCCCCCGCGCCATCGGGGGCTTTTGAGTACTTGTACGTTGCAATCGACAAGTTCACAAAGTGGTCGGAGGTGGAAGCAGTGAGGAAGGTAACAACACAGTCAGCCGTCAAGTTCTTCAAGGGGCTAGTTTGCCGCTTTGGTGTACCAAACAGAGTCATCACCAACAATGGCACATAGTTCACAAGCCACACCTTCATGCAATACATCCAAGACCTCGGTAGCAAGGTCTGTTTTGCTTCCGTGGCACACCCACGGAGCAACGGCCAAGCGGAGAGGGCAAATGCTGAAGTGCTGCGAGGCATGAGGACAAGGACTTTTGACAGGCTGCACAGGAGTGGAAGGCGCTGGATTGATGAGTTGCCGGCGGTTCTTTGGTCGATCAGAACGACACCAAATCGAGCCACCAGCCAGACACTCTTTGCCCTGGTATACAGGGCAGAAGCAGTTCTCCCCACGGAACTCATATACGGGTCACCTCGAGTGCTCGCTTACGACGAGCTTGAGCAAGAGCAATTGCGGCAAGATGACGCAACGCTCCTTGAGGAAGATCGTCTTCGGGCGGCTGTGAGAGCAGCATGCTACCAGCAAGCCTTGCGCCGCTATCATAGCCGCAAGGTTCATGCCCGAAGCTTTGAGGAAGGCGACCTTGTTCTTCGGCGCGTTCAATCGGCCAAGAATTCCAACAAGTTGACGCCGAAGTGGGAAGGCCCTTATCAGGTAATACGAGTCACCAGGCCCGGCACAGTCTGCCTGGAGACCGAAGATGCCATTCCAGTGAGCAACTCCTGGAACATTGAGCATCTTCGCAAGTTTTACCCATAAGGCGCGGTTGCCGCCCCTCCCCCCCGGCAAGCCACCTTTTGTACAAGCATTGCCGGCAAGGCATGTAACCCTTTGTACAAAGCCAGGCGCAGACCCTGAGCATAAATAAATGAAGCGCTGGCGCCCTAAGTTTTAGCATGCATGCTAGGTTAAGTCTCTCCCTCGGTTAGGGTTGATAGTGCTTAGCAGCGACTAACCCCTAGCATAGAGGTCGAGTGTGCATATCCCTGTTCCTTTCTGTCCTCTTTGGTTCGCAGGGCACATGGACACTTCTGCCGAGCTATTTTGGGAGAAAGAGAACAAACCGGCGCTCCGGCCCCGGCAAGCCAAGGTTGCCGGGGGGCTGCAGATTCAGAGGTAAGCGCAGCGGACTAAACAGTTACTATGGTAAAAATCCGCCCCGCCTGCCCGCGCACCGTTCTGGGCCTAGCCCAACAACGCGTCGCGCTTATGTGTGGCCCAGGCCCGGGGGCTCCTGTCGGTGTACAAAAGTAGGGGTTCTCCTTTTGACCCCTTTACTTGTGCACAGGCAGTCAGAGCCATGCGCCGCGGCCACACTTAGTAGGGCAGAGGAGGGAAGCCGGAGGAGAAGCCGAAGCACAAGACAACCAAAGCAACGCCAAGACCAGAAACACAAAGAGCAAGAGGGTGAGGTGGACTCCCCCGGCAAGACCCTTGCCGGGGCGGCCTTCGCAGCCCCGGCAAGAGCCTTGCTGGGGCAACTTGCCTGACGCCAGTAGAGCGCGCCTTCCTTGAGCCCAAGGGTTCCAATGCCATCAACCACATTGGGACCAAGGTTCGGGAGGCACCTCCATGGCGGCATGCAGATCTTTCTGAAGATCATAGATACACAGGATCAGATGAGGACCAGAAGATGACGACCCTCGGCGGGATCCTATCCAAGGAAATCCACAAGATCCCCGGCAAGCATCTTGCCGGGGACGACCGCGGCGCCACGGCAAGACCCTTGCCGGGCCCCCGGCCAGACCCTTGCCGCGCCCCCGGCAAGACCCTTGCCGGGGGCATCAGCGGGGCCACAGCCAGGCCCGCGCCTGCCAAGACTCCACCGCCGTCGCCAAGCAGCTGCTAGCTCAACCAGCTGGGCAGGCACCTGCGTGGCGACGGGCGGCCTCTACGCCAACCCAGCAAGCACCTGCGTGGTGGCATGCAGACCTTCGTGAAGGCCCTGCCACCGCGCCAGCTCAGCTGCCTGCCTACCTACATGGCGCCACACGCCTCGTTGGCCTGGACGCACGTCGAGGCCAGGCGAAGCGGCGACAGCTAGGATGAGCTTCCTCGCCGTCCCCAATAAAGCAAGAGGGGCACGTCGGCAGCGCATTTAATGCGTTTTGTCCCGCAGCGCCCAAGGATAGACTCATCCACTGTACACCTTTCCACCTCCTGTGTGCCACTGTGGCGACCCCTTTTGCCTATAAAAGGAGGCCCGAGGCGTCCAGGAGAAGGATTCGGATCTTTTGGACAAGTTACCCCCGTAGCTAGTTCAAGAACTCAAGAACACTCAAATATACACCAAAGCAGGAGTAGGGTATTACGCACCTTTGCGGCCCGAACCTGGATAAACCCCCGCGTTGATCTTCTCGACCCGCTCTTTCCACAGCCCCGCGCCCGCCGACCGTAGCAGAAGGGATCCTCACCCCGTGATCCCATAGGTGTCGTTTCCACTGACATTTTCATTGAAGGAAAAAGCATGCCTCTCAAAACAATTTTATCTCTCAATTTAAGCTTTGAGCTCTGGCACCTCTACAAATCTCTCCTTCCCTCTGCGAAGGGCCTATCTATTTACTTTTATGCAATTTTTATTTTTATTGAGTCTCCATCTTCTCTTATAAAGCACTAACCAGGGAACAATATTATCATACTTGTGCTTTGGATATAGCTAATATTTGAGTATGTTTCATGAATGGATCGATGATTGAGCATAATTTGCTAGGGATAGCTTTCTTTAGCGTTGATATTTTGAAAGACATGGTGGCTTGTTGATATGCTTGAGTATTGAGGTCTTCATGTCAATTATAGACTATTGCTTTGAATCGTCTAAAGTCCAAATGTCCATGCTACAACAGAACAGAATATTAGATGAATATGATAGGTAGCATTCCACATCAAAAATTCTGTTTTTATCATTTACCTACTCGAGGACGAGCAGGAATTAAGCTTGGGGATGCTGATACGTCTCCAACGTATCTATAATTTTTGATTGTTCCATGCTATTAAAGTATCAATCTTGGATGTTTTATATTCATTTACTAGCAACTTTATATCATTTTTTGGGACTAACCCATTGACATAGTGCCTAGTGCCAGTTGCTATTTTTTGCTTGTTTTTTACTTCATAGGAAATCAATACCAAATGAAGTCCAAATTCCACTAAACTTTTTGGAGATTTTTTTCTACCCAGAAGACACCTAGGGAGCCAAAGGAGCACACTGGAGGAGGCCCGTGGGGCCCACTAGGCACCATGGCACGCCAGAGGACCCCGGCGTGCCCTGGTGGGTAGTTGTAACGCCCGGATAATTAAGCTACAATAACCCTCTACTAATGATGCCATGTCACCACTGTTATTGTTGTTAATCTCGCATTGATTCAAATCCAGTTCAAATTTAAAATAAAGATAAACAATAAAAGTTTTCAAATGTTAAAACTAAAATGTTCTAAATGTGAAAAATAATTCATAAGTAGTGGAGAAACCACATTTTTATAAAATGTTTAAATGCACTAAAGTAAATAAAACAGTGGGCAAAACAATTGATTAAATGCTTTTGAAATTATAATAATTATAAACTAGTTCATTTTAATGCCAAAATTAATGTGGTAGTAGTATATTTATTAATACTAATTTAGGTGCTAGTTGTAATTTTTATAAAACTAAAATTAAAAACAAAACTAAAAACAAAACAGTAAAGAAAACAAACAAAAGATTAAAAAAAATAAACCCCCCCCCCAACTGGGCTAACCGGCCCAGCTGACCGGCCACAGGCCGGCCCAACCCCCTGGCCTGTAACCCCTAGGCAACCCACCCCGAAACCCTAGCCACCACTTACCCCACTCCCCTGATCCCCTCCCTCTCTTTCGCTGCCCCCGATTTGGATCGGGCGCTGCCCCGACGTCGTACGCCGTCGCTGGACGTCCCCATCCTCCTCCCCGAGCCGCTTCATCGTGCCTTGCCGCCCCTCTCCCCGTCCATGAACGGTGAGGCCCCCTGCCTCCTCTTCCCCTCTCTGTCGCCTCGCCTCACCCCCACAGCGACCGCACCGGCGCCCGCCCGCGTAGCCCCGCGACCTGCTGCTCGCGCGCTGCTCCCCCTTGCCGTGCCCGCACGCCAGCCCCCCCCGCTCTCGCTGCGCCCTGCCTGCGGCCCACACCCCCGACCGCGGCTGAGCCACCCCGCGTCGCCCCCGTGGCCGCGCCCGGGCCCGGCCCCCGCCCCCGTTAGCCCAGCGCCCGGGTGGCCCTGTGCTTATGACAAACGGGGCCCACGCCCCTGTAGTTAAAAAACGAAATGAAAAGTAATAAAAAGAATTAAAATAAATAATACATAATAATTGAAATGATTAATAAATTAAATAATTAATTAACTTAATTAATTTGGTTTAATTAAACTAATTACTTAGTTAGTCTAATTAATTAACTATTAGACTGATGTGGCATTGACAGTGGGGTCCCACATGTCGGGTTGACCAGTCAAAGAGTGTGTTGACTGATGACATCATGCTGATGCAGTAAACCTATTTCTGAATTAATTTAAATCTGTTAAATTTCAGAAATTAATTAAAACTTAAATAATTAATATAAAATAATCCATAACTCGGATAAAATACTTTGTACATGAAAGTTGCTCAGAAAAACGTGACGATCCTGAATACGCTCTCACTTCATCTATCACGTGCCTCTGTCATAGTGAACTTGGAACCGTCCCCCTGTGTTTCATCTATCCGAAAATACCTAACATCGGGAATACTTTCCCGGATGTTTTCCCCCTCACCAGTATCACCTAGTACCGCGTTAGGTCACACCTAGCACCGCTTATTGTCATGTCTTGCATCATGCTGCATTTGTTTGCATTATATTTATTGTTTCTTCCTCCTCTTCTCTCCGTTAGACTTCGACACCGGCGCCACTGCTGCCCCGTTCGACTACGGTGTCGACGACCGTCCTTCTCCGCAGAGCTTCCAGGCAAGCAAAACCTCCTTGATCATCCCGATACCGCCTACTCCTTCTCTCTACAGCTTGCATTAGAGTAGTGTAGCTATTACTGCTTATTGGTTGATCCTATTCTGTTGCATAACTTGTCTTTGCTACTACTGTTGACACCTTTACCTGCAATCCTAAATGCTTAGTATAGGATGCTAGATTTCCAACAGTGGCCCTACATACTTGTCTGTCTACCATGCTATACTATCGGGTCGTGATCACTTCGGGAGGTGATCATGGGTATATACTATATACTATTACAATACTTATGTTACTATCCGGATGTGGGGGCTGAAGGGACAGGTGGTTCCATCCAGGTAGTGGTGGGCCTGGGTTCCTAACGGCCCCCGAGTGATACTTTGTGGCGGAGTGACATGGCAGGTTGAGACCACCTAGGCGAGAGGTGGGCCTGGTCCCTGGTCAGCATCCGCGGTTACATCAAAATAACATGCTTAATGAGATTGGGTATTTCATCTGAGTTGGTATTGACCTATATGCACTAACCACCACGCGGGATCAGATATGGGCACTTGGCATCGTATGTATCAGCCGAAGCTCTTCAGATGTCAGCGACCGAGTGGCGCACGCCCGGGTGGTCCGCGTAAGCCCCTGCCTGTAAAGGAGGTTGCCAGGACTGATCCCGGCCGCCCATGCAACATGCATGAGTGCAAAGGGCGATGGGCCCAAGACCCCTGCACGCTTAGGATGTAGACCGGCGTGCTGGCCTCTCTATTGAGCCTAGGTAGGGCTACGACGTGTTGATCTTCCGAGGCCGGGCATGACCCGGGAAAGTGTGTCTGGCCAGAGCGATCGAGCTTGTTGGGTAATGTGGTGCACCCCTGCAGGGAAGATGATCTATTCGAATAGCCGTGTCCATGGTAACAGGACGACTTGGAGTTTACTCCGACCTCTTACAACTAAAACTGGATACTTAATAAAACACACACCCTCAAGTGCCAAATACAACCCGGTGATCGCTCTCTCATAGTGTGTCGTGGAGAGGATCATCAGGTAGGATTATGCTATACGTTGTTCTTTATTACTATACCAGCTACTCTCTTCTACTTCTTCAAGATGGAGGTTGCCAGAAGCGTAGTCTTTGATAGGACTAGCTTCTCCCCCTCTTATTCTAGCATTTTGCAGTTTAGTCCATAGATACTGCCCCCTTTATTGATACCGAGCATATGTTGTTTAGATCTGATGTAAGTCTTGCGAGTACTTTGGATGAGTACTCACAGTTGCCTTACTACCTCTTTTCCCTCTATACCCGGTTGCTGCGATTAGATGGTGGATCCCAGGAGCCAGACGCCACCAACGATGACTACCACTACTCTGACGGTGCCTACTACTATGTGCAGATCGTCGACGACCAGGAGTAGTTAGGAGGCTCCCAGGCAGGAGGCCTCGCCTTTTCGACCGTTGCTACTTTTGTGCTAGCCATCTTATGGCAACTTGTTTAACTTATGTATGTACTCAGATATTGTTGCTTTCGCTGACTCATTTGTATTTGAGCTTCTGTATTTGAGCCCTCGAGCCCCCTGGCTTGTAATATTAAGCTTGTATTATTTTAATTTGTGTTTAGAGTTGTGTTGTGATATCTTCCCGTGAGTCCCTGATCTTGATCATACACGTTTATGTGTATGATTAGTGCACGATTGAATTGGGGGCGTCATAGTAGTGGAGCCCACAGGAAGCTTCTCAACCGACTCTTGACTCTATAAATACTCTAAAATCCCCAAAACCCTATAGGAGTCGACGAAACACTTTTCCTGCCTTCGCAAGTTCTAGAACCATGAGATCCAATCTAGAGGCCTTTTCCAGCACTATGCCGGAGGGGGCAACGATCACGGAGGGGTTCTTCATCATCCTTTGCCCCTCCGATGAAGCGTGAATAGTTTACCACAGACCTACGGGTCCGTAGCTAGTAGCTAGATGGCTTCTTATCTCTTTTTGATCTTCACTACAATGTTCTCCTCGATGTTCTTGGAGATCTACTTGATGTAACTCTTTTTTGCGGTGTGTTTGTTGGGATCCTATGAATTGTGGTTTATGATCAGTTCCATCCATGAATATTAATTGAGTCTTCTTTGAACTCTTTTATGCATGATCTTTATAGCCTCGTATTTCTTCCCCGATTTATTGTTTGGTTTGGCCAACTAGATTGATATATCTTGCAATGGGAAGAGGTGCTTTATTGTAATGGGTTTGATCTTGCGGTGCTCAATCTCAGTGACAGAAAGAGACATGACACGCATGTATCATTGCTCTTAAGGATAAAAAGATGGGGTTTATTCATATGTGAGTTTATCTTGTCTACATCATGCCATCGTTCTTATTGCGTTACTCTGTTTTTCCATGAACTTAATACAATAGATGCATGCTGGATAGCGGTCGATGTATGGAGTAATAGTAGTAGCTGCAGGTAGGAGTCGGTCTACTAATCTTGGACGTGATGCCTATATAAATGATCATTGCCTTGGATATCGTCATAATTATTTGCTTTTCTATCAATTGCCCAATAGTAATTTGTTTACCCACCGTATGCTATTTTCTTGAGAGAAGCCTCTAGTGAAAACTACGGCCCCGATTCTATTTTCCTATCATATTAAAACCAAAAATACCTTGATGTATTTTTTTTTTATTTATTTTGTGTTTTAGTTAGATCTATTTATCAAATCTCATACAATTTAATCTATCTCAATACCGTGGAGGGATTGACAACCCCTGTTACGCGTTGGGTTACAAGTATTTTTATTTGTGTGCAGGTGTTGTTTACATAGTGTTGCTTAGTTCTCCTACTGGATTGATAACCTTGGTTTCATAACTGAGGGAAATACTTACCTTTGCTATGTTGCATCATCCCTTCCTCTTCGGGGAAATACCAACGCAGATACAAGCAATCAGGTTCGTAGTCTGCGGATTGTCCTCACTGCTGCACAGAAGGCTTATGTCCTTATGCACTGCTCGGTGTGTCAATCCCTCTAGCGTCGTCTATGGATGTTGTGAACATCTAGCAGGCACGTTCTGATGACTACTAGGTAGTTCAGTACGCCATGCTTTACGGCTTAGAAATCAGGGCCCCAAAGACTTTTTGAACACCACAGAGCATATGAGATGTTCCAAGAGCTGAAATTGGTATTTCAGGATCATGCCCATGTTGAGAGGTATAAGACCTCTGACAAGTTCTTTACCTGCAAGATGGAGGAGAACAACTCAGTTAGTGAGCATGTGCTCAGAGTGTCTGGGTGCTACAATCGCTTGAATCAAGTGGGACTTAATCTTCCAGATAAGACAACGGTTGACAAAGTTTTCGAGTCACTGCCACCAAGCCATAAGGGTTTTGTGATGAACTATAATATGCAAAGGATGGATAAAACGTTCCCCGAGCTATTCGCGATGCTAAAGGCCGCAGGGGTAGAAATCAAGAAAGAGCATCAAGTGTTGATGGTTAATAAGACCACCAGTTTCAAGAAGAAAGGCAAGGGAAAGAAAGGGAACTTCGGGAAGAACGACAAGAAAGTTGCCGCTCCCGTGAAGAAACACAAGGCTGGACCCAAACCTGAGACTGCGTGCTTCTACTTCAAGGGGAATGGTCACTGGAAGCGGAACTGCCCCAAGTACTTGGTAGATAAGAAGGATGGCAACGTCAACGTAGGTATATTTGATATACATGTTATTGATGTGTACCTAACTAGTGCTCGTAGTAGCGGCTGGGTATTTGATACCGATTCAGTTGCTTATATTAGTAACTCGAAGCAGGAGCTGCAGAGTAACGGAGACTAGCTAGGTGAGGTGACGATGAGTGTTTGATGTGTCTCCAAGGTTGATATGATCACCATCGGCATGCTCGTAATACCTTCGGGAATAGTATTAAACCTAAATAATGGTTATTTGGTGCCTGCGTTGAGCATAAAACATTATATCTAGATATTGTTTATTGCAAGACGGTTATTCATTAAAGTCAGAGAATAATCATTATTCTGTTTATATGAGTAATATCTTTTATGGTCATGCACCCCTTGTGAATGGTTTATTCTTGTTGAATCTCGATCGCAGTGATACACATATTCATAATATTGATGCCAAAAGATGTGAAGTTAATGATGATAGTACCACATATTTGTGGCACTGCCGCTTAGGTCATATTGGTGTAAAACGCATGAAGAAACTCCATGCTGATGGACTTTTGGAATCTCATGATTATGAATCACTTGAGACATGTGAACCATGCCTTATGGGCAAGATGACTAAAACTCCGTTCACCGGAACAATGGAGCGGGCTAGTGACTTATTAGAAATAATATATACCGATGTATGCAGTCCAATGAGTGTTGAAGCACATGATGGACATCGTTATTTTCTTACCTTCAAAGATGATTTGAGTAGATATGGGTATACTACTTAATGAAACACAAGTCTGAAACATTTGAAAAGTTCAAGGAATTTTAGAGTGAAGTGGAGAATCATCGTAACAAGAAAATAAAGTTTCTACGATCTGATCATGGAGGTGAATATTTGAGTTACGAGTTTGGTATGCATTTAAGACAATGTGGAATTGTTTCACAGATCACGCCACCTAGAACACCATATCGTAATGGTGTATCCGAACATCGTAATCGTACTCTATTGGATATGGTGTATTCTATGATGTTTCTTACCAATTTGCCACTATTGTTTTGGGGCTATGCATTAGAGACAGCAGCATTCACTTTAAATAAGGCACTGTCTAAATCTGTTGAGACGACACCATATGAATTATGGTTTGGCAAGAAACCTAAGTTGTCGTTTCTTAAAGTTTGGGGATGCGACGTTTATGTCAAGAGGCTTCAGCCTGATAAGCTCGAACCCAAAGTGGAGAAATGTGTCTTCATAGGATACCCTAAAGAGACCATTGGGTATACCTTCTATCACAGATCCGAGGGCAAGATTTTTGTTGCTAAAAATGGGTCCTTTCTAGAGAAGGAGTTTCTCTACAAATATATGAGTGGGAGGAAAGTAGAACTTGATGAGGTAATTGTACCTTCTCTCGAACTGGAGAGTAGCACATCACAAAAAGCAGTTCCCGTGATGCCTACACCAACCGGAGAGGAAGCTAATGATGATGATCATGAAACTTCAGATCAAGTTACTACCGAACTTCGTAGGTTGACCAAGACACATTCCGCACCAGAGTGGTATGGTAATCCCATCCTAGAAGTCATGTTGTTAGACAACGGCGAACCTACGAACTATGAAGAAGCAATGATGAGCCAGGATTCTGACAAATGGCTTGAGGCCATGAAATCCGAGATAGGATCCATGTATTAGAACAAAGTATGGACTTTGGTAGACTTGCCCCGATGACCGGCAGGCCATTGAGAATAAATGGATCTTTAAGAAGAAAACAGTTGCCGATGGTAATGTCATCGTCTATAAAGCTTGACTTATCGCAAAAGGTTTTCGACAAATTCATGGAGTTGACTATGATGAGACTTTCTCACCTATAGCGATGCTTAAGTCTATTAGAATTATGTTAGCAATTGTTGCATATTATGACTATGAAATATGGCAGATGGACGTCAAAACAGCATTCCTTAACGGGTTCCTTAAGGAAGAGTTGTATATGATGCAACCAGAAGGTTTTTTCAATCCTAAGGATGCTAACAAGGTGTGCAAGCTCCAACGATCCATCTATGGACTGGTGCAAGCATCTCGGAGTTGGAATTTACGCTTTGATGAGGTGATCAAACCTTTTGGGTTTATACGAAGTTTCTGAAGAAACTTGTATTTACAAGAAAGTGAGTGGGAGCTCTATCGCATTTCTGATAGTATATCTGGATGACACATTGTTGATTGGAAATGACGTAGAATTTCTGGAAAGCATAAAGGGTTGTTTGAAAGGAGTTTTTCAAAGGAAGACCTGGGTAAAGTTGCTTCCATATTGGGCATCAAGATCTATAGAGATAGATCAAGACGCCTGATAAGATTTTCACAGAGCACATACCTTGACAAGCTTTTGAAGGAGTTCAAAATGGATTAGTCAAAGAAGGAAATCTTTCCTATATTGTAAGGTGTGAAGTTGAGTAAGACTCAAGGCTCGACCACGATAGAAGAACGAGAAAGGGTGAAAGTCGTGCCCTATGCTTCAGCCATAGGCTCTATAATGTATGACATGTTGTGTACCATACTTGATGTGTGCCTTGTCATGAGTCTGGCAAGGGGGTACAAGAGTGATCCAGGAGTGGATCACTGGATAGCGGTCAAAATTATCCTTAGGTGCCTAAAGAGGACTAAGGAAATGTTTCTTGGTTATGGAGGTGATAAAGAGTTCATCATAAAGGGTTACGTCGATGCAAGCTTTGAAACCAATCCGGATGACTCTGAGTCGCAAACTGGATACGTATAGTGGAGCAGTCATTTGGAATAACTCCAAGTGGAGCGTGGTAGCAGCATCTATAGTATGACATAGAAATTTGCAAAGTACACACGGATCTGAATGTTGCAGACCCGTTGACTAAAACCTCTCTCACAAGCAAAACATGATCAAACCCAGAACTCATTGAGTGTTAATCACATGGTGATGTGAACTAGATTATTTACTCTAGTGCAAGTGGGAGACTGTTGGAAATATGCCCAAGAGGCAATAATAATTTGTTTATTATCATATTTCCTGTTCATGATAAATGTTTATTATTCATGCTAGAATTGTATTGACCGGAAACTTAAATACATGTGTGAATACATAAACTACACCGTGTCCCTAGTAAGCCTCTACTCGACTAGCTCATTGATCAAAGATGGTTATGGTTTCCTAACCATGGACATGAGTTATCATTTGATAATAGGATCACATCATTAGGAGAATGATGTGATGGACAGACCCAACCGTAAACTTAGCATCACATCGTTTAGTTATTTGCTATAGCTTTCTTCATGTAAAGTATCAATTCCTTAGACCATGAGATCATGCCACTCCCGGATCCAGAGGAATGCCTTATGTGCTATCAAACATCACTTCGTAACTGGGTGATCATAAAGGTGCTCTACAGGTATCTCTAAAGGTGTTTGTTGGGTTGCATGGATCGGGACTGGAATTTGTCGCTCCGTGTGACAGAGAAATATCTCTGGGCCCTCTCGGTAATGCAACATCATAAGAAGCTTCATGTGACTAATGAGTTTAGTCACGGGATCTTGTATTACGGAACGAGTAAAGAGACTTGCCGGTAACGAGATTGAACTAGGTATGGAGATACCAACGATCAAATCTCGGGCAAGTAACATATCGCCGGACAAAGGGAATTGCATACGTGATTGACTGAATCCTTGACATTATGGTTCAACTAATAAAGATCTTTGTTGAATATGTAGGAATCAATATGGGCATCTAGGTCCCGCTATTGATTATTGATCGGAGAGGAGTCTCGATCATGTCTGCATGTTCCCGAACCCGTAGGGTCGCACGCTTAACATTCAGTAGCGCTAGGGTAGCATTGAGTTATTAATAGTGGAAAGTTCGAAGGTTGTTTGGAGTCTCGGATGGGATCTGGGATATCATGAGGAGCTCCGGAATAGTTCGGAGGTAAAGATTCATATAAGGAAAGTTGTTATCGGGGTTGTGGAAAAGTTTGAGTTTTTTCGGTATTGTACCGGGAAGGTTCTAGAAGGTTTTGGAGTGGGGCCCACCTGCATGGGGGGACCCACATGAACGTGGGTAGTGAGGAAAGTCCCCACAACCCTGGTCTAGGCGCACCAAGATCCTCCCTTAAAAGGAATAGTATCATATCCCGAAGGGATAAGATCAGAATCCCTAAAAAGGGATAGCGATTGGTGGGGAGGGAAAGGAGGGATTTCCTTCCTCCCCTTTGACCAACGACCCTAGGGCCTTGGAGGGCAAGCCACCAGCCCCCTCCACGCCTATATAAAGGTGGGGAGGCATTGGGGGCAGCCCCCCTTCGACCCTTGCCCGTTACCTCTCCCAACTCCTCCCATGTTTCACCGGTACGCACTTGGCGAAGCCCCACCGGAATTCCACTGCCACCACCACCACCACCACGCTGTCGTGTTGGTTCAGATCTCATCTACCTCCCCTCCCTCCATTGCTGGATCAAGGAGAGGACGTCGCTGAGCTGTACATGTGCTAAACTTGGAGGTGCCGTCCGTTCGGCACTAGATCGGATTGGATCGTGATTGGATCGTGAAGAGTACAACTACATAACCGCGTTATGACGCTAACGCTTTCGGTCTACAAGGGTATGTAGACACACTCCCCTCTTGTTGCTATACATCTCCTAGATTGGATCTTGGGTGTTCCGTAGGAAATTTTTTGATTTTCGTGCTTCGTTCCCCATCAAGTTATCACTACAAAAAAAGACACATCCGTGACATTTTGGCCCGAACGATTTTTTTTTTGTCATGATTATGACACTTCTATGACGATAATTGTGACAAAACCACATATCATCATAGATGCAGTGGGCTCCTACTTCTATGACAGAAAATGGGCTTTTCGTCCTGGGCAGGCCGGGGACGCACCTACATGACATTCTTTGGGGCGTCCATGACATAAAAAATCGTGGTACAAGTGAGGGTGAGGAAATTTTCGCGGAGTTCCCGGTTATGGTGGGTGGTCGGGCCTAGCGATGCAGTGTGGTTTGCGTGTTTCTCTCTCGTACGCGCGTGTGGTGTGCAAGCCGTGTTCGCTATAATTGAACCCAAGCGAGAGAGGCATTCGCTTACTGAACCCGAGCGATCGATCGATCCCACTACATACTGAAGCCGATCGATCCCTTGGCTGCAAACTAAACCCGAGCGATCGCTGTTGCTGCTTACTGAAGCCGATCAAACCCCCGTGCGAGACATAGCTAGCTAGTCGGTTGGGTTGCCTCTGGATGAACGGTGCCCGTTGCTGCCGCGCGCGTGATACGTAGAACGAGTCGAGACATGGTGAGTCGACCTAGCCGGTTGGTTGGCTGTGGATGAACAGTTCCTGGTGGGAGTTGGATATGAACAGGACCCCGGCCTTGTGTAGGCGGTTGCCGCTGGATGAACAGGACCCTGTGGTAGTAGGCGGTTGCCCCTGGATGAACAGGACCCCAAGGAGGCCGCCACACACCCAGCTGGTTGGGGTGGATGAACAGGACCCCGTGGAGGCTCTATGACCAGTAGCCAGTACCGGTGGCACCTGGAGGATGACGGTGGATGAACAGTAGCCCGTGGAGTCACATTTTGTGGTACACCACACCCTTCCCGATGAATAGGACCCTGTTTCAACCGTAGGCGCTCCAACAGAAGTCTATTTCCTCCGTTTTTCTGTGTGCCACACCCCAGGACCCCATTTTGACCGTAGGCGGTTGAACAGAAGTCTGTTTCCTCTGTTTTTTGGTACGCCAGACCCCTCCCAATGAACAGTCCATTTCAACCGTGGCTGGTCGAACAAAAGGCCATTTCCTCCATTCTGCGGTACGCCAGACCCTGTTTCGGATGTTCCGTCCAAGCCGGTTGGCTCCCGTTGAACAGGATGCATTCCGTCGCCTCACGATGAACACAATGTTGTTTCTCCGTTCCGACCCAGCTGGTTGGCTGTCGATGAACAGGACACCATTGCTGCCGTCTGTTGCCTCTCCATGTACACGAGCGCTGGCCGTTCATATGCATGAGTATGCGTTCAAAACCCCGCCCGTATGTACGTACGTGGCCGTATTTTTTGCCCTATGGCTGTACATACGTGTACATGCTTTAGATGGGACTGCATGCACTGCTACCACTCCTTGCTTGGCCACGGTTCATCATGGCAGACAGACTGATCGACCGGTATGTACGTACACATCTGCGACCACACAGACAACCGTACGTACACTTCGACTTGGTGGGTCCAAGTTATCAAGGAGGATAAGAACGCACTACCTTGCATGCGAAGATAAAGCTGGTGGGTCCCAGTTGTCAGGGGGAGGAATCATTTTTTTCGTGTAATAAGAAGGCACTTCCTTCCGTGTGAAGATGTAGCTGCTGGGTCCAGCTCTCAGTCTCACCACGTATAGTCCTCTTCCGATGGCTGTCGTTCGTTGACCACGTTGATGACGCCGCGCCAAGAGCACCAACGCAGTGGACAATGGCGAGGCCAAGGAAGGGAACGAACCGGAGCCGGGGAAGACATGGCAGTGGTTTCGCACGCGGAAGAGGGAGTACGAGGGTTGACTGGTTCGGCTGCGGTATGAGGCTGCCGTCGCCGGAGAATAACAGGAAGTGTGGGTGAGTAGAGGGATGGCATGGCTAGCGGTGGCAGCACAGCCGGACACGGGAGGCAGGAGCAGGTGGCACGGCCGATGCTGGTTTGGGCCGCTGGAGCAAGAAGACCAGAGGTTGAAGAAGAATGACGACCGTTGGATGGACATCGTACGGACACTACAGCTAGAATCATTTACATTGACTAAGTTGACAAAGCCCTTTGTACACTTCAACTTAGTAGGCCCACAGGTCAGCCTCCGAACCAATGCGCCCCAGATGTGAGGGGGGGAATCATTTTTTCGCGTAATAAGGTGGCAGTTACTTGCGTGCGGCCATGGACCATGGGGGTCCCTACTGTCAGCCTCTTCGTACGTCTCCAACGTATCTATAATTTTTTATTGTTCCATGTTGTTATATTATCATTCTTGGATGTTTTACAATCATTTTATAGCAACTTTATATCATTTTTTGGGACAAACCTATTGACATAGTGCCTAGTGCTAGTTGGTGTTTTTTGCTTGTTTTTTACTTCGCTTGATATCAGTACCAAACGAAGTCCAAATGCAATGAAACTTTTTGGAGATTTTTTTCTGCCCAGAAGACTACTTGGGAGCCAAGGAAGTGCACCAGAGGTGGCCCATTGGGCCCACGAGACACCAGGGCGCGCCAGAGGCCCCTGGCGCGCCATGATGGCTTGTGGGGCCCACGGAGGTCCTCTCCACCTCCTCTCAGCTCTATAAATACCCAAATATTCTAGAAACCCTAGGGGAGTCAATGAAACACAATTCCAGCCGCCGCAAGTTCCAGAACCACGAGATCCAATCTAGAGCCCTATTCCGGCACCTTGCCGGAGGGGAACACGATCACGGAGGGGTTCATCATCCTCATTGGTGCTCCTCCGATGATGCGTGAGTAGTTCATCATAGACCTACGGGTCTGTAGGCAGTAGCTAGATGGCTTCTTCTCTCTTTGATCTTCAATACAATGTTCTCCTCTATGAGATCAATTTGATGTAACTCTTTTGCAGTGTGTTTGTTGGGATCCGATGAATTGCGAGTTTATGATCAGTTCTATCTATGAATATTATTTGAGTCTTCTTTGATCTCTTACATGCATGATTGTTATGGCCTCGTATTTCTTCTCCGAAACTTTGGTTTGGTTTGGCCAACTAGATTGATTTTTCTTGCAATGGGAAGATGTGCTTTGTGATGGGTTCGATCTTGCAGTGTCGTCACACAGTGACAGAAGGGGTAGCGAGGCCCGCATGTATCATTGCTATTAAGGATAAAAAGATGGGGTCTATTCCTACATGAATAGATCTTGTCTACATCATGCCATCGTTCTTATTGCATTACTCCATTTCTCCATGAACTTAATACACTAGATGCATGTTGGATAGCGGTCGATGTGTGGAGTAATAGTAGTAGATGCAGGCAGGAGTCGGTCTACTAATCTTGGACGTGATGCCTATATACATGATCATTGCCTTGGATATCGTCATAATTATTTGCTCTTCTATCGATTGCCCAACAGTAATTTCTTTACCCACCATATGCTATTTTCTCGAGACAAGCCACTAGTGAAATCTACGGCCCCGGGTCTATTTTCTATTATATTGTTTTCAGATCTATTATTCCAAAAACCCAAAAATACGTTGCTGCACTTTTTCTTTATATATTTTATTTTGTGTTTTTGCAAGATCTATTTATCAAATCTCATACAATTTTATCTATCTTATTACCGGGGAGGGATTGACAACCCCTCTTACGCGTTGGGTTGCAAGTATTTGTTGTTTGTGTGCAGGATCCCTTTACATAGTGTTGCTTGGTTCTCCTACTGGATTGATAACCTTGGTCTCATAACTGAGGGAAATACTTACCATTGTTGTGTTGCATCGTCCTCTGCTCTCCGGGGAAATACCAACGTAGATACAAGCAATCAGGAAGAATTTCTGGCGCCGTTGCCGGGGAGACATCATCAACATCTATCAGGTTCCTAATCACAAATCTTATCTCCTTGCAATTTACATTATTTTTCATTTGCCTCTCATTTTCATCACCCCCACTTCTAAAATATTTTTTGCAAAAACACAAAAAAAAATGTTTGCCTTTTTGTTCGTTTGCTATCTTTGCTTGTGTTCCGTGTGTCTTCTATTTGCTTGCATCTTCGCCTGCTAAAAATCTATTGATATGGATCCTCACCCACTTGCTAATCTTTTCAAAAGATCCAATTACGATGAACCAATTGCTAGTGTGTTGAGTGCACTAGATTATCTGTATGAAGTTTTGCTTGAAATTCATGAATCTGAAAATTGTGAAGTGCTAAAAGAGGAAATTTATGAAGTGATTCACGACAGCTCCTTGAATGAAAAGCATGATTTTAATGGTGTTATTATAAATTATATTAATGTCAATTGTGTTAATAATATGCAAAACCCCAAGCTTGGGGATGCTAATTTTGATATGTCCACTATGTATTGCAATGATTATGATTGGGTGATTCTTCTTATGATCTTGAAATTTTATTTAAGCCTCATGATGAATATGTTTGTGATAATATTGATAGTGGGTTTGGAAGAGTGTCAACTCTAGGTAATAATGATCCCACTACTTTGGAAAATGAGCAATCTTATGAAATTTTTGATAAAAGTGGGCTTGGAGAGGTCATGACTTTATTTGATGATAATCCCACTATTTTGGAAGAGTGTCATCATTGCATGCTTGTGGATCATGAAGAGAATATGTTATGTGATAGCTATATTGTTGAATTTGAGAATGATTCCACATGTAATTATTATGAGAGAGGAAAATATGGTTGTAGAAATTTTCATGTTACTAAATTACCTATCGTTATGTTGAGATTGCTATTGTTTCTTTCTTCTTCCTTGCATATGCTAGAAAATCCTTGTCTTGATAATTTGTTTTCTTATAAAATTCCTATGCATAGGAAGTATGTTGCCTAGCTAAAAGGCTTTAAAGAAAAGCTCTTGTTGGGAGGCAACCCAATGAATAACTTTTATTTTTGTCTTCCTTTCTGTTCTTGTGTGTTTACACAATTATGCTACTGTTATGATTGTGTTTTTATGTTTCAATTAGTGTTTGTGCCAAGTAAATCCTTTAGGATTATGTTGGGTGATAGCGGAATTTTCAAAAATCACAAAAGTGATGAAAGTTTCTGAATTTTTTACACAAGATTGATATACAAATTGTCTACATCGTCCTAAGTTTTCAGAATTTTTAGAGTTACAGAAGTATGGTCAAAGTCCAGATTACTATAGACTGTTCTGTTTTTGACAGATTCTGTTTTCGTTGCATTGTGTGCTTATTTTGATGAATCTATGGATTGTATCGGGGGTATAAGCCATGGTAAAGTTGGAATACAGTAGATATAATGCAATAATAAAATATGAATGGGTTTACAACAGTACTTAAAGTGGTGATTTGCTTTATTATACTAACGGATCTCACGAAGGTTTTTGTTAAGTTTTGTGTGATTGAAGTTTTCAAGTTTTGGGTGAGATCACGATGGATGAAGGAATAAGGAGTGTCAAGAGCCTAAGCTTGGGGATGCCCCATGGCACCCCAAGTTAATATTCAAGGAGAACCAAGCAACTAAGTTTGGGGATGCCCCGGAAGGCATCCCCTCTTTCTTCTAACGACCATCGGTATTTTACTTGGATCTATATTTTTATTTGTCACATATCATGAGTTTTGCTTGGAGCATCTTGTATTATATGAGTCTTTGCTTGTTTTGCTTTGTAGTTTGTCGCAATCATCCTTGCTGGACACACCTATTTGAGAGAGCCATAATGATGCTATGATTTGTTAGAATTGCTCTGTGTGCTTCACTTAAATTTTTTGAGCTATGGAATTGCTCTAGTGCTTCACTTATATCTTTTTGAGCATGGTGGTGCTTTAATTTTTGAAGAAATACTCTCATGCTTCACTTAGATTAATTTGAGAGTTAGTATATTTTGAAGAAATATTCTCTCTTGCTTCACTTATATTATTTTGAGAGATGATGAAAAAAATTATTTATGCTCATGTTCTTCACTTAGATTTGTTTGAGAGCTTGCTATAAGCAATGGCAACATAAGAAACTAGTCCCAAAGTGATAGATATTCAAGAGGGATATAATAAAAACTTTCATGAAAGATCATTGGACAAAATAAACTTGATTCCTTGTAATAGTTTTGAGATATGATGATAGTAATATGTGAGTCATGTTGGTGAGTAATTATGCTTTAGTAAGAATATTATTGTTAAGGTTTGTGATTCCCTATGCAAGCACGAAACTCAATAGTTATGCAATGAAATTACATCCTACTTGTGGTGCATTATTCGGTGTTAGTTATGCTTAACGCTCATTTACAAGAATTTTTTTTCTTGGTTGGTTGCTTCTCAATCTATTTGCTAGCTTCCATTTGTACTAAGTGGGAATACTACTTGTACATCCAAAATCCTTAAACCAAGTTATGCCATCTGAGTCCACCATACCTACCAATATGCGGTATTTTCGTGCCGTTCCAAGTAAATTTGTATGTGCCAACTCTAATTTTCAAAATGAATTTCCTTTTTGTGTGCCCATACCGCTCATGAAGCGGCAGGGGGTGCCCAATATTTTTCCATGCAAGATGTGTTATTCTCAAGATGAGTGTTTATTCACTTATCATTGCACGAGAGTACGGCAGTAATAGGGATGCCCAGTCCCGAAATGAAAAAGAAATTTACTTTATGTTGTCAAATAATAAATTCCTTGGAAAGTGTTGGTATGGAAGGGACCCGTGGATACGGCCATCCATGGATTGTGAAAGAATGGTGGAAAAAGGAATAGACTTTATTTTATGTTTGGGATCCGCCTATGATGTATCTAGCATGGAAAGTATTGGGAATTCTCAATCGTTTTCGTTGACGGAAAAAGTATGCCTCTCAAAATATTTTTTATGTCTCAATTTAAGCTTTGAGCTCTGGAACCTCTACAAATCTCTACTTCCCTCTGCGAAGGGCCCATCTATTTACTTTATGCAATTTTTATTTTTGTTTGAGTCTCCATCTTCTCTTATAAAGCACCAACTAGGGGGCACTACGATCATACTTGTGCATTGGATGTAGCTAATATTCGAGTGTGTTTTATGAATGGATCAATGATTGAGCATGATGGGCTACGGAGAACTTTCTTTAATGTTGATATTTTGAAAGACATGGTTGCTTGTTGATATGCTTGAGTATTGAAGTCTTCATGTCAAATATAGACTATTGCTTTGAATCATCTAAAAGTCCAAATGTCCATGCTACAAAAGAAAAGAATATGTGATGAACATGTTAGGCAGCATTCCACATCAAAAATTCTGTTTTTATCATTTACTTACTCGAGGACGAGGAGGAATTAAGCTTGGGGATGCTGATACGTCTCCAACGTATCTATAATTTTTTATTGTTCCATGCTATTATATTATCATTCTTGGATGTTTTACAATCATTTTATAGCAACTTTATATCATTTTTTTGGGATAAACCTATTAACATAGTGCCCAGTACCAAATGAAGTCCAAATGCAACGAAACTTTTTGGAGATTTTTTTCTGCCCAGAAGACAACTTGGGAGCCAAGGAAGTGCACCAGGGGAGGCCCGTGGGGCCCACGAGAGACCAGGGCGCGCCCTGATGGGTTGTGGGGCCCACGGAGGTCCTCTCCACCACCTCTCAGCTCTATAAATAGCGAATATTCCAAAAACCCTAGGGGAGTCGACGAAACACAATTCCAGTCGCCGCAAGTTCCAGAACCACGAGATCCAATCTAGAGCCCTATTCTGGCACCTTGCCGGAGGGGAACACGATCACGGAGGGGTTCATCATCCACATTGGTGCTCCTCTGATGATGCGTGAGTAGTTCATCGTAGACCTATGGGTCCGTAGGCAGTAGCTAGATGGCTTCTTCTCTCGTTGATCTTCAATACAATGTTCTCCTCTATGAGATCTATTTGATGTAACTCTTTTGCGGTGTGTTTGTTGGGATCCGATGAATTGCGAGTTTATGATCAGTTCTATCTATGAATATTATTTGAGTCTTCTTTGATCTCTTATATGCATGATTGTTATAGCCTCATATTTCTTCTCCGAAACTTTGGTTTGGTTTGGCCAAATGATTGATTTTTCTTGTAATGGGAAGAGGTGCTTTGTGATGGGTTCGATCTTGCGGTGTCCTCACCCAGTGACAGAAGGGGTAGCGAGGCCCGCATGTATCGTTACTATTAAGGAGAAAAAGATGGGGTCTATTCCTACATGAATAGATCTTGTCTACATCATGTCATTGTTCTTATTGCATTACTCCGTTTCTCCATGAACTTAATACACTAGATGCATGCTAGATAGTGGTCGATGTGTGGAGTAATAGTAGTAGATGCAGGCAGGAGTCGGTCTACTAATCTTGGAGGTGATGCCTATATACATGATCATTGCCTTGGATATTGTCATAATTATTTGCTCTTCTATCAATTGCCCAACAGTAATTTGTTTACCCATCGTATGTTATTTTCTCAAGACAAGCCACTAGTGAAATCTACGGCCCCCGGGTCTATTTTCTATCATATTATTTTTAGATCTATTATTCCAAAAACCCAAAACTACATTGCTGCACTTTTTCTTTATTTATTTTATTTTGTGTTTTTGCAAGATCTATTTATCAAATCTTATACAATTTTATTTATCTTATTACCTGGGAGGGATTGACAACCCCTCTTACGCGTTGGGTTGCAAGTATTTGTTGTTTGTGTGCAGGATCCGTTTACATAGTGTTGCTTGGTTCTCCTACTGGATTAATAACCTTGGTTTCATAACTGAGAGAAATACTTATCGTTGATGTGCTGCATCATCCTCTCCTCTTCGGGGAAATACCAATGTAGATACAAGCAATCACCTCTCCACGTACATCCCCATTTCGATGGCTGTCATTTGTTGAATGTTGAGCACGCCGTGCCTAGAGCACCAACGCGGTGGACGACGGTGAGGCCTAGGAATGGAATGACCCGAAGATGGCGAAGACATAGCAATGGATGCCCACGCTAAGGGGAGTATGACGGTTGACTGGTTTGGCTGCGGCGTGAGGCTGCCGTCGCCAGAGAATAACAGGAGGTGCGGGTGGGTAGAGGGATGGCCAAGCCAGCAGAGGGAGTAGGGTGGGTCGGTGAAGCCTGCGCGACATCACAGCCGGCCACAAGAGGAGGGAGTAGGCAGTCCCGCCGGCGCTGGTTTAGGCGGCTGGAGTAGGAAGATCAGAGATTGAAGAAGCACGTCAGTGATAACCCACAAGTATAGGGGATCGAAACAGTTTTTGAGGGTAGAGTATTCAACCCAAATTTATTGATTCGACACAAGGGGAGCCAAAGAATATTCACGAGTATTAGCAGTTGAGTTGTCAATTCAACCACACCTGAAAGACTTAATATCTGCAGCAAAGTTTTAGTAGCAAAGTAGTATGGAACTAACGGTAACGGTGGCAAAAGTAACAGTAGCAGTTTTGTAGTGATTGTAACAGTGGCAACGGCAAAGTAACTTAGCAAAGATCAATATGTGAAAATCTCGTAGGCATTGGATCAATGATGGATAATTATGTTGGATGGCATTCATCATGCAACAGTTATAACCTAGGGTGACACAGAACTAGCTCCAATTCATCAATATAATGTAGGCATGTATTCCGTATATAGTCATACATGCTTATGGAAAAGAACTTGCATGACATCTTTTGTCCTACCCTCCCGTGGCAGCGGGGTCCTAATGGAAACTAAGGGATATTAAGGCCTCCTTTTTACAGAGAACCGAAACAAAGCATTAGCACCTAGTGAATACATGAACTCCTCAAACTACGGTAATCACCGGAAAGAATCCCAATTATTGTCACCTTGGGGTATGCAGATCATAACTCGTAATAGGTGTCTACAACTTGCAAGATCGGATCAAGAACACAAATATATTCATGAAAACATAATAGGTTCAGATCTGAAATAATGGCACTCGGGCCCTAGTGACAAGCATTAAGCATAGCAAAGTCATAGCAACATCAATCTCAGAACACAGTGGATACTAGGGATCAAACCCTAACAAAACTAACTTGATTACATGATAAATCTCATCCAACCCATCACCATCCAGCAAGCCTACGAAGGAATTACTCACTCCCAGTGGTGAGCATCATGGAATTGGCAATGGAGGAAGCTTGATGATGACGATGGCGTCGATTTCCCCTCTCTGGAGCCCAAAACAGACTCCAGATATGCCCTCCCGAGGAAGAATAGGAGGTGGCGGCGGCTCCGTATCGTAAAACACGATGAATCCTTCTCTCTGATTTTTTTCTCCCCGAATAGGGTTATATGGAGTTGGAGTTGAGGTCGGAGGAGGTCCAGGGGGCCCACAAGCCCTCTAGGCGCGCCCCCAGGCTTGTGGCCTCTGTGTGGACCCCCTCTGGTTAATTCTTGCGCCAATATTTTTTATTAATTCCAAAAATATTCACCGTAAATTTTCAGGTCAATCCGAGAACTTTTATTTCTGCACACAAATAACACCATGGCAATTCTGCTGAAAACAGCGTCAGTCCGGGTTAGTTCCATTCAAATCATGCAAATTGGAGTCCAAAACAAGGGCAAAAGAGTTTGAAAAAGTAGATACGATGGAGACGTATCAACTCCCCCAAGCTTAACCCATTGCTTGTCCTCAAGCAATTCAGTTGACAAACTGAAAGTGATAAAGAAAAACTTTTACAAACTCTGTTTGATCTTGTTGTTGTAAATATGTCTAACTGATGTTCAGGCTTTCAGCAAAGATTATGAACTAACCATATCCACAATAACATTTAGGTCTCACATTTACTCATATCAATGGCATAATCAACTAGCGAGTAATAATAAGATATCTCGGATGACAACACTTTTTCAAAACAATCATGATACAATATGACAAAATGGTATCTCGCTAGCCCTTTCTGAGACCGCAAAACATAAATGCAGAGCACCTCTGAAGTTCAAGGACTGACTAGACATTGTAATTCATGGTAAAAGAGATCCAGTCACAGTCATTCTCAACATCAATTAATAACAACTCATATAAATGACAATGGTGCTCTCCAGCTGGTGCTTTTTATAAGAGGATGATGACTCAACAATAAAAGTAAATAGATAGGCCCTTCGTAGAGGGAAGCAGGGATTTGCAGAGGTGCCAGAGCTCGGAGCTTTTAAAACAGAGATGGATATAATTTTGAGCGGTATGCTTTCATTGTCAACATAACAACCAAGAGATCTCACTATCTTCCATGCTAGATACATTATAGGCGGTTCCCAAATAGAATGGTAAAGTTTTTACTCCCCCTCCACCAACAATCACACTCCATGACTAGCTGAATCCACGGGTGCCGTCCATACCAACAATAGTCCTGGGGGAGTTTTGTTTTATGATTATATTTTGATTTTGATTTTGAGCATGGAACCGGGCATCCCGATTACCAGCCACTTTCTTGTGAATGACAAGTGAATAAACACTCATCGTGAGAATAAGCCACCTAGCATGGAAGATACTGACAGCCCCCAGTCACTACATGAGCGATTCGGGCATACAAAACAGATTATTATTTGAAGGTTTAGAGTTTGGCACATGCAAATTTACTTGGAAAGGCAGGTAAATACCGCATATAGGTAGGTATGGTGGACTCTCATGGAACAACTTTGGGTTTAAGGAAGTGGATGCACAAGCAGTATTCTTGCTTAGTACAAGTGAAGGCTAGCAAAAGATTGAGGAGCGACCAACTAGAGAGCGACAACGGTCATAAACATGCATTGAGATTAACCAACATTGAGTGCAAGCATGAGTAGGATATAAATCACCATGAACACAAATATCGTGATGGCTATGTTGTTTTTGTTTAAACTACATGCGTGAACATGTGCCAAGTCAAGCCACTTGAATCATTCAGAGGAGGATACCATCCTATCATACTACATCATAACCATTTTAAATGGCATGTTGGCACACAAGACAAACCATTATACACTCCTAGCTATTTAAGCATGGCATGAGTAACTATAATCTCTAATTGTCATTGCAAACATTTTTCATTCATAATAGGCTGAATCAAGAATGATGAGCTAACCATATTTACAAAAACAAAATAGGTCGAGTTCGTACCAGCTTTTCTCCATCTCAACCACTTCATCAAATATCATCATTATTTCCTTTCACTTGCACGATCGAACAATGTGATAATAATAAGAGTGCACATGCATTGGACTAAGCTGGAATCTGCAAACATTTATTCAGAGGAGAAGACAAGGTAATATGGGCTCTTTGTTAGATCAACAATAATGCATATGCGAGCCACTCAACATTTTCATCCTGGTCTTCTCCTCACGACCCAAAGAAAAGGGACAGAATTTCAGAGAAACACACTGAAATATTTTTGGAGTTATTGTTTTTCCAGAAGAAAACAAAAAGAAAAAAGAAAACAAAAACGAGAAAAACTATTTACACGGGAAAGCTCCCAACAAGCAAAAGAAGAACGAGAAATCTTTTTGGGTTTTCTTTTAATACTACTACTAATAAGAACTAAAAAGAAGCTAGAACTATTTTTTTTTTGGATTTTCTCAAAGTTTTTAAAAACACAAGAAGAAAGCAAGAAAAAGAAACTAGCATGGATAATACAATGGAAATGTATGAACACCGACAACTGGAATGAGTGTGTGAACATGAATGTAATGTCGGTGAGAAATACGTACTCCCCCAAGCTTAGGCTTTTGGCCTAAGTTGGTCTAGGGCCACTGCTCGAAATAATCCTCCCCTCGATACTCCGGAGGGTCCTGGGGGTTCCACTGGTTGGCGAGCTCCTGTGGCTCCCACTGATAAACAGGCTCTAGGTACGGATCAGGTGATAGTGCTAGCTCAGGGACTGGGGATCGCGTCCTCTCCCAGTATGCATAAATGTCCTCGGGCATAATAATGTACCTACCTGAATGAATATCGAACAAAAAAAGGTGCAGGCAAAGTAATAATCTGACAAGTACCCTGACTGAATACTAGGTTATAGATGAGCCTCTTGTCATTGTCTTTGGCAATAAAATCATGTGCTACCATACCGGCATAGTCTAAATACTTAGTGGGTAGCAACATTTCCTCCTTCTCATCATGCCTAATGGGTATCTCAAAATGTTTAGCAAGGCGGGAGGCATAGATACCTCCGAAAACAGGACCCCTCGAGCGGTTTATGTTTAACCGTCGAGCAACCATGGCACCCAAACTAAAAGTTCTATCAGAATATAAATCATGGCGCAAAATAGCAAGGTCAGGGGCACTAAGGCCTCCACTCTCCCCTCGACCAATCAAACATCTCCTAGCAAATAGTGAATAATAGCGTAAAACAGGAAAATGTAAACTAGCCACTCTCGCTTCCGACACCCCTCTCTCTTCCCCCACAGTAGTTTCAGCAATAAAGTCCTCCACGTCTCTAGGACGTGGTTCACTGACGCTGCCCTCATACGGTAATTTGCAAACATCGCAAAAATCATAAAGCGTCATTCGCTTAGGCACATCATACAAGTGAAATTCTACCATGGGAGGATCCTTCCTAGAATGAAAGTGAAAATTTTTCATGAAGGTGTTAGTGAGTAGGAGGTACTGGTCACACTTATCTTGGAGGAAGGCGGTGATGCCGGCATTCTCCACCAAATAATAGAAATCATCATAAATTCCGGCCGCCCTCAAGAATGTATCACTTGGCCATTCACACGGTCGAACCTCCACCGCGCGAGGAAGGTTGTACTTGGGCTTCTTCTTCTCCTCATTCTCATTTCCTTCAGAACCCCGGCTTGAAGAAACTCTTAGCCACTTCTTCATGGTTTCCTTTTCCTCTGAAAATTTCAGAAAATTTTAGTGACTCAAAATAAAAGTGAACCAAACTCAACAAAACTAATAGCAACTACTCCCACAAGTGTCTAGAGGCTATATCATGCAACAAAACTACTTTGAACCATATAAATTTGACATGCAAGCTCAAGAACATGGTCACCACAACAGCAAAATTTTGCAATATATAAAGCACTAGAACAAAAACTAATTGGACCATTGGAGGAGTCATATACTGAAGAACAATCCCCCAAAACAGTTTCAGAAACGGAGTTCCTAGCAAGGAGATCGAAAATGGCAGCAAGATGAGCAAGAACATGGGTTTGAGCAATGGTGGGATTTTTTCTGGAGGAAGACGAAGTGAATGGGTGCTGGCATAAGTGAGGGGGACCCACAAGCCCTGTAAGTGCATCCAGGGGGTGGGCGCGCCCTGTGGGCTTGTGGCCCACTAGTGCACCTCCATGAGGTGTTTTCCGTGCCAAAAATTCTCAAATATTCTAGAAAAAATCATACTAAATTTTTAGGGCATTTGGAGAACTTTTATTTTCTGATCATTTTTTTTATTGCATGGATAATTCAGAAAACAGAAAAATAATAGCAATTTTACTTTCTTAAATCTAAATAACATGAAGTAAAAAGAGGGTACAGAAATTTGTGCCTCCTAAATTCATCCATCTCATGCCCATCAAATGGAATCCATTAATAAGGTTGATCAAGTCTTATTAACAAACTTCTTCCGAGTGACATGAAACCGGAGAATTTTCAAATAACACTAGGTTACCTCAACGGGGATATGCATGTCCCCAACAATAAGAATTTCATATTTCTTGTTGACAGTAGGAAGAGGGAATTCAAAACCTCCAATAGTAATTGTTGAATTTTTTCCAATAGAATTGATACTATTCACTTGAGGTTGTTTCTTCAAGAAGTGTACCGTATGCTCATTACCATTGACATGAAAAGTGACATTGCCCTTGTTGCAATCAATAATAGCCCCGGCAGTATTCAAAAAGGGTCTACCAAGGATGATCGACATACTGTCGTCCTCGGGTATATCAAGAATAACAAAGTCCGTTAAGATAGTAACATTTGCAACTACGATAGGTACATCCTCAAAAACACCGATGGGTATAGCAGTTGATTTATCGGTCATTTGCAAAGAGATTTCAGTTGGTGTCAACTTATTCAAATCAAGTCTAATATACAAAGAGAAAGGCATAACACTAACACCGGCTCCAAGATCACATAAAGCAGTTCTGACATAGTTTCTTTTAATGGAGCATGGTATAGTTGGTATTCCTGGATCTCCTAGTTTCTTTGGTATTCCACCCTTAAATGTATAAGTAGCAAGCATGGTGGAAATTTCAGCTTCTGGTATCTTTCTTTTATTAGTAACAATATCTTTCATATACTTAGCATAAGGAGACATTTTCAGAATATCAGTCAAACGCAAGCGCGAAAAGACAGGTCTAAGCATTTCAACAAAGCGCTCAAATTCTTCATCATCCTTTTTCTTGGATGGTTTAGGAGGAAAGGGCATGGGTTTCTGAACCCATGGCTCTCTTTCTTTGCCATGTTTCCTAGCAATGAAGTCTCTCTTATCATATCTTTTATTCTTAGGTTGTGGGTTATCAAGATCAACAGCAGGTTCTATCTCCACATCATTATCATTACTAGGTTGAGCATCAACATGAACATCATCATTAACATTATCACTAGGTTCATGTTCATCACCAGATTGTGTCTCAGCATCAGAAATAGAAATATCATTTGGATTCTCATGTGTGTCTATAACAGGTTCAATAGAAGCATGCAAAGTCCTATCAGTTTTCTTTTTCTTTCTATTACTAGAAGGACTAGGTGCATCAGTATTAATTCTCTAAGAATCTTGCTCAATTCTCTTAGGATGGCCCTCAGGATACAAAGGTTCCTGAGTCATTTTACCACCTCTAGTCATAACTCTAACAACATTATCATTCATCTCATTGTTCATCTCATTAAGCAAATCATTTTGTGCCTTGAGTACTTGTTCTACTTGAGTTACCATGGAAGCATGTTTACTAATAATCTTGAGATCATTAACAGTTCTACACATATAGTCACCCAAGCAGTCAAGCATATAAGCATTACGTTTCAGCTGTCTACTAACATATGCATTGAAGTTTTCTTGTTTAACAATAAAATTATCAAATTCATCCAAGCATTGACTAGCAGGTTTAGTATGAGGAATATCACCTTCATCAAATCTTTGGAGAGAATTTACCTCTACTACCTGTGTCGGAGTATTAAGACCAGTATTTCTTCAATAGGAGGTAATTCTTAACATCTTCAGCTTTAATACCCTTTTCTTTCATGGATTTCTTTGCCTCTTGCATATCTTCAGGACTGAGAAATAGAATACCTCAATTATTCGGAGTAGGTTTAGGAGGTGGTTCGGGAAGAGTCCAATCATTATCATTGCTCAATAATTATTCAATAGTTCTTCAGCTTGTTCAATAGTTCGTTCCCAGAAAAGACAACCAGCATAACTATCTAGGTGGTCCCTAGAAGCATCGGTTAGTCCATTATAAAAGATATCAAGTATTTCATTTTTCTTGAGAGGATGATCCAGCAAAGCATTAAGTAATTGGAGAAGCCTCCCCCAAGCTTGTGGGAGACTCTCTTCTTCAATTTGCACAAAGTTAAATATTTCCCGAAGGGCAGCTTGTTTCTTATGAGCAAGAAAATATTTTTCAGCGAAGTAATATATCATATTCTGGGGACTACGCACACAACCAGGAGCAAGAGAATTAAACCATATCTTAGCATCACCATTTAATGAGAAAGGAAACAACTTAAGAATATAGTAATAGCGAATTTTTTCCTCATGAACAAATAGGGTGGCTATATCATTCAATTTAGTAAGATGTGCCACAACAATTTCAGATTCATAACCATGGAAAGGATCAGATTCAACCAAAGTAAATAACTGAGGATCGACAGAGAATTCATAATCCTTATCAGTAACAAAGATAGGTGAAGTAGCAAACTTAGGATCATATTGCATTCTAGCATTCAAAGATTTTTCTTTCCACTTGCATAATAATTTCTTAAGATCACCTCTATCCTTACAAGCAAGAAAGTCTCTAGCTACTTCCCCATCCATAACATAACCCTCGGGTATATCAGGCAATTCATATCTAGGAGGAAAATCATAATCTTCAGTTTCAATAATTTCATCAGTTTCAATAATCTCATTCTCTCTAACCCTAGCTAGTTGTTCATCAAGAAATTCTCCTAGTGGCACAGTCTTAGCAAGCAAAGTACTAGCACCATCATAAGTATCATTCATAGCAGAAGTAGCATCATCAATCACTTGCGACATATTAGGATTACTAGCAGGTGTAGGTGTCGCAAGCTTACTTAAAACAGAAGGTGAATCAAGTGCAGAGTGTGATGGCAGTTCCTTACCTCCCCTCGTAGTAGAGGGATAGATCTTGGTTCTTGAATCTTTCAGATTCTTCATAGTGATCAACAGATATAAATCCCAAGTGACTCAGCAAATAGAGCTATGCTCCCCGACAACGGCACCAGAAAAAGGTCTTGATAACCCACAAGTATAGGGGATCGTAACAGTTTTTGAGGGTAGAGTATTCAACCCAAATTTATTGATTCGACACAAGGGGAGCCAAAGAATATTCACGAGTATTAGCAGTTGAGTTGTCAATTCAACCACACCGGAAAGACTTACTATCTGTGGCAAAGGTTTTAGTAGCAAAGTAGTATGGAACTAACGGTAACGGTGGGAAAAGTAACAGTAGCAGTTTTGTAGTGATTGTAACAGTAACAAAGGCAAAGTAACTTTGCAAAGATCAATATGTGAAAAGCTCGTAGGCATTGGATCAATGATGGATAATTATGTCGGATGGCATTCATCATGCAACAGTTATAACCTAGGGTGACACGGAACTAGCTCCAATTCATCAATATAATGTAGGCATGTATTCCGTATATAGTCATACGTGCTTATAGAAAAGAACTTGCATGACATCTTTTGTCCTACCCTCCCGTGGCAGCGGGATCCTAATGGAAACTAAGGGATATTAAGGCCTCCTTTTAATAGAGAACCAGAACAAAGCATTAGCACTTGGTGAATACATGAACTCCTCAAACTACGGTAATCACCGGAAAGAATCCCAATTATTGTCACCTTGGGGTATGCGGATCATAACTCGTAATAGGTGTCTACAACTTGCAAGATTGGATCAAGAACACAAATATATTCATGAAAACATAATAGGTTCAGATTTGAAATCATGGCACTCGGGCCCTAGTGACAAGCATTAAGCATAGCAAAGTCACAGCAACATCAATCTCAGAACATAGTGGATACTAGGGATCAAACCCTAACAAAACTAACTCGATTACATGATAAATCTCATCCAACCCATCACCGTCCAGCAAGCCTACAAAGGAATTACTCACTCCTAGCGGTGAGCATCATGGAATTGGCGATGGAGGAAGGTTGATGATGGCGATGGCGTCGATTTCCCCTCTCCGGAGCCCAAAACAGACTCCAGATCTGCCCTCTCGAGGAAGTACATGAGGTGGCGGCGGCTCCGTATCGTAAAATGCGATGAATCCTTCTCTCTGTTTTTTCTCCCTGAATAGGGTTATATGGAGTTGGAGTTGAGGTCGGAGGAGGTCCAGGGGGCCCAACAACCCTCTAGGCGTGCCCCAGGGGGGCGCACCCCCCAGGCTTGTGGCCTCTGGGTGGACCCCCTCTGGTTAATTCTTGTGTCAGTATTTTTTATTAATTCCAAAACTATTCTCCGTAAATTTTCAGGTCAAACTGAGAACTTTTATTTCTGCACAAAAATAACACCATGGCAATTCTACTGAAAACAGCATCAGTCCGGGTTAGTTCCATTCAAATCATGCAAATTAGAGTCCGAAACAAGGGCAAAAGAGTTTGGAAAAGTAGATACAATGGAGATGTATCAGTCAGCCGTTGGATGGACATCCAATAGTCACTGCTGCTAGAATCTTGTGTTGACTATAAGTTAACAAGGCCTTGCGTAAACAAGTCAGCCTCGAAATTTGTGGCGTGTACAGCCCATTTGCTATTATTTTTATAATTTACAGTCCATTTGCTATTATTTTTATAATTTGTATCCCATTTGCTAACTCATATGGAATTTATTGCATCCCATTTTCCATTTATAGAATTGCTGCCCATTTTCTGGTCAGTGCCAGGGTTAAAAATCTAAACTAAAAAATATGTGAAATTTTAAAAATTCGCATATTATTGCTGGGGTACGAAATATTTTTAATCCCAAAACTAGGAGCCATACTAAGACTAATTTAAAAATAAAGTAATACTATGTTATGTTAAAATCCAATCAAATATAAAATATCAATGAAGAACAAAAACAAAAAACGGAACTAATTGCCCATTTGCTATATTTTTTTTGGAATTTGCAGCCCATTTCATATCACTTTTAAGATTTACTGCCCATATTCTGGCCAGGCCGGAATGCATCCCTCCTCGTCTTGAAAGATTTGCAGCCCAGTAAGTCGGAGAAAACAAATAGGCCTAGGTTGGGTATTCTTCGCAAAGAAATGGTGGGCTACCAATTTTCCCAAAGAAAAAATGGTTGGGCTGGTCATGTTGTTAGGCGGGCCACAGAGACTGCACAACCCAGTTTATACCATGCTCCGTCTGAACAAATCCTCAAAAAAATGTGTTGTGCAATTCAGTCGTTAATTGACTATAAGTTGTGCAATTCTGTCGTTAGTTGACTATACATTGACAATGATGTGGATCCCAGATATGAGTAGGGTGGATTAGAGTAACAAAATTGAGGGGTGCATCTGAGTAGTAAAGAGGCACTTGCTTGCATTCGGGAGTGGACCTGGTGGGTTCGTACTGTCATACTCACAATGACAGTCCTCTCCCGATTCACTATGTTGACAAGGTCGGACGACGGCGCCGCTGTGAGCGCACCAAGGCGGAGGATGACGGCGAGGCCTCGGACGGGAATGAACAGGAGCCGGGGAAGATGCGGCAGTGTGGTCGTAGGTGGAGGGGAGTACAAGGGTTCACTGGTTCTGGTGCGGGGTGGGCTGCCGTCGCCGAAGAAGAATAGGATGTCGGGGGGAGTAGATGGATGGCCTGGCCAGCATTTCAGGGTACGATAGGGCGGTGATGCGTGCACGGCAGCGCAACCAGCCGTAGAAGACGGGAACAGGCGCTCCCGTCGGCGCATGTTTGGTTTTGGCTGCTGGACCGGTCAGACCCAAAAACTCATTATGCTGCATTATAAGAATTAATTTTATATGGCTACAACTTATTGTAAAATGCTGTGGAGCACCTTTTTCTTCTTGAGGTTTTTTTAGATAATTTTCTTCTTGAGGTGTGAAGCCGAGCACATTCAGAAGCCCTGGGATAAAGTGGTGTCACCAATGTGTTGCGCTGGGTTGGGCATTCTTATCGAAAAATAATAATGGACTGGAACTATTTACCACGTTGACTACGATTTGCATGGCTCAGCTGGTTGGGGGAAGAAAATGGTGGGAGAAAAAAGTCTTGTCGCTATCTTTGCCTAAGAATAATATCGACTGAATGTAACGACACTCTCATAGGAAATAATATCCTCCTATTAAAATTTGACCTTTCAAATCATAAATTTAAAGAACTGGTGCATGAGCATTTAGCTTTATTTATTTATGTTTAGGGGATCATGAGCATGTACCTGGGCCGGGTTCATGTGAGAGCCTCCCTTCCAATTAATTATGGGCTCCTCCATTGGGCCTTCATCACTGGGCTGCATGTGATCGACAAGTGGAAAATGTGTTCCGTACCAAAAATAGTATGCGCTACGTACGGGGCATTAAAGGATCGGACCGTGCAACGACTTCCAAAACATTATGTTTTTCGTTCTAGCAACACATTTATTCAACGAACAAATGAAATATATTGCTGATTGTACATTGAAAATAGCAGCAACAACAACAACAACCAGGGCTAGGGGTGCAACAGAAGCAGTAAGCAGGCCAGACGAGTAAAGACGCAGCTCTCTCTTCCAAACCAAACATCAGCCAGCATTACAAAAGTGCTACCAAAAAAGAACAAGTGTATGCATCAAACGAAATAAAGATCCTACTAAACCAAGTGTACACATCTAACTAACTGGCTCAGTTAGACGTTACTATTTATTAAGCTGTGGAGATTGGGTGACGGCTTGAACCAGATGGGTGCCTGACGGGGGAAACTCCAGCTAGTAGGTCGAAGTCTGATACTTGTGACCCTCTCTCCTACTTTGGACTGCAGAGCATGGCGGCACATATCAGAGTATGGTGCATGGAGAGACGCATGGTACGCTGTGTACACACAGTTTTGCTCATGATCCTTGACGTTGGTTATCTCCTGGTTAATCAGATAATTCAGTTCGAGAAACAAAGAGCGTGTACCAAGGCTACTTACCGGCCTCCAGTCAAAAATTCCTGACGGCCCAGAGAAGCTGGGATCCTGCTCAAAGACCATGCAGTGACTGTGATTGTATTCCGTGAAACAACACGTCTGGTACATGCGAACGACCATCAATCGTTCGCCATCATCTGATCAATCCAGGAACCACCTGCAACTGCCATGCCATGTTTCTTTGAAAGATTCTGGGATAAGGAAGGGTAGGGACACCAGGCGGCCTACAACATCATATCAAGTTGGAGTCAAATAAAAAAGGGCTCGTACTGTAGTCAATCTTAAGAACAACATGTTATGAGCATGAATATTTTTTCAGTAAATGTTGACAGTAATATAAGCAAGCCATCATGATATCATATGAAAGTAACATACTGCTGTAACAGCCCTTTGTAGCGATGACTGGAGTAGGACAGCAATACGTCCAGCCATAGAAGGAGTCCACAACGTAAATGAAGCCCTTGTGTTCAATGGCATAAGAGAGCCATGGAGGATGTATGATCCTACGATGGACGTGCAGATTTATCCACTTACCGCAGTGACCTGCCAGATAGGCGAGACCGCGGTTGAAGAATGCAATTAGCCTGAAGTCTTTATAATTCACAGATCTTGTGGGCACTTGGCAGATTACAACCTTGAGCAAATCAAACTTGGTATCATGTTGGCTACTATAAGATTCCGAGTATACTGGGCCGCGGTGCCAAAGCAGTGCAGCATTAATCGAAGGAAGGGGATCAATCGCCGGGTGTAGACCTCCACGAGCATCCAGCTGCCACGACCGTCGACGAGTACCATCCAAGACATGTTCATGCCGAACAAGTACATACCGTTAATGTAGTTGAGGGTGACGGGGATCGGATAGCAGTCAAGGGGGTTGATGCTTGCCACCCTACGATCATTATGCTGCGTGACACGCCGTTTTTGAAGATCATGCGACATTAGCAAGCAGGGAGCTGGCTTAAAAAGCTCCGGCCTGAGGGCTTTGAGTAAATGGTACAGTCCCGACGAGCATGCGGCGAGCGGCATGGTACTGAGATTGTCCACACGCTAAACAATGAGTTTGATTACCTCTATGGGGAGCGAATTCCAACCACTCTTTCGGCGGATGCTGCTCGGTTCTGCCATTGTTAGTGCTTGGGTTTCGGAAGTGGGGGGAGGCGCCTAGTGGGGATGGAAGATTGGACAATTATGTGCGGACGAGGATGGAGAAGCGAATATGTGCTGCGAGTAGTGGATAGGTGATGATGACAATGTAGCAACAGCACGCCGCATGACTTACGAGACACATCCCAGTAGCGTAGGGTCATATCGATGTTAGACAACTTGAGGATCACAGTACTAGTACAATAAACTACAATACCTACTACTATGCCCGAGTAGTATAGTGGAGTAGGACTACTAGCACCGGAGGAGTAGTATATTATTGTAAATAGTTACAAACTTCAATGCCCGAGCGTGGAACGACTACGAACCGCCATCGGTGCTAACGCCAATCCCCAGCAAATGTGCGCAGGGAGACATGGCAGTTGCAAATGCCCGCCCGCGTCGAAGTACATGTGTAAGGGTGGCAGTTTTGTCAAATACTATAGCTTAAAAAGAGGCCACCGTCGGATGGAAATTTGGCGGTTATGTGGGCATTCGCCAGGATTGGGCTCGTGGCGAACAATCGCCAGATATCATTACTAAAAAAAGGTTAAAACACCCGGGGCTAGAACTTGCACTGGCTGACCACTAACAATGATACTAATATAGTTGTAAAATGGTCAGCGAACGTGTCTACGTGGTGTTTGGAATTATATGCAAACTAGTAAAAGGAAACGAAGTGAGTACTAGTAAGTACACCATCTACCGGTTCGTGTGATACTACTGCGCTCCATGCGGCGGGCGCAACGTCCCCTACAGCCACTCCGGTTTCATGGACGGCCTAGTTGATGCCAGCAAGGTGCCCTGCGTCTACAAGAGTTTCGGCTGCGAGAGGTACGTCGACTACCACTCGGTGGCGGAGCATAGGTCCAGATGCGCGCACGCGCCCTGCTACTACTATGAGTGCACGCCGCTGTTTGAGGGCTTGCCGGCGAGCCTCGTGCATCACCTCACGGCACCGTCCGGCAATCACTCCTGGCCCGCGGTGGACATCAAGTACGAGACGTGCTACCCGTTCGCCGTGCCGGAGTCGCTGGAGGATCACCGCCGCCTGCTAGTCGCGGAGGAGGACAGTAGCGTCTTCCTCTTGGTCATGGCACCGGCAAGGCCCGCGTAGGCCACCGCCCCGTTTGTGTCGTGTGCGTCAGGGGAAACGCCGCTGACGCTGACACGAGGCCGTTGTACAGGTGTGTGCTCACTGTTGCTGCCCCTCCGGCGTACGAGGGTGACCTTCGCGCCTCCCTCACACTGAATGGGACTGTGGCGAGCTGCTCCGTTCCCGGCAATGTGGACATGGAAGCCATTGTCTAAGCATGTGGACACTTCTTATTTAGTATAGAACCTTCCATGCATGATCTTGCTCTATTAGAGTATCGCGCTTGAATAAAAGTGTATCCATTTATGGTTTAGTCTAGAAATCTTCCATGTATGCTTTTGCTCCATTAGAGTTCTCGCTTGCCATTTCTCTATCTCTTCTCTACTCCTATAAAAGACTCAGTTGGTGATGATGGTGTGTCTCCATCCGTCATTTCTGACCATTAGATATGCATCTAATGGCTGTGAGGTAAGTTGTGGCATTTTTGCAACAATAGCCCACTTCTTACTCCAATTTGTAGAAAACCCCTTATTATCTTGAAAGCAACCACATCCCTCCCTCACCTCATCAAAACAGCCTGAGAAATATATTTTGAGTGAAATGTAATATATTTTTAGTGGTATATGTATATCAAAACAAGAGTGTTTTCTTTCAAGTTTGTGAACAAGTACTATTCTACTTTGGATCCGTTGCAATGCACGGGCACATTGCTAGTCCTATAAAAAGATGAGCTGGTGATGATCATGTGCTTGCTATGCTTCATTTACAACCATTCGATTTACATCCAACGCATCTGAGACAAACTATGTCAGTTTTGCAAAAAGACCCCCGTACTCCACTCCTCATTAGTAGATATATAACCCCTGCATCTCATGTTCAGCCATCTCTCCCTCTCACCTCATCTAGCCATCTCAGGAAAAAAATAAGAAGGATCTGGAGAGGTCGCTGCTTTCGGCGCCCGTCTGCCCCCAACTCCTCTCATGCCTTCTCTCAGGCTGCATTGCCGACCACCACCACGATCCCCCTCAAACTCAACATCTCCTCTTCCCCCTTCCAAGTCATCCTGATTTACATTCATGGTGGTCTAGAAAAAATAAACAAAATTGATACTCAAAAAATAATTCTTAAAGATCATTTCTTGCAAAGCACAATAAGTGTTATTTCTTCAAAAGTTTTGGATGCAGGTTGAACAATTGAACGCTTTTGTTTGCAAAAGATATTTTTTATCTATTTAGCCTACATTTACTATTCACCTGGATGCTTGTGAGCTCTAGAGAAGAAATAATCCGAAGAAACCTATCGATATTTGTTACACATGAGATGACCCCCACATACTTTGTCAAAATAAACAACTCCCCGATCAATGCATGTCACTGTTCCGTGCAACGCACGGGCATCTTACTATATATAGTACTACCTCCATCCAGGTTTATTGGTCCCCATTGTAATCTGTGCCAAATTTTGACCATAAATTTAACTAACAAAATGCTCATTAATGTCACCAAAAATTATATCATTGAAAACTATGTTCAAATACAAATCCAATGATATACTAGTTTTTGTTGACATGCACCAACATTTTGTCAGTTAAATCTTCGGTCAAATTACATGGGGGACTAAATAAACCATGACGGAGGTAGTCCTAGTTTAGAGGGCGGTGCTGCACGGGAGTCTCACCCCGCTCGTGGCACGGCAATAAAGCCGTCATATCACAAAACCCCACCACTCCCAGTAATAAGTAGCCTAGTAAAATAAACAGACAAGCAACCATCACATCCCTCAGCCTTTTTTGCATTTCATCTCTCTGCATTCATCTCGCACACTAGATCCCTAGCTACTACTCCTACTACTAGTAGTACTACTCAAGTTGGAATTCCAATTGCACGGCACAACTTCTTAGGCAAAAAATTCGATACGTACGAAGCGGTTTGGGAATTTGCATGCCTTCCCGACCAGTGAGATACTCCGTACAAAGTACGACAGAGAAATAACCACAGAGAGAAGGAAGCTAAAGTAAACAATCAAACGAGCATTTTTGCATTTCTTTTGAATTGAATCATTCCACAAGCTCGACTAGTGTTGTTTTCCTACTTTTACCAAAACCACATCGTAATGTTAAAACGTGCATTTGCACGTGTGTGTGTGTGTGTGTGTGTATACATAATAGTAGTAGTACAGTCTACAAGCATATATAGAGAGGTACGTGTACTGCAATATATAGTTAAGTTTGTGCTATATGCACGTACTTACAAATGCGTACGGATACAAAACGTTTCCAAACTTTTCCTTTTACATACTTAATTAAGGACGCTAATAATTCCCGAATGTTCGGAATTTATCATTTCCATCCCAAAACTAATGAGATCGCCTTACGGCACTAAATTATTCCTACTAAAATCCATGGCACTCGCTGGAGCGCTTGCGGCGCGCCACGAGTGCCCTGGTGCGCGACCGTTTTCCAGCACGGCGACACAACGCCTCTTCCTCGGCCTCGCAACTCGCGGGGTGCTGATTGGCGGCTTGCCGGCGGGCGAGCGCGATCTCACCGGTCTGGTGATCCGGCGCCAACAGGTACTCCTCCTCACTGGAAGCGTGCACCCGGTCCATGTACCGCCAAGCGTAGATGAGGCGCTTGGGCCCGACTGTAGTCAGGGCTTTGGGACGGGCGTCCTCCGCCACCCACACGGCCCTCGCACGAGCCTTCTGCCAAAGAGCCAATTGCCTGACTCTCTTGGACGCGACATAGGCCTGCCGGGCAGCATGCGTCGTGGCGCGCTTCTCTTCCTCGGCCTTCTTCTCCACCTCTCTTTTGGCACGCTCTACCAGAGGCAAAGCCTCCCACAAGGCGACCTCCATTTCTTTCCAAAGCTCCTCCAAGCTGGGGGCTCAGTGGGCGGGGCGACATTCTCCTCGTAGCGGGGAGCTGACGCGTCCTCCGATGCGCGTGGTGGCGAGACTGGGAACACCGACTGATACATCTCCATCAAATCTACTTTTCCAAACTCTTTTGCCCTTGTTTTGGACTCTAATTTGCATGATTTGAATGAAGTTAACCCGGACTGACGTTGTTTTCAGCAGAATTGCCTTGGTGTTATTTTTGTGCAGAAATCAAAGTTCTCGGATTTTCCTGAAAATTTGCGGAGAATTTTTGTGGAATAAATAAAAAAATACTAGTGAAAAAGGATTCCCGAGGGGGGGCACCCACAGGCCACAAGCCCTAGGGGCGTGCCTACCCTCCCCTCAGGGCGCGCCCTGCAGGCTTGTGGGCCACCTACAACCCTAACTCCGACTCCATATATTCATATTCGGGGAGAAAAAAAATCAGAGAGAAGGATTCAATGCGTTTCACGATACGGAGCCGCCGCCACCTCCTGTTCTTCACCGGGAGGGCTGATCTGGAGTCTGATTTGGGCTCCGGAGGGTGGAAATCATCGCCATTATCATCATCAACCTTCCTCCATCACCAATTTCATGATGCTCACCGCCGGGAGTGAGTAATTCCATCGTAGGCTTGCTGGACGGTGATGGGTTGGATGAGATTTATCATGTAATCGAGTTAGTTTTGTTAGGGCTTGATGGCTAGTATCCACTATGTTCTGAGATTGATGTTGCTATGATTTTGCTATGCTTAATGCTTGTCACTAGGGCCCGAGTGCCATGATTTCAGATCTGAACCTATTATGTTTTCATGAATATATATGTGTTCTCGATCCTATCTTGCAAGTTGTAGACACCTATTACATGTTATGATCTGCATACCCCAAGGTGACAATAATTGGGATTCTTTCCGGTGATTACCGTAGTTTGAGGAGTTCATGTATTCACTTAGTGCTAATGCTTTGTTCCAGTTCTCTATTAAAAGGAGGCCTTAACATCCATTAGTTTCCTTATGGACCCCGCTGCCACGAGAGGGTAGGACAAAAGATGTCATGCAAGTTCTTTTCCATACGCACGTATGACTATATACGGAATACATGCCTACATTACATTGATGAATTGGAGCTAGTTCTGTGTCACCCTAGGTTATAACTGCTACATGATGAATGCCATCTGACATAATTATCCATCACTGATCCAATGCCTACGAGCTTTTCACATATTGATCTTTGCTAAGTTACTTTTGCTGGGCTGCTGTTACAATCACTACAAAACTGCTACTGTTATTGTTACCACTGTTACCGTTACTTCCATACTACTTTGCTACTAAAAACTTTGCTGCAGATATTAAGTCTTTCAGGTGTGGTTGAATTGACAACTCAACTGCTAATACTCGTGAATATTCTTTGTCTCCCCTTGTATCGAATCAATAAATTCGGGTTGAATACTCTATAGCCTCGAAAACTGTTGTGATCCCCTATACTTGTGGGTTATCAAGACCTTTTCTGGCGCCGTTGTCGGGGAGCATAGCTATATTTGCTGAGTTACTTGGGATTTATATCTGTTTATCACTATGAAGAATCTGAAAGATACCAAAACCAAGATTTTTCCCTCTAGGACAAGGGGAGGTAAGGAACTACCATCTAGCTCTACACTTGATTCTCCTTCTGTTTTGAGTAAGCTTGCGACACCTCCACATGCTATTGATTCTGATATGTCGCAAGTAATTGATGATGCTACTTCTCCTATGCATGATGCTTGTGATACTAGTACTTTGCTTGATAATATTGTGCCACTGGGTAAATTTCTTGATGAACAACTTGCTAGAGTTAATGCTGAAACTGATGATATTTCTGAAACTGATGAAATTATTGAAACTGAAAACTTCGAAACACCTATTAGACCTAGCACTCCTAGATATGAATTGCCTGTTATACCTGAGGGTTATGTTATGGATGGAGAGGTAGCTAGGGACTTTCTTGCTTGTAAGGATAGAGATGATCTTAAGAAATTACTATGCAGGTGGAAAGAAAAATCTTTGAATGCTAGAATGCAATTTGATCCCCAGTTTGCTACTTCACCTATCTTTGTTACTGATAAGGATTATGAATTATGTGCTGATCCTGAGTTAATTACTTTGGTTGAATCTGATCCTTTCCATGGTTATGAATCTGAAACTATTGTGGCACATCTTACTAAACTGAATGATATAGCCACCCTATTTGCTCATGAGGAAAAAATTCGCTATTACTATATCCTTAAGTTGTTTCCTTTTTCATTTAAGGTTGATGCTAAGATATGGTTTAATTCTCTTGCTCTTGGTTGTGTGTGTAGTCCCCAGGATATGATATATTACTTCTCTGAAAGATATTTTCCTGCTCATAAGAAATAAGCTGCTTTACAGGAAATATTTAACTTTGTGCAAATTGAAGAAGAGAGTCTCCCACAAGCTTGGGGGAGGCTTCTCCAATTACTTAATGCTTTGTCTGATCATCCTCTCAAGAAAAATGAAATACTCCCTCCGTCCCAAAATTCTTGTCTTAGATTTGTCTAAATACGGATGTATCAAGTCACGTTTTAGTATTAGATACATCCGTATCTAGACGAATCTAAGACAAGAATTTTGGGACGGAGGGAGTACTTGATATCTTTTATAATGGACTAACCGATGCTTCTAGGGACCACCTAGATAGTTGTGCTGGTTGTGTTTTCAGGGAACAAACTGTTGAACAAGCTGAAGAACTATTGAATAATATATTGAGTAATGATAATGATTGGACCCTTCCCGAACCACCGCCTAAGCCAACTCCAAAGAAGAGAGGTATTCTATTTCTAAGTCCTGAAGATATGCAACAGGCAAAGAAATCTATGAAAGAAAAAGGTATTAAAGCTGAAGATGTTAAGAATTTACCACCTATTGAAGAAATACATGGTCTCAATACCCCGACACGGGTAGTAGAGGTAAATTCTCTCTATAGATTTGATGAAGTTGATGTTCCTCATACTAAACCTGCTAGTCAATGCTTGGATGAATTTGATAATTTTATTGTTAAACAATAAAACTTCAATGCATATGTTAGTAGACAATTGAAACGAAATGCTTATATGCTTGAACACTTGAGTGACTATATGTTTAGAACTGTTAATGATCTGAAGATTGTTAGTAAACATGCTTCCATGGTAAAAACTCAAGTAAACCAAGTCCTCAAGGCACAAAATGATTTGCTTAATGAGATGAATAATAAAATGAATGATCATGATGTTAGAGTTGTGACTAGGACTGGTAGAATGACTCAGGAACCTTTATATCCTGAAGGCCACCCTAAGAGAATTGAGCAAGATTCTCAGAGAATTAATACTAATGCACCTAGTCCTTCTAGAAATAAAAAGAAAGATGATAGGACTTTGCATGCTTCTAGTGAACCTATTGTAGACACACCTGAGAATCCAAATGATATTTCTATTTCTGATGCTGAGACACAGTCTAGAGATGAACATGAACCTAGTAATAATGATAATGATGATGTTCATGTTGATGCTCAACCTAGTAATGATAATGATGTGGAGATAGAACCTGCTGTTGATCATGATAACCCAAAACCTAAGAATAAAAGATAGGATAAGAGAGACTTCATTGCTAGGAAACATGGTAAAGAAAGAGAACCATGGGTTCAAAAACACATGCCTTTCCCTCCTAAACCATCCAAGAAAAAGGATGATGAAGAATTTGAGCGTTTTGTTGAAATGCTTAGACTTGTCTTTTTGCGTTTACGCTTGACTGATATTCTGAAAATGTTTCCTTATGCCAAGTATATGAAAGATATTGTTACAAATAAAAGAAAGATACCGAAAGCTGAAATTTCCACCATGCTTGCTAATTACGCATTTAAGGGTGGAATACCTAAGAAACTAGGAGATCCAGGAATACCAACTATACCATGCTCCATTAAAAGAAACTATCTTTAAACTGCTTTATGTGATCTTGGGGCCGGTGTTAGTGTTATGCATTTCTGTTTGTATCGAAGACTTGATTTGAACAAGTTGACACCAACTGAAATCTCTTTGCAAATGTCCGATAAATCAACTGCTATACCCATCGGTGTTTGTGAGGATGTACCTGTCGTAGTTGCAAATGTCACTATCTTAATGGACTTTGTTATTCTTGATATTCCCGAGGATGATAGTATGTCGATCATCCTTGGTAGACCATTTTTTAATACTGCAGGGGCTGTTATTGATTGCAACAAGGGCAATGTCACTTTTCATGTTAATGGTAATGAGCATATGGTACACTTTCCGAAGAAACAACCTCAAGTGAATAGTATCAACTCTATTGGATAAATTCCAACAATTGCTATTGCAGGTTTTAAATTCCCTATTCCTACTGTCAAAAAGAAATATGATATTCTTATTGTTGGGGACATGCATATCCCCGTTGAGGTAACCTTGTGTTATTCGAAAATTCTCTAGTTTCATGTCCTTCGGAAGAAGTTTGTTAATAAGACTTGATCAACCTTATTAATGGATTCCTTTTGATGGGCATATGATGGATGAACTGAGGAGGCACAACTCTATGCACTCACTTTTTACTTTCTGTTATTTAGAATGAATAAAGTAGAAATGCTATTATTTTACTATTTTCTAAATTATCCGTGCAATAAAAAAATGTCCAGAAAATAAAAGCTCCAGATGCCCTGAAAATTTAGTATGGTTTTTATAGAATATTTAAGAATTTTTGGCACTGAGAATACCCCAGGGGGTGCACCTGTGAGCCACAAGCCCACAGGGCGCGCCCACCCCCTGGGTGCGCCTAGGTGGCTTGTGGGGCCCACAGGGACCCCCTCACTTATTCCAGCCACCCATCCACTTCGTCTTCCTCCAGAAAAAATCACACCATTGCTCAAACCCGTGTTCTTGCTCATCTTGCTGCCATTTTTGATCTCCTTGTTCTTAGCTCCATTTGCAAAACTGTTTTAGGGGATTGTTCATCGGTATGTGACTCCTCCAATGGTCCAATTAGTTTTTATTCTAGTGCTTTATATATTGCAAATTTTTGCTGCTGTGGTGACCATGTTCTTGAGCTTGCATGTCAAATTTATATGGTCCAAAGTAGTTTTGTTGCATGATATAGCCTCTAGACACTTGTAAGGAGTAGTTGCTATCAATTTTGTTGAGTTTGGTTCACTTTTATTTTGAGTCACTAAAAATTTTAGAAAATTTTCAGAGGAAGAAAAATGTTTAGGAGGATATACCAAGGTGGTTCCTCGAAGAAGAAGAAATCCGCAAGGCTCGCAATACGCAAGCCAAACCTTGAACCGCCACGGGAAGCTTTAGTACGACCTTGCGAATGGCCGTCGGATCATTTCATGACTCGTGTAGGTTTCAAGGAAGAGTTTGATATGTACGTGAGCAATGCCGACCTGACAGACTTCGTATCAGATAAGTGTTTACAGTACTACAATCTTACCGATTATTTCGTACAGAGGTTTGAATATTCAGTCCGTTGCAATACACATTTAGTTCTATTTGATCTCTATGATAAATCATTTCACATGGACCTCGAAGAATTTAATGAAGCATGCAAAATTCTGCAATGGGGCATTTATACTGAACCTAGTAAATCTTCTTGTCGAGAATTCCTTGCTGACATCACTATGGGAGAAACTAGAATCATAACACGGGCTACTATAGGGATCATTCACTTGCCTGCTATACATTATTTTGCTCTCTTTATAGGTAGATGCATCAATGGTAAACATGACCATAGCCACCTATGCGCTTCTGATTTGAGTATTCTCAAGAGCGCGGTAGTGAATGATAAACAACATAATTTAGGGGCTATTATTGCACGTCGGTTACATAATAATGCTAAAGATGGAGACTTCTTTGGTGGAATTTATGCTACTCGTATAGCTAATCATCTAGGGGTACCCATAAGAGATAATGATACTCAGTTACCACCTACTTACCTTGACCTTGATGCAATGGAACGTTTCCAATTTCTTGAGCGGGGCGATTTTCCATTCAAGTACAGGCCAATTTTTGACAGGCACCGCATCGTCCTTGTTACGCTTCCTGCTCCTTCTTTCTTTGACTTCAGGTAAAACGAAGATATTTCATACTTAGAGAGGAGGCAGACGAGTACGAGAGAGCGAGGGAGACCGCTCGCCTCCACGAGGCAGCTCGCCATGCGATGGCAACTGCAATTGAGTACAACCCCAATTACATCTCTAGATATTATTCGGACCAGCCATGGCCATAGACCAACTTAGGCCAAAAGCCTAAGCTTGGGGAGTACGTATTTCCCACCGACATTATATTCCTGCATCACACATTCATTCCAGTTGTCGATGTTCATACTTTTTCATTGTATTATCCATGTTAGTTTATTTTTCTTGCTTTCTTCTTATTTGTTTGAAAAACTTTGAAAAAACAAAATATATTTCTCGCTTCTTTTTAGTTTTTCCTTTCAGTTTTAATTAGTTGTAGTATTAAAAGAAAACCCAAAAAGATTTCTCGTTCTTCTTTTGCTTGTTGGGAGCTTTACCGTGTAAATAGTTTTTCTCATTTTTGTTTTCTTACCTTCTTTGTTTTGCTTCTTCAGAAAAACAAAAACTCCAAAAATATTTCAATGTGTTTCTTTGAAATTATTTCCTTTTCTTTGGGTCGTAAGGAGAAGACCTCGATGAAAATGTTGAGTGCCTCTCATATGCATTATTGTTGATCTAACAAAGAGCCCATATTACCTTGTCTTCTCCTTTGAATAAATGTTTGCAGATTCCAGCTTAGTCCAATGCACGTGCACTCTTATTATTGATGGAAATATGCCCTAAAGGCAATAATAAAATGGTTATTATTATATTTCCTAAATCATGATAAAGGTTTATTATTCATGCTAGAATTGTATTGACCAGAAACTTAAATACATGTGTGGATACATAAACAAATACCATGTCCCTAGTGAGCCTCTACTAGACTAGCTCGTTGATCAAAAGATGGTTAAGGTTTCCTAACCATAGACACGAGTTGTCATTTGATAATGGGATCACATCATTAGGAGAATGATGTGATGGACAAGACCCATCCATTAGCTTAGCATATGATCATTCAGTTTATTGTTATTGCTTTCTTAATGTCAAATACATATTCCTTCGACTATGAGATTATGCAACTCCCGAAAACTGGAGGAATACCTTGTGTGCTATCAAACGTCACAACATAACTGGGTGATCATAAAGATGCTCTACAGGTATCTCCGAAGGTGTTTGTTGAGTTGGCATAGATTGAGATTAGGATTTGTCACTCCGAGTATCGGAGAGGTATCTCTGGGCCCTCTCGGTAATACACATCATAAGAAGCCTTGCAAGCAAAGTGACTAATGAGTTAGTTACAGGATGATGTATTACGGAACGAGTAAAGAGACTTGCCAGTAACGAGATTGAACTAGGTATGAGGATACCGACGATCAAATCTCGGGCAAGTAATATACCGATGGACAAAGGGAATTACGTATGTTGTCATTATGGTTCGACCGATAAAGATCTTCATAGAATATGTAGGAGCCAATATGGGCATCTAGGTTCCGCTATTGGTTATTGACCGGAGAGGTGTCTCGGTCATGTCTACATAGTTCTCGAACCCGTAGGGTCCGCAAGCTTAACGTTCGTTAACGATATAGTGTTATATGAGTTATATGATTTGGTGACTGAATGTTGTTCGGAGTCCCGGATGAGATCACGGACATGACGAGGAGTCTCAAAATGGTCGAGAGGTAAAGATTGATATATATGACGATGGTATTCGAACACCGGAAGTGTTTCGGAGAAAACCGGATAGTCATCGGAGTACCGGAGGGGATACCGGTCACCCCCGGGAGGCAAGTGAGCCTATTGGGCCATTAGAGGGGAGCACACCAGCCCACAAGGGGCTGGCACACCCCCCATGGCAGCCGGCCAAGTGGGAGGAAGGAAAGGAGGGGGACTCGGCCTCCCCCTTCCTTCTCCTTCCCCCCTTTCCTTCTCCTCTCCGGCAAATAAGGCAGGGGGCGCCACTTGGGAAGGCACCCCAAGTAGGATTCGGCCTACTTGGGGGCGCCTCCTGGCTGCTCCCTCCTCCCCCCACCTATATATATGTGAGAGGGGGCGCCTAGCACAAGCACAACAATCCCTTAGCCGTGTGCGGCGCCCCCCTCCACCGTTTACACCCTCGGTCATATTTTCGTAGTGCTTAGGCGAAGCCCTGCAGAGATAGCTTCACCATCACCGTCACCACGCTGTCGTGCTGCCGGAACTCATCCACTACCTCGCTGTCTTGCTGGATCAAGAAGGCGGAGGACGTCATCGAGCTGAACATGAGCTGAACGCGGATATGCCATATGTTCGGTGCTCGATCGGTTGGAACACGAAGAAGTTCGACTACATCAACCACGTTGTCAAATGCTTCCGCTTACGATCTATGAGGGTACGTAGATACACTCTCCCCTCTCTTTGCTATGCATCTCCTTGATAGATCTTGCGTGTGTGTAGAAATTTTTTTGTTTTCCATGCAATGTTTCCCAACAATTATTATTCACATCGTTCGGTCGTGCAAGTGAAAAGCAATAATGACGATATTTGATGAAATGATTGAGATGAAGAAAAGCTGGTATGAACTTGATCTATTTTGTTTTTCTAAATATGATTAGCTCATCATTCCTAATCTAGCCTACTATGAATGAAACATGTTTGCGCTGACAATTAGAGATTATAGTTACTCATGCCATCCTTAATTAGCTAGGAGTGTATAATGGTTTGTCTTGATTGCCAACATGCATTTAAAATGGTTATGATGTGGTATGATAGGATGGTATCCTCCTTTGAATGTTTCAAGTGGCTTGACTTGGCACATGTTCACGCATGTAGTTGAATCAAAACCAACATAGCCTCCACGATATTTATGTTCATGGTGATTTATATCCTACTCATGCTTGCATTCAATGTTGATTAATCTCAATGCATGTTTATGACCGTTGTCGCTCTCTAGTTGGTCGCTCCTCAATCTATTTTCTAGCCTTCACTTGTACTAAGCGGGAATACTGCTTGTGCATCCACTTCCTTAAACCCAAAGTTGTCCATATGAGCCCACCATACCTACCTATATGTGGAATTTACCTGCCGTTCCAAGTAAATTTGCATGTGCCAAACTCTAAACCTTCAAATAATAATCTGTTTTGTATGCCCAAATTGCTCATGTAGCGACTGGGGGCTGTCAGTATCTTACATGCTAGGTGGGTTATTCTCACGATGAGTGTTTATTCACTTGTCATTCACGAGAAAGTGGCTGGTAATCGGGATGCCCAGTCCTATGATCAAAGATCAAAATCAAAATTGCAAATAATTAAACAAAACTCCCCTAGGACTGTTGTTGGTATGGACGGCACCCGAGGATTCGGCTAGCCGTGGAGTGTGATTGTTGGTGGAGGGGAGTAAAAAATTTATCATTCTATTTGGGAACCGCCTATAATGTGTCTAGCATGGAAGATAGTGAGATCTCTTGGTTGTTATGTTGACAATGAAAGCATGCCTCTCAAAATTATATTCATCTCTGTTTTAAAAGCTTCGAGCTCTGGCACCTCTGCAAATCCCTGCTTCCCTCTGCAAAGGGCCTATCTATTTACTTTTATTGTTGAGTCATCATCCTCTTATTAAAGCACCAGCTGGAGAGCACCATTGTCATTTATATGCTTTGTTTTTAATTGATGTTGAGTATGAATGTGACTGGATCTATTTTGCCATGAATTACAATGCCTAGTCAGTGCTTGAACTTCAGAGGTGCTCTGCATTTATGTTTTGCGGTCTCAGAAAGGGCTAGCGAGATACCATTATGTCATATTATATCATGATTGTTTTGAAAAAGTGTTGTCATTCGAGATATCTTATTATTGCTCGCTAGTTGGTTATATTATTGATATGAGTAAATGTGAGACCTAAATGTTATTGTGAATATGGTTAGTTCATAATCTTTGCTGAAAACCGGAACATCAGTTAGACATATTTACAACAACAAGATCAAACAGAGTTTGTAAAAGTTTTTCTTTGTCACTTTCAGTTTGTCAACTGAATTGCTTGAGGACAAGCAACGGGTTAAGCTTGGGGGAGTTGATACATCTCCATCATATCTACTTTTCCAAACTCTTTTGCCCTTGTTTTGGACTCTAATTTGCATGATTTGAATGAAGTTAACCCGGACTGACGCTGTTTTCAGCAGAATTGCCTTGGTGTTATTTTTGTGCAGAAAACAAAGTTCTCGTATTGTCCTGAAAATTTACGAAGAATTTTTGTGGAATAAATAAAAATACTGGTGAAAAAGGATTCCCGAGGGGGCCACCCAAAGGCCACAAGCCCTGGGGACGCTCCTACCCCTCCCCCCCCCAGGGCGCGCTCTGCAGGCTTGTGGGCCCCCTGGACTGCCTACAACCCTAACTCCGACTCCATATATTCATATTCGAGGAGAAAATAATCAGGGAGAAGGATTCATCGTGTTTCACGATACGGAGCCGCCGCCACCTCATGTTCTTCACTGGGAGGGCTGATCTGGAGTCTATTTTGGGCTCCGGAGGGTGGAAATCGTCGCCATCGTCATCATCAACCTTCCTCCATCACCAATTTCATCATTCTCACCGCTGGGAGTGAGTAATTCCATCGTAGGCTTGCTGGACGGTGATGGGTTGGATGAGATTTATCATGTAATCGAGTTAGTTTTGTTAGGGCTTGATGCCTAGTATCCACTATGTTCTGAGATTGATGTTGCTATGACTTTGCTATGCTTAATGCTTGTCACTAGGGCCCGAGTGCCATGATTTCATATCTGAACCTATTATGTTTTCATGAATATATGTGTTCTTGATCCTATCTTGCAAGTTGTAGACACCTATTACGTGTTATAATCCGCATACCCCAAGGTGACAATAATTGGGATTCTTTCCGGTGATTACCGTAGTTTGAGGAGTTCATGTATTCACTAAGTGCTAATGCTTTGTTCCGGTTCTCTATTAAAAGGAGGCCTTAATATCCCTTAGTTTCCTTATGGACCCCGCTGCCACGTAAGGGTAGGACAAAAGATGTCATGCAAGTTCTTTTCCATAAGCACGTATGACTATATACGGAATACATGCCTACATTCCATTGATGAATTGGAGCTAGTTCTGTGTCGCCCTAGGTTATAACTGCTACATGATGAATGCCATCCGACATAATTATCCATCACTGATCCAATGCCTAGGAGCTTTTCACATATTGATCTTTGCTAAGTTACTTTTGCCATGCTGCTGTTACAATCACTACAAAACTGCTACTGTTACTGTTACCACCGTTACCGTTACTTCCATACTACTTTGCTACTAAAAACTTTGCTGCAGATATTAAGTCTTTCAGGTGTGGTTGAATTGACAACTCAACTGCTAATACTCGTGAATATTCTTTGGCTCCCCTTGTGTAGAATCAATAAATTTGGGTTGAATACTCTACCCTTGAAAACTGTTGTGATCCCCTATACTTGTGGGTTATCACCGACGCGTCCACCTCAACGCGTCGCGGCGAGGAGGGGAACGCCGACGCATCATCCTCCACTGGTAGCAGCGAGGAACGGAACACCGACGTGTCCTCCTCGACTAGTGGCGGCGAGGAACGTAACGGCGACGCGTGACCCTCTGCGCGGGGCAGTGAGGGGCGCCTAGGGGTTCGGAGGGGCGATGGCATGGTGGTCGAGGGTCCTTAATTGAGAGGGAGGGGAGGAGATAAAGGCGATGAACATGAGTGTTCTTGCGAATGCCGTGGGAGGCGCAGTATTTATAGCGAGCAATGCCACACCTACATAAGATATGTTGCATGATTAACGTAAAAGCTAGGTGGGCATATTTTTGTTGGAGTAAATTACGGGGGAGGGGAGGGGTGGAAATATTGCTGATCACAATGGATTGGACGGGCGCGGGGAGAGGAGAGTCATGCATGAAGATTGTTTTCACACGGGGAGGAGTGGTGGGACTGTCGGAGGGAGAAGGAGAGTCAAGCATGCAGATTGTTTTCACACATGATGGAGAGGAAAAGATTTGGAGGCAAACAGGCTTCCTGCAGGTATGGGGAATGGTGCATAAGTCATCTTGCATGCAATTAACTGAACATTGCATGCTGGGCTAGGTAGTCTCAAGTCATTAAGACTACCCACAGTGGGAGTAACATAGATGGTAACATCACACATATCTAGGCAAAATAGATGATGTGGCAAGTAATTAATGAAGAAAGAGCGTCATGTGGTAACATAGCTAGTTACTAGTAGTATGAGTAACATCACACATATCAAGGCAAGATGAGTCTACAACCTAATAAATGAAGTGTTGCATGACACCACATATATGTTACTCCCCACTATAGAGGTAGTAACATAGACTAGTAACATATGCATGTTACTAGTCTAAGTTACTCCCCATTGTGGCTAGTCTAAAAACATACACGCCCCACACATGTTCAGGTTTCAAGGTGCACTAAATTATTGCATGCGAGGATTAAGAGAATATTGACTAATGCATGTAAAAATTCTTTGTCATTTAGTGTTCATGCATGCATGCAATGCAACAATGCATTGGTAAACACATTTTTTGTGAAGAACGAGAGCATTAATTGAGTACTTTTGCAGACTACAAAAACTATTCCACCACCTCTATCTTGGTAAGAGTAGGTGAGATTTTTGAATCGAGCCCTTTAAACAAGAAGGGAGGTAGTAGTACTCTTATAGCTAACCTTGTTGTGATGGCTATATATGACATGGCAATATCATAACGCACCTGGACGAAGGAACTAGTCTGCATAGTGCATATAAGTTTTGTCTGAAGTCAAAGTACCTCTACTTTGACCAAACATATAGAAAAATGTATCAGTATTCACAATGTCAAATCAATATTTTTATATTCATTATGAAATGTAGTTTCATAAAATATATATTTGGTATTGTAGATATTGATATTTTTAATATAAATTTGGTCAAACTTTGCAAACTTTGACTTGACACAAATCTTACGTGGAGTAAAAAGGACCAGATGGAGTATCATGCATGCAGAGTAGGCAAAAAAATTGCTCATTTATAGTCGTCCAAAGTCTCAAAGGGCACGACCACACGAGGGAGATGAAGGTCGTGGGAGGCGCGACGGTTGACGGAATTAAGTGAAAGTTACATGCATGCGCCGGCATGGCGTGCAAACACGCAGAAGCTATACCGTCAGGCCTACGATGTGGGTCTAGTAGACATGACATCTAGTGGGTCCCGCATAATACTCAAGAGCTCTTTGGGGGCATGCAGCCGTTTATCCACCGGGCAAGCCACCACCCCACGTCGTTCGCACGCCCTACTCATCCCCGTCTTCTGCCTTACAACAGTTCACTCCCAGTCGTCTCGTCCTTTCACATTACACCAGTTCCACTTCTCCTAACCCGCCTCCAAAATCCATGGCCTCCCAAATCTCCATGATTGGCGATGAGTACAAGGTTAGAACCATCACCGGCGATGAGTTCATCGTCATCTACACCCGTAGATCCGCGACGGTGGAAGCATGCCTTGGTCGCTTCCTACACATGTTCGAAAGTTCGAAGGATGAGTGGGTTGCTGGGCTAGATGTTGAGTACACCACAGTCCTGGGGAAGGAGAAGCTTCTAAAGGTAGTAGAGATGAAGAATCCCGCCGTGATCCAGGTTTGCGTACATAACGTGTGCTTGGTCTACCACATATGCCATGCCGATGTTAGGTGCCAGGATTTTAAGGTCTTCCTCAAGGACAAAAGAGTGAAATTCGTTACTGTAGACTTTAGGAACTAAAGGAGAGTACTGGGTCAGATAGGCCTCGTTGTAGGCCAGCCCTTCAATCTCCAGAAGGAAAGCCTGGTGTCCTCCTCTCAGCCTTCAATGCTAACCCTTGCAGTAGCCATGATTGATCCTTCGTACGCTGAACTTAAGAAACCTCACCCCAAGTTTCATCATGCATGGGAGTCGAAGACAATAGATGAAGATCACATCATGTACGCAGCAACGGATGCCTACCTTTGTTTAAATATCTACAAGGGTTGGATGAAGAAGCAGAGACCAGTGTCTGTTTCAATCAAAGAAGTGTCGGTGAAGAGGAAGAGGAAGAGGGATGAGGACGAAGTCGAGGACGTGGACGAGGACTCTGAGTAAGGTGGCAGTGCCGTTGCTCATGCTGGTTCTACTACAGTGTCAAGCGGACTAGTTGCTTAGTTTTATTTCAGGGGTGTGTTGTGCTGAGCCCCCAGCAGAACTATGTTATGTTCTTTCTCGTTATTTGAACTCTTTAGTACGTAGTAGTACTAGTATGTCTTACTACTGTTCTACTTGTAGTTGGTACTACTATTCATTTCTTCGCGTTCCTACTGTACTTAATACGTACTAGTAGTATAATTTGGGTTAGTCGATTTGTGAAAGAAGAAGTTCGCCGGAGCGAAGGAAGAAGACGGCAGAGAAGCTACCCTGGTATCTATATTAGGGTGGCAGGGTGCCCATGATCTATCTTATGAGTGTTGGGTGTGGAATGCAGTTCGCCGGAAAAAATGGATCGTGCCCGGGGTTAAACGGATGGCGGGGGTGGGGGGAGCATGGCAGTGGCAGGCGGTTTAGGGGAGGGCAGGGCAGCGGTGGCAGGCGGTTAGGCCTGTGGCGGGCTGGCGGCTCGATGGTTGAGAGAGAAGATGAATAGTGCATCATTTTTGGTGGTTGAAGAAGCCCTTCTGGCCGTCCATGTTGCATCCAACAGCTCAGAAGAGTCGACTAACCCAAATTGTTCCTTCAGATTGCATGATCACGTGGCATTGAAGGTCTCGAGGGTAGATTCCACGTCCGCACCCGGTTTGCGGGCTCGGCGCGGGCACGACCGGCTTCCGCCACGACAGCCACCATGCGAGCCTCCTTCGCGCGGGCGGAGACGACAATGACACACTAGCTCCTCCTCGCCGGCATGCTGGAGCACACGCTTGTCCTCCTCCTCTTCGTAAGTTGCGGGCATAGATGCGGCTCGACCTGCTCGCGTGCTTGGCAGTGCGGCGTCATTGCAAGGAGGGACTGCAGACGACATGAGGGGTTGAGATCCTCTGCAGTACCGTACGACGTTGTAGTGCGGATGACATGTGGGGCCGGGTCCCACATGGCAGCAATAGTAATGCACCATACAGTACTGCAGCGAATGTACGCATGCGCAACGGCGGCGGTGGCATATTGATGAGTGCGCTTATGGGAGCTTGGTTATAGAGTTGGTCAAACTTAAAAGAACACCGTACTAGTACACGTAATCCTTTGCAAGCGCATGCATCGCGGCCACGCTTATACACCACATTAGTTAGCACAGCATCGATACGGAATCCTGTGCAAGTGCGTGCACCGCGGCCGCGCGGTCGATCGAAAGGTGTGTCACGGTCGCACTGGAAGGACAGCGACCGAACCTTTTTGTGTGTGTGAAAACAATCCCCGAATATTACTCTAATTTTTTTTGCTGGAAAAGTTCTTCACGCTACAATATTTCCATATATTTGTATTTAGCTTCAGTTCGTGATTATTTGGATTTGGACGTTTTAGGTGCCCCCTACAAAAAAATAATAATGGAGATTATGTGTGTGTAACGGAGAGAGAACGCGTGTATTTGTCTATATGTGTGTTGCGGTGGAAGGGCAATGTGGAGACGGTGTGCGTGTGATAGTCATAGAGAGGTGTGAATGTGCAAATGATCATGTATGAGTGAGACATAGAGATATGCCGAGATGTTGTGTATACATGAAAGAACGGTCTTCTATTTGTGTTTTTTGTGTGTGCGTGAGAGAGAGAGAGAGGAGCATACGTAACACAACAACCATCTCTCTCGATTCAACTGTCCCTCGCACAATCGCATGTAACACATGCATCAACGCACACATTTTGACACCCACACCCAACCCCTGCCTGCCTCAAGGCCCCCACATCGCTCTCTATCTCGCACACACAATCTCTTCATGAAGACACTATTTGGCATGCATGTACCTCTCCGTCACATACACACCATGTACCAAGCACACACATTTATCTCTTGCTATGTCTCTTTGCCTCGCAAACACACTCCCCCCAGTCCTCTCTTTGTATACCACACACGAACTCTCTATATTGCTTAAACATTGACGCACACAATGTATCTGTTTTGCACCATTAGCCTCTGCCGCATGCTCACTATGCACACACATTCTCTCCATAGGTTTGATTTCTCTCAATATTTGACACACACACACACACCCCCCCCCCCCCCCCCGAGCACAACGATCCTCCCCATCCAAGGTTATATAGCGACCACTATCGCATGTGCTTTTCTGCACCCCCACATGCACACCACCTTGATCTTCAAGGAGGGCATCGGGAAGAACAAAGACGACGACCAGAACACACTAGAGACTGCGGGGCCGTTTGGAAGCAGGATGATGTGACGACGGTTCAGTAACTCCTTTCCCTTCTCTGTCTCTCTCTCCCTCTCCCTCCCTCCCGCACAAAATTATCAATCCCTCGGCCCACAAGATTCCCCTCTAGCCCATGATCTTTTGAGCTCTCTCATCAAACCTTTTGTCTCTTCTCCTTCCACATGTACAAAATCTCGATGCACACGCATCTCACTCCTTATATTACATGTCTCCATCTTTCTCACAGACCTAACTTCTTCCTCCATATACATATATACATATCCTTCTCTCGCACACTTCCTCTCTCTCTCTCTCTCTCTCTCTCTCTCTCTCTCTCTCTCTCGTGAGGTTTCTCTCCAACTCTCTCGCCCACATATATACAATCTTTCCCGTCCTCTGTCTCTTTCTTCCACTTGGTGTATATCTTGTGAGTTGAGCGCACGCATCTCTCTCCCGCCATTGCTCCATCTTCACAAACTCTCTACGTTTCATTCACACATTGGGATGTGTTCTAAAAATTGCTTTAGACTGGATCATGTAGAGTTATGGTTGGTTTGTTGCATCCAACAAATTAATAACTATGAAATGCATTTAGATTTTCATTTGAGTTGGATTATGTGAGTTTGATCATATTGTGAAGTACTATAGACCTGGTATTCATCTTGGAATTCAACAACGATTCTAAATATTGAATTGTATAAACCATTACATTAGAAGTCAGTAGCTTAATATATTTATTTCACAATTACAACAAATAATTAATGCCACGACAAACTAAGAAAACAGATGTGTACTCCCTCCGTTTTTATTTAAGTCCGCGTATTAGCATTGGTCAAAGTCAAGTTTTGTAAACTCTGACAAAGTTTATAAACAAAAATATTAGCATATACAATAACAAATCAATACCATTAGATTCATTATTGAATGTACTTTCACATCATACAGATTTGTTATGGTAAATGTTTATATTTTTTCTATAAACTTGGTCAAACTTTAGGAAGTGTGACTTTAGTCAAACCTAATATGCAGAGTAAATAAAAACGGAGGGAGTACATTACTCCTAGCTGCTCAGCCCAATCACCCAACACGCCAGACGGGGAGTAGGGAGTAGTAAAGTGTTACAAATTTTCCTAAAAAAAGTACAGTGTTACAAATTTTCAGGTCGGCGGCAAAATCTCCCGCTTCCATCGATATTTCCCGCGACTCAGATTCGACCAATGCAAAGTTACCATCATACTCTTGGTCGAATAGGCCGACGGATATTGGTTGGTCGGGGGCTGTTTTGGTAACTTCACGTTCACCCCACCCATCCAACCACACCCCGGCACCCAGAGTACTCCTCATTACTCCCCATTTTATATCCCCACCGCAAAATAGGCTTCTCCACGGCACCGCAGCACCTTCGTTCCCCTCCCCTTCTTCATCGGCGCACTCGTCCACTGCAGTACTTGTCCGCCACAACCAGGAGCTCGTCCAAGGTAGCCGGCTCGTCGCACAAAAGCTTGTGTTTGAGCAGGGTGCCCTCTCTGCACCCGGAGGTGAAGTACTCGATGGCCTGCACCTCGTGCACCCCCTCGCAGGAGTTGCGCAACTCGGCCCAGTGCGTCAGGTAGTCGCGAGTGGACTCGGTAGGGCCCTGAATACACATGGAGAGCTGGCGAGGCTTGGGGGGCCGCTTGTAGGTGCTGTTGAAGTTGCGCACGAAGACTTCGCTGAAGTCCAGCCAACTGTTGATGCTGTTGGCCTTGAGGTTGTTCAGCCATGTCCGGGCTGTGCCCGGCAACATGAGCGGAACATACCTCACGGCAACGCGCTTGTTGCCGTTCGCTATGCTGACTGCTGTGGCATAGTCGGTCAACCAATCCTCTGGCTTCACGGCGCCGTTGTACTTGGGAGTGTCGCGAGGAAGCGAGAACCCTTTGGGGAAGGGGTCGTCACGGATGCGGGGGCCAAAGCAGGCCGGGCCGACTATATCCTCTCCATTGCCAGGGACCGAGCCAGCTGCTCGATCCGGCGACGAGCGTCATTCTCGCCGACTGCTTCACGGGGGCCTAGCCGGCCCCCCAAAGTCGGGTGGTCAACCGGCGCCGGAGAAGCCAGCCTCTCCCTGCGGGGGGGGGGGAGGCGGACGTTCATCCTGCTGGCGCCGGCCCTCCGCTCTCGAAGGAACTTGTTGACTGTTCACAGCCGTCTCGTGAGAGCGCCGGCTGCGGCTAGCTGCCGGCTCCGGGTTCCGCTGGCCGCGGCCGCCGCCACTAGGGGACCGGGAGGTCGCTCTATTCTCGCGGCGGGGTGGAGGGTTTCCCTCCAGGAGGTCGGCCTGCTGGCCGGCTCCCACCACGCGGTTGCACGCGTCTTGCTGCGCGTTCGCAGTGTTGAGGAGCTCCTGGAGGTGGTCCAGCTGGCTGCACCGCTCGTCGCCCTCCGGGGTCTCGAGTTCTTCTGCCGCCGCCTACGCGGCGCGCAGGTTCTGCACTGGGGTGTCGTAAATCGGTCGTCCGACTCCCAGCATGCTGGCAATGGCCGCGCCGCATTGCCGGATGGCGCCGACTCGGCTGGGCTCACCTGCAGCCGGCGTGCCGCCCATTATGCGGTCAATCTCGCGCTGGTTAGCCTCAGCGCGGCGCTTCATGGACGCCATCTTGGTCCTGCATTGCTGCTCGCAATGGGTCCCTGGCAGCCCCGCCAGTGTCCTGGCTGTCGCCAGTAACCATCACCTCCACGAAGACGCCATCGTCGAGTGCGCCGGCAGAGGCGTCGCTAGTGACAGGAGGGAGCGGGTCATCGATGATCACCATGTCGTCGGGTAACCCGTCGGTGGCGACCGTGTCGGAGAGGCTGAGCTTCCCGAAGAGGTCGATGAGGCAGCCCGTGGGGCAGACGGCTCCAGCGTCGGGCGATGCGCCGGTGCAAGCGCAAACGAACGCATCGGGCTGGTTGATCAAGCTAGATGCGACGCGCTCGCCGGAGGGAAGGGTGGTTCCCGTCCGAAACATAACTCTGGCCGACGCCGCGGATGGCCCCATGGTGGGTGCCAACTGTCGTGGTAATCTTACGTCAGATGCCATGGGGTGGCTTATCGTGGGTGGAGCCATGAGGATGTCGTCGGGTTCCGGAAGCGAGAGTGAGCACAAGCTCGGGAGCACACGAGACGTACCCAGGTTCGGGGCTCTCCGGAGAGATAATACCCCTAGTCCTGCTACGATGACTATGATCGAGAGTATACAGAGTTGCTCCTGGAGCTGTATTGCTAGAGGAGGAAGAAGGGTAGGGCTTTCCCTCTTCTCCTAGCTATGGTGCGTGTGTGTGGAATGAGAGCTGAACCCTTTGCATGGGTGAGCCCGGGGGGGGGGGGGTCTTATAGGCCGACCCCCCAGGGGTACAATGGTAATACGGCCGGGTGTAGGACCCGGACGTCAGTGTCTAAGGTCGCCGGGTCCTCCGCCGGCTGCTGGGGCCCACCTCTGGAGGGCCCCGCCAGCTGCTGGGGCCCGCCTCTGGAGGACCCCGCCGGCTGCCGAGAATCCGGCCGACATGTAGAGCCCGCCGCCTGTGGGCCATGCTGATTGCCTTTTGTTGTAGCGCGGTCCTTGCTGACGAGGGCCGCGTCATGCGTCGTATGGCTACAGTCCCGCGTCGTGCGGGTAGGTGGCCGCTTGGTCAGCGCGCACTGTAGCCACACCCCTCCGGGATTCGGGGGAGCAGGCGGCACTGTAACCACGCCCTGTCTCGTCGTAGTGGGTGAGTGCAGACTCCGAGGAGGAGGAGAGGCCGGCTGCTGGAAGCCGGCCCGCCCCCATAGCCGCCTTCTAGGAGTGCGCCGTCTTCTGGAAGTCGGCCGCGTGGTCCCAGCCGGCCACGTGGCTAGTCGGCTTGAGGGGCTTTGCCAGCCCCGATGTCTTGAAATGGTATTGGGTGCGGATGAGGCTACCCGGGGTACATCCCCCCGACATCGACCTAATAATAAAGAACACGCTTGCATAGGTACGATATCACAGTCAACGTGATCATGATATGAACCAAGTGTAAAATGTACTCTCACACGACGTGTTACCTTCAACCTACCACAATCGTTGAACCATTGTATATAATATGGATGGGGGTTTCGTGTAGTGGTGAGGCAAAGTTTGTCGACCATCTCCATACTTGCCAAATTATTGCAGCTTCCACCATCAATGATCACACGAACGGAATGCCCTTTGACAACAAACTTAGTTTGAAAAAGATTATGGCGTTGAGGCATCTCAGTATGCCCAACCTGGGCACTAAGTAATCGCATGGTTACAAAGCTTGGGTATTGATCTGCCATTGCAGCATTAACACGTATCTCCTTATGCTCCTCTGTGTTACCTGCATGATTAGTAGCAAGCATGGCTTGTGTCTCTTCATCCAAATCACTAGCAGAGGAGTATTCACCATCTTCCCGCATAATGAATGTACGTTTATTTAGGCAGTCCTTCATCAAGTGCCCGCCACCCTTGCATATATGACACTTCATGTTCCTTGTGCGTCCAGACGAGGTGGTGGGTGCTAGAGATATTGCTTTCGAAGCCGCAGAGGATTGCAGAGCTGATTTTGAACTTGTTGGAAGTGCACCATTGTTCGAGATACATGATGTGGCCTCGGTAGTAGGTGGGATAGTTGGAGAGTGTGTCCATGATGAGTGACGACCTGCAGAAATGTTGCCTCGTCCCTTGTTGTGTCGTCCTTATACTTCCCTTTCAGCTTTACAAGCAAAATGAAACAAACTAGTGATAGAATTGTACTCCTTATAGTCCAATATATCATGAATATCACGAGTCAACCCACCTAAAAACCTAGCCATCATAGCATCCTCGGTTTCAACTAATCCACATCGCATTAAGCCAGCTTGCAATTCTTGATAATAATCCTCTACAGAACTACTACCTTGTTTTAAACGTTGCAAGTCATTTAGTTTATCACGAGCATAATATGAAGGAACATAACGATGTCGCATAGCTCGTTTTAAAGCATCCCAAGTAGTAGGTATATTGTTCGCATTAACACGGCAATACTCACTCCACCAAATAGAAGCAAAGTTTGTAAATTCACTAGTGGCTGCCCTAACTCTTTGGTTCTCAGGAATATCATGACATGCAAATTTTTGTTCAACAGAAAGTTCCCAATCAAGATAAACATCTGGATTATATTTACCATTGAAAGCAGGCATAGAAAATTTAATTTTAGCACTAGAGTGGTCGTAATCTCGAACATCATACCTGTGTGGACCTCGTGTCATACCTTGATGGTTGAAATGCAGTTGCCGATGAGCATGGTCATTGTGGCGGTCGACCTCGGTGTCACCAGAATAATCCTCGTAATTGTCCCCAAGTTCCTCGTTGGCGCGGGGAGGAATTCGGTGGTGATGGTTTATGGTGGAAGCATCAGTGGCAGTAGCTGGGTGTTGTGGATGACCCATAGGCACACGTCTAGCTCGCGAAATAGTGGTGATATCCGTGGAGTTGCGAGTAGCAGCGTTGTTGTCGACAGGCGGTGCAGTCTGCAACGCGTCCAGATGTGACAAGATGTCCTGTAGATGTGTGTTGGCAACACCTTGTGCATCCTCTATGGCTTTGAGCCTCTCTTCGGCCACAACCTGAGCACCCTCAAGTTGGACGAGACGCTCACTGGTGACTTTCACATCCGTTGTGAGGCCCTCAAGTGTGGGTTGATCCTGTGCCATTGTTAGCGAAAGAGAAAGAAAAACACAGCGTATAATCCCTATCAGCTAGTAGGACGTGATGGAGAAAAAATCGCTCACACTCAAGCTTAGTATCAAATTCTTACTTGTCCTTACCAATGCAACAGGTGGTGATCGACGCGTTGGTGTTGGCTTCAAACTACCGATGAAGATTGGATGGAGCGATAACCAGGAATCAGTAGAGCCGGGATCTGTACTTATTGGTAGTAAAAAGTGTAGCTTGGCAAAGGCTTTTCAACTTACAATATTAGTGGCACAATTTAGCAAAAAGCAATGCAAGTTGAATAATTGCTCAAACTCCTAACTAGTGATGGCAGTCAACTAGTAAGAGAGAAAACAATCTAAGCCCATATACTGAATCAAATGAGTGAAACCTGTGGAAAAAAATATGTGATTGTATTCAAGAGTGGATATAATGGATGGACACGCGAGTGTATAAACTACTCTGGAAATTATATGAGATGGTACGTCGGTCAAGTAGCAGAAAAACAACGTCCTGAGTAGCCAACAGAGTGAGACGGTCCAAAACAGATGCTAGCCGGCTTGTTTTTTTTTAACTATTTTTTTCTTTTCTTTTTCTTTTTTTTTTCTTTTTTTTTTGCCAAGCCGGTTACTAGCAAAAGGCAAGTACACAAGATGAATTAGCAGGAATTGAAACAGATGTTACTATCGCTGGAAAGGGAAGTTCCCTTATGCTGTGTGGATGCAAGATCGTGCGAGGATTAACAAAATCAAGAGCGGCGCTGCATGCATGCAGGGGCAAGCGGCGCGGCAGGGCACACACGTGGTTACGCTGGGTGTACGCGGCAGCAGGGCAGGATCAGGTTAAGTACTGCGTACAGAGAAAATGCTTGCTGCAGCGTGGACGTGTACGCCCGTGCGGAAGGCCGCAGATAGCAAGGATGTTAATTAATGGGGGCGTCGTACTGCATGCAACAAATATTGGGATTTTTTAATGAAGATCTAGCGTAGCGGCAAATAGTAGGAGGAAGGTCCCAAACGAGATTGATCTAGTAGCTTTTTTTACACCCTAACTAATCTAAACCAGCACTAATTCTAGGATGAATGCAACCAAGAATTCAACAAAGCAAATATTAGATACAAATTGCTAAAGGCTAAAAAGGTAGGTGCAGTGGATGAACTAATCTAATTATTTTTTTGGCTTTTTTATGGGTTGTAGGACTGAAAACAATTTAATCTAAAAAACGGTAAATCTCTCATCAATGAACCTGAAAACTGATACCATTTGATGTAAACTGGGGACCCAATCTTTCGATAAGAGAGAGATAACTACAATTTTTGGATGGGACTTGACCTTCACGATCCGGCTACCAACCGTACAGGGAGAACCGTACACGACTGATATCCACGGCAATCGCTGAACCAACTCCACGGTGTTATCGACCGAGTCAACGGCGCCATCGACCTAGAATTTTTCCTGCAAGCAAATCGAAGAACATGCAAGAAAATAATAGCTAAGCAATCTGAAATTACGAATATGCTAGATGAAATAAATCTCATGAGACAAATATTTGAGGTTCCGATAGGATGTCTTGACTGTCGCACTAACTGCTACGAGCAAAGACAAATCAAAGTAGCAATAGCTAAACTTCTCTAAACAAAACTCGAGTCTAAACCCTAATTTAGGCTAGCTACTTATTAAGGGCGGCCGGCCGCGGAAGGCAGTGTCGTACGGACGCCGAATACTGCACGTCTTCTATTGACAAGACATGTTGGCCCATCGTGGTGTGAGTCCTTGGACCCAACGTTGTTTCTCTTGGTCCATGAAGCCAAAACCAATTGTTTCTCCCTTCGTAGCCAATCTGGGTCCTTTTCCTGATGCATGTACGCAAGCATCGCTGGCTCCTTCCTTTCTTCAATAACTCTACACAACAAATAAAATGGTGTAGTAATTCTGTCTCCAATAATAATGTATAGTATTATATGATTATCAGCAGAAGCTACCTGAACAATGTGCGTACACCTTTTTTTTTGCGAGGAAATTTCTGATCTATTCATCTTTAATCATGGCAGTCCAACAAATACCAGAAATAATAAAAATCACATCCAGATCCATAGACCACCTAGCGACGATTACAAACACTGAAGTGAGCCGAAGGCGCGCCGTCGTCATCGCCCCTCCATCGCCGGAGTCGGGCACAACTTGTTGTAGTAGACAGTCGGGAAGTCGTCGTGCTAAGGCCCCGTAGGACCAGCGCACCAGAACAGCAACCGCCGCAGATGAAGAATAACGTAGATCAGAAGGATCCAACTCGAAGACACACGAACGTAGACGAACAACGACGAGATCCGAGCAAATCCACCAAAGATAGATCCGCCGGAGACACACCTCCACACGCCCACCAACGATGCTAGACGCACCACCGGAACGGGGTCTAGGCGGTGAGACCTTTATTCCATCTTCAGGGAGCCGCCGCCGTCTCGTCTTCCTGAGCAGGACACAAACCCTAGCAAAACTGAAAGAAACAACTAAAAACGGAGCCCTCCCGCCGGCCCTTGCCGAGATCCACCGCGCCCCCATGGGCCTAGGACCACCGGAGAGGAGCGGATCTGCGGCGGCGTTGGCGGGAGGCAGAAACCCTAACTCTTTTTGTGGAGGAGGAGGAGACGGCGGCTAGCAGGGAAGGCTCCGCCTATCATGTTAGGTACAAGATCTAATTAACAATGTGCGTACACCTAATATCTTTGATTTTATTCATGTAGATGATGTCCTCATCACTAGCACATCGAGCACGTCTATAGCAGGTCACGGGTCCGATTTCACCTCCTATGCGTCGCTTACTGTGACAAGGAGGCGTGGTTTCGCACAGGAGACGGCCCTAGGAATCGAACCCGCGACCTGCTATAGATGCCGCGATGCGCTTGCCACTACGACAGGCGTGCTACTCTGGAAGATTTGGAGCGCGAGTATTAAATAATCTACCGGCAGCCGCGAAAAATAAGACCAGTTCGCCAAATTACATAAAATAAAACTTGTGCGCATGGGATCGAACTCATGTCCTCACGCTTGGGAAGCGAGTCCATAGCCACTGTGGTAACACAGGTTTAGTGCATACAATGGCAGCCCAGTATATATGAATTATAATCCGCGGCAGATTAAAACTTGTTTTAAAATTTCAAGCATAATTTGTTAAAAGGAAATCTTTTTGAAACGCAAACATTATTTGGGAACTAAAAAATAATTAAAAGCAAATGGGAACAAAAAATTGAATACGAGAATTTTTTTTAATTTATGATCAACTTTTTGTAAACACAAAACATTTTTTGAAAAACAATAACAAAATTGAAAAAGCGAACCTTTTTCAAAACTAAACTATTTTTACAAAACTTGAGCATTTTTTATTTGTGAATTAATTTAAAAAACATGATCAATTTTTAAATTTGTGGACAAATTTTGAAAACTTTAGCATTTTTAGAATATGTGAACAAATTTGGAAAACAGTAGCATATTTTTAAATTCCCAAATATTATAGAATTTGAGAACAAAAAATAGGCATGTGAACATTTTTTGAATTTGTGAAGAAATTTTGAAACATGAACATTTTTTAAATATGTGAACAAATTTTGAAAATGAAAATATTTTTCAAATTTGTGAACAAATCAAGAAAAATGGGAAGACATTATGAAATTCTAGAACATTTTTTAATTTGTGAACAAAATTTTGAAATATGAACATTTTTGAAAAAAATCCCAAAATATTTTTAATTTATGAACAAAATTTTAACATGTGAACATTTTTGAAATTTTCATTTTTTTTAAAAGGGAACTTTTTTGAAAACAAATAGTTTTTGGTTTGTGAACAAAATTTAAAAAGGTGACATTTTTTGAATTACCGAACATTTTCTGAAATGAACCGAACAAATTTTGATATTTTTTTTTGGAATTCATGAGCAAAATTTGAAAATAGGAACATTTTCTATAAAAATGAAGAAACTTTGTAAAATGCGAACATTTTTGAAAAAGAAAAATGAAAATGAAAACAAAACAAAAAGGAAACAAAACACTTAAAGAAAATAAACAGAAAAAGATAAAAAGGAGAGAAAGGGAAAAAAGAAACAGGAAAAAGGATAAAATAAAAGATAAATAGAACAGAAAAAAATCATGTTCAGGAACCTTCTAGGAGTTACCCAAAACCGTAAAAATCGAATGGGAACCTTACCCGGAACGCTGAAAATGCTTAAACGAACCGGCCCAATCCGACCGATCGCTCGATCGCGTGTGCGAAACAACGACATCTTGTTGCAGCGTGCGGCGAATAGGGAATTCTTATAGGAGCTCCCAGGGTTTATATCTTGGGAACCCAGAATGACCGAATGAGTTGTTCGTTTATGGGCTGGACAACCTTGGTCTGGGCTGTTTGCCACCGATGTTCTTTTTTTAGATATATATTTTTTAACACAGTACACACGCAATGGTTCATACATACGCGCATACACTCAGCCCTATGAACGCACACACGCACACCATACCACAAAGAAATGAGAAGAGAGACTGAGCCCGCATATCATCTTGAGATTTACGAAGTCACCGTAGGCGCCTCGTCGTCGACGGGAACATCTCCTCCCACTAAAAGCGCATGGCCGGAAATCCTGAAATAAATTCAGGAATAATGCGAGCACCAGGACTTGAACCCTGCTGGGCTGGGGATACCACTGTCCCTCTAACCATCCAACCACAGGTTGGTTCGCTAGATATATGATCTTGCTGGGCTTTATTATATCATCTCAATGTTTACAAAAATCACCAGGTTGTTTGAGCCCGTTGGCGCAATAATTTGCCTCCTTATGTTTTGGAGTTTGTTGACATAAACAGTAAGGGACTTATGTGTTTGCTAGTGCACACAGAGTAACATGTCCCTGGAGTAAAGAGGAGTTTGATTCAAACGCCGCAGATAATCCCCTGCGTGGAAGTGAAGGTTATCATCGAAGATTATGATAACAAGAGTGACCCCTCAAAAATTGTTGATGCGAAGCAATTGGTTCGGTGCTCGTACGAAGGAAGTGACTGCGACCGAGAAGATTGAAGACGTAGCATTTATTTCATTTTTTCTCTCCTCTTTATTGAGTCACAGGACCACCGTACTACTAAGAGGTGTGTAGCGTTCGAAGCTTTGATACTCTGATGATAAACCCAAGTCCTATGAAAGTTGTGAGAGAAATCTCTTTGTGTTCCGAGCAAATACTTGCCAGCAAGAGACTGTGATCTTCTTCGCTGCGAGAGATTTGTCTCTGACCGAGGAGTTAGCATTACTTGGTCCTCAAGTAATGTTACCGTTGCTCTTGAAATCCGACCGTTGTGAACGTGTCAGTTGGCCATTGGCTGGACCGCGTGTCCAAAATGATCATTTCCCACCAGGGAAGGCTGCGGCTATAAATAGCCACCCTGCACCGGCGTTGTCCGACGGCTGCTCCGTTTGATTGTGAGAAGATTGTTGAGCAACCCCCTCTCTTAAGTGATTTGAGTTTAAAATCCACCGAGAGAAAACCCATAGAGCCGAAAAATTAGATAGTGGTTCAGCATCACTCGAATCTAAGTCCAGTATGCTCCACCTATTACTCTTGAGAGCTGCAAACTCTCTACACGGTTAGGTGTCAATTTCTTCAGAGACCAAGAGTAATTGTGGTTCTCGAAGAAGAAGTCTGTAAAGGTTCGGAGATAACCTCAAGTATCTACCATGAGTGATCGACATTGGTTGATGAACCAATTGTCTAGGAGAATAGGGCGAAGAGAGTTTATCTTCTGTGTTAAATCACAACCCCTCCAACCAGACGTAGTCCTGTTGCAGAAGGGCGAACTGGTCTACCAAATTCCTTGTCGCCATCGAGCATCACTGGTTACCTCTGCTTCTCCTCTTTACATTCGAACTGTTTCAATCATATGATTTGCCTCAATGCATGCTTTTAGTTTCCATTCATTAGTTTGTATTCGCTCACTGTACACTATTTTCATTCGCTCCGCTGTTGGGTTCCGAGAGTTTTGATATTTACGAAGAAAAATTAAAACTTCCATTCACCCCCTGGTAGACATACTTCGTTCCTACAATTGGTATCAGAGTCTTTTTCAACCTGAAAACTTTGTTAGGAAACTGAGGGTTTTCAAAGCCAGGTGGCTGCTTAACATATACTTCCTCATCAATTTCACCATTAAGGAAAGCACTTTTCACATCCATTTGATAAAGCAGGATATCATTGTAGTTTGCATAAGCGAGAAGAATATGAATTACCTCAAGGCGAGCAAGATGAGCGTATGTTTCACCGAAATCAATTCCTTCTACCTGTGTATACCCTTGAGCGACAAGACATGCTTTGTTTCTCACAACAATGCCATTTTCATCTTGCCTATTCCGGAATATCCATTTTGTGCCGATGATATTGTGCTTCTTAGGATTCGGTTTGTCGACCAATTCCCATACATCATTCAATTCGAATTGCACCAACTCTTCTTGCATGGCATTCATCCAATCGGGATCATTCATGGCTTCCTCATACTTGCACTACAAAAAAAAGACACATCCATGACATTTTGGCCCGAACGAAAAAAATTATGTCATGCTTATGACACTTCTATGACGATAATTGTGACAAAACCACGTATCATCATAGATGTGGTGGGCTTCTACTTCTATGACAAAAAACGTGATAGAAAATGGGCTTTTCGTCCTGGGCGGGCCGGGGACGCACCTGCATGATATTCTTTGGGCCGCCCATGACGGAAAAAATCGTGGTAGAAGTGAGGGCGAGGAAATTTTTGGGGAGTTCCCGGTTACGGTGGGTGGTCGGGGCCGAGCGATGCACTGTGGTTTGCGCGTTTCTCTCGTACGTAGGCATGTGTGTGTGTGAGGCGTTGGCTCTAACTGAACCCGAGGGAGGCGTCCCCTTACTGAACCCGAGCGATTGCACTAGCTACGTTACTGAACCCGAGCGATCGATCCCTTGGCTGTTAACTGAACCCGAGCGATTCCTTCGCTACTGCTGTTAACTCAACCCGAGCGATTCCTTCGCTACTGTTGCTAACTGAAGCCGATCGAACCTGCCTCTTGATGAACAGTGACCGTTGTTAGGGGTTGGATGAACAGTTCCTGGTGGGGGTTGGATGAACAGGACCCCCCGTGGTAGTAGGCCGTTGCCGCTGGATGAACAGGACCCCGAGGAGGCCGCGACACCTGAGTCGGTTGGGGGTGGATGAACAGGACCCCGTGGAGGGCTGGTTGAACAGTAGCCGTGGAGGCTGGATGAACAGTAGCCCGTGGAGACTGGAGGAAGACGCGATGGATGAATAGTAGCAGGTGGAGGCTGGAGGAAGTCGACAGTGGATGAACAGTAGCCCGTGGAGGCTGGAGCGAGGCAGTAGACGGTGGATGAACATGATCCCATTTCGATCGTAGGCGCTCCAACGGAAGTCCGTTTCCTCCGTTTTGCGGTACGCCACACCCCTCCCGATCAACAGGACCCCGTTTCGACCGTAGGCACTCGAACAGAAGTCCGTTTCCTCTGGTTTGCGGTACGCCAGACCCTTCCCGATGAACATGACCCAGTTTCGACCGTACGCGGTCGAACAGAAGGCCGTTTCCTCCGTTCTATGGTATGCCAGACCTCGTTTCGGCTGTTTCGTCCAAGCCAATTGGCTCCCGATGAACATGACGCATTCCGTTGCCTCCCGATGAACACGACGTAGTTTCTCCGTTCCCACCCAGCCGGTTGGCTTCCGATGAACAGAACGCCGTTGCTGCGGTCCATTGCCTCTCCATGTACACGTGCCCTAGCCGTACGTATGCGCGAGTACCTAGGCGTTCAAGACCCCGCCCATATGTACGTACAAGGCCGTATTTTTTGGCATGTGGTTGTACGCACGTGTACACGCTTTAGAAGGGACTGCCTAAACTGCTACGTCAAGGGCTCTACTACTACACGTGCCGCTGCTTGCTCGGCCACGGTTCATCGTTGCAGAGAGACCGATCGACCAGTATGTACGTACACGTTCGAGACCAGACAGAAAACGCTACGTACGCTTCGACCGGGTGGGTCTCAGCTATCAGGGAGGATAAGGACGCACTTCGTTGTGTGCGAAGATATAGCTGGTGGGTCCCAGCTATCAGGGGGAGAATCATTTTTTTGCCCGTAATATGGACGCACTTCCTTGCGTGCGAAGATGTAGCTGGTGGGTCCATCTATCAGCCTCACCGCGTAGAGTCCTCTTCCGATGGCTGTCGTTCGTTGACCACAGTGATCATGTTGACCACGCCGCGCGGACATCAGCCAGGCGGTGGACGACGGCGAGGCCTAGGAAGGGAACGACACGGAGGTAGGGAAGACGAGGCAGGTGGATGCCCACGCGGAGGGGAGTACGAGGGTTCACTGGTTCTGCTGCGGTGTGAGGCTGCCCTCGCCGGAGAATAACAGGAGGTGTTGGTGAGTAGAGGAATGGCCTGGACGGCGATGGGAGTAGGGTGGGCCGGTGAGTCCTGCGCGATAGCACAGCCGGCCACGGGAGGCGGTAGCAGGCGGTACCGCCAGCGGTGGTTTGGGCGGCTGAAGCAAGAATATCCGAGATTGAAGAAGCACGACATCCGTTGGATGGGCATCCAACGGCCACTGCTACTAGAATCGTGTATTGACTATAAGTTGACAAGTGTGTGGCAGAGAACATATAGCCCATTTGCGATTTGTAATAATGTAAGCCCATTTTTGAATTCTAATGGAATTTACTATAGCCCATTTATAGTTTGTTAAAATTACAGCCCATTTTCTAACCAGGACAACGATTAATAATTTCAACCAACCGCTCAAAACAAAATTCAATAAAATTTCCCACATTTTGATGGGATCCGAAATATTTTTATCTTGAAATTTCGAGTCTGATTAAATATAATTTCAAAATAATTTTGTATTAGGTAAAAATCCAACGAAATATCGCGCGCGCAACAAGTAATGAAATTTAAATTTTCAAAATCCAAAAATAAATTTTTTAACTAATTACCTGTTTGGTGTGTTTTTTATAGTTACAGCCCAGTTTTTATAATTACATCCCATTTATTATTTCTTAAAGCCCATTTTCTTGTTAAGCCTAATGCATCCCTCCTAGGAAAGATTTGCAGCCTAGCGGGGCGGAGAATAACAAGTTGACCTGGGCTGGGTATTCCTCAAAAAAAAGTATAGCTGGGCTAGCCATTTTCACCTTGAAAAAAAAATATCTGGGCTGGATATTTGGTCGACATAAAATAATAGCCTGGGCTAGACGGGCCACAGCACACCCAGTTGATACCCTGCTCCTCTGAACAACAACAAAAACATCGCTCAAGAAAAACTCTGCTCACACCTCAAAAACACAAATACTGCTCGAGCTGCTGGATCACAGCTGTCGGCCGTTCCTTGTGCAATTCTCTCATTTATTGACTATATAGGTTGACAATGGTGTGGGACCATGATGTCAGGAAACCAGGAGGAAGCAAAAAAAATTATAGTTGTATATAATAAGGAGGCACTTGCGTACGTGCGGCTATGGCCCTGGTGGGTCCCCACTGTCATCCTCTCCAAGTAAAGTCATCTCCTGATTCCTCATGTTCGTTGACCATGTTGACAACGCGAGACGGCGGCGCCACGGTGAGTGCAACAACTCGAAGGACGACGGAGAGGGCCTCGCGGGCCCTACGGATGGTCTGATACAGCGCCCGCTACTCATTCAGAAAGGCAGGATCATAGGGCCACATGTCCGCGACGGCATTGTCGTTCGCTTGTTCGCCGGTGATTCATCCTTCCACGAGCCGGTGCTTGTTGAGGAGACGGAGGTTGCAGCACAGGTCCTCCTGCGCTGGTAGCTCTTCCGCCATTACGGCGTCGAAGTGCGGCCACACCTGCTCTATGGTGAACACGGCATGAACCGGCTTGGGCAGTGGCGTCGGCTCCTGGTCGGAAGCCACATCCATCGTCTGATTGTCGTCGCTGAGCTCGGCGAGCTCGCTGGCGAGCCAACATGTCCGGCTGCTGGACCGGACCGCTGCCAAGCACGAGTCTGACCGCCCTGGCCCACCCAGACCCCCTCCCTCGCTCGCGCGCGCTTTCCACCTGAAACGGCCAGCGCCGCCCGCGCCGCTTCCCGGTGCAGGCGATTGCTCCGCATTCAAATGACACAAGTGTCATCCGTCCGTCCGTCTACCGCCCACATTAATGATACGCAGTTGCCGAGGCGGCTACTCCAGCGCCACCCGTCCGTCCCTCTGCCGCCCACCATTGCTATATAAACTGCTACGCCGGTCATAGCCGCAGTCATCCGCCTCCGTTCCCTTTCTCCTGTCCACACCACTCCCACCATGGCTTCCTCGCACTCCAGTGCTCTTCGGGACGGGCAGACGACGGACCAGAAGGAGATGGTAGCCATTGCTGCCGACTGGCTGGCCGGCAGGCATCCGGAGGATGACAACGTCCCAATGGAGAACGTGGTGGTTGACGATCCGGCACCAACCCTCTCCTCCGCGCCATCCTCGCCGGTGCATTGCACCATGACCATCAGTGAGGCTCGTGCCCAATACATGGACATGGTGAGGCAGAAGCGTGAGGAGCAGTTCCGGGAGGCGCAGGCCGACGCCGCCTACAACCACCATGTCCTCCAGGAGCACCTACAGGCGGAGGAGCAGATCGCCGCGGAGCGGGCGGAGCAGGAGGCGCTGCTCGAGTCGTACCGCCCCGCCCGCGAGAGTCGCCTCGCGCGCTGGAGGTACCGCATGCGGGTGGCGGAGGTTGCGACCACCTACAAAGAGGGCGATGAAGCGGGCGAGGCACTGTTTGGCGAGACCTACGACGAGGCGGAGGACAATGCCGGCTCCGCCGAGGCCCCGCCCCGCTGGCACCGAGGCGGAGGACTTCGCCGGCTTCGGCGAGGCCCTCCTCCGCCAAGGCCCCGCCCCGCCAACAACGAGGCAGAGGACATCATCGGCTCTGCCGAGGCCCCGCCCCGCCAGCACCGAGGCGGAGGACTTCGCCGGCTTCGGCGAGGCCCTGCTCCGCCGAGGCCCCGCCCCGCCAACAACGAGGCAGAGGACATCGCCGGCTCCGTCGAGACCCCGCCCTGCTGGCAATGAGGGGGAGGATTTCCCCCGCTCCGCTGAGGCGCCACCCCGCCGGCAACAAGACAGAGGACATCGCCGGCTCTGTCGAGGCCCCGCCCCGCTGCCAACGAGGCCGCACCACACAAAAAACGAGGAAGAGTAGAACACGGTAGGTCACCGCCGCTCGGGTCCAAGTAAGGCCACCGCTGCTACCCTCCAGTTGAAGCCAAGCTTGGCGGGTTGAACATTGACGGCCGATTAGCTACTTGGCAGCGACGTGGAGTCGGAGAGCTGAGCTGGAGAAGAAGCTTCTGTTCGGCTCAGCCAGGCATGGGAAATGGGCACCGGAGATCATAGATTAGGTTAATTAGTTATACCACCAGTGCACCCCTTTTTAGTTGAAGAATGTATGAAATGTAATGGAATCCGGCCGTGTATGAATGAATTTAGTTCGATTAGTTCGAATTCTTGTATCACTGGCATTGGATGAACATGCAAAACAATACGTACTAGCATTATTCTCAGGACGCACGGTGATCACCTCGTTTGCAGTAGTTTCACATGTACAAAAAGTTTGAGCAGCTTTTTAGCGTGCCTGTACATTGCAATCAAACTCACAGGCCTGGCAATTCATAGAGAACGTTCAAAACAATCGATGATTATGCATCTCAATGATTCACATGTCAGAGCCAATATTTACTTCACAACTAAAGAATAAAGAAAAATTGATCGATGCTACTGACGGCAAAGGGTGTCCCATTCCAAAATATCAAACGCATGTCTTCTTGCTAACATCAATGAGCAAATTTGACAAGGTTGTCCCATTCCAAAATATCAAATGCATGTCTTTGCGTACATCAATGAGCAAACTTTGACAAGGTTGTCCCATTCCAAAATATCAAATGCCTATGATTGTGGAATGGGCGGGGTTTGCCATCAGTTTGCACATTGACATGTCACCTCGTGCTAAATAAACCAGTTATTCTCTTTGTGCAGTTCCACTAAAATCAACCAACTTCGCGCGTAGCTTGTAGGATTTCGCCTTTATATGTTGCAATGCCTTCAACATATCGGCACCGCCTTTCTTGTAGCTAATTTTGTGGCTGGAGGTGGAAATGAATGATTCGAGAACATTCGATGTATTGTGCATGATGAAGTATAATGGAGGGCACGGACCATCAGAACATTTGTGCAGTTCCCATTGAAATCAAGTTGAGCATCCTTGTTTGCATAAATACAAAAAAGTGATTAGTATAAAGCAAACTGTATTATGAATTTACAATTATGAATCTACAGTTTAAACAGGCACCTACATGATCCATGCAGAGCACACATTTAAAAAAATGGAACTCATCGGAAGAATCCTAAAACAACATTGTATTGGCCATCACAACAACAAAGATGGAGATCTGTTAGTCCTTCTGAGCTGAAGTTAGTTTGTTCTTGTGGGCAGTAATGTAACCATCCTTCAACTGCTCCTTCTGATAAGAAGAAAGGCTTGGATTCTTCATCCTGGCATAATCGGAACTAGGCACTTCACGTACTCCATATTCTTCTTCAGAGGAGGATGATCCTATTGTGCAAAGACAAGAGAACAACTAAATGCTAGCATCCCTGTTTGCTCGAAAAAAAGGAAAGGAAATATTTAAAACAGCCATTACATTAACAATGGGAGTAGCTGATGAAATGTATAGTCACAAAGAGATGCATCCTCATTATCCTCATAGGAAATGATATGATACCAAACACAGCAGCTCAACTTGAACTGTATTATTACTTAATTTTATCAGTGGCTATAACGGTGGCAAACCGGTGCCTGAATTTATTAGCAGCCTTAGATTAACATGCGAAACAATACCACTTTCTGATGACAGTAGCTAAACAGTAGCACAACACCAATAGAGATGACAAAGCTCAATCATATGGATGAAATCCGTGGGCCGGTACCAACCTTTGTCAGGAGGCTTATTGTGTAGAGCATATAGATGAAGCACTTCTCCGGAACCATCCGTTATTATCTACTGTGGTTGCCATGCTTACTATAAACTCCTCGATTAGTTTAATGTTTCCAACATCTTCTTGTGCAATTCCACTAAAATATATGTTATCTTCAAACAAGATCCCTGTTTGCACAAGTAGAGATAATTACATATTACATTAAGAGTGGCATCAAATCACAGTGGCAAAACAATTGCTCTTTCCAGCCATAGCAATAAATTAAGATGCAAAACTATATCATTACTTGTGTCATCACAGTTCCAGTGCTTCATTACAGCACCGGGAGTTGATTTTTGTTCTTCTTCCGCTTGTTCTTCCCCTTCATCACTTGGTTCAATAACAGACAAGCTTCGCCTTCAATGTAAGATTTGGCATGTCAATTAGGGAGCACAAGTATAGCACTAAACAACAACATTACTTTTCTGATGACAGTAGCAAAATACAGGCCAACAATTGCGAAATATCATTATCTTACCTCAATGGGATATTACGGTGCACATACAGATTGGAAGTCTGGTCTCCTTTTGTGCAGTTCACTAAAATCAAGCAACATTACCGTATAAGTAGCACAACATATGAAGGCACACTGCACAATCATGTGGAAGAAGGCCAGTACTGACCTCTCATGATGAAGAATTCAAACAACTCACAAGAAGAAGATCTGGAAAAAATTGCCAACACGGATAGGAAGTCAGATATCCTCTTGTGCAGTTCCACTAAGATCAAGCAATCAAGGAACGTTGTCGGTGTGACATTTTGGTTGAATTGCACAAAACACTCTTAAAACAAAAGTGTTTTGTGCAGTGCAACAAAAGATCGCAATAGCAACGAGGTGAAGTAGATAACCCTGTTTACACAGAGGTGCAAAGGAAACAATTACTGGTCAATAACGGTGGATGACACAGAAGCCCACAAAAAGAAGCATCTAACTTATCTAAATGGGAAAGAAAGCAAGACATTAGCATTTCTCAAACAGTGGCATTGATTCATATTAACAGAGAGATTATATTAACAATAAAATTCGTTAAACATGTAATTTGCTTTTAACTGTGGCATTGCTTCAATTTTCCAGCGACATTATTAGATTAACAACAGCTAAAGAGTTGTACGGGACAGTGGACGCACCAGCACCATGTGCATCTACCGATGTATAAAGGGGTGATGCACAGTCTGTTGCAACAAACAACCAAGGAGAATATTTGTGTTGGTCCCAGTTTTGTTATCTTTAGACACCTTTCCCTATGTGAGGGCAGCAAATCTAGTTCTACTCAAACTCTACAGCCTTGCCCCCCACCCACAGAAAGATCAGTTCGTTACAGATGTGTGTACTGCGTTTGTCATTGTTTTCCCTTTTCGACCAACATAGGTGTTGGATAGCCAGTCTGTACTACTTTCCCCCCTTCCTTTCCTCTTTGAACCACGTCCTAGATTCATGCTATACAACTTTCCCCACTACTTTCCTGTTTGATCCAACACCTAGATTCGAGTGCAGAAGCGAAAAAAATCCACATGCAGCTAGAGCAATGCATGTGGATTAAGTAAATTATACCTTAAGGTTCTCGGGGTGTGGCTCAGTGAGCGGCCAGAGGCCGATCTGCCCACACTATGTACGGCAGCGAGGAAGAAGGGGTCGGACACCCTCCCGCGCCACCGCTGGGTGAAAGAGAACATCGGCGCCGGTAGTGGATTCCCTCCCTCGCCGATGGCGACAGCGTTAAGCCTCCTTCCCTTCCCCGGCGGACGGGATCCTGCCGGCTCTTTCACCAGCAGTGAGGGGAGAGAGAGAGCGAGAGGCCAACGCAATCTTGTGTAGATCTGGAGAGGGTGAGAGAGTGTGAAGAGAGCAACTACAAGCGCTGAGGCTCCAGCGTGTATATATATAGTGGAGAGAGTGTGTGAAGAGAGCAAACCCTAGAAAACAAGCGCCGAGGCTGCAGCGTATATAGTTGGAGTGGTTTTCTTTTTCTCTCCATAAAAATCATTTTAAATTGTGAACAAAATGGAACTCTTTATTTAACGTAGTGAAGAAAAATACTAGGGTAATGCTAATACGTGAAGAAAATTTAACGCTCAAAGGAGTCAACTTGCAATTAACGCTGCACGCCTCCCGGTCACACTTACTATCTTTCACGTGTGGTACATGACCCTCCGAAGTGAACAACAACTGAACCACACACGGTCAAAATATCGGAAAGGTGGGCTGCACCATCCTCCAATTTTAAATATTTTCAAGAAATTCAATTTTAATTACTTTGTATGTACACTTTGCTCTTTTCCAATAATTTTGGGCACTTGTATTTGGCCTAAGTCAGTGTGCCACCATATCTCGTACTACTACCTCCGCCCAGGTTTTTACGCCACGTCATATATTTTTGTCAAAGTTTGACCAATTTTTTTAACTACTCCCTCCTTTCCGGTTTATAGGGCTTAAATTTGAAATCTCATCAACCAAGGCAGATGATGAGTGGAGAAATGTACTTCGTCTCGTAGTTTACAAAATTACTCAAACTTTAATCTACATTAATTACAATATATTCATGGACGACCACTAAATGAGTAGGAATGGTTACATGCACTGGTTGGTTTCTTTTAATCCTTGCATGCATCAATTTAATGCACCTTGGAATGTGAACATGTGAACCGACTAGCCGCTGGGCCAGGGCCGAGCCTAGACGGTGGCCAGCCATGTCTTTGCCAGCGATCCGCCGAAGTGATAGATCCGAGCGGCTAGAGGCGGATTCAGTACCTGCATGCGATGTGGAGGCATTGCCATTGTTGTGCGACCCGGTACCCGGACAATGCATGGCAAGGCGCAATCGCAGGCAGTCGGAATGCTCCAAATCTGGCAGCCGCGTGCGCCAAATCCCGCGGCCGCAGATATAGCGGTTGACCGCCGGCGCTGGGACGAGAGAGGCACAGATCCGGCCGCTGCGCTGTGGTCGACTGGGCTATAGTGCGAGGTAGCGACTGTGTCTCCGACGGACGTGCGTGTACCTCTTCTCTTCTTGTACGTACTCCATTTATCTCACTTCCTGTGGCTTGCCACTCTCACGATATTCCTATTCTATGAACATGTGTGTGCGTGCGTGTGTGTGTTTTCAATAGCGTGTGTGTGTTAGAGAGAGCGACACATCGACCTACAGAGAGATGGTGTGTAGTACTATGAAGCCGCGAGAGTCGATGCATCCTCTCGTTTCCGGGCGTCCGGTCGGGACAACTGCCACACCCGCTCCTGACCACCCTGGCCCACCCAAGGCCCCTCCATCGCCCGCGCACGCTTCCCGCTCGAAACGGTCAGCGCCGCTCCAGAGAATCGGTGCCGCATTCATGCCTGGGCAGAGCAGACACGACCTCTCACTGGCGCATGCGTTGAAGGGAGAAGCGGATTCAACGAAGAGTGATGGTTGCTTTGTCCGTCTAACTTACTATCGGGTCTATGTGATTTGACGGCCCATTGGTCATTATTACTGAGGTGGTACGATGATGCTGAGTCTCAGTTGTACTGTACACTTTACTTTGGTGCATGACACGTGCACCGGATGCTGGATGTCCCAAGTTTCGGCGAAAGGAGGTAGAGCGTCTCCACTCTTTACAATTTTCTCCACTCTTACAGCGGAGGAGTGCGAAATCAGCGAAAACACGGCAGCTGTCGGTGTAGTGAACAGGGGGTGTTCATTACCCCTGGACACGCACCGGCAGTTGCGGCCTCCAGGCGGGAAGGGAATGGCAGGGGAGCGAGCCTTCCTGGGAGAAGACAACTGGGAACAAGCACAAGACAACCAAAGCAACGCCAAGACCAGAAACACAAAGAGCAAGAGGGCGAGGTGGACCCCCCCGGCAAGACCCTTGCCGGGGCGGCCTCCGCAGCCCCGGCAAGGGCCTTGCCGGGGCAACTTACCCGATGCCAGCAGAGCGCGCCTTCCTTGAGCCCAAGGGTTCCAATGCCATCAACCACATTGGGACCAAGGCTCGGTAGGCACCTCCATGGCGGCATGCAGATCTTTGTGAAGATCATAGATACACAAGATCAGATGAGGACCAGAAGATGACGACCCTCGGCGGGATCCTAGCCGAGGAAATCCACAAGACCCCCGGCAAGCATCTTGCCGGGGACGACCGCGGCGCTACAGCAAGACCCTTGCCGGGCCCCGGCAGAACCCTTGCCGGGGGCATCAGCAGGGCCGCAGCCAGGCCCACGCCTGCCAAGACTCCACCGCCATCCCCATGCAGCTGCTAGCTTAGCCAGCTGGGCAGGCACCTACGTGGCGATGAGCGGCCTCTACACCGACCCAGCAAGCACCTGCGTGGTGGCATGCAGACCTTCGTGAAGGCTCCACCGCCGCGCCAGCCCAACAGCCAGCCAACGTGGCGCTACAACACCTCATCAGCTCGGACGCGCGTCGGAGCCAGGCGAGGCAGCGACAGCTGGGACGAGCTTCCTTGCCATCCCCGATAAAGCAAGAAGGGCACGTCGGCAGCGCATTAAATGCGTTTGTCCGATAGTGCCAGAGGATAGACTCATCCACTGTACACCTTTCCACCTCCTGTGTGCCACTGTGGCGACCCCTTTTACCTATAAAAGGAGGCCCGAGGCGTCCAGGAGAAGGATTCGGATCTCTTGGACAAGTTACCCCCGTAGCTAGTTCAAGAACTCAAGAACACTCAAATATACACCGAAGCAGGAGTAGGGTATTACGCACCTTTGCGGCCCGAACCTGGATAAACCCCCACGTTGATCTTCTCGACCCGCTCTTTCCACAGCCCCGCGCCCGCCAACCGTAGCAGAAGGGATCCGCACCCCGTGATCCCAGAGGTGTCGTTTCCACCGACATCTTTGGCACGCCAGGTAGGGGGAAGAAGGTTGCGCGAACCTGATCCAGTGGTCAGCGCATCAGCTTCATCGTCCATGGCGACTTCGCTCTGCTTATAGAAAGCTAAGTCCTAGAACTTTAATTGCTGTATAGCCTTTCCTTGATGCTTCTTTTGTACAACCTGTGCGCGAGGGAGCGCTCTTGAAATACTCTGCGCTCCTGGTTGTTCTGGGTCCGCCCAACAACACAAGTGCAGCTGTAGTTGTTTCTAGAGTGTTAAGCTCCCGAAGAGGTGGCGTTCTCGATAGGCTGCTAGACAGGACTTGATCCTAAAAGCGCCATCGACCAGAACGGGCGCATTCAGAGAGTATTCCAGCAAGCGTAGGGATTCATTGTACAAGAAGGCAATCATCCGAGGAAAAGGCTAGATAAGTTTTATCTTCAGATTTCTGCACAAACCCGTATGCCGAGGAACCTTCCCGGGGCTAGTTGCGCTCCTAGTCGCCTCGAGTCCGCTCGGCGATGTGAGCAGCTGCGCTAAAGCCGGGAAGGTAAACCTTTCCGGGAGGCGGCGTTCCCGGCAAGCTGCTAAGGATCCGTTCCTCAAAACGCTGCTGACTGGATCGTGCACACCGGAAAGTGTTCCGGCAAGCAAGGGAATATTCAGCAGGAGTCAAGATTGCAACGAATTAATCATTAACCAGAAGCTAATTAACTTGTTATGCTAAAACACTGTCGTGGCATTACATGTCCAATCAGTGTTGCAGGAATACGCATGAAAGGCGGGCTCGGGGGCTGGCGGCGCCCTAGAGAGTAATCTTCTAGAAGGCTGCTGGTCATCACCACGAGTTGCGGCCTTGTTATGCGAGATGAACGGCAGCAAGAGCTAAGTTACCAAACTTGTGGCAGTTACATTTCTTGTACTGTCCTCATTTCCTCCTTGTACCAACACGCGAAGGAGCCTTCCCGGAGCCAATCGCGCCCCGAGTTGTCTCGAGTCCGCTCGACAATTTGGGCGACTGCGTAGGCTTCGGGAAGGTGAATCTTTCTGGGAGGCGGCGTTCCCGGCAAGCTGCTAAGGACCCGTTCCTCAAAGCGCTGCCGTCTGGAGTGTGCGCATCGGAAAGCCATCCGGCAGGCGTGGGTTATCTTGATTGATCTTTCCATCCTAGTACATCAATTTGCACGCGGAGGAACTCGCCGTGGTTAGCCCGCGCCCTAGTTTCGCCTCAAGTCCGCTCGGCAAACCTGGCAGCCGCGTTCTGGCCCGACGAGGCGCCTTGCCGGTAGCGGCACTTCCAGCAGGCTGCTAAAGCTCCGCACCTAGCGCTCGCGGCAAGTGTGCGCACCAGCAAGGTTTCTGGCAGCGTAGGATATAAAATGTGTGCAAGGACGGGCTTAATCAGGAGGGGAGCAGACTTTCATCTAGTACAAAGGAACATGCGTCGCATACATAAAGATTTGCCTGACTAAGATTAATTATTTCTTTACATGCGCCATTGCAGCAACAGGCCGGCAAGACGGCAGTGAGACATTCGCGGTAGACGGCTGCGGCAGCAGGGTTGACTACATGGATCGAGCACCGCACCCGCAGTACCCTATATGGGGAAAGCTCGGGGGCTGGCTCCTCATCGCACAAGTGTGGCGCTTCCTTTCAGGCACACGACTCCTGTTGTCGTCCTGCTCTGTCTGCCCACGCTGCCGGCAAGCCCAAGGCCCGGCAAACCACAAGCTCTCTTGCGTCATCACCAGCATGCAGTTAAAAAGTCAAGAGTAATGGTTACTTCTCGCCACGCGTGTACCGGTGCGTGTTTTTGGGCCTAGCCCAGACAAACACTATGCGCGTTTGTCCGGCCCAGGCCCGGGGGCTCCTGTCGGTGTAGTGAACAGGGGGTGTTCATTACCCCTGGACACACACCGGCGAGTTGCGGCCTCTAGGCGGGAAGGGCATGGCAGGGGAGCGAGCCTTCCTGGGAGAAGACAACTGGGAACAAGCACAAGACAACCAAAGCAACACCAAGACCAGAAACACAAAGAGCAAGAGGGCGAGGTGGACCCTCCCCCCCCCGGCAAGACCCTTGCCGGGGTGGCCTCCGCAGCCCCGGCAAGGGCCTTGCCGGGGCAACTTACCCGATGCCAGCAGAGCGCGCCTTCCTTGAGCCCAAGGGTTCCAATGCCATCAACCACATTGGGACCAAGGCTCGGGAGGCACCTCCATGGCGGCATGCAGATCTTTGTGAAGATCATAGATACACAAGATCAGATGAGGACCAGAAGATAATGACCCTCGGTGGGATCCTAGCCGAGGAAATCCACAAGACCCCCGGCAAGCATCTTGCCGGGGACGACCGCGGCGCGACGGCAAGACCCTTGCCGGGCCCCGGCAGAATCCTTGCCGGGGGCATCAGCAGGGCCGCAGCCAGGCCCACGCCTGCCAAGACTCCACCGCCATCCCCATGCAGCTGCTAGCTCAGCCAGCTGGGAAGGCACCTGCGTGGCGACGAGCGGCTTCTACACCGACCCAGCAAGCACCTGCGTGGTGGCATGCAGACCTTCGTGAAGGCTCCACCACCGCGCCAGCCCAACAGCCAGCCAACATGGCGCTACAACACCTCATCAGCTCGGACGCGCGTCGGAGCCAGGCGAGGCGGTGACAGCTGGGACGAGCTTCCTTGCCATCCCCGATAAAGCAAGAAGGGCACGTCGGCAACGCATTAAATGCGTTTGTCCGACGGTGCCAGAGGATAGACTCATCCACTGTACACCTTTCCACCTCCTGTGTGCCACTGTGGCGACCCCTTTTACCTATAAAAGGAGGCCCGAGGCGTCCAGGAGAAGGATTAGGATCTTTTGGACAAGTTACCCCCGTAGCTAGTTCAAGAACTCAAGAACACTCAAATATACACCGAAGCAGGAGTAGGGTATTACGCACCTTTGCGGCCCGAACCTGGATAAACCCCCGCGTTGATCTTCTCGACCCGCTCTTTCCACAGCCCCGCACCCGCCAACCGTAGCAGAAGGGATCCGCACCCCGTGATCCCATAGGTGTCGTTTCCACCGACAGTAGCTCAGCGAAAACACGAAAGCAGCGAAAAATGTACAATGCTATGAAGCTTTCAGCTTCTATTTCATGTATCTTGCGTCCAAGGTTGCCCCATTGCAACATTCCATCAAACACATAGGAGACTAACATGCATGCTATTGCATCTCAATTATTCACAGATCATAGCCAATACGCCCTCCGTTCCAAAATAAGTGTCTCAACTTTATGCCAACTTTGCCAACTTTAGTACAAAGTTGACACTTATTTTGGAACAGAGACAGCTAAAGAAAAAAGCAATCCATGCAGTCCCTAGGCCTTGAACCCTAAACCCTAACCAGGCTTTAATTTGCTGGCGAGGTTGAACCTTCCGAAGGAATGAAGTTTGCAACCCTTTGACCATCGGATCATTTTGTGCAGATTCACTAAAATCGAGCTGAGCATCCCTGTGGCAAAGAAATTGAAGTGTGATTAGAATAAGACTAGTGAGACTAGTTTTTATGAGACATAAACTCATCACAAATACAGTAGAATCCAGTAGAGGTACGTGCGGGGCAAAGAAGTAGAGAAATATCCACATGAAGCGATGTGGGCAACTAAGGCAGTGGTGCAAGCCGGCTGTAAAGGAAGTTGTACCTAAGGGATGTCGGGATGTAGCTAGAGGAGGGCGGCGGGAGGCGGCATCTGCCCACGTGGCGGCAGTGAGCAAGGGACTAAGGCAACCGCATCGGCTTTGTGAGAGAGAACGGCGGGGACCCCTGATCGGGACGCGCCGATAGTGGGTTTTTGCCGTCGGCGATGACGACCGCATCTACACAAAGCATCCACCCCTTCCCCTGGCAGACATGATCCGCCCGGTTGTGTGACTAGAGATGTGTTCACAGTCGTTTTGTGCGAGAGAGTGTGAAGAGAGCAACCCCAGCAAGCAACCGTGTAGGCTCCTGGCTATGTATATAGTGGATCGGTTTATCACGTGGGCTGCATCATCGTACAGAAATGAGCTCCACTGTGTCACGTGTGTGGTTGGGGAAGACACAAAGAGTATGTACTACGTGCGTGGGTGCGTGCACCTCTTCTCTTCGAGCATGGTTATTAAAAGTATAGCCAACTACTCTACCACGCGGCTCTTCGCCTCTTCGGGAAGTCGAGCAATGATGGTACTACAGTATATGGTTCTGGCTATCGGACACCGAATGAATTGCTGCACGTCCACCACGTGGGCGAGGGGCGAGGGAGACTGCGTATGACTACGTCCGTTTCAATATGGACTACATACAGAGCAAAATGAGTGAATCTACACTCTAAAATACGTCTATATACATCAGTATTTGGAGTATGTACTAGTAGTTCATATTGAAATCTGCTAAAAGACATATATTTCAAACAATATGATAATCTCTCTAACCAAGGTAGGGACGAGGAGTATACGTCTAACGGAGGGAGTAGTAAAATTTTCTCCTCGTCCTGCGAGCCACCGCGCGCGTGGGAGAGGGAGCGGGCGTAGGCGTAGTAAGCAAGCTTCTCCTCGTCGTGTGACTCTGCGAGCCACCGCGCCCGTGGGCGGGGGAGAGGGCGTACAAAACAAGCTTCTCCTCATTCTGCGAGTTGACGGGACACATCAAAAGTAGTACAGAGCATCTCCAGTGTATAGAGGCAACCTTGCCTCTAAGGTAGGCCCCGCATGGTTTGCCTCTTATCAAATGAAAAAACCACAATGTATAGAGACTCTAACCAGCCTCTAAGGTGGGCCCTAGCAGAAATTTAAAAAGTATTGATTAGCACCACATTTGTCCAATCAGTAATATTTCTCTTGTACTTTGTTATGCTTCCTAAGGTAGAGGCAACCTCTAAGGTTAGAGGCGATGCTAGCCAATTTTTTGTTAGAGGCAGTTCATGCAATGTATAGAGGCTGCCTCTAAGAGGAGAGAGAGGGCTTAGAGGCAACAAAAAGCATACATTGTGGATGTGCCTACTTTCCGGTCTATATGGCTCAATCTGAAATCTCCCTAACCATAATAGATGCTGAGTGGTGGAATAAATTTGTTACTTCCATAGTTCACAAAAGTACTGAGCATGTGAGATGGTGAACGGAGGGAGTACGATACCATTAGTACTACAGTTCTTTTGGAAGGGTTGTAGTAGTCCCTCCCATTAACATGTTCACATTTCAAGCTTCAATAAAAATGTTGCATGCAAGGATTAAGAGAAAACTCGCAATTTGTTTGTTCACCCGTGGTACACAATCCTCCATCAAGTGGACAACTAGTACACGTGTCAAATTACCACCTGGGCTGCCTTTTCATTCAAATGAGCTCCACCGTGTACCCGCGCGGGTGTGGTTGGGAAAGAGACGGGAGTACGTGCGCCGTGCGTGCACCTCATCTCTTCATGCATGCACCCCACCTACGTGGGTGTGTGTGTGAGGGAGATACAAACCTAGAGAGATGGTGTGTGCGTTCGTGAGTGTTTTTTTATGGGGGGGGTTGATTTCTTGAGTGTATTTGTGGGAATATGTGTCGATGATATCTCAAAAAAAAGTGACACATGCAATGTGTGTGAAATAGAGGCCTAGCTATATCATATATAGAGGGGGTGATCCACGAGAAGAGAGGGAGGGGTCATAGATATCGATAGATTCGAAGAGAGGATCAAGTGTGTGGGTGCGAGATCGATGAAGAGAGCCATCGAAATTGTGTGTGCGCACGTCAAAGATATAGGGCGACTGACCTACCGGAACGTCAGAGGGGAGAGGGCAAGTTTGTGTGTGGCAGGGACACGTACATGACTAGAGCGCTCGATGTACCGGTGTGTGTGTGTGGGGGGGAGGCAGAAACCTAACTAGAGAGGTAGATCGACTCGTATATGTGTTGAGAAGGAGAGACCTAACTACCTATGTCTTGAGGGAGATCGATCGACATCCATACATAAGCGAAGGACGGGAAATAGGTTGAGAGAGAGAGAGAGGTAGAGTGCCGGAGGGGTGGTGGAGTTGCTTCTCGGAGATGGTGGGAGAGGCCTACTAGACAAGCGGAGGGTACAACTGCAATATCAAGAAGAGAGGGGATGTGTTTCTGTGTGTGCGTGTGCGTGATAGATGTGTCGGGAGGCATGCATGGATGACGAGGGGGGGCATATGTGTTTGGTAAGCAGATCTAACTAGATCGGTAGATCAATTGTTGTGTGTCAGACGAAGGGAGAGACATAACTAATGAGGTAGATCGATCGGCGCGTGGGGAAAACGAGTTATAGATGACCTAGATAGCTATATGTATAGTGGGAGATCGGTCGGTGTACATCCATTTGTTAGAGGCAAATAAGGCCCAGAGAGACGGATAGAGAGAGAGAGAGAGAGAGATGGATCTAGGAGGTGGTGCGAGAGGCCTACTAGATAGGGGGGAGGAGTGTGCGATTGTGAGATTGATGAAAAGAGGGGTGAGAGTTTACACGTGTGTGGGACCGTATGAGAGACATGAGTCATGGACGGAGAAAGGAGGAGATGGAAGTGTGTGTGTGTGTGTGGTAGGCAGACCTCACTAGAGAGGTTTATCGATCCGTGTGTGTCAGAAAGAAGGAGTTGTGGAGATCGTGGGAGAACGACCTAAAGAAAATAAATGAATGTGCGCGATGGATAGAATGCTGAGGGAGAGGGAGGGCGTGTGCATGCACGAGAGAAAGTTAGTGCTAGCTACAAAGGTTAGAGGATTGTGTGGGTGTAAAAGACTAACAAAGATCATAATTCATTATAAAAGTGGATTCATATATTTGAATAAGAGATCATAGTGTTCTAAACCTATGCATGCATGAATATAGCGGTGATACGCGTGGTGTGGTTTTGGACATGCTACACTATAATGTGATAATGTGTGGCGTTTGCAACTCACAGCTAAATATTGAAAAATCTAAACCATACTATATATCGAACAATCTCACATTTTATTTGAATTTGTGATAATGTGTGGCGTTTGCAACTCACAGCTAAATATCGAACAATCTCACATTTTATTTGAATTCATGATAATGTGTGGCGTTTGCAGCTCACATCTAAATATCGAACAATCTAAACCATACTATACATCGAACAATCTCACATTTTATTTGAATTTGTGATAATGTGTGGCGTTTGCAGCTCACAACTAAATACGTGTATGAGTAGGGGGCGGGGCAACATACATTATGTCATAAACACGTTATACATATGAGACATGGTTTAGATTATGAAGATCTAGCTAGAGCTTGAAATGTACTGTGATTTGAAATCAACATAAAGTGGATTCAAAAATTCGAGTTCGAGTTAATATAGTACACATAGTTCATATCTAACTCGACAGTAATCATGTGGTGTGTTGTGAAGATAATATACAAACAATGGTTTAACTTGACAACGATGATGATTGTAGATCTTATTAAAAATAGAGAAACGAATTCAAATGGTTTAACTTGACAACAATCATGATTGTAGATCTTATTCAAATAGAGAAATGAATTCAAATTTAGTTCATATTGAAGCAGTAGTATATACGTTTGGAATGCACTAAAATGTTCATTTGAGTAGCAAGTTACATGCATTATACACGTAGCGAAATATTTTAATTGAACATAACATGGATTCAAAGTTTTGAATGGCATTTGTAGTAACTCATACAGTAAAATGGGACTAGACTCTCTTGTGTGGTGCGAATTGATTTCTTTTTGTTTTTTTCTTCGAGGGAAGTGCGAATTGATTTGGTATAGTACACGTTAGGCTTGTCCGAAAATTTCAACCCGCGCCTTGTTATCCCGAAATTTTAAGATATCTCTTTGTCTCGTTGTGCTCCTAAAATTCCCTCTATCTCAACCCGCGCCTTGCTATCCCAAAATTACAACGCGCGCGAAAACTCCCACCTCTTGCGAAATTCTTACACGTGAAATTCCTGTGATACCCCTGAACCGAAAGAACCACCTAGTTCAATCGGTGGGGGTATTTTTGTAACTTACCCCACATTTCGGACAAGCGCGTCCCTAAGCCATGGTTCCCCCCTCTCATCCCCTCCGCCCCCATTCGTACACTGAGTCCGCGAAAACCCGTGAAGCCCCACACCCTCCTCCATTCGCCACCCAGCCGGAGCCTCTTCCCCGACGACATCGTCCACCGCAACAGCTCGACGTCCCTCATCCACCGCACCGGATGAGGATCCGTCGTCAATCTCATCGTCCCACTGGTTCAGCCACCACGTCCTCCACCTCCAAGGAGCTGCCCCGACATTAGCCTCGTCTATCGCGCCACCTACATTCCCATAGGCCTAATCGGTGCTGATAACCCACAAGTATAGGGGATCGTTTGTAGCCTTCTTCGATAAATAAGAGTGTCAAACCCAATGAGGAGCTAAAGGTAGAACAAATATTCCCTCAAGTTCCATCGACCACCGATACAACTCTACGCACACTTTAACGTTTGCTTTACCTAGAACAAGTATGAAACTATTTTGTAAGTGTGATGCTAGAACTACTTTGCAAGAATAAAACTACGAGTACTTTGCGAGAACAAAACTACGAATAAAATGCAAGATAATAAAATTAGATAGCTTTTGTCGAACGAGAAAGTCATTTGTCGCTAGGCAATCGATAACTAGACCGGTAATCATTCTTGCAATTTTATATGAGGGAGAGGCATGAGCTAACAAACTTTCTCTACTTGGATCATATGCACTTATGATTGGAACTCTAGCAAGCATCCGCAACTACTAAAGATCATTAAGGTTGTAAAACCCAACCATAACATTAAGTATCAAGTCCTCTTTACTCCCATACGCAACAACCCACTTATCCGTGTTTAGGTTTCTGTCACTCCCGCAACCGACAATAAGTGAATCATGAACATATTGCAACACCCTACAGCGGGGACCCCTCATGTTTGCGTGACACGGAGAGCACCATAGGATTGCACCATAAATAAAATATACAATCGTACCAACCAAGATCATGATTAACCCATAGGACAAAACAGATCTACTCAAACATCATAGGATAGCCAAATATCATTGGGAAATAATATATGGAGTTGAGCACCATGTTTAAGTAGAGATTACAATGGGGAGAAGAGGTGTTACACCGCTGCATTGAGGGGGAGAAAGTTGGTGTTGACGGTAGCAAGATTGTTGATGTAGATCGCCATCACGATCCTTGCCCCGACGGCACTCCGGCACCACCGGGGGAGAGGGGGAGAGAGCCCCTTCCTTCTTCTTCTTCATTGGCCTCCCCCCTAGATGGGAGGAGAGTTCCCCCCTGGTCCATGGCCTCCATGGCGGCGGAGGGACGGGAGCCGCTCCAAGATTGGATCTCCCTCTCTGTTCTCTTCTGTTTCGCGTTCCCAGATCTGGCCGAAAACCATTTCTTAAATATCCGGAGATCCGTAACTCCGATTGCACTGAGATTTTAACACTTTTTTTCGGATATAAGCTTCCTTGCGCCCGAAGTAGAGCCCCAACCGACGTACGAGGTGAGCACAACCCACCACCGCGCGCCTGGCCCCTGGGGCACGCCCTGGTGTCTTGTGGGGGCTATGAGCCCCCGTTTGCGTTGATTCCAAGTCCCAAAAATCACAAATATTCCAAACTAATTCTTTGTAAAAATTCATTGCATTTGGACTTCATTTGATATGGATATTCTGCGAAACAAAAAACATGCAAAAAACAGGAACATGAACTGGAACTGGGCACTCGATCAATAGGTTAGTCCAATAAATCATATAAAAAGTTCCCAAAAGTATGTAAAAGTTGTATAATATTGGCATGGAACAATAAAAAATTATAGATACGACGGAGACGTATCACGCCACCAAAGAGGTCTACAGTAATCGCTGCATTTTCTTCTTGATTCGATCTCAGGGTGCTGCCGGCGCTCAGTCCGGAGCCGCCATCGGCGGCTCCATCTACGGTGGCATCGCTGGCCACTTCCTCCAGGGCGTTGATCCCTCGGCGGCGACGTCCACATCAGTAGGAGCTGCTACTGCTCTAGCTCTCGCTGGCCCTACTGCTGCTGCTGTTGCTTCAGCCCTCACTCGCACTGCTGCTCTGCTCTTGCTGTCGGTCCCCTACCTCGTCTGCTCTTGCTCTAGCTCCTGCTGCTACTCTTGCTCTTGCTTGCGCTGCTGCTCTACTCTTGCTCGCGCTGCTGCTGCATGAGCAGCAGCTCCGGCTCTCGCTCGAGTCCCTGCTACTGCTACCAGAGATGCTGCTACACGACCAGCTACCCCAGCTCTCGCACGCGCTGCTGCTGCTGCAGGACCAGCTGCCCTGACTGCTCTCTGGTAGTACGTTCCCTGCTGGAGCGGCTACCGATTTAGATCACTGCTCCTCTGCCACCAGTGCTCGAGTGGCCAAAACTATTAGTGCACTGCTTTTCTGCTACTAGTGCGTTTAGTTTTGACAGTAAAATTCAGTTTCGACAGCAAAATTCAGTTTGGACAGTTAAATTCAGTTTTGATAGTTAAGTTCAGAGATAAGCGGCAGATGTATTTTACATCTAGCACTTTTTGGTGATGTATTTTATTTACATCATCTATTGGAGATGGTATTTGAATACAACTTCAGGTTAACGTTGTCTCTCTTATACTGCTTCAGCCTCGCCATCGTACACCTCACCGGAGCTACTCCAACGACAAAACCCTCCATCACAGCGGAGCAATACCCTCGACTCCATCTCCAGACGCCTAAGATCTTCTTCCCCTCCTCCGACAGCCACATCAGCCCCAGCATCCTCAGCTACCAACCCAATGATGCTGAGCTCGACATGGCTTCACCATAGAGGTTGTACACTTGTTGCATTGCTTTTTTTACTTTACATGTTATATATATTGTCCACTGAGCACGCGTAGTAATGAGAAATGCGATTAGTTTCTCCTATATGACAAGCAGTGGGTACTAGGCAAGTTAGCTATCCGTGATGGACTCTCTCGAAATCCATCATTATTTATTTCTGCGCGTTGGAGATGTGCATGTGTAGATGGGCCTGGGAGTTGAGCTAGTAGGGTAGTGGCCTGGGTCCAAAGTATTATGTGTTCCTTTAGTGTCTCTTTCAAAGAAAAACCGTAGGAATTTTAATATCCACTTGGCCCTCCTTTTTAAATTCTTATTCACGAAGAACAAGACTAAGTGATAGTAGCATAATTGCATTATAACTGTACATTTTCTTGTGGTTTTACTTAATTTGACCATGCTTCTTTGCATTCCTGTGAACCAAACACCCAGATTGACAGAAATCCTGTATTCGCAAATGCTCTGTTTTGCACGTGCATTCCTATCCTATTCCTGTGTATTTCCTATCCCTGCGTTGTTGGAATCCTCCAATTCATTTTAGCCCTTACAGAATTACTTCTGATACAAACAGGTGTCGAAGAAAACCTCGTGTGGTTTGTTCCGCTCCTGCCGCACCGTCGTCCACCCCAGCTCAGCTGCTCCAACGATGGAAGGGTCCAGCACAGCAGGGATCTGCACTCCAGACTGTCTTTCACCGCCTCAGATCTTCTTCCATGCCGCCGGCAGCCACCACACCTGCATTACCATCATCAACTGAGCAGATGACCTTGAGGACTACACGGGTCCGCAAGAGACGTCGCACTCTTTCGTGTCTGCTTACATTATGTGTCGCTTAATATTACCTGCTACTTTATCATCCTGTTCACCTATAAGACTCCGAGTTAGCTCCAAACTAATGCTCAAACTTAAGTTTTTAAATGGTTGTGGGGTACATATCGGCGCAGCAACACATATTATATGTTTACTACCTGGTTAATCTCGGGTGTCTACTATGAGTTTCATGTTGGGTGAAAAACAAACAGTAAAGGAGCCATTATCTGTATTTTTAACGGCAGCAATTATCTGCCTGCTATCACTGGTTTTGAGTCTATCCACAGGTTGCTACCATCACTCTAGATTTCTGCATGCACTCCTTACATAATCTCACTATGTGTTATTCCTATGCATGTCAGTTATTGTACACAATGGTACTGAACATGTAGAGCAAAAGAGACGAGCCTTGCGTGGCAATAAAATTTCATGCAGACGTCGCTCCATGGTGGGCGCAAAGGCAGCCCCCTCCCCCCATTCCAGATTGTAATCAAGAGGAAGATAACTGTTCAGAGGGATTAGACCACTCCTATTTACCCCCTGAGGTCTTTGCTCTAACTTGCCATGCTAATGTTGGTCGTATCTTGCATATGGCGCCTTGCATTGCTTACTTTATATATTAAAAATGTCATTTGCTTAGCTTAGACATGCTTTGTGTGAATGCCATATTTTTACTTTCTATATCATATATGTGAATTATGCAATACCATCTTGTTTAGCCCGGCATCATATATGTGAATTTTGCAATGCCATCCTGCTTAGCCAGTCATCTTATATGTGAATTATATCATGCCATCCTTTTTTCCATTACGTAGTACATTTGTCAACAATGTAAGTACATTCAACTACTCTTCCTGTGCATCAGCCATTTGACCTGGTGATGGAAAAATCTGGAGTGAAAACAAGGTCTTCAGAGAAGACAATGCTATCTGACAAAGCGCATATCTTGCTGGTTACGGATAGCTACTCAGAGGAGGATTCAGAGAAAGATGACCAGTCCTACTCCCCCCCGAGGTGTATGCTCTTAAATTGACATGGTTATATTGCTCATATCCTGCATATGGTGTCTTGCCTTGCTATGTCATTTGGTTAGTTTAGACATTCTTTGTGTGAATGCCGCCTGTTTAGTGTCTAATTATCATATATATGTAAATTATGCAATGCCATCTTGTTGCAAGGCATTATATATGTGAATTATGCAATGCTATCTTGTTGCAAGGCATTATGTATGTGAATTATGCAATGCCATGCTGTTTAGCCAAGCATCATATATGTGAATTATATCATGCCATCCTTTTTTTGTATCACGTATTCCATTTGTCGACAATGTTCTTATATTCAACTACTATTCCTGTGCATCAGCCATTTGAATTGGTGATGGAAAAATCTGGAATGAAAACAAGGTCTTCAGAGCAGACAATGCTACCTGCTGAAGCAGATATCTTGCGGGTTACAGAGATAGCTCCTCAGAGGAGGATTCAGAGACATATGACCAGTCCTATTTTCCCCCTGAGGTGTATGCTCAAACTTGGCAGGGTTATATTACTCATATTATGCGTATGTTGTCTTGCATTGCTTAGTTTTTACATCATATACAAAATATTGAATGCCATCTGCTTAGTTTAGACATCATATATGCGATTGCCATCTGCTTACTTGCTTAGTATATAAATCATATATTTGAATTATATCATGCCATCATGTTTACATAGACAGCATGTATCTAAATTATGCCATGCCATCCCATTTAATAAAGACATCATATTAGTTATATCATCTCATCCTGTTTACATAGTCGTCATATTTTGAATTTTGTCATTCTATCCGTGAATTATATCATGCCATCTCATTTCCATAGACGACATGAATGTGAATTATAGCATGCCAACCACTTTAATAAACACATCATATAGTTATATCATGTCATCATGTTTACATAGTCATCATATTTTGAATTATGTCATTCTATCCTGTTTAGTTAGCCATCATATATGTGAAATTGTGTCATGCTATCCTGTTTAGTTAGCCATCATATATTTGAAATTGTGTCATGCTATGCTGTTTGATTAGACAACATAAATGTGAATTATTTCATGCCCTCTTTTATTCCCCACTATCCATTGCACCTATCTATCATACAATTTCTGTAAATTCAATTACTTTTCTTGTTTATCAGCCATTTGAATTGGAGGGGGTGATGGCAGTATCTAAGGGAGTAAAAACACGGTCTTCAGAAAAGATAGTGCTACCCGTCGATGCATATAGAACCATGGTTGTACTTGCCCAAGAACCAGCACCACCACACATAACCCAGACTCTTGCAGATTGTACCCCTACCTAGTTCGATAGACAACCAGCTACACCTCTTCTAACCCCAACCCCAGCAGATAGTAACCCAGTTCCAGTTGACACAACACCATCTCCACCACAGAGCACCCAAACACGAGCATTTAGTAAGGCAACTGCAGTGCCCAAAGCACGAGGACCACCACTCCGAACCCCAACTCAACGCTTAAAGCAGAAGAAGAATTGTTCTCAGGTCAGGTTCCGTAGCTATGGTTCATACTCCTTTGCTCTTGCATCACTATATTTACTCATACCAACTAATTTTAAATTTGAAGGATGCAATTGAAACTCCAATGGCGCAACAGGTATGTTTTAAACCTGTTTCTTTAACTGGTTTGCTATTGTAACTTGCTCTATGTTGATTTCAGTTTCAATTGAATAAACAGTTATGTTCTCATGTCATGCACATTACAAGTGTTGTTAGTGCTGTGTAGTTTCCCGCACTTATATTCTGTCTATGCTGCTTTGTCTTAAACAGATATGATTTGAACTGTCTCTATCTTGATTTGGCAACATAAACTAGAATGATATAGACCATACAGTGACCATAGTACATAGATATATGTTTGTTTCATGTTGTTATCCTATCCACCTTACTACTGAACTGGTTTACCAAAATGAGTTTCATATACAACATGGTAAACCTATGATGTGTCTGCTTGTTTCTCTTTTAGAATGCGGATAAAATATTGGAGAAAAGTACCCCGGTATGCAGTGGTAAAGGCAGTAATGCAGATAAGGTTCAAGATAGTGAGACATCCCTGTTGGTCTCCAAGAAAGCTGATAAAAACTATCTTGAAGATAGTGAGACAACCCCAAAGTCCTATCTTGATGTAGTGTTTGAGTTACCGGCCACTACTGTTGGCACAAGCTCTTCAAACTCTCCGCCTGAATCAGTTCGGCTTCTTGAGTCTCAACTTCAAGTTGAAAGACATCGATCAGATGTGCTGCGACACGAAGCCGAAGGACTGAGGAAGTCCATGTAGAATTCAGATGCATACTTTCTGGTGCAATAGCAAGCGCTGGAGGATTTAAGCGCCAAACAAGAGAAAGCTAATAAACTTGCCAAGCATCTTGTCAGCATGGTGGGTATCCAGGATATCATTCCTTGAGCTCTTCTGAAGTGGTTTTAGTTCTGGACTTGTTTTGCTGTCGCATTTCTTTGCACTGGTGGCAATTTAGACGCCCAGTGTATGCAATATGCTGCTTTGTTCCCCATATTCGCACTGGTGGCGAACTTTGATGCCCAGTGGATGTAATATGTGTAATAGCCGTAATAGCCTAGCGTAAGTTGCTTGCTTATTTTTTCGTTATTGTCTTGTTTATTTGTTTGGTTGTAGTCACTGCAGTTATTTTCCGTGGTTTGCTAGTCGCCACAATAAAATATTTTATAAAACTAGGCCACAATAACCATGGGCAACATATGGACCGTTGTAACCATGGTCCTGCTACTGCGGTAGTGAACATGGGCCTCGTATGGGCCGTAGGATCCATGGGCCTTCTACGGGCCGCATGATCGATTGGCCAAACATGGGTCATACTATTTGTGGACCAGTAAAAGGACCGCAATATGGGCCGTAAACGGGCTAGAGTGGAAATCGTCAGTTTATGGCCCGAGCATAATGGGCCCTTAATAGGCCAATATGTATGACAGGCTTAATTCTATCGACAGGCATAACGGGTCGTTAATGGGCCGTATTTGATGATGCTATGAAAACAGCCCAATGGATTAACGGGCCACAAACGGGCCGACTGTAACCACGGGCTGGATTTGGCCCACAAGCGGAACAGGCCAGTTACGGACCATAAGTAATCGAAGGCTGAAAATGAGCCCAAGAACAAATGGGCCCTTAGAAGGCCGAAAGATAATATGGGCTGGAAATGGCCCAATGGAATAACGGGCCGTTAATGGGTGTAAAGCGATACACTGTTCATTATGGGCCAGTTTCACCACGGGCCTTTAATGGGCCCAGAATTCAAAGGGCTGATGTCGCTTGAACTACGTCGGTATTTCCCCAAAGAGGAAGGGATGATGCAGCACAGCTACGGTAGGTATTTCCCTCGGTGATGAGACCAAGGTTATCGAACCAGTAGGAGAACCAAGCAACACTATGTAAGCGGTACCTACACACAAATAACAAATACTTGCAACCCGACATGTTAAAGGGGTTGTCAATCCCTTTCGGGTAACGGTGCCAGAAATTCGCACGTGGACGGGAGAAAAATTATGATAGATTGGATAAATAGATCTCGAATAAACGCGATATAAAATAAGTAAATAAAAAGTGCAGCAAGGTATTTTTGGGTTTTTGGAATAATAGATCTGAAAATAAAAGTAGCAAATAATAGATCGGAAAGCAAATATGATGAAGAATAGACCCCGGGGCCGTAGATTTCACTAGTGGCTTCTCTCGAGAAAAATAGCATACGGTTGGTAAACAAATTACTGTTGGGCAATTGATAGAACTTCAAATAATTAGGACGATATTCAGGCAATGATCATTACATAGGCATCACGTCCAAGATTAGTAGACCGACTCCTGCCTGCATCTACTACTATTACTCCACACATCGACCGCTATCCAGCATGCATCTAGTGTATTAAGTTCATGGAGAAATGGAGTAATGCAATAAGAATGATGGCATGATGTAGACAAGATCTATTCATGTAGGAATAGATCCCATCTTGTTATCCTTAATAGCAACGATACATACGTGTCATGTCCCCTTCTGTCACTGGGATTAAGCACCGTAAGATCGAACCCATCACAAAAGCACCTCTTCCCATGGCAAGAAAAATCGATCTAGTCGGCCTAACTAAACCAAAGATTCGAAGAAGAAATACGAGGCTATAAGTAATCATGCATATAAGAGATCAAAGAAACTCAAATAACTTTCATGGATAAAAATATAGATCTGATCATAAACTCAAAGTTCATCGGATCCCAACAAACACACCGCAAAAAGAGTTACATCAAATAGATCTCCAAGAGACCATTGTATTGAGAATCACAAGAGAGAGAGGAATCCATCTAGCTACTAACTACGGACCCGAAGGTCTACAATGAACTACTCACGCATCATCGGAGAGGCACCAATGAGGATGATGAACCCCTCCGTGATGGTGTCTAAATTGGATCTGGTGTTTCTGGAACTTGCGGCGGCTGGAATTGTGTTTCGTCGACTCCCCTAGGGTTTTTGGAATATTGGGGTATTTATAGAGCAAAGAGGCGGTGCGGGAGGCCACCGAGGAGGGCACAACCCACCAGGGCGCGCCTAGGCCCCCAGGGGTGCCCAGGTGGGTTGTGCCCCCCTCGGGGCACCCCTCTAGTACTTCTTCGGCCCAAGTTGAAAATTCTGGTACATAAAAAATCTCCAAAAAGTTTCCCTGCATTTGGTGTTGATTTTCTGCGAAGTAAAAAACAAGGAAAAAAACAGGAACTGGGCACTATGTCAATAGGTTAGTCCCAGAAAATGATATAAAGTTGCTATGAAATGATTGTAAAACATCCAAGAATGATAATATAACAGCATGGAACAAGTAAAAATTATAGATACGTTGGGGACGTATCAAGGGCCTCATATGGGCCGAAAGAAATCATGAGCCATACATGGGCCGGAAGTTACAATAGGCTGGAATCATATTGGACGGCCCAGATGACGCCACTGGGCCAAATTCGGATAGGCCATAATGGGCCGTGAGTTAGCGGGCTGTAAATGGGCTATATGCGAACATGCCGTTAACAAGCTTTCTATGGGCCGGCACGCCACCTTTTGACCAAGTCAAACAGGCCGGCCTTTTGACCTGAATGGGCCACTGTTGGGCTATCCACATGTCAACGTATCATAGTCACGTCCCGTCCAATTGCTAGATGACATCTGTCCCAACGCGGAGTTGACACGTCGTTCTTTCAGCCAATGAGAATTTTACACGTGGAAAATCGCCATTGGTCGTTGCTGTTAATGGGTTATTGGATCCAAAACCGGACACGATAGCTTAACGGCGACCCGTTACGGTGGATGCTACGTGTCGGTTACCCTTGACGAAAACACTTCCATGACACGCAATTTATCGTCATGGAAGTGGACACTTCCGTGATGAAAATTTGAGTATTGTCATGGAACACTTCTACGACAGCACAGGTATGACTATCTTGATTCTGTCATAAAATCATCATGGATGTACATGCATGACAGAAAAAGTGACCTACTGTGACAAACACGTATCATCACGGAAGTGTTTTTTTTGTAGTGTTGGTAGGTTCTGTCAATGAGACAAAGGAGAAACTGCCACAGTAGTTAGCCAAACGAGTGCGAGAACGAGTTGTGGGTCGATAACCTAGATTATCGAGATCTTCAAGAATTAATGCAGGGTTAACTTGATTAGCCACTCGTGGGTGAGGATTTTCATCTTGATGATCATTTTCATTTTCCTCAGCATCAGCATCGGGATGAGCATTTGTGTCGCCATTTCCATCAGGATTGCCATTTTGATTGGCATTTGCATTCTGGTTGCCATTTGTGTTCGGAGTGGCATTTTCTTCGACAGTGGCTTGGCGTGTTCTGCTTCGAGTCATGGGGGCATCATCATCAGAAGTGTCAGGTACATTTCCTTCAACTGGCCTGACGCTCCCAATGGTCATTTGCCGAATAGCATCCGAAATATGTGATTCATCTATCACATTAGGCAGGTGCTCCTTTTGGGAGCCATTAGATTCATCAAACCGCACATTTACCGTTTCCATAACTTTCTCGTGGTGAGAGTTATAGACACGATAAGTATGCGAGCTCGAGCCATAACCAAGAATAAAACCTTCATGTGCCTTAGGTGCAAACTTGGAATTAGGATTCATGTCACGAATATAGCAAGGTGCACCGAAAACACGCAAATAAGAAACAATTGGTTTCTTGCTAGTGATGAGCTCATATGAAGTTTTCTTAAGGAATTTGTGAAGATAAACACGATTCACAACATGACAAGCAGTGTTAATAGCATCAGCCTAGAAGCAAATAGGAGTTTTATACTCACTAGGCATTGTTCTCGCCATCTCGATGAGAGTTCTATTTTTTCGCTCAACAACTCCATTCTATTGGGGAGTGTATGCGGCAGAGAACTCATGAGTTATACCATTTTTGTCGAGAAAATCTTCGATATGCGGCGAAGAGGTCGCCGGAGTCATTCCTCGCCGCTGCGGATCATCTTCCTCCCCGCGTCGCCGTAGTTGCTGCACATCACCGAGTTAGGGTTTGTGTACTCGTTCTTCCATTCATCTTGTTCGAGTTCATCCATGATAGTAATTACCTGTGTTTACCGCATTTCTCAGATCTTTACTGATAGGTAACTTGTGCGGATGTGGTTTGTAGAAGTCCCTCGCATCCGAAATTTTTCAGATCTAGGGTTTGTGTTATGTCTTGTACGAACGGAATGCTTAGCACATTAACTAGTATTTTTCTTCGAACCTACTAGTTCGTTCTACACATTTCTTTCATCCAAAACATTTCTCAAAGTCTGCATCTAATTCTTCTTCAAAACATTTTCTTTCTCAAAAATCTCGCTATGAGCATTCGTAACCATGTCCCCATTTTCCCTCGCATCTATCCTTATTCATAGGTAAATGCAGTCAGTTGAGGATTCGGCTCGACCAGTGAGCCTGGCTGACGGAGATGTTGTTGTTCTGGGCACAATAGATGAATCCAAAGCTCCGAATACCAAGGGCCCAACGTAGGCCCATCAACCAGCAAGCGTGAAAGAACCAAGCAAAATGACAATGAACAAGAAGAGAATGCTTCGAAGAAGAAGAGGGGTGGCAGACAAGCATATACAAACACAGCTGAATATATCTCCCATGATCGTTATGATACTGTTCCAGGAGAAACAAAGCAGCAGAGAGATAAGCGTCTGCAATGGATTCGACATCACTAGGTGCTCAGATGGTTCGGTTATGATGTTGTTCATCCTCGGTTTGCTCAAAACTTTGCATTTCATCCACCATGGGGTGTGATATGTCTCCGTCGTATCTACTTTTCCTAACGCTCTTCCTCTTTTTTTGGACTCTAATTTGCATGATTTGAATGAAACTAACCCGGACCGATGTTGTTTTCAGCAGAATTACCATGGTGTTGTTTCTGTGCACAAATAAAAGTTCTCGGATTGGAATGAAACTTTTTGGAGAAATATTTCAAAATATATAAAAAATACTGGGACCAATAACCACTGGAGGGGGTGCCCTCGGTGAGCACGACAGGCGCGCCCTGGTGGGTTGTGCCCACCTCGTGGGCCCCCTGACCCTAATCTCAACTCCATAATACCTATTTTCGGAGAGAAAAACTAGGGAGGAAGAATTATCGTGTTTCACGATACGGAGCCGCCGCCACCTCCTGTTCTTCATCGGGAGGACAAATCTGGAGTCTGTTTGGGGCTCCGGAGAGGGGAATCTTTGTCATCACCAACCCTCCTTCATCGCCAATTCCATGATGCTCCCCACTAGGAGTGAGTAATTCCTTCGTAGGCTCACTGGTCGGTGAGGAGTTGGATGAGATTCATCATGTAATCGAGTTAGTTTTGTTAGGGCTTGATCCCTACTATCCACTATGTTTTGAGATTGATGTTGCTATGACTATGCCATGCTTAATGCTTGTCACTAGGGCCTGAGTGCCATGATTTCAGACCTGAACCGTTTATGTTTTCACCATTATATATATGTTCTTGATCCGATCTTGCTTGTCATATGCACCTGCTATGTGTTATGATCCATAAACCCCGGGGTGACAGTAATCGGGATACTTTCTGGTGATGACTGTAGTTTGAGGAGTTCATGTATTCACTATGTGTTAATGCTTTGTTCCGGTTCTCTATTAAAAGGAGGCCTTAATATCCCTGAGTTTCCTTATGGACCCCGCTACCACGGGAGGGTAGGATAAAAGATGTCATGCAAGTTCTTTTCCATAAGCACGTATGACTATTTACGGAATACATGCCAACATTATATTTATGAACTGGAGCTAGTTCTGTATCGCCCTAGGTTATGACTGTTATATAATGAATATCATCCAACGAATTCACTAATCCAATGCCTACGAGTTTTTCACATATTGTTCTTGCTAAGTTACTATTGCTATTGCTACTGTTACAACTGCTACAAAGTTGTTACCACTGTTACCGTTATCGCTACTATTGTTACTACTGCTATCAAACTATCAAACTACTGTGCTACTGATCACTTTGTTGCAGATATTAATCTCGAGGTGTGGTTGAATTGACAACTCAACTGCTAATACTTGCAAATATTCTTTGGCTCCCCTTGTGTCGAATCTATAAATTTGGGTTGAATACTCTACCCTCGAAAACTGTTGTGATCCCCTATACTTGTGGGTTATCAAGACCTTTTTCTGGTGTCGTTGCCAGGGAGCATAGCTATATTTGTTGAGTCACTTGGGATTTATATCAATTGATCACTATGAAGAATCTGAACGATACTAAAACCAAGATCGTTCCCTCTAAGACGAGGGGAGGTAAGGATTTGCCATCACACTCTGCACTTGATTCTCCTTCAATTTTGAGTAAACTTGCAACACCACCACATGCTATTAATCCTGATATGTCACAAGTTATTGATGATGCTACTTCTGTTATGAATGATAATTATGATGATGCTAGTACCTTGCTTGATGATGGTGTGCCACTAGGTGAATTTCTTAATGAACAAATTGCTAGAGCTAAAGAAAATGAAATTATTGAAACTGCTAAAATTACTGAAACTGATGAAGTCTTTGAAACTGAGAATTATGAAACACCTATTAGACCTAGCTCTCCTAGATATGAATTGCCTAAGATACCTGAGGGTTATGTTATGGATGAGGAGACAGCCAGAGACTTTCTTGCTTGCAATGGTAGGGATGATCTTAAGAAATTACTATGCAAACTGAAAGAAAAATCTTTGAATGATAGAATGAAATATGATCCTAAGTTTGCTACTTCACCTATCTTTGTTACTGATAAGGATTATGAATTCTCCATCGACCCAGAGTTAATTACTCTGGTTCAATCTGATCCTTTCCATGGTTATGAAACTGAAACTGTAGTGGCACATCTTACTAAGCTGAATGACATAGCCACCCTTTTTGCTCATGATGAGAAAATTCGCTATTACTATATCTTAAAATTATTTCCATTCTCATTAAAGGGTGATGCTAAGATATGGTACAATACTCTTGCTCCTGGTTGTGTGCGTAGTCCCCAGGATATGATTTACTACTTCTCTGCAAAATATTTTCCTGCTCATAAGAAACAAGTTGCTTTACAGGAAATATTTAACTTTGCGCAAATTGAAGAAGAGAGTCTCCCACAAGCTTGGGGGAGGCTTCTCCAATTGCTTAATGCTTTGCCTGATCACCCTCTTAAGAAAAATGAAATACTTGATATCTTTTATAATGGACTAACTAATGCTTCTAGGGACTTCCTAGATAGTTGTGCTGGTTGTGTTTTCGGGGAAAGAACTATTGAACAAGCTGAGGAATTATTGAATAATATATTGAAGAATCACGATGAATGGACAGTTCCCGAACCACCGCCTAAACCCACTCTGAAGAAGAGGGGTATATTATTTCTCAGTCCTGAAGATATGCAAGAGGCAAAGAAATTTATGAAGGAAAAAGGTATTAGAGCTGAGGATGTTAAGAATTTACCACCTATCGAAGAAATACATTGTCTTGAGACGCCACCACCACAGATGTCAGAGGTAAACTCTTTAATGAAATTTGATGAAAGTGATATCCCTTACAATAAACATCCTAGCCAATGCCTATATGAGTTTGATAACTACATTAGGAAACAAGATCACTTCAATGCAAATGTTATGAAACAATTGAAATACAATTCTGATATGATTGCTTGCTTGAGTGACTTGTTATTTAGAATCACTAATGATGTTAGAGGTGTAGGAAAACATGCCTCTATGGTTCAAACCCAGCTAGAACAAGTTGCTAAATCTCAGAGAGAATTGCTTAGTGAAATGAATAATAATATGAATGACTTTGCAGTTAGAGTAGCAACTAGAGGGGTTAAAATGACTCAGGAACCACTTTATCCTGAGGGGCACCCAAAAAGAATTGAACAAGACTCTCAAAGAATTAACACTGATGCACCTAGTCCTTCTAAAAATAAAAAGAAAAAGAAAAATGATAGGACTTTGCATACCTCTAGTGAACCTGAGATAGAAAAACCTCCTGAAGATAACAATGATGTTTCTATTTCTGATGCTGAAACTCAATCTGGTAATGAACATTCATCTAGTGATAATGAGAAAGATAATGATGATGTTCATGAAGACAACCAACCAAACAATGATAAAGAACCAGATAATGTTGTTGAAATAGAACCTGATGTTGATCTTTATAACCCACAACCTAAAAATAAAAGATATGATAAAAGAGATTTTGTGGCTAGAAAACATGGTAAAGAAATAGAGCCATGGGTACAGAAACCCATGCCCTTTCCACCTAAATCATCTGAGAAAAAGGATGATGAAGAATTTGAACGCTTTGCTGAAATGATTAGGCCAGTCTTTTTGCGTACCCGCTTGACCGATATCTTAAAGATGGCCCCTTATGCAAAATACATGAAAGACATCATCACTAATGAAAGAAAAATACCTGAAGCTAAAATCTCCACCATGCTTGCTAATTATTCTTTTAAGGATGGAGTACCTAAGAAACTTGGAGATCCTAGAATACCAACTATACCTTGCTCCATCAAAAGAAATTATGTCAAAACTGCTTTGTGTGATCTAGGAGCTGGTGTTAGTGTTATGCCTTTCTCCTTATATAAAAGACTTGATTTGAATAAACTCACACCTACTAAAATATCTTTGCAAATGCCTGACAAATCAACTGCCGTACCCATCGGTATTTGTGAGGATGTGCCCATTGTTGTTGCAAATGTTACTATTTTAAGGGACTTTGTTATTCTTGAGATGCCCGAGGACGACAACATGTCGATTATCCTTGGTACACCATTTTTGAATACAGCAGGGGCCGTTATTGATTGCAATAAAAGCAAGGTCACTTTTCATATCAATGGTAATGAGCATACGGTGCACTTTTCGAAGAAACAATTCCAAGTGAATGGTATTAATGTTATTGAAAAATCTCCGATGCTCACTATTGGAAGTTTTCAATTACCTCTACCTACTGCCAAAAATAAATATGACATACTTATTGTTGGGGATATGCATATCCCCGTTGAGGTAACTTAGTGTTTTACGAAAGTTCTTCAGTTTCATGCTAATCGAAAGTGGTTGTTAATAAGACTTGATCAACCTTATTAATGGATCATTTTTGAGAGGTATGAAGTTGATGAATTTAGTAGGCACGACCTTATGCTCCCACCTTTATCTTCTGTTTTTCTTAGTTAAATAAAATAAAATACCATGTTTGTCCTGTTTTCTGATTTTCCCATGCAATAAAAAATTGACCTAAAAATAAAAGTTCTCAGAATGTCTTGAAAATTTGATACGATTTGTTTCCTGAATATTTCTGAATTTATGGCACAAATAACATCAGAGGGGGGGTGCACCTGGTGGCCACGATACACTAGGGCGCGCCAGCAACCCCAGGTGCGCCCTGGTGGGTTGTGGCCCCCATGTGGGTCCCCTCACTTATCCCTTCAGACCATTCCTTCTCCTACCTTCAAAAAAAATCACCATGGCTCTCACTCTCGTGTTCTTGCTTTGAAACTCGCGGATTTGGATCTCTTTGCTTGAAGCTCCATTTCCAAAACTGTTTTGGGGGATTGCTACTTGGTATGTGACTCCCCCATTGCTCCAATTAGTTTTTGCTTTAGTGGTTTATATTTAGAATAATTAGCTACTCTTGGTGCTGGTGTAAATGGGCTTGCATGTTGAATTTTTAGAGTTCTAAGTAGTTTGAATGCTCAATATGGCCTCTAGGCATCCTTATGAGTAGTTGCTATCAATCTTATGAAGTTTTGCTGACAAAAATTTTGTGCCCCAAATTTTTTCAGAAATTGTTCGCAAATAAAAATGCAATTCTTTAGAAGTTCTTTGAGGAGGAGATCTTCGAAGGCATCATCGAGTAGTAGCTCGATACGTCGGTCCTATGTTGAGCCAAGTGCGAGCTCAATGCGGGATGCCACCACCAAATCATGCCTATGGCCGTGTATCAATTTCATGGTGAGTGCAGGTATTAAAGAAGAATTTGAGCAATATGTTCACAATGCCGAGCTCGGTCCCTACATTGAAGATAAGTGCATCCAACATCTCAACCTCACAGAAACGTTCACTAAGAAATTTAAATATCACCATCGTGAGTCTAGAGTTTTGTTTAGTCTTTATGATCAACCTTTTTCCATGCCTCTAGATGTGTTCTGTAATGCTTGCAAAATTCCATATTGGGGTTTAATGAGCCACCAAGATCTGAATATGAGTCATTTTTGACTAGTCTTTGTTACGGTGAGGATAGAGGAGTGACACAAGGTAGAATAAAAAGTATTCATTTCCCATCAATTCACTACTTTGCACTCTTTAATGGCAAATGCATAGTGGGTAAGCAGGATTGTAGCACACTATGTGCTCCTGACTTGAGCCTCATACACACTGCTCTGACCGGAATTAAACGCTATAATCTTGGAGCAATCGTTGCACGAAGGTTGCAACACAATGCTACCAGTGGTTACTTTTACGGTGGGATTTATGCTTCTTGTGTAGCTAAAGAGGTTGGTGTTACACCTCTGCCTTATGATCCAGTTTTACCTACTCAATACATAGACTTTGAGGCCATGAAGTGCCACAAGTTCCTTAAGGGCACGATCACTGATTATACTCATAACTTGAGGTTTAATAAAGAAACTATTGTGCCTATCGTTCTGCCTGCGCCTGTTCTCTTTGATTATTACAGCAAAGCAAGATATTATGTTCTTGAGAGCGAGGCCCACTCGTACAAGGCGGAGGTCGAGGCAACTCGGCGTGCTGAGGAGGCTGCACCAAGAGCCTCCGTGGGCTATCACTCAGATTATTATTCAAGCCTCGGACGATGATTACCAAGCTAGGCCAAAAGCCTAAGCTTGGGGGAGTACGTATTTCCACCGACATTACATTTATGTTTACACATTTCATTCCAGTTGTCGGTGTCCACACTTTTTCGTTGTATTATCCATGCTAGATTTGTTTTCTCGCTTTCTTCTTGTGTGTTTAAAAAACTTTGAGAAAACCCAACAATATTTCTTGCTTCTTTTTCGGTTTTTCTTTCTAGTTTGATTAGTTGTAGCATTAAAAGAAAGCCCAAAAAGATTTCTCTATTCTTCTTTTTGCTTGTTGGGAGCTTCCCCGTGTAAATAGTTTTTCTCATTTTTGTTTTCCTTCTTTAATTTGCTTTCTTCGAGAAAAACTAAAAAAAATCCAAAAATATTTCAGTGTGTTTCTCTGAAATTCTTTTCTTTTTGTTGAGTTGAACCAAGGAGAAGACCACGATGAAAATGTTGAGTGGCTCTCATATGCATTATTGTTTAACCAACAAGAGCCAAATTACTTTGTCTTCTCCTTTTAAATAAAATGTTTGCAGATTCCTGCTTAGTCCACGACACTCTTGCACTATTATTATTTCCTTATCATTCGGTCGTGCAAGTGAAAGGCAATAATGACGATATTTGATGAATTGACTGTGACAGAGAGAAGCAGGTATGAACTCAACTTGTTGTTGTTTTTGTAAATATGTTTAACCTAGTATCCATGATTCAGCATATTATGATCAAACATGTTTGCAATGACAATTAGATATTATAGTTCCTCATGCGATGCTTAAGTAGCTAGGAGTGGATAATGATTTATCTTAGGTGTCAACATGCATTAAAATGATTGTGATGTAGTATGATGACATGGTATCCTCCTCTGAATGTTTCAAGTGGCTTGACTTGGCACATGTTCATGCATGTAGTTGAATCAAAACCAACATAGCCTCTATGATATTTATGTTCATGGTGTCCATATCCTACTCATGCTAGTATTCAATGTTGATTATGCATAACGCATGTTCATGACCGTTTTCGCTCTCTAGCTGGCCGCTTCTCAACCTTTTTGCTAGCCTTCGCCTGTACTAAGAGGGAATACTGCTTGGGCATCAAAATCCTTAAGCCAAAGTTATTCCAGATGAGTCCACCATATCTACCTATATGCGGTATTACCCTGCCGTTCTGAGTAAATTTGCATGTGCCACCTCTAATATTTCAAACGAACATCTATTTTGTGTGCCTGGATTGTTCATAGAGTGATAGGGGGTGGTCGATATCTTCCATGCTAAGCAGGTTATTCTCATGATGAGTGTTTATTCACTCGTCCTTGCATGAGAGGGGCGGTAATAGGGATTCCCAGTGCCAAAATAAAAAATCACAAATAATTAAACAAAACTCCCCCAGGATTGTTGTTGGTATGGACGGTACCCATGGATTCGGCTAGCCATGGAGTGTGTTTGTTGGTGGAGGGGGGGTAAACCTTTACTTTTACCGCTTGGGAACCGCCGCTAATTTGTTTAGCATGGAAGATATTGATATCTTGGTCGTGACGTAAACAGGAAGGGTGCACCTCCCAAAATTTTATTTATCTCTGATTTAGGCTTTGAGCTCTGGCACCTCTGCAAATCCCTGCTTCCCTCTATGAAGGGACTATCTATTTACTTTTATGTTGAGTCATCACCTTCTCAAACAAGCGCCAGAACTGAGAGCACTATTGTCATCCTCATGCATTGTGTATAGTTAATGTTGAATGCATCATGACTGGATCTTTTCTACCATGAATTACAATGTTTAGTCGCTGCTTGAACTTTGGAGGTGCTCTGCATTTATGTTTTGCGGTCTCAGAAAGGGCTAGCGAGATACCACTGTTGTCATATTGTATTATGGTTGTTTTGACAAAGTGTTGCCATTTGAGATATTTTATTATTGCTCGCTAGTTGCTTATGCCATTGATATGAGTTAATATAATTTTTAAGAGTTATTGTCGACATGGTTTGTCATGATCTTTGCTGAAAACCTAGGTGCTACTTAAGCTTATTTATGAAAACAAGAACAAAAGAGTTCATAAAAGTTTTTCTTTATAACTTTCAGTTTATCAACTGAATTGCTTGAGGACAAGCAAAGGTTTAAGATTGGGGGATTTGATACGTCTCCGTCGTATCTACTTTTCCTAATGCTCTTGCTCTTGTTTTGGACTCTAGTTTGCATGATTTGAATGAAACTAACCCGGTCTGACGCTGTTTTCAGCAGAACTACCATGGTGTTGTTTTTGTGCAGAAATAAAAGTTCTCAGATTGGAACGAAACTTGTTGGAGAATTATTTCAAAATATATAAAAAATACTGGGACCAATAACCACCGGAGGGGGTGCCCTGGGTGAGCACGATACACCAGGGCGCGCCACCCCCTCCAGGCACGCCCTAGTGGGTTGTGCCCACCCGTGGGCCCCCTGACCCAAATCTCAACTCCATAAATACCTATTTTCGGAGGAAAAAATCAGGGAGGAAGAATTATTGCGTTTCACGATACGGAGCCGCCGCCACCTTCTGTTCTTCATCGGGATGCCAGATCTAGAGTCCGTTTGGGGCTCCGGAGAGGGGAATCTCTGATCTACGTCATCACTAACCCTCCTTCATAGCCAATTCCATGGTGCTCCCCACCGAGAGTGAGTAATTCCTTCGTAGGCTCGCTGGTCAGTGAGGAGTTGGATGAGACTCATCATGTAATCGAGTTAGTTTTGTTAGGGCTTGATCCCTAGTATCCACTATGTTCTAAGATTGACGTTGCTATGACTATGCCATGCTTAATGCTTGTCACTAGGGCCCGAGTGCCATGATTTCAGATCTGAACTGTTTATGTTTTCACCATTATATCTATGTTCTTGATCCGATCTTGCTAGTCATATGCACCTGCTATGTGTTATGATCCATAAATCTTGGGGTGACAGTAATCGGGATACTTTCCGGTGATGACTGATACGTCTCCATCGTATCTACTTTTCCAAACTCTTTTGCCCTTGTTTTGGACTCTAATTTGCATGATTTGAATGGAACTAACCCGGACTGACGCTGTTTTCAGCAGAATTGCCATGGTGTTACTTTTGTCCAGAAATTAAAGTTCTTGGATTGACCTGAAAATTACAAAGAATTTTTTAGAATTAATAAAAAATACTGGCGCAAAAATTAACCAGAGGGGGTCCACCCAGAGGCCACAAGCCTGGGGGGCGCCCCCCTAGGGCGCGCCTAGAGGGCTTGTGGGCCACCTGGACCTCCTCCGACCTCAACTCCAACTCCATATAACCCTATTCGGGGAGAAAAAAAATCAGAGAGAAGGATTCATCATGTTTTACGATACGGAGCCGCCGCCACCTCCTGTTCTTCATCGGGAGGGCTGATCTGGAGTCCGTTCGGGGCTCCGGAGAGGGGGATTCGTCGCCATCATCATCACCAACCTTCCTCCATCGCCAATTCCATGATGCTTACCGCCGGGAGTGAGTAATTCCTTCGTAGGCTTGCTGGACGGTGATGGGTTGGATGAGATTTATCATGTAATCGAGTTAGTTTTGTTAGGGTTTGATCCCTAGTATCCACTATGTTCTAAGATTGATGTTGCTATGACTTTGCTATGCTTAATGCTTGTCACTAGGGCCCGAGTGCCATGATTTCAGATCTGAACCTATTATGTTTTCATCAATATATTTGTGTTCTTGATCCGATCTTGCAAGTTGTAGACACCTATTACGAGTTATGATCCGCATACCCCAAGGTGACAATAATTGGGATTCTTTCCGGTGATTACCGTAGTTTGAGAAGTTCAAGTATTCACTAAGTGCTAATGCTTTGTTCCGGTTCTCTATTAAAAGGAGGCCTTAATATCCCTTAGTTTCCTTATGGACCCCGCTGCCACGGGAGGGTAGGACAAAAGATGTCATGCAAGTTCTTTTCCATAAGCACGTATGACTATATACGGAATACATGCCTACATTATATTGATGAATTGGAGCTAGTGATGTGTCACCCTAGGTTATAACTGTTGCATGATGAATGCCATCCGACATAATTATCCATCACTGATCCAATGCCTACGAGCTTTTCACATATTGATCTTTGCTAAGTTACTTTGCCGTTGCCACTGTGACAATTACTACAAAATTGCTACTGTTACTTTTGCCACTGTTACCGTTACTTCCATACTACTTTGCTACTAAAAACTTTGCTGCAGATATTAAGTCTTTCAGGTGTGGTTGAATTGACAACTCAACTGCTAATACTCATGAATATTCTTTGGCTCCCCTTGTGTCGAATCAATAAATTTGGGTTGAGTACTCTACCCTCGAAAACGGTTGCGATCCCCTATACTTGTAGGTTATCAAGACCTTTTTCTGGCGCCATTGCCGGGGAGCATAGCTATATTTGCTGAGTCACTTGGGATTTATATCTGTTGATCAGTATGAAGAATCTGAAAGATCCAAGAACCAAGATCTATCCCTCTACTACGAGGGGAGGTAAGGAACTGCCATCACACTCTGCACTTGATTCACCTTCTGTTTTGAGTAAGCTTGCGACACCTACACCTGCTAGTAATCCTAATATGTCACAAGTAATTGATGATGCTACTTCTGCTATGAATGATACTTATGATGATGCTAGTACTTTGCTTGATAAGACTGTGCCACTAGGTGAATTTCTTGATGAACAACTTGCTAGGGTTAGAGAGAATGTGATTGCTGAAACTGAAGATTATGATTCTCCTCCTAGATATGAATTGCCTGATATACCTGAGGGTTATGTTATGGATGGGGAAGTAGCTAGAGACTTTCTTGCTTGTAAGGATAGGGATGATCTTAAGAAATTATTATGCAAGTGAAAAGAAAAATCTTTGAAGTGTGCTACTTCACCTATCTTTGTTACTGATAAGGATTATGAGTTCTTTGTCGATCCTGAGTTAATTACTTTGGTTGAATCCAATCCTTTCCATGGTTATGAATCTAAAACTGTTGTGGCACATCTTACTAAACTGGATGATATAGCCACCCTATTTGCTCATGAGGAAAAAATTCGCTATTACTATATTCTTAAGTTGTTTCCTTTCTCATTAAAGGGTGATGCTAAGATATGGTTTAATTCTCTTGCTCCTGGTTGTGTGCGTAGTCCTCAGAATATGATATATTACTTTTCTGAAAAATATTTTCCTGCTCATAAGAAACAAGCTACCCTTCGAGAAATATTTAACTTTGTGCAAATTGAAGAAGAGAGTCTCCCACAAGCTTGGGGGAGGATTCTCCAATTACTTAACACTTTGCCGGATCATCCTCTCAAGAAAAATGAAATACTTGATATCGTTTATAATGGACTAATTGATGCTTCTAGGGACCACCTAGATAGTTGTGTTTTCAGGGAACGAACTATTGAACAAGCTGAGGAACTATTGAATAATATATTGAGCAATGATAATGATTGGACTCTTCCCGAACCACCTCCTAAACCTACTCTGAAGAAGAGAGGTATTCTATTTCTCAGTCCTGAAGATATGCAAGAGGCAAAGAAATCTATGAAAGAAAAAGGTATTAAAGCTGAAGATGTTAAGAATTTACCGCCTATTGAAGAAATACATGGTCTTAATACTCCGACACAGGTAGTAGAGGTAAATTCTCTCCATAGATTTGATGAAGGTGATATTCCTTATAATAAGTCTGCTAGTCAACGCTTGGATGAATTTGATAACTTTATTGTTAAACAAGAAAACTTCAATGCATATGTTAGTAGATAGTTGAAATATAATGCTTACATGCTTGACTGCTTGGGTGACTATATGTGTAGAACTATTAATGATCTCAAGATTATTAGTAAACATGCTTCCATGGTAAAAACACAAGTGGAACAAGTACTCAAGGCACAACATGATTTGCTTAATCAGATGAATAATAAAATGAATGATCCTGCTGTCAGAGTTATGACTAGAGGTGGCAAAATGACTCAGGAACCTTTGTATCCTGAGGGCCATCCTAAGAGAATTGAGCAAGATTCTCAGAGAATTGATACTGATGCACCTAGTCCATCTAAAAATAGAAAAAATAGAAAACTAATAGGACTTTGCATGCTTCTAGTGAACCTGTTATAGACACACCTGAGAATCCAAATGATATTTCTATTTCTGATGCTGAGACACAATCTGGTGATGAACATGAATCTAGTAATAATGATAATGATGATGTTCATGTTGATGCTCAACCTAGTAATGATAATGATGTGGAGATAGAACCTGCTGTTGATCTTGATAACCCACAACCTAAGAATAAAAGATATGATAAGAGAGACTTCATTGCTAGGAAACATGGTTCAGAAACCCATGCCCTTTCCTCCTAAGCCATCCAAGAAAAAGGATGATGAAGAATTTGAGCGCTTTGTTGAAATGCTTAGACCTGTCTTTTTGCGCTTGCGTTTGACTGATATTCTGAAAATGTCTCCTTATGCTAAGTATATGAAAGATATTGTTACTAATAAAACAAAGATACCGGAAGCTGAAATTTCCACCATGCTTGCTAATTATACATTTAAGGGTGGAATACCAAAGAAACTAGGAGATTCGGGAATACCAACTATAGCAGGCTCCATTAAAAGAAACTATGTTAAAACTGCTTTATGTGATCTTGGAGCCGGTGTTAGTGTTATGCCTTTCTCTTTGTATCGTAGACTTGATTTGAATAAGTTGACACCAACTGAAATCTCTTTGCAAATGGCCGATAAATCAACTGCTATACCCATCGGTGTTTGTGAGGACGTACCTGTCGTAGTTGCAAATGTTACTATCTTAACGGACTTTGTTATTCTTGATATACCCGAGGACAACAGTATGTCGATCATCCTTGGTAGACCCTTCTTGAATACTGCAGGGGCTGTTATTGATTGCAACAAGGGCAATGTCACTTTTCATGTCAATGGTAATGAGCATACGCTACACTTTCCGAAGAAACAACCTCAAGTGAATAGTATCAACTCTATCGGAGAAATCCCAACAATTGCTATTGGAGGTTTTAAATTCCCTATTCCTACTGTCAAAAAGAAATATGATATTCTTATTGTTGGGGACATGCATATCCCCATTGAGGTAACCTAGTGTTATTCGAAAATTCTCCGGTTTCATGTCACTCGGAAGAAGTTTGTTAATATGACTTGATCAACCTTATTAATGGATTCCTTTTGATGAGCATGGGATGGATGAATTTGGTAAACACAACTCTTTGTACCCTCTTTTTACTTCCTGTTATTTAGATTTAATACAGTAAAAATGCTATTATTTTTCTGTTTTCTGAATTATCCGTGCAATAAAAAATGACCAGAAAATAAAAGTTCTCCAAATGCCCTAAAAATTTAGTATGATCTTTTCTAGAATATTTGAGAATTTGTGGCACTGAAAACACCTCAGGGAGGTGCACCAGTGGGCCACAAGCCCACAGGGCGCGCCTACAGGGCTTGTGGGTCCCACGTGGGTCCCCCTCACTTATGCCAGCACCCATCCACTTCGTCTTCCTCCAGAAAAAATCCCACCATTGCTCAAACCCGTGTTCTTGCTCATTTTGCTGCCATTTTCGATCTCCTTGCTCAAAGCTTCATTTGCAAAACTGTTTCGGGGGATTGTTCTTCGGTATGTGACTCCTCCAATGGTCCAATTAGTTTTTTTTCTAGTGCTTTATATATTGCAAATTTTTGCTGTTGTGGTGACCATGTTCTTGAGCTTGCATGTCAAATTTATATGGTTCAAAGTAGTTTTGTTGCATGATATAGCCTCTAGACACTTGTGGGAGTAGTTGCTATTAGTTTTGTTGAGTTGGCTTCACTTTTATTTTGAGTCACTAAAAATTTCAGAAATTTTCAGAGGAAAAGAAAACCATGAAGAAGTGGTTAAGAGGCTCTTCAAGCCGGGGTTCTGAAGGAAATGAGAATGAGGAGAAGAAGAAGCCCAAGTACAACCTTCCTCGCATGGCGGAGGTTCGGCCATGTGAATGGCCAAGTGATACATTCTTGAGGGCGGCCGGAATTTATGATGATTTCTATTATTTGGCGGAGAATGCCGGCATCACCGCTTTCCTCCAAGATAAGTGTGACCAATACCTCCTACTCACTAACACCTTCGTGCAAAATATTCACTTTCATTCTAGGAAGGATCCTCCCATGGTAGAATTTTACTTGCATGATGTGCCTAAGCGAATGATGCTTTATGATTTTTGCGATGTTTGCAAATTACCTTATGGGCAGCGTTAGTTAACCACGTCCTAGAGACGTGGAGGACTTTATTGCTGAAACTACTGTGGGGGAAGAGAGAGGGGTGTCGGAAGCGAGAGTGGCTAGTTTACATTTTCCTGTTTTACGTTATTATTCACTATTTGCTGGGAGATGTTTGATTGGTCGTGGGGAGAGTGGAGGCCTTAGTGCCCTAACCTTGCTATTTTGCGCCATGCTTTATATTCTGATAGAACTTTTACTTTGGGCACCATGGTTGCTCGACGGTTAAACATAAACCGCTTGAGGGGTCCTGTTTTCGGAGGTATCTATGCCTCCCGCCTTGCTAAACATTTTGAGATACCCATTAGGCATGATGAGAAGGAGGAAATGTTGTTACCCACTAAGTATTTAAACTATGCTAGTATCGTAGCACATGATTTCATTGCTAAAGACAATGACAAGCGGCTCATCTATAACCTAGTATTCAGTCAGGGTACTTGTTAGATTATTACTTTGCATGCACCTTCTTTGTTCGATATTCATTCAGGTAGGTACATTATTATGCCCGAGGACATTTAAGCATACTGGGAGCGGACGTGATCCCCAGTCCCTGAGCCAGCACTATCACCTGATCCGTACCTAGAGCCTGTTTATCAGTGGGATCCACAGGAGCTCGCCAACCAGTGGAACCCCCAGGACCCTCCGGAGTATCGAGGAGAGGATTATTTCGAGCCGTGACCCTAGACCAACTTAGGCCAAAAGCCTAAGCTTGGGGGAGTATGTATTTCTCACCGACATTACATTCATGTTCACAAACTTATTCCAGTTGTCGGTGTTCATACTTTTCCATTGTATCATCCATGTTGGTTTATTTTTCTTGCTTTCTTTTTGTGTGTTTGAAAAACTTTGAGAAAATACAAAAAAAAAGTTCTAGCTTCTTTTTAGTTTTCTTCTAGTTTA